>OW052204.1:5050000-7550000 GCA_932527185.1 Ecliptopera silaceata | reverse complement strand
GTTTAGGATAAAACTTTCAAAGGAAAATAATAAGCGCATTCATCTGACACTGAAAATGAAGGCCGCGGTAAAAGGACGCCCTCTAATTTAGCTTTGGCTATGCATACGGTCCACTGTCGACTAAACCAGTACCGTATAAATTCACTGGCCACAATGTTAAACCACGGCTTAGAAAATCTGAAAACAAACTTGATTAAGTGCCGAGTTTACTCAAGTTTCCTAACGATGTGTCCCATCACTAACTCCTTCTTATCATGTCGATGTTAAACTGAATTAGATTGGTTTATTTAGGTAATTGGCTCAACAGCTCAATCTGAGAGCACAAGAGTTAAACAAATCACTTTTTTTTAAAACGTGCTAGAGTTTCAATTAAGTCGACGACTCTAGAAACGGAAAACTGAGTTGCTATCATATGTTTACTTAGTTATGAAAACTGAAATAAATCTTAAGGCTTATTATTTCATAATCACACCTACGGATGTTCTACTTGCAATTTTTTTTGTATCTATAATGTTTTTATAGATTTGTACGTATTGCTTCAGTGGACAGTGGACCGCAGCCGGACAAACACCAGTTTTATTGTCTCGGCTATGCCACGCCTAGTTAAACTTGCAACTCGGTTAACTTCGTCTGCACTAATTGCTGTCTCTTAACTAAAGTGGAAATGTATTTTTCAAACTATTATGAATACCTGATATTAATTTAGCTTAATTTAATAAACACTCAGCTAAATTTGTTTATTTATCAGATTAATTGAATACTGATACCACGAAAATAATCAAATGGGTAATTTTATTAGTGAAATTCCTGGTTAGGTATAGATCCAAATCCGAATGAACTTAACATGTTGAGTTATGCGCAGTGTACAGTAAGCATCGATAGGTTGCACGAGACCCGAGCGGCAGCTTCGGGTGTTTCCGTCAGGTATTCTAACGCCGCGGTTTTAAGGTGACGGGTATAGCCAAATGCGTGTTTTTGGGGATGTTTTCTGAAGAAGTTATAGCATTTGGAGTTCTGAAACTTATTATTTCCTATAACACATATGTATATTGTACTAGTCAGGTAGGAAACAAAATGTGTGCTCTTGGTTATAGTTTACTTTAAAATGTAAGTTTAGTACCAACACCTTTTGCAGAAGTGTGGTTTTTGATCCCATTTTTTATGGGTTTGGCAGATTTGTTTGGTACCAAACTCAGCACAGCTATTCTTATGGTTCGTATCTTGTATGTTGTTGTAAAATTATTCTACATTAAGGTGTTTAAAGAAGAAGAAGAGTAGCGCCTTAGGAACTATAAGTGTTCGATTGCTGTGTGCTCGCAAATATTTATAAGGCGCTGCTTAAGAGTTTGACAATCGTTTTGCGTCGTTTTCAGCATTCTTACTGAAGTTGAAAATGCGACGTTGCCACGCTGACTATCTAGAGTTTAACCACTGCGGCAAAAACTATGCCGTGTTACAAGTTTAACGTGTGTGTAGATACAATGAATTAATAATAAAGTTGGAAGTTTATGACATTTTTATTTGTTATGAAAAATTTCACCCGACCCGTCGCCTTAAGTTACTGTGTATATTTTTTCAATGATTCCTGCGTAGAGACCATACGCATGAATCATTCATCTGCATCATTAGATAAGAGCTATTTAGGATTTATAGCAAAAAAGAAGGGTTCTTTTTACAATATTCCTCAATGAACGATAACTGTTAAAATATAAAAAGCTTAAATTCAAAGCGTAATTAAAACTTCTATGTGCAGTCAAAGACATAAATCTTACTCGAAATACATTTCTCTGGTCACTAGTTAAACAAGAACGGCTAGCTTTTTGTCTCAGCAGTAAGCGTTTGTTGGAAACAAGCCAAATTCAGCCGCAACTTGCCAGCAGCTTATAGCTTAACTATCGCAGCTTAACAAATAATATCAACTAACTAGTCTCTTTGGCTTCGTTTACTAAGAATTTAAAATCTCTTATTAATTAATGGCATTGTCAAAGTTGTGGGAATTTTTTAATAGAGAAGTATAGTTTTTTTTAATTTTAATATTAATGATAGAGGCTTGTTTGGGTATATTCTACATGCTGAAATCAATTTCAATATAATCATATATGTTTTGAGAGAATCATTATCAGCCTATATCAGTCTACTGCTAGACGTAGGTCTCTCCCAAGGCGCAAATGAATTTTTTTGCCAAGTTTTGAAAGTCAAATACTAAGTTATCTATGACATAACTAAACTTTGATAAATTTTATAAAAATTACTGAAGTTTCAAAGATTTCGTCAAAACCATATTCCAGTTCCATAATTTTTTTCAGCCTCTTTCATCAAAACTACACTTTCAAAGATGAGCTATCGAGATATCTTATTTGAAGCTTGGTTACACATTTACGTTTATGCACAGAAGTAAGTATACATTGGAAACAGTAAGATCACTACATAAGAAAGACTCAAATATAGACTGGTTTTAAAACAGCTGACCGTTTGTCAATGACGTCACATTTGCCGGTCATTTTAAACGTGCTCTTAAAGAAATTAAGTAAAAAATGATATAAAAGCTATTTGCGCAAAAACATAAAAGTAGAAAATATAGTAAGTACCTAATAGTGTAGGTAGGCCTTAGGTAAGCATTTCCCTAAATAACTTTTTGCTTAACATTAGTGGTTCCCATAAACTGATATAAACAACATTGCTTTATTTTTAGCCTAAAAAAATCTATAAAAGCTTGTTAGTTTAAGAAAATTATGTTCTGATTTTTAATAGGTACTAAAATTACATTATTATCTTAAGGGTTACCTACTGTACTAACATTCATACTGTGCCTATTTTAGAAGTTCAGTTCAGGTTTGTAGGTTGGTGCTAATGGTTCAAAGTTACACGTCTTTAAATTTTAGTATTTAGGATTCGGCGTCAGGTCAATGAACTTGTAAATTTTAACCGTAAAATATCTTCTTTCTACTGGGTTTTCTACGGTTTTCCATACTTGCTTTTCCGCTCGTGATCGCTATTCTCCAAACCCATTTTCCAAAGTTTTCAGTTCTGGATATTTCTTAATGGCAAAGGCAAAAAACATTCCTATTGTGCAACTAGCTATTTCTTAAAGTGTGGTCTTGGTTTCTTGGTCGCTTCGGGTCATGAAATCATTCAATGGGTATTATTAGACCAATCCTATAATATGATAGATACACTATGATGAAGTTTATTTATGAAAACTGATTTAAAACAATTGAAGACGTAGAAAATAACTCGTTATATTTTCATGCTAGAAAACTAAAATAATTTCATGGAACTAACTACAATACGGCTGAAACTTTTCTCATTATTTATTAATATCAAGTGCTGGACGGCGGTGTACGCTAAACTGCAAAGTCTACATTAAGCTGATTTTTTAGAAATCAGTTGGCCGTCATAATTATTTAATTTAAAAAAATTATAGGTAACCTAACAAGTCTTTTCTTTTTCACCAGATTCGTACCCTAAGTTTGGCAGATTTGTAACAAAATAGAAACAACAATAAGTAGAAATAATAAAAAAGAATTTTTTTTCATTATTTGACACTAAATTTGGTTTCAAACTATAAGCTAAGCTTGAATTATGAAAACTGAAAATCATACTTTCTATTTCATTTTTGGAGAAAAGAAAATGATTCTACCGTTTTAATGCAAATCGAACCGCATTTGCACCACATGCCATGCATACCATTATTTTTTTGCCGCGGTTTTTCAGAAATCTAAGGCTCTATTAAACTGCTACCCAAAAGTTTTTTAATAACGCGACAGATTTGGACGTGTCCCTTATTATGAAAGCTATAAGTAGGTATCTAAATTAGGTCGTTTTCACACTGCAACTAACACGATATTTAATTTTATATGACATTTTGCACTAAATGCTATATATTAAAAATAAATAAAAACTGGTTATCTAGCATAGTTTCAAGCGATTAAAAGTCATGTGGCAAATTCAAAAATCTAATAAATACAACTTCTATTGAATTAATAAATATTTCATTTTTTGGAATTTAATGAGCTTGCCTTGTACATATGGTAATTAAACGTATTTTGACTTTGAATTTGAATTTAATTCGTAAAATGAATTACACTGCGTGGTAAGTGTGGTAACGCCAAAATGGTAGCATTAGCAATACACTACGTAGTGACATCACAGCTTTCATCAGTTTACCTGGCTGTGACACACAGTGTAACTCGAATGATTTTCAACCATCGCTGCGTTTCGAAATCAAACTAATAAAATAGAAATGTGATTATATATTTATAAAAATATTTTATCTGAATAAGCAGTTTAGTTTGAAAGCCGCGATAAGTAGAAAACTTTTTAATCCCAAGTTCTTATGATTAGAAAAAAATGCTTTATGCTCGGTTTTCTTGTTAACCTTTTACGTCGGCAGGTACAAAAGTTTTTATTATATAATAATAATAATAATAATTCTTTATTGCAGACACTACAGGTCCATAGATATACACAGGTTAAAAACATTAAAACAAATTACAAAAGACAGGTAACCTTAAAAACAAAATATAAATACAAAAAGACTTTAGATAACTATAGGTAGGTACATCTAAGTAATAGTTTTAGGTGGCAATTTCCACCCATCGTCGGTACGTTGCAGTCAGCATCAGTCTGTCGTATAAATAGAAATAAGTTATTACTATGAAAAAAAAACATTTTTCATCCGATTACCGAGCAAAGTATTAAGCGCCGCTCAATCTATCTATATACTTATAATAAAACTGTAGAGAGGTCAATTCTGTACATGAAATATATTAAAAAAAAACTATCAGGGGGTGATTAGTGATCGATACTGATGCCAAAAATGCAATCAGTAAAATTTTTGTCTGTCTGTCTGTCTGTCTGTCTGTCTGTCTGTCTGTCTGTATGTTCCTTATAGAAACAAAAACTACTCGACGGATTTTAACGAAACTTGGTACAATTATTCTTCATACTTCTGGGCAGGTTATAGGATACTTTTCATCACGCTACAATCAATAGGAGCAGAGTAGTGAAGGGAAATGTCGGGAAAACGGGAGAAGTTACTCCGTTTTTTAAGCTTCCGTCGCGTGTGCAGCCTTAATGGTTAAAGTTACATAGAAATCATGTATGACGGAAATATTCTACATTAAATTGTCTAAAAAATATCCCTGAACAGCATATATCTATCTTTTATGGTTGACTCACAATAACACGTGTAACTCCTGATAGCTTAGTAGTTCGGAGCATTCTGATTATATTTGTTTACTCTTACGTTTATAAGACTCTCAGTCATCCCAAATTAAAAAAAGTTAACATTATTACCTATTCAATAAAAAAAGAATCATAGAAATCGGTATAGAAACACCAAACTTATACATGAAATAAGCCATCTGCCGTCGCACTTGAATACTCAAATCGAGTAAAGTTTGAAATTTGTTGTGTTTACCACTAGATGGCGCTACTGTGCACAAATCCTAGATCGCGCTATCGGTGCGTTTTGGCAATGTGTTATAAGTCGGTCGGTATTTTGTTATAGTTCCGTTAAATTGAGTTATCTTGATAAGTTATTTAGGGTTGCGTATCCGATTACCGCTTTAATGATGAATAAATATTTAAAAACAAAATATTAAATATTCAAGGGGGTGCTCATAATCTCATACAAAAACATAATTTACTTAGATGGTTTGTTTTTTTATATATAATATTTTATAAAAAAATATATTGTTGTTGATGAGTACATTTACTTGGGCCAGTTAGCGAGCTTCGAAAACAGGCAGGATAAGGAGATCGATCGCCGCATCGAGAACGCCTGGAAGAGCTACTGGTCCATGAAGGAACACATGAAAGGCGACCTTCCACTTACGCTTAAACGCCAACTCATCGACATGTGCATCCTGCCCGTCCTAACCTACGGTGCGCAGACATAGTCACTGACTGAAGCACAGAAATTCAGACTCAAGATTTGCCAAAGAGCAATGGAACGTAGCATCTTTGGTTTCAAGCGCATCGATCGAGTGCGAAACACTACGCTGCGTTCGCTCACTGGTATTGCAGATGTAGGCAATAAAACCGCGAGGCTTAAGTGGGACTGGGCAGGTCATATTAGCCGGATGGACCCAGAGAAATGGTCCAAAATCGTGACACCGTGGCTGCCTGAAGACGGAAGGCGGCGTAGAGGCCGACCAAAAAGGCGATGGCGGGACGACCTCGATGCTTTCGAGAGGGATTGGTGGACGAAAGCGGAAAGCAGAGGATTTGAGGGAGACCTTTGCCCAGCAGTGGGACGAGATAGGTTAGGAAAAATATATATATAATATACTTACTTAATCTATACTAATATTATAAAGAGGTAAAGTTTGTGTATTTGTTAAATTGTAAGGGGTAATCTCGGGATCTACTGAACCGATTTTGAAAATTCTTTCACCAATAGAAAGTTACATTATTGCTGAAAAATAAAAAGGCTTTTACGTGGTAGTCCGTTTTGCAAAATCAATCGGAGAAAAAAAGGGTCGAATGAAAGCGTTTCTTACGAACGCTGCCTTAACTATGAAAGAAGTGTTCTAAAGAAAAGATGTGGAGCTTGATAATGCCTACAAAAAAGCCACAAGTCAACGACAGCATATGTCTTACTTTTTTATTTAATAAAAATTATCCCCAACGAAGTGGGCACGTGTCAGCTAGTAAGTAAATATACATGGTGATTTCACAGATCACAAAAGGTAACATCTCATCATAAAAGATCTAAAATATCGATACAAATGATATGCCATTATTATCAACACTACAATCGCCTCGTGCGATCATCCTCTAATACTTAGGGCCGGTTTCTCGTACGATGATCAACGAAAAAATCAAATAACAATGTGTCAAAACTCGGATCAATCGTGATTTGGGTTGTTCATCGTTTGTCATCTGCGAAATACCTATTTAACAACAGCTCAGATGACAAGCAATGAACAACCCAAATCACGATTGATCCGAGTTTTGACACAATGTTATTTGATTTTGTCGTTGATCATCGTACGAGAAACCGGCCGTTAGTCCACAAGATTACAACCACTTGCTGAAATCCGAGAACTTAGCAACCATACATTATCTGCAAGGACAGCCACAAAACTTTATATTTATGTTTTCTACTGCAATAATACTGAAACCCGCAGTTCATTGAGAAAAGCTCGTTCACTAAGCCGCGAGAGTTCCTTGTCTTGAAATGATCATACACAAACATTTGTCATCAAAATTGATGACCATTTTGACAACCATTTCATTACCAAAAAACATCACTCATATGATTTTTATTTGTATGATAATAAAAATAAGTGTATCCGTGAGAACAACAAACTTGGCGAACCTCTTGTGTAGAATTAAGTCCTTAGTGTGCCTCTAAAAAGTTGCTATCAAAGAAGCACTCGCTCGGTCAATAACGGTATGTTACGTATTATTGAAATTTGAGTTAGCATAAGTTCGAGTATATTATTACTATGTAAAAACAATTGTGTTTTTATTGTTTAACACAAAATTTACAGAAAATGAGTATCTAACAAAGATTGGAGGGCTCTTGAAGTACAAGTAAACCAGTTATTTACAAGCCTGTCACAGTATTGAGTATCTAACAAAGATTGGAGGGCTCTGGAAGTACAAGTAAACCAGTTATTTACAAGCCTGTCACAGTATTGAGTATCTAACAAAGATTGGAGGGCTCTTGAAGTACAAGTAAACCAGTTATTTACAAGCCTGTCACAGTATTGAGTATCTAACAAAGATTGGAGGGCTCTTGAAGTACAAGTAAACCAGTTATTTACAAGCCTGTCACAGTATTGAGTATCTAACAAAGATTGGAGGGCTCTTGAAGTACAAGTAAACCAGTTATTTAGCCAAGCCTGTCACAGTATTGTGTATAGCGGTAAGGAGATTGCCGGCTGGCGCGCCGCCAAATCTTGGGATTACTAATGTTGCCGATCGGCGAGACGTATTCTAGATGCTTTTGGAGGGTTTCAGCTATAAATATTGCTCTCTATATCTTGTAGGAAAATGCGCTTGAATTTTTGTATTGAATATAAATGCATGGTCGTGTTGGATTCGATTTGTTCGGACAAAGTTTTGTGGTAGCAAAATTTACATCAAGCGTCTTTTATGTAGGCAATATACCGTAAAATATTAGATATATAAGTACTTGTCTTTATTCACAAACAAACTTACGACTATACAGTATTTACAAAATGTACATTGTCATATAAAATACATAAGAAACAGTTGACCGTTGCAAACGATCTATAGATAGTTCAACTGATCAAAATCAGTACCAATCGGAAGCGTACCCAAGACATTGGCTGCATTGCCGCGCTGAATAGCAATGCTGATACGCTGGGCCAGATACTCACCAGCCCTCGGATCACGCGTCGCTTCGACTAGACGCAAGTACTTAAGTATAAGTACTTTACTTTTCAGTACCTTTTTTAACACTTTACTGCTTAGCTATTGTTATACCTTCAAGTAAGTTCTATTTTCGCAAAGGATGAATATCAGCATTCTAATGCCATAGTACAAGATTTGCTTAGTTTGGAACATGAAGCGTTGAAATGTCCAAGAGTATTAAATAAATAAATAATGCTGGACAATCCACACAACATCATCTAGCCCCAAGCTAAGCAGAGCTTGTGTTATGGGTACTAGAAAACTGACATACTTAATACAATATAATACATAGATAGATATTTTTATTATACATATAATACCCAGAACACCCGGAATAAATATTTGCAGAACATACAAACATTTATCCCGAGGCGGGAATCGAACCCGCAACCTTCCGCGTCGCAGGCGGACCATCGCCCACCGCGCCACATCGGTCGTCAAATATTGATTAAATTATTTACTTTTAACGGTGATCTATTTATAGCAGGTCCTTCTGTTCTCATGGTCGTGAGCTCAGCTCTTCCATATTTTGTTTATTCGTAATATTTAAGTCAGAGCTCAAATGTCGCGTGGAACTGGTACCCAGAATCACCTAGTAGGTACATAAGACGATTCAAAGTGATCTTCGTGATTTTACTGAATAAAGTTTAATTGTTTTTGATTTCAATTATCGTAGCATCTCAAAAACAGATTTATTTTTTAGTGTAGGTAAATAAAAAAATACTGCATAGTACAAATCACTGCAAACTATCTTTCTCGTAATGCTTAGTTGAAATAACCTACTTATAAAACCGCAGAAAACATTAAAATGTTCAAGGAATTTTTACCCTACCTTTATTTACCGCCGAACCACATTAAATTTACTATGTGGTGCAAACTTTAAAAAGATTTGTTAGACAGCCCACCTACTTTCTGACGAGCTTCGCTGCAATAACCTGCCGTTCATGGTTTTTAGATATTACGAACGTAATATTACGTGTCATAAGTTTTATTATTAGTAAACTTCTAGTCTGAACTAGAAAAGGCAACGTTTGCTTCACGAAATTCATTTTCAAAATGCACATTCGGCTCTATAATGGAGTTGTTGACAGATCCAGCCACTTTTTATGAATGATGACATGGCAAAATGATAACCATCAACAACAAAAACCAATGTACATATTTGTATTGTATATGCGCAACATTTTAGCATGCGAGTGAATTTTCGTCTCTCTCTTTAAAATAGTCAGAAATATAGTTCGTCGTTAAATTTCAGTCACGGCTTTTTGAAACACTCTACTTTTATAACGTGAATTCATCAGCCCGAGAATAGTGAGCAGCCAGGCATAAAATTGCACTTTTCTTACTTTATAAAACACCAATTTTATAACTATGTGTTCCAGAAAATTTAGTCCTTGTGCAAAACGACCGCAAAAATTTATGAATTTTATCATTCATTTAATTTAAACTTTAGTAAATCATCAACTTCCTACTCTTTTTCCATTATATCAGCCGTCGTCTGAGTGCTCACTCCTTTCTTACTCTTATCATCATTCACACTATCACAATTCATCTATTTTTCGGCTACCATTTAATAAATTTTATATACCTACCTATATTTTGTCTTTTTGTATTTTTTTTGAGCTGCTTGAACAAAAAAACCTTTTAAATATTACAATATTATTATTTTAGTTGATCTAGTCAGAGATAAGTTAAAAGAAAAACATAGCTGTTAAATTGTTGTAATCGTTTTTATGACAGATTGTACGTACTCTTGCATATTGACCAATATTGCTAAGACTTTATTGTTTATCAAAAGTGGCTTATACGAGTATGCTTTCTATTGTTGCAATTATGTGTGGAACCTACGTGAATATATTTATTTAATTACTGAATAGATTAAACCAGTCATAGTGTATACGCCAGTATTGCTAAGCAATAACGCCAGCGAGGTTTGCTCATTATTGACTAAGACGCAATTGGATGCGCTCATTTCAAGATATTGCACTGCACATGCTAATGATAAATCTTCATAGGTTAAATAGAATATATTGTTTTATTCTTTCAAATTACAAGCTGGTTGTATTCTAATTAAAATACAACCAACTTTTTAAGCTTTTTAAGATTATAAGTTAAGGTTTTTACTAATTAGCTACAAACTTTCAAACGAGCTAAATACTACTTAAACAATGTTTATAGTTATAAATTCTAAAGGTTTATTGAGTTAAAATATAAACGCGAACTTTGAGCCGCTCTAAATCCTACAAACTCTTCTGAGTAAAGAAAAACTAGTACCTACCTAACAAAGCTAGATTTACTTTGCCGTTTTTCCATTCATTAGTATTGAAAGTCGGACGAAAAGCGTCTGCAACATCTTAAGGGTCCAGTCGTTACCAAACCAGCCTATTTAAAAACCTGACCAATTAAGAAAAGAGCTAGCAAATATCCAGAAGAGGCACTCTGATGGCTTGCAATCCGTTCTGCATTCTGCAACTCCGGCCAACTCGCATTACGGTGTTCATTGCGACCGCTTTCATTGCAAATGAGCTCTGCGCTTCTAGACACTAGACGACTTCAGATACTCTGCGACTATGTTCTAATCTGTGTTTCAGTGTGATAATAGAGCTAGAAAAAGCAAGACCTGAAACTGATTATCCATCACTTTAAGACAGGCGTCACAGTTCAGTTGGCACTGTTTTGCAAGCTGTGTGTTGTGGGTTTGATTCCCACAAGCATTTGTGTGATGAACGATAATGCTTGTTCTGTGGTTGTGTGTTATTATGTACATTATTTAAAATAATGTTAAATTAATATACATATATGAGCAGTTTATCAGCAGTCTAGTTTTCATAGTACAAGCTTTGCTTAGTTTGGAAATAGATGTCGCTGTGTGAATTTATCAATGTACCTACCTATATTTATTTATATGTAGAATTTTGACCAAGCCCTAGCTTATTTAAAACCTCTAAATCAACATGCACAAATTAAGTATTTACATAGTATTGAGTGGTTTAACAAATAATACACAAGTGTTGAGTAAACTTACGAAAGTTTAAAGTATGGTAATTTCGTTCCTACCCTTACAGGTTCCTAAGACAGCTCAGAACATTATTGGGAGACCTAATTTCAGAATGAGATTATAGTAATGTGGCAGTAACGGACGTGCTGAGCCGTCTGCATCCGAACTGGGTTACGACTCTCCTATTGGCTAATAGCTTTCTTGAGTTCTGTTATGGTGTACTTACTCGCCAATTGAAAGCTTGTTTTAGAGTTAGAAGCGGTTATTGAGATGCTACATCTTAGGATAGGGAATATGATATTGTTACATTGTGTACGCAATTGGACGGGTTAGATCGTCTTTTAACATTTGTTTTTTAAACCAAAATCAAAGCTATCTATGCAATAAAACATAAGAGAAATCTGAAAGTCTAGTGTGTTGCGGTACCTATTGAGAAGTCTTAATTTTTGAAGTGAAAACTTCTTTAGCGGCGCTGGGTGGGTAAAAACTTTCAAACTCGCGTCAGGGTCACGTGACGTTGATAAAAAGCGTAAGATCGAGGGAAAGGGAGAGGAACTAGTATCTCCCACTCTTTCTACCGTGCCTGAGTGTGCTCTGTTTAGGCGGCACAACGTTAATATTGAAGTTTTCACTTCTGCCGGCACTCCCGGAGTGCTACCTTTTTTTTTTTTAATGTTAGTCAATAGCTCGATTTTGTATAAAATTGATTGAACTTTGAGGTTTCTAGTCTATTCTGTAAACAAGACTGACTAGACTAAGAGGTCCTAGGCAACATTACTTCTATAAATGCATTCAAGGGTTTAAAAGTCATAGAATGAATCAGATGAATAGTTGTACCTAAAGGTTTAGATAAAACAATAAAATTTATTAATAATTACAATTTATTATTTTGCAAAAATAATACAATTATGGCACTTATTAAGACAGCAAGAAAAATAAATTATAATACTTATCTTAATTAAAGTTTAGAAATTAAAAAGAAGTTCGCAACGAACAAACTTGCGTTATTTTGTAAGCTGAGGGTTTAGTCCGAGCTTGCATTTTAAAAGTCCCTACTCTCGAGCCGAGAGTCGTCTCTCGGATGTCCTTATATTTTTGTATGGATATCCAAGAAACGACTCTCGGCTCGAGAGTAGGGAGTTTTAAAATGCCAGCTCGGACTAAGCCCTCTGAAAGTTTTGTGTATGTCTCCAATCCAATATTGGCATTACAACCTTTTTTTGGACGTTATGTAACAAATTTAGATTTCTTTAACTGAATTATAAATATTAGGAATTATAATTTGTGGAGTACATTCTAAAGTTGACGCATATTGATATAGGTAAGTAAATTAAAAAGTTGAAATAACATAAAAATTATTTACAAACCTATTTTTGTTTATAAAAAGCGTTGGAATTAAAAATATATTAACGAGTATTACACTTAAAATCTAAGATAAAAAATGCATTTTTGTGATAAATGAAGATATAAAAAATTGTAACTGGTTTGCAGTATGATAAAATTTTCAAAAATATACATTAGAAAATTAAATTAATACACAGTAAACTAAATGTTTTTATACTTATTAACCATTGTATTTTAACAGGTATTTTAAATAAACAAAACTAATTTAACTTACATTGTTTATAGAAATAAGGATTACATAATTGATAAAAAAACATTGAGGTATTTTAGGTACTATATAATTATTAATAGTAATAGTAGTACGTTATTTTAGTACATTATGTACTATTTATATAAACAAAACTATGACTTTGGTTTCAATGCTTTTCTTAAAAGTTTCCAATAATACTTAATATGTATTTTTCTAGTACTTACATAAATAGGAGTAGTACAGTCAATCGTATTATTACAATATTTTTTTAAGAATTTTTGACAAATTGGAAGTTTTATGATAATTATTATTTATTCCTCAACGCCATCTATTATAAAAAGTCAGACAAGTATTGTACTTTAAATTGCTAATGTTCACTGAAAAAAAAAACACTAACGGCCGGTTTCTCGAACGATGATCAACGAAAAAAATCTAATAATTACTATGTGTCAAACTCCGATCAATCGTGATTTGGGTTTCCAGAAACCGGCCGTAAATCTTATTTCTATCTCACTTTAAATAACTGACTGTGTCTATATTCTATTGACTATGTCCTTTCTATGTCATTTCTGTGTACAGAGTTCAGAATATAAGTGCGCCTTCTGTAAATAAAAATAAAATTGAAAATTAAATTAAATTAACTTCAAATAAAACATAAATTATCCGCCATTTTGTAGCGGCGGCCATCTTGAATTTATAATGATAATGAATAAACATAATTGTATTGTCACCAAAATCCAAAGTGTATACAAAATTTCAGATTAATCGGTTGACAGGAAGAGGGTGAAATTTGAATTACTAAATTTGACCCAAGAATAAAACAAACGGGGTGAGCTAAGTAAAACCGTTTAATAAAAATAGACAACCTGCAGTGAAATTCAGGACCTCCTTAGTCAAGTTCGATTGAAATAATAATTATAAAGCTAGCAATTTTATATAGAAAAGTAGCAAGGACAGGTGTCACAGCTCAGTTGGTCAGCTCAGTTGGCTCTGCCTACCATGCTGTGGGTCGTAGATTCAATTCCCATCCAGAGCAAATGTTTGTGTAACGAACATAAATATTTGTTCTGTGTCTGGGTGTTAACAAAAAAATGTAAGTAGAAAAATATTCTATCAGCAATCTAGTTCCCATATTAAAACAAAATACAGTTGTAGCATCGACACGATAAGAAGAAGAAGAAGAAATTCCCATAGCTTTAATTAGTTTGGGACTGGAGTCTAGAGTGTGATGTGTGATTTTTCCGGGAATATTTATTTACCATTATTCATATATTTTTTGAAGATATAAAATATTCAATAATATTATTGACTACTTACGAGTGATGTCTTGTTCTTCGTTGTTCGCCGGCGGAGACTTCAACGCATAAAACTATTAGCTTATTATCACAGGTAAACCTGAAATGAAGGTTAATTATAACTAAATTATTTTAGTTAATTTATTTATATTACCATAAATCTAATTAAGTACAATGTTTCAAAACTCGGGTCAATCGTAATTTGGGTTGCTCAAACGCTTGTCATCGGCGAAATATTGAACTACAGATTAGTTAACATTAACGGCCGGTTTCTCGAACGATGATCAACGAAAAAATCAAATAATTACTATGTGTCAAACTCGGATCAATCGTGATTTGGGTTTCCAGAAACCGGCCGTAAACGAAGCAAGTTTTGACACATTGTAATTTGATATTTTGGTTGATCAACGTTTCAGAAACCGGCCGTAATTGGTCCGAAAGCATTATTTAAAGAGACACAAGCATTAACTTACATTTCTTGATCCAACAACTTTTTACTCCGAAGAGATGAGGCCATCCCCACGCTATAATGGCTGTCATCAAACCATTCTTCACAAGATGATTCTGGGAGGCGAACACCTGAAGAATCACTTCCATGCCATGCTACTTTGTTTGGCCTGAAAAAATAAAAAAAACAAATGAACTACAATATCGAAGGTAAATAATTATATTGTTTTGCAAAAATAACAGACTTCAATCGTGATAAGGTTTAATTAGTTCTGATTTCACAACTAGATGTCGCTGCACCATCTTGTTGATTAATAGATTGTGCTATCGAAGCATTTTGCGTGTCGCGATCGAATTTAAGACTTAAAACAATGATTACTTAAAAAGTACTTGTCCAATCTTTATAAAACTTATGTGGTACCTCTAAACTATGTTTTTACAAATAAAATCGGTTCATAATTAACGCAAAAATCGTGTTACATACCTACTTAAAAAGATTTATTAATCGAATTGAGAACCTCCTTTTTTGAAGTAGATTAAAAAGAAGAAACACAAACTGAGCCAACTAGAGCCAGAATAAAGTACAGAAGAAGACTTCCTTAGCATTTGAACCAAGAATAGTTCCATTAACATTTGTACTATTCTCACTAAAATGCTATACATTTTAGCAATTCTTCAAGGACTACATACCAATGAGGGTCAATCATAACGTTTTTGCCGTCAAAACTGTAAATATTAACGTCCTGCACGAAGCTTCCACCAGATCCATTGAAGATGCTGCTCCAGGAAGAAAATAGCAGATCTCCGTTCAGGTTTCTGACCGGCAGATGGCGTTCTTTGTACTGAACCATTGAAATTGCGTCTTGTATTCTGGAACACAATAATTAATTGAAACAATTTTATTTTCCTTGCTGTGTATAGAATTTTAAATAGAGGGTAGTTTTTATTTTTATTATTTTTTCTATAAGTTCTACTTACTTGACAAACAAAGTCCTTTGCTTGTCAAATCATTTCAGCCAATGCCAAAATAAGTGAACAATACTGTTTACTTCATCATCATCACTATCATCATCTACCTATGTTAGTCCACCTCTGGACGTAGGTCTCTCCCAAGGCGCGCCACTGAGCCCGGTCTTCGGCTCTTCTCATCCAGTGTTTGCCAGCTACACTACGCAGATCGTCGCTCCATCTCACCGGACTGTTTACCTGGTTGTCAAAAATGCGCGGAAATTTCCATTGAAGCCTGCTCGTAAGGATTGCTGGTTACATTCGTAATCAGCAGCGGCGTGACCATTCTTCTTTGGGGAATACACTTTGCCTGTGTGCGGGTCATTCAATGCTGCTAGTCTTATCTGTGAAACAAAAACATCTATATTAATATGAAAAAAATGACGTGTGGCACTCGGGCACTTGCGGCAAAGCTATTGCATAGCATTTTTTGCTGGATTACGCATGCGCAGTGTTAGGTTATTTTCGTTACGGAATTTCTAGATTCGGTCTTCACGCTCAAGGCCCGCGAAAAAAGCTATGCAATAGCTTAATAACTTTAGCGTTCGTATTATAGAAAAACTATAAAATGTAAATATCTCGTATGGGAAAGTACTAGCTTCGTCACTATTTCTACAGCAAAACAGTGATGCTCGTATTAATGTATTTAGGTTTGAAAGGTGTTGGCTCAATCATAAATCATCCCAGAGTCATAAGCGAAGTTAAATGCATATACCTAATGCTCCAATGCTCAGTAAGATAGTAACACCTACATTCGTACTCTTTAGCATAGGTATGTATAGCACTAGATTTTAAGATCTCACGGGCAAAATATACATTAGACGAGGCGGTAATGAAATACGATAGATAAAGTGTAAAAGTGCTTAGTAGCTAAAATTAACTTACATATTGGTTTCTATGTATTGGCCTGCTTGTCGTTGAGGTAGATAATGGGTACTCCCGGAGCAATCGCGCCGACTGTGTGGAGTCTCGCGGAGGGAATATTGAACCCATCTGTAATGATAAGTACAATGTAATTAATGCAAATTACTAGTTTGCTCTTGACTTTGGATCATCATCATCATCATTTCAGCCCGTTGGCACCCACTGCTGAGTATAGGCCTCCTCTTTACTATGCCATTCTTTACGGTCCCTTGCGAGACACTCATCTACTGATTCCCGGCTCGTTCGGAAATGTCTTTAGACCATCGGGCTGGTGGTCTGCCTTTTGACTTTGGATAGCTCAAAGAATATACGCTGAAGTGGCAGTGAGATGGTTATGGCTTGCCATCGAGTACATATCCAGTAGAGGCGTAATAAGGTTTTCTAAATTCCGAAACAGTTTTGTCATTTGTGTCATATAATTGTGAACTGTCGCTTTCGCTTGATCTTAAGTCGGCCAATCAGAGCGAAGCGATCGCTGCCGTGATTTGGCGATTTTTTTGTCTACACATATAATAGAACATTTCGTCTTTACTGGGTATCTACTCAATGCTGCTTGCGGAATGTAACAGGCAAACACTGGATGAGAAATGCCGACTGGGCTTAGTGACGTCTTTGGAGAGACTTACGTCCAGCAGTGGACTTCTTCTTCTTCTTCTTATCGTGTCGATGCTACAACTGTATTGTTGTAGCATCGTGTTGGAAAGATTAGCCAGACTAGACACTCCTTTACCGTGCCTAGCCGTTACCGGTGTGCGCCACGAGGAGGCTCTTTCCATGCACCCAGTGGACTTATATAGGTTGATGATGACAAAAAGTCATAAAAAAGTGGTCTACAATATACTGCGCTAAATCTTACCTCAACATAACGCCATCCACTGCGAACTCTCACCAACAACACATCTTCTTGGATAATATACGCGATGGTCCCAAAAGGAGTCGTTGAAGTGCGCTATGAAATAAGTAATACATAACACTTTTGATTATGTGTGAAAATATTATATTAATAAACTCATTATGTGTATGACATCACATCAGTTAAGGGTTAGGTTATGTACCTAAAGGTTATCGCTCACATTGGATAATGCCAATCTGTTGCCGGGCACTTGGATCTTCTTCGTCTTGTCGACATAGCATATGTAACTGTATAGGTATAGTTACGGTGTATCTTATAAAAAGTTAGCGCAGACTTGAAGTATTGATTACCATAATGATAACATATAATGATGTCAACGCTAACTTTTTATAAGATAGGGGGTTATACTATCAGAAACCAGAACATTGTTTGAATGGAATAAATGTTTATTTTACTCTTAATATTTTTTCTAGACATTTAAGTACTTACTTAAGTATTTTATTTGAAAAACCTTTGCTTAGCTGAGACAGCATTCCATGCATATAAAAATCTCTTTATATTTATTTAAAACATAATCAAATCGATAAAATAATTTCCTGCATTATAACTTTGTATGTTTTAAAATTAACTACACCACTTAATGGGATAAAGACACTAAGAAAGATAAGAAATAAACACCGTTTTGAAAGGTCAAATACTTACCGCAATCAAAGCTGTTCTGCTCCTGAATATGATTGTGCTGACTGTATACGAGTCGTCATTTTCATCAGTGAAACCTAAAACCATAAACCTTCTTTAAAATATTTTTTATGTAGGTAATATTGGACAGTCATATTTAGTTGGGCTAGCGATGAATATTTTATGCAAAGATAAAGCTACCTACTTGATAATAAATAAAATAGAACTAGCAAATGGGTTATCGGGTAAGTACAGTTTAGCTGTTAAGATAATAATTAAATAAACAATTTTAATTTTAAGAACAATTGAAGCCATTGAACATTGAATTGTTTCAGCACTAATTTCTCAGAGACGAAAAGATGTTAGGTCTTTAATTTAAAAGCACCATAATACATAGAAACTACCTGGTGCCCGCGACCTATTCTTTGTATTTTGGACTATTTACACAATATCTTTATGAATTATAACATTATATTTTAAACTTAACGGAAGTTTCATTAAAGTCCATTCAGTGGTTTTTGCGCGAGAGAGTAACTAACATACATCTATCTATCCATTAATCATCCTTACGAATTTTCGCGTTTATAATATTAGTAGGACGGAAGTAGAATAGGATAATTACCATCACTAAAAGCTGGTGTTGTTGTTGACGGCGAGTAGTAGGAACCGGGTTCCCCTTTTGGACCAGCGATCGAGATACCAGGTGGTCCAGGTGGTCCAGGTGGGCCGGGTGGACCACTAAGCCGGCTCGTATTATCCTTCCCAGGAGGTCCTGCCGGTCCTGGCTTTCCTGGAATTCCTGGTTCACCTGTATCCCCTTTCTCACCTTTTGTCATTATCTACCAAAACACAATACAGGGTAAACAAAGTAAAAGTAAAGGTCTGTGTAAATCACATGGAAAATACTTGAAGTAGGACAAAAAGTGGCATAGAAATTAAAACACATTTGATTATGTATACCTGAAATTTATCGGGAATTGCACATTCTCCTTTATCTCCTTTTGTTCCATGAGTTCCATTATAACCAGCTGGTCCCATTGGGCCCTAAAAATTAAAACAGTTCTTACAAAACATCACCAGGAAGTTTTCCGTTGTTTTGGCATTTGTGTTTTTACTCACCACTGCACCTTGTGGCCCCAAGTCACCCTTCTTCCCGCTAGGACCAGTTGAACCTGTAGCGCCTTTTTGTCCTTTACTTCCATTTGGTCCACGAGGTCCTTTCACTCCCGGTACACCACGAATTCCTTTTGAACCCTACAAAATTTATGCAATTTTAGGATGAAGTCACCGTAGTACTAAGCGTGAGCTTTGAGTAGCTATTAATTTGTTTTATCTATTGAATACCTTCAAAAGAGCAATTTCCGATGCTGGCACTTGACCTGGAGGACCTGCTTCACCTTGCGAACCTTTGTGACCTCGGGGACCCATTGGTCCAATATCTCCTTTTAGTCCTTTCTCTCCTTGGCGTCCATTTTGTCCATCATGACCATCTTTACCGGATGTCCCTGTTTCCCCAGTAAGACCTCGATCACCTTTGCTACCCTGGCAAATAAGAAACATTAGATTAAATTATTATCAAAATTGTATTAAACAAAATGTTAATATATGCTACAACATGTAATGTATACGTTATAGCTTGCGCTGGCTTTAAATTACCTTCTTTCCTTCAACTCCAGTTTCACCTTTTGGTCCTCTTAGTTTTTCAACAATCATTTCATCTGAAACGTGTAGGTAAGTAAATATATTTTGTCATTCATTAAAACTACAACTCTGGTAATAAAACTGGTTAGACGATTGCGAGTAGGTATCGCAGAATTTATATTTACAGACGTTTGTTACACTGCAAATCAAAGTATACCTTAATTCTATGAAATACGAGTTATTTTACCTTAAAAACCTATACGTATTGATACAAACCTGTAAATGGTATAAAAAATTGTTCAGGGGATTCAATATACTTACGTTATTAGGTTTACGTGACCAGAATGACTCGTTTTATATTGAAATTTATTCAGGTTATCTATCTAAACTAGAATAGAGGTCTAAATAAACAGTAAATTGCTTGGATGAGGGTAGAATCTTGTATCGATTGAAGTTATACGCATCTTTGCTTAGGACTTTTTACCGGCTAAAAGGTCAAAAACTTAGCTGATAACATACTTGAATGGCAAAGCTAATATTTGATTCATAAATTGGTTTTGAACAGTCGACACCTGTACCTTCGTCACACGCGTAGAATTATATTATATTTTTTTTTACGATATGGAAGAGATATAAATATAGGTTTTTATTAGTGTGAGTAAGATGCAAATCTTATTTGTCTTACTTTCGTGTGGGTCCATAGCGGGATCTAGCAGATCAGTTAGCTTTGCTGGCAACCCGGCTAATCCAGGTGTTCCTTTATCACCAGGTTCACCTGCAAAATATTAAGTAGTGCCATATTAGACCACAAAAAACAATTTGTTAAAGGTTCTGTGGTGTTTTTTAAGGACAATATTATTTATAATGATAGTAGGTACCTTTTTCTCCTGTTTCACCACGTTTTCCATGATTTCCATTAGATCCAGGTAAACCGTCTTTACCCGCTTCTCCTGTATCACCTTTTGGACCTCGTGGACCGGTTAGACCTGTATCACCCTGTTGGATTCATTACAATTTTATAATTTAAAGTTGGTCCGTAAATATAATGTATTTGAATTTCTTTATTTCAAATGATTTCAAAAGTACGTTCATATGTTGTTCTAGTACAAAATACCTTAGGAATACTATTATACTGTTAAGCAAAAAAGTGAATAATGTTTTGTAGGAACCGAATGATGTATCAGATCTAGTTTATTAATTCAACTGGTACATTACATTCGTTCCATAGTATAAATTACGGAAACGGAGCTTACATCGGTCGTAACTCCGTTTCAGTACACAAAACACATAGATACCAAATAAAACATAAACATTCCATAGATAAGACTAATCTCAATAAGGGGAGCCCTACAGTTTTTAATATAAAGAAGATTATTGAACGTAATTTAATCTAACACTAAAATAGTTCACTTTACTGTACTTACTTTACGTTAGATAATAAATAAATTACGCACCTGAACACCTTTTGCTCCAATGAGCCCCTGTTCACCCTTTTCACCAATATCACCTTTGTATCCCTTTGGACCCATTGGTCCTTCTGGCCCTTGAGGTCCCATGTCTCCTTTCACTCCGGGAATAAATACTTGTCTATTCTTTTTCTCCTCTTCTGTTTCCTATCAAAAAGCTTTCTGAGAAATGTTTTTGCATATTTTATGCTGTCTTTTTATCATTTTTTTAATTTGACCTAAGTAAATTCTTTATGTTTATCAAATCGTTTTACAATTAAAATAATGTGTACTCACCACATATACTTTTCCAGGAAGCCCTGGTGGTCCCTGAAGTCCTTTTGATCCAGGAGATCCAGGGAGGCCATCATTACCTGGTTCTCCTTTCAAACCCTGTATACCATCTGTACCTGGAATCCCATCATTTCCTTGTTTGCCCATTTCACCTTTTAATCCTTCCGGACCTCTTTCACCTTGTAACCCTGGTTTTCCCTATGAAATATTAAAAATTGTGTAGTGATTTACAGTTATAATTACTTACAAAATATTATATAACTCATTCTCTTATATGATTCTTTTTTCATGCCATAGCTGTTATATTATCATAAGTATGCATACTGATAATTTATGGGATATCTTGAGCTATAACATTTACCGTCAATCCAGTTATTCCAGGTATTCCATCTTCACCTCTTAGCCCTGTCTCCCCAGGCGGTCCTTTCATTTCAGGCATCGATCTTAGAAGAGTTGAGACCATGGTTTCGGAGCATTCACATTTCTGAAAGTGATTTACCGGATTATGGATCATCTTAAACTACCTGAGTATATTTATTTTTGATGACTATATTTTCTTCAACGATAGTTAGTTCAAATGCTTAACTTACGCCGTCGTCTCCTTTCTTTCCAGGAGGACCTACTGGGCCTATAAGTCCTGTTGGGCCCAAAGGACCTGGTTGACCTTTGACTGCCTCGCCAGGCTCTCCCTGTAACAAATAAAACCTTACTGAACCCTATTTTACCAATACCTACGGTATCTTGACTTACCATCTACAATTAGTTGAGATATTTAATACGCCTAGCAATCATGAATATGTCGATGGAAACTGTCAAGAGAACGTGTTATTATTCATGTAGGTGCCATGGAATATGCCTAATGTATTCTCAATTAGTCTTAATACTAAAGTATTGTGGTATTTACTTACTTTGACACCTTCAGCTCCCTTTTCACCTTTCTCCCCCTTTATCCCTTTTTCACCTAGTCCCCCAGGACTTCCTATTTCTCCTTTGTCCCCCTTATGCATATAATCATAATCAGATGGAGAAGCATCTGAAACAAGATGGCGATCATGTATATTACTCAATTTATTTATGACTTACCTTAACTTTAAAAATAAAATAAAAGAATGATATTTTTTTTATAACAGTTAATTAATAAATCTTTAAGAAAAAACAACTGTTTACTATTTTAAGGTTATGAGTAGTGGCTGATGTGATGACTGACTTACCTCCCATATCACCTCGTCCTTTTTCTCCTTGCTGTCAAAAATATGTAGGTATAATAAACAAAATATAATTTTGAAGTGTCAGAAAAAAAAGGTTATTTGTTATTTGTACCAAAATTAAGAATACCATATTGCAAAAGCAGAAGCCAATCAATAGTGGAAACGAAGCCGATTGCCAATTAAAAAAAAATACTATCCTGTAAAACGATAACGAACATAAAGAATTTAAGTTGCACTGCGCGACGACAGGGCAATGTTTCACAACTATTTTTATATTTGCTCCAGGTGTCATTCAATGTATTTCAATGTGTTTCAATTTCAATATTTTTTATCGTTTTGCAGAGTAGACGTTCACTATATACAAAACAAAGTATTGTTTATAAATCAACCTGTATATACACGCTACAATACAATTTTGTGACTTTTGTATACAATGAACTTTATACAGGTAGTTATAAACCACTGTTATATTAATAATAAATTTTGATTCCACTTACTGTTAGGCTTTCTGGTGGTATTTCCTAGAAAATAATTTGAAGTTGTTAATCAGCCAATAAAATTGTTAAAATCCATGTTAGAAAGAGAAGGGGAGATATAATGTCCTCTTTGTCTCACTAATGGAAGATAAAGGATCTCACAAATATGACATAACATACCAATTTTTTCGTTGAAAGCTACTACTCTAACTAGTTTTGTCGAGGTATTTTCTACCATAATGGTAGAATCTCCTGATTGGCCCATTCCAATCCAATTAGTCTTTTTTGGGTTTTTATTTTGAAATCGCGTACATTTTGAACTGGTTCAAAAATGTTATTATGCCACTGAATTTTAATTGTATTGTTTGTTATATCATGTTATTTTTCTTATGGCACATTAAATAACAATCAAACATTTCAATGTTTTGTCATTGTTTGTTGTATAGTCAGCATCAAAAGTAGAAAAAATATTTGTACAGTCACAGTAAAAGAATAATAATATAACAAATTGCCTTGAAAAATGAAGCAAATTGCATAAAATTGCATTGTAAGTGCACAAATAGTAAATTTGTGCACTTACAATGCTGACTGAACTGGGGTCTATTTTTTTGCGATTTCATGAAAAAATAATAAGAAAGTATTAAAGACTTATTAAAATTAAATTTAAAAAAGCATACAAATACTTACTTCTTCATAATCTGATTCTTCATAATCTGTCTATGGAAGAAAGAAATAATTTAGTTTGTTATTATACAAATAGCCATGATAGCCAACAGTTTAATTGTTTACAACGTGCTTCATATTTGAAAAAACAAAATCGGATTTCCTGCCTTATTTGCGGCAGATTTTCAAAACTGTTTTATGAAAAATAATAGTAATTTTTGCCATTTTTTATGACAGTAGCATGAATAAACAAAAATATATTTGAATAGATATTTAATTATCATATTTAATATTTTTTAAGCCTAGAAAAGCAAACGCTTACATGCTGAGTCAACATTTCTTAATAAATTCGCTAGAGTCTCTCCAGGCATATCCAAAATCACGTAATACCTAGGCGCCAGGTAGTTAGTCTAGGCTAGCTCGGGCTCAGGCTAGGCCCTCATATAATTTTCAATTATGAAACACGATATTTGGAATTATGATAGAGCATATCCCGAAAGCTTTTCCAAAAACATTTGGTTGGCAACATTTTTATAATGGTAAATAAATTAGTCCATAATTAGATAACAGTTTTTATGGGCTAATATCGAAGGCTCTTTTAGAATTATATTTAGGAAGTTAGCACGAACAAAGACAGACAAGACTGCAAATTGTATCTTGCTTGACATAAAATCTTGAATTGTATCTTGAATAGAGTCTAAAATACCCCTGTTTAGAAAGAGGCAACGCGACTATGCTGTCAATACCTGTCTCTTTTCTGTAAGTCTTTAACATTTGTAATAGATAGATAGATAAAAACTTTATTGCACACATAAGAGGATTTTACACACAAGAAACAATAAATCTACAGCACAATGGGCGGCCTTATCGCTAAAAGCGATCTCTTCCAGGCAACCTTTAATATAATAATCATATAGAAAGAGACACCTAGTGATGGCAATGGCACGATTCTTTTGTCTCTCTCACGCTTTGCGGTACATACTTCATACCCGTAGCTCTACCATGAGTTACTATACTATATTTACTATACTCGCTAGCGTCTGTAGTTAAAAAAAATGTATGAAGATTTGTACAGCGCCTCTGGCGGATAGTTGGGTACTAAAATTCGTCATACTAATATTGACGTAACTACTGTAGTAAAGTCAGGCGATTTTACTGTGACAGCTCATGGTAGAGGTACTGGATTGGGAACGCTAGGTCATTCTCTATGTCTATGGTACCGCTTATAAGCTGATACAATTTTACGATTGTGATTTTTATTCGTGCTTACCTCCTTGTACTAGGTAACATAAAATTAATTATCTCTAAAAATACTCGGTGGTTTTTAATACTAGCCAAAAAACACACTGCGTGTAAAGGTAGGAAAAAGATTAATAAAAGTTTAAACACATATAACACAAAGTAGAGGAAAATGTAGAAAAAACCGTACAGGAAAACCCTGAAAATACTGTACCGGATAGCAATCTAAAAATAGCTAAAACCAATTGTTAAACTATTTCAATTAACCCAAATTTTGATTAGTTTCAATATGTTGTAGTTTCAACAACATAATGAATAGGTACGTTGCTGAAACGTTGGTTGTTTATTAAATGATTTAAGAATTTGAAACCCAGAACCCTTTATTTTACAGTGTAGTTGCATAAAAGTGTTACAACACCAGTCGATCACTAAGTTGATCGAAAGTTGCGTGAGATCAGTTGAAATCGATCTGTTCATCAAACTAACTAGTAAATTTTGACCGACATTGACCAACGATTAATGCATCGATATTTTCAAGAAATCAGTCTGTATACCGTGTTAATGAAATCTATCAAAAATTGGTTCATCGAATAACATTTGCACATTACAATATAATCAACCTCTTTTTGATTCTCAAAATTGACTAATCAACTTGAATCAAAGTCGATCGATTGTATTAATCAACGATTAATGCATTGCTCATTAGTTATAATAAATCAATGAAAAACATATCTTTACACAAAATTAACTAATAAAGTTTGACAATGATCGATATAATTAATCAGGTAGATCGATTGGTGTGTAATGATATACGCTCAGTGAAACATAATAGCAGTGAAATAACTACGATGTCTTTGTAGCTCAAAAGATTTGCAAGTATTATTATAAGGTAAGCGACAAAGACAGACTTCTGCGAGAAAGCAACATTGCATTTTTTTAAATAAAAAAAAATATACTAACTAAATCACGTAAAGAGGAATCCTGAAAAATATAAATTCATAATTTAGATGATAAAATACCAAAAGTACTGCAAAAACGTCATTCTATTATTGACAGAAGACTATCTAATAGACAAGTAAGCATTCTCAACACAAAATAGTTTTTACTAAAAATAACACCAATACTTACATCGTTGCAAATAGTTCTTACAGTGTCCCGATCAGCCTCAGTGTAGATTTTTATTTTATCTATTATACCCTGGAACAAGAAACAGAAATATTTACAAACCGGGTACATATTTGACACCTAGTACAGTAGCTCTACCATGAGTTTTTACTATACTATAATTATATACTATACTCGCATACAGCGCCTCTAGCGGATAGTTGGGTACTAAAATTCGTAACACAATTGTTTACGTAACTACTGTAGTAAAGTCAGGCGATTTTACTGTGACAACGGTAGAGGTACAGGTATATAAAATTGAAACCTTGTGTATAAAAAAGGAAAAAAAACTTTGTTGAAAATCTAGGTATTAGGTAGGGATAGGTTCTAACGGAAGAATGCTGACGCACACTCGCGTCTTTTAGCTGAAGTGTCCAGTGGGGTTTTGGTCAATTTAGTCTGGCACTGCGCAAGGGTAAACTAACTTTCAAGGTAGATAACACTTTAGTCAAAAAGTATTTTAAGAGAGTACAACAATTACCTAAGAAAGCTTTTCACCTACATTGTAAAAATATTTAGTAAAAAAAGCAGGATTTTCATTTTGTTTATACATACTTACTGATAACTATTTTAAAAATCAAAACTTGTTTCAGGGCTTTTTAGGTGAGTGCATTTAATAGCGAAATAAATGTTTTTTATGTGCGCTTCACATATTTTTACAATCCGTCAAAACAGCGCCAGGTCATAAAACTAGGCGCAAAAAAAGTTTCATCAACGTATTTTTAGCATATTTTTATTATTTATTCAAAACATTTAATACTCGTACTACGCGTGTAATAAAAATACCTGAGTAATTAAATCAACCAAACATTATTTTCGCAGCCCGTTTTGTTTAAAAAGTAGGTAAATGAAAACATTTAATGAATTATTCAAGGCGAGATCAAGGTTTTGAAAATATTTTGTGATGACTACAAAGTAATGGCTCGTAATAATAAATCATCTCTTGAGTGGGTTAGAATACAAAGTAAGCATGTTTCAGCATCGGAAACGCATATATAATGCGTTTTCGCTGAAACATGCTTTCTGAATACAAAGTAACACCCAGACATAGAAAAAACATCAGTGCTCATCACATTAATATTAGTTCTCGATGGTTCTCGACCCATGACCTAGTAAAATAATGCATATTACCTACATGCTAAATGCCATGCTTCAGTCAATTACCAACTAAAAAGAGCATCAGTGTCTGTAATCGGTTTAAGAATGGCATGACATACACATTATTTGTAGTATGTGTGACATGCTTTTGCCAAAACACGCAACCAGTATAAACGAGTTCCTTTGACGTTATGTTGACACTTGCAACGCTGAAGCGCGCTTGGCTTTCTAGTTTTAGAGTTGGCAACATTTTTAAACTAACAAATTTACAGAATTCTTTTGACAAGCGTCACAGTCACAGCTCCTTTAGTATTTTTATTGATGTATTTTATAAGCAAACTTTGTAAGCGTTTTAGGGTAGGTATCTTCAAAATTAAACATTAATTTCACCTTACAAGGAACACCTAATTTTGCAGGAACTTCAGGCATCATTTACATAGAAAAAGTGTTTTGAAACTAACGTTAAATACTTTTAACTATATAGATTTACCTTTCTGCATGTAATAAAACAACTATAGTAGTATTAGTATTATGATCCTAGGCCTAATCAAAAACATAGATATTAGTTTAAAATAGAGAGTACCTACTTATAGAATTTTTGCTTGTCACTAACTCATCAATAAATGTACCATTATCTAAACCATTGTATATTTTTGAAGTATATTTTTTGAGTAGATCGCGACGAGTAACATCCCTTGCCAAATCGGGGACGAGGTGCGCTGAGATCCGTTTGAAATCAAACTGCGGTGAAACTGTTTAGTACGGTTCTGATTTGTCAGTTTAGCTAATGTATTTAGTCGTGTCGCATGCAATGCAAGCGACTGTCAACATAAATATAGTACAAGTATGGTTCAATTTGCATTGACAAGGTTTACTGGTGCCGCATTAGCATGAACTAACTCTTCAAGCCTTTCATTCCAGGAATCTAGGTATATGCTATGCCAGCATATACCTAGATTCCTGTACTATTAAAAGCCATCCAAAAGCGACGACAATCTGAATTGAAGGCTTGAAGAGTTAGTTCATGCGAATGCGGCACCAGTAAACCTTGTCAATGCAAATTGAACCATAATTGTACTATATTTATGTTGACAGTCGCTTGCATGCGACACGACTAAATACATTAGCTAAACTGACAAGTCAGAACCGTACTAAACAGTTTCACCGCAGTTTGATTTCAAACGGATCTCAGCGCACCTCGTCCTCGATTTGGTAAGGGATGTTACTCGTCGCGATCTACGAAGATATTGAATTTTGAAATAATATTTTATACATTTTTGTGAGCTACCTTGCGGTTTTTACAAATAACACATTATACCATCGGATTCTTAACCGGAAATTTAACTTTTTTACAGCTCCAGTGCCAAAGACATATTGCTTAAGTAGAATAGTTCAATTTTATAAATTGTGTATTGTATTAAAAATAAGTTGAAAAGTTTTTTTTAACTGCCTATCATCAACAAAATTATTTGAGGTCATTTCGAACCTAAGCCTAAGTACATATATACGTAAGTGAAAGCGTACACAGATGACAAAAGTCACGTGACTAGACATTTAACTATGGGTATCGAGTATAAAGTGAAGTAGAATAAAGTGCTTTACTACAGTCTTGTTTTAAGTGTGCGCCCACGATATTTAACCAATAATATTGTTTAAACACAACAATATATAGGTTTTGGCAATATAGAGATTAAAGATTCTGTCAGTAAAGATTGCCAGCGTATGGTCTGACATTATCATTTAAAATAACCCACCATGTCTTTGTAAAAATATATTTGCAAAGCGAATACGTGACAGGTTTTTAGATGAGCTCCCAACATTATGTATGCCGAAGTCAAATATACGGTTATTTAGAAGTTGAGTGTATCAAGATTGTGATAAATTTTCTATCGTCTATTTGAATTTATAATGTGTGGATTTACGCAGTCTACATACACGAATCCGCGTCTGGACGTTTTATACTAACAATGTTTTTTTTAAAGAGTTTTACATTTAAATAAAACGTTTTCGGCGTACGATCGTTAGAAACGTTACATTTATACATTTTCATACATCATCATATTTTTTTACAAAACTGCAATCATGGTAAAATGTGATTACGAATCTAGTTTAGGCCTGTAAGAAATTTTTTTGAAAAGATAAAAAAAATGTGTTTTGACGTACTTTTTATGAGAAGATGGCAATTCAAAATCTATTAAAAGAGTCTTATATCGGTTTAAAAATTTGGCTTACTTTTTACTGTCTTATTTTACTCTGTGGTCTGTGGACGCACTATAAGAGCGGGTTCAAATCAAGTCGTCTAACAGCACCTTTTTATTCGATTAAATAGGTAATATTTGTCTGGTCTGGTCGCGTGGAACTGTGCACCTAGAATCACCTAGTATGTAAGGCGATTTTAAATGATCCCTGTGATTTTATTGCATTAAGTAATTTTTGACTTTGACTTTTGAAATATAATGTACCAAGTCTGAATTTCGTTGCTTCTCGTTTAAGAGGAAGTAAATCCGGAGCAGCTGTGAAGTTACGACGCAGCGGATATTACTAACTGAACGAAACCAGACACTTTGAGACTACACACTATCTGATACGGTTATCGCACATCCTTTTGCTAAGATGGTTTAGTGGTAGCACCCCTGTTTTCAAAATCACTAAACAACAGTCTAAATGAAACATTTTTCATAGATGTTTTTTTTATAAATAGTTTAAGTAAATTTATCATACCAATAAAAACCAAGAATTTTTTGATAAATGCCCAAAAATAGTTAAGCTTATGTAATTCAAAAAGATATTCCAAAGAAACCACTATAGTATATAAGTAAATATTTCAAAGTATTCCATAAAATTGTAGTAGCAATTTTGTTGTATGTTCCCAACTTTCTGTTAGGTACTAAAATATCGATGTAAGTTATAATAAATATCTATAAAATTATAATTTTTTTTTAAATGCTTTGTTGCACATATGTAATCAGTTCTACTAACACAGTTTGTATGTTGATATATTTTTTTAATTTTCTGTGTGACATTTTATGCCTTTCACCATTTCCAGTGTAAGATGCTTGTCATTTCGGAGACACGAAAATTATGAAACGTCTTACTCATAAAAAAGTTGTCACAACAATATGGCTCTTCTAAACGTTTCTACAATTGTGGAATGTGTAAGGGCCTGCGCAGACCGGGACGGCATGGCAAGGGATTTTATTTTTTTACTAATGGACATTCAACCGTACTGTTACAGAAATACGACATAAATTGCTATGCTTTAAAATGATGCCGTTCCGTTCACGTTCAATGCCACGGCATCATTTTAATGCATAGCAATTTATGTCGTATTTCTGTAACAGTACGGTTAAATGTCCATTAGTAAAAAAATAAAATCCCTTGCCATGCCGTCCCGGTCTGCGCAAGCCTTAAGAGGATGGCAGCGGTTTGGGAAATGTGGCATTCAAGTGTCAGAGTTGGTGATGTATCTCTTAAATATATTGCTTTACTTTTTTTGTTAAAGTTTACACGTAGAAAATGGAGTAGGAACCTGAAAAAGGAAACGTAGAATTGTGCAATTTAGTACTGATTAATGTAAGCTCTTTTTTATGTGGTTTGTCAGAAATTATAAGAGTGGAATATTTGGGTGATAAGTAGTGAGTACTGGGTATGAAGCTTCCGAAGATTTCGGGAATAAACGTAAACAAAGCAATTTCTACATCTATGATACATGTTAGGTTTGAAAATATTACCTACGCCCTAATTAATTGTTTAACATACATTTGGTAAATTGAAATAAGCTATAAGTTTTGATCTTTTTAAAATGAAAGGATCATTTGTATTTTTTTATCTTGTTTTATTTTACAACGAATCTATAGAAAAAAAATCTTTAAAAAAAATACAAGCTAAAGGTTCATACTCACGCGCTCTATTGTATTTTTCGCTCAAAATTTAAACTTCCACGCGTGAAAATTTACGGGAAAATGCACTTTCAAATTAGCTGGCGGCTACCCTCACGCATGGCTGGGCCTTTAGAATATGCCTAGGAGTATTAAAATCGATATTAACCAAGGGATTTGTTTACTAAGTCTTGCGGTACCCTAAATAAGATTATTAAAAAAAATTCAGTGGTAATTTTGATGGACTTTTTTATCATTTTGTCGTCCTTGCCAGTTATGATTATTAAGTGTTAATGTATAATGGAAACAAGACAATTTCATTTTTAATTACTTGTTTTGGCGAATTAACTAGTAGTGAACAAGAAAGTGGTAGGTGGATTCATACTAAAAAGTTATAAAATTATTAATATGGATAAAAAAGATCATGTTTTTAAATTGGGTTAGTAACATACACATCAAACACACTGTGTACATATTTTATTTTTGAACAAAAATGTTTTTTTTTAACTTTGCCCAATTTAGCTCAGTCAGTGTATAGTGCATCGTTCAAAACTGAAAGTTAATACATCATCATGACACCTTTCATATACCATCCATATCTATCTTGGATCCAGGACATTTCGCAAACTGTTATTAATGGACATCACGTTGTGAACGCCATTTTCGAAACATGCATCCATTTTGAAACAAAAAGTGTTGTTTCAATTTTATAACAACCGTAATGGTCAAATAAAAGTTTCCCAAGCGATTGATGTGGGACACTGACATAACACGATATATGCTACACGATAAATGTGACGATCGTATCGTAACGGTATTCGAGTCATAATGCGCGTTCATATCAGTTCAACTGTCAAACATTGCAGCGTCAGTACGCAGTGTTTCGATTATCGTGTTATGGTGTATCGTGTCGTTAAGTTTTGAGCGAAATTCAAATCACGAATAAATATGATAATCGTAAACGTATCCGGTATACACGCTATGTACTCTTCTAACACAGGTTGGAAAACTTAAACTTAAGAGATCCCACCCCAACATCTTGTTGTAATTTTTTTTTTATTTCAATGCTTAGCAGATTAGGTTAACGTTGGTTTACTTAGTGCAGGGACTATCAGTTTCAATAGAACTTTTTTATACTGAATCATCGTCAATATTTTGATTCAATCAATTAATATTTCCAAAAGGATATGGGAACTTCGATCTGACAATTTGCTTTTTAAGCATTTTAAATCACGATGAGTAAAAGGAAGGGAGTAACTATTGCTGTCCAGTTCAGCAATCATTAAATAATAAATTAATAAAACTTTGATTGACACTGACAGGTCAGCCAGTAACACCCACTATTGTCCTAATTGGACGAAGTTGATCATGCGTTTTTTTTATACCTAGCACTGACAGAAATAATTTGTACCTACAATCTTTTTTTAAAAATTAAATAAAGCTTTGTTATGCCTTTTTAAGTATACACGCACAATAATTTAGTTTTTTTAATATTCTGTATTTATTGCGAGCCGAATACAGAAATGCAAATATTGATTATTTTGTATTTAAATGTAAAAACTCAATTCATTCATTCTCAATTCATTATCTTTGTGAACAAATTAGCTATATGTAAATAATTAATTGTGTTATCTTACTTTTTAAAAATTACTATCTACACTGCGATAAGGACTGACAATGACCTAAATATAAAAATATACATTTGACTCGGAACTACAGGAAATTGTACGGAAATGTATTTTCCGTTGCACTTGACTTATCTGAGGTCATATAAGTAAAACAGTGCAAGTTTAAATAACCAGAGACGAGAGTAGTCTGAGTTTAAAAATAATGAGTCTAAAACCTAAAACAAAAATTTGAATAGATGGTTCAAGGTGCAAAACGATGTGACGATGTAAACGATACCCGGAATTTCATATTTTTCTACTTTTGCGTTCAGTACCCCAAGTACGAGTTTGTGCACACACGGATCGCAGAGACGCAATCGCCGAGCGCCACCGATTTTGTATGGAGATCCAAGCTTCCCAAGAAATCTGCAAGGGGCGCAGCTTCGATTTCCATACAAAATCAGTGGCGCTCGGCGATTGCGTCTCTGCGATCCGTGTGTGCACCGACTCGTACTTGGGGTACAGGTTCAATGCGATATTTCGTTCCATTTCATTTTGTTCCATACTAAATTCGCGCTTTTAAAACTCAGACTACGGGCTACGGTCTCTAGTATAAAAACAACAGCGATTTATAACCTTCAAACAAAAGCCTATCAAAAAAGCTTGTCCTTATCACAATCCAAAGCTTTATACTGCAGCTTTGAATAGTGGGGAGTAGTGAATTGCGAGTCAGTTGCTCACTAGGGTCGCACTACATAGCATTGCAATCTTCAGCGTAGCGTACGTCACTTGGTTTTGGTTTTGATATGATAAAAAACCTATTAGGCTCTAGTAAGAAACTGCAAGTTAACATAATCTACTAAATAAGATTATTCTTATTTATCTTTGATTTTAATATAAATTGAACTATTTATAAGAAATGAAATAAGAAGAAAATTTATTAAGTTTATTTATTTGATTAAACTCTGTACCTTAAAGAATGCAAATAAATAAAAAAATTATAACTGTTTGTCTTTATCACCAGTAAACTGTATAGCTTAGCAAATTACAATTAAACAAACAAAACCCTTTGACGCCTGTGTATAAAATGACAATAGCATAGTAAACAAAATCGGTAGGAGCTAGAGTACAAATAACACTACTATACGAATAACTGACATAAAATAATGACTAATATCTATGGCTAATCTAGTTTCACATACAAACAATAAATAAATATTTCATTTCATTTCATAAAACCCATTCTTGCCTAGTGACAGCAGCTGAGCTGAGTAGTGCGATGGAGTGTGATCCAACGCAAGCTCGCCGTGAAATATGAGAGACGTGCAAGATTATGATAAGACTCTAGTTCAGTAAATCATTGGATTTTCCGCTTCAGAACTGAGGCAAATTTAAGGATACCAGTATGAAAAGCACTAGTTTATTTTCATATTAAGTTGCTAAGGACACTTGAAATTCAGTACTGTTTCACTATTCGTAGGTAAATCTTGGAACGATTTATCGAAGTGGATTTTTAGTTTTAGATAATAAAATTAAAAACTAAATACTTATGAATAAAACAGTTATTGGATATGAATCAATAATAAACTTGTGAGAATATTTAAGCCTTACTTTTTGAGCATGTAAAAGCTTAATTAACATAAAAATATTAGTACTTATTGAAACCTTTGCAAAGATTTTTTTTCTTATATTTTGTATAATACCTACCTATAGTATTAAATAAAATAAAAATAAATCAGCAATCTGGTTCTCATACATTGTGACTGAAATAACCTTTTAAAAAATATCCCAAAAATTTATTTATTAAGCCTTAACAAACTCGTCGATGTTTTGAAAGGTACAAGCACTAGTGCTTAATGTTTAGGCAAATTTACGAAGGCTACCGAAGTTCCAGTGTGGAGATGCGCCTATCGAACGGTATTGTTACGTGGTTTGGAAACAGAGTGGCCAATTTGATAGTTAATCTGAAGAAATTGGTTTGTTACTGGAATTTCAAACCTCTGGTTTCGTGCTACTTGTCAGAGAACTGCAAAATTTCGCACGAAACATTACATAAATATATTTCTTAGCGTTTTCAAAAGTGTGTCGGGATTCACTAAAGAAAAATGTAAAGTAAAAAAAAATCGGCTGAAATTAAAAATAATGCTGGACAATCCACACAACATCATCTAGCCCCAAGCTAAGCAGAGCTTGTGTTATGGGTACAAGAAGACTGACATACTTAGTACAATACATTACATACATAGATATTTTTTATTATACATATAAATACCCAGAACACCCGGAATAAATATTTGCAGATCGTACAAACATTTATCCCAAAGCGGGAATCGAACCCGCAACCTCCGCGTCGCAGGCTGTATATTAATATACATACTTATATGTATATGAATCTGTATCTTTATCTGTATCACCATTTTAATTCATTAATTTAGTCACAGAATATTTATGAATCAATATCAGAAATTGTCAATACCAATTGCAGAAATAGTGGACTCAAAAAATTTATTCGGCGGATACTTTTAGCTACAGCCAGTTCTAATGCAGTATTACTTATTCAACTGCAAGAAATAAAACAGGAAGAAATGAAACTAAGCAGGAAGTCCATTGTCAGTATCCATATTATCCGTTTTTTCTTTAAAACTTTCATTTAGAACGAAAGCTGGTTTTAACTCGACCTAAAAAAGTCAGCTTGATGTGTTATCTGTTTTCTCCGAAAACTAAAATTATAAAAACAAACTTAAATTTACTTACTAAAAATTCAATAAAATAACTTTAACAGAGAGTAATAAATAAAAAAGTTATTAAAAACTAATAAATTAAAATAAAATAAAAAAAATACTTATAAATCAAATCAAATATTTCTTTATTCAATAAAATCACAAGGATCATTTAGAATCGTCTTACATACTAGGTGATTCTAGGTGCCAGTTCCACGCGACCAGGTTACTGGTTGAACTTTATTTATTAAAGCGTGTGTAACCTGATTTCTTTATAAATACAACTTATATCGTTTTTCTATAAAGCTGGCACTGTCGAGATAGTTTCCTGATTGCAAAAAGCCTGACATTGTGGGCTAGCTTATCAAAGTAGCAATCTATGGCTTGGCACATTGAATATCTTGTTTTTCGATATAAAACGACGACTGAAGGGTTTCGTGGTTTTTGTTATTTTCCTTATATATACAGCTGGCTTAACAAGTCGAAAAGATTTATTGTCGTCACATTTTTTATATGAAATGCATATTGAACATATATTATATATCTACAAAAAAAAAATAGGTTTTATTCAGTAACGTAAATTAATAACTAGATACAGTGGTTGGATACCTCCTTTTAAGTATGTAATACCTGTATTAAGAGATACCGCTCTTCCATATATACCGGATGATTTTTTAAGAAATTTTGAGAGTTTTTTGAGGTGACGATGGCCAAGTCTAAAAAAGAGTTTAAAATATCGTACAAGGAAATAAAACCTTTAGCCCCAGCAATAAGGCACGTTATATTATTTAAATAAACTATATTAAATTACTAACAACATATCATTATGTAGAACACAATGATCGCTGCCATTAATGTTAAAATAAAAAAAAAAACGATTATAAAAAGTAGTTTTAAAGATATTTTTAGATTTCTACCGAGTAGCAAGGTCCACATAATGATTGCTTAAACTAACATAACGTTTTTATGGAAAACATAGTTCTGTTACAATATAATTCTATTTTAGTTCCGTCGCAAAAGGCGACCTTTGGCTTCCTATTAAACGAACGAATAAGGTAAAACTTCTAACTTCTACGTACAGTTAAACAGAGGTTAAGAAATTCCACAGCAATATTCTTGAAAAGAGCTTACCGCTGAAAAGAATTCTTAGATGAGAAACTTCATCACTCTTATAATACACTTTTCTCCTAAAATTCTTCAAAGTTTATTTTTTTTTAATCTGGATAAGCTTGCGTTCATAACACACTTTGACAAAATCTCGTCTTTATGAACCCAAAAATAAATAACAAGGAAATAAGTTGGTGAGTTTATTTTTATATCCTAATGGATTTTTTTACGTGAATATATCACGCATTTAATAGCAATTATTCACAAACAAATTAACAACTATTACAGCTTATTACAGAGCGTGGCAAACGAGTACTTAGATAAGATAAAATAAATACTACTACTAAATACTTCTTACTATTATGACTATGATAATTCGGTTATAAACATGGTATATCCTGTAGAGTATTCAGAAATAACTATGATAATTCCAGCGTGATGCTAATCTTTTCTTTTAATCATCTTAATTAAATGTTAAGTTTTGTATTTTAATTTATAAATGAGATGGTTTCAAAAACCATTAAAATAGAATGCTTTTTATCAAAGCTCTTATAAAGTTTGAACTAAACGAAACGGAACTCTGTGAAACCGCTCAAATCCTTCGCCAAAGACCCGACCACTGTTTGTTCTCGAGTTTTGGTGCAAGTTATAGCTTTTAATGCTTCAAAATCTTCTAAACTGACACATTTAGAGATATCTGCGGAACGAGTAGTATAGTATTTGTAAACGAATAATATATTTTGGTAATTAAATAATTAAATATTAACGGACATTTCACACATCATTATATAATCTCAAACTAAACGAAACATGTGCTATGAGAACTTGATTGATGAGAAAATAGTACGATACATTTTTTTTTGTACCCACAATCAAATCAAACCCACAACCGGCATAGATGGCATATCTACAACCAACTGACGCCTGTTGTAAAAGATGTCAGTCGTGAATATAACATTAATTTTAATTTGTGAATTTTCGCTATTAAGTAAAATATTGATGTAATAGTATGATGTCCCAGTCAGTAAGGACCTTTCGTACTGTTGGTTTGATACCCACCAAGACAAAAAAAATCCTTTAAAAAAACCAGTTATAAAAAAAACCTTAGAATACATAATAACATACAACATAGTATCTCTTTTCCTCTCTCAAAACAGTTTGTTGAGCCCTTTTCAATCTGGATTTCGCTCTGGTTACAGTACAGTCGGTGCTCTTACTAAAGTTACCGATGATATACGTTTGGCCATGGACAAGAAACTTCTTACCATCTTAGTATTGCTGGATTTCAGCAGTGCATTTAACTCTGTCGACTTTGACATCCTTTTATCCATCCTTTCCACTCTTAATATCTCACCCTCAGCAATCTCCTGGTTCAATTCTTATCTTTCAGGACGCTCGCAGTGTGTACGCTCTGAAGAGTCTTGCTCGGATTGGTGTCACATTACGGCGGGTGTACCTCAAGGTGGTGTTCTCTCTCCTTTACTATTTTCAGTGTTTATTAACGCCATCACACAAGTTATTTCTTCTCCCTACCATCTTTATGCTGACGATTTGCAAATATACTGCCACTTCAAAGCCAGCGATATTTCTGAGGGAATTAGCCAAATTAATTCAGATCTTGCGCAAATTAACGCTTGGTCAAAAGCCTTTGGTCTCCTTGTAAACCCTTCTAAATCTCAGGCAATACTGGTTGGCAGTAGTTATATGCTGAATGTTGCTGCGCAGAATACACTTCCTCCAGTTGTTCTTGGTGATATTCCAATTGCATATTCCTGCAATGCAAAAAATCTAGGGTTAATTTTTGATAATCAGTTGTCCTGGTCTGCGCATATCAATGATGTCAGTAGGAGAGTCAATTTCAGTTTCCAGTCTCTTAAACGCCTCCAAAAGTTCTTGCCCTTTGAAACTAAAATACTCCTTGCTCAATCACTTCTCTTGCCGCTTCTCGACTATGCTAGTGTCTGTTTCTTGGATGCCACGGAGGAACTTCTGAGTAAGCTCGAGCGTCTCCAAAACCTGTGCATCCGTTTCATCTTCGGTCTGCGCAAGTTTGATCATGTTTCCGAGTGTAGATCTAAGCTGAAATGGCTTCCTATTCGTCGTCGTCTTGATTTTCATGTTGTGTCTTTTCTTTATAACATTCTTTTCAATCCCCTCTCTCCATCCTACCTCCGTGAGCGCTTTAACTTTCTTGTCCCACGTGGTGAGCCGTGCAGAACCACCCTGTCTCTTCTTCTAAAAACACCTACTCATTCCTCCAGCCGCTATGGTGGATCATTCACGGTCCACGCTGTGAATCTATGGAATTCTATCCCCCACGTCATTCGCACTAGCCCCTCTCTTAATATTTTCAAATCCAGAGTAAAAGAGCACTATTTGTCCTTGTAAATTTATATTTTGTAAGTATATATCTATTAGTTTATTATATATATATATATATATATTATATATATAATATGTAGGTATAAGATGTATTGTTTATGTAATGTATAAGTAGTTTATTAACTAGTATGTAAGTATACTGTTACAATTAATATTATAATTATTGTTATTCTTTTTAACGTACACAAATCTACCTTTTCGCAATCATAATTTCTCCTTAGCCTCAAAGGTTTGCTGGAAGAAAACTCTTAGTAGGGTTAAGCTCGCCTTTGTACATTACTTTCATCATCTTAGTTTGTAATTTATATATTTGTACAATAAAGAATTAAAGAATTAAAGAATAATAAACTTTATAGTTCAAGTTCAATAACCTGGATTATTTCTTATAGAATTTCATAATAAGAAGTTTCTTGTGCCTTTGCCTTATACCACTAAGACATTTGAAACTTTCCAGCTATGTACCTTTGTTGAGACAGGTAAAGGACCAAGTTTTTCCGTACTACGTGAGTGCGGTACCTACTCCAATTCATCATGTAAACTCTCACGAACTTTTTTGGTCAAACTCTTTTAAACACGTTCTTGATACTTGTCCATGATACGTTTTTCTCAAAAACAAGTTTTCCAAGTAGCTGCTTGTTGGGTGCATGGAAAGAGCCTCCTCGTGGCGCACACCGGTAACAGCTAGGCACGGCAAAGCAGTGTCTAGTCTGGCTAATCTTTCCAACACGATGCTACAACAAAATACAGTTGTAGCATCGACACGATAAGAAGTAGCTGCTAGTATATAAGTTAGATAAGTTAAAAATAAAAAACCAAACACCACAACACAACTTACTTGAAATGCGTCAAATAATACAGTGTTTGGACGCCTACAAAAAAAAGTTAAACTACCTATCCGCTTTTGGTTTAACTGCAACACGTAAATCTAGTTAAATTTCAATAGTTTTATGTAAAACACACTTCTATCTAAATTGAACATTAATTTATTGAGTAAAACATCAATAAATATGCATCTATCAGCGATTTTCCTTACAAATAAGAGACAAAATACACCGTACACTTAAAAAGAATACCGCAGATCGATTGCAATATCAAGTCCGTCCATTGAACGTCGAGAACCAGATTGTATGTAATATTGTCCTATTGAAAGTCGCAAGCCACAAATAAGGAACAGATCGGAAGCAAGAAAATTGGATTTTCTATGAACACATCTCACAACTATAATCCTTATGACTAGCGGCTTCTCGCGATTTTGTCTGCGTAACCTTAGTATAAAATACTTACATAACGGATTCATTTTTTAATATAAGATTTTTTTAATAATAACTAACCGGCGCATTTGTTTAATTATTCATTTTAAAATGTATATTCAGTTTATTTCTCTATTGATGAATCAGTAGTAGATACGTACGAAGTACTTTTTAAAGATTGTAAAACTAAGACTAAGGTTTTAAAAAAAACAATTGTAAACAAGTTAGAAAAGTCAACATTTCAGGATAGTTAGGTAGAACTTTTTTAAATAATATTTATAAAAAGTTTTATATATTTTTCTCTCATTTTAGCAAATGCTAGTCATAAAGCCAAAAAATAAATTCTAACTCCAAATAGCATATTTATCGCCGAGAGCCAGACGCCTTAAACTAAGTAGAACTCACCTCGTGAGTCAGCTCAAACAAATGTAACAATAATATTTTACTCGAAAGCTTGAGAATTTGGGTTTACACTGCGTTGTGGCGCTGCAACGTTCTGCAGACGAGCTTTGATTGCCATGCAGTGTAACTCGATATCTTAATTATTGCAATACGATCGTGTTTGTAACTTTTTTCGTGGTGACCCCCTTGGATTCTTTAGCTTGCATGAACATTTTTTACAAAGTCAATTTTAGTGTTGACAGAAATTTTAGATGAAAAATTACGATATTTTTTTATTAAAATGGAATGCAAAGGTGTTGCCATATTTTTTTCTGTTCACATATTTTGACAAATGACATAAAATGTAAAAACTAGTCATTTAACCTTTGGTTGTTAGTTAACTTGGATTTATTTAACTCAATGTGGTAATTTTATTAGTACAATTATTTATTAGTGAAATATGAAAAGTATTGAGTAGATTTTTTTATAATATCTCTTAAAATTTTCAATTTATTCAAACTGACGCCTCGAAAGAGATCAAAATTTTAACTTAAAACTTTATTTTACCATTAAATTTGCGGTCAAAATTTCATCATTAATTACAAGTTTCTGATCGCAATTAATATTTCACTAAGCTTCGTAAAAATTGAAAATAATTAGTTAAATTGTTCTCGTTCCAGTTTCTGGCAAAGGTTGCTAAAGTATTTCAAAGTTTGCTAAAGTTCAAATTGCTTATTATTTGAGCAAATTCCATAAAATTAATTATTTGTCTATAAATACAGTACCTACGGCATGAAATGACTGAAACAGCACAATTATTTATTTAAACTGAATTAAAACAAATATTTCTTAAATAAGTTGAAGAGTTTGGAGATGTCCTTTGCGCTTTGAGTAGTGGGACGATTCATAGTATTAGACAAATTAAAAAAATGTTACTGTTGCCTTCCTATGAATTGTTTACTTTTTTTATAAGTGTACCTACATTTTGACAGTTCCTATCAAAGGACAAACTAGAAAGGATTTTTTCATATGGGCATTAAGTCGACAAGTCATAGTAGAAAAATGACTACATAATTCTTGCACGTATCTACCAGTATTTTCACCATTCCTTTCTCTTAGGCTCGTTATAAGATATCGTTTCCTAATATCATGGCCCCATAAATAGTAGATTGTGTTCGGCTTTAGTTAATAAGCAAACAACGCAATATTAACCAACAGAGAACAAAGTAGCACGTGCAAAGACAACCAGGTTATAATGAAATAATAATTTGCTGATAACAAGTGTCTTACTTTAATAATAATACGACAACCGATGTGGTGCGGTGGGCGAAGGTCCGCCTGCGACGCGGAGGTTGCGGGTTCGATTCCCGCCTTGGGATAAATGTTTGCACGATCTGCATATATTTATTCCGGATGTTCTGGGTATTTTATATGTATGATAAAAATATCTATCTATGTAATGTATTGTATTAAGTATGTCAGTCTTCTAGTACCCATAACACAAGCTTTGCTAAGCTTGGGGCTAGATGATGTTGTGTGGATTGTCCAGCATTATTTTTTCAAGCTCTGCTCCATCTCTTTTTCTGCTTGAATGTAAGATGCAAACTTATATGTCAGATTTTAGATAGTGTTAACAATCACGTAAAAACAAGTACGATACGAGTACAAGTACGAGTCGGAAAGCCCCTTGAAAAGTTCAAAAGTCACGCACGATTATCACCCCTTGGATATCGCGCAAATCCTCGAGTGCTAACGAGGTAATAATCATTGTTTGGTGCAAATAATATCTGTAACCATGTTGTATTTTATTTTGAGACAAAAAGTTAATGAATCCCAATGCAATGGGGAATAATAGAGATTTACGCTTTACCACTTGCTTGTCTATATATAAATGGCGTTATATATAGACAAGCGTATAAATTTGCTTAGTACACTATACTAGCATAGTACACTAGCGAATCTAGCATGGTCTATAACTTATACACCATGCTAGATTCGCTAGTGTACTATTAGTACACTAGCGAATCTAGCATGGTCTATAACTTATACACCATGCTAGATTCGCTAGTGTACTATGCTAGCTTAGAGTACTACTTAGTGCGATAGCCATCACAGCTCTGTTAGTAGCTCTGCCTTCCATGTTGTGGGTTCGATCCCCACCAAAAAGTGTGAAGAACAATATTGTTCGTTCTATGCTTGGATGTCAAAAAATACCGCTACACCATAGGTACTAAACTATAAACCTAACTTGTCGTTTGCATCTGGCATGGTCAAAGTGCGCCTATCTAGTAGGTATACTATTCGTAGTTTAGTGTTCTGCAAATTGAATAGTGTTATTGTTCACAAAAATCGTATCGTGGTATCGTGTAAGTATCGTATCGTTTCTGTAGCATTGCGATAACCAATAATTATGTTACGTTAAATTGAATAGTGTAAGTGTTCACAAAAGTCGTATCGTAGTATCGTGTATGTATCGTATCGTTTCTGTAGCATTGCGATAACCAATAATTATGTTACGTTAAATTGAATAGTGTAAGTGTTCACAAAAATCGTATCGTAGTATCGTGTACGTATCGTATCGTTTCTGTAGCATTGCGATAACCAATAATTATGTTACGTAAAATTGAATAGTGTAAGTGTTTACAAAAATCGTGTCATAGTTAGGTGTATGTATCGTATCATTTCTGTAACAGTGCGATAACCAATAATTATGTTACGTAAAATTGAATAGTGTAAGTGTTTACAAAAATCGTGTCATAGTTAGGTGTATGTATCGTATCGTTTCTGTAACAGTGCGATAACCAATAATTATGTTACGTTAAATTGAATAGTGTAAGTGTTCACTAAAGTCGTATCGTAGTATCGTGTACGTATCGTATCGTTTCTGTAACAGTGCGATAACCAATAATTATGTTACGTAAATAACTCTGACTCATTTCCAGCCGAGAAAGTTCACGCTTACACGTAATGATGATATATGAGTATAGATAATGGAAAAAGGTCAAATAAACATGGTTTTCCTAATTATTACCTAGTAGGATTTCTTGTGATAAAACTTATACGGGAAAATTCTATAACAATGGCTGTTTCTGACATAAATAAATATTCATGGACATTTCACACATCACACTCTACTAAGCAGAGCTTGTACTATGGGAACTTAATTGCTGATAGAATACTTATATACTGTTTACTAACGGCCGGTTTCTGGAAACCCAAATCAGGATTGATCCGAGTTTGACACATAGTAATTATTTGTTTTTTTCTTTGATCATCGTTCGAAAAACCGGCCATAAGAGTGATTCTAGAAATTAACTGAAGAAATATAATATAATACGACTATAACTAGTTTAAATGCTTGTTTATGTTGAGTTTGAAACCCATAATCTGCACATACATAATATAACAAAGCAACATTGACAACAGTAGCTCTACCATGAGTTTTTACTATACTATATTTACTATACTCGCTAGCGTCTGTAGTTAAAAAAATGTATGAAGATTTGTACAGCGCCTCTAGCGGATAGTTGGGTATTAAAATTCGTAATACTAATATTGACGTAACTACTGTAGTAAAGTCAGGCGATTTTACTGTGACATCTCATAGTAGAGGTACAGGGGCCCAATTCTCGCGCTTTAGAGATTCGACGAAATCGACGTAGGTCGATAAAAGATGGCGGATGTCGAAAAAATGCTAAATAAGCTATTCTCGTGATGTCGCTAACAGACTTATGTCGTAAGAAATCTTTAGACAAGCAACGAGTGGTCCCGAGCGTTAGAGATCGAATGTCGAAGGATAGCAGCCATTTTCTAAGGACAACTCTGCCTGTTTTGACAAGAAAAGTGGGTTGGTATCTACTCTCACTCTGTGTGTGATTCAGTTTCTGTTGGTTTCCTATTGTGGTGGGTCCTAGCAAATATTTTACGACGGTTGATGAATATCAAGTTGATATCAATAATATACTTAACTGAATTAACTAAATAATATACTTATAGATTAAAATAAATTTATTTCCAGAAAAATATGTAACATCGAGTCAGTAAAAAGTTCACTTCACTTCTTCTTTTTGGCTTTTGTGGCTTTAGTTTCATAAACCGTAGAATGGAGATAAAATATGGAGAAATCGTAATATAACTAAAGCCACTAAAATCCGGCTCGTCAGAACGCTTGTGTTTCCCATATTCCTATACGCTGCAGAGACGTGCACTCTTAGGGAAAGTGAGAAAAAGGTAGATGCTCTTGCGATGTGGTGCTGGAGAACAATGCTAGGAGTATTGTGGACAGAGTTTCACACAAATCAATCCATACTCCAAGAACTTGGCATCAAGCAACGTCTATCGTCCGTTGTGCAGTCGCGTATCCTCACTTTCTTTGGGCATTTGTCTCGTCGTGGGAGAATTTCCATTGAACGCTTGGTGGTGCAGGGCAAGTTCGAAGGCGCGCGGTAGATCACCCATGAAATGGACAGACCAAATAAGAGCAACCATTGATCTTCCCTAAATGTATATTTGTTATGTATATTTTTATTAATATGATGATGTAAAAGGTTAAAAACATGACGTTATTTGACTTGACGTTTGATAGCATGTAAAGGCTGGTTTAGACAGGGTCAGTAACTGACTACAAATTCGAGGCAAGTCAGTGCTGACCCGAAAAAAACCCTGTGTAAACTGATTTGAAGTCCAGTACAGTGGGTTGAAGTCAGCGCTGACTTGAATAATCGGAATCGAATCGGACACGAATATTTTAAAGTCAGTTGAAGCACCCCGCCACCCGCGCACCCCCGCGCCAGCCAAATAAACTCTGTGTAAACAAACAAGTCAGTGCGTGGTTAGTCACTGCCGCTGCGTTGTAGAGTGACCACGTTTTTTTCGCTGGCGATAAAAATGACGCGTAAGCTTAGCGAAGACGAAACCTTAAAATTGGTGCAATTATATTGCGAAAACTAGTGCCTTTGGGATAATAAACCCCTAAATTACCGCAATAAAGAAATGCGGTCAACGGCGTTGCAAAATATGGCTCAACAAATGTAGTTTATTTTTAGTTATCTCATTTACTACCATTTCTATTAACTCGTTCAACAGCAAAATTGATAATTTTTTCAACAAATAATTAAATCGTCGTTTCAGTTGTTTTCGCGAATTCATTTTTCCCACTGACTTCACATGTGTGCTCACCTTGAGAAACGCACCACTACTACTTACTTCAGGTAAACAGTTAAAGTCAGTCGCGGCGCCGACATTGGCGCTGCGACTGACTTGTCTACTGACCCTGTATAAACCAACCTTATGACTGAACTGACAGTATAGAGTTTACTTACCTACCACAAAGTTTCGTACTACGCAAGTAAAACATGTAAAGGTAGTCAGACACTGGATATGATAATTTTTGGTTCAAAAACTATTTTTTTCTGTAATTATTTACTATAATTTGATATTCCATATTATAATCATTTCATAATCTATGTTGTGTGAATACTTGAGGCCACAAATATATATATATTCAGATTTAACAAGATCTTGTTAAAATAATAGCTGAAACGGAACGTATAATTGGTTTCTCTACAGAAATGTCGTGCCACCATTTGTCGAATCCTAGTGGGAATACGGTTTTTTGAATCGTCAGACATTTTCGTGAGATTTTGCCTAGACATTCAAGCTTCGTCAAGATCTCTATCTCGCCAAAATCGCTACAATCCGAGAATTGGGCCCCAGAGCTCACAGCTCTTTCAATTTTGAATTTCAAACTATCATTCTAGAACAATTTAATCGTCGGACGCATTCAAATTTACTTATGATTGCATAAAATACAACTGGAAGACAAGACAGATCCAGGAAATGTTAAAATTACCAACCTCCTTTGTGTGATACATATTAAGCATTATTAAATTGTTGGCAACCTTTTCACACAAAGACCTATCATCCTATGCATCTCCAGAACACAATAACATTATATCCTGAAAATAACCTGTCATTGTTTCAGAACGAAGCAGCTGCTGAAATGTACCGCATTGTACTTGGCGTGAGCCAGAGAGCATGGAAATCTTTCTAAACAGACTTTCAACTTACATTTAATGCCATTTTTTGTTTATTTATTTGTTGTTTTATGTTTGTCTTGTGTCTGGGTGTTTTTATGTAATCAATGTATGTATTTCATCATCATCATCATCCGCAGCCAGATTTCACCCACTGCTGGGCATAGGCCTCTCTTTTCTTGTGCCACTCCCCACGGCCCTGTGCTAGTCTCATCCATGTGGGTCCCGCCACGCTAGCTATATGGTCAGCCCATCTCGCTGCTGGGCCATCTGTTGTATAAATCTTTATGATTGATTTTTAATGACTAAACGATCTTTTTCTCATCAAGATACATAAAATTTTAATCCAACTGTGAATCATATTTTTCAAAGTTGAACTGGCATATAATATTTATAGGGCATAATAAAGAAAGTCTAAGACAATTACAATAAAAAAAATAGACATAAAGCTGTGTGTTCGTCAAATTGTACACTTTACATCTCTATAGCGGCTACTTACATTTCCATACTCTCGAGAGCACGTGAAATTAGCTTCATACATTTCGTAGAGCCGTTTATATTTTTAGTCTGCCATTTTCAGTAAAGTCAAAATGTTTCAACTATTCTTTACTATATTTCAACCAAAATCGTTATTTTAAAATGGCATGTGTAAGTTTTAAGCTCTAAGTTTTAAATAAGTAGTGTGAAGTTGTTAAAGGGGGTTGGTTTCATAATCCCCATTAAATGATCCCCATCATGGAGTAGCCTAAGATCCCGCCATAGAATGATCTTCACCGTCGTGTTTATTCAATGAAACGTTTTTTATATATAATTTAATATGTAAATATATATATTGCACATGGGTTGCCAAGCAAATTTTTGTCCATTTTTTTTTTATTAATAATTAAAAAATATTTTTTTTTAAACATTCCACCGGTGTGTTTATTAGATAAACTCTATACCAATCGAAAGTATGAAGCCCATAGAATATGCAAACGTTAATTTGCCTAACTTTTTCTGGTCACAACTATCGGGTAGCCAGGTATAAACAGGTAGGCTATAGTAGCATTTTGCAATGGTCTGTTTATTGAATAGAACTTAAATAAAATCACAGATAATTATAATTATATAATTATAATTATACATTGGTATGCTCCTAAAAAAACAAATTTATTAAACATATTATACATACATAAAAATTTTATAAACTTCTTGAAAATAAATGTTGATTGAAAACATCCTCATTTACAAAAAAAGGATATTAGAACATTTTCTTGTTTAATTTATAAATAACCGTTTTTTTAAGTAAATTAAAAAAAATATGTGTGTCGAAAATTAACAAAACCATAAGTGAATTTTACTAACAATTATTTCAACATTACAAAAATATAGAAGATAGTTAGATAATTTCAAAGATTCTATTATTATATACTTACTGTATATTCAGCACTACACCTTTTACTATTTTTATTTAAAAAATACATCCCATGGAAATCGATATATTATATTTTAATTTACTTAAAAAAACGGTTATTTATAAATTAAACAAGAAAATGTTCTAATATCCTTTTTTTGTAAATGAGGATGTTTTCAATCAACTATTATTTTCAAGAAGTTTATAAAATTTTTATGTATGTATAATATGTTTAATAAATTTGTTTTTTTAGGAGCATACCAATGTATAATTATAATTATATAATTATAATTATCTGTGATTTTATTTAAGTTCCATTCAATAAACAGACCATTGCAAAATGCTACTATAGCCTACCTGTTTATACCTGGCTACCCGATAGTTGTGACCAGAAAAAGTTAGGCAAATTAACGTTTGCATATTCTATGGGCTTCATACTTTCGATTGGTATAGAGTTTATCTAATAAACACACCGGTGGAATGTTTAAAAAAAAATATTTTTTAATTATTAATAAAAAAAAAATGGACAAAAATTTGCTTGGCAACCCATGTGCAATATATTTATTTACATATTAAATTATATATAAAAAACGTTTCATTGAATAAACACGACGGTGAAGATCTTTCTATGGCGGGATCTTATACTAGAGAACAATACAGCGTTGGAGTTGATTCTTCAATTTCCATTTTTTTATAATCAAATCCTCTAGTTTTTGTTATATTACTTACGAGTGCATTACAAAGAAATCAATTTCTCTAGAAATAAAAAAAAGCCCGTAAAAGCATTTGTATAATATCACTTTTGTTAAATTACCGAAATAGTTCCACACAAAGTCGCAGCCCTACTAGTTTACAATCTCGACATTTGCGTTTCGAAATTAGTAGGCAACACGCACATCCTGTCATCAAAACTGAGGCCGTAGTCCGAGTTTTATTCGAATTGCTTCTCGAAAACTGTGACGCAAATTAGGTACGGAACAAAACGACATTTCGAGGCGTGTAACTCGAAAATTCGTTATACTCCGTTCTCTACGTTATAGGTACCAAATAAACGTGACGATTTTTGAGAAGCATATCGTATAAAACTCTGACTACGGGTTCTGGTCTGAGTAATTCGTAAACTAATCGAGAATCGAGTTCGAGTGCTATGTATGAGAAGTCTATAATAAGCAGTCGAGACGAAGACTTTTTTCATGATTGCAAATTAGAAAGAAGGAAAGACAAATATTTTGTTTGCGGCTATTACTCGCGCTGTGTACGTGATATTTAGGGAATATTAAAATACTGAGAAGTGAAAACGATTTTTTCTAATATTTGAGATTTCACTTAGTAGCTTACTTAGAGTCGCCTGATCCAAAGTAAATTACTATTTAAAATATTGCCGTCTTCATTCTAAGAATTTTGAGATTGCTAGGGTGCTATAGGCTTAAATAAAATCGAGCTATATTGATGAATGAAACTCGGACTAAGGCTTAGAACATATTAAATTTTACTGCGTGAGTGAGCTAGTATTAATTTGAAGGCAACTTTGTTAATTTCACGAGTTATCCGACACAGTGACAGATATTTTCAGTGTGTTTATGTTTGCGACATGAATTTAATATAAATTTTAATTTAGACGAGCAACTCATTTGTGGCCGCGCTCTCGAAAGTCAAAAGTAAAAGTATCTACTGTTGTTTATCTGAATGTTTTTAAATTAAACTTTAACAACACGATAACATATTTTTTTTAAATATAGGTACTATCTACTTGCTATATAGAATTTGAGCTCACGATTCAAAAACCAATCCCTCTCTATATCGGAAGTTTTTTATGTGTAGTATCTAAAACTGTTTTTTTTTCTTTGTGATCTAATCTTGATCTTTTTTATATGTTAAACTGGTGATTGTAATATACTTTTTGAAGTTTCCGAATTACCCTTAACAACGCTAATTTGATTTTAATTATCGATATAATAAAATTTATTGATAATGATAACACTTAAATGATATCAGATCTTTATTTTCAGAAAAGTTTACATTATAGTGTAAATAAGCATTAAGGTGTAGCTTCATCATCATCATCATCATCATCGACTTATATTAGTCCACTGCTGGACGTAGGTCTCTCCCAAGACGCGCCACTGAGCCCGGTCTTCGGCTCCTCTCATCCAGTGTTTGCCAGCTACACTCCGCAGATCGTCGCTCCATCTCGCCGAAGGGCGTCCTATACTACGCTTTCCTAAACGCGGTCTCCACTCCAGTATCCGTTTGCTCCAACGGTTGTCGGTTCTTCGGCAAACATGGCCGGCCCACCTTCGGCGTAGCTTATATAGGTGTAGCTTATGTTATAATAATTATTTAAAATAGATAACCTACACCAAACAAATGCAGTTTATAATATATCCCTATGTATGTACGTATTACCAACAAAGCTCTTCTATTTGAGCCTTAGTTCCTACTTTTACTACTTTTTATGAAGATTATGTAAGTAGATACTTTTTCAGATCGTTTAGGATCAATTTCGCTAACTTTTCCAATATCAAAACAATGTATAGAACGTAAAAACATGATATTTGATTTTTTTGCGAGGTTGTGAGCTTTCCTATCGTGGGTTGAATAATACATAGATAATTATTGCTGTAGAAACCGTCTAGAAAGATAAAAGACGACGAATACGTGGTTTGAAAAATATCTTATTGACTGTTCTTCACTATAATTTTTATTTACCTACGTTATACATTTTTGTACTATAATTAAGTAATTATACTAAAATAATTCCCATTATTTAATTATAGTACAAAAAAAGTTATTCAACACTACTGTTGTAGTCATTAAAAATATTTGAATGAAAGTGAAATATATGAAAAATTGTTCACTATGCTACGTAATATTACTGTATTAATTATGTAAGTATTTCAATAAAGATGTCAGCAGATTTTTTGATAGTCAAGATCGTTAAATATGTATTAGTAGATTTTTTGTTGCTGGCGCGACTTTGTCGTATTATAGTCATATTTTGGACAATTCGCACAATATCTTTACTAACCTATATGTAATTCAGATGTAGAAGTCATATTATTGTAAAGTTTTATTAAATCTATTGGGAAGTTTTTGCATGAAAAAGAAAGAAACATATATCCATCCATACTTATATTATACCATATGTATAGGCGACCAAGAAATTGGTTTACCACTCTAAGGCTGAAGAAAGATCATTTGCACGTACAAAACATCAAGGGCTATTTTCGCTTGACAGATTAATAACTGCTACGTCAGAATCTGTCAATCTGTAATCCTTAGCGAATAATTATGTTACTGGGAGATGTCATCAAAAGTGGTAAACCAATTTCTTGGTCGCCTATACCTTACTAGTAGGGTAATGTAAAACAAAACTTACCGGAAAAGTTCCTTCAGCTTCATAAATATCAGAGTTCCCCACAACGAAAGTAGAATCCTTATCAAATAATACTGTTGTTTTATCTGCTTTACGAAAATCAAGTTCAATGCAGTCTAGGTAAAGCGTTACATTGTTATTCTCCACAAACAAAATAATGTGATGAAAATCCTCGTCCAATGTAGACAGTCGAAATACAATCTCGGGATCCTCTGCCTTCCTCAGAAGAGATATCCTCATGATATTATCTTCTGATGCGAATTTTAAAGCTAGTTGTGGTTTCACGTTCTTATCTTCTAGAGAAAACATGTAACTAGGAGTATTCTTAGTAAGTTTGAATCTAGCTTCGATGATGAAAGGGCTAGTGAGTGTTGTGTCACTTATATCTAGTTGTTTCACTGGTATTCTTTGATACGAGTTCGTGAAATCCAAGTATTCTCCACCCTCGTCCAGTGGTATAGTCGTCATTAAGACGTCTTTTGGCAATAAATTATATTCATCTGTAACAAAAATATAAACAAATATAAGGTCTAGTCAAATCATAAGTACCTAAATAAGGAATAGATACCTATAATCTTTCTTTCATTGGTTAAATTACTTAATAAAAATTGAAAAGGCATATAATAGCTAATTTGTTTATTTTTAATTGTGCGTTTTCTATCAACATCATACTAGGTACTATAATAAAAAAACGTCATATATAAACCACAAAAATTGAGTCAAAAAATCATTCGAGAAATAAAATAGAACCTATAACAATTGAAACCGCACCTACCATTCTATATAAAAAAAATAAATAAATAATGCTGGACAATCCACACAACATCATCTAGCCCCAAGCTAAGCAGAGCTTGTGTGATGGGTACTAGAAGACTGACATACTTAATACAATACATTACATAGATAGATGTTTTTTATCATACATATAAAATACCCAGATCACCCGGAATATTTGCAGTTCGTACAAACATTTATCCCAAGGCGGGAATCGAACCCGCAACCTTCCGCGTCGCATGCGGACCATCGCCCACCGCGCCACATCGGTCGTCACATAAATATTCACCTGCTGCGTCCGACTTGTCTTTGGTTATCGATCTGATTAACATAGTTGAAAACTAAATCTATGTATACTTTTAAACACAAACAACTTCATTAACACGAATTTGTTATCTACAGCCGTTTGTCAAAGTAGAAGTAAACGAATGGCTGACTTACTGGCACCCCATCAGTTGTCTGTGCCCTGTTTGTTTATTTCTAAGCACTAGTACTTGAAGCAAGTATCTACTCTACTTTGGTTTTATTCTAGTTTAATTATTATTATCGTAACTATCATATTTTGAAATCATGTACTTACCTACTTACTTACATATATTTTTTTAAATAATCTTAAAATCAATCCTAGTTAACCTTGGTTAATATAATATAATATAGCTGATAAATGTTTCAAGTTATTATATTACACATATGAATTTCATTTTACAAAATGAAGTAAGTAGGTACATAATGTACAGTATAAATAAATAATTATTATGGACATTTCACGCATCACGCTCTAGTCTCAAACTAAGCAATGCTTCTTCATCATCATCATCAACCTAGATCAGTCCACTGCTGGACGTTCTCTCCCAAGACGCGCCACTGAGCCCAGTCTTCGACTCTTCTCATCCAGTTTTTCCCAGTTGCTCCATCTCGCAAAATTTGTACCTACTATGGTAACTAGATTACTGATACTTTTGCAAGTTACTTGAACATGTTAGTTACTAAAACAAGAATGTGAACGAGGCACAGAGACGCGCCCTTATATTTAGTGGCAGCTGCTTTAGTTAATCTTGATCGAGTGGTAATGGCGACGGTCACGGTAGCTTTTTAGGTAAAAATAAATTGCCACTAAAATATAAACATCTACGCCATATTGGGTACGCTATATTGGGTGCATGGAAAGAGCCTCCTCGTGGCGCACACCGGTAACAGCTAGGCACGGTAAAGCAGTGTCTAGTCTGGCTAATCTTTCCAACACGATGCTACAACAAAATACAGTTGTAGCATTGATACGATAAGAAGAAGATCTACGCCTCACGCCTTAAATACTAAATAAATACGCCATTTTCAATATACAGCTAGTAGCCAATTTTCCCCATATTCTGATAGATATTTACATCATTGTACGTTGGTTTACGAAAGTTTACCTATTTTCAAGTTAGATTTTAATAGGGTACGCATTGGCAGCACGGAAGATCACGTTGTAGTAGTTCATACGCTACTACTACAAGACATGCTGAGTGATGGCCTGTTTTGTTGTCACGAATATGTTAAGTTTTCTTTTAAATTGTATGTGTTTGTTTTATTTCTGACACAAAATAAAGTTTTTTTTTCTCAATTTTTCTTTCTAATAAGTACAAGAAGACAATCAATCAATCAATCAAACAAAAGAATTTAACGATTATAGAATTAAAAAGGTAAACACTTAAGTTAACTTACTTGATAGTTGTCGAGTCCTTGCAAATAAAGTTGCTGTAACCACTAAATACCTGGAACATAAATTAATATTATTTAGTAATTTATAGTTTAACTTTGGCAATCGGTAGAGATTACCACAGAGAAGATATCATAGATATTCTGAATTCTATGTTATTATTTTTTCAAAGATTCCATTTTCAAATTTTATAAAATAAGGTTCGCTACTTCGATTGCGGCCAGTAACAAAGCACCGCACCGGTCCAGAAGATTTGAATTTGGAATGTGGGTTCACACATAAGTTTTTGTATATAAATACCTAAAGCTTGTATTTCAATGAATTCAAAATTGAGGTATTTAAACTAAAATTATAATAACATAAAAATAAAAATATACTTAATCAAAAAACCCTTCACAGAAGTTGTAGTAAGTATACATTTACCTACTATTGAAAAAATTATATTTGTAATAGTATGTACTTAGTAGTTAATTATTTTGGTAAGTACTTAAGTAAATTCTTATTTATCATTTGAGAACCTCTTTTAAATGAGCCCTAATACTGGCGGGAGACAATCATAAAATAATGCAATGTAAGCAATGATATTCAGCCTTAGAGTGGTAAACCAATTTCTTTGTCGCCTATACAAGGTTTTTGAAAAATTAAAATAAAATAAAATTTCTTGTCCGTTCTTCTAGGCTGGTAAATGTTGGTGAACCTAAATAAATAAATACTTAAAAATAAAATAAAATAGGCTCTAGTCGCGTGGAACTGGCACCTAGAATCACCTTGTACGTAAGACGATTCTAAATGATCCTTGTGATTTTATTGAATAAAGTTATTTTTGACTTTAGACTTTGACTTTTGACTTTGACTATTCGATCCCGTTTGTTTTGCATCAAAGGTTGGTATTTATGACTGTAACTGGCCGTTAGAAACGGCGATCGAAAGTAGCACAAACTATTCCAATTTCAAAAGTTTCATACGCCATTTTTCATTCCTTTGGGGATCACGAGTTCTAGAACTGTCAAGTGTGGGGTACCTAAAGGGTTAGCGGTGGCAGACATGTTTTTATCAAAACTATATTTATGTGAAGTTTCATATTAAAATAAGTTTTTTTTTGAATTTCTGAGAACTTTTAGAAAACTTTTTTCATTAGAAGCTTCGGTGTATAGAATGTATTTTATACAGGGTAATATTGTCATCTGTTACGTTGGACTTGAGAGATTAAATAACGTAACAAGTAAAAGTAGCCTTAGCTGCACATTTACGGATTTGCTATGTGAGGCATTACACTGCACGTATCATTCACAGAAATATTATAAAAAAAAACATTTAAAAAAATTCAAATTAGGTAAACAGAGGAATAATAATTTATTTGGAAGAAATACTTCGAAAAGTGCTTGCACGGAGTCACGATATATAACAATGAGGGAACGATTGAGATAGGAAATAATTTTTATGAAAGAAAAAAAAACCAAATTAAATATTGTACCATACAAGGTATTTGAAACAAGGTAAATATTTGAATTCAAACAAAGATCTCCCAGTAGAGCGTTGAGTTAACTTCATTAAATAATTAAGCTACCCGACTCTCGACTGATTTGTTTCTATTGATTTTGAGTTCAAGAATTACATTGAAACTCGATATAGCTCTATCTAAATGGTGGCATGGCACCATTTGTTCAATGTACCAAAGGCATTATGATGTATTTTAATTTCATTATTATGTAATCATTTGATTAAATAAGCCTTGAACGCCATTTTAAAATTAAGTGTTGACATTTAAATAATTTTAAACAGTAAGTAAGTATCAATTTTTTACAAAGTTTTAATATTAATAATATCCAGAGTAATTTTCTGTAAGAACGAGTAAAGGTTGTTAATTTTTAAGTTATAGTACAAAGCATTCTAATAAATACAACGTCGCAATTTAATTATTAATTTAAGATTAAACCAAAATCAGGAACGTTTCACACATATCCTTGAGACAAAAGAGCGGATAGTTACACACAGTGCGATGCTTTGATGAACACTACGTGGTAAGACCGGCTTGACCGTAAAGCTTTGCTGTGTCACCGCGCAGTGCATCTCAAATGTTTGTTATCATCGCAACATGTTTTGACTCTTACAGTTTTGCTATCGCTAAGAATCAAATCACGTGACTTATCATGTTATCTACTATAATAACAGTAACTGTTATTATAGTAGAATATAACATAAGTAAGTCACGTGATTTGATTCTTAGCGATTGGCTACTTTGACTGGAAGAGTTTATGAGAAAATCATAATATCATAAACTCATCATAAATTATTGTAAAGACTTAGGTTCTTATTCAGAAACATTGCTTATCAGATTTCTATTGATAAGTGTCATATAATGTTTAAGTCTTGTGTTTTATTTTTTGTTTTTTACAGACGAAATATCGGATCGTCCCGTGAGTCCCTCTCCTAATTACATAACAGTATCACGTCGTGTTTATAATTTACTTATACACGAAATTGCTTTCATGTTAAATTAAATTATATATTCGTGAGGTTTGGTGTGAAAAGTGGGTAATAATTTGAGGTGCGTGCGATCTTAGAGCTCATTTTGTTTCACCTTCGTTTATTGCTATGTTTTGACCTTGGAAACTGTTTTCAAGAATGTGGACTGACAAACGGTTGACGACTTGACAGAACCTGTCAGATTACATGACATTTTGAATCGTATGAAATAAACTTTTTTGAATATCTGATTCTAGAACAAATTCAAATCTGTAATTAATATTTCTACCTACTAGTTTCTGACTAGTTTCTATTTTGGTTTTGGGAAAATAGTCTTTGAAAAAATCTGGAGCCAAAGTTAAAACGTTTCTTAATTTTAAATTATTACTTACATAATCAAATTAAATAAGTACCTACGTTAAGTTATTACTAATAGGTATACCTAATCTACAAGGTAGATGTAAAATTGGCAAGGTCGTGCATTAAGGTGGGAGATTTGAATTTGATAGTAATATAAATAGCTAGCTAAAAATAAACTACCTATAAATATTGTAGAAATAGGTACCTATTCTTGGTGACTAACAAGATCACTAAAACTGGTACAGTCACAGCTTATCGAACATGCGTGAGACGAGTCTCAAATATTGTTGTTTATTTAAATGTAAGCTCGCTCAGTATACTTCCTGGCGATAACATTTTGCAAGTACGTGATTTACTCAACAAAACCATATTGATATTACTAGTAACATTTAGTTACATTGCGCAGTCGCCTTGTGTTATAAACCAGCGCCGAAAAACTTGCTATGCTAACGCGCAATGTAAATTCATAATTCCAAAGTGATACCTACTATGGATAATTTTTAGAGTAGAACTCAGGAAGCATGCGTGAATGCTCATAAAATACTGTACATAAGTACAAAATTTATTGTGAAATACACAGTGAAATAGAATTCAGTAAATTCTGGTTAAAGTGCTGATTACTTTAACTTTTTACGACTCACTATTATTTTCAAAATGTTATGATTACTTAAACCTGTCTAGCTTTTAGATTAGTTTGTTTTGGTAATTTTAATTTACTTTATTGACACTGGTTAGGTTAGTAGTTTCCCAAATTTGACAAACTTAATTAAGTACTTACTTACTTACTTACTATAATAAGGTAGATAAATACACTGGTAATGCGTTTTACTTGTTTTCACGATTGATGTAGGGAACTAGACTGCTGATATAACACGTAAAAGTTCTTTTTTTTTAAAGACGTAGTTTACACTTATTTGACGCTTTATTAAAAAAATGTATGTTGATATTATAAGCAATCAAGTCTTTACAATAAAATCTTAGCTTAGTTTAAAACTAGACAACCTTGCGAATTATGTCCATATTTGTATTATATTTATTAAATCAACGCAAAATTCATCACCAAATATCATAAATTTAATTAACTGCTCATTGTGTATACAACGAAAATTAATTATTAGTTTGGGGGAAGTTAGGCTATAGTAATTTCTAATGAATTTAAACACAATTTAACAGATCTGTTATATTAGTTATGGCAGTGGGACGGATTGTTTGCCATTGAATTTACAATCATTAATACAAATAAATACTGGACACTGTCACCTCGATATTTTCAAGGCATGAGTAAATAGGTGTCTTCTAGTCTAGACCATTCTGTTCATAGTTTTCAATGTCATTTTCCATCCGATAAAGTCTATAGATTAATAAATAATGCTGGACAATCCACACAACATCATCAAGCTCCAAGAGAAAGCTTGTGTTATGGGTACTGGAAAACTGACATACTTAATACAATACATTACAGAAATAGATATTTTTATTATACATATAAAATATCCAGAACACCCGGAATAAATATTTGCAGATCGTACAAACATTTATCCCAAGGCGAGAATCGATCCCGCAACCGCGTCGCAGGCAGATCTTCGCCCAGGGCGCCACATCGGTAGTCGGCGATTATAAAAAAGTTTGAGTAGCGTAGTATAGGACGTCCTCCTATATCCGGCGAGACGGAGTGATCTGCGGATTGTAGCTGACAAAGTGATAATTGAGCTGATAAGAGTAAGTGCTATAAAAATACTTATTTCAAATAGGTATCAATTTATGAATCGCGGAACTGCAATTTGAGAAATGAAGGTTTTTCAAGTGTTTTATTATCTCAACTTAAAAAGCAAAATTTAAATAATACAACTTACTACAGTTACTTTACTTAAACACATGCTAAGCATGTTAATTGCAATTCAAATATCAAAGGTCAAGTAAAGTCACGTTAGTAGTGAGTGACAGTAATTTGAAAACAAGTTACATAAAAAACTAGTCTAAAAATTAATTCCATTCATCCGACACAAAGTCGGAGTACTCGACAAACGCTGACAGTGGGAAACTATTCTGGGTCGCGAATAAAAGTGACCTACTTACAAATGATCCAGCTTGGAGACTAAACCAAATGCGTTATTGCGTATTTTGCGACAGATTTGCAGTATTTACTAACTTTGCAACAGTTTTAAGATTCCACTATGCATAGTAAAAACTTTTTGATGTTAATGCTACATTTGTAATGCTTCGTTGTTGATGCTACACAATTTCAACAGACCTCAAAAAAGGACCCCAACGATTCATTAGTTTCGACTGTTATTTTTCGTTACGTGATTACTCCGCCAGTTGTGAACCGATTTAAATGTTTTTTTTGTTTGAACTTCAGAGGTAAACAAAATTCAATTAAAAAAATAAAAAGACGTGTGGCATTCGGGGACTGCCGTGGTAGCGTAGCATATAAAGCTATTGCATAGCATTTCTTATTACGCATGCGCAGTGTTAGGTTATTTTCGTTACGGAATTTCTGGGCTCAAAGCCCGCGATAGATGCTATGCAATAGCTTAATAAACATTGTGTACCTTTTGTTGTTCTAGCATATAGCATAAAAACATTTTAGTGGCACGTTTCAGCGCTTGATTGCATCTCTTTCACTGTCGCACTGTTGTCGCTACTGTTATATTTTACGTAATCAGAGGGTGGGTGTTCTACGATGCGGAATTGGCACCTGATTGAGCAATAGAGCATAGGAAGCTTTGATTTTATGAGACTTTTAACGACTTGCAGTTTGCAGCTATTTATATTTTTAATACAGTTTTTACAATTTTTTTATACCTTACATCATATAAAATGAAAGGTGTCTTCTCTGTGAAGATCTAATTCTCACTGTATATTGCATAGAAAAGTTAACAATTTTTTTGTTGGGATTTTTCGAATCAATTGGGAACCAAAGTTTTAAGATAATGAAATCTGTCTTACATAGTATCGTATATACAATTACACCAGTACATGATTTTGAATAAAATATTATTTCTGATAAATAAACTAAATGGGTCTCAACTTCGTTTGCTTTAAAGTTGGTGGTAACTCAAGTTTTCTAATAAAAGAAACAAATACGCACATCCTCTGTCTAGTATGCCACTATTTAACAACTGACTAGATGAATTAAAAATAAAACTAGTTATAAAATAATAATCATACTAAAATGTCAGAAGTTAATGCAAGTTGACGTTATAAATACAAACCTTATTACTTACATCTTGTCACGGCAAGATTAAAGACCTATGTTGATACACAACACCTTATAAGGAATGTTCATATCAAGTTTCTATAATGAAGCGTACAGAGAGTAGTAAACATGGGCATAGACAAAACAAACATCGACCGTCTGGTAAGCAATGTTTAACTAAGCAGAATAGATAGACTATTTCAAAAATGCACCTGTGTTCGACTCATTAAATAAATATTCATGTACATTTTACACACCACACATTTGTCCCAAACTATGCAAAGCTTGTACTATGGGAACAAGACTGCTGACAGAATACTTACATACATATTTTTTTTATACATACATAAGTAGGTACATAGCATACATAGTAACTTATAGACAGAACAAATATTTATGTTCATTAGATAAACAATTGCTCTGGGCGGGAATCGAACCCACGAAATTATTCTATCAGCAATCTATTTCACATAGTAGAAGCTTTGCTTAGTTTGAGACTAGAGTGTGAATTGTGAGATGCCCATTAGTATTTATTTTAATTATGAGACAGGGATCCATTTCTTTATGTTTCAGAGTGAGCAGTGAGCACGTCCTTAGTGGCAGTGCCTCATGTCGTTGGTTTGTTTTTCTATGATCTTTGTGATTTGACTATTTTTTTTTTGTTTTTCTTGATGTAGATAGAGACAAGGAGACCCTCTGTCTCCGAAACTTTTTAACTCTTCCCTTGAAGAGGTGTTTAAGAAATTAACACCAGGTTGGAAGGAGAAGGGCGTCATAGTTGGCGACAAAAGGTTAACTAACCTTCGGTTTGCCGATGATATTGTGCTCTTCTCTTCATCAGCCTCCGAACTAGAATTAATGTTGAACGACCTTAACACGGCAAGCCTCGAAGTTGGACTTAGCATGAACAGATCGAAGACAAAGCTGATGACAAACAGCACACAGCAGAAGCTAAAGGTCGCGGGTGGGGAGATGCAATACGTTGATGAATATTTGTACCTAGGTCAATTAGTATCCTTTCAAGGACGTCAAGACCTCGAAGTCACTAGACGCACCGAGAACGCTTGGAAAGGATACTGGGCCATGAAACATCTCATGAAAGGTACACTCCCACTATCATTAAAGAGGAGACTCATGGATGTATGCATTCTCCCCATCCTTACCTACGGCGCCCAGACCTGGTCTCTCACTGATCTGCAAAAGTCCAAACTCGGGGTTTGCCAGCGAGCCATGGAGCGTAGTATTCTGGGAGTCAAACTTACAGACCGCATTCGTAACAGTATACTACGCTCCAAGACACAAATCGTGGATGCCGGTCAACAAGTAGGAAAGTTAAAATGGGACTGGGCAGGCCACGTCTGCCGCATGTCGGATGCGTTATGGGCCAAATCCACTACGGATTGGGCACCTAAAAACGGGAAACGACCTCGCGGCAGACCACGGCGGAGATGGAGAGACGAATTAGACGCCTTTGCCAAGGACTGGCAGGCCATTGCTCGAAATAGAGACGACTGGAGAGAAGGAAGGGAGGCCTTTGCCCTGCAGTGGGACACTACAGGCTATTAATAATAAAAATAATAATTGATGTAGATAAAAAATAGCGCCATGACCCATACAATGATTTGCATACACGAAATTTAAAAATATTTTTACATTATTTTGCATAAGCTGCAACCAAATATGAATTAATTATGTATAATATCAAATGAAATAGGAAATTATATGTATTTCATTTTGGGTCGCAGATTATTATTATTTAGTGTTATTAATAATACTAACCTATCTACCATATTCGATATTATCTAGTTCTTGATCGATAACCTTATGATCTTACGCCGGAATTCTGATAATTTGTAATTAGCTACTTTAAAAACAATAACATTTATGTTAAGAGATATAATAAGGAATCATCGTATCATTAACGAGTACAAAATTAGCTTTATCAAGCCATTAAAATAACTTTGTTGCTAAGTTTATTCCCGCTAAGATAATAATTATCAACGTAAAGTTATTACCGAGTGACGGTTTTTTTTCAAAGAGGTGTTGGAAGGATGATCTGGACGGTGGAGTGTCACCAAAGACCGGGATAAGTGGAAGGCTTTGGGGGAGACCTTAGTCCAGCAGTGGGACAGTATAGGTTAAAAAAATGGGACAGTATTACATGTGAGAACAATTTTGCATGTCTGGGTATATACCCATTATATATACGATTATATAATACATAGACCAGACCATATACATATTATGTATATGGTATTTATGGTGGTTATTAGAAATATTCGAAAATCGTGTATGACCAAGTACGGTCTATGATGATGATGATGATGATGATGATGAAAGTATATGTCTAGGTGTTTATAACTCACAACCTTTTACACAGAAACCGTAAGTCAGTGACATAAAATATAATCAAATGGAAATCTGATGTTCCATTTTAACATATATAAAGCCTATTTAACCATCATTATTATACAGATCATTTTTGTCAAAACAACCGAAATATGTTTTAGTTTGGTTGTTTTGACAACATATATAGATAAAATTATAATTTTAAAATAAATAAATATTATAATTTTATCATAAATAATTATTTATGACAATGAAATACGCCAACCTTATCTCCTAATTAAAAATGTGAATTGAATGATAATTTAAATATTTGGTTCGCTATTATTGATGAAACTTAGAATATATATAGTTTGTAATAAGGATCAACACGTGCGTATTATTTATGACTATAGAAAAGCTACCTTAAAGTATATAGTCCAGTATTCCAAACAGTTTAAGTTGTAGCTAGAAACGTTAATTTTATCTAATGAAAACCGGCCTTTACAATCAATCAAAATTATGTTCAAACATAGTACCTACTAAGTAGTACGTACTTTACGTACTTATTGTAGTACCTACTAAAACTTAAGTACTAAAAAAACGTAAACTTAAAGCCTTAATCGTTGTACTGTGGGAAAAACGATTTGTTTTACCTTAAACTAAATCAAGTGACTATCTATAGTACCGTGGTTTCACACCACAAGCAGGTATTGAAGAAACAGTTTATCTATCCATTTAATCATCCATAATAACAGCTTGTGATAAGCTATTTACAATTTTGTAACTAGCTCTTAACCAGTAGCTTACCAAGCATAAACAGTTTTACCCCTACTACAGGTTTTCGAAAACATTTGTTCAAAAATCATCCTTTGGAGTTATTTGACGACCGATGTGGCGCGGTGGGCGAAGGTCCGCCTGAGACGCGGAGGTTGCGGGTTCGATTCCCGCCTTGGGATAAATGTTTGTACGATCTGCAAATATTTATTGCGAGTGTCCTGGGAATTTGATATGTATAATCAAAAAATATCTATGTATGTAATGTATTATATTAAGTTTGTCAGTCTTCTAGTACCCGCAGTAAGCTCTGCTTAGCTTGGGGCTAGATGATATTGTGTGGATTGTCCAGCAATATTTAATTATTTAAGTATTATTATTTATGTACTTACCGAAATTATCGATGAACAGTTTGCTCATTTTATATCATAAAATGCATTTTAAAAATCTGAGTTCACAGTCACGTACCACCCACCTAGACTAGGCATTTTGCCAACTTATTATAAAAACAACTAAAAGATGTTTATTTTTGCTGAAATCTACTAACACATTAAATTATTATGTGTACAGTGCATAGGTAGATGGTATTATATGTAACTGTGTCATACCATTATCCAATCCCATAACTGCTTGCAACCCGAGTTTTGAGGAACAAGTATTTTTTTGCAAATCAGAATCATATTTGGTAAAGTCTTAGTAATTTTTTATACTTTACTATATTTCTTTAAAAAAATATTTTCTACTTATTTTGATTTGCTCACATCATTTTGTTAATCTTCCTACTCATTTTTTTTTGTTTTTTTTTATGCCATAGCAGGCAGACGAGCTTACGGGCCACCTGATGGGAATTGGGAAATAATAAATCATAGCTTTACTGTAGAAAGTAAATAACATAAAAAACATGTTATCGTAATCCAAACAAGTAACTGAAACAAGTAAAGTTACCTTAAGTAGAGTTACCTTCGTAAACTTGTAGTAACGTTAAAATGGTGCATCCATAAATGGTGTTTAAACTGTCGTCGTCAGTATGGTAATTATGAGTTATTAACTGACTGATTGTCTGACAGTTGCGCCGAGGCTTGTTTTTTAAAACGAGTATTAATATGATACTAGCTGAAACCCGCGGCGCCGGCGTTCGTACGCGTGGACCAAAATATCTGCCACCACTTTAAGATGGTCCTTACAGCGTATGGCCGCACTTGGTTCAGAGAGGTCAAGCTGTATATAAGAATGAGCCTTTGATTGCAATAAAACCTTGCCCATGTCCATCCGGAAAACATTCTTCTTAACTGTATAAGGTTCACCAAAATCTGTCCAGTGGTTTAGGCGTGATGCTCTAACAAACAGACAAACTTGATTCTAGGATTCAGAATCGTTTACTTAGCGGATCTGCATAATTACTTTTTCCATGTCTTTATTTTTAATATTTTTTACAGTTTTATAATACACATAGAATATTAAATGTAAAATGAGATTGCAAAAGCTGAATTTTTAAATAATGAAAAAAAATTACTGTTCCTACCTGGCATAAAATTTTGAAAAAAATTACGAAATATATATTCTGTGTAAAAGCAGATGTCTTTTATAAAGTTGTTTTTTTCTACATTTTTAAACCGAAATTGTCTTTAAAAATTGTCTTTAAATTTTCATTTAAATGATAATTAAACATTGTTACAGTTTTTAGACGTTTGTATAATCCAGTTAGCTAGACTAGACTATTTCTATAAGAGATAACAAAAACAACTGAACCGTGAAGAATGAAGAATAAGAATGAAATACGAATGCATTATAAAATATCCAGCTCCTTTAACTGGAAATAAAATGCACTTCTAAATATCTATCGTATCGGAAAACCCGTTAGTTTTAGATCTAGAGTATAACAAAAGAACGACTTTTTCAATACACTATCAGAAGTATCTAACTAGATTTTTCTGCGGCCCGCTTAGATATTCAGACAATTTGTCGGATTTAGTTACATTATATGATTATTCACTCGTTATGTTACTAATTACCTACATAATTATAACGAACCTAACCTTATCCTAATAAATCACGTATTAATTAAATTTAGCTTAGCTATAACTTTAATATAAATAATTATATAAATATACCAGAAATTAAATATACCAGAAAAATATGTGTATTATCACTACTTTTCGTAACATTTACTGACCTGTTTTGATCACACTGACTAGTGCCAAATGGTTAGCTCACAGAGACAGATTTCTACACAGTCCTATCATCTGGTAAATCAGTGTGCCAAATAAATTGTACCTACACGTGCATAGCGAAATGCAATTTCTAGTTCTCGTAATGTATTTCATTGCCAGACTGCCTTAAGATGAGTTATTACATCTTCCGCTATAAGTGCAAAAGGCCAAAGTGACTGGCAAGGCTTATAACTTTACTAGTTGGTGCCCGTGATTCCGTCTGCGCAGGATAAGACATTTCGATTTTATTTTCTTTTCTTCTCAGTCTTTTTATTTTGTAACAAACTTTTGTGTTATTTTAATGTATAAACTTCAATTATAAATGTTCATTAGTATATTCAATAATTGTTGCGTGTAAGAGTAACAAACAAACGTCGATACATCACTTAACGTCCCACCTCAAATAAATAAAACATTTTTATTTACCAATGCTGATATAAACACAAAGTTCTGCTTTGAATGAATGAATTATATGTAAAGGTAAGTACCAGAATTAATTGCATTGGAACTGGATTGTATGTAGGTCATTTAATGCGGCCCGCAGTTTGGAAAGCTCTGCTATTGATTCTGCTCCAGTAAGTCTCTTCAATAGACTGCGTACGGCTTCTTGCGTACGCAACAAGTCATTACGAAGCAAATAAAGGAACCAGGACAACGGATGAAAAGAAAATGTTTTGAAGAAAATGGGGGTTCATTATATTTGTTTTTTTTTTGTTTACTCGAGTACCTCCTTGTTATCTCTATTGTGGTATAAATCTGAACACTAATCCAGGCCAGTTTGTTGTAGTATTAACTATTAATATAAAAATACGAATCTGCTGGACAAGGAAATAAATTGAAGATAGTTAACTTTTTACAAATTTGCATACTATTTTGTAATCTTATTTTAGGACACTTTTAAATGTGATAAAAATGAATAGAAACAATTACGCATAGATGCTATAAGTACCTAATATTAGCTATAATACAATATTTTTTTTACACTACTGTTAAAAATCTCCAAATTCTCTAGGTCAGTCAACTCAAGATGCCAAATCTCACTTTCCGGGTGTGTCAGTTGACCCACTTCTAGGTTAAGCTATGTCCAGACCGACGCGATAAAACTGTGACACTTCAACAGCGTAACCCTGACACGGTCACTACTGTCAAAAGTAAAATAAATTGATTTTGCTAGTATTTTTGCTATTCAAGTTTATAACAATCTATGGGGTAATTCCGTATTATACGGATGTCGGATCTGACAAACACGCCAACGAGAATTCCAAACATAATTTCAGTTATTAAAAACTATATTTAGAATTTAAAGATATTATAACGTTTTTCAGAACAATGTCAAGATTTTGTAAAGGCCTTTCGGACTTGAATTCACAAAATGTCAAAGCGAAAACATAAACCTCGGGTTATATGAATGCAAAATTAGTCACGGAATGCAAATAAATCTCGACAATGATTACCGCGTCGGTTTCGCGGCACCTTTATCCTGTCGAGTTAACGTCTGTCTGTCAAATACCAAGGCGAGCTTAAAATGTACTGAACTCACCTTCAAAAATAACTAAAATACTTCTAGAACGTTGAACTTTCAGTGTTTGTGTTTAGACTAGGTTTTTACGGTGCTTCTAATAAAACAGTGTCGAACATCAATTTTACTGCCGACGTCTTTAAAAGTTTTTATTTAGACAACGTTTATATTTATTTACACTCAAAGTAGAAGGTAATGATGAAGTATTTAATTTTATTTAATTTTAATATTGTGATCTGTGAATTGTACTTAATAAATAAGTAATGATATATTCTAATAAACTAATTACTTACTTACTTACTTATAATTATTTTAAAATGAAAAAATAAATAATTTTGATTTACCCTCATCTAAAGCAAATTGTTGTATACAAAATAATTTGTATCTAACAAATATTTCACACCTGTATCGAAGCAGCAACTTGCAATTAATATCTTTGCAATTACAAGTTGCAGCAACCGAGTATATAATTTGTAAGCAAACGGTTATAACAAATCATTATCTGAAAGTCAAGAAGTGACTGCCTATAATGATAGCTAGCTGAGATATACTCCTTTAATTCACTTGTATGAATGGTTTTGTGGTGACCATTTTAACATATTTTTTAATAAAGATTTTTTTTTTCGAAATTAAATTTGAAATTAAAAAAAAAAAAAAACTCGTTATACACTGTGACCGATATATTATGTATTATCAAATATCAACATGACTTTCTTTTAGCCTACTATTTTTTACAGCTACTAACTACAAAAAGCTTGATTTTTCACAATAGTCAAAAAAGTATGTTCAAAAATACAAAAAATAATGGAATATAAAAAAAAACAGTAAATATTGTCTGATATTTTATATTAGCGGAAAACTACATGGTTATTATCTACATAATTATTAAATAAATTATATATATACATGTTTACCGGCAACTGAAACCGCAATTTTATTTATAAAGTAGGTACATTGCAAACCTAACCACTAAGTACGTGTCCAGTAAAACAAACCAAAATACCAGGGTCCAAAAATTCTAGATCAATGAGCACAGGCCGCAAACATTTGTATACAAATGATGTAATTCAAATAATCCCCATGCGTACAACCCTATGGTCACCCTGTGGGCATTAGCATAACGACAGTACGCCTATCGTGTGTAATTATCGACTCTGCTTCGTAGTCCCATTATCTTTCAGACGGGAATATGACGGATTTCCCGAAAATTTAATGTTTGCTTTGGTATATCTGTAGCTCTACCATGAGTTTTTACTATACTATATTATACTATAATCGCTAGCGTCTGTAGTTAAAAAAATGTATGAAGATTTGTACAGCGCCTCTAGCGGATAGTTGGGTACTAAAATTCGTAATACATAAATTGACGTAACTACTGTAGTAAAGTCAGGCGATTTTACTGTGACAACTCATGGTAGAGGTACTGAGCTGGAATATTATTGTTGAATCAACGTGAACGGAAAATTAGTCTTTGGAACGTTTGCTACATTTGACGACCGATGTAGCGCAGCGGTCGAAGGTCCGCCTACGACGCGGAGGTTGCGGGTTCGATTCCCGCCTTGGGATAAATGTTAGTACGATCTGCAAATATTTATTCTGGGTGTTCTGGGTATTTTATATGTGTAATAAAAAATAAGTAAGTAATGTATTGTACTAAGTATGTCAGTCTTCTAGTACACATAACACAAGCTTTGCTTAGCTTGGGGCTAGATTAGTTTATTTATTTATTTCACAGAACGCGTAACGTAAGTATACTTCAACACAAAGTAATAAGCTTGTTGCGCTCACGCAGTAATTTGGGTTAAACGCACAATTTTGTTTAAATTATCACCTTTATCCGCATTCTACAACATTATTAATTTAAAAATTTTGGCTTTTTCCCAATATTGCTCACAAATCACATTCTAGTTAATTCATCGATGTCGGCACACTAATGTTTTTTTCTCAAAATCCGAATAGTGATAATAGAAATAAGAATTTGTTTATAAAAGAAAACGCATGTTGTGTCTTATTGAAATGTATGAGTCGCTTGCTATAACGCACCTGTTAATTTTTGATCGCTTATTTTTAAGACCGGTTTCTCGAACGATGATCAACGAAAAAATCTATCTAATAATTACTATGTGTCAAACTCGGATCAATCGTGATTTGAGTTTCCAGAAACCGGCCGTTAATGAAAAAAAAAACGACCGATTTGGCGCGGTGGGCGAAGGTTCGCCTGCAACACGGAAGGTTGCGGGTTCGATCCCCGTCTTGGGATAAATGTTTGTACGATCTGTAAATATTTATTCCGGGTGTTCTGGGTATTTTATACGTATAATAAAATATCTATCTATGTAATGCATTGTATTATGTTATGTATGTTAGTCTTCTAGTTCCCTAACACAAGCTCTGCTTAGCGTATTTAGATGAGAGAACTATTCTAAGTACGAAATCAATAATTGTTTAATTTTACTTGATAGTGACTTTCCCTTTCTTCTTCTTATCGTGTCGATGCTACAACTGTATTTTGTTGTAGCATCGTGTTGGAAAGATTAGCCAGACTAGACACTGCTTTGCCGTGCCTAGCTGTTACCGGTGTGCGCCACGAGGAGGCTCTTTCCATGCACTTTCCCTTTAAAACGTGGACAGAAAACTACGATTTTTTTATTACCACAGATTTTAGAATGAGTTACAATTGCAAATTAAATATTCATATTACCATTTATTTAATAATTGGATTTGCATTTATTTTTTTACCACTCGCATAATTTAAGTTAATTTGACAAAAGATACAAAGTTTTAAAAATCGTAGGATTAGTATAAAATCATCGATGTAAGACACAATATTATCGAGTCACTGGATGTGGTTGGCATGCTAATGAGGTCGGCATAGGTATCGCCTGATTATAGGCTTCGGAATAATATTCAAACGTTATTTGCAACAACTACACATAGACTTACATAATAATATACAGATTATCTTAATGAGAGCTGCTGATATCTTAGCAAATAAAAAATAATCTTAAAGTTAATTGAGGATTCTTTAAATTAACAAGAATCTCAGAAAAATAACAACGAGAGCAAAGAATACATAAACAAAATTAAAATTCATCAACATTTCAAATATCACGCTCTAGAGCCAAACTACAGATAGATTGTACCTACCAGGAACTAGAATACAAGTACTTATGTATTTTTTGTAAATACATATTAATTTATAATATGTAGAATTAGTTATAGTATGACAAAGAACACAAAGTTCACTCACTCAAATGTTTGTGTCAGAATCTCCAGGTTTCGGAAAGCTGCCAATCCCAATAGATCCTAGCTACGTATAACGAGTAGGTCGTAGCAAAAACTGGTTGAGAAGAGCTTAAGACTGGGCTCGGTGGCGCTTCTCGAGAGAGACCTACGCCCAGCAGTGGACTGGTGTAGGTTGATGAATGAATGAATGAAAAATACTTTATTGTACACTTAACCAAACATTATAAAGTAAAATAACAAAATAAAGACAAATAAATAAATAAAATGTACAATGGGCGGTCTTATCGCTGAAAGCGATCTCTTCGAGACAACCTTTGGATGGAGAGGTATCAGATATATGAAGATTGGTCGGGGTTGCACGAATTTAATACGTTGATGATGATGATGAAATGTGTTAGGAATCTTGGGAATTAAAACAACCCACATTATAAAAATCAGTGCAATTACCAACTGAGCTGCCAACAAATCATTCAAATATTTATGTTATTTCTCTGAGAAACACATAAAATCTGAATTATTTATTCTTCAAATTGCTTTGAAGATATTTTTCTATTAAATTTTAACAAGCTAACATTCTGTTAGATCTTTCTTACATTAGAGTCAGACCTAGGTTTGCCTTATAAGGTAATGTCGAGTCATTGAATGATAATCTGAGTAACTTTATAGTATTTATGCTTTTACGTACAGTCCTTATAAAAACATGTACCTCGTTATATTAAGATGTAATAAATAACAAATGTTATTTACTTAAGTAAATTAATTAAATTTTCAACCGACAATAAAAAAGATCAGGTTTTCAAGTCCGCATCGACTTGAAATTATTTTATTCTTATCTATGTATGATCTATAACTTTTATAGAGTAGTCTGCCTTAGATAATAATTTATTTATAAAAAAAAAATTATAATAAAAAACTATGATCATATCTCACGCCATCTTAAAACAAAACTAAATGAAGTAATACTAGGACTAAAATGTTCAATTACTTACTTAAATGGTACATAACAATTTTTTTTGTTGCAAATGTTTGTTATGTTTAACCCAAAGTCTGGAAGGCAAACATTGTCACATTTATTCCTGCTCACCCCTCAGAGCAGGAATAAATGTGACAATCGGAGACGTAACGGAACTTTGCACATGACACACTGTACGCTGTAAAGTTCGGCAGTCGGGCTAGCGTCAACGCGTAATGTCACTCGAAAACGCTACCGTTTCGATACGTTTGCGGTTGTCACATATATCACAGCTTCTGAGCTGTCACGTTAACTTTTTATTTTGACAACACAACAGATAAAAATTATAGAAACAAAAAAGCTTTAGCAACAGTCGCTTTCACATACCAAGCATTTTTTGATCTGGATTTAGCTTCATAAATCAGTAGCTATTTTAATACAATATTCATTATGAATGTAGTGCATTTATATTCATCTGATTCTGATTTTTAAATAAACATGAAACAGCAGTTTAGAAAATACTAATTTGAAGTGTATCCTATAAGCGTGAATATTAGAATTTTCTAATGAAAATACTTCCTTCCACTACGCAGTAGTGAAAATATATATCAATACGTTTTGTGGTAAATGTACGTACCTTGTATTATATAGTTATCTCGGTTGAAAGGTAATATAACTAGTTTCACAAAGTTTATTCCCATGCGTCAAGTCAGAAGTTGTGCAAGTTTCAAATTGATTCAGACTTTCATAAAAGTTTAATAAATTGAGAGGGCATTTGATGGGTTAAGTTGAAATACTTGGTTTCAATTTATTGCCTAAAAAGTTGTTGGTATACTTGAAGAGTGTATTTGCTGCAAATCCATATGCTTAGCAACTGGATTTTTTTTGTAAGTTTTTATTTTGTTAATATGTATTTTAAGTTTAAATCTTAATTGAATAATATTTAGCAACAAAAATGTCTCACTTATCCTAGATTATATATATATCTAATATTATTGAACTAGCTACCTACTCAAAAACGAACTCTGATTTCATCTGTTACAAAAAGTCTGAGATCACAAAAATGTGACAATCGCAAATCATGGGTCATCGAGAAAATACGTCATCATTTAAAATTCTATAGGCGTGTTTTATCGGAATGTCGTGATTATGTTTTTCTGTTTGTTCATCGATTGTATTCTTTAGAATTTGGCAAAATAAATATTTAAATTGTAAATTTTCTTATCTTAAATTTTCAAGTTCATTGCATTACGAATTATTTGTATTATTCATTGTTGGTATTGAAAAAACCAAAGCGATTCAAAACAACATGTTTTTTATTTTCGTAGAAGTCATTTAAAATTTAAAATGTCACTTGATTTGTTGGTCTAAACTTTATTGTACAATTTAATTCATAAAAATCTTCAGAAATTATATAATTTCTGTATAACCAAAGTCATCTCTAAGCCTCTTCTCATACTTAAAAAATAGAAAAATTAAGAAAATAAACCACGTTGACATTAAAAAAAACAAATTAACTTTTAATGTGTAAAGCACACTTTCCAAATATAAACTGTTTGTTACAATATCTAATTAGATACAACTCGTAAGTATTACTTAGTCATAAACAATACGACGAAAATGAAAACATAAAAGAAAACGTATATGAAAAGCGAATTTATCCTTCGAGATATGGTTGAAATAATTACCATAAAGTTGTTAAACTGTGTAACAGACGTCCTATATCGACAGGACCCAAAACAAGAGCCAAAACACGGGACATGAAACAAGACAACGGCCGATTTTATTCAGTAAACAGGTAATTTAGACCCAGCTGTTACCTTCACAACAGTTTCTTCTGTACTTAAAGGATAAAACGGTCTCTATTATTAACGGCCGGTTTTTGAAACGTTGATCAACCAAAAACTCAAATTACAATGTGTCAAAACTCGGATCTATCGTAATTTCGGTTGCTTAAACGCTTGTCATCTGCGCAATATTTAACAACAAATCAGATGAAAAGCGTTTGAGCAACCCAAATCACGAATGATCCGAGTTTTGACACATTGTAATTTGAGTTTTTGGTTGATCAACGTTTCAGAAACCGGCCGTAAGACTCCCAGATCAGTTAGTCTGTCCTCTATCCTTGTCTGTTCGTCTAGTCACCGTGATAGGAAGAAAGTTGATATTCTCACAGATGATGTTGCCGCTATAATGACAAACACTAAAAAACCGGCCAAGTGCGAGTGGTCTCGCACACGAAGGGTTCCGTTATGTGTATTATAGAAAATGGTGTGGATCTTTTTCTCTCGTTTGCTGAATTTTTTGATATAACACGTGGAAGTACTAAATGAAGTCGCTATTTTTTGTTCTACCGAGTTTGGTTACAATTTTTCTTGATAATATCTGGTTACATTTAGTCACATTCTGGTTACATAATGGATACCGAAATAGAGATAAACCATTTTAAACTACACGCGCGTTCGACTCATTACGAGTCCACATTTTTAACCTCTAAATTTTCTAGATTTCTCTACTTGTAACAGTTTTGAACCCGTCTTTTATTACATGTTGTTAGTTCTACCTTCACTCTAGGCACGCAGGTCTCTACCTGGTTACATATAATATAAACCAGTCAACGATGACCGTTTAAACTGTACCTACGCATAAATTTCCGACACCTAGTTCCCTGCTTGAAAAGGTCTATTCAAACCGGTTTTCTACATAGAATGAACCTATGCAAATATTGGAAGAACCATTCGACAGTTGGACGGGTTGGATGTTATCACTAAGGTCACAGAGAAAATACAACGTGACATTGACACATGAAGTACATTACATACTTCAAATGTTTTATCATTACAAAAAAGTGTCTAGTCTGACTAATCCTTCCAACACGATGCTACAACAAAATACAGTTGTAGCATCGACACGATAAGAAGAAGATGATTACAAAAAAGACATGTGGCACTCGGGAACTGCCGCGGTAAAGCAGTTGCGTAGCATTTTTTGCTGGATTACGCATGCGCAGTGTTAGGTTATTTCGTTACGGCATTTGGTCACCACGCTCAAGGCCCGCGATAGAAGCTATGAAATAGTTTAAAAATAAGTGTTCTAACTATGTAAACTAATTTTAAAACAGTTGTAGCATCAAGAAATTACATTATGTCACTATCTATGTATAATGTAATTGCTTGAAATGAACAAAGATTGGTATAAAATCAAATCATGATAATGATAAGTGTTGTATACGAGTTATTGTCACTCTAAGAGAAATTTTATAGTAACAACTAGTTTTAGAAACAGGAAAGATCAATATGTTTAAAAATATATTTTGTAAGCAAGGCATAATATTCACAAATTAATAGCGCTATATGGAGTTTTTATTGAAAAGGATTACCCCTTTTCTTATCACAAGTCCTTATCATATTCGGATGTGTGATTAATCGAACAGCCGGATGTTTATTATTTGAATTGACTCAAACTTTAACATAACCTTCAGTCCAAACCCAAATTCAATTTGATTTGAGTTTCTTGGTAAAGGGTTGAATCCCGAAAATCTCCAAGTCAACAATGATACGAAACTCGCAAGAAAGTACCACCTACACAATATCAAGTGAATCTAGACTCTATTGCAAAGGGTTAAGGCTTAGTTTGTAGGAGTGAGAGTGGAAAATAAATGTTTGTTTTTCAACTCGACACGTTGCAAGATTGATTGACTGGACGCGAATGAACTCCGTAAATATTACCTATGTTTTTCGATACAAATTCGCCAATGTTAGTGCCCGCATGATGGTCGGTTTGTTTGCTTTTATAAATTGTAAACAAATATTCTGCTTTCACAGTGATTATTGATATATTACATGGGTCCTATTTTACTAGCTTTTAGGTTGTATAGCATCTAATATTGGAGCGTACATAGTTAGTTAGTAGTTAGGATTAAAGTGGCTCTATTTGAACTTGGTCTGATGTTATTTTGTGTATTCCATTGACAAGCAAAACTCAGCAATGGCAGCAAGAAGAATGCAGCTTTAAAATTTAAACAAATAACTATTTAAATCGTTATAAATTACTTTGTAACTTAATTTTTATTATGATTAGATATAAGTGAAACCACAACAATATTGACTTCACTTGATTATAAATTATAAGTATAATATCCACTATATATAGAGCTTGCACATGTATTACAAGCGATTGGCATATATATAGTGTCCAATTCATTGGCCAGAGGAAGCACTTGCAGTATTGCGTATGAGTACTTGAACTAAAATTATAAAATCAGTTTCGGACTGCAACGTAACAAATGCATTTAATATTTCTATTTTAAATAATAATACTTTGTTATTTTTGTATCTGGCCCAGCGTATCAGCTTGCTATTCAGCGCGGCAATGCAGCCAGTATCTTGGGTACGCTTCCGATTGGTACTGATATGGATCAGTTGAACTATCTATAGATCGTTTGCAACGGTCTGTAGATAGCTCAACTGTTTCTTATGTATTTTATATGTCTATGTACATTTTGTAAATGCTGTAATAGTCGTAAGTTTGTTTGTGAATAAAGTCACTTTTTTTATTGAGTTACTTTATATATACCTATTGACCTATAATTATATTACTCACTAACTTCCGCCCGTGACTTCATCCGGGTTCCGTTCATATTCTGTTGATTTTTCAAGATAAATAGTTCAAATACCTATTCGCGAAACCGTAGTTGAAGCATGTTTGACAGACAAACATACAAACATCTAAGCTTTAAATTGTATAATATTAGGCTATAAATAAAATTAATAAATATTCACGAACAATTCACACACTTTAAATATAAGCAAAGCTTGGACTTAGGAAACTAGATTGCTGATCGAATACATAAATACACTTTTTTTGTACACAGTATGGAAGGCAGAGCTACTACCAACCGAGCTGTGACGCCTGTCATTGATTTGAATCTGATATTTTTACGTGACATTTAATTTTATTTAACAGGTTATGGGTAGGTACATGATTATTTTGTGAAACGAAATCCAAATCTATAATGGACTTGAGATTTAAATAAGATTATAATAATTTATTAAAAATAGAGATCTACCTATTTTATGTGCCTAAAAAACATGTTGCTTTTAAATGGTAACTTATAATTTTATGTATGTTTTGTTTTTGTTAAACTAGTTCTTCCAATAATCACTTAAATATTTATAAAGCTATTACAAAAAATAATTTAAGCTAGTAACAATTAGTAATAGTAGGAATTTATGCTTAGGATTATTTTTATCTCAGTTTTATTTAATAAAGAGTGTAATAAAGCATAACAGAAAAGAATTTAAGCTAGTAACAATTAGTAATAGTAGAAATTTATGCGTAGGATTATATTTATCTCAGTTTTATTTAATTTAATATTTTTGTATGATATTATGGCTGAAGTGGGTGAATCTATTACCAAAACAATATGATAATATATTATATGTACAATTTTTGGGTTAGGCAACAAAACACCCATAAAAAAACCATTTCATCAAGCAAAATTTTATTTGTCTACGTACAAATATTTTGATCTTATTTCTCTATTTATTAAGATTACTTGAAGACGTTGATTTGTACATGCCTAAAATAGTTTTTCGTTATTTATGAGCTGATATGATGATGAGTTCATTTACCTATAATGATTCATTTTATCTAGAATTATGTAGGGACCTAGTTCTTATCGGTCAGCTTATTGTGTCGAAAAGTCTCCGCTACGTCAAATTAATGACGTCAGAACAACAATCTAAATAACTATACAACTTTTAATAGTATGAACGTTTTGACATTCCTTCTTATTTAATCTTAGAGTGAGCGCACATTGATGACAAGACCGCTGTAAGACAGTTTATTACTCGTACGTAACTTCTACTCGTACTCATAGTTAAACGTCAAGTCTTGTGACTTTAAAAGAAGTTTTGTCATCTGTGTGCGCTCTTACTTAAAATGTTAACGTATTTTCAAAACGAGATTTGTTTCAGAATGTCTGAATTTCAGAATACATCCTTTTTTCTTTGCATTTGTTTTTTATAACAAACTTTATAATGTTGACAGACAGTTTTTACTTCAAAAGGTCGTTATGATAACCTTTTTCAAATTATCATTTATGAAGTCAATTAAATAAAACTTTGGGACACTGACCTTATTAAAACAATATGCAACAGATAAGGAGTTGAATAATATGACATCATTGTTCAGAAAATGACATTATTGTTGATAATAAATAATTTATTGTTCTTTCTCTTTTTACGGATGTTTTTTTTTATAATAATCTTTATAATTTACACTTCGTGCATAAATTAGGTATCTCCAAAAACTTTATAAATGAACATAATTGTAAATCAACAAACCATGGTAAATATACGACATAAATAGGCAAACCACAGAGTTTTCAGCCATATAAAAACTGTTCAAGTACTTTTTCTTCTTATCGTGTCGATGCTACAACTGTATTTTGTTGTAGCATCGTGTTGGAAAGATTAGCCAGACTAGACACTGCTCTGCCGTGCCTAGCTGTTACCGGTGTGCGCCACGAGGAGGCTCTTTCCATACTGTTCAAGTAAAATCTCTATATTGAGAAAGCTTAGGTTAGGTCTAAAAAACATAAATTAAAAAAACAATAAGCCATATGAATACTAATTAATCGACCTCTCAAGTTTTTTTTTACTGTAGTAATTCTAACTGTAGTTTATAACAAAGAGTGCAGTAACATGATATGACTTGATACATCGGTATTTAAGATAATCCATTGCTGTAACACAAACAGTATGCTATAATAACTTCCGTTTGACTCATATTTATAGACACTCATTATATTTATAGGTGTGTATTTAATTACATTGTATATTTGAAATATTTATAATCTTTATTTTAGTCATCAAGCTCTTTTAATGTCAAATCGGGTAATTTTACGAAACTGAATAAAAATACTTTGATCGTATTCAATTTTACATACATAAATTGAGAAAATACAACAAGAATAATAACAATATATAAAAAAAAAAGAGGTACTAGCCTTAAATTGAATTACCACTGAACTATGATTAAAGAATTAAAAACATCAAAATTCGCTTAAAATTAACATCCAGAATTAGAAGTTATCGCGTTACATACGTCAATTAAATAAGTCAAGTCGAATTAAAAAAAAGTCGAAAAAAAAAATCATCAGCTTGGCGGAGAAATTAAAATACATATAATAAAAAAACAACCTACTACAGTATATAAGTACCTACTCTATTACCAAGCTACTTCATAAAGCAGCTTTGCTTAGTATGGGACTAGAGCGTGATGTGTGAAATTTTTAGGTTACCTTCGAGATTTCCCTTTTCATATGCTTTGAATAGCACTAAATTATTTATTTATTTTGTTCTAACATTTTAGATAAACTTAAACACTTGAAGCGGCTAAGCAAATTTGTTTGGCACGAATATACCCCGTTAATACTGTTATGCTAAAGGTGTTAAAACTTGTAACATGTAGTTTCAAGACTAGATTCGGTAAAAGTCACGTTCTGCAATACATTTGACTGGTTTTGGCTTATTTTCAATACAAATAATGTGGTTTATAAGAACCTTGGTATTCGCAAACCTGATTATTTATAAGTAACGTCTTCTTTCTAATATAACTACAATTTTTACTATTGTTTAACCCGTTGCGTATTTCTTATGAATAAAACAAATAAAGGCCGTTTAAAAAAACGTAACTTAAGTCTTTTTTGAGTGATTATTGTAGGACTTTGGAATTTGGAGTAATAAAAATAAAAACAGTTATTGATAATGTGTCTCGATTTTCATGGGACGGATTTTTTCCATAAAAATAGTGAGAGGTAGGCCTCTAAAAGCCTATTATAACGTGGGTGGTTTTAAAGGATGATTTTTTTTAGTTCTCCGTTCTCCTATATTCCAGAAGTTTGTTGTTAAACATAGGTATTTACAATTCTATCGTCTTCTTTTTCTTTTATGGGTTTTCGGAGGCTAGGCCTGCCACGAATTAGCCAATGTCAGAGTTTATGGTGTTTTACGTTTACTAATCTTATAGCAAGATGGCGAAGTGTTGAAAAAATCCAGTCTTAACATCATTACACACTACTTAAGATTGTCTCTGTCACTGATCACGAAACAAAACTAAATAGGTTATTTTATGTTTATTATATTTTATTATATATATATTTTATGTTTTTCTTTCTTGTGTAATTAATTTATCGACGTGTAATTGTTGTTTACGAATAAATGAACTATAAACTATGAACTATGAACTTATACGGCAATTAACTTTTGATAGAAGTTGAGAGGCGATTCTAAGTAAGCCTCTTAGAATATCAGATTGAAAGCCTAAGTTCTTTATTTAAACTGGAATTTTTGTAGAAGCTTTTAGTTAAGACTTAATAAAAAAATATAAAATTCAAGACTTTTATAAATACTAATTGTTCGTAGAATTTATATTCATAAAAATCTTAAGTGATGATAAAGGTTATCAAAATAAACTGAAAGCAAGAAATTAAAAAAATAAAATATAAAAAAAATAACTTAGATATTTACGGACATAATATTTTTGAATGTGACCACGTTTCTATGTTAAATATATAGGGCACGTAAATATAGTAAATAATATATATAAAAAATATAACCTGAAAAATAAGTATGTACTTACAAAAAAGGTTTCATCTTGTTTCCGTTACTTGTTATTAAATCACAACCCAAACAATATCATAATCACAGACACGTTTTCACCGAACACATCGCGGACATTCCAAAATATTTATTTATACATGCGTGCGCGCACTTCGGTGGTTGATCATCGACTGCCGGTTTCGACTGCAATTTGGCAAAGCTTATCTGAAGTCTAAAGTTACTTTTGAACATAAAACCTATTGTGTAGGGCCTTTCAGGGGGGGTATCCTGACAACTGCAATGTTTTTGAACTGTTATTTGATCAAATTGCAGTTCAGTTTTCTTCTTCATCTTTTATTGATATTTTGAATGATCGATTTTCATACCGTTTGATAGAGTTAACGAAAAATCCAGTAGGCCATGCTCAAATCAGGTAGCCCATGCTCAAATCGTCATTTTTAGAAAGTCATATAAAGTCAGTCATAATTTTATAAAGCTCAGTCACGTCAGTCCACAAAAATGCCACGGAATACTGATGAGTTACTATAGTAAAATCATCAAAAACTGAACTGCAACTGAAAGGATATTCGGTCACGCAAGTTTGCTCTTCCTCAGCACCCAAGAGGTAAAATGGGATTTTAATACTAAAACTCTGCTGTCCGTATGTCTGTCAAACTGCCGGCCTGTCATCGCTTGTTTGCGAGGACGGATTATTAATAATTAATTTTATTTTAAGGTTTTCCTTAAAATACAGGAAAATTCGATTGCTAAACTAAATAAGTCATAGCCTAATATAAATAATTTGTCACTTGATTAGTTTCCGCCATATATTCCTGCTTTTATTTTTATTTCATACAATAGCATTACCTATAGATATTATCATTACCTACCGTTCCGGGAAATACAACAGTTGGGGTTTTTTCCTGAGTTTTATTTAAATAAATTTAAATTTATTTTTCCTATACTCGTGTAAGCTTAGCAACCTACCTACTCTAAACTATTTTTCGTTGAAACATAAACTTTTGAAGTAACCCGAAGTGCAGCTTTAGGCACCTTTTGTACCCTGAAAAAGTTCGATACAATAAGTTTTAAAATTGTTTTAATTTGTTAATTCTTTCATATCATATAAATCCTAAAGATAAAGATAAAATAAAGATATTTATTATTTATGATACTGTACACAATTAATTGGTCTTAAAATGATATAGTTTCTCTAGTTCAACCTAGAAGGCACATAAACATTAAAAAATAAAAAGAAAATAACAAGAAGTAATAAAACATTATTTCGTAGTAACATCATGAGAAAAAATATGTCAATGTATCGTAACAGTAGCGTGTCCGAGTTACACTTCGCGGTAAATCTGTAACGCGCAGCATTCGATCCGACTCGAAATTACACTTCGCGTCAACTTCAGATATTGTAATGGCAATTGTTATACTTATTCCTTATAATAAAAACTTTGTTTGTAATGGCATCTTTGAGCCTATAGGTAAGTTGTATTCGATTTAATTCTCGTAAATTAAGATCGAATGCAATGAGGATATTTCAAATTGTAACAAAATATAATAATTACTGTCTGTGTATTAACAACAGGACACAGGTAGAAGGAAGTTTTATAAAATAATTTGGATTATAATTATTGCAGATATCATCGTTGACGTAATTGCAACAATAATGGTATAAGTAGGTTTTCCAATTCTTGATATGTAAGTATAGCAAATAGGTATTTGCATATATTTATTTTTTTTTCGAAATTTATATAATCACTAATGTATAAATAAATTAAATAAAAGTAGGTATTTGCTTATCTTTTTGTACATACTTTTGTGTTTTATTTATATTCCTCTTATTATACATTTTTTTAATTTTTTTTTTGGTCTCTCTTCATTTTAACCTAGACAGTCTTATTCATAGAAATGGAAAATTCAATATAAGCAAAGTTGGTAAAACTACGAACTTTCTCACAATATTTCCCTCATAGCGCATTTTACCTGAAAATATCGTATATATAATCAACACATTTTTTTTATTTATTTATAGGCAACGGCAACAGCACACACAGTATTCATTTATAATTATCACTTACAGGCTAACTTATACTATAAAATGTGGTATTACAGGCATGCACAACACTCCTAATAAAAAAAAACTTTTTTTAATTTTGTCATGGTTCATATGAATCTAGAGTGTTTATTTTAGTTAACACGTCACCTCTGTCAAGACAGCGCATCGTTTTAAATAAATGTAGAATCGCGAGTTTGCAATTTATTACAATTGGTGTCGCACGGAAATAGACTGATTTTCAGCGTCGCTAGCGTCAACATCGAGATTTTATTTCAATTAATTAATCAAACATTTAATTCAAGGTCTTTTTCATTAACATAAAAAAGCTGTTGTTGCAATCAAAAAGTTTAAAGAAATACATGCTTAGACTTATGTCATCTGATAGTTTTGTTAAAATAAAAGTCTAGAAAGCTTATTACGATATCCGTTATATAATAAAAATATATTTTTAAATTTAGATTATAGACAAATACTCTTTCGTTTACAGACTTATTATTAATTACAGAACAACTCTACTAAGATCGATATTAGCGATAAGACCGCCCATTGTACAAAACTGTTGAAATGTTTACTCTTGTTTAAATGTGTATGTGTCTTTAGTATTTACAGCATTTATTCACAAACAAATTTACGACTATTACAGTATTTACAAAATGTACATAGACAATACATAAGAAACAGTTGAGCTATCTAGAGACCATTGCAAACGATCTATAGATAGTTCGATCTATCTTTTAGACCATTGTCTAATAAAATCGTCTCTTGAAAACAAATGCAGTAATAAATTTTTGACACATCAATTTACTGTGGGTACGTAATTCGTACCACTTCATTGAATTTAAGTCAACCCATTGTGTTTACGCGGGAACGAATTGGTTATTTATGTCACAATTATTCAATTTATGTTGTGTATAAAGAATTAGAATCACAGGGTTCTGTAGGATTCATTTAGTTTATAATAAATTGAATTACAAACTCTTAGTATTCGAGGTAAAATTAGCCCTAGAGTAGGCGGCTTAAATTTATTATTAAACTTATTACCTTATTTATTTGTTTGCTTAGTAATATGACTATAAAAGTATTTTTATACGAAATGAGTTTAATAGGTAGCAGCGGTGAAAACTGCACATTCGATTCTCAAATGCACATTTCAAAAGAGACTTATAGTAGAACAATATGCGTGATTATTTACTAAGCTATAAACGTTTATAGCTTAGAAAAAAAACACGCTTCGGCTTTTCTTTTCCAGTTTTTAAAGTTTTTTAGTCCACGTGGACTTTTTAACAATGAAAGTTATTCTTTACTAGAGAAAACACCCTACTTTTTTGACCTCTAAAAAGCTTGTATCTAAAGCAAACTTTTCCTTATCGGTAAGAGTAAGACAAGTTTTTTATGACTTTATTTCGAAAAAATATCCTTATTGAGCATAAAAAATCAAGGATCTCTAAATCGTTTCTAACAAATAGCAGACAGCCCCACCCAATTCGACATGCCGTAATTAAACTTATAAATCTCACGGCCTTGGCGATCAAAAGAACACAAACACTTTCCATGACCTAAATACTAAATTTTTAATTGAGATACCACTTATCCGGCATCCCGAAACTGGGACGTGACATTGTCATGTCACTTTGACAGGTCTTCATTAGATTTTTGCACTGTGTTGTCAGCTGTCAATTAGGGTTGGGCGAAAATGACATCACGTACACAGTTTATGATTCTATTTTATGGTTTTATTCGAAGTATGATGTAAGTTGTTTGTGATGATCAAGTTCTAACGTTATTTATAAAGGTACTTTTTACATTAGACTTAAGTTCTAGAAAATATTTAATTAAAAGTAATATATTTTCCTTTGACCGTAAACTTATTGAAATCGTTTAAAAAAACTGTCGGGGTACGTATTTTTGATATACCTAAGTAGGTAACATACTATGTTTTTTAATAATAATTTTTAATTAATAATGTTTTTCGTCTCTTGCCGGATACGGCTATAAAACAATAGAACAATGGTATGATAAACTTTTTATTTATAAATATGTATTTGCAGAATGTCACCAAATGGACCAAAAAAAGTTTACAGTCAATTAACCAAATAATTCCACATTCAAAAAATATGCGTTCAAAATATGAATCTTTTTAAATATAACTTGAAAAGGCACAGGCGTTAGTCATTTATCCTGCCAGTCAAATGACATAGCAGGAATTTTAATGTTATTTATTTTTAATTTTAAAATTCATTCGATACGCTCTGAAGGTTTTTGCAAAAGTTGCCACTTTTATGCGAAGTCGTTGACTTTCTAAAATTGGAATTCTAAATGGGTAAAAAACTTCACTCAAATCATCTAGTAAAATAATTTTATGAACATTTGACAGTGCTATAAATAGTTTAATAGGCATACCTGCATGAAACTGAATACATGTAGCAAAAATATCTGTATATAAAACACCTGGATAAAAGTTATTGTTGTGGTTAATTATATCGCTATCAGTTTTATAGTTATTTCGCGTTTTCGAAGGAGCGCCAGATTGGCCATAAGTTGTTTGATTAACTTACAAATACGTACCTACGTATTTTGATAACTATTACGATAAAAGAGCGTTCAACCTAGATTAACCTAGATATTTTGGCAATTTTTGTGTAGTTATGTGTTACTTAATTATTCTGGAGGGTACTAAAATAAAAACTTGCGCATTATGTAAGACAAAAAAATACATGACTCTATGACTAAATTGTGAGAATGAGCAAAAATAATTGTATTTTCCAAAAAAAAATAATTAAACCGACTTCAATCGTCATCAACTAGTACCTACCTAATACAAAAAACACATTTTTAAAAAATACTTAGTTTTTTTATATGCATATAGTACGGTACCTCTAAAGTATCGATTTAATAAAAAAATCTAAATCGTTTATCAAAATGGTAGAGTAATCACGTAAAATGTATAAATATACATTCCAATTGAGAACCTTGATCTCTGAAGGCATGTTGGGTAAAAAATTAATAACGTACATATTATTAAATGATCTTAATCCTTTGTTACTTATAATTTAATCAAAATTGGCGCAAAATCCTCGTAATTTAAATTTTCATAATTCAGGCGCCATACTTTCATGTATAACCCCATAGCCATTCTTCGTCTAATTAAACCATACCATACAATTTAATCTCAGTGAAGGTATTTCCCCTAGATCCAATTCACCTTATCACGTGCGTTCGCCATTAGAAAAGTGATTTCCTCAAGTTAACTAGCTAAAGGGTGGTTTGAAATTAAACGGAGCTCCAGTACCTTAAAACTACTGTCATGGATAGGTACTTTTATATATTTATTGTGTCAAGCTGCTTTTGATTATTTAAATTCAAATTAGTATCATGTTTTGGAAGAGGTTGATGTATTGAATTGAAATAAATAGGTTTATTTTTATTTTCTGTCTAGTTAGACAAATGATAACGGTAGATAGAATGATTGTTGTAATAATCGGTTTTGGCTAATTAATTTCACTGGTAATAACGTACCTAAATGATTATGAGACTTTCGACCAAAAAAATACGTAAAATACAATCAGTGTTCAATTTCCAACCAAACAATGTATAAAATTACATTAAAATGTTTTACAAGAAAAGTTTAGGTAGAGTTTCGACCAAACGGAGTGCATCGGTATCACAGTGAGGGGTCTGTTTTTGTGATTATGTTTCTTGCTAGAAAATGAATACTATAGTTTCGACTACTAAACAACTGGTAATCATTTATTTTAATACTATTAGACATTTTTCACTGAGACATACAGTAGTTGATTGAATTCGGTGATAAATATGTTAAAAGCGTTTCCTTTAATTTCAAAAATATATTTAATAGAATAAGAACCTTTGCGTTGTGTATTCTACTTATGAATCACTTATTTAGGTGAGGTTTCAAACTGTTATGTTACTTGACATGTCATGGGTAACGCAGTCAGTGATTAATTTTAAAGCGAGTGCTTTGACTATTAACTTAACCATATGAATACTTGAACGCTGACGTTGCGTGGCTAGCGCAGGTTTGTATTTTGCTTTATTATATTATATGATTTAGATTGACTGTCATAGTAATGAAAATTATCTATAATAAAACTGAAAAGTATCGTTTTTAGCGATAATGAGACCATCCATTTTATTCAATAGGTACTTGTTATTGAATCGATTTTAATGCACATTATTTATAAATAATAAAGATTTCAACTATCTCATGTTTATTAATTTTATTTTTAGTAATGCAAAATTAAACTAAGTATATTTGAGCCTCATTAAATTGTAATTCTGCAATTGTCTTAATTAGAATAGCAACTTTGGTGAACCGCAGTCTTTACAAAAGTTTGTTTGACGTACGTTCTCTATATTTAAGATCTTTTTATTTTGGTGAAATGTATAAATAAACCTGTCTTAAAAAACCAAAATAATTATTTTGGCTGACGTTGGTAATTATGTTTCGCTGCAGTAAAATAAATGAGCATGTGTTATTTTTTAGCTACAGGCGAAACTTTTTTAACACAGTTTACTCTTTTTATTATAAATGTTTGATTTTTGTTTTCAAAAATAAAATCGCATGGTATAGTTACAATAATAATAAGTCTAATCTGGGTTTTACATCTTCTCATATAAAATCAAAAAGTAGGAACCAAGCCGTAATGTTTTACCCATTCTTCGAGTCGCAATATTAGGCCTCTAGAATAACTTCCAGGTTCTGGTCACGAGGAACTAGCACCTAGAATCACCCAGTTTCTACATGACTATGACACTGGTGATTTTCATGAGTTACCTTACCCTCTATCTTATAAAAATTTAGAGTTGACTTTATTACGTTTGGTAATCAATACATCAAGTCTGCGCCAAATTTTTATAAGATAGACCAAATATCTTTGACTTTGACTCTCATATGAACGCAGGTCCTAAATCAATTACCACAAACAATGATTTTATCAACTTATATATATTGTGTCTTATTTTTACCCAACTGAATTCTGTACGCCACTTTATTCGCCAACAAAACCTGATAGATTATTTGCCCAGCCGCGCGATTTATTAAGTAGGCCGGGCCAATGATTTCGCTAATAGTTACTACCGAATCGACGATTTGATTTATTTCCGAAATCTATCGATAAGATTTTGAGCCGTGTCGTTTGTAAGTCGCAATGTTTGCTTGGACTAGTTTTTTTTTAAAGCGTTAGTAGATACCTAAAATAGAGTAGGTACCTTCTCAAACAAATTTAATCAAATAAAAATACAAAGTTTAAAATGTTGCCGTAAATCTAGTTTTCAGTGCTAAAACTACATAATTGAAATTTATTTTATCGAAAATATGTTACAAAAACTAACTTATTTTTGAGAAATGTTTAATAACTTCGCATTCGAATTACTTAATTAAAATCACAGTTATAAATAGGCAAAGCTTAAAATTATGATGAAAATACTGTTATAAAAATAGTTGTAATATAATATACCTTAGCGCCAATAAAATGAAGTTATTAATTCACTGAGTCATAGTTCAATTTCAAGATTATTACTTATACTGCGACCGACGCGAATTAACATGTATTAATTTACGAAGAAGCAATTTGTAAACGACTTTGATTTATTTATTAAGGTAATTTTGACGGCAACTATGTTAATGCAGCTCTCATAGACACATTTGAAATGGACGTCTAACTTACTAACTATAAATAGATAGAAAAATAGCAACAGAACGAACGACTAAAAAAAAAGTGACAAACATAAACGTATTGAAACGTTAACGTATTTGAATAACATTGCGCGTCAACGCCGTTTCAACTGCTGAACGTTGCAGCGTCATCGCGCAGTGTATTAGATTTATAGTTTTTATTGTAATATGTTAGTTAAATAGTTCTTACTGAGTAGGATTATAAAAAAATATTGTGTAAATAAAATACTAATAATACAGCCAATATCTTGTACGCTTCCGATTGGTACTGACTTTGATCAGTTATGCTATCTATAGATCGTTTGCAACGGTCTGCAGATAGCTCAACTGTTTTGTTGAATTTAATTTATACGTACCTACATTTTGTAGATACCGTTAGATATGAATGTGGATGGATGTAGAAGTAGAGGGAGCCCAAAGAAAAGATGGATGGACTGTGTGAATGATGACATGTGTAAGAAAGGTGTGAGCATTGAGATGACGTCTGATAGAGGAGAGTGGAAGAAGAGGACGTGTTGTACCGACCCCACATAATGTGGGACAAGGGTAGGAAGATAATGATGATGATTTTGTAGATACCGTAATAGTTGTAAGTTCAGTTTGTAGCTAAGAATCAATTAATGGTGCTAATTTTATATCATCAACAATGTAATATCTAATCTCTGATCGAATGCAACAATTGCATCACGAATCAAAATGCCTAGACTAACCATTCACCACTTGGCCTCAGCTTAGAAGTAGCGAGAAACAGGTTGGCTTTTACCCCCACGCTGTACTGAAATATTGTTTCCTGCCAAAGCTGTTAATGAACTGCGATTTACATTCAATGAACATAGTTCCCATACAATCGACCGTTTGCATATCTACTTACTTCATGTTACCTACTATTATTTGTGTACTTTTGCTTTTGTCAAGTTATAAACAAAATTGTATAACGCCTGAAATTATTATATTAATCAAATAAAACGAGAAAAGAAATAAAATATTCGTGGCTCAAAATAAAATGACGCTACTTTTGATGTTCGCGCTATATGTTATTTAAGATTGTAAGACGGTTCCTTAAGGTTGTTCGTGACGCGTGTTCAAAAAATGAACTAACTGTAAAAAAAGGGCACCATCTGTGCGAAGCACTAGGTATTAAGTTATAGCAAAAGTATCTAGAGCGCCATCTAGTTACTTGAACTAAATACTTGTGTAGAAAGAAATAGGAAATCTTTTTTCTCTTTTTCTTTTAGTTATTCTTTTATTTATCGTACTTTGTCATATTTACATTCGAAGCGGACTTGTCAGCGTAAAGATTGTAATATCTTGCACCCGTCTCCCGTGCAAAGAAGTTTGGATGAACCAAAAAGGTTTCTTTCTTATAATTTTAATGCATTCTACATAGCATAGGTGGTTATTAACGTACAGAAAAAAATAGTTTTGGATTTTTTTCCACAGCTGTGGAAAAAAATCAATTTATTGTAAGAAAAGTAAATATATTTTTTACCATAATATAGTTGTAAAAATTTAAGTACTAAAATACTTATTTAAAAACGGCTCATAGATAAACCTTACTGACTAACACACTTTACAACAATAGTAAAGTATACTTTAGATGCTAGCATACACTTTTCTTATATAAAATGAAAATAACACTAGTACACAAAAGTAATACATATTGATCTTTCATCTGCGGCAATGGTCCCCTATTTTACCGCTAGACTAATCCAGACGTCCAGAATACTAGAGCCAAGAACTGTCATTGTACAGGGTCACCATGGTAAGGATGTATGAATTGAAGTTGGTCGCCTTCTTCCTACTTCAATCCTTCATGATACGGCAACGGTCTCTTCACGAAGATGTTTTCTTATCACAAGGTGAATGTTGGTCACGGTGGTCTCAGCCTATGGTTCTTGTAGTACTTTCTTCGCGTCAAGGATTTCTGCCTGCGAGTAACTGAATGCCAGGATCTGGGCTAGACTGCCCAGACAGCTTCCATGAAATCTAGCTTACATTGCATTAAAAATAGGCACTATTTGAGATATATTACAAACTATTTGAGATTTTTTTAACAACAAAATGTTGGGTGTTTATGACTGACATATTTATTTACTTACTACTAGTTGTCATGACAACCAAGAAAAAAGTTAAATGTACCACGTAACAACAAAAAGTTTGCTACACATTGTACGAGTATAGTTTTGTTTACCTACTCATATTTCGTAGCTCAATCGTAAATGTAACGTATATGGGAGATATACTGTGCGCTGTTTTTTTGCATCATTTTGTGCAGAATTAAATATTTAAAAAAAAATATATACAGGGTCTAACAGAAGGGGTGGATCAAAAGCAACAGGGCCGATGCAGGAGCTCTTAGCCTATCGATATTACCCCCATGTATGTTCAGCGATATTCAGTCGTTCAAATGTTACTCGCTTTTTATGTTTTTTTTATCATAATTTTATTTTAGGTTAGATTTCTCTTGTATACCCAAACTATTAGAGCTACAACTGTATTTTTTTACACCTTGTAGCTTCATAGTAGACCTTTCGTACTTGATAGTTTGGGAAAACTTGGGAAATCTAACCTAAAATATGTTAATGAAAAAAAAACATAAAAGTGCGAGTAACTTTTGAACGACTGAATATCGCTGAGCATACATGGGGGTTATTTCGATAGGTATTGAGCTCTTCCATCGCCCTTTTGCTTTTGGTCCACCCCTTTCTGTTACACCCTGTATAATAAACCTCTTTTCCCCTGTTCGGAACAGCGGCTATTGTAGCTGGATATTGTAGCATTATTAACTGTATAGTATGAAAATAAAGTTCGCATAATTCTACACCATAATAAAATCAAAAAGTGTATGTACTTAGTATGAAACAAAATTAACGGTAATTAAATATGTACTGTACACGTAATATATGAACCACCTGTGTTGTAATTTCTCGACAATACATTACATAGATAGATATTTTTTATTATATATATAAACACCCAGAACACCCGGAATAAATATTTGCAGATAGTACAAACATTTATCCCAAGGCGGGAATCGAACCGGCAACCTCCACGTCGTCAATGCCACCGCGCCACATCGGTCGTCAATGTTTAGGTATCTAGTAAGTATACGACTACGTCATTCGCTCGAATACTTACAACTATCTATCAAATACAAAATTCTAAGGTTTGTTGTCAGCTCTCCAGTCGTAGGAAAAGAAACAAGACAACAAAACTAAATCTATCCCTTTTCTTCTTGAAAATGCTACGTTGCCAATCTATTATCTAAACTAAAATTCTAGAAAGTATAAGATTTGTCTGTTTGTTGGTCACTATTTAATTCAAAAGTACACGTCCTATTTTAAAACTATTTCTACATAAGGATGTAATATCTTTACCGAGTAACATAGACTATTTTATGTACAAATTGCAATATGAAAAAAACGTTTCAATGTAAAATAAAGTGAACGCCAAAAACGTTGCCGAGCCGAAATATACAACGCGTGCCGTGTCACGGGTCACTAGTAGTCAGTCTCACTACTGCTAATAATAAATAACTGATAAATGTCACTGTTCATAAAGTTTGGTTATAAAAGTGTGGCCATAAATGTATTTCCTTGCAAACATTATTAACAAACTGTTCGTTTTTTAATGTTCTGTAATTATAAATATAAAGAAAAATTATTTCATTAAAAAAAACGTTTATTTGTAAGAAAAATTACAAACTTCCAAATAATGCATTGAAATATAGGTAAATAAAACCTTTTTTTTTGTTGTCAAAGTAAATAAAACCTGTAGTAAGGCAACCTCGCTGACATAATTGTCATTGCTAGCTGTCTGTCAATTTAGTCGTACATAGTTGTTTTTGATGAAATTTTATCTTGTAAGTATAGTAATCAATTGTGCCAATTAGAAACTCATTGTGGTAACAGAAAGGATCCGAAGAAACATTCACGCTTTGCGATCACTCCGATCAAGCATTATGATGTAACTGCCCCACAAACAATCTATATCCTTTGTACGCAGGCAAGACAATGCACCAACAACTGCAATTGAAGAATCTTAGCGACGCCACAGAAAACGACATAAAATAGCCCGTAGCCCGTTTTTGGGCAAAACATATTCATGTGTTTTATTTGTTTAATTTATAGAGCTGTAGAGAGTCTTACTATTGAAATATTAAATACATATAAACATATTCCTGAAGATATTAGCAGTTTTATTAGAAGGTAACCTATGTAATAAGTATCTACTGCATTTTATTGCATTTAAGTTCAAAAAAAATTCCAATAAAGTAGGTTTTATAGTAGTCTGTAAAAATTCTGCATAGCCTCTGCTCTGCAGAAAGACACAGATAAATATCAAAAAAAGGAAGCAACAAAAAGTTACATTTCTGGCGGAGATTTGAACTCGAATACTCTGATTGTCAGTCCACAGTACCTTGAACTGCGCTATTCGTTCTTATTACCTGACGACGAAATTATGAAACGCTAGCGCGTTTCAAATATCGGAAACATTTTTGCGTGTCAAAGTAGATAGCAAGCTTGAAATTCCTCGCCAGCCTCTGCACGTTTTTCCTACTAAAATTATAGTATTTTGTATTGATTAATTGGTATCTATTAATAAGTTTTCGCAAAGGTGAATTTTGATAACTAAACGCAAAAAACCATTAACAAATCAGAAGAAAAACCGCAGTTTTTTAAACTAGCGACATCTTTTGTTGTTGGGCTACCGTCCTGACTGAGCGCTTGATTACTTTTAATTAGGTACTTAGTTTTTGTAAGCCTTATTGTATCCTCAATATGTTATGTTTTTTACACTTAAAACAATTAAAAAAACACTTATTTTTAAATAATCACATAATAATAATATACAGTGCACAGACTGCCTAACAGATTCTGTGATTTTAAGAAATCTTTTATTTTTTCTTTTGTTGGTAATATTTACAGATCAATGCAAAATAGTATGTATGGTAAACCCTTGTATGTTATTTTATCACCCCTTTATTTTTCATACTTTACCTACGATCGTAATGAAGGGTATAAGGGCTTTTTCGATATTTTCCAAATATAACAATATTTGAAAACGTAACATGGTCGACCTTAAATCAATTTTATTATGAATTATTAATAGGAAAGGATCGGGATAGTATCGGAAGTATCTTTATGTAGGTATAACCTACTTACAACTTCATTAATAATACAATAATAATGAATATTAATTATCTTTGACCGGAGTAGAGCGGAATAGTTTATTGTTTTTATTGCTCAATTATTACTAATTTATTAAACGGGTTTATTGGTGTCATTGAACTCTTTATAAAAAAAATTACAAATACATTAAAAAAATCTTTGTCAAAATCAAACACAAAATCCAATAAGTTTTTAACCCACTTCAAATAAATACTTATTTTGACAACAAGTATTAAAATATGCATTAGAAAGTATTACTGAATAATCTCATCTCAATGTTAAGTGGTCAGACCTTCATTGAATTTAAATAGGACCACACAAGAAGCAGTAGCACATTTAAAGACAGTCCATAAAATATTATAATTACTTATTCGCAACAAGAGCGAAAATTTCTAATGCTTACTTAGATTACATTTACAGTGCACGATATCGTGATGATGCACGATATCACGTAGTCGTATCGAGTTGTCGTATCGGGTCTGTAAAAACGCCCAATAACGTGATAGAGTGTCCACAAAAATCTTTGTTACTTACGTTTGGTTTTTATTTATTTGAAACCTTACTCAAGATAAAAATCTTAGGTTGTAGACGTAGAAAAAGGTTATCTATAACGTGATCTCCAAAAAGCTCAATTTGTTAAACCTTTTCCAACGAACAAATAAAATAAATACAGCTGGAGAAATAAATGAAGTCTTGTTCTTTAGGTCAATATTAAATCTGTAATTTGAACTCTATGGGTTAGATCTTAAGGTTCAAGTTGATTGTGGATGACTAAGCCAGGTGGTACTAGGTCAATAAATCACTTTTTGTCCAGTCGATTGCCAAACCAGCTATGCTGTTACCGGGTAGTTTACTACATTTGCACAAAACATCATGTAGTGAAGAGAATAATAATTTTATTTCACTGTTATTATTCAGTATCTTTATTAATTGCTTATTACGTATCCAATAATTGTCTATGAGTATGGTGCTTCGGAAAACAACAAACAATTTTAAAGGCTGTGCTGAAAAACACTTATTTGGCTATTTTCTATAGAAATTTCCAGTTGTACACAAACTTTGTGACATAGTTTAACTGATTTTATAAATACATACATCATAGTGTCAACTTCGTATACAAGTGCAGTTTTCACCTATTTTGTTAAATATTTTACAACACATTAAATAAACTTTCGGAAAAAAAAAAGGATTTTTAATGTTAAATATTTATTTACATTTGATTTTCTTTTATTTTCTCTGAATTTTCATTATTTGAACTGTAATTTTTGGCGTTTATAAATTCCGAGCAGCTTAAATGCGTTTAAAGTCTTGCAGTATTTGTATAAAATGTTTAACAGTAGATATATACATACTTACAGTAGCTTAGGAACACTGTCTGTCTACCAACAGTGCAAATTGGCACTGCACACTTAGGCGGATAACACACGATACCGCACCGATTTAATTTTTATGCCATAATTTCAGCATGATTTATTATTTTAAGTATAGGTAATGGATTTTTTTTTAAACAATTTGGTTACCGACGAAAAAAACGGAGGAGGTTCTCAATAATATCTTTAAAAAACATGGATAAGTTTCTTGACTCGTTTTGTAGCGCGAAACTGATACGTAGAATCATCTAGTATAATAAAACATTTCTAAATAATCCTTGTGTTTTTGTAGTAGGTACTTACTAAAGAATTATGTTTTTTTTTTCAACGGCAGTTGCGCAGCGTAAACGCCACAACTGACGTGACAGAGCACACAGTATTGTGATCTTGAATTCAATATGTTTTAATTAAATTAATTACCTACATAAAAGATTCTGATGTGTATGATCATATTATTGGCGTTTTTTTACAGAAGCACAGAAGTAACTGTACCTACGTCTCGGTGCCGTGTGTTCTCCACCTTACACAGTCCTAGGTTTGTTATTCTGTTCAACTTCGTTTGCTTAAACCCTGGTTTGTTCAGGAACTTACCGCAGGTGTCGCAATCCCATCCGTGGTTATCCGTCTCTTTTTTTCTTGTAGTTAAAAGTGTAGCTATCCTTTTCTGACACGCACAGAACTGAATATTTTTCTAAAATTTGCAATGCCATGTTCTAGGATAACTAATAGTCCAGTCAAAATAGACTTTCCAGTTTGCATTAATTCCCAACAAGCTGGATTTTTGTACAGGCCTTGAATACGTCATTACAAACGATATGTCAAAAGTCCCCATCGATCCCGCTTGTGCGTTGTTTTTTATTCGAGGTCAAAGGTCATAAATTTGCATTTTTTGCGTATATCTCTGAAACAACGAAAGCTATCGAAAAGTGGTTCAGGCAAAGTTTGTACATCGTAAAATTGTCTACAAAAATATTTCAACACTTTTCTTCTACAAAGCATCGTTTTCGAGATATAGTGACTTTAGACCGCAGGAAAATCGTCGAAGATGCTGCGTTTTTTTCATTTCAGCCGTTTTATCTGCTTCATTGCCACAGAACAAACAGTATTTCCTGAAATTTACTGAAAGGGGTGATGGGTTCGATGGGTTAGTCCTCCTCCGAGGTAATGAATCGTCTTTTTGTTTCAAGAAATACTGTTCTTTCTATGGCAATGAAGCAGATAAAACGGCTGAAATGAAAAAAACGCAGCATTTTAGTAGATTTTCCTGCGGTCTAAAGTCACTATATCTCGAAAGCGATGCTTTGTAGAAGAAAAGTGTTGAAATATTTTTGTAGACAATTTTACGATCTACAAACTTTGCCTGAACCATTTTTCGATAGCTCTCGTTGTTTCAGAGATATACGCGAAAAACGCAAATACCCAGGTTAAAGTCATAAATTTGCGTTTAAAAGTCATAAACGAGAGCTATCGAAAAATAATTCCGACAAAGTTTGTAGATCGTAAAATTGTCTACAAAAATATCTCAACACTTTTCTTCTACAAAGCATCGCTTTTGAGATATAGTGACTTTAGACCGCAGGAAAATCTACTAAAATGCTGCGTTTTTTTCATTTCAGCCGTTTTATCTGCTTCATTGCCATAGAAAGAACAGTATTTCTTGAAACAAAAAGACGATTCATTACCTCGGAGGAGGACTAACCCATCGAACCCATCACCCCTTTCAGTAAATTTCAGGAAATACTGTTTGTTCTGTGGCAATGAAGCCGATAAAACGGCTGAAATGAAAAAAACGCAGCATCTTCGACGATTTTCCTGCGGTCTAAAGTCACTATATCTCGAAAACGATGCTTTGTAGAAGAAAAGTGTTGAAGTATTTTTGTAGACAATTTTACGATGTACAAACTTTGCCTGAACCACTTTTCAATAGCTTTCGTTGTTTCAGAGATATACGCAAAAAATGCAAATTTATGACCTTTAACCTCGAATAAAAAACAACGCACAAGCGGGATCGATGGGGACTTTTGACATGTCATTTGTAATGACGTATTCAAGGCCTGCACAAAAATCCAGCTTGTTGGGAATTAATGCAAACTGAAGTCATAATTTTAGTCTATTTTGACTGGACTATAAGTCCAGTAAACTAGTTGGTTGATACACATATTTATTTTTATTAGACTGATAATGTCGGTTTCATGGCCTGTACTAAGGTTTATATTTTTTAGTTCCATTTTAACGCCTACGTCATTATGAGCAAAAATAACTTAAATTAAACGAGATGTTCTTCCTTTAACTTAAAAAAATAATTTATTTTGTATTATTTTTATTGACCTAACTCTAGTTTCTTTTTTTATCTCTTAATACGCATGGCTTGCGGAAAACCTACCTAGAACGCTTAGTAAGATCATTTTAATTATGTTTTACGAAGGCAAAATATTTATACATACTTCCTTGAGAATAAAGAAATATGTGTGATGTACCTACTGTGAAATAAAAAACAACACATTTACAATATTTCTTGTGTTTAAGACGTTGATAGGCTGCAGTGCTATGAAGCTATGAGGTCACAAACAAACAAACAAAGTAAAGCACTTTACTCACCAACAAATCCTCTGACCAACCAATTAAATACACACAGACAAGCAGATGTAAAATAGTTAGACTTAGACTTAAGGCGACGGGTCGGGTGAAATATTTCATAATAAATAAAAATGTAAATAACTTCCAACTTTATTATTTGTTTATTATATCTACACACACTTTTTTTTTGCTATACCCGTCACCTTAACAATATAACTTTTTTTGAATTGTAAAAGCTAAAAATATTTTGAAGCTACATAAAAACTCAGACTTTATATTTCCTGAAAATATCTGTGTGAATTTGAAAATAAACTACTTACTTATATGTTAGTATGATTAAGTATAAGATACTTTTAAATAATGTATTCTAATATCACGTATAAAATTAACAGACATACGAGTATTACAGTATTTACAAAATGTACGTTGTATTGTACCAAAATAATAATATTATCGCAATCAATATTTACTTCAAACGTAGACCCTTCAAACGCAAGGTAAACTTAATTATGCATAATAATTTATGCATGACTTACCTTCCTATTATTTAGGAAACCGGTCCCTTGACGCATATAATTCACTTTTATTGAGAAGCTTATTGAGTTGAACTTCCGCCCTTTCTAAATAAAACATAATAATCAAAATATTTTCTCTATATGGATATATTTTGACGACCGATGTGGCGCGGTGGGCGATGGTCCGCCTGCGACACGGAAGGTTGCGGGTTCGATTCCCGCCTTGGGATAAATGTTTATTCCGGGTGTTCTGGGTATTTTATATGTATAATAAAAAAATAACTATCTATGTAATGTATTGTATTAAGTATGTCAGTCTTCTAGTACCCATAACACAAGTTCTGCTTAGCTTGGGAATAGATGATGTTGTGTGGATTGTCCAGCATTATTTATTATTATTTATTTATTGATAATGATGATGATAAATAAAAAACTACATCATCATCATCAACCTATATCAGTCCACTGCTGGACGTAAGTCTCCCAAGACGCGCCACTGTGCCCGGTCTTCGGCTCTTTATATTTGGCTACGTTATAGCCAAAAATATTTCTATCAATTCCTTAAACGTTTTATTTTATTCATATATACGATTTCGTATTTCGTAGCTTAGCATACTGCTGCTGCATGAATAACAATCATATGTCCGTGCCTGAATTTCAGTGTGCGCAATTTTTTACTTGAGCGCAAGAAAAGGCTGACTGACTTTTATACCTTTGACATAAGTCACTAAATGCAATGGCACAGACATTTTCTCTACGATTCTCTGCACTGAATAAAATAAATTAAAAAACCCATTTGCACTAATTCAATAGCTTTATAAATAGTTGTTAAATCATTGTTGTTAATGGCTGATTTTATTTAGATAAAAATAAAAAATAGCTTTTATTTCCTTACATACTAAACTAAAACACATAAAAATAAATAAAAGTTACTATTTAAAGCTTAGTTTGTACATTTATAATTACTAATTTAGTAATAAATCTGTAGTAATAAAAAATCTAAATAAAAAAATCTAAATAATAAATCTATGTTAGGATTCTATGAAAGCCTCCTCAACTGTTTCCATTTTTCTCTATCGTAAGCTATTCTTGGCCACAGTTTTATTTAGTATAAATCAATTTGAGCTAACGAGTATGACAAAATAAATATTTATATATTTTTTAATTATACGCGAACGGAGTCACTTATACAGCTTAGAGTTCTATTCAAACAGAATACCGTTTGTTTTCATTTGCACATTTCTATTTACGGAGCGGTATGATCAAAGTATGTTGACCGGTTCTTGATGTGAAGTGTGTTTGACATAATGTGATATTTACTGCACATTGTGACAGCTCACAGCTCAGTTGGTATGGCTCTGCCTTCTGGCTTATGAGTTCGACCCGCACTTAAAAAAAACATTTGCGTGAAATTTTCTTATTCTTTGCTTTGAGTATTGTGTTTCAAAAGCTCTTGAAACACGAGAATCGTTAGTTTTGAACAAAAAAAACATCACAAACAGTTTATTTAGAAAACAGTTATAATATAAATTTAAATTTGTCCAGCATTACATTACAATACAACACCACATCCACCAATCTTCCATACTTGTAAGATCCTTTACGACCAAAGGTTTCCTGAAAGAGATCGCTTTCAGCAATAAGACCGCCCATTGCACCATACTTTTTACGCATAGTTTCTAGTTTTTAAGTTTTTGTTTCATGGTGTATTATCATTCATTCATTCATTAAATGTGTTTCAAAGAGTTGATCTACAATATCATGTGACGTGTTGATCGCGTTGTAAACACCCTATAAAATGTTTACACTACTAACATTGGCCTGAACTTAAGTAGTTTTAGTTCCAGCAGAGCGATAGCGGACCTGAGCTTTGGCAACGCGTAAACACATAATTAGAAAACTATTTTTGGAATTGTCTGGTTTTGCTTCATAGTTTAGTTTTCTGCAGTTTATTTATAGTTGGCAGTTTATTTGTGGTGTCAATTTTGTATATTTATAAACCAATAAGTGCCTTAATTTATCTTCAATTAGGGAATTTAGTGAACTAGGTTTTAAATATTACATAGACGTTTATTTGTTTAGGCGATAAATATTCGCCTATTGTACTAAAAACTTACGGTCTATCTTATAAAAAGTTAGCGCACACATGAAGTATTGATTACCATACGTAATGATATAAAGTCAACGCTAACTTTTATAAGATAGAGGGTTAAAGTCTAAATTAGTTGTCATGAAAACGTGGGTCACCAAAAAAGTTACAAAAAATGCAAAAATAGTATACGTCCTGTCGCGACGCAAATAGGATGAACAAAACGGTGCAGTAAGTTCCAGTGTACTGGAAGTGATAATGCGTTAATGACTATAGCTATTAGTAGAATGGTAACTTCGCAGCCATTGTCCATAACTGGGTAAAACGGTGCAGCTAACTACAAGTTCTGCACACGTCTAGAAACAAGAAGGGTTATACCAGAGTCATGGTATAACTGTTGGTACAAACCTGCTTGGTATAAGGAAAGAAAAAAAAATTATAAGTAGGTAGCTTTATAGTCATTTGTTCATAACTGGGTTAAACAGTTGTCAAACAACTTGACAATTGAGAAACAAAAAGGATTATATCAATTTTGCATACTTAAAGTGTTTTTTTGGTATAGTTGTAGAAAATTAATTATTCAGCTGCTCGGTAACTACAAGATATTGAGACACAAATTACAAAAAAAATATCGTATAATACATAATAAATTAAGGTGTAAAACAAATGTGTTTTTTTTTATCACATAGCTGAATAGTGTTGAGCTGTGTATATAGCAAGACTGGTTATAAGTAGATATAAGGGCTAGAAGGGTCATCGAATGGTGATCGTGAACAAACACTAGATCACGAGGTCAGTCGCGATAGATGATAGGCGTCGGAGATCAATGACTGGCTGATGGCAACAATATTGCCATGAACGGAAAATGATCGAGACTATAAAATATCACCAATTGACACTATGATAGAGGAGAATGGATGAAAAGAACATGTTGTGCCGACCCCACCTAGTTGGATAAGGGCAAGAAGAAGAAGAAGAATTGGCACTATTCAATAATAAAATGAGCATAGTGTTATATTTTAAGTATCTGATTTTTTTTTCTATTTATTATCGTTCTTTGACTTATCTATACAGTAACATTTAAGTAAGATTCAAATTAATCATTATCCTGTATTTAAGCTAGATCGTATTGCTAAGCTGTTTTACTCTAAATCTATACTAAGCCCTCTGGTACATTACCATGTACGTGTACGATACCATGTACGTGTCCGTTACCGTGTACGTGTACGTTACCGTGTACGTGTCCGTTACCGTGTACGTGTACGTTACCGTGTACATGTTATGTACGTTGCAGGAAAATCTCTTACTTGCTACACTGGTTTCATTTTTAAATTAAAAAAACGTTTAACAAAGTACTGATTTTAATGTTACAAAAGAACAACGGACTAAGTCCTAACAACTTAATGATGTTTGATATATTATAGTCTAAGAAATAACATGATTAGTTTATTAATATAACTTACATGTTCACCCTGAGATTATGACTAAGACATTATTGCACCATTAAAATAAATTATGCTCATTTTTATCACTTGAATATAATTGTATTTATTAGAGATAAAGTATGAGTCTGTCTTATTTTAATGGCGTTTACATTTAGTTCATTGCCAGAATAATAACTCAAAGAACTTTACCAATGTTCTTAAAATCAAAATCAATTATACTTCCAGTTAAATCACAAATATAATTTTCAATTCATCTTATAAAGATACTAGGCTAGGCTTCCAAACAATCAGAGCCTAAAATACCGGTCAAGAAACAAAGGTCTAGTTTATACCGTTTTTCTTTCTTACAAAGAATTACCTTACAGAGTATAACATCCCTACGTAGTTCATACCAGTTAAATAAATACCTACATAAAAGTTGTTAATCGAGTAGAATTAAGGGTGCATTGCGGAGTTGGTTAGCGTGTTCCCATATTAAGGGGAAGGTCGCGGGTTCAAATCCTGCTCGACTTAATATTCTATTTTGTAATTTTTGTGATACACCCTGTATAAGTCTAGACAGGCGCCAGTTAGTACATGTTACATTTGCCACGTAACAAGACAATAATTTAAAAGCAACCAACCAATTATAAAAATGCTTCTACAATTTTTATCATTAATTTATGACGTAGCGGTTGTATTGTTGACCCATTTAATAGATTTCTTTATCGCAGCTAATGTAAGCATTTCATAATTAATTTATATCACAATCAGATGTTTTTAATCAGTAAGCTCATTTTTTTTTCTTTTTATTAACCTACGCTGTCCCACTGCTGGGCAAAGGTCTCCCCCCTCTCCTTCCACCTCTCTCTATCCCTAGCTAACTCTGTCCGGTCGAAGTAAGCTCATAACTAAAAAAAATCTTTCAGGGTTGGAACACAAAATACGGTAGAAACCAGGCCGTTTCTTGCCCGTTCTTCTAGGCTACGGTCGCGTGGAACTGGCTCTTAGAACCACCTTGTACTTTTATATAAGACTCTAAATGATCTTTGTGATTTTACAGAATAATGATTAATTGCTTTTGTTTCGTAAGTTTGACTTGTAACATGTTAATAAACTTGTTATATGTCTGTCAATTAGATAATTGAATAATTAAAATCTTAGTATAAATATTCGTAATGCATAGAACTAGGGGGGGTATCCTGACAACTGATATAAAGTGGGTCATGAAAGACTAATCATAAACAGATGCGGACCCCGCAAACATTTTGACAGATCGCTTTGATGACTGACAGGAACTATATTAATCAAATTGTTTATTTTAGGACACATCAACAACTAAGTAGGTCAGACGTAAATGCATAGGTATATTTAACTGTACTAAGAAAAGTAGAAGCTTCCAATATCTTTTACAAGTTTAAACTATTTTGCGAACATAAACAATAATTTTCTGTGTAACCCTGTATCAATTTTTGAGATTGGTTCTTTATATTAACTTACTGAATTAGGGTTACACAGAAAATTATTGTCTATGTTTGCAAAATAGCTTAAACTAGTAAAAGATATAACTGTTCAGCCGCAATAAAAAATAACTAAAAAATTTGAATATCCCGCTAGAGCAAAAGGTATACCCTTAATTATAGAGTACGCTTTTTTTCAATACAACAAAGCATGACATTTAAATGATATAAAACAATTTGACATTGATTATGTCAACGATGACATCAAACTTTATTGATGATGTCAGTTCATTGTTTTAAAGTTACGACATGTAATAAAAATAATTATACATAGATATTTCATATGACTCCGTTTAGACCTAAATTAATTAACTGTAGGAATCAAATTGCTGTTAAAACAAGTATATTTATTTTTATTTTTGCCGATTCAATAAAGGGGTGTTCTGATTGAACTGTATTTTGTGTGTTCAACTTTATTTCATTAAGGATTTTCGTTATCTTTGATAATATGTATTTAATTTTATTACCTATCGTTTTTTGAAAAATAATGTTAACGTTCTATAATTTAAATATTTTATAATAAACAAATAATAATTTATGTAAACTACCTAAAAATAAGAAATAATAATCTATAGACCATCCTTTGGCTTCGATCTCGCCCGATGGAAAGCGCCGATGAAGCCGACGATCGAGCAAGTAGTTGTTTAAAAACACAACAACTTTTGATGCTAACTGTACTATTTCACCTGCAAAGTCTGTACAAGCAAGTTCAGCAAACAGCATGAGTACACAAAGCACATGAATATTAAACGTGCAAATAATTCATAATTTAGTAACTGCCTCTAATTTCCTATTTTCTCACCTCCACGGGATCCGTATGCATTTCCTAAAATACCATACGTAGTGCCAAAACCACAGATATGGACAGACATAGAACGGATATTCTGATTAATTAATTTTACTTCAATTTAGTTTGTTTAAAAGGATATTATAAGTATTGTGAAATCAATTTTATCACTTGTTATCTTAGTTTGTTTATTGTCCTAAATTAAAAAAATATATATTTCGTTTATTTAAAAATGATTTTAATTTGGACATTGTCTGTTCAATCAAAAAACTTTTTTTATTTTATATTATAGGTGCACACCGTCGATGAAACTGTACAGTACGTCTATCATGAGTTGTCACAGTAAAATCGCCTGACTTTACTACAGTAGTTAATACAATATTAGCATTACGCATTTTGGTACCCAACTATCCGCTAGAGGCGCTGTACAAATCTTCATACATTTTTTAACTACAGACGCTAGCGAGTATAGTAAATATAGTATAGTAAAAACTTATGGTAGAGCTACTGTAAGACAGTTTATGTTTACGTGCTTTCATTTTTATTTACGTTTTAGTTAAACGTCATATTACGTGACAATAGTTATCGATATGCTCTCTCATTTGAGTGCAGAGATCGAAGAAAGGATATTTTTTTATTATTATGTTCAAAACAAATGAATCCAATCAATTAATTAGCAATAGAAAGTCCTTAGCACCAATTCTGTATTCATCGACTTCTACGTACCATTTCGTGGCGTTTCGCATAAAGTTTTATAGCTTATGCTAATTCACAGGTCTGGGCGGACTAGGTTGTTCCGGTAGTACCCTGGCTAACGCAGTACCACAGCCCAAACTATGTATAGCTATTTCTCTAGCTGAATATTATTATTTTAATTAACATAAAAAGATCCCGAACCCCAGCAACCCTAAGGAACCTTGTTCTTAACAATCCTATCTTACTAACATTATTAACGCGAAAGTTTGTATGGATGAGTGATGTATAAATAAATAAATAATGCTGGACAATCCACACAACATCATCTAGCCCCAAGTTAAGCAGAGCTTGTGTTATGGGTACTAGAAGACTGACATACTTAATACAATACATTGCATAGATAGATATTTTTTAATATACTTAAAAATACCCAGAACACGCGGAATAAATATTTGCAGATCGTACAAACATTCATCCTAAAGCGGGAATTGAACCAGTTACCTCCGCGTACATAGAATATGTGCAGTACCTATACATAGTAGCACCTATAGTAGGTATACATAAATGTTACAAAGTGTGAAGTGACCCAGCTGTTTTCCCATATCATGTAGCACCTCTAAGTTGGAATGGAATTCAGGTGGTACTTAGGTCAGCCGAGATGGACAATGGCGATTGTGTTTTGGACTGTTTGCAACCGATTCTAATTGGGTGTTTAGCGTTTGTTTGTTTGGACGGGTTTAGAATTAGAAAATGGTGTATTGGTTAGCTCACTTTCAGGAGTTTAGTAATAGTTCATTTTTAGAAACCACTTAAAATATTGAGTTTATAATAATGTTTTGATTTCGTTTAATTAAGTTAAGTTTTATTAAACAAGCATTTAAGGGCGCAGCCACTGAAAAATGATTCTCTGCACCAGTTTTATGTAAGAACTGTATGTTCTTTTCACACAACACACTTAGCACTTAATAAGTATTGCTATCATGTGAATTGGATTGCTTATGGAATACATACACATCCTATTTTATTATTAAATGTAGTTTATGCTCAAAATAACTATTTTACCTATAAATTAACTATAAAAAGTAAATAAAAAAATAATATAAATCAAAAAAAAGTTTGTAAAGATTCACAAAAATCATTGTAAAAATTCGTACGTGCTCTAATTGACCTCATAAAAATGTGATTAGTCAGAATTATAATAATTAAGACAAAAGGCGCTAAACTAAGACCTTGAAGACACTCATCTGACTTCAATCTGTCTTTATTAAAAGAGTTAGCAATTACAAAGCTTAATCAAGATGTTACTGTCTTCTTCCAGAACTCTTCGATTCTCGAAATGGACATAAAACTAATTAACTTGTCTGGGTTCTTGGAGCTGCTAATTGTAAGTGTTGAGTGATTAAAAAATTACTGTAGATTCAGCACAGTCTACTGCGCAATTTATATTATTGCTTCTTAATATTAGATCCGTTTCATTTTAAAACTTGAAGCAAAGATGCTTACGAAAAGGATTGTTGGACGAAAGGGAAGAACAGGTATAAGTGGAAAGAGTTAGGGGAGACTTTGCCGCTGTGAGATGAGAATAACCCGTATAGTTTTAGAATGGTATATTTGTAATGTGATGTCTCACAAAACGCATTCTTGATGGCCGTGCCTTGAGAAGCAATGCATAGCTAAAAATAGTGGTAGGTACCTACTCATTTTACAGTGGCGGGTGTGCCGATTGTCGTGTGTACATCATATGTACAAAAATTAACAAGATTAGTTTCAAAACGAAGTTCAAAGTTCTGTTCGGTTATTAATGTTAAAAACTTGTGCTAAGGGTTTAGATATTCTTTAAGCTTCCGTACTAATTGAAGATGTCATCATGTCCAATGCTTTGCATGAAAGAAATGTTTCTATAATGAGAAATGAACCTAATAATACTTAGAATTACTATGTAAACATTTAAAAAATGTTTAGGCTTATATCATCATCATCGACCTATATTCCACTGCTGGACGTAGGTCTCTCCCAATCGATTATAATAGTTGGTATGTTTCAATGACATCTCGATAGGAAATATTATAGATAATCTATTATCCAATAATTGGCTTTAAACGTTGTTTGTTAAGTTTTGTGTATCATATTTTAAGAGCTGTGCGTTTATTTTTTAAATAAATAAGAAAATTTTAGAATATATTTCTTAAAAATCAATAAATAAACACAACGTCGTATAGTTCAAAAAATTTAGATGTATCACCATTATAAACGGTACATTACATTTTATTTACTAGTATTCCAAAACCTGTTCTTTACCATGTTGAAATGTGTGTCATAGAGTCAAATAAATCATCATCGACAAATTATGAAATGTGACCTCAAAATCGTGTGAAAGATGTTTATTGAAACCAGTCGATCAAACAACTTAACCTGGTTTGGGCCTTCATTAAATAATAATCATGGGTCTTCATTAAATAACTTGCTCACAAATATATACGAAACATAGAGTAGAAATAAATAGATATTCTTTGAGTAGATGAATGTTAAATAGAAATATGGGAATGAAAGCGTTTGTCCAAATTAACACTACATATTTTGTAGTTGCTCTGTTAGTATGAGCTAGCTCTGCTTTCCATGCTTTGAGATGTGGGTTTGATTCCCATATTTTTATAAAAAGAAAAACGTAGGTACATACCTACAAAACAAAATTGTAAGGACAAACATTATCATTTTTCTCTGTGTATGAAATACTATTTTACTACGTACTTTTATTATACAGAACTTTCTGTAATTAAGAAATATCACAAAACATATATCGATACCTTAATTTGCAAACCTAATAACTCCACTTTTTCACCAAAATGACATTTTTATACCGACAGAAACTAGATTTTTTTCTCTATTTTTTGAAATACTAATAACTCCAAAATTCCCAACCGTATTGATGTAAAAAGCCATTTGAAAATCAAACAACTCCGAGTGAAACGAAATGCTTCGATTTTGACAAAAAAATCAAATAACTCCCACGCAGTCGCCCATTTTGTATGGCGTCACAGAAGCGAATGCATGCTCCTGAAAGTTTATTTTCAAAAAAATATGTGTTTTATTACCGTTTGAAGCTTAAAAGGGTGGGTTCCCAACCAGTCACACTGTGACTCGTTGGGAAAAAAATTCCCAACGAGTCACACTGTAACTCGTTGCGACTTTATTTTTATAAAACGTTCCCAACCAGTTACACTTTTCTAACAGTGTGACTCGTTGGGGGAAAAAATCCCAACGAGTCACACCAATTAATATTTTCAGAAGTGAAAATGACTTTCACTACTTAAAGAAAAAAATTCACTTAATGTGTAGGTTATTTTATTTTAGTTATTTTTATCAAAAATGGCAGATATAGTGTATTGGTAGAAAAAATCTGCTTTGCAGAAAAAGATAACATCCGATATTTAATACTACTACTCACTGCCTCTATAGTAAAAAAAAGACGTGTGGTACTCGGGGACTGCCGCGGTAAAGCTATTGCATAGCATTTTTTGCTGGATTAAGCATGCAGTGTTAAGTTATTTTAGTTAGGTTATTTCGTTACGGAATTTCTGGATTCGGTCTCCACGCTCAAGGCCCGCGATAGAAGCTATGCAATAGCTTGGAGCTATCGTGGAGATCGAATTCAGAATTTTCGTAACGAAAATATCCTAATATTGCACATGCGTAATACAGCAAAAATGCTATGCAATAGCTTGACCCGAGTGCTACACCTTTTTTTATTATTATTATGATTAATAAAGACATTTTAAAACAGAAAAAAAATCTGTAGAACATACCGCAGCGCGATAAGTGGCAGAAAAAAAACCTTATGAGCAACAAATCCATTAATTCCCTAATACAGTTACTTACTTTAGTTTTAATACAGTTTAGTTTTTTCTTCAAGTTAATATGGTTCCATATTCTTCAAAACTTTTTTAATTTTTCGTAATTATAAATAAACATTTAATTTCACGAAATATTTTTTTTGTTCATTACACGATATTTACCATTTGTGATACTTATAAAAGTAAAAAAAAAAGATTTATAAAAATATAAATAGGTGTGACTCGTTGGGATTTTTTTTCCCAATGAGTCACAGTGTGACTGGATTTGGTGTGTCTGGTTGGGAACCCACCAAAAACAGAAGAACATAGACAAAGTGTAAACATATTTTGAGAATATTTCGTTGCTGGAAACTACAAACCTAGAAACTCCACTTTTATTTTCAATTATTGCTTAAACCAAATCGAACAACTCCTTTTTTTCACTATAAAACCCTATAGTTAAAAGAAAAATTAGATTTTTAATTGTTTTTAGGTAAATAAAGGGCGTAATTTCCAAAAGGACTTTGGATTTTCTTTAATCGGTTATGTATAATTTATTATAACGTTTTAAGTCTCTCCTGTAAAATTTGCTTTAGAGGAGTTAGTAGGTTTGCAAATTAGGGTATCGATATATAACTCAAACATTATTGCGTTGAAAAAAAATTTAACCCGCAAACTTCCTCTTGCTATGGACTTCCTTAGACAACTACGCCTACTAGACTAAGCCTGTTTGACTTATAACTTTTGGGGTCACAACTTTATCGATAAACTATTTTAACAATATAAATCGCAAATGAATACCTAGAGTACCGCATCAATTTCTGGTTCATTTTACTCCGCAGTCCCAGAACGTTCCATTCACATGAAAACACTCAAAATGAAATACCCATAGCCTTTATTGCGTACCAATAGAGTTCTAATTGCGGTCAGCTTACTCAAACCTTGTATTGCTAACACATCAGCGGTACGATATTTCAATCTTTGTGTAGACGCTATGCAATTTGTGATATACGACTTTCATCTATGCCAAGTCCACTTAAGGTTTGGTTTCCTTATTGATGATCGTTTCAGTAGCCGCAATGATGTGAATTATTGATTTGACGTGAAACGTTGCAGAGAGTAATAATAAAGAAATGACAGTCGACTTGATAACTGACTTTATTTAAACACATCATTTACTGTGTGTCAGAATTGACAGAATTGAATTGTCAAAATTGAATGATTAATGTTGGAACGAATCCATAAAAAAAAAATGGTAGCACTCCGGGAGTGCCGGCAGAAGTGAAAACTTCAATATTAACGTTGTGTTTTCACTTTTAAGTTTTCACTTCAAAAATATAACCACAGTCGTCATAATGACAATGACAATCACAATGACACAGACACATTCGCGCAAGCGCGAATGTGTCTGTGTCATTGTGTCATGTCATTGTGTAACATTCGCGCAAGCGCGAATGTGACACAACGACGAAGACAACGAAGACACACTGACACAGACACATTCGCGCAAGCGCGAATGTGTCTGTGTCAGTGTGATTGTGTCATGTCGACACAACGACAATGACAATGACAATGACAATCACAATGACACAGACACATTCGCGCAAGCGCGACGAAGACAACGAATGATGAACGTCACGTTCGATGAACGTCACGAGTCACGTGACCCTGACTGAGTTTGAAAGTTTTTACCCACCCAGCGCCGCTAAAGAAGTTTTCACTTCAAAAGTTTTCACTTCAAAAATTCTGAAGCTTAGAAGCTGGTTTAGATTATTGATATATCGAAAGCACCAGTGGCCTAGTGGCAGTAACCCCACTTTACGATCTCTAAGTCGTAACTTCAAAAAGACGTGCATCTATAGATTTATCAATTCGAAAACTTTATGTGCGTTATATTAGTACTCTCAATGATGAAAACCATCGCAAAAAGCCCACGGCTGAGACAGGTTTTCACGTATTGTTTTTTTATCACACACTGCGCGGTGACGCTGTAACGTTCGGCAGTATAGCTAGTATTCACAAGCAATGTGAAATGAATACGATACTGTTTCGATAAGTTTACGATTCTGACATTCACAAATCAATATGACAGTCGTTAACGGATCGAAACAGTGACGTATTTAAAACACATTGCGCGTTTACATCAGCTTTACTGTCGAACGTTGAGACGTTAGCGCGCAGTGTATCTCAAATACGTTACGTTTACTATTGATAATCTTCGTACTCAGTCTTCTGACATTTATTTGTGACAGCATCTATTTTGACGTGCAAAACAGTCAGAATTTTCAGAAGACTGGCATGATAGTTCATCTATTACCGAGTCGAAAATAAATAAATATTAATGAACGTTTGGCTGGACGTGTGCTCCATACGCTTGCAAATGAGAAACGGACACTGAGTTAAAACTGGAGGAGAGGTCAACAAACTGTACTGCTATTAAATAAGTAGCAAAGAAAACACTAAATATTATATTATGTTATGGATGTGAATGTGAGAGAAGTAGATTCAGAACTGACGAAAGATAGGAGTGATTGGAGAAAGAGGACATGTTGTGCCGACCCCACTTAGCAGGGGAATGATGATGAGCACAATTAAATAATTATGTACAATTATTTATTTAAATTAACTGTATTTCGGGAATATGTAGGTACTTACTAAAAATTAAAATATAACATTTTATAAGTAGATAAATATTTTCATTTTTAATGACAATATTAGATTAAAACATACAGAAAAAAATGTAAAATGGCCACCATTCAGCATAGGCTGTAGAAACCATAGCTCGAGAATCAAACAAAACTTGATATTATATATCAAATGGTATTTTTAACAAATATTCAAACTTACAGTTTATAAAAATGTTAGTTTGCAATCTCATTTTAACCCTTTCAAAGTGGAATGGAATAAAAATACCGGGCAGCTGTCAATTATCTACTTTGATAGACGTTTGAAAAATTGTATTGTACTGTTAGCATCAGTTTATAAAATATGTGATTTAGAAGACAAGCAAGCTTGGGACGAGCTAGCTCCAACTTTTTTAATAAACAATTGTAAGAAGAAAACAAATAGGAAAATATTCTTAGAATATATTTATTCAAATGCTACCTCCACTGGGGATACAATGTAGGAAATTGGTTTCTTGTGCAAAATACAATGTACCTGCACACTCTTGTTCTATTTACATGGAGACAATTTACCGGCTTATAGACACGATTTTCAAAAAATCTATCGTAAATAAACCCCTTTTACAAAAATTGTAGAATATAGTTTGTTATCAATCAAGTTTTAATTTTTTAAGGTTCTTTGTACTAACTAAAAGGTCCATAATTATAATTAAGCTCAATTCTATAATTAAAGTACTAAAAACTAAGTAAAAAAATCTACTTAATTCTTTTTTATTAGTCGTAAGAACTTTTGTTTAATTGAGCGAAGCTTTTCTATTTTTAAATTTCAATTAATGAATTTATGGAGTCACTATAGAATAACAGCGTCAGGTACACTTAGAAGTTACATTTTACTTGAAGCATGGCTTACTACTTTAGAATAACCTATTAGCTCTTAAGTATTAGAAATATATTTATTGTCAACTGTATTTATTGAACCTATAATAAATTGATATTTAATTTTATTTGAACTGAGCTGTGAATTTAAAAAAAAGGTGCACATAATCGTATAGAATCGAGTGATTTTCTCTATGTAAATAAAACTTTTGATAGTACACCCTGTATTAGCTATGTATTCGTTCCACGACTGGTGCTCAAGGTAGGTAAGTATTTGATCCATTCGGGGTGCAAGTTCCGGAAACTTTGTTGTTTATTTGTCATTGTAATATGTACTGTATCTTTGACCTAGTTAGGTAGTTAATGAAACGACATTTATAGCTTTATGGCGGATTTAACGATGAGGTACTCACAGTTTGATTATCAAAGTGTGGGTTTGATTTAATAGGCAAGTAAATTAATCTTAAGTTTTTGTGTAAAATTTTGCCGATGCGGTTGACGGTGTAGCGAGTTTGCCCAAATAAAATTTCTTCTTCTGAACTCTCTTGTTGAAAATGTCTATGCTATAGGTATTTGAGAAGTTAAACCTTAAAAAATTAATAAAGAATAGAATATATATTTTTTTTTAAATAATAACTCTAAAACCTGATCTAAGCATCAAATTTGTCCGATGCAACTCTTCTCTTGAAAACATCAACAGAATAGAGCAGAATAAATACAAAAACCTGATTTGAACAAAATGTACAATGGCTTAGATTAATTACTCTGAAACATCAGTTTACTTCATTACTTGCAAGTAACTTAAGACTACATTAAAAGTTTAAATAATGGGTTCGCTTCACTAACCAATCTAGTCTAGTAACTTCGTCACTAGCCGATACCCTCAAGTTAGAACCTCGAACTTCCAACCAAGAACCTTATTAGTGCGCCTTGAGTTACAAGGATGCAACTTTAGACTCGTCATTTAATTAGACACTATTACATACATGAATTTTGCAGTCTCAATTAAGAACCTAGATTCTCAATTATGACTGATTATTCTCCTCGCTTCCTTTTGTTATAGTTTTAAAGTCGACTTCAAAAATAGGAGGAGGTTCTTAATCCGTTTGTTATTTTTGTTTATATGGAACATGATTCCTCCGCCAATTATCCCTCCAGAATTATTTATTTTTTATTTATTTAAATAGGTAAAATTATTTATGTGCAATTCAGAAGTACTATTACGTTACATCACTGTGAAAACGCGATACGAGTAAAGAGTAAAGTATACTCTAGTAGTTTACTCGTATTCTAGTAAATCCACAGAGCTTGATCAAGTTGGGAACTACTGTCACGTATTCTACGTTGAAGGTAGTTTGGACTTGGAAACTTTGTTTTTCGTTAGTTAATTAGCGCTAAAGACAATCAACGGTCCGTAGCTGGAGGAAGTTACTGCCTTTTTTACGCTGCTGGCATTTTGAAGTTGGGAGTCTTATCTGATCTTCAAAATTGAAAGTACAAAAGTTTTACGTATACGTAGATGTAAGTATATAGAGTATCTAATAGATAATTTTTAATATACATTATACCTAGAACACCCGGAATTTATATTTTCAGATGGATTCCCGCCTTGGGATAAATGTCTGTTACATTTATCCCAAGGCGGGAATCGAACCCGCAACCTCCGCGTCGCAAGCGGACCTTCGCCCGCCGCGCCACATTGGTCGTCAAGGTCAAATATGGGTTGCGTGAAAACAGCTTTTTATTAAACTTAAAATAAGATGAATTAATAAGTTACATAAATGATCGTTCTATCTACGTTTAATTTTAGTTTATACCATGGTTTTCTGCCATGTTTAATATAACACTTTGTAAAGCACGTTATTTGAGCACTGAATTATAAACAGTAGTAGTACTTCCCCGGACGAGATTTATTACTTAAAGCACTACTACTACTGCTAAATATTTCTAAAGCCAATTTACATTGATGAAACTTTTGATCACTTCGTTGGAAAGCGTAGTAAAGTGGCAAGTTACTGTTACTTGTAATTACGTATTTTATTGTACCAACTGGGTAAGCACGAATAAATGTGACAATCGTAAGCGTATCGAAACAGTGACGTGTTTGAGATACACTGCGTTTTGACATCAGCTTAACTGTCGAGCAATGCAGTGTTAGCGAGCAGTGTATCTCAAATACGTTACGTTTACGATTCTCACATTTATTCGTGCTCAAACCTCTGCTAAGAAGTTTCGAGTGTTTCGACGAAATCTTAACAAGAACTTTAATAACAGCTTGCTTATCAAAGATGCAAGAATATAACATCAAAGTAGAATGTAAACAGCCAATAAATTGTATAACTTTGATATAACAGTTTGAAAAACTATGTTATAATTAGTTGGCAATTTTGAATCAATTTTTATTTGATATCTATTATTTGTAAACAAAATTATTTGAATTCTGAAATGCCATCCTTCCAAACTCTATTTTTTTAGTAATAAATACATCGACAAACAATTCGGCCTCTAAAAAAAATAACATAAGATTTCGAACAACAGACAAACGCAAATCAGAAAATTCAAAAGTACAAAAAATAACCGAAAACTCGAAAATATGTACGGTTATTCTCAAATCTCCCATTTCCGTGCTAAAGACAAAGTTTTACCAGCGAATTAATAAATTTCACACAGTTAGTCCCAAATAGCAGTCCACTCAATCTGGCAACGAGCATTGTTCTACGGAGTACCTACGCTGGAAACGAAACTTTTCAAACTATCAGAGCTTTTATCTGGTGCATTTATTTATAACAAAGTTTTGTTTGCAAAGCTTTAATTTTATTGTTATTGAAAATATTGATATAAATTCCTTCGATTTGAGGATGCAAATTACTAAATCTTGAGTTTTTTTTTGTATATCGTTAATAAATGTTTATGATTCTGATACTGTTTCTGAAATCTTCTATATCTATCTATACTTATAATAAAACTGTAGAGAGGTCAATTCTGTACATGAAATATATTTAAAAAAAAACTATCAGGGGGTGATTAGTGATCGATACTGATGCCAAAAATGCAATCAGTAAAATTTTTGTCTGTCTGTCTGTCTGTCTGTCTGTCTGTATGTTCCTTATAGAAACAAAAACTACTCGACGGATTTTAACGAAACTTGGTACAATTATTCTTCATACTTCTGGGCAGGTTATAGGATACTTTTCATCACGCTACAATCAATAGGAGCAGAGTAGTGAAGGAAAATGTTGGGAAAACGGGAGAAGTTACTCCATAAGCTTCCGTCGCGTGTGCAGCCTTAATGGTTAAAGTTACATAGAAATCATGTACGACGGAAATATTCTACGTAAAATTGTCTAAAAAATATACTGCAACAACATATGTCTATCTTTTATGGTTGACTCACAATAACACGTGTAACTCCTGATAGCTTAGCAGTTCGGAGCATTCTGATTATATTTGTTTACTAAGAGTAAATACGTTTATAATACTCTCGCTCATCCCTAATTTAAAAAAGTTAACATAATTACCTATTCAATAAAAAAAGAATCATAGAAATCGGTATAGAAACACCAAACTTATATGTACATGATGAAATAAGCCATCGCGCCGTCGCACGTGAATACTCAAATCGAGTAAAGTTGTGTGGTGAAATTTGTTGTGTTAACCACTAGATGGCGATACTGTGCACGAATCCTAGATCGCGCTATCGGTGCGTTTTGGCAATGTGTATAACACATTGCCAAAACGCAGCCGGTCGGTATGTAGCAGTAGTTTTAGTTAGATTGAGTTATCTTGATAAGTTATTTAGGGTTGCGTACCCGAATACCGCTTAAATTACGAACAAATATTAAAAAAAAAAAAAATCAAGGGGGCGCTCAAAGTCTCATACAAAAATATAATTCACTTTGATGGTTTGTTTTGAATAATATTTTATAAAAAATATATACTTACGGTCTATCTTATAAAAAGTTAGCGCAGACTTGAAGTACTAATTACCATACGTAATGATGATTTAAAGTCAACGCTAACTTTTTAAGATAGGGGGCTAATCTATACTATATTTAATATTATAAAGAGGAAAAGTTTGTGTAAGTATTTGTTAAATTGTAAGGGGTAATCTCGGGATCTACTGAACCGATTTTAAAAATTCTTTCACCAATAGAAAGTTAAATTATTACTGAGTGTCATAGGCTATATACAGAAACCGAAAAATGTGGAGCTTGATAATGCCTACAACAAAGTCAACGACAGCATATGTCTTACTTTTATGTTTAATAAAAATTATGCCCAACGAAGTGGGCACGTGTCAGCTAGTAAATGAATAAATTAACAAATATTCACGGATATTTCAAAAATTCAAGATCAAGTTGTTTGTGTGTTTTCACAAAATCAAGTTTTTCAATAACGTCAGTCATAAAACGGCAACCATTATATTTAGAAACATGCCCTAAAAAGTTAATTCTCTAATTACACAGTAACCCCACAGTTCTGTACTGGTATCCAAGTTGAAAGTTCAGTAACTTGGGCAGGTTTCTTTACCGTGTGTGGTCAGTCCGTCGTTAGTTTTGTTTGCTCGAATTCAGTTACTGAGACTTTGTTGGACTTGAACCAAATAGTTGGTGCACTTATTGGTAATTAAATTTTAAATTTGTAGGAGAAATAAACGTGCTACACCAAGATTGCTGACATGCGTTAAAAGCACAGGTTTATTCTTAAGAGTGTGATAGACGTACGAGCAAGTACGCGAACTTATGGCTCACCGACCTTTTTCGCTTGTGTCAGTACGCGTACTTACGGTGACACACAAGCGAAAAAGGTCGGCGAGCCATAAGTACGCGTACTTGCTCGTAGGTAGGTACGTCTATCACCCACTTTTAGTGGAAGTTCTCAAAAAGGTAATAAGCGCGGAAAAGCAGTTAGTATCTTCGGTACGCTGCCGATTGTTACTAATTTGGATCAGTTGAGTTATCTATAGATCGTTTGCAACGGTATGTAGATAGCTCAACTGTTTCTTATGTATACTTATGTATACATAAGAAACATTTCTTATGTATACCTTCTATCATCTCACTTTGGTTGCCTGGAAGAGATCGCTCTCAGCGATAAGGCCGCCCATTGTATTGCCATGACTACCTGTTTAAGTTCTTTGTCCTATTTGTGTGTGGTAAACAATAAAGAATTATCTATCTATCTATCTATACTTATGTACATTTTGTAAAAACTGTAATAGTCGTAAGTTTGTTTGTGAATAAATTATTTTGTAAAAGGTAATGTATATTGAAAGACAGTTGCTACCATTAGGTATTAGATGGGTCATACGGCATGTTCTATCAATAGTTATCAATAGTTATTAAATCACCTAAATTTGTTCCTACGTCCACGATCTAAGTTCTCCTATATAAAAGCCAGTAAAACCAAACTTATTACACAAGAATCATGTTTACAAAACCTTCAAATCATCTGTCTACCACTTAATTAAACTTCTGAATAAGATATCAGGCAGGTGTTGAGGAAATTACCTACTTAAAACTTATAACGATCTCTTCCACAAATATTATATATTCATGGATCATAATAAAATTACGGCGAAGGAAATACATTATAGGTATTAAAATGTGCATTATTTACAAGCTGTAATCAGGGCCTTTATATACGTAAATGTTAATAAATTAAAATTAGGATTAGCAAGTATTGAATAAGATATTGATAAGTATTTTGTATTAATATAAGGTGATTCCTGCATCAATATTATATAACAACAGAAAGATTAGAAAATCCCAAAAGTTATTGAGACGAGCAGGATTTCAACCTGCGACCCTTTATACGGGGGTGTAAAATATTGTTTTTTTTCTGAAATGTTGACCGGCGTCGCTTTATTAAAAAAACCAGATTGGTGATGCGATGCCCGAGAAGAAACAAATTAGCTCTGTTTCGTGGGTTCGGTTCCTGCCAAAATACATTGTTAGGTTATTATGTATGCTTTATATGTATACCATGTATTTACAAGAGAAGAAAATGTTTGTAAGTATTCTATCAGCAGTCAAGCTCTCATAGTACTAGAGTGCGATGTGTGAAATGTCCGTGAATTTTATATATTAGTAGTTACGAAAGAAACCTTGTTAGAAACACAATAAAAAAGAGCAATGTAATTTTTATTATTTTAGTTTAGTCATTAAAACTTACCAAAGAGTTTATACATAGTAATTACAATTATTTTAATCTATCACATTAAGACTACTATGTGACTGAAAAATGAGATTTGCAATTAGCGGAACTTACAAAGTTAATTATACTTTTGTACATTGTATTAAGGATCATATAAAAAACTGGTAGGATCTAGGCCGTAGCTTTTTGCCCGTTCTTTTAGGCTCTGGTTGCGTAGAACGTAAAATTTTGACTTCAATATATTATTATCTGAACCCGATAGAAATTTAGTAAAAATACTTTAATAGCCTCCAGTTTCATCAATCATCACATAGATAAATAAATAAAAATGTATTGATCAATTGTTGTGTACAAATAGTAATGAAACGAACGTAAATCTATTTAAAGTTATCGACTAATAAAATATCCCATTAAAAATAAAGTTTACTCTATTGTGTTGTTGTGTATCTTCGAATAATAAATATTAGTTTGTGGATGCGTGCGTTCAAAAAACGTCTGAGACAACAAATCTGCAACGTCGCCTGTAAAAGCGTAATTATGTCCAGGCTCTATATAAACTTAGGGTTTACTGAAAACGGTTGAAAAACCACAAAATAGTCTAAATTCCTTATTACTGGTTTTTGTCAGCACAATAACTACTACTAGATGAAAGTTCAATATTTAGTCCCTATTAACATTTGGGCTTAGACTAGTGTGAAAGTAAAACAACTACATTTAACAAAAGTAACCTTAAAGTTTTGAAAGTATTCTGAAGAGTTCTTGCTTTTTTTAAAACAAAGCCTCTTTCCTGTTTTCAATAGGTTAATTAGAATAAAAATCTGTAAATAGTAGGTTTTTTCAGATATTTTCAAATATTACCCAAAAAACTAGTCATATTTTTATCATAAAAATACCAAATAAAAACGAGCATTCTACGTACAAACATCATTATAAAACAAATTCAAAATAATTAGCATATTGTAGCATGAATAGTTTTGTTTATTTATTTTGTGACTGGTACCATTTCCAGTAGTCAGGCGAAGCCAAGGGCACAGCCTTAACTTATGAGTTTCATATGTAAATTTATTGCAGTCGACGGTAAGCTAATTTCTTCCATAAATTTCAAGTTACTTGTCTCTATAGGTGTTTAGCATGCTTAACAAGATATATGGTGAATATGTTTATGCTAAAATGTTTAAATTGAAGCAAAATGCTACCGGACTGACTAATAAGCAGGATAGCTACAGAAACTGCACAAAATATACTGTACTTACATAATAAAGTACAATATATTTTATTTGGTTCTCGTTAAATATTATTTATTTATCATTCATTAACTAATTGGTTTAATAAAATCTCAAATGACACTATAATGCTAAACTGTAAATGTCATAAACCAATAATAGCACATTGTTTGTGTATCACGTCATGGCGTCGCGCTGTGATTGGTCAAAACAAAACAATAACAGGAACACGCGACGGTCCCCAACTGCCACATTACTACAAGTCTGCAGTTCTCAGTCTAACGACCAGCAAATGAAATACAACGAATCGCAAACTTCATAAACTTGAACGAAATACGTGGGACAATTTAAAAGTAGCTCGTTGTACAGTTTTACAATATATTTCCGATGTTCCCCCGGTGGGCTGCTCTGCGAAGCAAAATAAAATTGAAACACAGAAGGCGATATTACAAAATTTATGAAAAATTCAATTTAGTGCTTCGTGTTTTTGCTATAACCTGTTTTAGGTGTGTGTTTTGATGACATACTGCCTTCTTCTTCTTCCTGCTCTTATTTTTCTAGGTGAGGTAGGTATGGTGCGTCATTATATTTTATTGTCGAGCTAAGAAATTTGTAAGCAAAACTTTTTATATCTCTAGCAAACACTAAAAATAGGTCAAATGTCTGCCTAAGATTTTTAACTTAAAAAAAAAATTTGTTTAATTTAATTCTGCATTTTCCATCATCTTTGTAAAAACTGCTCCCACTCTAAAGTAATAAGTTAAATATATTACTAATACGCTTTTAGTTTGATCATTTCGCTGTAAAATATAAATTGATGTTATTTTAAAAGGTCAATTTTAATATTTGATTTTTCTAAAACCTTTTAAAAATATTTTCTAAATTAGATTTCAAACTAAACTAATACATATTCCCGCTCTTAACGCTAACAGATTCTGAATAACAAATTCATTTTAATATATTTTTATAAAATAAAATGATTTGTATTCAAAGGTTTTATTATTTTCTATAAAATAAAGCCCAAAACGATAACTGAGCTATAAAATTGTTTTACGATATAACTTAGGATAAAAGATGGCTAAGTAGTTTACATTTACTCTGTATCTAATGTTCAATGGACCATATAATCAATAAATAGAAAGGGTTTTCAGGAAAGAATAATAAAAAAACTTGTAGTATATTTAACCTAAAGGCTTCGACAAAATATAATAATGAGGAAAATGAAGACCAATTTTGGACGTTATATATGAGGTTCTTGGACTTTTTATTTATAAGAATGAGTGTGTGTGAGAGAGAGAGAAAGATTTATTTAGAGCGATAGAATAAGTGAATTACTTAAAATAACGACATACAGATAACTGTCGTTATTTTAACTTATGGCCGAAGCGCTCAGTCAGGACGGTAGCAGAACAACAAAAGATGGCGCTAGTTTAAAGAACTGCGGTTTTCTTCTGATTTGTTAATGGTTTTTTGCGTTTAGTTATCAAAATTCACATTTGCAAAATTTTATTAATAGATACCAACTAATCAATACACATAACTATAATTTTAGTAAAAAAAACGTGCAGGAGCTGTTGAAGAATTTCAAGCTTGCTATCTACTCAGATACACACACATGTATACAATATTTGTAACGCACTAGTATTTGATAATTTCAACATAAATGAAAAGAACGAATGGTGCGGTTGAAGATGCTATGGAATTCGATTTGACGTAACCGAGTTCAATTCTTGTGAAGGCTTACTTGTTTTTGTTTTTTGTTGAATCAATAGTTTTAGTTCCTGGCTCAAGAAAATTTATTTTTGAGTTTTACCTCTGCTTTGAACAATATCTACTGACTAATAAAAACCTACTTTATTTAAAAATGGTTTTTACTTAGGCAGTTGCTATAAATAGAGAACCTCCATTACCTTCTAATAAAACTGCTAACATGTTCCAGAATATACCATAAAAATATGAAAAACTCATCAAATAAAACACATGAATATGTTTTGCCCAAATACGGGCTACGTTTGTAATTTTTAGTGGCGTCGCTAAGATTCTTCAAGTGCAGCGTGCAGCTATTGGCGCATTGTCTTGTCCAGAAGGTGATACATTGTTTGTGGGGCAGTCACATTATATTGCTAAATCGGAGTATCCCCATTTATTCAAGTCATACCTGCAGTGGCCACCTTGGCCCCCAAATCGGAGCTCCTGTAGAGAAAAACATGAAACAAATTATGCGTTGTACCTATAAAAGTCACTTAGGTGGTGTAGCCTAATGAGGAGGTTCTATGTGAAGGATGCGAAGTAGCGTGCACGCCTTGATCACCACGCATGCTTCTTTGTTATCACAATGAGCACAATATAAAGAATTTCATCACAAAACAATTATGCAGAAAGCAGAAATGACAGACAGAGCAAACGTTGACAATTGTCAGTGATGTTGCCATACATTGGTATAATTTACCCATTTCGGTATGCATTTATTTGGAGATTTTTAATTTTGCTTGAGTTTTGACTAAAACTTTCAGGATCCGATACGACTAACTACGGGTCTTTGTGTACATAAAAATAAATATTATTTTTATAGCAAAGTAAGTTCTTTTATTTTGATAACTTGATCATTACAGAACATTAAAAAACAAACTGTTTGACAAAGCAAAAAATTATGTTGGCAACACTTTTACAACCAAATATTTTGAACTAGCAGTTAGACGTGACTTGGAACGTGTTGCCTATTTCGACTCTGCAGCGAGTTCTTTTACTGTATTTCACGTAAAAAGTCTTTTTCAAATTAAATTAATTTGTACTCAATACAGCCTATGTTACTCTTTTTAAAATGAAAGAATTATTAAAATAGATCATGTACTTTTGGGTATGTGATGCCCGCGGTGTACTAGGGTATGTGGTGCCCGCGGTGTACTAGGGTATGTGATGCCCACGGTGTACTTGGGTATGTGGTGTTCCGCGGTGTAGTTTGGTATGTGATGCCCGCGGTGTAGTTGGGTATGTGATGCCCGCGGTGTACTAGGGTATGTGGTGCCCACAGTGTACTAGGGTATGTGATGCCCGCGGTGTACTTGGGTATGTGGTGCCCGCGGTGTAGTTGGGTATGTGATGCCCGCGGTGTACTAGGGTATGTGATGCCCACGGTATACTTGGGTATGAGATGACCGCGGTGTACTTGGGTATGTGGTGCCCGCGGTGTAGTTGGGTATGTGATGCCCGCGGTGTACTAGGGTATGTGGTGCCCGCGGTGTACTTGGGTATGTGATGCCCGCGGTGTACTTGGGTATGTGATGCCCGCGGTGTACTTGGGTATGTGGTGCCCGCGGTGTACTAGGGTATGTGGTGCCCGCGGTGTACTAGGGTATGTGGTGCCCGCGGTGTAGTTGGGTATGTGATGCCCGCGGTGTCATTGGGTATGTGGTGCCCGCGGTACTAGGGTATTTGGTGCCCGCAGTGTACTAGGTTATGTGATGCCCGCGGTGTACTTGGGTATGTGGTGCCCGCGGTGTAGTTGGGTATGTGATGCCCGCGGTGTACTTGGGTATGTGATGCCCGCGGTATACTTAGGTATGTGGTGCCCGCAGTGTTGTTAGGTATGTGGTGCCCGCGGTGGTAAAGTACATAACACCATATCCAAACTGAAGGTTGACGACATCATCATTGACCAGGATGTTGATGTGGTCAAAGCATTCGAGACATTTTTCACTGACATTCCTGTCTCAACTACAAAATCCTTAAGCTCTTCCCACATAATCGCGGAGTCATTATTGATAGAAAATATACCTTAAATTCAAAAACTGTTCAACTTCGATTATGTTCATGCAACGGATATTGTCAAAGCTTTTAAAATGATCAATGTAAAAAAAACCACGGACCTCTGGGGCATCTCCGTTGCCGTCGTAAAACCCGTGATTGACCTTATCGCTTAACATTTGGCCTTTATATTTAACCAAAGCATCGATTGTGGTGAGTTTCCTGACTTAATGAAACACAGTACAATAACACCGCTATTCAAATCAGGTAACCGTTCAGACCCTACTAACTTTCGACCGATTTCAGTACTACCAACATTTAGTAAAATCTTTGAAAAACTTATGCTTCTACAATTACAAAGACATTTTGAAAATAACTTTACTTGACACAAAACAATTCGGGTTTACGAAGGGACGCTCAACGACCGACGCAGGCGTTGAGTTGATAAAATATATTTTTGAAAACTGGGAGCAGTCAAATGACGCCTTGGGTATATTTTGTGACTTATCCAAGGCGTTTGATTGTGTGCATCATGAAACGTTGGTTAGGAAACTAAACCACTATGGTGTTAGGGGTGTTGCTCTGGAACTTCTGTCTTCTTATTTAAGCAACAGAATTCAAAGAGTTGACGTAAATGGAAAACGTTCTCCGGGATCTGTGGTGAAAATGGGTGTACCACAAGGATCAATACTAGGACCGTTTTTGTTTCTAGTTTACATCAATGATCTACCACGAGTAGTTAAAGATGATCACGAGATTGTACTGTTTGCAGATGACACTTCACTTTTGTTCAAATTGGAACGACGACAAACAAATTATGACGACGTGAATAATACAATCTTTTTAAAATGAAAGAATTATTAAAATAGATCATGTACTTTTGGGTATGTGGTGTCCACGGTATAGTTGGGTATGTGATGCCCGCGGTGTAGTTGGGTATGTGATGCCCGCGGTGTGCTTGGGTATGTGATGCCCGCGGTAAACTTGGGTATGTGGTGCCCGCGGTGTAGTTAGGTATGTGATGCCCGCGGTGTACTAGGGTATGTGGTGCCCGCAGTGTAGTTGGGTATGTGATGCCCGCGGTGTACGTGGGTATGTGATGCCCGCGGTAAACTTGGGTATGTGGTGCCCGCGGTGTAGTTAGGTATGTGATGCCCGCGGTGTACTAGGGTATGTGGTGCCCGCAGTGTAGTTGGGTATGTGATGCCCGCGGTGTACGTGGGTATGTGATGCCCGCGGTATACTTAGGTATGTGGTGCCCGCGGTGTTGTTAGGTATGTGGTGCCCTCGGTGTACTAGGGTATGTGATGCCCGCGGTATACTTGGGTATGTGGTGCCCGCGGTGTACTAAGGTATGTGATGCCCGCGGTGTACTAGGGTATGTGGTGCCCGCAGTGAAGTTGGGTATGTGATGCCTGCGGTGTACTAGGGTATGTGGTGCCCGCGGTGTACTAGGGTATGTGATGCCCGCGAAGTACTAGGGTATGTGGTGCCCGCAGTGTACTAGGGTATGTGATACCCGCGGTGTACTTGGGTATGTGGTGCCCGCGGTGTAGTTGGGTATGTGATGCCCGCGGTGTACTAGGGTATGTGATGCCCACGGTATACTTGGGTATGTGGTGCCCGCGGTGTAGTTGGGTATGTGATGCCCGCGGTGTACTAGGGTATGTGGTGCCTGCGGTTTACTAGGGTATGTGATGCCCACGGTGTACTTGGGTATGTGGAGTCCCGCGGTGTAGTTAGGTATGTAAAGCCCGCGGTGTAGTTGGGTATGTGATGCCCGGGTGTCATTGGGTATGTGGTGCCCGCGGTACTAGGGTATTTGGTGCCCGCAGTGTACTAGGATATGTGATGCCCGCGGTGTACTTGGGTATGTGGTGCCCGCGGTGTAGTTGGGTATGTGATGCCCGCGGTGTACTAGGGTATGTGGTGCCCGCGGTGTACTAGGGTATGTGGTGCCCGCGGTGTACTTGGGTATGTGATGCCCGCGGTGTAGTTGGGTATGTGATGCCCGCGGTGTGCTTGGGTATGTGATGCCCGCGGTGTACTTGGGTATGTGGTGCCCGTGGTGTAGTTAGGTATGTGGTGCCCGCGGTGTACTAGGGTATGATGTGCCCGCGGTATACTTGGGTATGTGGTGCCCGCGGTGAAGTTGGGAATGTGATGCCCGAGGCGTACTTGGGTATGTAATGCCCGCGGTGTACTAGGGTATGTGATGCCCACGGTGTACTAGGGTATTTGGTGCCCGCAGTGTACTAGGGTATGTGATGCCCGAGGTGTACTTGGGTATGTGGTGCCCGCGGTGTGGTTGGGTATGTGATGCCCGCGGTGTATTAGGGTATATGATGCCTGCGGTGTAATCGGGTATGTGACGCCCGCGATGTACTTGGGTATGTGGTGCCCGCGGTGTAGTTAGGTATGTGATGCCCGCGGTGTACGTGGGTATGTGATGCCCGCGGTATACTTAGGTATGTGGTGCCCGCGGTGTTGTTAGGTATGTGGTGCCCGCGGTGTACTAGGGTATGTGATGCCCGCGGTATACTTGGGTATGTGGTGCCCGCGGTGTACTAAGGTATGTGATGCCCGCGGTGTACTAGGGTATGTGGTGCCCGCAGTGAAGTTGGGTATGTGATGCCTGCGGTGTACTAGGGTATGTGGTGCCCGCGGTGTACTAGGGTATGTGATGCCCGCGAAGTACTAGGGTATGTGGTGCCCGCAGTGTACTAGGGTATGTGATACCCGCGGTGTACTTGGGTATGTGGTGCCCGCGGTGTACTAGGGTATGTGATGCCCACGGTATACTTGGGTATGTGGTGCCCGCGGTGTAGTTGGGTATGTGATGCCCGCGGTGTACTAGGGTATGTGATGCCCACGGTATACTTGGGTATGTGGTGCCCGCGGTGTAGTTGGGTATGTGATGCCCGCGGTGTACTAGGGTATGTGGTGCCTGCGGTTTACTAGGGTATGTGATGCCTACGGTGTACTTGGGTATGTGGTGTCCCGCGGTGTAGTTGGGTATGTAAAGCCCGCGGTGTAGTTGGGTATGTGATGCCCGCGGTGTCATTGGGTATGTGGTGCCCGCGGTACTAGGGTATTTGGTGCCCGCAGTGTACTAGGATATGTGATGCCCGCGGTGTACTTGGGTATGTGGTGCCCGCGGTGTAGTTGGGTATGTGATGCCCGCGGTGTACTAGGGTATGTGGTGCCCGCGGTGTACTAGGGTATGTGGTGCCCGCGGTGTACTTGGGTATGTGATGCCCGCGGTGTAGTTGGGTATGTGATGCCCGCGGTGTGGTTGGGTATGTGATGCCCGCGGTATACTTGGGTATGTGGTGCCCGCGGTGTAGTTAGGTATGTGATGCCCGCGGTGTACTAGGGTATGTGGTGCCCGCAGTTTAGTTGGGTATGTGATGCCCGCGGTGTACGTGGGTATGTGATGCCCGCGGTATACTTAGGTATGTGGTGCCCGCGGTGTTGTTATGTATGTGGTGCCCGCGGTGTACTAGGGTATGTGATGCCCGCGGTATACTAGGGTATGTGGTGCCCGCAGTGTAGTTGGGTATGTGATGCCCGCGAAGTACTAGGGTATGTGGTGCCCGCAGTGTACTAGGGTATGTGATGCCCGCGGTGTACTTGGGTATGTGGTGCCCGCGGTGTAATTGGGTATGTGATGCCCGCGGTGTACTAGGGTATGTGATGCCCACGGTATACTTGGGTATGTGGTGCCCGCGGTGTAGTTGGGTATGTGATGCCCGCGGTGTACTAGGGTATGTGGTGCCTGCGGTTTACTAGGGTATGTGATGCCCACGGTGTACTTGGGTATGTGGTGTCCCGCGGTGTAGTTGGGTATGTAAAGCCCGCGGTGTAGTTGGGTATGTGATGCCCGCTGTGTCATTGGGTATGTGGTGCCCGCGGTACTAGGGTATTTGGTGCCCGCAGTGTACTAGGATATGTGATGCCCGCGGTGTACTTGGGTATGTGGTGCCCGCGGTGTAGTTGGGTATGTGATGCCCGCGGTGTACTAGGGTATGTGGTGCCCGCGGTGTAGTTGGGTATGTGATGCCCGCGGTGTACTAGGGTATGTGGTGCCCGCGGTGTAGTTGGGTATGTGATGCCCGCGGTGTACTAGGGTATGTGGTGCCCGCGGTGTACTTGGGTATGTGATGCCCGCGGTGTACTTGGGTATGTGATGCCCGCGGTGTACTTGGGTATGTGGTGCCCGCGGTGTGGTTGGGTATTTGTTGGCCGCGGTGTACTAGGGTATGTGGTGCCCGCGGTATACTTGGGTATGTGGTGCCCGCGGTGTAGTTGGGTATTTGTTGGCCGCGGTGTACTAGGGTATGTGGTGCCCGCGGTATACTTGGGTATGTGGTGCCCGCGGTGTAGTTGGGTATGTGATGCCCGCGGTGTACTTGGGTATGTAGTGTCCGCGGTGTAGTTGGGTATGTGATGCCCGAGGTGTAGTTGGGTATGTGATGCCCGCGGTGTACTAGGGTATGTGGTGCCCGCGGTGTACTTGGGTATGTGGTGCCCGCGGTGTAGTTGGGTATTTGTTGCCCGCGGTGTACTCGGGTATGTGGTGCCCGCGGTGTAGTTGGGTATGTGATGCCCGCGGTGTAGTTGGGTATGTGATGCCCGCGGTGTCATTGGGTATGTGGTGCCCGCGGTACTAGGGTATTTGGTGCCCTCAGTGTACTAGGATATGTGATGCCCGCGGTGTACTTGGGTATGTGGTGCCCGCAGTGTAGTTGGGTATGTGATGCCCGCGGTGTACTTGGGTATGTGATGGCCGCGGTGTACTTGGGTATGTGGTGCCCGCGGTGTGGTTGGGTATTTGTTGGCCGCGGTGTACTAGGGTATGTGGTGCCCGCGGTGTACTTGGGTATGTGGTGCCCGCGGTGTAGTTGGGTATTTGTTGCCCGCGGTGTACTCGGGTATGTGGTGCCCGCGGTGTAGTTGGGTATGTGATGCCCGCGGTGTAGTTGGGTATGTGATGCCCGCGGTGTCATTGGGTATGTGGTGCCCGCGGTACTAGGGTATTTGGTGCCCTCAGTGTACTAGGATATGTGATGCCCGCGGTGTACTTGGGTATGTGGTGCCCGCGGTGTAGTTGGGTATGTGATGCCCGCGGTGTACAAGGGTATGTGGTGTCCGCGGTGTACTAGGGTATGTGGTGCCCGCAGTGTAGTTGGGTATGTGATGCCCGCGGTGTACTTGGGTATGTGATGTCCGCGGTGTACTTGGGTATGTGGTGCCCGCGGTGTGGTTGGGTATTTGTTGCCCGCGGTGTACTATGGTATGTGGTGCCCGCGGTGTACTTGGGTATGTGATGCCCGCGGTGTACTTGGGTATGTGATGCCCGCGGTGTACTTGGGTATTTGTTGGCCGCGGTGTACTAGGGTATGTGGTGCCCGCGGTATACTTGGGTATGTGGTGCCCGCGGTGTAGTTGGGTATGTGATGCCCGCGGTGTACTAGGGTATGTGGTGTCCCGCGGTGTAGTTGGGTATGTGATGCCCGCGGTGTACTAGGGTATGTGGTGCCCGCGGTGTAGTTGGGTATGTGATGCCCGAGGTGTAGTTGGGTATGTGATGCCCGCGGTGTACTAGGGTATGTGGTGCCCGCGGTGTACTTGGGTATGTGGTGCCCGCGGTGTACTAGAGTATGTGGTGTCCGCGGTGTACTAGGGTATGTGGTGCCCGCAGTGTTGTTGGGTATGTGATGCCCGCGGTGTACTTGGGTATGTGGTGCCCGCGGTGTACTAGGGTATGTGGTGCTTGCGGTATACTTGGGTATGTGGTGCCCGCGGTGTAGTGGGGTATGTGGTGCCGGCGGTGTACTAGGGTATGTGATGCCCACGGTGTACTTGGGTATGTGGTGTCCCGCGGTGTAGTTGGGTATGTGATGCCCGCGGTGTACTAGGGTATGTGGTGCCCGCGGTGTAGTTGGGTATGTGGTGTCCCGCGGTGTAGTTGGGTATGTGATGCCCGCGGTGTACTAGGGTATGTGGTGCCCGCGCTGTACTAAAGTATGTGGTGCCCGCAGTGTAGTTGGGTATCTGATGCCCACGGTGTACTTGGGTATGTGATGCCTGCGGTGTACTAGGGTATGTGATGCCCGCGAAGTACTAGGGTATGTGGTGCCCGCAGTGTACTAGGGTATGTGATGCCCGCGGTGTACTTGGGTATGTGGTGCCCGCGGTGTACTTGGGTATGTGATGCCCGCGGTGTACTAGGGTATGTGATGCCCGCGGTGTACTTGGGTATGTGGTGCCCGCGGTGTAGTTGGGTATGTGATGCCCGCGGTGTACTAGGGTATGTGGTGCCCGCGGTGTAGTTGGGTATGTGATGCCCGCGGTAAACTTGGGTATGTGGTGCCCGCGGTGTAGTTAGGTATGTGATGCCCGCGGTGTACTAGGGTATGTGGTGCCCGCAGTTTAGTTGGGTATGTGATGCCCGCGGTGTACGTGGGTATGTGATGCCCGCGGTATACTTAGGTATGTGGTGCCCGCGGTGTTGTTAGGTATGTGATGCCCGAGGTGTAGTTGGGTATGTGATGCCCGCGGTGTACTAGGGTATGTGGTGCCCGCGGTGTACTTGGGTATGTGGTGCCCGCGGTGTACTAGAGTATGTGGTGTCCGCGGTGTACTAGGGTATGTGATGCCCGCGGTGTACTTGGGTATGTGATGCCCGCGGTGTACTTGGGTATTTGTTGGCCGCGGTGTACTAGGGTATGTGGTGCCCGCGGTATACTTGGGTATGTGGTGCCCGCGGTGTAGTTGGGTATGTGATGCCCGCGGTGTACTAGGGTATGTGGTGTCCCGCGGTGTAGTTGGGTATGTGATGCCCGCGGTGTACTAGGGTATGTGGTGCCCGCAGTTTAGTTGGGTATGTGATGCCCGCGGTGTACGTGGGTATGTGATGCCCGCGGTATACTTAGGTATGTGGTGCCCGCGGTGTTGTTATGTATGTGGTGCCCGCGGTGTACTAGGGTATGTGATGCCCGCGGTATACTAGGGTATGTGGTGCCCGCAGTGTAGTTGGGTATGTGATGCCCGCGAAGTACTAGGGTATGTGGTGCCCGCAGTGTACTAGGGTATGTGATGCCCGCGGTGTACTTGGGTATGTGGTGCCCGCGGTGTAATTGGGTATGTGATGCCCGCGGTGTACTAGGGTATGTGATGCCCACGGTATACTTGGGTATGTGGTGCCCGCGGTGTAGTTGGGTATGTGATGCCCGCGGTGTACTAGGGTATGTGGTGCCTGCGGTTTACTAGGGTATGTGATGCCCACGGTGTACTTGGGTATGTGGTGTCCCGCGGTGTAGTTGGGTATGTAAAGCCCGCGGTGTAGTTGGGTATGTGATGCCCGCGGTGTCATTGGGTATGTGGTGCCCGCGGTACTAGGGTATTTGGTGCCCGCAGTGTACTAGGATATGTGATGCCCGCGGTGTACTTGGGTATGTGGTGCCCGCGGTGTAGTTGGGTATGTGATGCCCGCGGTGTACTAGGGTATGTGGTGCCCGCGGTGTAGTTGGGTATGTGATGCCCGCGGTGTACTAGGGTATGTGGTGCCCGCGGTGTAGTTGGGTATGTGATGCCCGCGGTGTACTAGGGTATGTGGTGCCCGCGGTGTACTTGGGTATGTGATGCCCGCGGTGTACTTGGGTATGTGATGCCCGCGGTGTACTTGGGTATGTGGTGCCCGCGGTGTGGTTGGGTATTTGTTGGCCGCGGTGTACTAGGGTATGTGGTGCCCGCGGTATACTTGGGTATGTGGTGCCCGCGGTGTAGTTGGGTATTTGTTGGCCGCGGTGTACTAGGGTATGTGGTGCCCGCGGTATACTTGGGTATGTGGTGCCCGCGGTGTAGTTGGGTATGTGATGCCCGCGGTGTACTTGGGTATGTAGTGTCCGCGGTGTAGTTGGGTATGTGATGCCCGAGGTGTAGTTGGGTATGTGATGCCCGCGGTGTACTAGGGTATGTGGTGCCCGCGGTGTACTTGGGTATGTGGTGCCCGCGGTGTAGTTGGGTATTTGTTGCCCGCGGTGTACTCGGGTATGTGGTGCCCGCGGTGTAGTTGGGTATGTGATGCCCGCGGTGTAGTTGGGTATGTGATGCCCGCGGTGTCATTGGGTATGTGGTGCCCGCGGTACTAGGGTATTTGGTGCCCTCAGTGTACTAGGATATGTGATGCCCGCGGTATACTTGGGTATGTGGTGCCCGCAGTGTAGTTGGGTATGTGGTGCCCGCGGTGTACTTGGGTATGTGATATCCGCGGTGTACTTGGGTATGTGGTGCCCGCGGTGTGGTTGGGTATTTGTTGGCCGCGGTGTACTAGGGTATGTGGTGCCCGCGGTGTACTTGGGTATGTGGTGCCCGCGGTGTAGTTGGGTATTTGTTGCCCGCGGTGTACTTGGGTATGTGGTGCCCGCGGTGTAGTTGGGTATGTGATGCCCGCGGTGTAGTTGGGTATGTGATGCCCGCGGTGTCATTGGGTATGTGGTGCCCGCGGTACTAGGGTATTTGGTGCCCTCAGTGTACTAGGATATGTGATGCCCGCGGTGTACTTGGGTATGTGGTGCCCGCGGTGTAGTTGGGTATGTGATGCCCGCGGTGTACTAGGGTATGTGGTGTCCGCGGTGTACTTGGGTATGTGGTGCCCGCAGTGTAGTTGGGTATGTGATGCCCGCGGTGTACTTGGGTATGTGATGTCCGCGGTGTACTTGGGTATGTGGTGCCCGCGGTGTGGTTGGGTATTTGTTGCCCGCGGTGTACTATGGTATGTGGTGCCCGCGGTGTACTTGGGTATGTGATGCCCGCGGTGTACTTGGGTATGTGATGCCCGCGGTGTACTTGGGTATTTGTTGGCCGCGGTGTACTAGGGTATGTGGTGCCCGCGGTATACTTGGGTATGTGGTGCCCGCGGTGTAGTTGGGTATGTGATGCCCGCGGTGTACTAGGGTATGTGGTGTCCCGCGGTGTAGTTGGGTATGTGATGCCCGCGGTGTACTAGGGTATGTGGTGCCCGCGGTGTAGTTGGGTATGTGATGCCCGAGGTGTAGTTGGGTATGTGATGCCCGCGGTGTACTAGGGTATGTGGTGCCCGCGGTGTACTTGGGTATGTGGTGCCCGCGGTGTACTAGAGTATGTGGTGTCCGCGGTGTACTAGGGTATGTGGTGCCCGCAGTGTTGTTGGGTATGTGATGCCCGCGGTGTACTTGGGTATGTGGTGCCCGCGGTGTACTAGGGTATGTGGTGCTTGCGGTATACTTGGGTATGTGGTGCCCGCGGTGTAGTGGGGTATGTGGTGCCGGCGGTGTACTAGGGTATGTGATGCCCACGGTGTACTTGGGTATGTGGTGTCCCGCGGTGTAGTTGGGTATGTGATGCCCGCGGTGTACTAGGGTATGTGGTGCCCGCGGTGTAGTTGGGTATGTGGTGTCCCGCGGTGTAGTTGGGTATGTGATGCCCGCGGTGTACTAGGGTATGTGGTGCCCGCGCTGTACTAAAGTATGTGGTGCCCGCAGTGTAGTTGGGTATCTGATGCCCACGGTGTACTTGGGTATGTGATGCCTGCGGTGTACTAGGGTATGTGATGCCCGCGAAGTACTAGGGTATGTGGTGCCCGCAGTGTACTAGGGTATGTGATGCCCGCGGTGTACTTGGGTATGTGGTGCCCGCGGTGTACTTGGGTATGTGATGCCCGCGGTGTACTAGGGTATGTGATGCCCGCGGTGTACTTGGGTATGTGGTGCCCGCGGTGTAGTTGGGTATGTGATGCCCGCGGTGTACTAGGGTATGTGGTGCCCGCGGTGTAGTTGGGTATGTGATGCCCGCGGTAAACTTGGGTATGTGGTGCCCGCGGTGTAGTTAGGTATGTGATGCCCGCGGTGTACTAGGGTATGTGGTGCCCGCAGTTTAGTTGGGTATGTGATGCCCGCGGTGTACGTGGGTATGTGATGCCCGCGGTATACTTAGGTATGTGGTGCCCGCGGTGTTGTTAGGTATGTGATGCCCGAGGTGTAGTTGGGTATGTGATGCCCGCGGTGTACTAGGGTATGTGGTGCCCGCGGTGTACTTGGGTATGTGGTGCCCGCGGTGTACTAGAGTATGTGGTGTCCGCGGTGTACTAGGGTATGTGATGCCCGCGGTGTACTTGGGTATGTGATGCCCGCGGTGTACTTGGGTATTTGTTGGCCGCGGTGTACTAGGGTATGTGGTGCCCGCGGTATACTTGGGTATGTGGTGCCCGCGGTGTAGTTGGGTATGTGATGCCCGCGGTGTACTAGGGTATGTGGTGTCCCGCGGTGTAGTTGGGTATGTGATGCCCGCGGTGTACTAGGGTATGTGGTGCCCGCGGTGTAGTTGGGTATGTGATGCCCGAGGTGTAGTTGGGTATGTGATGCCCGCGGTGTACTAGGGTATGTGGTGCCCGCGGTGTACTTGGGTATGTGGTGCCCGCGGTGTACTAGAGTATGTGGTGTCCGCGGTGTACTAGGGTATGTGGTGCCCGCAGTGTTGTTGGGTATGTGATGCCCGCGGTGTACTTGGGTATGTGGTGCCCGCGGTGTACTAGGGTATGTGGTGCTTGCGGTATACTTGGGTATGTGGTGCCCGCGGTGTAGTGGGGTATGTGGTGCCGGCGGTGTACTAGGGTATGTGATGCCCACGGTGTACTTGGGTATGTGGTGTCCCGCGGTGTAGTTGGGTATGTGATGCCCGCGGTGTACTAGGGTATGTGGTGCCCGCGGTGTAGTTGGGTATGTGGTGTCCCGCGGTGTAGTTGGGTATGTGATGCCCGCGGTGTACTAGGGTATGTGGTGCCCGCGCTGTACTAAAGTATGTGGTGCCCGCAGTGTAGTTGGGTATCTGATGCCCACGGTGTACTTGGGTATGTGATGCCTGCGGTGTACTAGGGTATGTGATGCCCGCGTAGTACTAGGGTATGTGGTGCCCGCAGTGTACTAGGGTATGTGATGCCCGCGGTGTACTTGGGTATGTGGTGCCCGCGGTGTACTTGGGTATGTGATGCCCGCGGTGTACTAGGGTATGTGATGCCCGCGGTGTACTTGGGTATGTGGTGCCCGCGGTGTAGTTGGGTATGTGATGCCCGCGGTGTACTAGGGTATGTGGTGCCCGCGGTGTAGTTGGGTATGTGATGCCCGCGGTAAACTTGGGTATGTGGTGCCCGCGGTGTAGTTAGGTATGTGATGCCCGCGGTGTACTAGGGTATGTGGTGCCCGCGGTTTAGTTGGGTATGTGATGCCCGCGGTGTACGTGGGTATGTGATGCCCGCGGTATACTTAGGTATGTGGTGCCCGCGGTGTTGTTAGGTATGTGATGCCCGCGGTGTACTAGGGTATGTGGTGTCCCGCGGTGTAGTTGGGTATGTGATGCCCGCGGTGTACTAGGGTATGTGGTGCCCGCGGTGTAGTTGGGTATGTGATGCCCGAGGTGTAGTTGGGTATGTGATGCCCGCGGTGTACTAGGGTATGTGGTGCCCGCGGTGTACTTGGGTATGTGGTGCCCGCGGTGTACTAGAGTATGTGGTGTCCGCGGTGTAGTTAGGTATGTGATGCCCGCGGTGTACTAGGGTATGTGGTGCCCGCGGTGTTGTTGGGTATGTGATGCCCGCGGTGTACTTGGGTATGTAGTGTCCGCGGTGTAGTTGGGTATGTGATGCCCGAGGTGTAGTTGGGTATGTGATGCCCGCGGTGTACTAGGGTATGTGGTGCCCGCGGTGTACTAGGGTATGTGGTGCCCGCGGTGTACTTGGGTATGTGGTGCCCGCGGTGTACTAGAGTATGTGGTGTCCGCGGTGTACTAGGGTATGTGGTGCCCGCAGTGTTGTTGGGTATGTGATGCCCGCGGTGTACTTGGGTATGTAGTGTCCGCGGTGTAGTTGGGTATGTGATGCCCGAGGTGTAGTTGGGTATGTGATGCCCGCGGTGTACTAGGGTATGTGGTAGCCGCAGTGTACTAGGATATGTGATGCCCGCGGTGTACTTGGGTATGTGGTGCCCGCGGTGTAGTTGGGTATGTGATGCCCGCGGTGTACTAGGGTATGTGGTGCCCGCAGTGTAGTTGGGTATGTGATGCCCGCGGTGTACTTGGGTATGTGATATCCGCGGTGTACTTGGGTATGTGGTGCCCGCGGTGTGGTTGGGTATTTGTTTCCCGCGGTGTACTATGGTATGTGGTGCCCGCGGTGTACTTGGGTATGTGATGCCCGCGATGTACTAGGGTATTTGGTGCCCTCAGTGTACTAGGATATGTGATGCCCGCGGTGTACTTGGGTATGTGGTGCCCGCGGTGTAGTTGGGTATGTGATGCCCGCGGTGTACTAGGGTATGTGGTGTCCGCGGTGTACTAGGGTATGTGGTGCCCGCAGTGTAGTTGGGTATGTGATGCCCGCGGTGTACTTGGGTATGTGATGTCCGCGGTGTACTTGGGTATGTGGTGCCCGCGGTGTGGTTGGGTATTTGTTGGCCGCGGTGTACTAGGGTATGTGGTGCCCGCGGTATACTTGGGTATGTGGTGCCCGCGGTGTAGTTGGGTATTTGTTGGCCGCGGTGTACTAGGGTATGTGGTGCCCGCGGTATACTTGGGTATGTGGTGCCCGCGGTGTAGTTGGGTATGTGATGCCCGCGGTGTACTTGGGTATGTAGTGTCCGCGGTGTAGTTGGGTATGTGATGCCCGAGGTGTAGTTGGGTATGTGATGCCCGCGGTTTACTAGGGTATGTGGTGCCCGCGGTGTACTTGGGTATGTGGTGCCCGCGGTGTAGTTGGGTATTTGTTGCCCGCGGTGTACTCGGGTATGTGGTGCCCGCGGTGTAGTTGGGTATGTGATGCCCGCGGTGTAGTTGGGTATGTGATGCCCGCGGTGTCATTAGGTATGTGGTGCCCGCGGTACTAGGGTATTTGGTGCCCTCAGTGTACTAGGATATGTGATGCCCGCGGTGTACTTGGGTATGTGGTGCCCGCAGTGTAGTTGGGTATGTGATGCCCGCGGTGTACTTGGGTATGTGATATCCGCGGTGTACTTGGGTATGTGGTGCCCGTGGTGTGGTTGGGTATTTGTTTCCCGCGGTGTACTATGGTATGTGGTGCCCGCGGTGTACTTGGGTATGTGATGCCCGCGGTGTACTTGGGTATGTGATGCCCGCGGTGTACTTGGGTATGTGGTGCCCGCGGTGTGGTTGGGTATTTGTTGGCCGCGGTGTACTAGGGTATGTGGTGCCCGCGGTGTACTTGGGTATGTGGTGCCCGCGGTGTAGTTGGGTATTTGTTGCCCGCGGTGTACTCGGGTATGTGGTGCCCGCGGTGTAGTTGGGTATGTGATGCCCGCGGTGTAGTTGGGTATGTGATGCCCGCGGTGTCATTGGGTATGTGGTGCCCGCGGTACTAGGGTATTTGGTGCCCTCAGTGTACTAGGATATGTGATGCCCGCGGTGTACTTGGGTATGTGGTGCCCGCGGTGTAGTTGGGTATGTGATGCCCGCGGTGTACTAGGGTATGTGGTGTCCGCGGTGTACTAGGGTATGTGGTGCCCGCAGTGTAGTTGGGTATGTGATGCCCGCGGTGTACTTGGGTATGTGATGTCCGCGGTGTACTTGGGTATGTGGTGCCCGCGGTGTGGTTGGGTATTTGTTGCCCGCGGTGTACTATGGTATGTGGTGCCCGCGGTGTACTTGGGTATGTGATGCCCGCGGTGTACTTGGGTATTTGTTGGCCGCGGTGTACTAGGGTATGTGGTGCCCGCGGTGTACTTGGGTATGTGGTGCCCGCGGTGTAGTTGGGTATGTGATGCCCGCGGTGTACTAGGGTATGTGGTGTCCCGCGGTGTAGTTGGGTATGTGATGCCCGCGGTGTACTAGGGTATGTGGTGTCCGCGGTGTACTAGGGTATGTGGTGCCCGCAGTGTTGTTGGGTTATGTGATGCCCGCGGTGTACTTGGGTATGTGGTGCCCGCGGTGTACTAGGGTATGTGGTGCTTGCGGTATACTTGGGTATGTGGTGCCCGCGGTGTAGTTTGGTATGTGATGCCCGCGGTGTACTGGGGTATGTGGTGCCGGCGGTGTACTAGGGTATGTGATGCCCACGGTGTACTTGGGTATGTGGTGTCCCGCGGTGTAGTTGGGTATGTGATGCCCGCGGTGTACTAGGGTATGTGGTGCCCGCGGTGTAGTTGGGTATGTGGTGTCCCGCGGTGTAGTTGGGTATGTGATGCCCGCGGTGTACTAGGGTATGTGGTGCCCGCGCTGTACTAAAGTATGTGGTGCCCGCAGTGTAGTTGGGTATCTGATGCCCACGGTGTACTTGGGTATGTGATGCCCGCGGTGTACTAGGGTATGTGATGCCCGCAAAGTACTAGGGTATGTGGTGCCCGCAGTGTACTAGGGTATGTGATGCCCGCGGTGTACTTGGGTATGTGGTGCCCGCGGTGTAATAGGGTATGTGATGCCCGCGGTGTACTAGGGTATGTGATGCCCGCGGTGTACTTGGGTATGTGGTGCCCGCGGTGTAGTTGGGTATGTGATGCCCGCGGTGTACTAGGGTATGTGGTGCCCACGGTGTACTTGGGTATGTGGTGCCCGCGGTGTACTAGAGTATGTGGTGTCCGCGGTGTAGTTAGGTATGTGATGCCCGCGGTGTTCTAGGGTATGTGGTGCCCGCAGTGTTGTTGGGTATGTGATGCCCGCGGTGTACTTGGGTATGTAGTGTCCGCGGTGTAGTTGGGTATGTGATGCCCGAGGTGTAGTTGGGTATGTGATGCCCGCGGTGTACTAGGGTATGTGGTGCCCGCGGTGTACTAGGGTATGTGGTGCCCGCGGTGTACTTGGGTATGTGGTGCCCGCGGTGTACTAGAGTATGTGGTGTCCGCGGTGTACTAGGGTATGTGGTGCCCGCGGTGTAGTTGGGTATGTGATGCCCGCGGTGTACTAGGGTATGTGGTGCCCGCGGTGTACTTGGGTATGTGATGCCCGCGGTGTACTTGGGTATGTGATGCCCGCGGTGTACTTGGGTATGTGGTGCCCGCGGTGTGGTTGGGTATTTGTTGGCCGCGGTGTACTAGGGTATGTGGTGCCCGCGGTATACTTGGGTATGTGGTGCCCGCGGTGTAGTTGGGTATTTGTTGGCCGCGGTGTACTAGGGTATGTGGTGCCCGCGGTATACTTGGGTATGTGGTGCCCGCGGTGTAGTTGGGTATGTGATGCCCGCGGTGTACTTGGGTATGTAGTGTCCGCGGTGTAGTTGGGTATGTGATGCCCGAGGTGTAGTTGGGTATGTGATGCCCGCGGTGTACTAGGGTATGTGGTGCCCGCGGTGTACTTGGGTATGTGGTGCCCGCGGTGTAGTTGGGTATTTGTTGCCCGCGGTGTACTCGGGTATGTGGTGCCCGCGGTGTAGTTGGGTATGTGATGCCCGCGGTGTAGTTGGGTATGTGATGCCCGCGGTGTCATTGGGTATGTGGTGCCCGCGGTACTAGGGTATTTGGTGCCCTCAGTGTACTAGGATATGTGATGCCCGCGGTGTACTTGGGTATGTGGTGCCCGCAGTGTAGTTGGGTATGTGATGCCCGCAGTGTACTAGGGTATGTGATGCCCGCGGTGTACTTGGGTATGTGGTGCCCGCGGTGTAATAGGGTATGTGATGCCCGCGGTGTACTAGGGTATGTGATGCCCGCGGTGTACTTGGGTATGTGGTGCCCGCGGTGTAGTTGGGTATGTGATGCCCGCGGTGTACTAGGGTATGTGGTGCCCGCGGTGTAGTTGGGTATGTGATGCCCGCGGTAAACTTGGGTATGTGGTGCCCGCGGTGTAGTTGGGTATGTGATGCCCGCGGTGTACTAGGGTATGTGGTGCCCGCAGTTTAGTTGGGTATGTGATGCCCGCGGTGTACGTGGGTATGTGATGCCCGCGGTATACTTAGGTATGTGGTGCCCGCGGTGTACTAGGGTATGTGGTGTCCCGCGGTGTAGTTGGGTATGTGATGCCCGCGGTGTACTAGGGTATGTGGTGCCCGCGGTGTAGTTGGGTATGTGATGCCCGAGGTGTAGTTGGGTATGTGATGCCCGCGGTGTACTAGGGTATGTGGTGCCCGCGGTGTACTTGGGTATGTGGTGCCCGCGGTGTACTAGAGTATGTGGTGTCCGCGGTGTAGTTAGGTATGTGATGCCCGCGGTGTTCTAGGGTATGTGGTGCCCGCAGTGTTGTTGGGTATGTGATGCCCGCGGTGTACTTGGGTATGTAGTGTCCGCGGTGTAGTTGGGTATGTGATGCCCGAGGTGTAGTTGGGTATGTGATGCCCGCGGTGTACTAGGGTATGTGGTGCCCGCGGTGTACTAGGGTATGTGGTGCCCGCGGTGTACTTGGGTATGTGGTGCCCGCGGTGTACTAGAGTATGTGGTGTCCGCGGTGTACTAGGGTATGTGGTGCCCGCGGTGTAGTTGGGTATGTGATGCCCGCGGTGTACTAGAGTATGTGGTGCCCGCGGTGTACTTGGGTATGTGATGCCCGCGGTGTACTTGGGTATGTGATGCCCGCGGTGTACTTGGGTATGTGGTGCCCGCGGTGTGGTTGGGTATTTGTTGGCCGCGGTGTACTAGGGTATGTGGTGCCCGCGGTATACTTGGGTATGTGGTGCCCGCGGTGTAGTTGGGTATTTGTTGGCCGCGGTGTACTAGGGTATGTGGTGCCCGCGGTATACTTGGGTATGTGGTGCCCGCGGTGTAGTTGGGTATGTGATGCCCGCGGTGTACTTGGGTATGTAGTGTCCGCGGTGTAGTTGGGTATGTGATGCCCGAGGTGTAGTTGGGTATGTGATGCCCGCGGTGTACTAGGGTATGTGGTGCCCGCGGTGTACTTGGGTATGTGGTGCCCGCGGTGTAGTTGGGTATTTGTTGCCCGCGGTGTACTCGGGTATGTGGTGCCCGCGGTGTAGTTGGGTATGTGATGCCCGCGGTGTAGTTGGGTATGTGATGCCCGCGGTGTCATTGGGTATGTGGTGCCCGCGGTACTAGGGTATTTGGTGCCCTCAGTGTACTAGGATATGTGATGCCCGCGGTGTAGTTGGGTATGTGGTGCCCGCGGTGTAGTTGGGTATGTGATGCCCGCGGTGTACTTGGGTATGTGATATCCGCGGTGTACTTGGGTATGTGGTGCCCGCGGTGTGGTTGGGTATTTGTTGGCCGCGGTGTACTAGGGTATGTGGTGCCCGCGGTGTACTTGGGTATGTGGTGCCCGCGGTGTAGTTGGGTATTTGTTGCCCGCGGTGTACTTGGGTATGTGGTGCCCGCGGTGTAGTTGGGTATGTGATGCCCGCGGTGTAGTTGGGTATGTGATGCCCGCGGTGTCATTGGGTATGTGGTGCCCGCGGTACTAGGGTATTTGGTGCCCTCAGTGTACTAGGATATGTGATGCCCGCGGTGTACTTGGGTATGTGGTGCCCGCGGTGTAGTTGGGTATGTGATGCCCGCGGTGTACTAGGGTATGTGGTGTCCGCGGTGTACTAGGGTATGTGGTGCCCGCAGTGTAGTTGGGTATGTGATGCCCGCGGTGTACTTGGGTATGTGATGTCCGCGGTGTACTTGGGTATGTGGTGCCCGCGGTGTGGTTGGGTATTTGTTGCCCGCGGTGTACTATGGTATGTGGTGCCCGCGGTGTACTTGGGTATGTGATGCCCGCGGTGTACTTGGGTATGTGATGCCCGCGGTGTACTTGGGTATTTGTTGGCCGCGGTGTACTAGGGTATGTGGTGCCCGCGGTATACTTGGGTATGTGGTGCCCGCGGTGTAGTTGGGTATGTGATGCCCGCGGTGTACTAGGGTATGTGGTGTCCCGCGGTGTAGTTGGGTATGTGATGCCCGCGGTGTACTAGGGTATGTGGTGCCCGCGGTGTAGTTGGGTATGTGATGCCCGAGGTGTAGTTGGGTATGTGATGCCCGCGGTGTACTAGGGTATGTGGTGCCCGCGGTGTACTTGGGTATGTGGTGCCCGCGGTGTACTAGAGTATGTGGTGTCCGCGGTGTACTAGGGTATGTGGTGCCCGCAGTGTTGTTGGGTATGTGATGCCCGCGGTGTACTTGGGTATGTGGTGCCCGCGGTGTACTAGGGTATGTGGTGCTTGCGGTATACTTGGGTATGTGGTGCCCGCGGTGTAGTGGGGTATGTGGTGCCGGCGGTGTACTAGGGTATGTGATGCCCACGGTGTACTTGGGTATGTGGTGTCCCGCGGTGTAGTTGGGTATGTGATGCCCGCGGTGTACTAGGGTATGTGGTGCCCGCGGTGTAGTTGGGTATGTGGTGTCCCGCGGTGTAGTTGGGTATGTGATGCCCGCGGTGTACTAGGGTATGTGGTGCCCGCGCTGTACTAAAGTATGTGGTGCCCGCAGTGTAGTTGGGTATCTGATGCCCACGGTGTACTTGGGTATGTGATGCCTGCGGTGTACTAGGGTATGTGATGCCCGCGAAGTACTAGGGTATGTGGTGCCCGCAGTGTACTAGGGTATGTGATGCCCGCGGTGTACTTGGGTATGTGGTGCCCGCGGTGTACTTGGGTATGTGATGCCCGCGGTGTACTAGGGTATGTGATGCCCGCGGTGTACTTGGGTATGTGGTGCCCGCGGTGTAGTTGGGTATGTGATGCCCGCGGTGTACTAGGGTATGTGGTGCCCGCGGTGTAGTTGGGTATGTGATGCCCGCGGTAAACTTGGGTATGTGGTGCCCGCGGTGTAGTTAGGTATGTGATGCCCGCGGTGTACTAGGGTATGTGGTGCCCGCAGTGTAGTTGGGTATGTGATGCCCGCGGTGTACGTGGGTATGTGATGCCCGCGGTATACTTAGGTATGTGGTGCCCGCGGTGTTGTTAGGTATGTGATGCCCGCGGTGTACTAGGGTATGTGGTGTCCCGCGGTGTAGTTGGGTATGTGATGCCCGCGGTGTACTAGGGTATGTGGTGCCCGCGGTGTAGTTGGGTATGTGATGCCCGAGGTGTAGTTGGGTATGTGATGCCCGCGGTGTACTAGGGTATGTGGTGCCCGCGGTGTACTTGGGTATGTGGTGCCCGCGGTGTACTAGAGTATGTGGTGTCCGCGGTGTAGTTAGGTATGTGATGCCCGCGGTGTACTAGGGTATGTGGTGCCCGCAGTGTTGTTGGGTATGTGATGCCCGCGGTGTACTTGGGTATGTAGTGTCCGCGGTGTAGTTGGGTATGTGATGCCCGAGGTGTAGTTGGGTATGTGATGCCCGCGGTGTACTAGGGTATGTGGTGCCCGCGGTGTACTAGGGTATGTGGTGCCCGCGGTGTACTTGGGTATGTGGTGCCCGCGGTGTACTAGGGTATGTGGTGTCCGCGGTGTACTAGGGTATGTGGTGCCCGCAGTGTTGTTGGGTATGTGATGCCCGCGGTGTACTTGGGTATGTAGTGTCCGCGGTGTAGTTGGGTATGTGATGCCCGAGGTGTAGTTGGGTATGTGATGCCCGCGGTGTACTAGGGTATGTGGTAGCCGCAGTGTACTAGGATATGTGATGCCCGCGGTGTACTTGGGTATGTGGTGCCCGCGGTGTAGTTGGGTATGTGATGCCCGCGGTGTACTAGGGTATGTGGTGCCCGAGGTGTAGTTGGGTATGTGATGCCCGCGGTGTACTTGGGTATGTGATATCCGCGGTGTACTTGGGTATGTGGTGCCCGTGGTGTGGTTGGGTATTTGTTTCCCGCGGTGTACTATGGTATGTGGTGCCCGCGGTGTACTTGGGTATGTGATGCCCGCGAAGTACTAGGGTATTTGGTGCCCTCAGTGTACTAGGATATGTGATGCCCGCGGTGTACTTGGGTATGTGGTGCCCGCGGTGTAGTTGGGTATGTGATGCCCGCGGTGTACTAGGGTATGTGGTGTCCGCGGTGTACTAGGGTATGTGGTGCCCGCAGTGTAGTTGGGTATGTGATGCCCGCGGTGTACTTGGGTATGTGATGTCCGCGGTGTACTTGGGTATGTGGTGCCCGCGGTGTGGTTGGGTATTTGTTGGCCGCGGTGTACTAGGGTATGTGGTGCCCGCGGTATACTTGGGTATGTGGTGCCCGCGGTGTAGTTGGGTATTTGTTGGCCGCGGTGTACTAGGGTATGTGGTGCCCGCGGTATACTTGGGTATGTGGTGCCCGCGGTGTAGTTGGGTATGTGATGCCCGCGGTGTACTTGGGTATGTAGTGTCCGCGGTGTAGTTGGGTATGTGATGCCCGAGGTGTAGTTGGGTATGTGATGCCCGCGGTGTACTTGGGTATGTGATGTCCGCGGTGTACTTGGGTATGTGGTGCCCGCGGTGTGGTTGGGTATTTGTTGCCCGCGGTGTACTATGGTATGTGGTGCCCGCGGTGTACTTGGGTATGTGATGCCCGCGGTGTACTTGGGTATGTGATGCCCGCGGTGTACTTGGGTATTTGTTGGCCGCGGTGTACTAGGGTATGTGGTGCCCGCGGTATACTTGGGTATGTGGTGCCCGCGGTGTAGTTGGGTATGTGATGCCCGCGGTGTACTAGGGTATGTGGTGTCCCGCGGTGTAGTTGGGTATGTGATGCCCGCGGTGTACTAGGGTATGTGGTGCCCGCGGTGTAGTTGGGTATGTGATGCCCGAGGTGTAGTTGGGTATGTGATGCCCGCGGTGTACTAGGGTATGTGGTGCCCGCGGTGTACTTGGGTATGTGGTGCCCGCGGTGTACTAGAGTATGTGGTGTCCGCGGTGTACTAGGGTATGTGGTGCCCGCAGTGTTGTTGGGTATGTGATGCCCGCGGTGTACTTGGGTATGTGGTGCCCGCCGTGTACTAGGGTATGTGGTGCTTGCGGTATACTTGGGTATGTGGTGCCCGCGGTGTAGTGGGGTATGTGGTGCCGGCGGTGTACTAGGGTATGTGATGCCCACGGTGTACTTGGGTATGTGGTGTCCCGCGGTGTAGTTGGGTATGTGATGCCCGCGGTGTACTAGGGTATGTGGTGCCCGCGGTGTAGTTGGGTATGTGGTGTCCCGCGGTGTAGTTGGGTATGTGATGCCCGCGGTGTACTAGGGTATGTGGTGCCCGCGCTGTACTAAAGTATGTGGTGCCCGCAGTGTAGTTGGGTATCTGATGCCCACGGTGTACTTGGGTATGTGATGCCTGCGGTGTACTAGGGTATGTGATGCCCGCGAAGTACTAGGGTATGTGGTGCCCGCAGTGCACTAGGGTATGTGATGCCCGCGGTGTACTTGGGTATGTGGTGCCCGCGGTGTACTTGGGTATGTGATGCCCGCGGTGTACTAGGGTATGTGATGCCCGCGGTGTACTTGGGTATGTGGTGCCCGCGGTGTAGTTGGGTATGTGATGCCCGCGGTGTACTAGGGTATGTGGTGCCCGCGGTGTAGTTGGGTATGTGATGCCCGCGGTAAACTTGGGTATGTGGTGCCCGCGGTGTAGTTAGGTATGTGATGCCCGCGGTGTACTAGGGTATGTGGTGCCCGCAGTTTAGTTGGGTATGTGATGCCCGCGGTGTACGTGGGTATGTGATGCCCGCGGTATACTTAGGTATGTGGTGCCCGCGGTGTTGTTAGGTATGTGATGCCCGCGGTGTACTAGGGTATGTGGTGTCCCGCGGTGTAGTTGGGTATGTGATGCCCGCGGTGTACTAGGGTATGTGGTGCCCGCGGTGTAGTTGGGTATGTGGTGCCCGCAGTGTTGTTGGGTATGTGATGCCCGCGGTGTACTTGGGTATGTAGTGTCCGCGGTGTAGTTGGGTATGTGATGCCCGAGGTGTAGTTGGGTATGTGATGCCCGCGGTGTACTAGGGTATGTGGTGCCCGCGGTGTACTAGGGTATGTGGTGCCCGCGGTGTACTTGGGTATGTGGTGCCCGCGGTGTACTAGAGTATGTGGTGTCCGCGGTGTACTAGGGTATGTGGTGCCCGCAGTGTTGTTGGGTATGTGATGCCCGCGGTGTACTTGGGTATGTAGTGTCCGCGGTGTAGTTGGGTATGTGATGCCCGAGGTGTAGTTGGGTATGTGAAGCCCGCGGTGTACTAGGGTATGTGGTAGCCGCAGTGTACTAGGATATGTGATGCCCGCGGTGTACTTGGGTATGTGGTGCCCGCGGTGTAGTTGGGTATGTGATGCCCGCGGTGTACTAGGGTATGTGGTGCCCGCAGTGTAGTTGGGTATGTGATGCCCGCGGTGTACTTGGGTATGTGATATCCGCGGTGTACTTGGGTATGTGGTGCCCGTGGTGTGGTTGGGTATTTGTTTCCCGCGGTGTACTATGGTATGTGGTGCCCGCGGTGTACTTGGGTATGTGATGCCCGCGAAGTACTAGGGTATGTGGTGCCCTCAGTGTACTAGGGTATGTGATGCCCGCGGTGTACTTGGGTATGTGGTGCCCGCGGTGTAGTTGGGTATGTGATGCCCGCGGTGTACTAGGGTATGTGGTGTCCGCGGTGTACTAGGGTATGTGGTGCCCGCAGTGTAGTTGGGTATGTGATGCCCGCGGTGTACTTGGGTATGTGATGTCCGCGGTGTACTTGGGTATGTGGTGCCCGCGGTGTGGTTGGGTATTTGTTGGCCGCGGTGTACTAGGGTATGTGGTGCCCGCGGTATACTTGGGTATGTGGTGCCCGCGGTGTAGTTGGGTATTTGTTGGCCGCGGTGTACTAGGGTATGTGGTGCCCGCGGTGTACTTGGGTATGTGGTGCCCGCGGTGTAGTTGGGTATGTGATGCCCGCGGTGTACTTGGGTATGTGGTGTCCGCGGTGTAGTTGGGTATGTGATGCCCGAGGTGTAGTTGGGTATGTGATGCCCGCGGTGTAGTTGGGTATGTGATGCCCGCGGTGTCATTGGGTATGTGGTGCCCGCGGTACTAGGGTATTTGGTGCCCTCAGTGTACTAGGATATGTGATGCCCGCGGTGTACTTGGGTATGTGGTGCCCGCGGTGTAGTTGGGTATGTGATGCCCGCGGTGTACTAGGGTATGTGATGCCCACGGTATACTTGGGTATGTGGTGCCCGCGGTGTAGTTGGGTATGTGATGCCCGCGGTGTACTAGGGTATGTGATGCCCACGGTATACTTGGGTATGTGGTGCCCGCGGTGTAGTTGGGTATGTGATGCCCGCGGTGTACTAGGGTATGTGGTGCCTGCGGTTTACTAGGGTATGTGATGCCTACGGTGTACTTGGGTATGTGGTGTCCCGCGGTGTAGTTGGGTATGTAAAGCCCGCGGTGTAGTTGGGTATGTGATGCCCGCGGTGTCATTGGGTATGTGGTGCCCGCGGTACTAGGGTATTTGGTGCCCGCAGTGTACTAGGATATGTGATGCCCGCGGTGTACTTGGGTATGTGGTGCCCGCGGTGTAGTTGGGTATGTGATGCCCGCGGTGTACTAGGGTATGTGGTGCCCGCGGTGTACTAGGGTATGTGGTGCCCGCGGTGTACTTGGGTATGTGATGCCCGCGGTGTAGTTGGGTATGTGATGCCCGCGGTGTGCTTGGGTATGTGATGCCCGCGGTAAACTTGGGTATGTGGTGCCCGCGGTGTAGTTAGGTATGTGATGCCCGCGGTGTACTAGGGTATGTGGTGCCCGCAGTTTAGTTGGGTATGTGATGCCCGCGGTGTACGTGGGTATGTGATGCCCGCGGTATACTTAGGTATGTGGTGCCCGCGGTGTTGTTATGTATGTGGTGCCCGCGGTGTACTAGGGTATGTGATGCCCGCGGTATACTAGGGTATGTGGTGCCCGCAGTGTAGTTGGGTATGTGATGCCCGCGAAGTACTAGGGTATGTGGTGCCCGCAGTGTACTAGGGTATGTGATGCCCGCGGTGTACTTGGGTATGTGGTGCCCGCGGTGTAATTGGGTATGTGATGCCCGCGGTGTACTAGGGTATGTGATGCCCACGGTATACTTGGGTATGTGGTGCCCGCGGTGTAGTTGGGTATGTGATGCCCGCGGTGTACTAGGGTATGTGGTGCCTGCGGTTTACTAGGGTATGTGATGCCCACGGTGTACTTGGGTATGTGGTGTCCCGCGGTGTAGTTGGGTATGTAAAGCCCGCGGTGTAGTTGGGTATGTGATGCCCGCGGTGTCATTGGGTATGTGGTGCCCGCGGTACTAGGGTATTTGGTGCCCGCAGTGTACTAGGATATGTGATGCCCGCGGTGTACTTGGGTATGTGGTGCCCGCGGTGTAGTTGGGTATGTGATGCCCGCGGTGTACTAGGGTATGTGGTGCCCGCGGTGTAGTTGGGTATGTGATGCCCGCGGTGTACTAGGGTATGTGGTGCCCGCGGTGTAGTTGGGTATGTGATGCCCGCGGTGTACTAGGGTATGTGGTGCCCGCGGTGTACTTGGGTATGTGATGCCCGCGGTGTACTTGGGTATGTGATGCCCGCGGTGTACTTGGGTATGTGGTGCCCGCGGTGTGGTTGGGTATTTGTTGGCCGCGGTGTACTAGGGTATGTGGTGCCCGCGGTGTACTTGGGTATGTGGTGCCCGCGGTGTAGTTGGGTATTTGTTGGCCGCGGTGTACTAGGGTATGTGGTGCCCGCGGTATACTTGGGTATGTGGTGCCCGCGGTGTAGTTGGGTATGTGATGCCCGCGGTGTACTTGGGTATGTAGTGTCCGCGGTGTAGTTGGGTATGTGATGCCCGAGGTGTAGTTGGGTATGTGATGCCCGCGGTGTACTAGGGTATGTGGTGCCCGCGGTGTACTTGGGTATGTGGTGCCCGCGGTGTAGTTGGGTATTTGTTGCCCGCGGTGTACTAGGGTATGTGGTGCCCGCGGTGTAGTTGGGTATGTGATGCCCGCGGTGTAGTTGGGTATGTGATGCCCGCGGTGTCATTGGGTATGTGGTGCCCGCGGTACTAGGGTATTTGGTGCCCTCAGTGTACTAGGATATGTGATGCCCGCGGTGTACTTGGGTATGTGGTGCCCGCAGTGTAGTTGGGTATGTGATGCCCGCGGTGTACTTGGGTATGTGATATCCGCGGTGTACTTGGGTATGTGGTGCCCGCGGTGTGGTTGGGTATTTGTTGGCCGCGGTGTACTAGGGTATGTGGTGCCCGCGGTGTACTTGGGTATGTGGTGCCCGCGGTGTAGTTGGGTATTTGTTGCCCGCGGTGTACTCGGGTATGTGGTGCCCGCAGTGTAGTTGGGTATGTGATGCCCGCGGTGTACTTGGGTATGTGATGTCCGCGGTGTACTTGGGTATGTGGTGCCCGCGGTGTGGTTGGGTATTTGTTGCCCGCGGTGTACTATGGTATGTGGTGCCCGCGGTGTACTTGGGTATGTGGTGCCCGCGGTGTAGTTGGGTATGTGATGCCCGCGGTGTACTAGGGTATGTGGTGTCCGCGGTGTACTAGGGTATGTGGTGCCCGCAGTGTAGTTGGGTATGTGATGTCCGCGGTGTACTTGGGTATGTGGTGCCCGCGGTGTGGTTGGGTATTTGTTGCCCGCGGTGTACTATGGTATGTGGTGCCCGCGGTGTACTTGGGTATGTGATGCCCGCGGTGTACTTGGGTATTTGTTGGCCGCGGTGTACTAGGGTATGTGGTGCCCGCGGTATACTTGGGTATGTGGTGCCCGCGGTGTAGTTGGGTATGTGATGCCCGCGGTGTACTAGGGTATGTGGTGTCCCGCGGTGTAGTTGGGTATGTGATGCCCGCGGTGTACTAGGGTATGTGGTGTCCGCGGTGTACTAGGGTATGTGGTGCCCGCAGTGTTGTTGGGTTATGTGATGCCCGCGGTGTACTTGGGTATGTGGTGCCCGCGGTGTACTAGGGTATGTGGTGCTTGCGGTATACTTGGGTATGTGGTGCCCGCGGTGTAGTTTGGTATGTGATGCCCGCGGTGTACTGGGGTATGTGGTGCCGGCGGTGTACTAGGGTATGTGATGCCCACGGTGAACTTGGGTATGTGGTGTCCCGCGGTGTAGTTGGGTATGTGATGCCCGCGGTGTACTAGGGTATGTGGTGCCCGCGGTGTAGTTGGGTATGTGGTGTCCCGCGGTGTAGTTGGGTATGTGATGCCCGCGGTGTACTAGGGTATGTGGTGCCCGCGCTGTACTAAAGTATGTGGTGCCCGCAGTGTAGTTGGGTATCTGATGCCCACGGTGTACTTGGGTATGTGATGCCCGCGGTGTACTAGGGTATGTGATGCCCGCGAAGTACTAGGGTATGTGGTGCCCGCAGTGTACTAGGGTATGTGATGCCCGCGGTGTACTTGGGTATGTGGTGCCCGCGGTGTAATAGGGTATGTGATGCCCGCGGTGTACTAGGGTATGTGATGCCCGCGGTGTACTTGGGTATGTGGTGCCCGCGGTGTAGTTGGGTATGTGATGCCCGCGGTGTACTAGGGTATGTGGTGCCCGCGGTGTAGTTGGGTATGTGATGCCCGCGGTAAACTTGGGTATGTGGTGCCCGCGGTGTAGTTAGGTATGTGATGCCCGCGGTGTACTAGGGTATGTGGTGCCCGCAGTTTAGTTGGGTATGTGATGCCCGCGGTGTACGTGGGTATGTGATGCCCGCGGTATACTTAGGTATGTGGTGCCCGCGGTGTACTAGGGTATGTGGTGTCCCGCGGTGTAGTTGGGTATGTGATGCCCGCGGTGTACTAGGGTATGTGGTGCCCGCGGTGTAGTTGGGTATGTGATGCCCGAGGTGTAGTTGGGTATGTGATGCCCGCGGTGTACTAGGGTATGTGGTGCCCGCGGTGTACTTGGGTATGTGGTGCCCGCGGTGTACTAGAGTATGTGGTGTCCGCGGTGTAGTTAGGTATGTGATGCCCGCGGTGTTCTAGGGTATGTGGTGCCCGCAGTGTTGTTGGGTATGTGATGCCCGCGGTGTACTTGGGTATGTGGTGCCCGCGGTGTAGTTGGGTATGTGATGCCCGAGGTGTAGTTGGGTATGTGATGCCCGCGGTGTACTAGGGTATGTGGTGCCCGCGGTGTACTAGGGTATGTGGTGCCCGCGGTGTACTTGGGTATGTGGTGCCCGCGGTGTACTAGAGTATGTGGTGTCCGCGGTGTACTAGGGTATGTGGTGCCCGCAGTGTTGTTGGGTATGTGATGCCCGCGGTGTACTTGGGTATGTAGTGTCCGCGGTGTAGTTGGGTATGTGATGCCCGAGGTGTAGTTGGGTATGTGATGCCCGCGGTGTACTAGGGTATGTGGTAGCCGCAATGTACTAGGATATGTGATGCCCGCGGTGTACTTGGGTATGTGGTGCCCGCGGTGTAGTTGGGTATGTGATGCCCGCGGTGTACTAGGGTATGTGGTGCCCACGGTGTACTAGGGTATGTGGTGCCCGCGGTGTACTTGGGTATGTGATGCCCGCGGTAAACTTGGGTATGTGGTGCCCGCGGTGTAGTTAGGTATGTGATGCCCGCGGTGTACTAGGGTATGTGGTGCCCGCAGTTTAGTTGGGTATGTGATGCCTGCGGTGTACTAGGGTATGTGGTGCCCGCAGTGTACTAAAGTATGTGGTGCCCGCAGTGTAGTTGGGTATCTGATGCCCACGGTGTACTTGGGTATGTGATGTTCGCGGTGTACTAGGGTATGTGATGCCCGCGAAGTACTAGGGTATTTGGTGCCCTCAGTGTACTAGGATATGTGATGCCCGCGGTGTACTTGGGTATGTGGTGCCCGCGGTGTAGTTGGGTATGTGATGCCCGCGGTGTACTAGGGTATGTGGTGTCCGCGGTGTACTAGGGTATGTGGTGCCCGCAGTGTAGTTGGGTATGTGATGCCCGCGGTGTACTTGGGTATGTGATGTCCGCGGTGTACTTGGGTATGTGGTGCCCGCGGTGTGGTTGGGTATTTGTTGGCCGCGGTGTACTAGGGTATGTGGTGCCCGCGGTATACTTGGGTATGTGGTGCCCGCGGTGTAGTTGGGTATTTGTTGGCCGCGGTGTACTAGGGTATGTGGTGCCCGCGGTATACTTGGGTATGTGGTGCCCGCGGTGTACTAGGGTATGTGGTGTCCCGCGGTGTAGTTGGGTATGTGATGCCCGCGGTGTACTAGGGTATGTGGTGCCCGCGGTGTAGTTGGGTATGTGATGCCCGAGGTGTAGTTGGGTATGTGATGCCCGCGGTGTACTAGGGTATGTGGTGCCCGCGGTGTACTTGGGTATGTGGTGCCCGCGGTGTACTAGAGTATGTGGTGTCCGCGGTGTACTAGGGTATGTGGTGCCCGCAGTGTTGTTGGGTATGTGATGCCCGCGGTGTACTTGGGTATGTGGTGCCCGCGGTGTACTAGGGTATGTGGTGCTTGCGGTATACTTGGGTATGTGGTGCCCGCGGTGTAGTGGGGTATGTGGTGCCGGCGGTGTACTAGGGTATGTGATGCCCACGGTGTACTTGGGTATGTGGTGTCCCGCGGTGTAGTTGGGTATGTGATGCCCGCGGTGTACTAGGGTATGTGGTGCCCGCGGTGTAGTTGGGTATGTGGTGTCCCGCGGTGTAGTTGGGTATGTGATGCCCGCGGTGTACTAGGGTATGTGGTGCCCGCGCTGTACTAAAGTATGTGGTGCCCGCAGTGTAGTTGGGTATCTGATGCCCACGGTGTACTTGGGTATGTGATGCCTGCGGTGTACTAGGGTATGTGATGCCCGCGAAGTACTAGGGTATGTGGTGCCCGCAGTGTACTAGGGTATGTGATGCCCGCGGTGTACTTGGGTATGTGGTGCCCGCGGTGTACTTGGGTATGTGATGCCCGCGGTGTACTAGGGTATGTGATGCCCGCGGTGTACTTGGGTATGTGGTGCCCGCGGTGTAGTTGGGTATGTGATGCCCGCGGTGTACTAGGGTATGTGGTGCCCGCGGTGTAGTTGGGTATGTGATGCCCGCGGTAAACTTGGGTATGTGGTGCCCGCGGTGTAGTTAGGTATGTGATGCCCGCGGTGTACTAGGGTATGTGGTGCCCGCAGTGTAGTTGGGTATGTGATGCCCGCGGTGTACGTGGGTATGTGATGCCCGCGGTATACTTAGGTATGTGGTGCCCGCGGTGTTGTTAGGTATGTGATGCCCGCGGTGTACTTGGGTATGTGGTGTCCCGCGGTGTAGTTGGGTATGTGATGCCCGCGGTGTACTAGGGTATGTGGTGCCCGCGGTGTAGTTGGGTATGTGATGCCCGAGGTGTAGTTGGGTATGTGATGCCCGCGGTGTACTAGGGTATGTGGTGCCCGCGGTGTACTTGGGTATGTGGTGCCCGCGGTGTACTAGAGTATGTGGTGTCCGCGGTGTAGTTAGGTATGTGATGCCCGCGGTGTACTAGGGTATGTGGTGCCCGCAGTGTTGTTGGGTATGTGATGCCCGCGGTGTACTTGGGTATGTAGTGTCCGCGGTGTAGTTGGGTATGTGATGCCCGAGGTGTAGTTGGGTATGTGATGCCCGCGGTGTACTAGGGTATGTGGTGCCCGCGGTGTACTAGGGTATGTGGTGCCCGCGGTGTACTTGGGTATGTGGTGCCCGCGGTGTACTAGAGTATGTGGTGTCCGCGGTGTACTAGGGTATGTGGTGCCCGCAGTGTAGTTGGGTATGTGATGCCCGCGGTGTACTTGGGTATGTAGTGTCCGCGGTGTAGTTGGGTATGTGATGCCCGAGGTGTAGTTGGGTATGTGATGCCCGCGGTGTACTAGGGTATGTGGTAGCCGCAGTGTACTAGGATATGTGATGCCCGCGGTGTACTTGGGTATGTGGTGCCCGCGGTGTAGTTGGGTATGTGATGCCCGCGGTGTACTAGGGTATGTGGTGCCCGCAGTGTAGTTGGGTATGTGATGCCCGCGGTGTACTTGGGTATGTGATATCCGCGGTGTACTTGGGTATGTGGTGCCCGTGGTGTGGTTGGGTATTTGTTTCCCGCGGTGTACTATGGTATGTGGTGCCCGCGGTGTACTTGGGTATGTGATGCCCGCGAAGTACTAGGGTATTTGGTGCCCTCAGTGTACTAGGATATGTGATGCCCGCGGTGTACTTGGGTATGTGGTGCCCGCGGTGTAGTTGGGTATGTGATGCCCGCGGTGTACTAGGGTAAGTGGTGTCCGCGGTGTACTAGGGTATGTGGTGCCCGCAGTGTAGTTGGGTATGTGATGCCCGCGGTGTACTTGGGTATGTGATGTCCGCGGTGTACTTGGGTATGTGGTGCCCGCGGTGTGGTTGGGTATTTGTTGGCCGCGGTGTACTAGGGTATGTGGTGCCCGCGGTATACTTGGGTATGTGGTGCCCGCGGTGTAGTTGGGTATTTGTTGGCCGCGGTGTACTAGGGTATGTGGTGCCCGCGGTATACTTGGGTATGTGGTGCCCGCGGTGTAGTTGGGTATGTGATGCCCGCGGTGTACTTGGGTATGTAGTGTCCGCGGTGTAGTTGGGTATGTGATGCCCGAGGTGTAGTTGGGTATGTGATGCCCGCGGTGTACTTGGGTATGTGATGTCCGCGGTGTACTTGGGTATGTGGTGCCCGCGGTGTGGTTGGGTATTTGTTGCCCGCGGTGTACTATGGTATGTGGTGCCCGCGGTGTACTTGGGTATGTGATGCCCGCGGTGTACTTGGGTATGTGATGCCCGCGGTGTACTTGGGTATTTGTTGGCCGCGGTGTACTAGGGTATGTGGTGCCCGCGGTATACTTGGGTATGTGGTGCCCGCGGTGTAGTTGGGTATGTGATGCCCGCGGTGTACTAGGGTATGTGGTGTCCCGCGGTGTAGTTGGGTATGTGATGCCCGCGGTGTACTAGGGTATGTGGTGCCCGCGGTGTAGTTGGGTATGTGATGCCCGAGGTGTAGTTGGGTATGTGATGCCCGCGGTGTACTAGGGTATGTGGTGCCCGCGGTGTACTTGGGTATGTGGTGCCCGCGGTGTACTAGAGTATGTGGTGTCCGCGGTGTACTAGGGTATGTGGTGCCCGCAGTGTTGTTGGGTATGTGATGCCCGCGGTGTACTTGGGTATGTGGTGCCCGCGGTGTACTAGGGTATGTGGTGCTTGCGGTATACTTGGGTATGTGGTGCCCGCGGTGTAGTGGGGTATGTGGTGCCGGCGGTGTACTAGGGTATGTGATGCCCACGGTGTACTTGGGTATGTGGTGTCCCGCGGTGTAGTTGGGTATGTGATGCCCGCGGTGTACTAGGGTATGTGGTGCCCGCGGTGTAGTTGGGTATGTGGTGTCCCGCGGTGTAGTTGGGTATGTGATGCCCGCGGTGTACTAGGGTATGTGGTGCCCGCGCTGTACTAAAGTATGTGGTGCCCGCAGTGTAGTTGGGTATCTGATGCCCACGGTGTACTTGGGTATGTGATGCCTGCGGTGTACTAGGGTATGTGATGCCCGCGAAGTACTAGGGTATGTGGTGCCCGCAGTGTACTAGGGTATGTGATGCCCGCGGTGTACTTGGGTATGTGGTGCCCGCGGTGTACTTGGGTATGTGATGCCCGCGGTGTACTAGGGTATGTGATGCCCGCGGTGTACTTGGGTATGTGGTGCCCGCGGTGTAGTTGGGTATGTGATGCCCGCGGTGTACTAGGGTATGTGGTGCCCGCGGTGTAGTTGGGTATGTGATGCCCGCGGTAAACTTGGGTATGTGGTGCCCGCGGTGTAGTTAGGTATGTGATGCCCGCGGTGTACTAGGGTATGTGGTGCCCGCTGTTTAGTTGGGTATGTGATGCCCGCGGTGTACGTGGGTATGTGATGCCCGCGGTATACTTAGGTATGTGGTGCCCGCGGTGTTGTTAGGTATGTGATGCCCGCGGTGTACTAGGGTATGTGGTGTCCCGCGGTGTAGTTGGGTATGTGATGCCCGCGGTGTACTAGGGTATGTGGTGCCCGCGGTGTAGTTGGGTATGTGGTGCCCGCAGTGTTGTTGGGTATGTGATGCCCGCGGTGTACTTGGGTATGTAGTGTCCGCGGTGTAGTTGGGTATGTGATGCCCGAGGTGTAGTTGGGTATGTGATGCCCGCGGTGTACTAGGGTATGTGGTGCCCGCGGTGTACTAGGGTATGTGGTGCCCGCGGTGTACTTGGGTATGTGGTGCCCGCGGTGTACTAGAGTATGTGGTGTCCGCGGTGTACTAGGGTATGTGGTGCCCGCAGTGTTGTTGGGTATGTGATGCCCGCGGTGTACTTGGGTATGTAGTGTCCGCGGTGTAGTTGGGTATGTGATGCCCGAGGTGTAGTTGGGTATGTGAAGCCCGCGGTGTACTAGGGTATGTGGTAGCCGCAGTGTACTAGGATATGTGATGCCCGCGGTGTACTTGGGTATGTGGTGCCCGCGGTGTAGTTGGGTATGTGATGCCCGCGGTGTACTAGGGTATGTGGTGCCCGCAGTGTAGTTGGGTATGTGATGCCCGCGGTGTACTTGGGTATGTGATATCCGCGGTGTACTTGGGTATGTGGTGCCCGTGGTGTGGTTGGGTATGTGTTGCCCGCGGTGTACTAGGGTATGTGGTGCCCGCGGTGTACTTGGGTATGTGATGCCCGCGAAGTACTAGGGTATTTGGTGCCCTCAGTGTACTAGGATATGTGATGCCCGCGGTGTACTTGGGTATGTGGTGCCCGCGGTGTAGTTGGGTATGTGATGCCCGCGGTGTACTAGGGTATGTGGTGTCCGCGGTGTACTAGGGTATGTGGTGCCCGCAGTGTAGTTGGGTATGTGATGCCCGCGGTGTACTTGGGTATGTGATGTCCGCGGTGTACTTGGGTATGTGGTGCCCGCGGTGTGGTTGGGTATTTGTTGGCCGCGGTGTACTAGGGTATGTGGTGCCCGCGGTATACTTGGGTATGTGGTGCCCGCGGTGTAGTTGGGTATTTGTTGGCCGCGGTGTACTAGGGTATGTGGTGCCCGCGGTATACTTGGGTATGTGGTGCCCGCGGTGTAGTTGGGTATGTGATGCCCGCGGTGTACTTGGGTATGTGGTGTCCGCGGTGTAGTTGGGTATGTGATGCCCGAGGTGTAGTTGGGTATGTGATGCCCGCGGTGTAGTTGGGTATGTGATGCCCGCGGTGTCATTGGGTATGTGGTGCCCGCGGTACTAGGGTATTTGGTGCCCTCAGTGTACTAGGATATGTGATGCCCGCGGTGTACTTGGGTATGTGGTGCCCGCGGTGTAGTTGGGTATGTGATGCCCGCGGTGTACTAGGGTATGTGATGCCCACGGTATACTTGGGTATGTGGTGCCCGCGGTGTAGTTGGGTATGTGATGCCCGCGGTGTACTAGGGTATGTGATGCCCACGGTATACTTGGGTATGTGGTGCCCGCGGTGTAGTTGGGTATGTGATGCCCGCGGTGTACTAGGGTATGTGGTGCCTGCGGTTTACTAGGGTATGTGATGCCTACGGTGTACTTGGGTATGTGGTGTCCCGCGGTGTAGTTGGGTATGTAAAGCCCGCGGTGTAGTTGGGTATGTGATGCCCGCGGTGTCATTGGGTATGTGGTGCCCGCGGTACTAGGGTATTTGGTGCCCGCAGTGTACTAGGATATGTGATGCCCGCGGTGTACTTGGGTATGTGGTGCCCGCGGTGTAGTTGGGTATGTGATGCCCGCGGTGTACTAGGGTATGTGGTGCCCGCGGTGTACTAGGGTATGTGGTGCCCGCGGTGTACTTGGGTATGTGATGCCCGCGGTGTAGTTGGGTATGTGATGCCCGCGGTGTGCTTGGGTATGTGATGCCCGCGGTAAACTTGGGTATGTGGTGCCCGCGGTGTAGTTAGGTATGTGATGCCCGCGGTGTACTAGGGTATGTGGTGCCCGCAGTTTAGTTGGGTATGTGATGCCCGCGGTGTACGTGGGTATGTGATGCCCGCGGTATACTTAGGTATGTGGTGCCCGCGGTGTTGTTATGTATGTGGTGCCCGCGGTGTACTAGGGTATGTGATGCCCGCGGTATACTAGGGTATGTGGTGCCCGCAGTGTAGTTGGGTATGTGATGCCCGCGAAGTACTAGGGTATGTGGTGCCCGCAGTGTACTAGGGTATGTGATGCCCGCGGTGTACTTGGGTATGTGGTGCCCGCGGTGTAATTGGGTATGTGATGCCCGCGGTGTACTAGGGTATGTGATGCCCACGGTATACTTGGGTATGTGGTGCCCGCGGTGTAGTTGGGTATGTGATGCCCGCGGTGTACTAGGGTATGTGGTGCCTGCGGTGTACTAGGGTATGTGATGCCCACGGTGTACTTGGGTATGTGGTGTCCCGCGGTGTAGTTGGGTATGTAAAGCCCGCGGTGTAGTTGGGTATGTGATGCCCGCGGTGTCATTGGGTATGTGGTGCCCGCGGTACTAGGGTATTTGGTGCCCGCAGTGTACTAGGATATGTGATGCCCGCGGTGTACTTGGGTATGTGGTGCCCGCGGTGTAGTTGGGTATGTGATGCCCGCGGTGTACTAGGGTATGTGGTGCCCGCGGTGTAGTTGGGTATGTGATGCCCGCGGTGTACTAGGGTATGTGGTGCCCGCGGTGTAGTTGGGTATGTGATGCCCGCGGTGTACTAGGGTATGTGGTGCCCGCGGTGTACTTGGGTATGTGATGCCCGCGGTGTACTTGGGTATGTGATGCCCGCGGTGTACTTGGGTATGTGGTGCCCGCGGTGTGGTTGGGTATTTGTTGGCCGCGGTGTACTAGGGTATGTGGTGCCCGCGGTATACTTGGGTATGTGGTGCCCGCGGTGTAGTTGGGTATTTGTTGGCCGCGGTGTACTAGGGTATGTGGTGCCCGCGGTATACTTGGGTATGTGGTGCCCGCGGTGTAGTTGGGTATGTGATGCCCGCGGTGTACTTGGGTATGTAGTGTCCGCGGTGTAGTTGGGTATGTGATGCCCGAGGTGTAGTTGGGTATGTGATGCCCGCGGTGTACTAGGGTATGTGGTGCCCGCGGTGTACTTGGGTATGTGGTGCCCGCGGTGTAGTTGGGTATTTGTTGCCCGCGGTGTACTCGGGTATGTGGTGCCCGCGGTGTAGTTGGGTATGTGATGCCCGCGGTGTAGTTGGGTATGTGATGCCCGCGGTGTCATTGGGTATGTGGTGCCCGCGGTACTAGGGTATTTGGTGCCCTCAGTGTACTAGGATATGTGATGCCCGCGGTGTACTTGGGTATGTGGTGCCCGCGGTGTAGTTGGGTATGTGATGCCCGCGGTGTACTTGGGTATGTGATATCCGCGGTGTACTTGGGTATGTGGTGCCCGCGGTGTGGTTGGGTATTTGTTGGCCGCGGTGTACTAGGGTATGTGGTGCCCGCGGTGTACTTGGGTATGTGGTGCCCGCGGTGTAGTTGGGTATTTGTTGCCCGCGGTGTACTCGGGTATGTGGTGCCCGCAGTGTAGTTGGGTATGTGATGCCCGCGGTGTACTTGGGTATGTGATGTCCGCGGTGTACTTGGGTATGTGGTGCCCGCGGTGTGGTTGGGTATTTGTTGCCCGCGGTGTACTATGGTATGTGGTGCCCGCGGTGTACTTGGGTATGTGGTGCCCGCGGTGTAGTTGGGTATGTGATGCCCGCGGTGTACTAGGGTATGTGGTGTCCGCGGTGTACTAGGGTATGTGGTGCCCGCAGTGTAGTTGGGTATGTGATGTCCGCGGTGTACTTGGGTATGTGGTGCCCGCGGTGTGGTTGGGTATTTGTTGCCCGCGGTGTACTATGGTATGTGGTGCCCGCGGTGTACTTGGGTATGTGATGCCCGCGGTGTACTTGGGTATTTGTTGCCCGCGGTGTACTAGGGTATGTGGTGCCCGCGGTATACTTGGGTATGTGGTGCCCGCGGTGTAGTTGGGTATGTGATGCCCGCGGTGTACTAGGGTATGTGGTGTCCCGCGGTGTAGTTGGGTATGTGATGCCCGCGGTGTACTAGGGTATGTGGTGTCCGCGGTGTACTAGGGTATGTGGTGCCCGCAGTGTTGTTGGGTTATGTGATGCCCGCGGTGTACTTGGGTATGTGGTGCCCGCGGTGTACTAGGGTATGTGGTGCTTGCGGTATACTTGGGTATGTGGTGCCCGCGGTGTAGTTTGGTATGTGATGCCCGCGGTGTACTGGGGTATGTGGTGCCGGCGGTGTACTAGGGTATGTGATGCCCACGGTGAACTTGGGTATGTGGTGTCCCGCGGTGTAGTTGGGTATGTGATGCCCGCGGTGTACTAGGGTATGTGGTGCCCGCGGTGTAGTTGGGTATGTGGTGTCCCGCGGTGTAGTTGGGTATGTGATGCCCGCGGTGTACTAGGGTATGTGGTGCCCGCGCTGTACTAAAGTATGTGGTGCCCGCAGTGTAGTTGGGTATCTGATGCCCACGGTGTACTTGGGTATGTGATGCCCGCGGTGTACTAGGGTATGTGATGCCCGCGAAGTACTAGGGTATGTGGTGCCCGCAGTGTACTAGGGTATGTGATGCCCGCGGTGTACTTGGGTATGTGGTGCCCGCGGTGTAATAGGGTATGTGATGCCCGCGGTGTACTAGGGTATGTGATGCCCGCGGTGTACTTGGGTATGTGGTGCCCGCGGTGTAGTTGGGTATGTGATGCCCGCGGTGTACTAGGGTATGTGGTGCCCGCGGTGTAGTTGGGTATGTGATGCCCGCGGTAAACTTGGGTATGTGGTGCCCGCGGTGTAGTTAGGTATGTGATGCCCGCGGTGTACTAGGGTATGTGGTGCCCGCAGTTTAGTTGGGTATGTGATGCCCGCGGTGTACGTGGGTATGTGATGCCCGCGGTATACTTAGGTATGTGGTGCCCGCGGTGTACTAGGGTATGTGGTGTCCCGCGGTGTAGTTGGGTATGTGATGCCCGCGGTGTACTAGGGTATGTGGTGCCCGCGGTGTAGTTGGGTATGTGATGCCCGAGGTGTAGTTGGGTATGTGATGCCCGCGGTGTACTAGGGTATGTGATGCCCGCGGTGTACTTGGGTATGTGGTGCCCGCGGTGTACTAGAGTATGTGGTGTCCGCGGTGTAGTTAGGTATGTGATGCCCGCGGTGTTCTAGGGTATGTGGTGCCCGCAGTGTTGTTGGGTATGTGATGCCCGCGGTGTACTTGGGTATGTAGTGTCCGCGGTGTAGTTGGGTATGTGATGCCCGAGGTGTAGTTGGGTATGTGATGCCCGCGGTGTACTAGGGTATGTGGTGCCCGCGGTGTACTAGGGTATGTGGTGCCCGCGGTGTACTTGGGTATGTGGTGCCCGCGGTGTACTAGAGTATGTGGTGTCCGCGGTGTACTAGGGTATGTGGTGCCCGCAGTGTTGTTGGGTATGTGATGCCCGCGGTGTACTTGGGTATGTAGTGTCCGCGGTGTAGTTGGGTATGTGATGCCCGAGGTGTAGTTGGGTATGTGATGCCCGCGGTGTACTAGGGTATGTGGTAGCCGCAATGTACTAGGATATGTGATGCCCGCGGTGTACTTGGGTATGTGGTGCCCGCGGTGTAGTTGGGTATGTGATGCCCGCGGTGTACTAGGGTATGTGGTGCCCACGGTGTACTAGGGTATGTGGTGCCCGCGGTGTACTTGGGTATGTGATGCCCGCGGTAAACTTGGGTATGTGGTGCCCGCGGTGTAGTTAGGTATGTGATGCCCGCGGTGTACTAGGGTATGTGGTGCCCGCAGTTTAGTTGGGTATGTGATGCCTGCGGTGTACTAGGGTATGTGGTGCCCGCAGTGTACTAAAGTATGTGGTGCCCGCAGTGTAGTTGGGTATCTGATGCCCACGGTGTACTTGGGTATGTGATGTTCGCGGTGTACTAGGGTATGTGATGCCCGCGAAGTACTAGGGTATTTGGTGCCCTCAGTGTACTAGGATATGTGATGCCCGCGGTGTACTTGGGTATGTGGTGCCCGCGGTGTAGTTGGGTATGTGATGCCCGCGGTGTACTAGGGTATGTGGTGTCCGCGGTGTACTAGGGTATGTGGTGCCCGCAGTGTAGTTGGGTATGTGATGCCCGCGGTGTACTTGGGTATGTGATGTCCGCGGTGTACTTGGGTATGTGGTGCCCGCGGTGTGGTTGGGTATTTGTTGGCCGCGGTGTACTAGGGTATGTGGTGCCCGCGGTATACTTGGGTATGTGGTGCCCGCGGTGTAGTTGGGTATTTGTTGGCCGCGGTGTACTAGGGTATGTGGTGCCCGCGGTATACTTGGGTATGTGGTGCCCGCGGTGTAGTTGGGTATGTGATGCCCGCGGTGTACTTGGGTATGTAGTGTCCGCGGTGTAGTTGGGTATGTGATGCCCGAGGTGTAGTTGGGTATGTGATGCCCGCGGTGTACTAGGGTATGTGGTGCCCGCGGTGTACTTGGGTATGTGGTGCCCGCGGCGTAGTTGGGTATTTGTTGCCCGCGGTGTACTCGGGTATGTGGTGCCCGCGGTGTAGTTGGGTATGTGATGCCCGCGGTGTAGTTGGGTATGTGATGCCCGCGGTGTCATTGGGTATGTGGTGCCCGCGGTACAAGGGTATTTGGTGCCCTCAGTGTACTAGGATATGTGATGCCCGCGGTGTACTTGGGTATGTGGTGCCCGCAGTGTAGTTGGGTAGGTGATGCCCGCGGTGTACTTGGGTATGTGATATCCGCGGTGTACTTGGGTATGTGGTGCCCGTGGTGTGGTTGGGTATTTGTTTCCCGCGGTGTACTATGGTATGTGGTGCCCGCGGTGTACTTGGGTATGTGATGCCCGCGAAGTACTAGGGTATTTGGTGCCCTCAGTGTACTAGGATATGTGATGCCCGCGGTGTACTTGGGTATGTGGTGCCCGCGGTGTAGTTGGGTATGTGATGCCCGCGGTGTACTAGGGTATGTGGTGTCCGCGGTGTACTAGGGTATGTGGTGCCCGCAGTGTAGTTGGGTATGTGATGCCCGCGGTGTACTTGGGTATGTGATGTCCGCGGTGTACTTGGGTATGTGGTGCCCGCGGTGAGGTTGGGTATTTGTTGGCCGCGGTGTACTAGGGTATGTGGTGCCCGCGGTATACTTGGGTATGTGGTGCCCGCGGTGTAGTTGGGTATTTGTTGGCCGCGGTGTACTAGGGTATGTGGTGCCCGCGGTATACTTGGGTATGTGGTGCCCGCGGTGTAGTTGGGTATGTGATGCCCGCGGTGTACTTGGGTATGTAGTGTCCGCGGTGTAGTTGGGTATGTGATGCCCGAGGTGTAGTTGGGTATGTGATGCCCGCGGTTTACTAGGGTATGTGGTGCCCGCGGTGTACTTGGGTATGTGGTGCCCGCGGTGTAGTTGGGTATTTGTTGCCCGCGGTGTACTCGGTATGTGGTGCCCGCGGTGTAGTTGGGTATGTGATGCCCGCGGTGTAGTTGGGTATGTGATGCCCGCGGTGTCATTAGGTATGTGGTGCCCGCGGTACTAGGGTATTTGGTGCCCTCAGTGTACTAGGATATGTGATGCCCGCGGTGTACTTGGGTATGTGGTGCCCGCAGTGTAGTTGGGTATGTGATGCCCGCGGTGTACTTGGGTATGTGATATCCGCGGTGTACTTGGGTATGTGGTGCCCGTGGTGTGGTTGGGTATTTGTTTCCCGCGGTGTACTATGGTATGTGGTGCCCGCGGTGTACTTGGGTATGTGATGCCCGCGGTGTACTTGGGTATGTGATGCCCGCGGTGTACTTGGGTATGTGGTGCCCGCGGTGTGGTTGGGTATTTGTTGGCCGCGGTGTACTAGGGTATGTGGTGCCCGCGGTGTACTTGGGTATGTGGTGCCCGCGGTGTAGTTGGGTATTTGTTGCCCGCGGTGTACTCGGGTATGTGGTGCCCGCGGTGTAGTTGGGTATGTGATGCCCGCGGTGTACTTGGGTATGTGATGTCCGCGGTGTACTTGGGTATGTGGTGCCCGCGGTGTGGTTGGGTATTTGTTGGCCGCGGTGTACTAGGGTATGTGGTGCCCGCGGTATACTTGGGTATGTGGTGCCCGCGGTGTAGTTGGGTATTTGTTGGCCGCGGTGTACTAGGGTATGTGGTGCCCGCGGTATACTTGGGTATGTGGTGCCCGCGGTGTAGTTGGGTATGTGATGCCCGCGGTGTACTTGGGTATGTAGTGTCCGCGGTGTAGTTGGGTATGTGATGCCCGAGGTGTAGTTGGGTATGTGATGCCCGCGGTGTACTCGGGTATGTGGTGCCCGCGGTGTAGTTGGGTATGTGATGTCCGCGGTGTACTTGGGTATGTGGTGCCCGCGGTGTGGTTGGGTATTTGTTGGCCGCGGTGTACTAGGGTATGTGGTGCCCGCGGTATACTTGGGTATGTGGTGCCCGCGGTGTGGTTGGGTATTTGTTGGCCGCGGTGTACTAGGGTATGTGGTGCCCGCGGTATACTTGGGTATGTGGTGCCCGCGGTGTAGTTGGGTATGTGATGCCCGCGGTGTACTTGGGTATGTAGTGTCCGCGGTGTAGTTGGGTATGTGATGCCCGAGGTGTAGTTGGGTATGTGATGCCCGCGGTGTACTCGGGTATGTGGTGCCCGCGGTGTAGTTGGGTATGTGATGCCCGCGGTGTAGTTGGGTATGTGATGCCCGCGGTGTCATTGGGTATGTGGTGCCCGCGGTACTAGGGTATTTGGTGCCCTCAGTGTACTAGGATATGTGATGCCCGCGGTGTACTTGGGTATGTGGTGCCCGCGGTGTAGTTGGGTATGTGATGCCCGCGGTGTACTAGGGTATGTGGTGTCCGCGGTGTACTAGGGTATGTGGTGCCCGCAGTGTAGTTGGATATGTGATGCCCGCGGTGTACTTGGGTATGTGATGTCCGCGGTGTACTTGGGTATGTGGTGCCCGCGGTGTGGTTGGGTATTTGTTGCCCGCGGTGTACTATGGTATGTGGTGCCCGCGGTGTACTTGGGTATGTGATGCCCGCGGTGTACTTGGGTATTTGTTGGCCGCGGTGTACTAGGGTATGTGGTGCCCGCGGTATACTTGGGTATGTGGTGCCCGCGGTGTAGTTGGGTATGTGATGCCCGCGGTGTACTAGGGTATGTGGTGTCCCGCGGTGTAGTTGGGTATGTGATGCCCGCGGTGTACTAGGGTATGTGGTGTCCGCGGTGTACTAGGGTATGTGGTGCCCGCAGTGTTGTTGGGTTATGTGATGCCCGCGGTGTACTTGGGTATGTGGTGCCCGCGGTGTACTAGGGTATGTGGTGCTTGCGGTATACTTGGGTATGTGGTGCCCGCGGTGTAGTTTGGTATGTGATGCCCGCGGTGTACTGGGGTATGTGGTGCCGGCGGTGTACTAGGGTATGTGATGCCCACGGTGTACTTGGGTATGTGGTGTCCCGCGGTGTAGTTGGGTATGTGATGCCCGCGGTGTACTAGGGTATGTGGTGCCCGCGGTGTAGTTGGGTATGTGGTGTCCCGCGGTGTAGTTGGGTATGTGATGCCCGCGGTGTACTAGGGTATGTGGTGCCCGCGCTGTACTAAAGTATGTGGTGCCCGCAGTGTAGTTGGGTATCTGATGCCCACGGTGTACCTGGGTATGTGATGCCCGCGGTGTACTAGGGTATGTGATGCCCGCGAAGTACTAGGGTATGTGGTGCCCGCAGTGTACTAGGGTATGTGATGCCCGCGGTGTACTTGGGTATGTGGTGCCCGCGGTGTAATAGGGTATGTGATGCCCGCGGTGTAGTTTGGTATGTGATGCCCGCGGTGTACTGGGGTATGTGGTGCCGGCGGTGTACTAGGGTATGTGATGCCCACGGTGTACTTGGGTATGTGGTGTCCCGCGGTGTAGTTGGGTATGTGATGCCCGCGGTGTACTAGGGTATGTGGTGCCCGCGGTGTAGTTGGGTATGTGGTGTCCCGCGGTGTAGTTGGGTATGTGATGCCCGCGGTGTACTAGGGTATGTGGTGCCCGCGCTGTACTAAAGTATGTGGTGCCCGCAGTGTAGTTGGGTATCTGATGCCCGCGGTAAACTTGGGTATGTGGTGTCCCGCGGTGTAGTTGGGTATGTGATGCCCGCGGTGTACTAGGGTATGTGGTGCCCGCGGTGTAGTTGGGTATGTGGTGTCCCGCGGTGTAGTTGGGTATGTGATGCCCGCGGTGTACTAGGGTATGTGGTGCCCGCGCTGTACTAAAGTATGTGGTGCCCGCAGTGTAGTTGGGTATCTGATGCCCGCGGTGTACTTGGGTATGTGGTGTCCGCGGTATACTTGGGTATGTGGTGCCCGCGGTGTAGTTGGGTATGTGATGCCCGCGGTGTACTGAACAGCTGCCGAAGCCTGATGACTGGAGTTTCCTGAACACGCACAACCTTCTTCAACAATCAAGCCGATCTAGCTACGCATCATCTCGTCTACCTTCTCTCATCCTCCCAGCTTCTATCAGCCATGCAGCAGCAGCAGCAGCATCCATCAGCCAGCAGCCTCCGCAGCTCCATCGCAGCCGCAACAGTCAGCTTCCTGGACCTGCAGGCTACCGCGACATCCTCATCGTTGCATCCATCACATGAATCACAGCACCTGTCTCGACTCACCGCAGACCCGCCAGATTCACGCCTCCTGGATTGCAGCCACAACAAGCGCATCTCGTTCCGTCTCGACTCACCGTAGACAATGAACGCCTCGCTCGCATCGCATCCTGCCCTCCGCGTCTCGACTCACCGTAGACAATGGGCAACACTACTGGCACAACTTGGACATCATCGACGCTGCTATCGACAGATCGACCTCCGGTCTGGAAAGGGAGTGATGTAGCGCCATCTTTATCGCTACATGGTGAACTACATCGTAGTCAACGAAACCGACCAACAGATGGCGACAAAATCCTAGATCGCGCTTACGAAGTTATCACGGAGTTTGAACATAAGTAATAGAACCGATGACTATCCATGGGTCCTCGGACCCCGAGCCAAAGGTCGCTCGGCGTGGAAGATCTTCCCTTTTCGTTGGAGATACCACACTTATCTCCACATGGGTATGTGGTGTCCGCGGTATACTTGGGTATGTGGTGCCCGCGGTGTAGTTGGGTATGTGATGCCCGCGGTGTACTTGGGTATGTGGTGTCCGCGGTGTAGTTGGGAATGTGATGCCCGAGGTGTAGTTGGGTATGTGATGCCCGCGGTGTACTAGGGTATGTGGTGCCCGCGGTGTACTTGGGTATGTGGTGCCCGCGGTGTAGTTGGGTATTTGTTGCCCGCGGTGTACTCGGGTATGTGGTGCCCGCGGTGTAGTTGGGTATGTGATGCCCGCGGTGTAGTTGGGTATGTGATGCCCGCGGTTTCATTGGGTATGTGGTGCCCGCGGTACTAGGGTATTTGGTGCCCGCAGTGTACTAGGGTATGTGATGCCCGCGGTGTACTAGGGTATGTGATGCCCACGGTGTACTAGGGTATTAGGTGCCCGCAGTGTACTAGGGTATGTGATGCCCGCGGTGTACTTGGGTATGTGGTGCCCGCGGTGTAGTTGGGTATGTGATGCCCGCGGTGTACTAGGGTATGTGGTGCCCGCGGTGTAGTTGGGTATGTGATGCCCGCGGTGTACTAGGGTATGTGGTGCCCGCGGTGTAGTTGGGTATGTGATGCCCGCGGTGTGGTTGGGTATTTGTTGGCCGCGGTGTACTAGGGTATGTGGTGCCCGCGGTGTAGTTGGGTATGTGATGCCCGCGGTGTACTAGGGTATGTGGTGTCCCGCGGTGTAGTTGGGTGTTTGTTGCCCACGGTGTACTTGGGTATGTGATGTCCGCGGTGTACTTGGGTATGTGGTGCCCGCGGTGTGGTTGGGTATTTGTTGCCCACGGTGTACTAGGGTATGTGGTGCCCGCGGTATACTTGGGTATGTGGTGCCTGCGGTGTAGTTGGGTATTTGTTGCCCGCGGTGTACTAGGGTATGTGATGCCCGCGGTGTACTAGGGTATGTGGTGCCCGCGGTGTACTAGGGTATGTGGTGCTTGCGGTATACTTGGGTATGTGGTGCCCGCGGTGTAGTTAGGTATGTGATGCCCGCGGTGTACTGGGGTATGTGGTGCCCGCGGTGTACTAGGGTATGTGATGCCCACGGTGTACTTGGGTATGTGGTGTCCCGCGGTGTATTTGGGTATGTGATGCCCGCGGTGTACTAGGGTATGTGGTGCCCGCGGTGTAGTTGGGTATGTGATGCCCGCGGTGTACTAGGGTATGTGGTGCCCGCGGTGTAGTTGGGTATGTGATGCCCGCGGTGTACTTGGGTATGTGGTGCCCGCGGTGTAGTTGGGTATTTGTTGCCCGCGGTGTACTAGGGTATGTGGTGCCCGCAGTGTAGTTGGGTATGTGATGCCCGCGGTGTACTTGGGTATGTAATGCCCGCGGTATACTTGGGTATGTGGTGCCCGCGGTGTAATTGGGTATGTGATGCCCGCGGTGTACTAGGGTATGTGGTGCCCGCGGTGTAGTTGGGTATTTGTTGCCCGCGGTGTACTCGGGTATGTGGTGTCCGCGGTGTAGTTGGGTATGTGATGCCCGAGGTGTAGTTGGGTATGTGATGCCCGCGGTGTACTAGGGTATGTGGTGCCCGCGGTGTACTTGGGTATGTGGTGCCCGCGGTGTAGTTGGGTATTTGTTGCCCGCGGTGTACTCGGGTATGTGGTGCCCGCGGTGTAGTTGGGTATGTGATGCCCGCGGTGTAGTTGGGTATGTGATGCCCGCGGTCTCATTGGGTATGTGGTGCCCGCGGTACTAGGGTATTTGGTGCCCTCAGTGTACTAGGATATGTGATGCCCGCGGTGTACTTGGGTATGTGGTGCCCGCGGTGTAGTTGGGTATGTGATGCCCGCGGTGTACTAGGGTATGTGGTGTCCGCGGTGTACTAGGGTATGTGGTGCCCGCAGTGTAGTTGGGTATGTGATGCCCGCGGTGTACTTGGGTATGTGATGTCCGCGGTGTACTTGGGTATGTGGTGCCCGCGGTGTGGTTGAGTATTTGTTGCCCGCGGTGTACTATGGTATGTAGTGCCCGCGGTGTACTTGGGTATGTGATGCCCGCGGTGTACTTGGGTATGTTGTTTGAATTGAGGGTAGATTGGTAATTCACCACCGAACTCAACTCGACGGTGCCGCCGCATGAGCGGCAGATAGCTTTTGCGCGTTGAGCCTTTCGGACGCGTGGTTTTCTCAACATTGACCGTGTCAATACCTCACCGTTGGACGTTCCAATAACTATTTGCTTGTGATTGTGTGTGGACTGCTCTAAGACCTAGGACAGCCGTGCTGGAAACCCTAGACACCTATCTGGACTGGAAGCTGCTATCTGGCACCTGGAGTCGAACAGAGGTAGGTGGTGTGCAATTAGCCCTCTTGAATTCAGCAGAATCGATTTCTCCACTCACATACACTGAACATTTACATTTACAAAAAACCTGCCAGTAAAATTTCTCTTTAAAAGAATTGTGAAAACTGCACAATCAAATTGGTCCTTCGATAACCGGATTGGTTTTTTCAAAAAATAGAATTCGTAATTCTATTCTAGCCGTGCTAGATATTAATTTTATACCTAACTCGTAGTTAGTGTAAGTAATTTAGTTTCCCGCGTAACGTATTTTGTTGTTTCGCTGGCAGCTTTTTATCTATATATTTTTACAAAATACACACTTATATATGTCGTACATATTATATTTATTGTATTTGTAGTTAAATTGCTTCGTTTTATTCGTTACATTTCGATATTTTTGAACATTTCTTTGTCCACGTTTCTTTGCCGCCGTTAGTCATTCAAAATGGCGCCTCCCGTCAAAGGCTCTAAAAAGGCCGTGTCATCAGATGAGGAAGCTCAAGGTCATGACTTAACCGTGTTAATTCATAGAAAGCAACGAATGTTCGAGCAAATGCAAAAGGCTTATGATTTATCGCGAGATTTATCGAACGATGACTCTAAAGATATGTTTTTACTATATGTGGCGGATATTGATAATTTGCGTAAATCGTACGAGAGTTTAATTTTTAAAATTCTAGAAAGAGAACTTGAAGATGACCCGAAGTCGTCACTTCGTAGTCATGAATTAAAAAGTTTCGATGAATTGTATTTTCGAGTTAAATTGTCTATAACGAAATGTGAGCCTAGTGCCTATCTCGTTAAGGCTGAAACTTCTTCGAGCTCCGTAGAATCTCGACCACGTCTTCCAAAGTTAGAACTTTTTTCATTCGATGGAAACATAGAAAACTTTAATACATTTTATGAGACATTCTGTTCTCTGGTTCATAATCAGAAAAGTATTCCGAAGATAGATAAATTCCACTATCTATTGTCGTGCACAAAAGGTGCTGCATTAAATATAGTGAAAAGCGTACCTATTTCTGCTAATAACTATGAACTCGTTTGGAAAGGTCTTCTGGATAAATATCAGGATAATAGAATGTTGGTTGGTAGGTATTTAGATAAAATGCTAACTTTTTCGCCGCTTCAAAAAGAATCGTCTTCTAATTTAAACTCGTTTATTGAGAACTTTGAGCATTCATACAAAGCTATAGAAGCATTAAATGTTGACAACTTGAGTGGTTACGTAATGTGTCACATAGCACTGAGGGCCTTAGATCCCTACACTCGTAAATGCTTTGAACAAAAATTAGATCAAAAAACAATTCCTAACTTTGATGATTTAATCGCTTTTGTTCAAAATCACATCAAAGTTTTAGATCATTCTTCGTCCTATTCAGCTACGAGTAACACAAGTGTGCAACAATCCACTCAAAGGAAATTCACTGTACCTAGGCAGGGAAAAAATAATTATTCGCATGCATCTTCTTCAAACACGAAATTTATGTGTTTGCATTGTGGAGAAAATCATATGATTTTCCGTTGTGATCAGTTTCGTAATCTGAGCAACGTTCAGCGCATTAGCCGTGCTAATGACCTGAAATTATGCCACAATTGCCTAAAACCTAATCACGTGTCAAAGGAATGCAAAAGTGAATTTAAATGTTATGTTTGTAAGCAGCCGCATCATATATTGTTGCATCGTGAATCGAGCGATAGTCCACCGAAACCGGTTTTCTATTCGGACACCGCCGCCGCCGCCGCCGCCGCATCGTCGGAGAAGCCGCCATGCAGTACTCATGCGCCCGCTCTTATCAGTAATAACCATATTGCGTCTACGCATAACTATGCAGTTATACTAGGGACAGCTGTTGTGCACGTTCGGGATTCGTTTAACAATTATCAAACTTGCCGCGTTTTAATTGATTCTGGCGCGCAATCGAATTTTATGACATTTGACTGCTTTCAACGATTAGGTTTATCTGCTAAAAAATGCCCTTACAATATTTATGGCTTAGGTGGTGAAAATGTAAAAACAAACGGGATGGTATCGTGTACTATAAAGCCGCGTAACTGCGCGTCTCCCAGTTTTGATTTAAATGCTGTTATTTTAACTCGTTTAACTTCCGACCTGCCGACCGTTCAGATACCTGACAATATTATCCATCATTATAATGATTTAGAATTAGCTGATCCGTGGTTTTACAGGAAATCGCCTATTGATATTATATTAGCTGCTGATATTTTTCCGTATATATACGACGGAAAAAAAATAATAATAAATCCCGATGTGCCGATAGCTCTAAGTAGCATTTTTGGATTTGTAGTGACAGGAAGACTTCAACAACTTGTAGCGACAACATCGCTGGTGTCGTACACCATAGAAGAAAAGTCGTTAAACACTACTCTCAAACGTTTTTGGGAGGTAGAAGCTCCGCCGTGCGAAGTACCAACCGATCCATTAGATGAATTGGCAGAAAGAATATTTTTACAACAACATTATCGTGATGAAACAGGAAGATATGTTTCTCCGATCCTTTTGAATCCTGAACATAAACCACTTGGTGACTCATATGATACCGCTCTGAAGCGACTCACTCAAGTCGAGCGCCGTCTCGCTCGATCACCAGACCTTCGTAAGGCCTATGTCGACTTCATGAAGGAATACGAGTCCCTAGGTCACATGGAACCCTATGAGGGTACGGAACCCTCAGGTTATTTTATTCCGCACCATTGTGTGTTACGTCCGTCGAGTACTACCACGCCCTTGCGCGTAGTTTACGATGGCTCCGCCAAAACAACGTCTGGTACGTCGCTCAACGATGCACTGTTGACCGGAAAAAAGCTACATCTGGATATACTTAAAATAATAATCAATTTTCGACTTTATGATGTATGCTTTACGGCTGACGTTTCAAAAATGTATCGCGCGGTATTAATTAATCCTGTCGATAGGAAGTACCAGCACATTCTGTGGCGTGACCATCCTACGGAGCCTGTACGTACCTACGAACTAACTAGAAATACCTATGGTCTTCGTAGTGCACCATTTGTGGCGGTACGTACTTTACATCAGCTGGCGTCGGATGAGCTGGCTCGCAATGAGCAGCCGATTAGTGATTCGCTGCGCTTCGCCTCCAGTGAGCTGATTCCGTCTGATCAGCCAATCAGAACTAAGGCAGCGGAAATACTAAAAAAGGGTTGTTATGTTGATGATGTTTTGTGGTCATGTCAAACCCAGGAAGAAGCTTGTACGTTGCAAGATGATTTAACCACGCTTCTGAAAGAAGGTGGTTTTGATTTAAGAAAATGGGCAAGTAACCGTCCAGAGTTGCTATCAAGAATGCAATCAGACCAGATTTCTGCTATTAATTTTCAAGACGATACGTTATCGTCATCGCTTAAAGTTTTAGGTTTGACTTGGTTACCTGCGTGTGACTCATTCTCCTTTAATTACAATTTGACTGACGCCAAACAAACTAAACGTTCTGTTTTAAAATTGCTCGCAAGCATATTTGACCCGGTAGGTTTTATCGCACCGTGTACTTTTGTCGCTAAGTGCATAATGCAAGATCTTTGGAAACTTGGCCTGGGCTGGGATGACCAGTTACCATCTGAACTTATTTCTCAGTGGAATAGGTTTATTTCAGAGTTATCAACATTAGGTAATTTGCGAATTGAACGTCATGTTTTAATAACAAACTTTAAAAAAGTTAATTTAATTGCGTTTTGCGATGCGTCATCGCGTGGCTATGCAGCCTGTGTATACCTACGCAGCGTAGATAGGGATGATCGTGTGAAGGTAAGGTTGTTGACAAGTAAGTCGAAAGTCGCACCGTTAAATCCTATTTTGTCAATACCTAGACTTGAACTTGAGGCAGCCGTGCTCCTCTCTAAGCTTGTTAGTTTTGTCTTAAAAAACTTAACTGACTTTGAAGTTTCAATCATTGCATTAGGTGATTCAAACAACGTTTTAGCGTGGTTACAAACTCCGCCTTATAAATTAAAAACTTTTGTGGCTAACCGTGTTAGTCAGGTGACCGCCGTGGTCCCTTCTAATTGTTGGTTTCACGTGAACAGCGAGAATAACGCTGCCGATATATGTTCACGCGGTGCGATGCCGGCTCGCTTCGTGGAAGGCGCTGCGGAGTGGGTTCACGGCCCGGAGTGGCTATATGAAGACCAAGTAAAATGGCCTATTAAATCATTTTACGTAAAAGATTCTTCTAAAATTCTTGATATAAAGTCTAATTGTGATACTTTTGTTTTGAGTTCGTGTGACGATAAAATTAAATCTTTAACTAATGATTTAGAAGAAACATTTAATAAATTTTCATCTTTTAATAGATTGCAACGTGTTGTTGCTTGGTGCCATCGATTTATGTCGAATATAAAATCAAAAAAATCTGCGAGGTCAGATGGACCCCTCAGGTCATCAGAGTTGAAGTCGGCTCATAACACTATCATTCGTGTGGTACAATTAAATAATTTTCACGATGAAATTGCATCATTGCGTAAAAATAAATATGTAGTTTCTTTGCGTAAACTTTCACCCTTTATAGATTCTCATGAATTTCTCAGGGTGGGGGGTAGGCTCGTACAGTCCGACCTACCATATAATATGAAGCACCCTGTGCTTTTACCTAAATGTCACACGACCAAAATAATGATTGAATATTTTCACCGATTGTATTTACATGTAGGGCCGCGTACGTTACAAGGCATATTATGTAAAAACTATTGGATAGTTAATGCTCGTAGCATTATAAGATCTGTCTTATCTAAGTGCAAAACTTGTTTTCGTTGCCGACCGAGCTCGATCCAGCCCGCTATGGGAACGTTACCCGCGCCTAGATTAAAACCAGATAAGGTTTTTAATCACGTTGGCTGTGATCTGGGTGGACCTTTTTTTGTGAAGGAAAGTTTAAGGCGAAATGCAAAGGTTTACAAGTCGTACTTGTGCCTGTTTGTTTGTTTTGCAACAAAAGCTGTGCACTTAGAAGTTTTAACTGATCTAAGTTGCGATTGTTTTTTAGCTGCATTTGATAGATTTGTGGCTCGTCGCGGACTTTGCAGTTGTTTATATTCAGATTGTGGTACTAATTTTATTGCGGCAGCCAAGCATTTAAAAGAAGTCGTAAACTTTTTAAATAATAAAAATAATCAAGATAAGATTGTCAATGGACTAACAACTCGTCAAGTAGAATGGCGTAATAATCCTCCCAACGCAGCTAGTATGGGTGGACTTTGGGAAGCAGGAATAAAATCTGCCAAACATCACCTTCACCGTGTGGTCGGTGATCGGTCCCTCACCTTTGAGGAGTTGAGTACCTACTGTTTTTTGCAGAGTAGAAGCTGTTTTAAATTCACGCCCTCTATGTTCCTTATCAGACAACCCAAACGAGTTTGAAGTTTTAACCGCGGGTCACTTCCTGATAGGTCAAAGCTTATTAGCTGTACCGGAATATGATTTTGATGACGTATCTCAGAACAGATTGTCACGTTGGCAATCCATTCAGAAGGTTTCACAGTCATTTTGGAGGCGTTGGTCAGATGACTACCTTCACACTCTCCAGCAGAGAGCGAAGTGGTTTGAATCGCCACCTAATTTAAATGTCGGTGATTTAGTTTTGCTAAAGTCAAATCTGACTCGACCTCTTCAGTGGAATTTAGCTCGCATTGACAAAGTTCATAGTGGCGTTGACAAAGTTAATCGCGTTTTAACTTTACGTACTAAAAATGGTTTAATTCAGAGACCGACGAATAAAGTCTGTCCATTGCCATACGTAAATTAATTACATTTACAATAAATTTATTTTAGTTGTAAGCTATACTTTATTGATATCTACTCATACACTTTTAGGTACACTTCACACTTCGAAAACTTTAGGTACAATAAATACTTACTTCGTAACTTATAATTATATATATATTTTTGTATAACTTATACATACATCCATACATGCCCTACACTATTCATTCATTTAGGGAAATCAATCATATTGATTTCGGTGAGGGGTATGTTTGATCTCTGCTGTTGAATTGAGGGTAGATTGGTAATTCACCACCGAACTCAACTCGACGGTGCCGCCGCATGAGCGGCAGATAGCTTTTGCGCGTTGAGCCTTTCGGACGCGTGGTTTTCTCAACATTGACCGTGTCAATACCTCACCGTTGGACGTTCCAATAACTATTTGCTTGTGATTGTGTGTGGACTGCTCAAAGACCTAGGACAGCCGTGCTGGAAACCCTAGACACCTATCTGGACTGGAAGCTGCTATCTGGCACCTGGAGTCGAACAGAGGTAGGTGGTGTGCAATTAGCCCTCTTGAATTCAGCAGAATCGATTTCTCCACTCACATACACTGAACATTTACATTTACAAAAAACCTGCCAGTAAAATTTCTCTTTAAAAGAATTGTGAAAACTGCACATATGTGGTGCCCGCGGTGTGGTTGGGTATTTGTTGGCCGCGGTGTACTAGGGTATGTGGTGCCCGCGGTATACTTGGGTATGTGGTGCCCGCGGTGTAGTTGGGTATGTGATGCCCGCGGTGTACTAGGGTATGTGGTGTCCCGCGGTGTAGTTGGGTATGTGTTGCCCGCGGTGTACTAGGGTATGTGGTGCCCGCGGTGTAGTTGGGTATGTGGTGCCCGCGGTGTAGTTGGGTATGTGATGCCCGAGGTGTAGTTGGGTATGTGATGCCCGCGGTGTACTAGGGTATGTGGTGCCCGCGGTGTACTTGGGTATGTGGTGCCCGCGGTGTACTAGGGTATGTGGTGTCCGCGGTGTACTAGGGTATGTGGTGCCCGCAGTGTAGTTGGGTATGTGATGCCCGCGGTGTACTTGGGTATGTGGTGCCCGCGGTGTACTAGGGTATGTGGTGCCCGCAGTGTAGTTGGGTATGTGATGCCCGCGGTGTACTTGGGTATGTAATGCCCGCGGTATACTTGGGTATGTGGTGCCCGCGGTGTAGTTGGGTATGTGATGCCCGCGGTGTACTAGGGTATGTGGTGCCCGCGGTGTACTTGGGTATGTGATGCCCGCGGTGTACTTGGGTATGTGATGTCCGCGGTGTACTTGGGTATGTGGTGCCCGCGGTGTGGTTGGGTATTTGTTGGCCGCGGTGTACTAGGGTATGTGGTGCCCGCGGTATACTTGGGTATGTGGTGCCCGCGGTGTAGTTGGGTATGTGATGCCCGCGGTGTACTAGGGTATGTGGTGCCCGCGGTGTAGTTAGGTATGTGATGCCCGCGGTGTACTTGGGTATGTGGTGTCCGCGGTGTAATTGGGAATGTGATGCTCGAGGTGTAGTTGGGTATGTGATGCCCGCGGTGTACTAGGGTATGTGGTGCCCGCGGTGTACTTGGGTATGTGGTGCCCGCGGTGTAGTTGGGTATTTGTTGCCCGCGGTGTACTCGGGTATGTGGTGCCCGCGGTGTAGTTGGGTATGTGATGCCCGCGGTGTAGTTGGGTATGTGATGCCCGCGGTTTCATTGGGTATGTGGTGCCCGCGGTACTAGGGTATTTGGTGCCCGCAGTGTACTAGGGTATGTGATGCCCGCGGTGTACTAGGGTATGTGATGCCCACGGTGTACTAGGGTATTTGGTGCCCGCAGTGTACTAGGGTATGTGATGCCCGCGGTGTACTTGGGTATGTGGTGCCCGCGGTGTAGTTGGGTATGTGATGCCCGCGGTGTACTAGGGTATGTGGTGGCCGCGGTGTAGTTGGGTATGTGATGCCCGCGGTGTACTAGGGTATGTGGTGCCCGCGGTGTAGTTGGGTATGTGATGCCCGCGGTGTACTTGGGTATGTGGTGCCCGCGGTGTAGTTGGGTATTTGTTGCCCGCGGTGTACTACGGTATGTGGTGCCCGCAGTGTAGTTGGGTATGTGATGCCCGCGGTGTACTTGGGTATGTAATGCCCGCGGTATACTTGGGTATGTGGTGCCCGCGGTGTAGTTGGGTATGTGGTGCCTGCGGTGTACTTGGGTATGTGGTGCCCGCGGTGTAGTTGGGTATGTGATGCCCGCGGTGTACTAGGGTATATGATGCCCGCGGTGTAATTGGGTATGTGACGCCCGCGATGTGCTTGGGTATGTGGTGCCCGCAGTGTACTAGGGTATGTGATGCCCACGGTGTACTTGGGTATGTGGTGTCCCGCGGTGTAGTTGGGTATGTGATGCCCGCGGTGTCATTGGGTATGTGGTGCCCGCGGTACTAGGGTATTTGGTGCCCTCAGTGTACTAGGATATGTGATGCCCGCGGTGTACTTGGGTATGTGGTGCCCGCGGTGTAGTTGGGTATGTGATGCCCGCGGTGTACTAGGGTATGTGGTGTCCGCGGTGTACTAGGGTATGTGGTGCCCGCAGTGTAGTTGGGTATGTGATGCCCGCGGTGTACTTGGGTATGTGATGTCTGCGGTGTACTTGGGTATGTGGTGCCCGCGGTGTGGTTGGGTATTTGTTGCCCGCGGTGTACTATGGTATGTGGTGCCCGCGGTGTACTTGGGTATGTGATGCCCGCGGTGTACTTGGGTATGTGATGCCCGCGGTGTGCTTGGGTATGTGGTGCCCGCGGTGTGGTTGGGTATTTGTTGGCCGCGGTGTACTAGGGTATGTGGTGCCCGCGGTATACTTGGGTATGTGGTGCCCGTGGTGTAGTTGGGTATTTGATGCCCGCGGTGTACAAGGGTATGTGGTGTCCCGCGGTGTAGTTGGGTGTTTGTTGCCCGCGGTGTACTTGGGTATGTGATGTCCGCGGTGTACTTGGGTATGTGGTGCCCGCGGTGTGGTTGGGTATTTGTTGCCCACGGTGTACTAGGGTATGTGGTGCCCGCGGTATACTTGTGTATGTGGTGCCTGCGGTGTAGTTGGGTATTTGTTGCCCGCGGTGTACTAGGGTATGTGATGCCCGCGGTGTACTAGGGTATGTGGTGCCCGCGGTGTACTAGGGTATGTGGTGCTTGCGGTATACTTGGGTATGTGGTGCCCGCGGTGTAGTTAGGTATGTGATGCCCGCGGTGTACTGGGGTATGTGGTGCCCGCGGTGTAGTTGGGTATGTGATGCCCGCGGTGTACTAGGGTATGTGGTGCCCGCGGTGTACTTGGGTATGTGATGCCCGCGGTGTACTTGGGTATGTGATGTCCGCGGTGTACTTGGGTATGTGGTGCCCGCGGTGTGGTTGGGTATTTGTTGGCCGCGGTGTACTAGGGTATGTGGTGCCCGCGGTATACTTGGGTATGTGGTGCCCGCGGTGTAGTAGGGTATGTGATGCCCGCGGTGTACTAGGGTATGTGGTGCCCGCGGTGTACTTGGGTATGTGATGCCCGCGGTGTACTTGGGTATGTGATGTCCGCGGTGTACTTGGGTATGTGGTGCCCGCGGTGTGGTTGGGTATTTGTTGGCCGCGGTGTACTAGGGTATGTGGTGCCCGCGGTATACTTGGGTATGTGGTGCCCGCGGTGTAGTTGGGTATGTGATGCCCGCGGTGTACTAGGGTATGTGGTGCCCGCGGTGTAGTTGGGTATGTGATGCCCGCGGTGTACTTGGGTATGTGGTGTCCGCGGTGTAGTTGGGAATGTGATGCCCGAGGTGTAGTTGGGTATGTGATGACCGCGGTGTGCTTGGGTATGTGGTGCCCGCGGTGTGGTTGGGTATTTGTTGGCCGCGGTGTACTAGGGTATGTGGTGCCCGCGGTATACTTGGGTATGTGGTGCCCGCGGTGTAGTTGGGTATTTGATGCCCGCGGTGTACAAGGGTATGTGGTGTCCCGCGGTGTAGTTGGGTGTTTGTTGCCCGCGGTGTACTTGGGTATGTGATGTCCGCGGTGTACTTGGGTATGTGGTGCCCGCGGTGTGGTTGGGTATTTGTTGCCCACGGTGTACTAGGGTATGTGGTGCCCGCGGTATACTTGGGTATGTGGTGCCTGCGGTGTAGTTGGGTATTTGTTGCCCGCGGTGTACTAGGGTATGTGATGCCCGCGGTGTACTAGGGTATGTGGTGCCCGCGGTGTACTAGGGTATGTGGTGCTTGCGGTATACTTGGGTATGTGGTGCCCGCGGTGTAGTTAGGTATGTGATGCCCGCGGTGTACTGGGGTATGTGGTGCCCGCGGTGTAGTTGGGTATGTGATGCCCGCGGTGTACTAGGGTATGTGGTGCCCGCGGTGTACTTGGGTATGTGATGCCCGCGGTGTACTTGGGTATGTGATGTCCGCGGTGTACTTGGGTATGTGGTGCCCGCGGTGTGGTTGGGTATTTGTTGGCCGCGGTGTACTAGGGTATGTGGTGCCCGCGGTATACTTGGGTATGTGGTGCCCGCGGTGTAGTAGGGTATGTGATGCCCGCGGTGTACTAGGGTATGTGGTGCCCGCGGTGTACTTGGGTATGTGATGCCCGCGGTGTACTTGGGTATGTGATGTCCGCGGTGTACTTGGGTATGTGGTGCCCGCGGTGTGGTTGGGTATTTGTTGGCCGCGGTGTACTAGGGTATGTGGTGCCCGCGGTATACTTGGGTATGTGGTGCCCGCGGTGTAGTTGGGTATGTGATGCCCGCGGTGTACTAGGGTATGTGGTGCCCGCGGTGTAGTTGGGTATGTGATGCCCGCGGTGTACTTGGGTATGTGGTGTCCGCGGTGTAGTTGGGAATGTGATGCCCGAGGTGTAGTTGGGTATGTGATGCCCGCGGTGTACTAGGGTATGTGGTGCCCGCGGTGTACTTGGGTATGTGGTGCCCGCGGTGTAGTTGGGTATTTGTTGCCCGCGGTGTACTCGGGTATGTGGTGCCCGCGGTGTAGTTGGGTATGTGATGCCCGCGGTGTAGTTGGGTATGTGATGCCCGCGGTTTTATTGGGTATGTGGTGCCCGCGGTACTAGGACATTTGGTGCCCGCAGTGTACTAGGGTATGTGATGCCCGCGGTGTACTAGGGTATGTGATGCCCACGGTGTACTAGGGTATTAGGTGCCCGCAGTGTACTAGGGTATGTGATGCCCGCGGTGTACTTGGGTATGTGGTGCCCGCGGTGTAGTTGGGTATGTGATGCCCGCGGTGTACTAGGGTATGTGGTGCCCGCGGTGTAGTTGGGTATGTGATGCCCGCGGTGTACTAGGGTATGTGGTGCCCGCGGTGTAGTTGGGTATGTGATGCCCGCGGTGTGGTTGGGTATTTGTTGGCCGCGGTGTACTAGGGTATGTGGTGCCCGCGGTATACTTGGGTATGCGGTGCCCGCGGTGTAGTTGGGTATGTGATGCCCGCGGTGTACTAGGGTATGTGGTGTCCCGCGGTGTAGTTGGGTGTTTGTTGCCCGCGGTGTACTTGGGTATGTGATGTCCGCGGTGTACTTGGGTATGTGGTGCCCGCGGTGTGGTTGGGTATTTGTTGCCCACGGTGTACTAGGGTATGTGGTGCCCGCGGTATACTTGGGTATGTGGTGCCTGCGGTGTAGTTGGGTATTTGTTGCCCGCGGTGTACTAGGGTATGTGATGCCCGCGGTGTACTAGGGTATGTGGTGCCCGCGGTGTACTAGGGTATGTGGTGCTTGCGGTATACTTGGGTATGTGGTGCCCGCGGTGTAGTTGGGTATGTGATGCCCGCGGTGTACTGGGGTATGTGGTGCCCGCGGTGTACTAGGGTATGTGATGCCCACGGTGTACTTGGGTATGTGGTGTCCCGCGGTGTATTTGGGTATGTGATGCCCGCGGTGTACTAGGGTATGTGGTGCCCGCGGTGTAGTTGGGTATGTGATGCCCGCGGTGTACTAGGGTATGTGGTGCCCGCGGTGTAGTTGGGTATGTGATGCCCGCGGTGTACTTGGGTATGTGGTGCCCGCGGTGTAGTTGGGTATTTGTTGCCCGCGGTGTACTAGGGTATGTGGTGCCCGCAGTGTAGTTGGGTATGTGATGCCCGCGGTGTACTTGGGTATGTAATGCCCGCGGTATACTTGGGTATGTGGTGCCCGCGGTGTAGTTGGGTATGTGATGCCCGCGGTGTACTAGGGTATGTGGTGCCCGCGGTGTACTTGGGTATGTGATGCCCGCGGTATACTTGGGTATGTGGTGCCTGCGGTGTAGTTGGGTATTTGTTGCCCGCGGTGTACTAGGGTATGTGATGCCCGCGGTGTACTAGGGTATGTGGTGCCCGCGGTGTACTAGGGTATGTGGTGCTTGCGGTGTACTTGGGTATGTGATGCCCGCGGTGTACTTGGGTATGTGATGTCCGCGGTGTACTTGGGTATGTGGTGCCCGCGGTGTGGTTGGGTATTTGTTGGCCGCGGTGTACTAGGGTATGTGGTGCCCGCGGTATACTTGGGTATGTGGTGCCCGCGGTGTAGTAGGGTATGTGATGCCCGCGGTGTACTAGGGTATGTGGTGCCCGCGGTGTACTTGGGTATGTGATGCCCGCGGTGTACTTGGGTATGTGATGTCCGCGGTGTACTTGGGTATGTGGTGCCCGCGGTGTGGTTGGGTATTTGTTGGCCGCGGTGTACTAGGGTATGTGGTGCCCGCGGTATACTTGGGTATGTGGTGCCCGCGGTGTAGTTGGGTATGTGATGCCCGCGGTGTACTAGGGTATGTGGTGCCCGCGGTGTAGTTGGGTATGTGATGCCCGCGGTGTACTTGGGTATGTGGTGTCCGCGGTGTAGTTGGGAATGTGATGCCCGAGGTGTAGTTGGGTATGTGATGCCCGCGGTGTACTAGGGTATGTGGTGCCCGCGGTGTACTTGGGTATGTGGTGCCCGCGGTGTAGTTGGGTATTTGTTGCCCGCGGTGTACTCGGGTATGTGGTGCCCGCGGTGTAGTTGGGTATGTGATGCCCGCGGTGTAGTTGGGTATGTGATGCCCGCGGTTTCATTGGGTATGTGGTGCCCGCGGTACTAGGGTATTTGGTGCCCGCAGTGTACTAGGGTATGTGATGCCCGCGGTGTACTAGGGTATGTGATGCCCACGATGTACTAGGGTATTAGGTGCCCGCAGTGTACTAGGGTATGTGATGCCCGCGGTGTACTTGGGTATGTGGTGCCCGCGGTGTAGTTGGGTATGTGATGCCCGCGGTGTACTAGGGTATGTGGTGCCCGCGGTGTAGTTGGGTATGTGATGCCCGCGGTGTACTTGGGTATGTGGTGCCTGCGGTGTAGTTGGGTATTTGTTGCCCGCGGTGTACTAGGGTATGTGATGCCCGCGGTGTACTAGGGTATGTGGTGCCCGCGGTGTACTAGGGTATGTGGTGCTTGCGGTATACTTGGGTATGTGGTGCCCGCGGTGTAGTTAGGTATGTGATGCCCGCGGTGTACTGGGGTATGTGGTGCCCGCGGTGTACTAGGGTATGTGATGCCCACGGTGTACTTGGGTATGTGGTGTCCCGCGGTGTATTTGGGTATGTGATGCCCGCGGTGTACTAGGGTATGTGGTGCCCGCGGTGTAGTTGGGTATGTGATGCCCGCGGTGTACTAGGGTATGTGGTGCCCGCGGTGTAGTTGGGTATGTGATGCCCGCGGTGTACTTGGGTATGTGGTGCCCGCGGTGTAGTTGGGTATTTGTTGCCCGCGGTGTACTAGGGTATGTGGTGCCCGCAGTGTAGTTGGGTATGTGATGCCCGCGGTGTACTTGGGTATGTAATGCCCGCGGTATACTTGGGTATGTGGTGCCCGCGGTGTAGTTGGGTATGTGATGCCCGCGGTGTACTAGGGTATGTGGTGCCCGCGGTGTACTTGGGTATGTGATGCCCGCGGTATACTTGGGTATGTGGTGCCTGCGGTGTAGTTGGGTATTTGTTGCCCGCGGTGTACTAGGGTATGTGATGCCCGCGGTGTACTAGGGTATGTGGTGCCCGCGGTGTACTAGGGTATGTGGTGCTTGCGGTGTACTTGGGTATGTGATGCCCGCGGTGTACTTGGGTATGTGATGTCCGCGGTGTACTTGGGTATGTGGTGCCCGCGGTGTGGTTGGGTATTTGTTGGCCGCGGTGTACTAGGGTATGTGGTGCCCGCGGTATACTTGGGTATGTGGTGCCCGCGGTGTAGTAGGGTATGTGATGCCCGCGGTGTACTAGGGTATGTGGTGCCCGCGGTGTACTTGGGTATGTGATGCCCGCGGTGTACTTGGGTATGTGATGTCCGCGGTGTACTTGGGTATGTGGTGCCCGCGGTGTGGTTGGGTATTTGTTGGCCGCGGTGTACTAGGGTATGTGGTGCCCGCGGTATACTTGGGTATGTGGTGCCCGCGGTGTAGTTGGGTATGTGATGCCCGCGGTGTACTAGGGTATGTGGTGCCCGCGGTGTAGTTGGGTATGTGATGCCCGCGGTGTATTTGGGTATGTGGTGTCCGCGGTGTAGTTGGGAATGTGATGCCCGAGGTGTAGTTGGGTATATGATGCCCGCGGTGTACTAGGGTATGTGGTGCCCGCGGTGTACTTGGGTATGTGGTGCCCGCGGTGTAGTTGGGTATTTGTTGCCCGCGGTGTACTCGGGTATGTGGTGCCCGCGGTGTAGTTGGGTATGTGATGCCCGCGGTGTAGTTGGGTATGTGATGCCCGCGGTTTCATTGGGTATGTGGTGCCCGCGGTACTAGGGTATTTGGTGCCCGCAGTGTACTAGGGTATGTGATGCCCGCGGTGTACTAGGGTATGTGATGCCCACGATGTACTAGGGTATTAGGTGCCCGCAGTGTACTAGGGTATGTGATGCCCGCGGTGTACTTGGGTATGTGGTGCCCGCGGTGTAGTTGGGTATGTGATGCCCGCGGTGTACTAGGGTATGTGGTGCCCGCGGTGTAGTTGGGTATGTGATGCCCGCGGTGTACTAGGGTATGTGGTGCCCGCGGTGTAGTTGGGTATGTGATGCCCGCGGTGTGGTTGGGTATTTGTTGGCCGCGGTGTACTAGGGTATGTGGTGCCCGCGGTATACTTGGGTATGTGGTGCCCGCGGTGTAGTTGGGTATGTGATGCCCGCGGTGTACTAGGGTATGTGGTGTCCCGCGGTGTAGTTGGGTGTTTGTTGCCCGCGGTGTACTTGGGTATGTGATGTCCGCGGTGTACTTGGGTATGTGGTGCCCGCGGTGTGGTTGGGTATTTGTTGCCCACGGTGTACTAGGGTATGTGGTGCCCGCGGTATACTTGGGTATGTGGTGCCTGCGGTGTAGTTGGGTATTTGTTGCCCGCGGTGTACTAGGGTATGTGATGCCCGCGGTGTACTAGGGTATGTGGTGCCCGCGGTGTACTAGGGTATGTGGTGCTTGCGGTATACTTGGGTATGTGGTGCCCGCGGTGTAGTTAGGTATGTGATGCCCGCGGTGTACTGGGGTATGTGGTGCCCGCGGTGTACTAGGGTATGTGATGCCCACGGTGTACTTGGGTATGTGGTGTCCCGCGGTGTATTTGGGTATGTGATGCCCGCGGTGTACTAGGGTATGTGGTGCCCGCGGTGTAGTTGGGTATGTGATGCCCGCGGTGTACTAGGGTATGTGGTGCCCGCGGTGTAGTTGGGTATGTGATGCCCGCGGTGTACTTGGGTATATGGTGCCCGCGGTGTAGTTGGGTATTTGTTGCCCGCGGTGTACTAGGGTATATGGTGCCCGCAGTGTAGTTGGGTATGTGATGCCCGCGGTGTACTAGGGTATGTGATGCCCACGGTGTACTTGGGTATGTGGTTTCCCGCGGTGTAGTTGGGTATGAGATGCCCGCGGTGTAGTTGGGTATGTGATGCCCGCAGTGTCATTGGGTATGTGGTGCCCGCGGTGTACTAGGGTATGTGGTGCCCGCGGTGTACTAGGGTATGTGGTGCCCGCGGTGTACTTGGGTATGTGATGGCCGCGATGTACTTTGGTATGTGATGCCCGCGGTGTACTTGGGTATGTGGTGCCCGCTGTGTAGTTGGGTGTTTGTTGCCCGCGGTGTACTAGGGTATATGGTGCCCGCGGTATACTTGGGTATGTGGTGCCCGCGGTGTAGTTGGGTATGTGATGCCCGCGGTGTACTAGGGTATGTGGTGCCCGCGCTGTACTAGGGTATGTGATGCCCACGGTGTACTTGGGTATGTGGTGTCCCGCGGTGTAGTTGGGTATGTGATGCCCGCGGTGTACTAGGGTATGTGGTGCCCGCGGTATACTTGGGTATGTGGTGCCCGCGGTGAACTAGAAAGAATGAAAAATAAATATTACTATCATTAGGAAACAATATTATACAAAAATACGACCTATTAACTTCCGCGGGTTCTGTACCACAGTGCTAGTCGAAGATGCATTCACAAAAACATCACGCTCGGGAAGACGGATATATTAGCAATATTCAATAAAGCAGTTCTGAAATAAAATAAAGTAGTGATTGTTGATCCGAAGGAAAAATTCACGGAGCAGCTGTCTTCTGTAAGTCTAGTAAGATTTTTTAAATTTTAACCTAAAGTTAGACCTACACCGAAGTGTACGTAATGGTGGCGGAAGAGAATTCCAGCACTTCGTGGCACAGAAACGAAAACTACCACGAAACGCAGCAGACCCGTGTCTGGGAGTTCGCAATAGTAAAGAAGACGTACGGGAAGTATACCTATTGTAGTCTTGAGCCCAAACAAATTTCGAGAAGAGGTATTGTGGTTTCTTAGTGGTAACGACGTCAAACATTAATGTTGCAAGATGCAAAAACCGTCTGTACTCCATGTTTAATATATTGTGCCGATTTAAGAAAGGTGTGATGTGGCTACGCGGAGGAACATCAAAACAAAACCGAGCGCAGGCATTCTGAACAACCTGTATACGACGAGATGTTTTTGCGAGAAGACGAGGACCGTACACACAATCGACATAGTTGAACTTAGAGAGCACAAGCGAATCAACGAGCATAATGCGAAGGTCTCTCCGTCGATAGCCAACTTAGGGCTTTTATTAGATATTTTCAATATCTGAGTTTTAGTTCCAAGTACCATGTATTTGGTTTTTTTAGCATTGAGCAGAAGGGAGTTGGACTTGGCCCATGCATTAACTCTTACGAGGTCTTCAGTGATTTTAATCTCTGCGGCTCTCAAGTCCTCTGGTTTAAAAGACAGGTACATTTGGATATCATCAGCGTACACGTGGAACTTACAATGTTGGATACAATTCGTGATATCAGCACAGTAGAGAATAAACAAGACGGGACCAAGTATAGAGCCCTGGGGAACGCCTCTAGAAACTTCACGCATCTCAGATGCTACGGTCACACCATCTTTATTGATTTCTACAGATTGGGCTCGATCACTCAGGTAGGAGTTAAACCATCTTATCGCATTTGTTTCAAAACCATAGTAATTTAGCTTTGATAGTAGAAGAGAAATATTGATAGAATCAAACGCGCGAGAAAAATCCAGAAGAACCAGTATTGTACCCAAACCCGCATCCTGCGCTGCAAGGATGTTATCAGTTACGTCCAAAAGAGCAGTATTTGTGCCTCTATTCTTTCTGAAACCCGATTGCAGCTCAGGTAGGATCTGTTGCTTCTCCAGAAACTCTGTTACTTGGCAACAAACTACCTTCTCTAGCACTTTAGAAAGGCAAGGCAGAAGACTTATTGGACGCAAATCTTTTACTTCCTGAGGGTTACAGATTTTAGGTATAGGTTTTACCACGGCTTTTTTCCATGCCGTAGGAAATACTGCAGATACAATGGACTTATTAATAATAGCTGTTATAGTGTCCAAACTCTGAGGAAGTGTAAGCAGTATCATGTCCAAAGATATTTTGTCTATACCCTGTGCATTCGATTTCAACTGTCTCAGAAACTTCAACACTGTCATGGGATCGGATGTTTTTAAAGAGAATGTAATGGGACAGTACTTATGAAATTCAAAAAATGTTAAGTCTGGTATTGTGATACAGGAGTAATGAAGAAAGTTTAAAAAATGATCATTGATCATGTTTGGGTCATCAAAGTGTAACGGAAGTTCCATAGTTTTAGGCGGCAATATTTTAGATTTTAGATTCTTCCACAAAATTTTAGAGTTATGACTATAACAGTTAATGTTTTGCTCGAAAAAAGCTTTTTTCTCATAGTACAAAGCCACAAAAACCTGTCTTTTTAAGTCTTTATAAAAGAGTTTATGGTTTTCTACTTTAGTCTCTCGATGTCTGGCAAGCGCAGCATCACGAAGACGCTTCATCAACTTAACATTATCAGTAAGCCAAGGACTAGCCAAGCCAAGGACTATGGCCTGTAAAGCCCTTTTAAAAGTACTATGTGGCAACCTTGAGGGACGATTCTTTTAGTCGTGGCCCAAAGTGCCCATTCTCCTTTGATTGAAATCTGTCGTTTCGCAAATCTATACGCGCCTTTAGGTAGGTATCTATTTTCTTACGTCGTTGATTCATTATGACAACGTTTCAATAGAGCGCGAAATCTTCTTGGGTTTTTTTTTTTTGGAACAGAGTATTTGTGTTTTTTTATGCTGATATACCTAGATGTTTTATTCATCCCTTTAGGAGTACCTACTTTATTATAATCATGAACATGAACAACAATCAAAACATGATTTCCAAGAAACTATTTTTTTTTCTTTCTTTGGATTTGTTATGTCAGTCAGTGTCAGATTCTGTCAGTGTCTCGAACCACAAAGTATCATATCCTTCAGTCAAACTTAATGAATGAGACACACCCACAGACTAGTACTACACAAATCTAGTTCTTCAACATACGTACCATACCGAATGGTGGCAGCACTTTCATATACACGGCTACACGGGTCGCCATCACGCACACATAAACATTTTACGTTAAATTTTAGGAAAAGAAACAAATAAATTTATGCGTTTTCTGAATAAAAGCGCATGAATTTATTAGATAGATGTTTATAAATATCTCTAATGAGTATACTAAGCATGAATTTCACCCCTTTCACTTATTAGTTGTCTTGTAAAATCTTATTGCTTTTTGTATGAGAAAGGAACCACTTTATGACAAATGTAAGGCCTAACCTAGCACGCCTATTAAAAACATCAATTCTATACAATGCAAGCAGTTGTTTTAAATTGTTGAAGTTTTAGGTTTTTATAAACCGAAAACTTCATGGATAAAAAAAAAGCAAAAAGCTATTAGGTAATGCTAAATAATAGTTACTTTACAGCGCTTTTTCATGAAAATTTGGGCTAATGAAAAAATTGTTCATACAACTTTGGTTTTAAAATAAGTAACTAGCATATTTTAAGCATCTCAATAAAGTATTCCGGTTTACCCAGCTTGATAAATTTACTTATTCAAAAAATATCACCAGATATAATGTTCGAAAAAACTCTTCGATAGTTAAGGCTTAAGTAGTAGCTTATGAAAAAATATTTACGGTAGCATGTCGGTCGGGGTAAAAACGTTAGTACAGTCAACGTTATTTGAAACAATACATTTTGAATCAGCGTTTTGATAATGAAAATGACGTGCTTTTAAGCGGCTCTTTCTTAACCTAGTTTTATTGGTCAAGGTCTAAGATATAATCATCAAAGATTTTGAATACTTAGTCAAAATAGTCTTCATGTACTTTTAAAGTTAAGTTAACATTGAGTTTGGTTTGAGTTTAGTTTTGGTTAAAGATAAAGATAAAATTGTTTAACTGTTGTACATAAAAGATCTTAATTGTAAAGTAGTAAAAATTTATACAGTTGTCCAGTCCGGACGTACAATAAGAGGGTAATGAACAGAGTCATACCCACAAAACATGTCTTTGTCCAAAATATTGTCCTATTTAAATTGTGATCATAGTTGTATTCAAGACCGCACCTTTACTATTAGCAAACAAGATTGATTGAACAGGTAATAGTACGTTATTTTTCTTCTATATGAGCAGCTTGATTGATTGTAGTGATTGATAACGTTTCAAATTAGTTCGAGAAGAATATTCTTTCTGGGATGTCTCGGTAAGAAGATATTTTGATAAATCTTTTTTTTACTATACAACAAATGATGGAATTAATCCAAAATTAAGAGGGAAAATGCATCGGAAGAGGCGTAAACTGAAAACGTTTTTTTGTAATTAATTGTGCAGTGTCTATCACTCTTTTACATAAAAAAATGAAGTGCTGGCACTCATTATCTTATAAATTGGAAAACACCGATTTTAATATTAATGCTTTGCGGCACGAATAATGAGATATTCACTTTAATAGAAAACGTGAAATTGATATGATAAACAAAATTTATTCATATGTAGGTAATGTATATTTTTTAGATACGTTCAAGTTCGAGAAGTACTACGAAGTCTGTGGCTCGAGTTGCAATTACGAAGTCGTGACTTGAAAATCGCGAGTATCGCTTCCACCAATTAAACTAATGAACACTTTCATAATCGCTACTTCGAAATCGAAATAATTAGATTCAATATAACTTTGCCCTCTTCTAAACATTAAGTTTATTGATTTTATAACTTGTAACTAAGTATTAGGGTGGGGTTTCGCTTGCATGTCCAAGGCAATCTATCAAGAGTACTCCATCTAAATTTGGATATCATTTAGAATATTTTGATCTAGTTGTAGTCATTAAATGCTTTCAAAAAGTGTCTTAAACATTCCACACGATATTCTATATAGATAGAAAGATGATATCACACATTTCCACTACGCGTTAGTGTTCAAAACGAGGAAATCCGTACAGGAACCAAAGTCTGAGAGTTAGCAAGTTGAAGTGGCAATGGACATGCCATTATAACTTGAACTGACAACCGCTGGAGAACAAAGAGTTTTGAATTGTGACCACTGTTTGGTGGCTTTGTTTTGAATAACTTTGTACTAAGGTACCTTGAATAACGTTTTGAATTGTTTTACTTCCTTTACAACAGTTAAAAATGCGTGGTTTACTAAAAGTTTAAAAAAAAACAAAAATATCAACTTAAACTCAATATAATAAGGGTTTTCAGCTTTTTCACACACTTTTAAAGCATTTTTAAAATATTAGATATGAAATGTAACAAGAACCATCAAAATCGGAGCGTACCTAATTGGCGAGGTGATCGCGTAACATAAGTAGGTACATACAAAAAACATAATTCGAATTAAGAACCTCCGCTGTTTATGCAGTTGGTTAAATTTTGATGTAGAAAAGAAGTATAATATGATATTATGACTATTCAGCTATTGTCGTACCACTGCAGGGTAAAGACATTATGAAATGATCATTTAGTAAATATTATGTTTTGGTATAAACAAAATATATTTATACCAAAACATAATATTACTAATCCATTAGTAACGATATGATTACACGGATTACAACTAATACTGCTAAAAGCTCATCTGCGTGTGATGGTATTTTAATTAGGATATGATAGTATTTTGAACTTTAATGCTTCGACATAAAGTTGTCAACTGCTTAGTTTGTACGTGTGGTTTGTGTGGTGGAGCTAACACGTTGTGACTGTGATTTAAAGTTTTTCTTGTTGTTATAATATTTGTTTAATTTTTTTGACAATATTAGTTGCACTGGTGTAGCTTAATTTCCTAAAAATCTGTAAAATTTATGCACTTTTAAGTCTTTTTTTAGGCTATTAGTTTATTTAGGCTTTTACCAAATAATCCTTTCAAATAAAAAAATATTTATATAAGTATAATAATAATATATTTTTTTATATCCAAAAAATACAACAATACTCAATACATGTATTGCTTTTACATAATTTAGCACTCGATATTATTCAATAGACCTTGCATATCGATACCTCATGAATAAATATACGAAAAAAATAAACATTTTTTCATTTCCTCGACAGTACCACAAAATTTCCAAGTATCTCAACAAAATGGCCGTCCTGGATTTAAATTATTCAGCTGTAAATCCAACTAATAAAACATTCGAAACAAATTAAAGAACGAAGCGGCTGTTAAGATTGTGATGCACTGGGGAGGACCCTACAAACAAGTACAATTTAACACCCCTGAGAACTGTTGTTTTGAATTCTGGGAGGGTGAGCAAAAATAAATGTTACAATCGTACCAAAACAGTGACGTATTTGAAATACACTGCGCGTCGACATCAGCTTTAATGTCGAACGTTGCAGCGTTAGCGAGCAGTGTATTTTAAATAGGTAACGTAAACGATTGTCACATTTATTAGCGCTCAGCCCTCTGGAAAGCCTGAGGGTACTTTATCAAAGTATCTACATAAAACTCTCGATAAAAAGCGTTGCAAGAAAATGGTGGATGGAAAAAGTTTCAAAACATTAACCTGGCAAACTTGTTACACTAAAAATAAATTAATCAAAGACACTCTAGCTAGTCTCGAACTAAACTAGGCTTTTACAGTTGAAACTGGATATATAACAAAAACATATATTTTTGTAAATGTACTTATTGTAATTATCGTACGTGTAGTTAATTATAACACAAACCCAGAACAAACATGACCATAAAAATACAATTTGCAAGAATAATGGATATACATAATGTTTCTAGCTTAATTTATATGTAATACTTTATTTACAAACAAACTTACGACTATACAGTATTTACAAAATGTACATAGTCATATAAAATACATAAGAAACAGTCTAGCTTAATATTTTATTTAAGATTTTAAACATGAACAACATTGTTTTGTTTTATAGAGTGATCTTTAAATTAGGAATAAAAAATACCAGTTAAGCTATTATATAAATGACCTACTAATACCTCAATTGTTCCAAGTGTTAGTATTAATCGGAAGGGCCCCGTTATACTTGCAGCTAGTAAGCTGCAAACATATTAAATAAATTCATTTTTCAAAAGAGATATTACTTTCAATTGCCAAAAACTTGCTACGTATATTTTCGGAGAGCTAATATTTTATCCGCGTTAACCTGCAGTGCATAATTCTTCCGTGCGAGGCACAAAGTGCACTTTCGTATGTTATTTATATACCTTTACCAAGTTCAATTAAGGTTTTTGTACATTTAGCGGTCAAAGTCAAATGTCAGCGGACGCGGCTGCTGTATTATGGAGCCGCGTCCGCTATCACGCACAAAAGGTAGAATTATAACCTAAAAACTGAGTGAAAAATAATTTACAACATGTTTTCTTACTTGATCACACACCAATGAATGTTGTTGTGATCATTGATATGCTAAAAGATGAAGTATTAAATAATAATTATTGCCTTTTTATAAAATAGTCAATACTAAAACAATACTTAAGTACATATATTTTTAATACGTGTGGTTCACTACGCGTACGGTTCACACCACAACACAAAAAGTAGCAAATGTAACAACACCTACACTTAGACAGAAACAGTTAGGATGTATTATTATCGATAAATAAAAACGAATTGCATTACTAGCAGATTATAATGGTCACAAGCGGATTTTCATTAATCCGCTAGGTAGCACTCTCTAGCATTTCACTAAAGTTTTCATGTCCGATTCTGAACTGACAGAAAAACTTTTGACTTATCAAGGAGTTATTGTCAACCCTACATATAATATCATGGGTTGGTTAGACAATAATTTTGAAAGCTCATATACTGAGCCTTCTATATTATTGCTATGCATATTGAATATATTTATATATTGAATATATATTACCACAAAAAAAAACGTGTCTAAGTACTAGGTATCAGCAAAAGTTTCAACAGAGTAAGTTTTATATATTATGTTTAAAACCGTGATAGTTTCAAATATTATAGAGTACCTAAGTTTTTCTTAGTTTGGGACTAAATAGTGATATGTTTTGTAAGAACATACCTAATTACCTACTCAAGATACCACATTCTTATTTTTACAAATTGCATTGATACTAAAGTCTAGACTAGACATATTTTCCGGTTTTACTTGATATGTTATATACATAACGATGCTAAACTCTACAGTTTAAGACCTAGCCAAACAAAAGCTTACAAAATTGTACTGATTGTTTTAGCCAATGGACTTATCCGTACATAATTGACAGTACCTCTACCATGAGTTGTCACAGTAAAATCGCCTGACTTTACTACAGTAGTTACGTAAATACATATTAGTATGACGAATTTTAGTACCCAACTATCCGCTAGAGGCGCTGTACAAATCTTCATACATTTTTTTAACTACAGACGCTAGCGAGTATAGTAAATATAGTAAAGTAAAAACTCATGGTAGAGCTAGAGATCAATAAAATACATCTTTCCCTGACATGTACCCGGACCCATATCATGGTGACAGCTTTGATGTACTTACCTTTGTATTACATAGCAATAAGGAAGATTTTCTTCAAGGTGTGGTATGATTTCACGCTCGGAAAACAATACTTTGAGATGCTCTATCAAAGAGTTATATGAATAGAGAAGTTTAGGTTACTGAATATATTTTCTTTTTATTAAGTAGGTAAGTATTAGATGGGCCCAGTCGTCACACAATGGGTGCCTGCGGATGGAAGCCGAAACCGAGGCAGACCAAGATAACGTTGGCGTGACGACTTGGATACTTATGACGGAGCCTGGTGGGAAGTGACAGCTGATAGAAAACAATGGAGAAAAAGGAAATAGACCTTAGCCCAGCAGTGGGAAAGTACAGGATAATAAAAAATAAATAATAAAAGTAATTTTTGAATAAACTCTTTAAAAAAAGTAAACAATATGCATCTTAGATCAATCTAGGTCTAAACACACATTAGTTTTTAAAGAATAAACCTGATTTCTAACCGTTTCATTCAACACTCCTGCGACAGAAAGTCAAAGACATTAAAATATCACCATTATTTTGCGTTTCTTTAAGCGGAATAGCTTGAAATCAAAATACACAAACGGTACTTTGTAGAAAGATATAACATTAGTCAAAACCTAACCTCAGTCTGCAAAATACCCTAAATTAAACTTTTACAAGGCCAGTTGACTACATCGTTTGTTTTGGGGCGAAGTTTCTCAGAAAGTATACATTGATGCCCCCTTTATTCATTGCCCCTAACGGTCGGTTTATCTAATTATGCAAAACGTTTATACGTAGTTTACTGTGTACCGAAAACTCAGCCACAGGGCACAACCGAAAAATAAACAAAACTGCCCGTCAACTAAAATGAAGCGAGCGAACGTGTATATGTGTATAAGTCTAATAATGAACAGATTTTTTTTTTACGATAAAAAAGCTGAATGAATGAAAATTAGTTATTGTACACCTTACGACTAAATGAAAATACAAATGAAGGAAAATCAATAAAACAAAATATACAATGGGCGGCCTTATCGCTAAGTGAGCGATTTCTTCCAGACAACCTTTGGAGAAGAATCTAAGGTACGAAGGATCGGCTGAGGTGCAATAAAGAAAATATTATCATTAAAATAAAACAAAATTAATAAATACTGACTAAATAAAAAAAAGTAATTAAAAGCCAAACGTTTTGTTTCAACAAGGCGTAAGATCTCGTAATTTGTACTTTCTTGTTTCTTTTATGGTAAAATTCAGTACAACGAGAGTTTAAGGCGGCAATCAATGAATATTAATGTGAATTTACTTTTAACGAGAAACCGTTTTGGAAGTTATGCCACCGTTAATAATAATGAGCCTTATTTTGGACAGTAGTGCTATTTAAACAGAAATACTGGTTCACTAAAGACTTTTTGTTCATTTACATGTGTAGTAATGCCTACATAAAGAATGATCTAAGCAATTGAGCTTCTCTAGAAAGAGACGTAACTGTCAGACAATACCTGTCTCTTTTCTGTAAGTCTGTAATAACCATCTAGAAAGAGACAACAGCCACAGGATTTTCTTTATAAACGGGATATTTACGGGATATTTGTGAGTTTGATTATTTCAGTTTGACCCGTGATCATGGCGGATGCAACTGTGCCGAAATATCGGGAAACAATTAAATTCACAAATATCCCGTTTATAAAAAAACTATGTATTAGTCACATGATTGTTTGGTCTCTCCCACACTTTGCCGCCCGTATTGCTTTAATACCTGGATAGAGAACGCGATACATTCAATCCCCCTATCTTATAAAAAGATAGCGTTGACATTATGACACCATTACTTATGGTAATCAAGACATCTAGTCTGCGCTAACTTTTTATAGGAAAGACCGTCTATGTTTATAGTATTATCACATTTATTTGCAATAACTGCTCATAACACCCACTTATGCATAAACTATTGCCTCTGAAATCAGGTCTGTTGTATGTGACCAGTTCAAGGATAGCTGCTTCCAAATAACCTTACTAGTATGCTCATCCAGTCGAAACTGAACTCGGAATCCTAAATCACTCATCCACAGTCAAAGCATTGACGCGACATCAGAGGACTGATCCATCTGACACTCGGTCTGCGGTCAGATCTGTTAGCACCAGTTCGGAGTTTATCATACAAGGTATTACAATTATACATGATAAATTTATAAATATTATAAATCAAAAATATGATAAGGTGGTTAAAAAATGAATATAAAAACGTCCCGACATTACGTTTTTGTATTCATTTTTTAACCACCTTATCATATTTTTTTGATATATAAGAATGAATAAAGAGACGTATAGTCCCAATCCAATCTAGTTTGATAAGAACAGGATAAAAGAGTGGCTATCGTCATCAACCTATATCAGTCCTCTGTCCAGTGCCAAGATGCGCCACTGAGTCCGGTCTTCGAATCTTCAGTGTTCAAAAGCTACATTCCGCAGATCGACGCTCCATCTCGTCAAACAGCGTCCTACACTCCAAGCTAGTATTTTGCTCCAATAAAAAATAATAAGTAGTAACTATTGCTCAAGGTACTAGAACCCAGTGCTTCAGTCTTGTACACATCGCAGAGGCTGTGACTACTGATACGTCGGACAGTCCACATTACCACGTGTATGTCACACTACAATATGATTTACTGTTTGACGGTAGTGTGAGTTGATTAATTTGGCTAAACTACTATTATGCTGATATTGATTATATAAGTACAGTCAATTTACACACATACGTGGTAATTATCGTGGCTGAACACGCGATAGTCACTCTGAAAATTGACTGTTATTGGGAAATTATTTGATTTTATTTTAATATTAGTGACCTACGTCCAGCTGTGGGCTGAAATCGGTTAATGATGATGATGAACTTTTATTTTAAAAAAATCTCAGCATTAATTACATCCCTGACTTATATCGTCAAGTTCAAGTACAATCTAGATCAAGACCTACGTTTCTAAACCTATTTTATTCGATACAAACTGACCCAAAGCGATTTCTTTTGCTAATTACATTACAATCGACTTTACAAGCAAACAAAGCAGACATGCCGTTAATTGCTAACCTCAGACTTAAAAAACAGGAAGATTTGGTTTAATTAGATGAACTTTTTACCTATTGTATTACCTATATACCTCATGATATAAAGTACATTAAGATCACTTGGGGCCAATTATATTTTGCTACGGTCTATAGATAGCTCAACTGTTTCTTATGTATTTTATATGACAATGTACATTTTGTAAATACTGTATAGGCATAAGTTTGTTTGTGAATAAAATACATTTATTAATATTTTTATTTATATTTTGCTAGATTTTATCTCTAGCAAAATACTCTTTATTTATTCAGATAGGTACTAAATTAGTATGTGATAATAATATAGTTTTGCCAAAATACATAAAACAGTACTAAAATACGCAACAAGTCTTGGATTCAAACCCAATTACTTATTTTTAGGAATTTGTATCAATTTAAATTACAAAAAAAAACTAATTGACAAAAAATCTATGAATATATTTTTTAAATAAAATAAATTAATTCTACAGATTTATTTAAATAGGTTTAGTGCCAAACTATGCGTTTCTATTTTAATATTATTTTCATCAAACATGCTTTGAGCGAGTTCTGATCCTAGAGCATAAAGTCATGTTGTCAATTGACCAATTCAAAAGTTCATCCAAGCCCTATCCTTTCATGAAGCGTTAACCTAAATTGGCAAGCTTATTTTCAGACAAAATTCCTCTCACGTGCCCAATAAACTACTGGGGGCATTTAGCAAAACGTTTTCTGGTTCCAAACAGACTTTACAGAGCGTATTGGAACATAGAGGTGGTGGTGTGAATTAGATGTCTGAATCTCAACACATTACCATCAACTCGTCAACTGAATGATATTTTGGCTACTCGAAGTTGTACAGAAATAGTAGCTTTCAGGAGATGCCCGCGATTTTAATTAAATCTATAGAGCCTATGCACAGCAGACTAAAAAGGCTGATAAATTAAGGCTTACACATAGTTCTGGCTTGGAAGAGATCGCTCATAATAAGGCCATTCATACTTCACTTAAAAAATATTGTGAGCTCGTAGTATTATTATTGCGATATCCCATCTTAATTAATGTAATTTACGTACGTAGTCTCAGTGCTGATGATTTCAAATATTTTTTTTTCTTCATTTATCTCGTCTCACTGCTAAACAAAGGTCTCCCCCAAATCCTTCCACTCATCTCTGCAGCAGAGATGAGAGATTTCATATAATTAAAAAAAAAATTAACGAAAAAGCTTAGCATATACATAATTTAATTCCATAGAAGCCGATGTTGCACAACACTACAAATTCTGAGCTAGAGCTTAATCGCCGTGAATCACCACTTTACCTCACACTAACCGTTTGCTTGCACATTCACTGTGTGAATACCTGAAGACTCGGAAGGATAAAGCCTGTTTATGTTTTGACTGGAGGAAAATAGACATGATAAAAATAAAAATGTAGGAGACAAAAATGTTAAATTTTAAAACACAAATTTTCAAAGTTAGGTGTACTGCAGTATGCTGTTAGCCATAAAAATTGCATAAAAGGATATTTGATAATATCCAGTAACGAAACAGACTTAAAGTTTACCACTAGATGACTAGAAAAGTTTTAAAATAACCGCTGACCTGAATATAAAAAAAAAAATTATAATAAGTATAAAACAATACTACTGCACTTTTCAAAAAAAATCGGTTCATCTGTTATTTATGCCACAGACATCCCAAACCTGACACAAAAACCTCGTCGTTATTGTGTCAGGGTTTAAACATTACTATTTTATAAAATGCTATTTTATATTATATTACGTTTCTGCTACGTCCCGTAGTATAACCGACCGTTTCTCGCAAGAGACTACTTATGTTTAAGAATGCACTACACTTTATACTATACCTACATCTGTGTTGAATTAGAACAACTGGCTCTATCTAAGGAACTGTTAAATAAAATAAAATAAAATAAATAAAAATAAATATAATAGGTAGAAGATTTCGCCACAAAAGCAGCTTACATTGATTTCAAATCAATTTAATTGCGATGGAACAGTAAACAAAGGTTTTCTACCCGAAGGTGATTTCCCAAAAAAACAAAGGATATTTATTAAAACCCTCAAATAAACGAATGTGACCACGGGTAAATTATCTCCTAGGTCCGGGGACATTCTTCCCATCCGTCCCGCGGAGCTAACAGATGGTGGTCATAAATTCCCCACCCATTCTTGTGAGGCATTTGTCCGGTTGACTGGTGGAATTGTCACGCCAGATGGCACGTAACAAGTCTTTAGCGGTATTAGTAGGTCGTTACAAGTGGTTTTTGGTCGTTCAAATGCTTTAGATTTAAAACTATTTGAACTTTAAATAATTAGCGTGGTAATTACAAATATTAATGAAATAAGGCAGTTTATATTGTGATGATGAATAAATATTAAAATAATTTATTATCACATTCAACCTAGTGGGATAAATGCAGGAAGAAGAAGAAGAAGATGAATAAATAAAAATGAACACATTATGCAATTCCATCATATAGAAACAAATGTGTAAATTAAGTAAGTTAAATACTACCATAAAAGCATTAAAATAAAGAAGATATAGGGTGTTAAAAAATAATGATTTTCGTGCGTTTTAAAATAAAAACATTACACTTAAACGAAGAAGAAGAATTTTTATTTTTCTCATTTCTTTTTCTGTTTTCATTCTACATTTTTCCTTGAAAACTTTAGATGCATTTAAAGCTAAGCCTACTCACAAACTCCTTAAACTAATTCATCGTTGCTCATCCCATATCTTAACTTATTTCTTATTCCAAACAAGAAATAAACTTGTTAAGAATTTGGGAAAATACCGCAATAAAATCTCCTTTCAGCTTGCGGTCGGAATGCTCAAGTACCTACTCGTATTTATACTCAATATAAAAACATAATGGGAAAAGATAGGATACTTTCTTTTCAGTTTTTATGTGAATGACAGAGATATTATACAATTATATTTGGTTGTACTAAAACAAAACTTTGGCATGAATAAAAATAGTTGTAATATATTTTTATTTCCATTCTTATTCATTTTTGAGCAACTGATGTTAAGTTTCCTTTAGCTATATCAATGCTTTACGAAAATAAGTTCATTGAGGACATTATCTTGTGATCCAAAGTAATAAATCAATCATTATCACACTTACACAATATAATTTATCTAATTGTAAGTATTTAAATTGAGCCAGCATTCATACCTTTCAAAGTAGAAAACAGCATGGGCGATCATTTTTACTTGGTATTAGAAATAAGTACGGCTGTGGTACTCTTTTGCAAAGAACTTTACTACTACGACTATAAACGTATCCAGTAACAACCTATCTGCAAAAAAATAAAATTTCATTGAGGCAGATAAAAAGTCTTCAAAAATTTATTGAAGCCATCAATTTGTCCAGATTCCATTATAACAGTAGGACTTTTTTTCTGGAACCTAATCGCATTAAGATGCCATTTAAACTTTTTGCTGCGAAAGGATTTTATAATTCCGAGAAAATCTAAGACAATTTTAGCTTTGGAATTTCTAGAATAACTTTTAATGCAAGTCGGACGTATGATAAAAGATTGTGCTTATTTTCAAAGCTTGTTTTGTTAAACGCGAGAATACATGTAGTCCGACGAATCGTCGTCAAAACGTGTTTTCGGTGATCATTTTGCGATCCTTTACTATCCCTGCGTACTACTTAAATTATAACTTATAAAACAAGAAGAAGATTATTACTTGTATCGTTACTTAAACATGTTATTACGGATCACGCAGGGCCGAAAACATAACATACATAACTAATGCAAAAAAAATATGTATGTTTATTTACGACATGAGATGTAAAATATCCCGTCAATATCATAACTTGATATTTTTGTCACCAAAATACTGTTTATCAGATTTTTGGAACAAGTCTCTAAAATATTGCATCATAAGACATTTCGTTTTTAGATCTGTTACCTGAGAGTTACAAATAAAACTGAGTCTACCCGACTAGGCAAAGTTTATGTCAATCGTTCCGTACACAATTCAGTGTTGCCCGACAGCCGTGAGCAAATACGGGACTGCCCTATAGAGGGGTGACCACGAGTAAATGTGACAATCGGTAGCGTATCGTGACCTTAGCACATTCAAGACACACTGGGCGGGAAAGAGCAAGCTACCGTCAACGCATAGTGTTACCACCACCGTTTCGTTTGAGATTTTCACATTTATTCATGCTTTGTCCTCTGGTACCTACTTTCGATGTTTGAACATGTTCGTTTACCCTTTAGCATAAATACTGCTTTGCTGCGACGGACGAGATCTATTTATTTATTTCTTTCTTAAATTTAAAGGACTTTGATTCACTTAGCGACTATGTCAGCTCTGTTAGGTATAGCTATTAAAAATCTGCTTCTTAATTATACGGTGTACTAATTTACGGACTAGATCTTCTTTTGTTTACGTCTTCTGTCAGTCATACGATAGGCAATTCTACCAGTGTATGCCAAATAGAAAAAAAAGAATAACTAACAAATGACAGCCGACTATCGACTGACTAAACTAGAAATCATTTAAAAATACTCATGTCATACTCTGGCAAAATTGTTGTACCATTTATAACAGAATTTTTACTAAAACGATTAGTACTTATACTTATATTCAATAAGTTCCATCAAACTTGAAAATAACCTTTTAACGGTCAACGAAAATATATTTATTGGATAAATCCAACAGTTGTAACGCGTTTTCGAATAAATTGAAAACAAATCGTAACTCCAAGAATTTTAATGGAAATAAGCGAAAAACTACAAAGCAAAATCGAATTCCAAACTGTATTGAAAGTAGGTAATATTTCGTTCGGCCCGAGTCTGTTCTAAAAGTACACGGATTCCGTATAAAATTCTCAACGTTTGCGCTCACTATGTTATGAAGTACGATGTCTGTTTGTAAGTAAGTGGCACCTTTTTTTTCACCGGTACAAACAGCAATCATAAAATTAACATAAATAATTATAATTCACATTTCACGACCGATGTCGCGCGGTAGGCGATGGTCCGCCTGCGACGCGGAAGGTTGTGGATTCGATTACCGCCTTGGGATAAATGTTAGTAATAAATGTTATTAAAAAAAATATATATATGTATATAAAAGATACACAAATGTTATGAATAAGTTTACAATAATTATAGGCCTAAGTAATAGTTTAATAATTTAAACGGACACATTCTTGTTTGTATAAGTATAATAAAAGTCACTCAAATTTATATAAATTTGCAAACAATAACGGATCAGAGGGCTCAGAGGGCTAAAGTACGATTAAATGAGACAATTGCAGATATAACGTATTTAAGATACACTGCGCGCTAACGCCTCAACGTTCATCAGTAACGCTGATGTTGTCGCGCTATGTATACCAAATACGTCACTCGTTTGATACGATTACGATTGTCACACTTATTGGTGCTAAACTCAAGCTAAAATAAAAATGGTTGTCTGTAAAGTCGGTTTACTGACGATAGTTGAGCGTGACAACGTCACTTCATGGAACGCCTCAGAACGCCTCATGAGTCATGTTTTTTCGTGCGTGCAGCCGGCTCTATCGAATTATAAGACGTTGTCACGTCAAAAAAATCTGATTTGCAAGCAAAGCAGGAGGCAGTTGTTATATCTATAAAATCTTTGAAACAGAGCCTACTTGGAGAAAGTCGAACTCCTTTATTCTAGTCGACGCTATTAAAAGTCTGGGGTATTTTGAAAACTATTCCAATCTCAGTTCACAGAGAATAGCTCGATAGATACCTAGTCTTTGTCAATACTAGCCAATTAAACATTCTTATCTATATTGGAAAATTGATAACATAAATTTACTACCTATACTTTTATATAAAAACAAAAAATAAAATAAATATTCACGGACAATTCACACATCACACTCTAGTCCCAAACTAAGCACAGAGCTTGTACTATGGGAACTAGACTGCTGACAGAATACTTACATACTTTTTTTGTAAATACATACATAGAATACAGAGACACCAGACTCAGAACAAATATTTATGTTCATCACAAACATTTGCTCTGGGTGGGAATCGAACCCACGATTCACAGCATGGAAGGCAGAGCTACTACCAACTGAGCTGTGACGTAGTAGTAATAAGTAGAGCTTTCTCATAAAAAATAATTTTCGCACTCAAATTACCTACTAGGCTGTTTTATTTTTAGGTTGGTTTAAGGGTTTTAGGATCTATAATAAGCAACAAGTTCAAGTTACTCTGCGTTTAGCTCAAGCTTAAATAAGTCTAAACTAAAACTCGATTTCAAATAATGAAATTTCAGTTAAAAGCAATCATTTTCCGTCACAGCAAATTAACAATGACGTCATTATTTACCAATAACAAAGACATTTCACTTGACATCTGTCAACCCATTTGTCAAAATCAGTTCTACTCTAAAGGGAAAGCAAATGAACACGACGTATTTACATTTTTACTCGTTTAATACTTGACAGTAATATCGTCATCATCAACTTAAATATCCGTCAGATGGATAAGTTGATGATGACGATGACGATCCGGTTGAAATCAATTAATAAACCATTTTTATGTCTAGACCACTGAATCTGAATATTATTTGATACGAATCTTGAAAACCAATGCTACACAAAATATTTTTTTTAATGATTTTTATTTTAAGATCTGCACATAAAAAGTATTTGAGAAGTTCAATAGCGGTGAAGTATGTCTCAATGCGACGCATTATCGAGCTTTTCTTTAAACGTCTTTCCCTTCAGAAGTCTTTTTCCGATACAAATTACTTTCTTTCACAAAGGTCAATAAGTTTCTTACAAAAGGTTTTAAATTATAAAAAATAGGGTCACAATACAGCAACAAAAAGATCTCGGGCATACCCTTGAAGTTTGAATTGATACTTTGACTGTGAAACCCTACTTGTACTCTTTGTCTTTGAATAGAGATGTAGAAAAAAAAAGTGATAAAAGTTATTGAAGTTACAGCTTTGGTAGTGTTGTAGGTTCGTGGGCAAAATTACCACTTTAATAATAAATAAATAATAAATGTTTGTGTGATAAACATAAATATTTGTATTCATTATTGTAGTATTCTATCAGCAATCTAGTTCCACTAGTACAAGCTCTGCTTAGTTTGGGACTAGTGTGTTATGTGTGCAATCTCCCAGAATATTTATTTATTTCTTTTATTTATTATTAGGCAAAAAATCAGTCATAGATTGTATTTTCACAAAGTGCTTGATTTTTTTTACTACTGGTGAATTTTAACGGTCTATCTTATAAAAAGTTAGCGCAGACTTGAAGTACTGATTACCATACGCAATGATGACTTAAAGTCAACGTTAACTTTTTATAAGATAGGGGGTAAATCTATAAAAATCGAGCTAAAATGACTTGATTCGTATGCAAAGGGAAGGCCTCGAAATAAAAGGAGGGAAACATAATAATTTTAATCAAAAACAATGAGATGAAACTCAACGCAAATTGGTCTTCTTTCGCCATTAACGTTATGAAGAAATGCTGATACTTTGGTAGGGGAAGTAATACTGCAGTCACACCGTTGTGTAACATTAAAATAAATCACTTCAAAATTGCCTTCCATACTGGGTCGAGGGTTCGATCCCCACCCACAGCAAACATTTCTATAAGTACTACATGTAATTAGGTTTGTTATTGTACAATCACTAATAAGTTTTTTGTCAATAATTGTTATTATTATTATGGTTCAGTAATGTAATAAACAGGAATTGTTACAGATATTTCATTACGAAAGTTATTATTAGATAACTTTCTTGTAATCTACATAGAACTTATACTACAACGAAGTTACCAATATTTTTCGAATTTCAGAAAAATATGTTAATGCATATAAAAATACAGCATACACTTTGCTCACGTCTGTGTAATAGTATGTTGCGAAAATGGATGGACTGAATTTAGAGTTTATCATTATTTGACTTGATTTGACTTGACAATTTATTTTCATGGGTCATGAACGCCCCGAAAGAAACAAGACCTTGGTTTTGTACAAACGGATGCGCATTTTGTATTTTATTTTGATATATCTACTTTCTTTATCGGTTTCTTTATATTCCTTCTTTTATGTCAGTTAACATATTGTTTTGTTTTAATTAATCGGTTTTCTTATCATCTGTTCGAACTGAAAAACTGTGATAAATTTAAAAAAAGTTGATTTTTCATTTTTTTTCCATTTAAATTAAAATACTGCTTTTTTTAGCCCATTGCGCAAAACCGACGGTTTGTTATAAGTCTAACGTGTTGTTTGTATGAGTGTGTGTATGTTTTGTGGTATCATAGCTACCGAACGGATAAATTGGTTTTGATTATGTTTATTTTTGTTTTGAAGGCAAATTATTCAGGAGTTAGTTGTAACATAAATCAGTTTTGTTTATCATCAAACTATGGCCTGTTATGTTTAAAACTCGATAAGCCCTATTTCAAAACTGTTAGTTTACCAACTAAAAATTCCTAACCAATGCTACACGTGTAAAATCTTTGACAATGTCTGTGCATAAAGCATATACCCGAGTGATAAGTATCCAGTAGGGTGAGCTCGAATAAATGTGACAATCGAAAATCGATTCACATTGCGCGATGACGCAGCATCGTTTGACTGTCGAGCTGGCGTTAGACGCGCAATGTGCATCGAAAATGCTGCGCTTACGTTACGATTGTCACATTTCAAGCTCACCCCTCAGGGGCCTTATTCTCTATGACATAGGAGATTCCTTCCCCAAACGTGCTACGTCACAACGCGTTCCAAAACGTAAACTTCAAAAATGATTGATTTGTATATAAATTATTCGAATCGCGCATGACACGTTTTGAAACGAATAGTTTTCATAACACGGCAGACGTCGGCCCGATTAGTTGACAGTTCAAATTGTGGCCAAAACGTAACGTGTCGCGGTGGGGAATAACAACTAAGGCTTACGCCATACAGTTTTTTCAGATTACACGCTCTTGTCTTGCCTAAGCCAAGTAACGCGCGTGGTTAGCAATACAATAGAGAATAATGCCCCAGGTAGCTTTGAAACCTTGAAACAAAAGAATCGCGCAAAACTTCAAGCGCGACCTCTCAAGTGGCCCTTGTGTTGTGAAGAGACTCAGACAGCTGACGTGTCTTAGATTGGGTGTTTGTCGCGTTGGTTGCTACTTGTGTTTTCAGAAGTAAGGGAAGGTATAAGTGAGGGTTGGGGATATATTCGTTACAAGGAGTTAATTATTTTTAAAATGTACGCGGGTTTCGCTCTTTGTTACACTTTGAACGATAGATGCATCCATTCTTAAAATAAATATAAAATAATGCCTGTCAATATTTTTTATCAAAATGTCAAAAAAATATTTTCTTATTTTTGTAAGTATTACCTACGGCCGGTTGTTGGAAACCCAAATCACGATTGATCCGAGTTTGACACATAGTAATTACTTGATTTTCTCGTTGATCATCAAATGTTGATGATGTTCAAAGACGTAACGTCTTTGAACAAAAAAATATAAAGTATTATTTTGTTCAAGTTATTTAGTTCGTGAAAAATAATGTAACGTAATTATTACCTTATTAAAGAAAATTCTTTTGATTTGTTGGTTTTCCTTTGTAAATTCTGTATTAGACTTGAGTGAAATTAATTTCCAAGTACTTATTCTCTTATTTAGTTAATGCGTGCATAGAGAGATTTTCCTCCTCATTTTATTTTCAGTTGAAAATGTTTTCTTATTTTGATTCTATTACCGTTTCTCGAATTTACATAGATATTAGAATCTCTAGAGTAACATCGACCACTATTTGTGGAAATGGACTCTCCAAGTGCAGTCTGTTTGTACGTGGTCTAAATTCTGAAAGTGCATACTGTGGTCTTTTGCAGGAAATTGGAAATATCAACAGAAGGTCACGTAGAAATGCCGGGTCTAATTCCTTCGTAAATCTATGCAGATAATAGTCTAGAATTACAACACATATGTTTGAATATTTTCGTTTCGTTCTCAGAATGTGATAATTTTATTTTTTATAAGGAGTATATTTTTAGGATATGATTGATGATGATTTCTATTGATTACCTAGTTACTTACAGTGTTCTCAAGTTGCGAAGAAAAACATTTCGAGTAAAGTTTATTGTAACAAAAAAAAATCCCCAGATTTAAGGACATTGAATCTACTTCATGAAAAAGATGCAAAGATTTAATTCATATGAGATTTTAATTTAATAAAATTTTTGTAAAACTGTAGATTTTTTACACAAAAACTAACATGTTGGACAGGCTGTCGGGAAACTTTTAGAATTAAGCCCTGCTGTAGCTTAGAATTAAACCGTTTATTTTTATAATAGCCACCTTTTAGGCTACAGAGGTCAACGACCTGACCACCCAAAAGCTGTTAAGTTTAATCTCAAGCTCGTAACATCGGCGATGCATCGAACTGGAAAACATTTCACCATTTCCGTTCCTAATTGGGAAAGTTGCTAAGTTACCTTTTTTTATTGTCTCTGGCGGGTGGCCATTGTTCAAAGCAAAGTAAATTTTAGTATTCCCCCATCTCGACAATTATAAAAGTTTTAATTGCTAGTACTTTGGTAATTACAAAAATACACTTTCATGACTTAAAGAAATATTGAGGTAGTTAGGCAACTTCTGTTGCCAATCGCCGGAGCCTTTTTTGATTGGTCGTCTAATTAATGTCAGGTTAATTAGGGTTTTAGTTCAAAGTTTTAACATATTTCATTGCTGGTACTTATATTAATTATTATAATAATAAATTTAAAATAATGTGACGTTGCAGCTACAGTTTTATAATTACAGAAACTTTATATTTACGGGTCAAAATATATTCTAACGGCCGGTTTCTCGAACGATGATCAACGAAAAAATCAAATAATTACCTACTATGTGTCAAACTCGGCTCAATCGTGATTTATGTTTCCAGACACTGGCCGTAAAATGTCTTATATAATAAATTTTAGTTTTAATAATTTCAAAACAGGAAATTTGACAAAGATTAAACTTATTACGTTCGAGGAATTACAAGTTATTTCGAAACACAATTTTGTTTACCTTTTGAAAGTTTTTGTTTCAAACAGAACTTTTTAACCAATTTCGATGTAATTTGTAAACTTGATAAATATTAGAAGCGGTAATGACGAAATTTTGAGTATTTCTACACTATGCTATTAAGAATTACGACTATTACTGTCCTTTGAAAAAACTCAGAGGGTCTAAAAGTTTGTACCATTGTAGTTTTTACTTAGTACTATGTATACAAGTGGTTATAATTATATGGTGATTTGAGAAAAATTTTAAAAAATCAACTTGAGAGGTGTCAAGGGACACCCGGATGGAACGAAACTCTTAATTTAATAACTGGCTTGCTTTCTATGAGAGAGAGAGACAGCTTACAACTATAGCAAAAAGTGTCGTTACAACTTTTGGTCTTAATTTTTTCCGTCTAGCCTCCTTTCGCCACGCGCGTTAAGGAACTTCGTTCACACAGTAAAATAGTGCTATAAATAGCAAGTTTATACATTTTAAGCAGAAGCCGATACCTAGCTCGGAGTAAAAACAAATGGGCACCATGAATCAGCGTGTTCTTGATCTTCCGACTCACTGGCTTAATGTCTGATTTTTTTCGTTTTCGCTCATTTGCGTATTTGATTTATGCAGAGCTTCATTCAGTTTTTACGTTCATTTTTACTGCATTTTCATTTTTCATATTCGTATCTGCGTAAAACATTTTTCTCTTGCAAAGCCACTTTGCAATACCAGAGTACTTAATCCGAGATTTATTTCGTTTTGATCTAAAAATGTTAAATCAAATTTGACGTTTTTTGGTAACGAATTAATCACCTAATCCTGTACTCACTTAAGGCGACGGGTAGGGTGAAATTTTTCATAATAAATAAAAATGTCAATAACTTCCAAGTTTATTATTTATTTATTATATCTATACACACGTTAAACTTGTAACACGGCATAGTTTTTGCCGTGGTGGTTAAACTCTAGACAGTCAGCGTGGCAACGTCACAATTTCAATTTCAACAAAAATGCTGACAACGGCGCAAAACACATAATGAGCCGCGCACAGTTCGGATAGTCAAACTCTAAAGCAGTGCCTTATGTATATTTGCGAGCACACAGCAATCAAACATTTATAATTCCTAAGGCGCTACTCTTCTTCTTCTTTAAACACCTTAATGTAGAAATGTTTTCTTTAGAGTCACAAGATACGAACCATAAGAATAGCTGTGCTGAGTTTGGTACCAAACAAATCTGCCAAACCCATAAAAAATGGGATCTTAAACCACACTTTTGCAAAAGGTGTTGGTACTAAACTTACATTTAAAAGTAAACTATATCCAAGAGCACAAATTTTGAGTAACAATACACTAGTTCAATATATGTGTTATAGGAAATAATAAGTTTCACAACTCCACATGCTATCACTTTTTCTGAAAACAGTTTTCGGTTTCCCCAAAAACACGCATTTGGCTATACCCGTCACCTTAAGGGGTTTAATCAAAAGGTTTAGGGCAACTCTGTATGAGCCTTTTTCATCAACTATGAAACGTCGTGCCCTTACTATTTAATTTAGAAAAGAAGTCATTATCATATACTTATGTATAAATTTATTAGTGGCAACAATAAAAATGCTTCACAAAAATTTTACGTTATTATTGTTACTACTGCAAAGTAGGTTCAATGTTAACAATATCATGCCTAAATGTATCAAAAGTAAACTTACTTACTCTTATGACGCAGTGACCCAAAGTAAGTCTTGGCCTTCGACTCGAGAGCACGCCACTTTCCTCTGTCCAGCACGAATTCCAGTTATAGGCTGGTGGAGGTCAGCTTCCACTCTGTCTATCCAGCGATACTTGGGCCGACCAACCGGACGGCGGCTGATTGATCGCAGTAAGCTCTCTTGACACTTCAATCATCCCCCATTCGCTCCAAGTGCCCGCAAGGGCGGATCCAGCTTTGGCGCCAAGGGGGTGGTCACATAGTCGTGGCCAAGTCAACTTATAATTTTATGTTCAATTAGTGGTCCACCTATGTCCTGGAACCAGCTCAGGGGGGGTCATGACCCCCATGACCCCCCCCTGGATCCGCCGTTGAGTGACCAAGCCACCGGAGATGCGCTTTGAATTCTATCAAATGTAAAGCTAAAAACTTTTGTCTCAACAATTTACCTAGGTACCTTTGTAACATTTTTAAAATACGGATTTAATCGAATATTTTTCATAAGCAACACACAAACCTCATGATAGCCCGAAACGATCGAGTTGAGAGCTTTGTCGGAACAAATTATAAAGTTCTACAATAAAATCGTGCTCCCGAACAAACAGGGTTGAATTCTAAATAAAAGTAAGTTAGTATTTAATTTTACCTGTTTGTTTGTATCTTGTAAGTTGATTCTGATTCATTTTTAATTAAAATTGAAACTCAAACAGGTAGTAATTGCTTTAGATTTACGTATTAGATTTTGAAACGTTACATACGCCACTTTATTTATAAAACATATTGAAACATTTTTTTTTTTATTTTAGTTTTGCGAATAGCAAAAAGTTTAAACTTTCTTTCAATACTACAAATATAAATAGTGTTTGTGATAAGATTCACTTGAAATATCAAGTTACTTTCGAAATTCTCGATGTTTCTAGACAATGCTACATTAAAAAACATAAAGGTGCATTAAAATAACTTTTACTTGACGGAGTGCAGACCTAAAGTCGTTTTTATGTTATACCCGACTACGTAGAGCGATAGGGATTATCAAAATAATATTTATTTATATACTTACTTAAGTTAGTTTTGTGAAATAAGGTATATCCAACGTGGTAGGTTACATTTAGGTTACATGGTAGGTACCAATGAGAGTTATTAACTGTAAAAAGCATAAAACATTGTTCCTACGTAATTTGCAGAGGTCTAATATTTTTCTTATTAATAATCATGCGAAAGAACAAAGCATCATTGTCCTCAACTGTATAAAGGCTGGCCTTCACTAGCAAGCTGTAATATGCAATCAAAAGTATATTTTAAGGTGAATCATCTCGGTCTTTATTAACTGTTACATCAAAGATGCCAGTTTTATTCTCTCCGGCGACACAGACCGACGCGTCGGTCTGCAGAATGTAGCTGCCAAATACTGTAAAAGAAAAGCTGAAGACCGGGCTCAGAAGCGAGTCATGGATGACATACGTCCAGCAGTGGACTGATGTATGTTGATGATGATAAAAGAAATAAAAGTGACACAGTTCGATTCGAACTAAGTTCAAAGGTGCTTGTTGCCCCATTAATAATCAAAAAGAAAAAGAATATCGACAATGATCTTGTACAAGTACCTACTACTAACGGTTTATCGTTTATCAAACTGATTGAAAAGTTTTTAGCCCTGATATTATTACATTCGTAAACTCACTAACCAAATTGATATAAAAAATAACTATTTTGCAAGGTCATGCGGTATATGTTATAACTTAGTAAAAAACGTTACATGTTACAAGAATTGTGATAAGCTATAGTGCCACTATGTTTTTAGTAACCTCGTCTGTGAAGTCCCGGCCTTACGGATAATGAATATCTTTTGTTTCAGGGTCTTAAGATTGTTTTTTTTAAGTTTTACAGATGAAACGATTCAGATGTTGACCTACACTCAACAATGTTGAGTTTCTTTTCAATTTCGACTGAAAAAATTTAATAGTGCTTTGATGTCAGCTGTTGCAATGTTTCGTTTACTCGTTTTTATATTTTGTATCTTTGACTTTTAAAATGTTTTGTAATAAATGTACGTTAAAATTTCTTTTGAACGTTTTTTCAGGCTGTAAAATTTGTCGGCAAAAAATTTTATATAGCATTTTGTTCTTATTTGAAAGTTATTCAAAAGACAGTAAAAACATAAACACAAACATTGTTTAAAAACCAAAAGTTTTAATAAACTTTTGATCTTTTCTATAAGACGTATAGAAAGAGTGTTAGTAGTAGTAATTGACTGATATTATATTCTTAATATAGTTTAATATTACAGCCAACTTCAAACTCAATGGTTATTACCATCGTGGGCTATTTAATAACGGATACAATATTAAATATCATCAAAAATAAAATTAACTTACCACCGACAGAAGCAATTCCGTTATTCAATTTTCATTAAGCTTTTCAGTTGATACGGTTTTACCAGCATGTACGACGTACGTACTTCAATTTTATTACTAGACATTTTGGTCTCGTAAATTGAGATCGATAAAATCACAATATAAATTGATGGATCTACTCAAACTGTGATTTCGTAGCGGAATAATTCACGACACGACTGTAATTACTAATTTATTCCCATGTCCTAAATTCGAAATCGATTGACATAACATTTCTAAACTACATAAATACTCATCGGTAGAAACAGCGCAAGGTTGTACAAAAAGTATTTAATCTTAGCGAGAGTTTGACATTTGTTTGAAAAAAGAAGGCTGTAATGAAGTCTATGTAATATTTTCTAAGGTACATAATTATTATAAGCAAGAGTGAATTTTGGTCACTTATCACTGAAATATAATCATTTAATTTACAACGAGCAATTTTGTCCTTTGGTTGATACGAAAAACCAAAATCTCTTGACCTTTTTAACAAGGATTTATCAATAAAAAGGTTTTATTAACAACCATTCAATCTTAATACCCAATAATCTGAATACAGAATGTTTAATTACGAAAAATGATTTTGTAAAAAGTGCTCGCGGGATCGTTCTCGCTTACACAATGAGTGCTTAATGGGTGAGGATTATGAGCTTTGGGCTTTCATCATGATTGAGCTCAATTACATAGAAAACATGTTGTTTACGAACATTTTGGGTAAAAAATTATTTTATTTGGGAAACTATCTTTGTGCATTATGGGAACACTATGCTCAAAACCCTATGTTAAATACATGTTTATTTTTGTGTTTATTAGATTTTTGTGATTAAAGTTTCCTATTTTTAAAGTTTGGTATTTTGTCATTATAAGCTATTTTTTTAATATTTTTTATTCAGGTATTTTTTATTATTTTTTATTTTTCAACCATTTTATGAGATTATTAAAACTAACTTAATCTGTTTTTGTTTTATTAAAAAGGGTGGATATGTGTTTTTCGATACAGGATATTGTTCACAAGAGGAGGACACATAGTTTAAATGTTCGACGCTTGAGGTAACAACATAAAACTAGCCAAACCTTCGTACCGGTTACTAGTTACCAGCTTTCTATGTAAATTGTCAACTGTTTTACAAAAACGTCAGTTGAATAATATACGGGACCCTGGACAGTCCATTTAGATTGCGGTCCGATAAATGCCGGATTCTGTTTAACCAATCAATGGTGAAGTTAATAATTTTGAAATTCGGTTCTGTTGTATTTTAGGCTTGTCGGAGCCCTATTTCGGTTATACTGGCTGGTTTGTGGGACTTGATTTAAAGGGTTTTTTGTTAAAGTTATTATTATTAGTAATTGAGCTACAATATCGTTGTTATTGATAGTTTGTATAATGTTTAGCGCAGGTTTTCATTGAACGGCGTTGACATTTATATACTGGATGGAAAATCCGTAGAATAACAAAATAAGTAACCAATTATCCGAACTTTTATCGGTAAAAATAACAGTTTAACATCAATATCTGTTTATTTATACCTTTTGTCATAAAACAGTCTAATGTTATTACAGTAACTACCCACCAATTGCAAATAACATAATTATGGGAAAAAATCTTAATAAGAATTTTTTCGAACTCTTCGTGTGCTAGTCTGACTCGTACCTACCCATTTTTTAATCAGTTTAAATACCTGAACAAAAGTAAAATAACATTAGACTAACAGGTTCTAGCTGTTATTCACATAATATTATGCAAACACACGTCTTCTATCGTGTAAACGGAGAACGGAAAACTTACACCAGTGCTTTTCCATGTAGCATTTTCGTGCATCAAACGGCGCCAACAAATCTTATTTAGAAAAGTAGTGTTTTACAGAGGTTTCAATGACTGTTTTTATATGCATTCGTGTTTTATCTTTATTTTCAGGAAGTCCGTAAAATGGGATAAGCGCATCGAATATTGTCGCAACAGAACACCGTTTTCGATAAAAAAATTGCATCATTAGCATGTGTTGATGAACGATATACCCATGGTGATTTCGCTAAACAGTCTGAATAAATGACAGTCGTTTTGTATGTAGCTTCAACAAGGAATCTACCAACTATCAGAGTTTGGAAGACCAGGTTTGAAGACAATATACGATTGAACCCTTTAGAGGTTTGGAGTAGGTTTGAGGAGAACCGATAAATCGTTGGAGCAAACGGATACTGGAGTGGAGACCGCGTTTAGGCAAGCGTAGTGTAGGACGCCCTCCGGCGAGATGGAGCGACGATCTACGGAGTATAGCTGGCAAACATTGGATGAGAAGAGCCGAAGAACGGACGCAGTGGCGCGTCTTGGGAAAGACCTACGTCCAGCAGTGGACTGTTATAAGTTGATGATGATGATGATGATACGATTAAACAAATTGATAGATTAGATTTCGGATAGGGTATACTCGTGGTTTTATTTTTTATCACAATAAAATTAACCACCATAACGATAAACGTTTAATTTATCAATGTATTCAAACCGGTTTTATCCGGATGCGTTATAAATGTTATCGCATTTCCTCCCCCAATCCAACGAATGATTTTTACGGGGCTCAAGCGCCGTAATCCTTAAAGGTCGTAAAATTTGCTTCAGTTAATTTGTAGCGAAGTGTACGGGAATCTTTTGTCGAATTCATTTCAGGAAATGTACTCATCATATACTCATTATGCCATCAATATTCTATCAGGATCTTACTCTATCAGATTAATGACAAAAGTGTCATTAAGTTTATTAGTAATCTATGATGTAATCGACTATTTAATTAGATAAAAAATTTATTCTTAAAGTGAGCTTTCGTAGTACGTTAACTATGCTTAGATACACACAATGTGCGAAATTAAATAGAGGAATATAAAAATAAAAAAATCTAACACAAAAATTGACATATTAAATAAACAATTGAGCATTGAAACTAATATGAGAAGGTTGTGTTTAATGAGGTTTTACCTGATCGAAATGATTTTCTATGTGAAATATTTTTTACTCACATAAACACATCAGAATTAATATAAGTTTCATGACAATTATCATTACTCAAGTCAATAGGTACGTATTGTAAAACTTTTTCAAACGAATTATTTTACAAAAATCTTACCAACAACAAAAAATCACAACCTCTGCATTTTTATTTAGAAAAACAACGGTGTTCAGTACAAATCGTACACTGCAAGCAAGACTCGATTACTTGAAACTATTAGCAAAACTAGCAGCAATAACCGCAGAGAACGTAACCAATATCTTTTTAATCCTACAACAGATACTACGTAGGGCTGTCACGTGCCGTACGAAACTGTTATATCCGTGCCATTCTAAGAAAATCAGTTTGCCGAGTTAGCGGTGCGCAAATGGCACCACTGAACCGCAAAATTAGTTCCAACTTTCCTAGACGGACTGTCGTATGAAATGTAAAGTGGATTGGATTTTAAAATGGAGGTTTGAATGTCAAAGGGGTTCGGACGTTCTCATGCTTGGCCCTTTTACTTTGTAACCTATATTATAATAAATAAATGATGGGACAAGCTGATAGTGGAGTTGATATTTCGGAGTAGTTTGCCCAAATAAACCGAAGCATGAGATTAGCTGTTTCTATAAAATTTGCTGTTACTTTTATTGTTTGATGGGCATACCGATATGTAAAGTAAAATATTACTCAATAAGAAAATACTATTAAATGCTACCATATTGCTCCAAACTCCTCGTAAGCTGATACAACATATCAACATGATGATTTTTACCTACTAGTACATAACGATAGCTACAAAAAATGCATTTTATTTACGTACGTTTGAATGCAAAATCAACGAAAACAAACGTTGTTGATAAAAAATATTAGTTCATAAAATAAGTACCAAAAAGTGGTTTCAAAATTATCATTCATCTAAGAATCGTTTACTTAAAAAAATGAGTTGGGTAACTTTTTATCACAAAACTTCGCGAATATTTTTGTAGTGCTTTCGCTTTTACTTCAGTTTATACAAAGGATTTCTGAGTTGTTTCATTTTATATTAAACTTTTCTTGAGGCATTTAGAAAATTATAACTCTCAGTTTTTGTAGAAATATTTTGTAAAGGTTTACTAGGTAAGAATTAATTCATGTTCCTTTTTTACCTTTATATAATTTTATATTTAAGTACATCAAAGAAAACACATTTATATGAACATAAATTTAATAATCATACAATTAATTGAGGCTATTCACAAACAAACTTACGACTATACAGTATTTACAAAATGTACATTGGCATATAATAATTGGCACGTAAAATACATTAGAAACAGTTGAGCTATCTACAGACCGTTGCAAACGATCTATAGATAGCTCAACTGATCCAAATTAGTACCAGTCGGAAGCGTACCCAAGATACTGGCTGCATTGCCGCGCTGAATAGCAATGCTGATACGCTGGGCCAGATACTCACCAATTAATTTGAATAGTTATCTAACTAAAGATCAATACGTTTTGATAAACGTAAATAAAAAAAAAATTCTAAAGTAATTAAAATAAATTTGCAAAATTAAACAGCTTAGAACCTAATTCAAACAATAGGAATGAGCAAAAACTTGAAATTATAGAGCCAGTAAAATTTTAGCCTGCAATTATGGATCCTTATCCTGAATTTCAAAATGGCAATTTGAAGCCATTTTGGACGTTATTGCTGAAAATGAGATGTTTCCTTGAAACGCAACGGTTTATTTGATTGCTGAGTAAGCACTTATTTGTTTTGCAATACTTAGAACCCCTTTGTTTTAGGTACATTGCTAATTGCTAAATTGAGATACAAAACATAATGGACAAGTTTGTGAAACTTTGACCTCATTGTTGACACCAACGGGCTGAAATGATGATGATGAGGTCAGTATAGGCCTCCTGTTTATTATGCCATTCTTTTCGGTCCCTTGCGACTCTCATTCACTGATTCCTGGCTCGCTCCATAATGTCTTTAGACCATCGGGCTGGTGGTCTGCCTCTTGGTCTACGAGCATCTCTTGGCTATCTAACTTTGACCTATCTGTATTAAAATATGCTTGTAACCTAAATTGACCTATAACCTGTTTCATCTAAAATACGACAACTAACACCTAGAATCACATAGTATATAAGATTATTCTCAATGATCCTTGTGATTTTACTGAATAAACTATTATTGATTTCGATTTAGATATCACATTATCAAGAAATTTCAATATTAAATATTAACAGAATTTAACCCTTATATTTTGAAAGGCCTTGTTCAACTAAAAGCTCTTGAATAAAAACAAAACAGGAAAAATAAATAATTTTGATGTCGCAGTATACATAATAAGGGTGGGAAAATAATTAAAAACTGTCTGCTTTATATTCGCGTCCATTTTAAGCTAGGTGGCACGATGCGAAGACACTCTCACAGATTTGCAGACGGATATATTTATTTCTTTTTATGAGAGATTTATGTAAAAAATAGATTTAAAAATTCACGGACATTTCATACATCGATTTTGTTCCAAACTTAGCAAAGACTATGGAAACGATATTGCTGATAAAATTTAAAATTTGAATGATATTATTGAGCAAATTACTTAGTTCTTAGTTCATTTTAGTGTAAAACAATTCTCTTACCTGGTTTTGACTTAACCTAGTCTTTACGCGTATAATTTTTAGTAATTAAATAACTAATATCTTCAAGTACACGATCTCTAAAGTTATGTAAAATACAATTATCTAAGCGCGTTCCTCCGGTATTGTGTCAACTCGGTCTAAGCGTTGTTTGTTTATGAATTACGGGGAAGTCCCTGTTTATTTAGAGGTTTACAGCCTGTTTTGGAAGGGTCGGCCGCTTTTATAATCTACGATTAGTCGCATTATCTAGAATTCTGGTTTAATTTTAACAACGCGTTCTTACTAAAGAATTTATAAAATATTATCTTACATAACTAGAAATATTTATGTGGTTGCTCCGTTTTATTTGTTTAAAATAAATCTTTAAAATACTGTTTTGTTTAAATAAAAAAAATCTGTCAAAGTATTATTTATTTACCTACTGTTTTCGAATTTCAAAAAGTTAATATTTCGTGTCCAGTCGCTGGTGTAGTGTAACGTACTTAATTATTTATTTAAGCCCGAAATATCGATAACAGGTTCCTATTAGTATTTTATAATGAAAACAATAATAGAGAGAAGATAATTTTTTATTTAACAATCTTGCTATTAGTAAAAATAGGTTGAAAAGCACCCTATTAAAATAATAATAGAAATTAAGTTAAAAAATGGTTGTCTGTAAAGTCGGTTTACTGACGATAGTTGAACGTGACAACGTCACTTCATGGAACGCCTCAGAACGCCTCAGAACGTCTCATGAGTCATGTTTTTTCGTGCGTGCAGCCGGCTCTATCGAATTATAAGACGTTGTCACGTCAAAAACTTGGAGTGTTGCCAAAGACCGGGATAAGTGAAAGGCGTTGGGGGGAGACCTTTGCCCAGCAGTGGGACAGTATTGGTTAAGAAAAAAAAAAGTAAAAAAAATACAATGAAAAGCGTCTTCTTAATGATTCACGCACTCCACAAAATTCCCTTTGTCTTGTACATCATGAACAACCAAAATAACAAAGACCATTTTTAATTAACATACACTAAATAATTGTTAGTGCAATTTTCTTGCGAACAGAATCAATAATCAAGATCCACTTTACACGGAAAATGCCTTAAAAAACCGCAACATGACGCAAAAGCGCATAAGTGTCTCGAATATAAATCAAGAATATTCATCCCGCTGCGACGAATCACGTTGACAGTACACTGCACTACGGAATTACAAGAGCTACGTGTCTACAATTTCACTCCCGACATACTCCACACTCACTCAAACGTCATCAAATGAGATTGCTTAATAGCACAATTCTCTCAAAGGCGAAACCATTTGCTACTCAGCAGACCAGCTTTTCTATCTGGCACACATTTGCCGCTCGTTGGTAGACAGCACGAGCTCAAAAATACTATTTTTAAACACTTTTATGTTAGAAATGTACCTACCTTCTTTTAGTTAGTGTTGTTGTTGATCACTGAATAAATACGATTTATTCTGGTCAAAAGGTGTTTTAAGCTATTGCACAGCTTCTATCGCGGAACTTCCGGAACAAAATAACCTAACGAAAATAGCCTAACACTGCTCATGCGTAATCCAGCAAAAAATGCTATGCAATAGCTTCACCGCGGCAGTCCCCGAGTGCCACACGTCTTTTTTTTGAATATATTATAATTGATTAAAAAATAAATTTGACGATTTCTGTGAAATAATTGCATAAGAAATACATGATCGCATTAGAATTTAACCATGCCCATATCAGCACGTTCTGTTCTACGAAAACGTTTACCAAAATGCAGCTATCATTCCTAGTAGTGTCCTCTCACGTAAGTTAGACAGAGAGCTCTTAGTTTAAAAGGAAATTGACCCCAGTCCTTGCACGTGCCTGAAATACTAACGTGGAATATAATAGCAGGACTAATTCGGACTGTGATTGACACGGGGAATCAGAGCGAAGAATGAGGTGGACGGATTCTGCCGTGTCTGTGTAATTGGGAATTAAGTTTTTTTTTTGAAGTGAAAACTTCTTTAGCGGCGCTGGGTGGGTAAAAACTTTCAAACTCGCGTCAGGGTCACGTGACGTTGATAAAAAGCGTAAGATCGAGGGAAAGGGAGAGGAACTAGTATCTCCCACTCTTTCTACCGTGCCTGAGTGTGCTCTGTTTAGGCGGTCATTGTGATTGTCATTGTCATTATGACGTCTGTGGTTATATTTTTGAAGTGAAAACTTAAAAGTGAAAACACAACGTTAATATTGAAGTTTTCACTTCTGCCGGCACTCCCGGAGTGCTACCTTTTTTTTTTTTTTTTTTTATGCCTTATAGGCAAACGCTTGGCCGCAATCACATCTGATGGTAAATGCATGATGATGCGGCCTACGGTGTAACGCGTTTGCCTAGATAGAACCTATTCACTCTCCTCTTGAAAGCGTCCAAATTATATTCAACTAGTTCTAGAGTTTCCTGGTTTTGACTCCTTTTAATAATGTTTTGAGTAAAGTTTGGCGTGTTTTATACACTAATCCGTGATGTAAAAGCTCGACTAATTCTGTGAAATAAGAATTAAGAACGGAAAACGTTGTGAGTTTGTATATTGTTGTTTTTAGGTACCTAGAGCCTAAAGCTAAGTGTCCTTACCTTATTAGGTTCTCTATTGAGAATAGGGCTCAATATATGCTAGGAACTAAGTTTTAGTTTTTTTATTACAAGCACAAAGAGGAATTTTACGTAGCATTATGGGCCAAAATTTTTTACTGACCTGCGTGAATGCATCTAACAAATGTATTATGTATAGAAACTATATGCATTCTTTGTTTCCCTCCCTACTCTATATCAAAACAGTTTGCTACTTCTAAAGTCACGCACGAAAATACATGCTACCCAGCATTCCCCAAAGAAAAATGACCCGAATCGTCCCGTTGATAGAGGTCATAATTTATTGCCGTCATTATCACAGCAATTCTTGCATTTGCCACGAATCAGTAGCTCTACCATGAGTTTTTACTATACTATATAAACTATACTCGCTGCGTCTGTAGTTAAAAAGATGTATGAAGATTTGTACAGCGCCTCTAGCGGATAGTTGGGTACTAAAATTCGGAATACTAATATTTACGTAACTACTGTAGTAAAGTCAGGCGATTTTACTGTGACAGCTCATGGTAGTGGTACAGATAACGTAACTCTCTAGACAGTTTTCGGACGACAATTGTCGATGTGTACCGAAGATAGCCGAAACAGAGCCATAATCACGTGTTTAGATGAACGAGGCGATACGAAAGAAAATTACCAAAGCAATTTACTAATGGATTGCAGATTGGAGTATACCTACCTGGAATCTTTTCTCCCAAGTTGTGGTTGTGTAGATCTGTAATTTTGAAACTTTTGCGTTAGAACCAGTATTTGTATAGTCTGTTTTTCCAGCTCTAAAATCTACATATTATCTTAATCCCTGACTTGGTTTTTAATTTCTTGTTAAATAATGTCAAATTAAGAGTTTTCTTTTAATTGTACCTAATTTGAATACAGGTGCTCTTTGTTAATTATAATAAGATTTTGTATGCAATCTACGTACTTAGGTTAATAATCTTATATGATTATATGAATAAAGTATAGTTTTTTTTAATAGCATATTCGGAATGATATTTATTCTTTTAGTCCAGTCAAAATAAACATTCCAGTTTGCATTAATTCCCAACAAGCTGGATTTTTGTACAGGCCTTGAATACGTCATTACAAATGATATGTCAAAAGTCCCCATCGATCCCGCTTGTGCGTTGTTTATCTTTGAAACAACGAGAGCTATCGAAAAATAGTTCCGACAAAGTTTGTAGATCGTTAAATTGACTACAAAAATATTTCAACACTTTTCTTCTACAAAGCATCGCTTTCGAGATATAGTGACTTTAGACCGCAGGAAAATCTACTAAAATGCTGCGTTTTTTTCATTTCAGCCGTTTTATCTGCTTCATTGCCATAGAACGAACAGTATTTCTTGAAACAAAAAGACGATTCATTACCTCGGAGGAGGACTAACCCATCGAACCCATCACCCCTTTCAGTAAATTTCAAGAAATACTGTTTGTTCTGTGGCTATGAAGCAGATAAAACGGCTGAAATGAAAAAAAACGCAGCATTTTCGACGATTTTCCTGCAGTCTAAAGTCACTATATCTCGAAAACGATGCTTTGTAGAAGAAAAGTGTTTAAGCACTTTTGTAGACAATTTTACGATGTACAAACTTTGCCTGAACCACTTTTCGATAGCTTTCGTTGTTTCCGAGATATACGCAAAAAATGCAAATTTATGACCTTTGACCTCGAATAAAAAATAACGCACAAGCGGGATCGATGGGGACTTTTGACATATCATTTGTAAAGACGTATTCAAGGCCTGTACAAAAATCCAGCTTGTTGGGAATTAATGCAAACTGAAGTCATAATTTTAGTCTATTTTGACTGGACTATTTATTGTACACAAAATATGACATACAATACTTGACATGTACAAAGGCGAGCTTAACCCTAAGAAGAGTTATCTTCCAGCAAACCTTTGAGGTTAGGGAGATGTCATTATTTTTTGTAATTTAAATTAAATTACACAGTAAAGTCAATCTTGAAATTGTAGTTTCTAGTACGTACACTCAAGCGACAAATAATGTTTTGATTATCTAGTACACTGTATCTAGAATTGCTACAATTTTAAAGTCAATTATGTTTATGACTCTTGTTTAGAACCCTAAATAGGCAATTTAGGATTCAAACAGGCAATTTAATTTACATACGATCATTTTACAAGCATTTGAATCGAGTTTTCAACGATTGTAATCGAGTTTTATATGGCACTCATTTAATTTTTATTTAATGAAAACTAAAGAACATTTGTTTTTTTTTTATAAAATAACAAGTTATGCGATTCTTGCTTGTTCTTCTAAGGTTCTAAGGTTCTCTGGTCGCGTGGAACTCACACCTAAATTCACATAGTATATTAGATTTTAAATGATCCATGTGATTTTACTGAATAAACTATTTTTGATATTTTTTTTCTGCTCTGAAGTCAGTTGAAAAAGATTTTTATATACATAAATGGTTATTTATTTTTCGGAAACAGATATAGGTACAAAAATTGGGAAACACGATGATAACTACAGTAGTCGTGAGACTGTGTCGCATATAGGTATATGAATAATAATATATATGTATAAAGCACATGATTTTATATAAGTAAGCCAAGCCCTTTAAATGTAAAGGCTTACAACTCGTACTACGTATAATTACTTGGCAAGAAGCTGCAGCTGGTCCAACGCGGCTCTCCAAAGGAAAAACTTTGGTGTTCAGATGAGACTCATGGCATAATGAGTTCTACTATTTTGAACAACTTTGTCCGGCGGCGAAATGTTTTTATGAGTTTGGTGTCAAGTGAATTCATACGACGATATTTTATATGTCGCGACATATTTTTATTCGCAACCACAACTCACATAATATAAAATAAGCAGGTGTAATATAAATTAAATTAAATGAAAATTGCTAACTAAATTTCTTATTATTACTTATTAAGTAAGTACTTATAATTACTTATCTATACTAATATTATAAAGAGGTAAAGTTTGTATATTTGTTCAATTGTAAGGGGTAATCTCGGGATCTATTGAACCGATTTTAAAAATTCTTTCACTAATAGAAAGCCACATTATTGCTGAGTGTCATAGGCTATATTATATTTTCAAAACAATAGGGATCCTTACTAAAACTTCAATTATGCCCAACGAAGTGGTCACGGGTCAGCTAGTTACTTATAAATCACATTTTTAAAATGAAAAACAGTCGCATAGAAATAAAAATATTAAAAAAACAAACAAATTATTTTTAGGCAACCTACCTTCTGTGAATGTGTGTGTCATTATGTCAACTTTTACTACATATATTGACAATAAATTAGCTAGAATGTGTAAATTACTTTAGAAATTCAATGTTACTATCTAAATATCGACTGCAGTAGGTAGTATATATTCAAAACTGCCTATGTCAAACCAAAATATCTATCTCCTTATTTGACGTCACTTAGGAATCTACCTAAGTAACCTACCTATTTGGCCAAATGAAGATGACATTTTTTTAACAACAAGTTCCTTTTAATGTCCCACATAAGATTTCTATTTGCTCTATTTACGTTTGTTCTAAAATCTTTTGTAACTTTAAGCCAAAACATTTATCACAAGCACTTAAAAGAAACGTCCTGACTTTCCTGAGCATAATTTCACAACATTACCTTCAAATGAGATTATAAGCTGCTCAAAACGCGAAAACATTAAAAACAACAATCGAATGAGCATTCCGGTGTTTATTTTCACCATTACGTAAGATTTACAGCCACGGCCATTATCTCCCGAAACTACCAACTTCGGTTGCACTGAAAAAAAAAAAGGTACTGGCCATTTGTAAATTCAGATCCTGGCATGCCACTAATACTGGCTGTGGACGTATGGAGGGTAGTTTTGCTAAAAGTAAATACTTTCATTGTACCGTGTATACATATGCATAAACGTGGACGTATATCTAAACTTAGCTACTAAGACAGGCGTCACACCTCAGTTGGTAGTATGCTGTGCCACGCTGTGGGTTGTGGGTTTGATTCCCACAGAGCAAGTGTATGTGTGATGAACATAAATATTTGTTGTGTGTCTGGGTGTTACTACGTATACTATGTATGTAATAACAATAAAATAAAATGGAATAAATCAGCAATCTAATTCCCATAGTACAAGATTTGCTTAGTTATTAGAGTATGATGTGTGATTTGCTCATAAACATTTATTTATTAAATAGTTATTTATAAACCACAATATGTAAAGGTGTATCAAGTCCGGACCTGCATTGCACGTTTGCACTTTTTCAAACAGTATTAGGAGAATGAAATCGAACACACATTTTTTTACTCTATTATTTTTCGAAGTTATTGTGAACACAATTTAAAGTGCTTTAAAGCAGCTGGACAATGTACTATTTTTAAAACTACTGTTTTATTTACAGTTGTGTGGATTTGTTTTCAATAAAAAATTAAACAATTTTATGTCGTTATTTGCTTTTGTTAGATCGTATTTTCCTCAAATTTAATTAAGTACGTACTCTTATTCAAATTATTAGTATTGCTTATCAAGAACTAACAAATATCACAAACATTAAGTAAGTTGCGGTCAAATTTGTTTAACAGACAACTTTTATAATTTTCAAAAAGTCTTCTATCGCTAATAAACTGTTAACGAACACCTTGATAATTAATTTATTACTGCACTTTTATTATATTCCTGATGCTAACGTTAAAATTCAAATTGGATTACGCGTTGTGGATACAACAGTTTATTTATTCAATTATCTAGAGTCCGACTGAAACCGGTTTTCCGGCCGAAACCGAATGTACGGCCGTGGCTTCAATTTCAGCCGAAACCGAAACCGAAACTCACGTGGTCAAGTAAAATTTATTAAAATACTGAAATTTGGTGCATTTTACTTAAAAAAAAAATCTGTAATAATAACCCTAATACATCAAAACTTTTAGGTTGGGAAGCGTTTCAAGTACCTTATTACAAAGTATATCTTCAAATAAAAAACATAATCTAAAAATACATAAAGCAGTTGAGGTATCTTCAGACCTTTTGAATGATTTATCGATAACTCAACTGATTTAAATCAATGCCAATTAGAAGTTATAATTATATATAAATAAATAACGTTGGACAAATTCTCATAACATCAATCTAGCCCCAAGCTAACCAGAGCTTGTGTTATGGGTACTAGAAGACTGGCATACTTAATACAATACATTACATAGATAGATATTTTTTATTATACATATAAAATACCCAGAACAGCCGGAATAAATATTTGCAGATCGTACAAACATTTATCCAAAGGCGGGAATCGAACCCACAATCTTCCGCGTCGCAGGCGGACCATCGCCCCCCGCGCCACATCGGTCGTCAAATTGCAGCGTGTTCCTGAAAAATTTGACGGTCACTCCGAATACATGAAGAAATACTACGTCAGCGTCGTGAAGTTTCTACAACGGACACTGGGAAAGTTGCACGTTCCTTAAATTTCTCATTCACTTTGTTCCTGTCCTAGATGGAAAGTTTACTAATTAGATAAGGTTCATTAGACTTGTTGTAAGTCGTTAGATATTAAGTTTTGTTTAAGTTCGGTAATAGAAGCTTCTAAGTTTCACTAATAAACTATAGTGTATGTATTCTTTGTATGAATATTTTATTTACAAAAAAAAATACCTGTAAATATGAGTATTCTATCAGATATCTAGTTCTTATAGTAAATACAAGCTTTGCTGAGTTTGGGACTACATTGGATGAGTGAAACATTATCATTTTTAGATAAAAATAGTAATGAAAAGCTAGTATAATGTTTTATCATACAGCTAATAGTTATTTTTTTATAACATCGGGATATGAGTAAGCCCTTACAATATCATTATATTTAAAAACCGATTGAATTGTGAATTTCAATGAATAATGAATTGAGTTCAAGTCAATCCGCAAAACTAAATACGATTTGCTGTTCTCAGAACCATGTTTAGTTAAATCTTGCAATAGCACAGTATACTTCGGAGCAAATGAACGGACTCTGCCACAAACCCAGTCATTTTATTATTTTTTAATACGAAATTGTGCTGTGTCTTGGAATTTAATATCATAATTAAAAAATCTGTGCCCCTTTTAAAGCAGTTTTGGACTGATTTCTAGTCATGCTCGATGTAAACTTCTGAAATAATTAAATTCCCACTGCTTGGATTTTTTGATATTTCTGGAACCAAATGAAGGCCTTTGAATGACCTTTATGACCTATGAAATGCAAAACAATATGACGTTTAGTAAAAAGTTTTTTCAAAAATCTGTCGACGACGGTTTTTTTCATAAATATGAAATGTAAGCTTTTAGAAGATCTTTCAAACGTATTACGTGGAAAGAAACGTACCCAATTTACCTACTAACTGATTGTCTGCACTGAAGTGTATGCTTCGTTCAAGCTAACTTGGTTCATGGTTTGTACCTGAAATAGTCTTGACAGGTTGAGCGCTGGAACTCGTAAATAGCAACCACTATCGAAGCCTTCAACAAGTTTCTATAACTAGGTTAGGCAATCGGTCTTTGACGCTGTTTGTAATCATTTCAATAGAACTTTTCTTAGACAAGTAATAATAATCATATTAATTGCTACTACTAGATATCTATAGATAGTTTGCAATGATCTGTAGATAGCTCAACTGTTTCTTATATATTTTATATGCTTATGTACATTTTGTAAATACTGTAATAGTTGTAAGTTTGTTTGTGAATAAAGTCACTAGGTAACTAACATAGTTATAATAATTATTTATTTTCTTAGGCACACAGATCTATGAAAATCCAAAGTTGATATGATACAGATAAGGTGGTGCAAAACGTGATTATATTAACTAATTTGTAGATTTGAAAGTTAATCAGTTTGAAATCAGCAAGTTAGAAACGATCAAAGACGATGATTATCATTACATTACAATTAACACATAGCGACGCGTGACCCGAGGGCTGGTGAGTATCTGGCCCAGCGTATCAGCATTGCTATTCAGCGCGGCAATGCAGCCAGTGTCTTGGGTACGCTTCCGATTGGTACTGATTTGGATCAGTTGAACTATCTATAGATCGTTTGCAACGGTCTGTAGATAGCTCAACTGTTTCTTATGTATTTTATATGACAATGTACATTTTGTAAATACTGTATAGTCGTAAGTTTGTTGGTGATTAAATAACAATTAACACATTGAAGTCTAGTTCCAAACTAAGCAAAGCGATGGATGTGAGGGTCAGGATTCCGCCTCAATACCAAAATAAATTACATAAATTAAAAAAAAACTTTGAAAAATGGTCACTAATTGATTAAACTTATGGTTTAAATCTGTATCTACTAAACTTTATATTTTAAAATACCGTCTGTCTATCGGGAAAAAAACGCTGGTCTTTAAGTAAAAGCATAAAACTAAAAGAAAATAACATTTTAATGTCCACTCCGATTGGATATCCACAAAATAGCAATTTTCCTACATGGATGTTTTAACACTGACGATACGATTAGTTCACGATATCGGGATAACTAATCTAGTGCACTTTTTTTACCTCATACTTTTGAAATGATAACAATTTTAGGTTTATTGAATTCTTAATTGCACGAAAAATAAGGTTGGTGCAAAAGAGAGCTTAATGCTTAAATTATATTATTTTTATATGTTTTTTAATGTGGGTGTAAACGCTGATACCTGCCTGACACCATAATGTGATTTAAGAAAAGATTTAAAATATTTTGTGACATTACAAAACTTATGGATTTACTTCAAAAATTAAATCCATAATTTTTGTAATGTCACAAAATAATTATAAAAATAAAGAATTATATGAAACGCGAGTTCTAGCAAGGATCTAGTTAGCTGATAATTTAATCTTCGTTAATTATTTATTTGATGTGGTCATGGAAACCTCAGGAGAACATGTCGTGCCGATATCGTGCAGCTATAGTAACACAGCTCAAACGCCTATCAATACCAATAAAAACCGTAAACTTTCACGAAAATAAAACGAGAGATCTCACTGTTTTAAGTTCCATAAAAATTGAAGACACAAAACACGAATCGTATTTTTATATGACAACACTCAAGCTGAGTTTTATGTCGGCACGATCTAGCAATTTTTTTTCATTTGCCATAATCATAACCGTTATTATGTTCTTTCTTGTCGTGCGTTTTATTTTACGTGACCCTTTCTCAATGTTATGTGTGCGTAATATTATTCTGTATTCCTTAATGCGTTAAAGTTATGTGGTAGAAAGACCAGATGTGAGAAAAAAATATATAAATATGCGACGGGTTATTGTCTAGAAGAAACAAAAAAAGTCTTATACGCTTCTTATTTTTTTTTTTTACTTATTTTTTTACTTATTTAAAAAATACTCTTATAATGTATTCGCACAATATTGATTGAATCATATTTTTTAAGCTTATCTTGTCCATGTACCTACTGTTGATAAACTAAAGTCGAACTAGGCTTGTCATGTCATTCGTTTAGATTTAGTGCATCAGATAATTTTAAGCTTTATCGTCCTTGAAATAAGTCTCAAACTAATAATGTATAATCAGTGTAGATAATCACCAATATAATGTCAACATCGGTCCATGTATAACGACCAATTTGACGCTAATCGAACCACAATCTTGAGCTGTTGCCAGGTTTACGTGGTTATGGATATGGATGTCAAATGAACAGAAACAATACGAATGTTTTAGTTATGTTAAGTATATAAACAATATATGTTAATATAACATAACTAACACATTTTATTTACAAACAAACTTACGACTATTTCGGTATTTACAAAATGTACAGAGGTATATAAAATACATAAGAACCAGTTGAGCCATCTACAGACCGTTGCAAACAATCTATATTATACTGATCCAAATCAGTACCAATCTGATAACATAATTACATATTTTTAGTATATTTAAATTGGAAAACGTTGAATCAAAACAAGGCCAAGTGCGATACTCATGCAAGAACCCCGTACCAAAAATTACGTATTTGTATGAGAGCCTCCTACATTATTTATTTTATTCTGTTTTTTAGTACGTGTCGAAAGTAACAAAAATACCTAATAATAAAAAAAAACAACTTTTTAACTACCACGCTTCACAAGATACAGCTTGGTGACAAGTGGACAGACTACCAGACAAACAGACGGACAGCGAAGTCTCAGTAATAGGGTCCTTTATACTCTTTAGTTACAGAAATTTTATTCTGAAAAATACTGCTTTATGGAAAAAATACAGAATAACCCCAAGAGTGCTCGACAAATAAAGAACAAACAGCGCTATGCTCTGAAAAGCGTCACTTAAACATAGGTATTACGTAGAATTTGCGGTGTCTTAGACTAAGCGTTGATTATCCTTTAACGTACATCTTTGTGTTACTAAAACAGCCGAGCATCAAAATGACATTGAGTTACCCAAAAATTCCCATGAAGACACAAAAGCCAAAAAGTCTTCTTATTGTTATCCTTTATCACCCTTTTTATCCTTAAACACGCCGTTCAGGGGACTGTTTCATTTTTTTTCCCAAAAGAAATCAATCATATTATCACCAACAGTTGAGGCTCCATTATAATTGAAGGGGAAATCCCCGGCCGATAGGCTCGAGGGAACTTTTAAAGAACTTGTCAGCTGAGCGATAGCGCGACAATGATTGATGCATTGAATGAACAAAGTGAAAACGTCACTTATATTGTCGCTACAACAGGGCCTTTTGTAAGTTTGAATCACCTCAATCAATAGCAGAAAAGTAACTTGATTTATAAAAATCAGAACTAGATTGCTCAAGAAGTTGTAAGTTAAACACTTAAAGGGAAAAAAATTAAAGTCATTTTTGTCAATCTTATTTTTTTTGTGTCTCATCTTGAAGACAATATTTAAAGTATTAATAAATCTCTAAATTAAATAAAACTCACAGACCTTATCCAAAATCTAGAATGATAAATAAATTAAAATATTCACGGACAATTCACACATCACACTCTAGTCCCAAACTTAGCAAAGCTTGTACTATGGGAACCAGATTGCTGAGAGAATACTTACATACATATTTTTTTTTTTGTATAAACATACGTAGAATACAAAAAACAAAGAAACTCAAATACAAAGAAACTCCCAGACACAGAATAAAAGCAGAATCAAAAACAAAACTGTATTTTTGAAATATAAACTACAATTATGATAATATATCCTTATCGTGTAGCAGTCAAAAGTTTCAGCCAAAGTTCGCAACAGAAATCAGTATCCCTTAGAGGTTTTTAAGACAACCAGATATAATGAAAATAAAACACTGTCGTAGATTAATTTGACTTTATTCTTCAACACACGACTTAATGCGACCGAGTGCCACTCAATGCGACTGAATAACGGCTGAATACTCTCTACTGAACACCCCCTCCTTTTATACTCTTTCTTTATCACACTCATTAGCTAAATTGGCTACCTCATAATCATAATCACACTAATATAATCATAATTAACACAACGACAAATCATAAAACGATATGAACTTGTTAGTCATTTGATAACATTCCGTCACAATCAGTCGTTGCGTTAATTATTTACAAAAATAATTTACTAATTATTAAATACTAACTATCGATTCATTACATTCGGCCATCCGTCATGATGCAATCTCCTGATCGCATGATCAAAATTTTGGCTGATTCGGCCGTACTGACTGATGGTAGCCCTCTACCATACTATTCTATTACTGCTCCAGAAGATTCCCTTCGGTGATACAGTCATGATGGTCATCTGCTACTTCATGGTTGATTTAGGCTCTTTAACTCAAGGATGCCTAAAACAAACTGGGATAAACCAACCGGATGTTCTTCAACTGAAACAGAAAACACACACTTATGACTTCTATATTATCCCAATCAAGATATATGTATAGAGAACCTGCATCTTGAAACAACAGGTACTGAGGCAGCTTGTCTCTCACGAACTATCCGGGACAAGCACCCGTATGTCACAGTCCAGTATCCGCCCTTACAGGCTCGCTTTTATGTACTGACACTAAAAATTGATATCCCCTGCAAACTAGAATTAATATACAAAATTAAAGTAAATGGTTGGATCTAACCTTGTGTAACGCACTCATCACTACTGCGCAGACGAACGAGCTGTATGTCGTCCTCAATTGTTGTCATCGACACCAAACTTCTTGTGCATACACCTTGATGCACCAGAGGATTCCCTTCGTCTTGATTGGTTTCGTGCTACTGAAGGCTCCTCCTCAGGAGTCATCGCACCATCAGAATCCATGGACTCGAAATGAAAGAATAGTAATCGAATTAATAGGTACACGAACATAGTACAACAATAATAAAAATAATGGCACACTTGGCCTTATAGTGGCACACTTGGCCTCATAATAGCACACTTGGCCTTGTAATGGCACACTTAGCCTAACATTACCAAGGACTCCGTAACACACCAAGGACTCCGTGACACACCAAGGACTCCGTAGCACACCAAGGACTCCGTAATACACCAAGGGCTCCGTAGCACGCCTTGATTCATCCCACTTCTGAGATATAATGAAAATAAAACACTGTCGTAGATTAATTTGACTTTATTCTTCAACACACGACTTAATGCGACCGAGTGCCACTCAATGCGACTGAATAACGGCTGAATACTCTCTACTGAACACCCCCTCCTTTTATACTCTTTCTTTATCACACTCATTAGCTAAATTGGCTACCTCATAATCATAATCACACTAATATAATCATAATTAACACAACGACAAATCATAAAACGATATGAACTTGTTAGTCATTTGATAACATTCCGTCACAATCAGTCGTTGCGTTAATTATTTACAAAAATAATTTACTAATTATTAAATACTAACTATCGATTCATTACACAGTAGTGCCATAAAAGTTGTAAAGTTACTAACATTTTAAAATATAAAATTACTTTAACTTTGACCTTGCTTATAGTAGCTTCGAAGTTTCATCTCTATTTGCTTTTCCGTGAATTTGAAAGTCTTCAGAAATTGAAACCTGGTCTACTTTTCAAGGCTGTCTTGGTATTGAACACCACTAATATTTGATATTGATATTATTATTGAGAACAACAATGGTTTAGTTTTAGCTATCTCGTCTTTTATAAATATCAATATCTGAGTTCAAAGTAACCATTTTTAAAATATTGTTACGGATATCTTACGAGAAGGCGGGGCCTAGGCGTGCGTCAAGCTGACGTCAGCGCCACCATGGTGGGGAATGACGTAGCTGTGCAAGCGCGCGCGCTCCTCACTTTGCGGCTGGCTCTCGGACGGAGCGGACGTTCACATAATTACTTAATTGTTGCTCAATTTTGATTACTTCGTTCTAATTAACTTGATAAGAGTTTGTTTGTTTAGTGTAGTAATTGATATTTCTTAATTAAAAACCTATTTCTACTTTGATCCATAATATCAGTAATTGGGATCACTGCGTCGCCTCAACGCTGACGGCATCCGATAAAAAGTTTTTAGTAGATTTGTGTTGAATTATGTGAAGTTGTTTCGCTGTGATTTCGCTTTTCAAGCATTTGGTGTCGTGCGCAATAATAATTGCTCATTTTTTAGTTCGTGTGAAAAATTTGTAAGTACCCTCTTTGTTTCATAAAGTCAGGGTGATCTTCTACAAAGGAGAAAAGTCGATCCCGTAGTAGATTTTGTAAGAGGCATTGCAAAGGCTTGCCTAGATATCGTTTTAGTTCTACTAGGTCAGTATTAGATGCAATTCTAGGTAGATTGAACGCGATTGATAGATAGACTGTCTGTCCCTTTATCGTTACCACTTTCTTTACTGTCATGTCCGCCATGAGAGTGACAAAGATCACTGGATTCTTGATTGTAGTGATGAGTGTGTTGTGCAGAGTTAGATCCAACCATTTACTTTGATTTTGTTTATCGATTCTAGTTTGAAAGATATCGATTTTTTAGTGTGGGTAGTAGGTAAAACGGAACGCGTTAAAGCAAATGCTGGTCTAAGATAAGCAAATGCTGGTCCTGGACAGTTCGATTCTTGAAGGGCGATGCTTGTAGTTGACTTTACGAGTCAACGACCCACACTTGTTCAAAATGAGTTAAGCACATGTTACACAGTAGTAACATAATGGATTTCGCAATCTTTCAGTAAAATATGTGTTGTCAGCCACGCCGCATATGTAGATTGTGCTAGGTGTTTTATTTTGCGCCTTTGTTGAGTATAGTTAACTATCGGTGTAGTTCGGCGTGTGATAAAAGTAACTCATTAGTCCCTTTGCCCCTTCTGTGGTATTTGCCACTGTCATTTGCAGCCCAATAGATTTGTTGAGTTTTTTGTAAATAAGCGATAATCGTTTCTATGAGATCTTTTTAGATTATTTTGTCCAATTGAAAACTACCCGTTATCCGTTAAGTGTGATAAAGTTTTGCTAAAGGCTAATTAAGTGTAGTTCTTTTGTTCATTTCTAACAAATTATGCAATGAGTCAGATTTAAGTGTCGTTAGTTCTGCTTGCGATAACATCGAAATAACACCTTTCTGTCAAAACAAGTGACGTCATTTTCGTTAAGAGATAAGGTTGTTGCAGCGATAAGATTGCGTCGAATCTCTCATTCTTTTTGTTGAGGGTATTTTAAAATGGTGAAACGTGCAATATTCTTTATGTAGATAAATGTCGTAAATAGATTTGATGGCGAAATAATCGTTTTATCTGTTTAGAGCATACTCCTTATCCATCTGGTAGATAGACAGATTAGTTATTCTGTATCTAGTTAACATTTTGTTGGCAAGAAATGTTCCCATCAAGTTTTACGAGGTTGATACCTAGGTAACTAAAACATCAAGTGAGACCGTTAGTTACAGTTTTCGAAGGTGTTGAAATATTTGTCGTCCGTCTAAAAGTATTTAAGTGTATATGTGGTTTGCAATCCGGATATTCGACGTACCCGGATAATTGTCAGTTTGTTTAATCCGGATATCCTTTTGTTTTTAGATCCGGATACATAGGTAGACTAGCTGGTACATACATACAGTTGTGTGTTTATTAATGTAAAGAGTGAGCAGTAAATGGCTTCTAGATGACGGTGTGATCAACAGCGTGTTGTGGTGCTCTTAATCGAGACTTTTAATTTTCGTTTTAGTTTTTGTTGGTACTTTGCTGAAATTCATATTGTGATGACGAGTTGTACATTTGTTTGTGTACAGTTGAAGTTACACAAAATAGTTTGAAAAAAAGGATGGTGCGAGACGGAGAAAATTGTAAATTTGCGTAAAGTCTGAAGTTTGATCATTCGTCCATGGAATGTAGTGAGATCGTAATCTACTATGAAATGCTGAACGATGCGTAGGCTTCCTAGTAGTCTGTTTGAACATATTCACAGTGCTTCCATATCCGGTTTTCTTATCTTTGATGTTTATACAATGGAAGCAATACAACTATGTTCGTAAAAAAAAAAAAAAATATTTCATGCTAGCCAGTGTTGGTAACGAGTCTGTGAGGTGCGAATCGTGAATAGAGCGGTCGAGAGCGCCTCGCGGTCAGGAGAGGCCGTGTTACGGATATCTTACGAGAAGGCGGGGCCTAGGCGTGCGTCAAGCTGACGTCAGCGCCACCATGGTGGGGAATGACGTAGCTGTGCAAGCGCGCGCGCTCCTCACTTTGCGGCTGGCTCTCGGACGGAGCGGACGTTCACATAATTACTTAATTGTTGCTCAATTTTGATTACTTCGTTCTAATTAACTTGATAAGAGTTTGTTTGTTTAGTGTAGTAATTGATATTTCTTAATTAAAAACCTATTTCTACTTTGATCCATAATAATATATTATTTTAGGAAAACCACATTATCCTATTCTTATAAGAATAGTATAAGATAGAATATATGAATCTTATAAGCTGATGATTTTCTCGAATAGTTATGAAATGGGAAAGAAACAGGACGCAAGGAAGACACAAATATTGTATTAAAATTAAAATATTTTTGAAACATATGCTTTGTAAACTAATGCTAAAATATCGTAAAAAACAAACCCGTGGCAAAGCTTTGCACGTATTGACCTTGTCTTTTCTGAAGATAAGGCTGACTAGGCTGAGAGGATTGTACGAGTATATCCTCTCTTATGCTTAGATAGAAACTACTTGGTCTACAAAATGTTCCAGGCAATATATATTTATCATCGGGACGGGGTAGAAAATGTGGTTTAACGCTTTATAAATCTTTTGAATTAAAGCCTAATTGGATGTTCTTGATTTCTTTATATGGTCGCGTGGAACTGGCACCTAGAATCACCTAGTATGTAAGACGAGTCTAAATGATCCTTGTGATTTTATTGAATAAAGAATTATTTGATTTGATTGATTGATATAATGAGCTCATTTACTGCTGATAATTTATTATTGATTAATAAAATACCCAAAAATATATGAAAAAAGACGTTTGATCTACTGACTTTTTAACGATATTTTTATGGTTTACTTTCATTTGTTTCTTTACTCTGATATCTGACACGATGTTGCATGATTGACATGATTCTGCTATAAAATACAGCTTTTATTTTTAGGAATAAATCTAGATTTTCATCATCAAAAATCACAAATAATTTAAAAAATCAAGAGATGTCTCTGACTTTTTTCAAAGTCTTAAAGACTTTGAAAAAAGTCGATAAATTTTAGTTGTGGTGTTATACGTTTTTTGTAGAATTTCATATTTTAGAGTTTTGTAGTCTATTTTTTAAAGTTGCCATAACTATAAGAACGTAGGTAAAACAAATGAAAAAGAATACAAGTTAAAATACAATTACTAATATGTTATTAAATTCTTTACATTTACATTGTATTCAAGTCTCCATATATTTTAAATATATGTAGTTAATTATTGATGCCACTAGACGGCAGGGTTCGTTAACGTACTTCCTAACGATAGGTTGTATGGTTTGGTTTGTAAGGCTTAACCCGTGCGTGGTCAGGGTGGGTCTACTGATCTACTATGTAGCTAATTTATAATGCAAAAGCTAACCGTTTTGATGACTTACTAATGTACCTATCACGAGCATAGGGCCTCTTTCTATTCTGTGGGTCATGGGTTGATATCTATCCAGAATATGTAATGTGATAATAAATATAGATGTTAGTTCTGTTTTGCTATGTATTATAAAAATAATTATGTAAGTTTTATCTGAGCACATAGTGCAAGCTTTGTTTAGTTTGGGAATAAATGGCGTAATACCAATGAATTAGACGTCACTTATTTGGCATACTAGTTACACTACCTTCCGTGCTGGGGGTTGTGGGTTCGATTCCGAACATGGATGATTTGTGTATGGATGTTATTAGTTTAGGTGTATGTATGTATAATTAAATAAAATGTTTTCAAGTTTTCTATATGCAATCTTGTTCCTATGATACATAATTTGCTAAGTTTGTGACTAGAATGTGATGTGTGCAATGTAAGTGAATATTTATTTGTTTATAAATCTACCATCAGGCCATTACAACAATTCAATTTTGTAGTAAATTGCAATTCAGATTCAACCGAAAACAATCACCATAAAGCTGAAAACCCTCTGTAAAAGCTTCAAGAACTAAGTTTCGAATGAAAAATTCTCTATCATGAGGCCTAATGACCAAACGTTATTTTTTCACCTAAATTCTCCATTAATATCGTTACTTGACTCAGAAGAGATGAATGGTGTGCAGATAAAATAAAATATATATTAAGGTCCATAAAACTGACTGTGGGAAGTCGACCGAGGGTGTTTTATAGGGGAGGTTAGAATCCATTTCGAATTCAGGCTACACGTTTCAACTATCAAATCATTTTGGTATTAAATCCTCATCAGGGTTACCGCTGACAAAGCCTTACATTGTGTCTTGTAGAGTATCAGAATGTGCACGAATAAATGTGGCAATCGTTAACGTAGCGCAAATACACTGCGCAGTAACTTTACAACGTGGTGCGTTATTAGACAGTCAAGTCGATGTTGACACGCAGTGTATGTCAAATACGTCACATTTATTCGCCCCCCCCCCCCCCCCAAATTGCTGCTGCCAAAGTGATTATAAGTTTCAAAAAGTAGACATGTTTGCGCGCACTCCCGCTCACCCTCTAAGCTTTTTGTTTTAATTTAATTTATTAGTATTCAACACAGAATTTATTTATTTTTTATTTCAAGCTTTGAGAATTCAAAAAACAAATCGTTTTATATAATGGATATTTTTTTAAAATAAATAATTTATTACTTTTTATCATATGAATTCTCAAAGCATTGATTTTAAGTGTACTAAGTGTTTATATTTTAAGATGTTTTATCAAAATATTAACAGTCAACGCAAAATCACAATTTATTTACTTATTTCATGCAAAATTCACAGAACAATAAAGATCATAATGCGAACAACGCCGTTTAAGATATATTCAAATTAATGTTATAAGGTTAACTTTACATACAAAGCAGATTTTCCGTTTTTGTTTTAGTTAGAGATATAAATAGACCCATATTGTAAACACTGTGTTGGGTTTATCAATGCAATTTCTGAAACTTGTTTTTACTTTCAAATAGGATGTTTTGCACCTTTGACATCACCAATGTATTCATATTATGCTCGGTGTGAATGCACCCCTTTCGGGGTATTACGTTACACGTTGTTTATGTAATATGATATTTTTTTTTTAAAGACGTGGTTGTTTGGATCGACAATCGTTGGAGCTAACGGATACTGGAGTGGAGACCGCGTTTAGGCAAGCGTAGTGTAGGACGCCCTCCGGCGAGATGGAGCGACGATCTGCGGAGTGTAGCTGGCAAACACTGGATGAGAAGAGCCGAAGACCGGGCCCAGTGGCGCGTCTTGGGAGAGACCTACGTCCAGCAGTGGACTGCTATAGGTTGATGATGATGAAAGGAACGTAAGTTTATTATTACTTACGTCCTAAGTTTGTTATTTTATTAGAAATCCTTTGTTGATGCATAACTGGAACGTGTTACAATATTGTTGGTATTGTTACCTGATTTACACGTGAATGCAGTGATAAGGTTGAAGGGTTGGATAAATTACTATGAATTAGGAGGGTATGTTTTGTTCCTATTGTAATTAAATTGTTTAGATCAAGCTGATGTGGGGTAGGATGCAGGAAGTCGGTAACAAAGACGCTTTATGTCTGTTACCTATGTAGAGGTAATTGTTTATGATCTATAGATCATCTTATATATTAACCCCCTATCTTATAAAACGTTAGTGTTCATTTTATGTCATTACGTATGGTAATCAAATAAATACACCAAGTTTAATTTATGTTTTGCCACAATAATATAAACCCAATCTAAATACGCTTAAATACGGTACAACATGTTCTCTTCTTCCATTCTCCTCTATCATCCCAGTATTCACTCCTGAATATACAACACAGACTCCTGAACAGACTTATGCAATAAAAATATTATTTTACAATAATTACCGTTTTACATTCAAGAAAACTGTACCCTTTTTAGCCAAGGCGTAAAAAACTTACGACTTGTGAACTTTTTTCTTTTGAATTTAAAAAAAGCAAGTTGTTCCCTTCCAGATTATATTTGTTCACTTTGCTTGCGAAGTAACAAAGGCCACGGCGGGTGAATACAAACTTTTCTATTCTATACACAGGTTGTTTCCGTCAGCAATGAAGTTTGCACTTTTTATGGGACGCCAACGCAATTTTCTGTACAGAACATGCACGTTTGAAAACTGTTTATAGTATAAACAGTTTTGTGAGTTATAACATACTAGTAGTACGCCCCGGCTTCGCACGGGTAGCCTATATAAAAAAATATCATTATAATATAGCCTATGTTCAGCGCAGATAATGTTTCACAACAGTGAAAGAATTTTTGAAATCGGTCCAGTAGTTTCGGAGTCTATTCGATGCAAACAAACAAACAAACCATCAAATCTTTCCTCTTTATAATATTATATTATATATATATAGTTTAGACTAGTACATGTTTGATTGATAAGTTTGTTTCATGACTTATTTAATGATATGTACTTATTGTGTTTTTCAAATAGGAATCCCAATATACAGGTGGCAAACAGTATCACGGAAACGGCAAGAGACGTCACAATGTTAACATTTTCTTATAGTTGATATTTCATAGCTCTCTTCCGATGAGTCAGTAAGTTTTTTACAGTTATGAGAACAGACCCTTGACCAAGTTTTTTTTCAACATACAACACATATTCAGAGTTAAATAGAGACCCTTGATTGGAAGAGAGTTATAACTTTTAAGCATTAACGCAGCAATGCAAGCAACATTGCTTGGTGCCACCTAGGTGCCAGTTAGAATAAATAAATTTTGTGGTAATTCTACCTTGAACGAGCTCTTTCACAAAAAGTACTACCGCTAGGTCAGGCTTTCAAATTCTGTCTTGTGCTGACTAAGCATGGTCAACTCACTTTTCTCTCTCATCAACTACGATGAACAAAAGCGCTGTTTTCGCAAAAAAAAAGAAATAGGCGAAAAGAAAAACGAACTGAAACGCTGCATAAAAACAGCCTCATTTTTCATTATTGAACGACAAATTAATTAAAATTTCATTATTCAACGAAAGATTATAACTTCCATCGAGTCATTTACATATTTAACTGAAATATTTAAAGAAATCCTCTCTAAGAGCCTGTCTTATTAAATTTGTTCGAAACGTTCCGAATTTGACCCACGAAACTTGTATTTCTTTTAGACTTGATTTATGTAAGTTTTTTTACAAAACTTTTTCAGTTTTTCAGGTCAGAATATTATTTAAAGTGTTTCCAGTGAAATGGTTAATAATTCTGCGATTTTTGATCGTCCGTTTTTAAATGTTGTTAAATATGAATGGTTCATTTTTGTCACTTATTCTTTATTCATTGACAAATGAAAATCTGGATTAAGTTTTTTTTCGTGATATTTTTAAAAATATTTTTGTTTTGATTTAGTATTGGCAGTATGAATAAATAAATCTTATTTCAAGAAGCTATTAAGACCACTAAATTTCATTAAAATAATAGGCTAAATCCCTCATTTAATGATAATTGGGAAAGGTTCCCGCCGGGATTATTTAGGGCGAAGTATCAGCTTGATATAAATTGTAATTATTATTAAAATTAATAAACGTTCAGCTCGTTAATGAAGATGAATTACGAAACAAAGTAAGCATTTCCACAATATATTTTTATAATATTTGTTTTGTATGTAATGTGTTGCTATTACGTACTTTAATTTGGCCACCATTCAAAAAATATAACATGTACTTAATTTTTAACTCACAATATCAATAAATGCACCTAAAACCAAATGTATTTGCAAATATTATTGTTTTTAATGAAATAAATGAATATGAAAGCGTACAATTTCCATACAACTTATTCAGTTTATATCCGACCAATCCTGACTATTTTATGTCCCAAACCATGCGTCTTTTTCACTTCAATACAATTCAAACAAATTTTGACAGACGTCACAGCTCAGTTGGTAGTAGCTCTGCCTTCCATGCTGTGGTTCGTGGGTCCCACCACCCAAAGCAAATGTTTGTGTGATGAACATAAATATTTGTTCTGTGTCTGGGTGTTACTATGTATGTATTCATAAAAAAATAAATTATATAAGTATTCTATCAGCACTGCCAGCATTTCCAGTTCTTCTAGACTCTGATCGCGACGAACTGGCGCCAGGCCTAGAATCATCTAGTATGTAAGACGTTTCAAAGTGATCCTTGTGATTTTATTGAATAAATGCAATTGAAGTTTGAGGTTTGAAGAAGTTTGACTCTAGTTCCCACAGTACAACCTTTGCTTAGTTTGGGACTAGATTGTAAAGTGAAATGTCCATGAATATTTATTTATTTATTTTTTATTACAATTGTGCAAAGGAGAAACCTCCGATGAATACAGTACTAGTTATTTACCGTCTACAGTGACAGAGCACGTTGTCTATGAATGTTTCAGCTGAATGCAATTGTATTCGTGCTCCAATCCTGCGGTGAATTGAGAATGGCGACCGAATATCAACCGTGTCAATATCTTTTGAGAGAATTTGTATTTAAAATGAAAATTAATTTAAAAATCCATGCTTATATATTTTTGTATACATAGACAGACATTTATTACAAATAAAAAAAAATTATAAATTATTATAATTACATAATGAAAACTGTGTTTTTAAAGATAGATTTTTTTAGGTGCAATATAATATACATGTTTTGATATCATTAATGACGTTATGAAGTAACAGCTCAATTGGCTTGCTTTGATCTCTTAGCTCAAAAACGTTCTACAATCAAGGCCTTTTGTCAAAAATTGACAGTAACGGGAAAGTTCTTTAGGAAAATCTTTAGGATGTGTGTGCTATGTCACTCTAGACGTGAGTTTTACTTACCTAGTTACGCTAAGCCCTATTTTGAGAATCAATAAAATATAGTAATTTAACAAATTACATTACCAGTATTAGAAAATGTACTTAGTAGCATAATATAAATGTATTATTCAAGTGAAATAATTACGTTTTGCAGTCTCAATCGATAATCTATTTCCCAGCAAATTATTAACCTCTGTTTTGTCATGCATCATTTCCTGCTAGAATAATCAGTTAGAATAGATGATAGGATCCATGTTGAATAGATTTGGAGGATTCGAATTATCAGCTCTTGTTACTCTGTTTTAACTCATTTAGTTTTGTTATAAAATAAAACTAATTTGTACTCACTGTTTTTAAAACTTGTAGGTTATCGTATCAAAGAAGACACCTATTAAGTCTCTGGAAAAAGCTTTTTTCATATATAAAATGTTCACGATTACTTACACCACTCTTTTAGTTATTTCTTTCATACTCATTAATTCACTAGTCTTCGAATAACTCAATGAAAAAATAATCAACTTTTCCGTACCATTCAGTATAAAAACATGTTGCTCATCGATACATTCTACAAATAATTTATCTTCCGCTTACAAATATAACGGAAAATAATACAGAATTTCGTAGGAAACAAATTAAAAACATCGGTAGAACATAATAGCTAGTTTCAATATAAGAAAAGGTCTTGGCAGGAAGAGTTGTGCCCATTTCCCATGAGACAGAATTTAATATCATAAATATTAGAACCCAGAAATAACATGGTATTCCTTTCGGTAGGAAACGTTTGAGTTTTATTAACTTGTAAGAAATGTATTGAAGATTACATTGTTTGTAAGGTTTTATTTGATGAATAAAATGTAATGGTTTTCTGTCATTTTTTATTTGGAAAATTAATTATTATTGAAAAAATAATGATTTAAAAATCTGATGTTTTTTAAACAAAAGTAGGTAATATTGTATTGTTTACCACTGTATCCTCTGTATATAGATACATCTTTATATAAACATATCATATTCTGTATATAAACATATCTATAAGACAGTACTTTGTCGAGCCTAAGCTAAATTCGTGAAAAAAAATAATTAGTTTCAACGATCGCCACATTAAAAACTTTTTGAAGCTATTCAAATTTAGTGTTGCCCAAATTCAGTCTTGGTCTTGCAGTCTTGGTCTTGTTCTTGCGTTTTTGCAAGACCAAGACCAAGAACAAAACCGCGTATTTTTAGCAAGACCAAGACCAAGACTGACCGTGCAAGACTTGAGCAAGAACAAGACATAGCCTGCAAGACTCTTGCGTCTTGCAGCTAGGACTTAGCGCTATTTCACGGAGTAGTTAGGTGTAACAGTTCGGTGTATAGGTAGGTAGGTACGCTTAGGAATTCTATGAGACGCAAAAAACTATATTAAAGAATATGAAAAACTGAACCTATGCGCATTACGACTAATACCATAAACATAGCGAATAAAAAAATATCTATTAAAATCAAACTGAGTGCATGCATAGTTATGTTTTAACCATCGGCACTTTGATAATGCGGCATCAAAGGTTTTGTACTTACTTCTCAAAGAAATTTGCCGCTTCAAATTTCGGAAGTACATGGTTATGTTATGATACACGCGCCGGCGGCTTCTTTTGAAATCTAAAACAATCGTTGCCGCCGCGCCGAAATCATAACATTTGACACTATTCATGCAAAATAATTTCGGTTACTTCAATTACTTCCATGGAAAACGACATATAGGTCAGTTGATTTTTCGAATTTCTTATCAAATCTTCAGTTATTTATTAATCTGCTTGATCTTTACTATGGCTATGTTAATTCAAGCTCACAATGTTCCAATTCTAATGCGTTTTTCTAAGATTTAAAGTAAACTTTAATAAATAGTAATAGACTAATAGGTAATTGCAAGACTTGCAAGACTCTTGCTGCAAGACCAAGACCAAGACCAAGACTGGGAGCGCAAGACCAAAACCAAGACCAAGACCAGGTGTATTGGCGCAAGACCAAGACCAAGACTGGCTAAGTCTCGTCTTGTTCTTGCATTTGGGCAACACTATTCAAATTAGTTTGACCCTCGTCATTTTACAAACTTTTTGTTAAGATTAATCTGAACAATATAATATCTACTAAGGTGTGACTTCTAGCATTATATTTAATTATATTAAGGCACAACTGCACTCTTTGCGTCGTACTACACACAATAATATGTTCAACCATATTATGCTAATGATTTGACTTGTACAAAAATAATTCTTGAGCTAAAATAATCTTTTTCATTGTATGTATGACGTTTCATTATGATTCTAACTTTCGAATACATGCGAAATTTGAATTTACTCGAAGCTCCACCAATTTAAAGTTTCCCAAACAGGGCCACTAAAAATAGCAAATGGAAAACAATTTGAAACGGTACAACTTTACAGAACTTGAGAACAGTCGGCTTACTCCCAACCCTACTGTAGGTACCAAGAATTCAAAGCTTTAACAAATCGATAATATAAGTATTTTATGCATCAGTATATTATATTATTATTGGAACGAAGTTACGAAGAACGCACGATAAGGGCGTTGCGAAAGGAGGCTAGACGGAAAAAATAAGACCAAAAGTTGTAACGACACTTTTTGCTATAGTTGTAATCCTGACAGTGTTTCTGCAAAGGTTCCGAATATTGCTGCACCTAATTAAGTTTATATTTGTTATACTTTGAATATAGGAGTAAGCTTCCAGAAATGGAGAATAGTTGAACATTTAATGCAGTCTCGTATAAAACGGAGTATTGCTAGTTGTTTTTGGGCAAAGCAATGAGCTGCAGCTCATTATAAATTAAACGAAGGATAAGTTTGAATTAAAGTAATTTACCCAATATAATTCGTATGTTTATTCAAATTAAAGATTATCTCTAATTATTCAGTAATAATAAAAAAAAAACAAACAAAACCCATAGCTTAAAATGCCTGATTTTCAAAAATTATAGCTAAAAACCGTCTCAATTACGTCAACATTCCGACTATAAATCGCATCAAAATCTGTCTATTCCTAAATGCCACCAAAGACATACTTACAGTATATATCATGTACTTAAATTAATATACATGAACAATTAATGTATCTACGATATTGAACCTGTAAATCTATAACCAATAATTAATGCTTATTACCTTATTAAACAGCCACGTAACTTATAACACCCTCTTTTAGCGTCATGGGTTTATAAGAGTTTGAAAACACCCACCTCTGTTCTCGTAGGCGTGCACTTTGATGCCTACGCGGTCTATTCCAAAACATAATGAATAAAATCACGTATTAAAATTATGTGTTCCATTGCGCGGTAACACAGTAGCAGTCTGTCTAGATAACTTTTCTAGCCCGCAATGAAACTCAAAACGTGCCGATTGCTTGCGGAGTATGGGCGTTAGCTCTCAATTATAATTTGTAGGCCCTTGATGTGTACTTAACTTTTGAAATAAATTGTTTGATATTTCGCCTATTGATACTTATTTGAAGTATTTTGTTTACTTAACCTTACGTAACCTTTTATTTATAATAATAATTTAATATTATTTTCTGGGATATTTTCACGCATCGGGACGATCATTTCACGGGATCTAGATTGCTGATAGAATACTTAAATACATTTATATACATTTATAAATACATATAATACATAGTAATACCCAGAACAGAACAAACATTTCTGTTCGTCACACAAACATTTGCTTTGGTTGGAAATCGAAGCCATGACCCACAGCATGGAAGGCAGAGCTACTACCAACTGCGGGCGTATACAGACAACTGAAATGTTTTAGAACTGTATTTGAACTGTTACTTGACGAGGGTCCGGTTAATGTACAACCATGGAAAACACAATCCGGTAAAACACGACCACGAAAAGCGCAGCCAGGAATACGCATCCCGGAATTGGTGACCATTTTGTCAACCATGGAATTGTATGACAAAATGGTCACCAATTCCGGGCTGTGTTTTCCGTGATTGTGTATTCCTTGGTCGTGTAATCACGGCACCCTGTAAATCATGTTCAGTTTTGACATTGTCATTTTTAACAGCTCAGTCATAATTTTATAAAGCTCAGCCACGTCAATCCACAAAAATGCCACGGAATACTGATGAGTTACTATAGTAAAATCATCGAAACTGAACTGCATTATTCGGTCACGCAAGTTTCCCCTTGCTGGATAGCCCTGCTGAGCTGTGAAGCCTGTCAATGTTTGTTATGGTAGAAGATTATATTTTTCAACTAACTTCAAGAAAGGAGTTTTTCAAATCAACTGTATTTTTTTTATGCATTATAGGCAAACGCTTGGCCGCAATCACATCTGATGTTAAATGATGATGCGGCCTACGATGTAACGCGTTTGCCTAGATAGAACCTATTCACTCTCCTCTTGAAAACGTCCAAATTATATTTTATTTTTGCATGTACTTATGTCACACGATATATCCGCCAATTGCGAACCGATTTAGATATTCTCCTTTAGGCTTGCGTACCCAGAGGGTAAAATGGGACCCTATTCCTGAGACTTCGCTGCCTGTCTGTCTAGAACCCTTCATGCGAGAGTCAAACTCGCACTTAGCCGGTTCTATTAATAGATGAAGTTATTATCAAAATCAAATTATTTATTTAAAACTCTTAGGTATGTACATTAATACTTAAGAAAAAAATATATTCTTGAACATTTCACACATCACACTCTAGTCCCAAACTAAGCAAAGCTATGTGAACTAGACTGCTGATACAATTTTTTTTTGAAAATACATACTTAAATAGATAGTAACACCCAGACACAAAAAAAAATATGTATGTTCATCACACAAACGTTTGCTCTGGGTGGGAATCGAACCCATGACGCGCAAAGTTGGTCAAATATATTTTATTTTGAGATTTGACTTGAAAGTTTTTAGTTATCTTTAAAAATATTTATAGTATTATTTGTCAATGACGATTAAAATGTTTTGTTTAATTTTAATAACTAATTAATTATTATTCTTAATACATTTTTCATTGTGTCATTATAATTTTAATTTCTTAGCTATAAATAAAATAAGCTCTCAATTGTTTGTAGACAAAAACAAAGTTTTCAAGCAGCTATAAATAAAGTTGATCATATTATTCTAAACATCAAAGGGCACCTGAAATTGCTCTAAACATTTGTCAAAGGATTGCCTGTCTGTGACTTGTGTACTTTTTGTACCGTTTAATTAGCGTACAAATTGAATTTTAGAGAGAACTGGTGGAATTTGTATTAATTTATTTCATTCAAAGTGGCCTTTCTCTTAATGATTTTATTTCATCTGTCTCAGTTGTAATAATAATTGGGTTTTAATTTTCAAACAAAGGTATTTTCTACCTTATTTTAGCTTTGATGATAAAATTATATTTAAATGATATAACGATGTTTAGGTTCTGTAGAGCACTTGAGCCGCAGTATTACGGGTACGTTCAAAAGTAGATTTAAAAATCTTAGAAAACAACCTAACATAATGACGATTCGAGATCTACAACATACGCCACATGATACTGTTGCAGGGCCCTTGCAGGGTACAACTACATACTCTAGCTATAATACACCTAAACTGTTTAAAATTTACCAATAACTCCTGTAACACCCTTTTGCAACACCCTTATTTGGGTACATTATGTATTTGTTCTAAATAGTCCTAAGACCAGACAATGTGTTATACTTCTGCGTAATGATGACAACAAATAAATGAAATGAAAATTAAATAAATGAATATGAATACTTTTCGCCCATTCGATCGATAATATCTATATCCGAAATCGTCCCACATAGAATCTAGGCTCTTGGTTCTGTAATATAATTACATTTCAATTATTGAAAAACACTAACTATACATAAAGCTATTGATTGTGGAATCTGTGCTTCAAGTAATAATCTGAACTGGAGGGTGGTAGGTTGGTAACGCGCCCGCGTAGCTTCAGTGCCACCTCGGCTACGTAGAGGGTAGGACGTCTCGTCGCCACTACGCAATCTGACGCAGACATACGCGAGTTACCTTACGTAGTACGTCATCCGCATTTATTACCATAGTGACTGTGCTGTGTTGTGGAATTATTTTTTAAACAGGTAAATTTTGTTGTAATTCGTGCAGATATTTGTTACATTTAAGCGCTTGTTAATGGTCTGTTAAGATAAGGGTAAGCTTTTGCGGGATGCTAGTTATTAGTCGTTTTGAAACTCGACCTCGTTAAATGATCTCTTTTACCTGATATTTGATTTCGCTTTCTAGATTTCTTTTAAAATCTCTAAAAATACAAAAAAGTCTTACTAAAAAATTAAGTTTTGATATTAAAGAACACACATTTACAACTACACATTTTCTTAAAGAATTGATCTAGCAATGTTTTATCAATACGTCGATTTTATACAATAACTCGGCAGTTAGTGATTGAAAAAAAAAATATTATAAATAATCATATAAATAAAAATGTGAATTCTACACCATTTGATTTGAAATCCATTAAAACTCAGTCATTTGAAATTGAAAATTCAAATTTCAATACGAAGCGACGTTAAGTGTGAATCTGTCGGTTCCGGCACGCCGGCACAATCTCCGCATTTCCCGTTCACATTCTCTGCAATGAGTTTCGACGCTGCATTTATATTTTAGATATCAAATATTCATAGCTCATTCGAATAAATGCATTGATAGGTGTATGTGCGTAGTGTAACTTATCATTAAAACCCCTAAAATCAAAATCAATTAAACTTTATTCAGTAAAATTAAGGCATATTTGTGCTACATTCACTCTATTACTCCCTAATTTTAAAAACCTGTTTGTATTCCATGTAAAATAAGAAAATAAATAAAAATCACATAATATCATTTAGAATCGTCTTTTATACAGGTAATCTACTCTTTTAAAAAATCAATTAAACTTTATTCAGTGAATCGTCTTAGTCTTGATAATTCTAGGTGCCAGTTCCACTCGATCAAAGTTTAAAAGAACGGGCAAGAACTACGGCCTGGTTTCTACCGTTTTTTTTGTATGATCCTTCTAACGAGAATTACAATTAAACACTAAAGTTTCAGTGAGGTCTCAATTTAAAATACAACCTGGTTATAATCTTTTTTATTATTATTTAGTGAAAATGATTTTGAATCTGAATAGGGTATGATTAAAAGGATAGTATTGCTTACCTATTATTATGACTTGATGAACGATAAGACCTAAACGACTGTGGATGTGGTTTCTTATAATCTCACATGTTTTTGCTAAATTGCTACGGGTATAGAACCTACGTCCAGGTACGAGAGATATTTTTTTTTGAGGCACTTTAGTTGTTTAATATAAACAAACATCTATACACTATCACAAGCTATAAATAAAAAAAAATACTTATATGTCAGTATGTCACGTAATTTTTCGTATCCCAAATAAAATGAGCTGTATACCATTCTATACCATTAAGATACAGTTTATAATTTACAATGATTAAGTCAGTAAATTTAAATCACTACATCCACTACGCCGCTAGAAGTGCGATTCCAACGTTCCGGCGTTTTTACAATGTGTCCGTTTTCCTTGTGCTCAGCGCGACCACGAGAGTTCGATTGTTGTGCGTTTGTCAGCGTGAATATTTTGCAGGAATTTTCAGCCAAATATTTACCTGAATGCAACCTTTTTGTAGTAATTAGCACATATGTAGTAGTCATTTACTAGGCATCAACAGTAAAAGTATCGTCATAGGGAGAGGAGCAGTAAAAATATCGTCATAGGGAGAGTGGCCCTTGATGTTCCAACCTTTATGTAGTAATAAGCACTTATGTACTAGTAATTTTTTTTGTCTAATCAACAAGATAGGCATCAGCAGTTACAAATTAGGGTTAGTTTCATAATCCCCATTGAACAATCCCCATCACGGGGATTATAGTACTTTGAGTCTCATGATCCCCATGATATTAAGGTATCGTCATACGGGTGCTTGTCCAAATGTCATCTTAATTATAGATGTAAACCAAAACCATGATAGAAATCGTTATCAACAGCGGTACAAAATAACATCAAAGTCAAAGTCAAGCATTTCTTTATTCAATGAAATCACAAGGATCATTTAGAATCGTCTTACATACTAGGTGATTCTAGGTGCCAGTTCCACGCGACCAGAGCCTAGAAGAACGGGCAAGAAACTAACGGCCTGGTTCCTACCGTTTTTTATATGCAATCCAGTACATATTATATCCAGTACTTATTATGATATGTATAATGTAAATAATACAAACATAAAAGAGATTAATATTCAACGCAATAATATTTTTGTAATTATTTTTTCATTTTGACGGAACACGCAATAATAAATGTCTTCGATTACGAAAACATCATTAATTTATTTATGAACTTCCGTAGGCAATTTAACAAAACACATTATTCCATATTTGAAGTGTAAATAAGTACTTTTGGTGGGATAATTGGCAATTTCGGTATTACGCTTGATTGCATGAAAATTCTGTATTTTGTTACAAAAAGACACATTTATTTAGAAAACAGGTTGCCGCTGACTACAAGCGCTTTATTTTACAATAAAAACATGTGCATGATAATAAAACTAAGTAGGTATAAGTACCTACCTACATTTTTACCCATTCACAAAAAAGCTACTCTCCGAGACGCTTTCATAATATGAATATGTAAACTTTTTTTGTGTAGTAGGTACTTATAAAAGTACCTACTACACAAAAAAAGTTTATATAAATAAACGGATAGGGTTTCATTCATTACCTAAGCTTCTCTTTTAAATAGTATCGGATTGATTTAAGATGGTAGGATAGGTTAGGTGAGACGAGAATACTAATGTAAAAGTTCGTAACGTAACGTCATCAGTTGCTATTACATAGCGCCCTCTCTGTCACGCCGACACATAAAAAGGAAGCGTATAATGTACTTATTGTAAATGCCTCCTCGTGGCGCACACCGGTAACAGCTAGGCACGGTAAAGCAGTGTCTAGTCTGGCTAATCTTTCCAACACGATGCTACAACAGAATACAGTTGTAGCATCGACACGATAAGAAGAAGAAGAAGATTGTAAATGCGTCCAAAAAGCAACTCTTGAGATAATAACGTTTATTTGTGTGACAGAGTCACATTACTTCCATGTCTTTTTCCTTTCTCATATTTCTCAGAATTTTCCTTTGAATTGTCTTGTTATTGAAATTGCAATTTGTATTGCGAGTGCCGCTGAATATGCTCTTTGATTCAAGTATTCTTCATTTTTACTGAAGCTTTATTATAAAATACAAAATACTTTGTTATTAAAATTACTTGGCCCAGCGTATCAGCATTTCTATTCAGCGCGGCAATGCAGCCAGTATCTTGGGTACGCTTCCGATTGGTGCTGATTTGGACCAGTTAAATTATCTATAGATCGTTTGCAACGGTCTGTAGATAGCTCAACTGTTTCTTATGTATTTTATATGCTTGTGTACATTTTGTAAATACTGTAATAGTCCTAAGTTTGTTTGTAAATAAAATGAGAAATACTTATTTAAAAACGAAATTATAAAATATTTTAAATTAGACACTCTGACATACACTAGTAAATTTAATTGTTGAGCTCAATTTATGAAATAGTTTATTTCGCATTGAACCGTGTGGGTGTCGCGACGATTATTTTTGTTGAGTGTATAGTTGAGGTTTTTTGTACATTATAAATATTAATAGGTTATAATTAATCGAAAGGAACCTCGTTCCATCCGGGTGTCCCTTGATACCTCTCGAGTTGTTTTTGTCATATTTGTAATACCAAAATAAAATAGCTTACACACGTTTTAAACGGAATAATAAGTCAAAGCGTTTATCGAGAAAAAGCTCTATTTATAAACGTACACAGAACAAACTGTGAATGAAGTATACACGCTTTTATAAAGTTCATTGTTTACATTTTTACCAAAAAAATATTTGTACCGTATCTCGTTGATAATGATACTGAAACGCTCCAAATACTTGCTCGACAGATAATTAATGTTCCCACCATGTTGCGAGTTGTTAGAAGAAAACATGATTTATTTCGTCAGAACCGGGAAACAAGTCTCAAGGACATGATGGTGCTTGGCTGTGAAGACGCTTGTAAAACATACTACTTTTGTTACTATAAAGAACTTGATTAAATAAATAAATAATGCTGTACACAACATCATCTAGCCTCAAGCTAAGAGCTTGTGTTATGGGTACTAGAAGACGGACATACTTAATACAATACATTACATGGATAGATATTTTTTTATTATACATATAAAATACCCAGAACACCCGGAATAAATATTTGATCAGATTTGACAGATCGTACAAACATTTATCCCAAGGCGGGATTCGAACCATCAACCTCCGCGTCGCAGGCGGACCTTCGCCCGCTGCGCCACATCGCATCGGTCGAATCTGAACCCATTAGACCTACATAATGATTAACTGAGGGTTCATCACGAATAAACGTGACAATCGTAAAGTAAACGTAACTGTTTAATGTAAGTTCGACAGCCATACGTTGCTTGTCATGGCGCGTTACGTTAACGTCACGATTGTCAAATCCCTTTGAGCAATAACCTCACAAATTAACCACTCTCTAGAAAGAGACAACCCGACTGTTTAGAGAGTTATTAAATTTCTTAGCTTCTGCCTAAAGAATAATAATCAATAATAATATTCATAGGGAATCAATTACCTATAATTAATTCCTTTTTGTCGTTTCAAATCGGCACGTGCCGTTTGAATCTTGTCGCGTCATCGTACAAATCACAGAACCAATTACGATAATACATTTCGTTGACACAAAAAAAGATTTCATCAAACAAACCTCAAACTGTACACATAGGCTGTCGACGATACGACATCTAAACGACATTTGTGGAGAGCAAATCTCATATGGCATAAGACTTTTTCACGATGTGTCGGTATCGTGTAGGATGTAGGTGTCGATATCAGATATACAGACGTCTATATGGGCACGGTCGTTTCGGTCAACACCAAGCAATAATTTAGTTTCTTATCGGTCGACCGATCCGACTCGCGATTCGATTTCTACGCGTTGGATATGTTATTTCGAGTTTGAGATGGGATTGGCTGATGCAAATGTGGGTAGGTAGTGACAGGAATGTAATGATAAAAGATTTCCAGAAAAGAAAGTTGTGGATTTCAAAAGAAAACGATTTAACGGGAAAAACTAGTTATTTTTAGCTTTATGATAAAACATAATATAACTGGCTATTTCTGGCTATAACTAAATAATAAAACTTAATACTATTGCAGCAAGATTGAGTTACCAAAAGAAAATAATGTAAATATTAAAGTTCATAAAGAAATTATTAGTTCTAACTGTACTAAAATAATTTTTTGTTTATAAAAACGGCACATACCGCTCAAACACAGTAAAGCACAGTATTGCTTTGCGGCAAATATAGGTACAATGCAATGGCAGGTTTTTTTGACGAGCACTTTCACAAAGAACCTTAGACCGCTGGCTTTTAACCTTTAATCGATCTTAACTCCACACCATACGCCTCATTTTATTCTGAACAATGATTGCACTGGCGCAGACCTGAAAATGTATGAAGGAAGGTATAAAACGGAGACAGGAAACATACGACCGGTCCCGCAATAAAACGAGCAAAACTTGCTGTAAGTGGGTTTCATAAAAAAAGAAAATGTTTGTTCTGCCCCTGCAAATATTGCCATCATTCTGCGCGATTGAAATCTTGTACCGTTTCGTAGGAGTTCGTGGGTTGAGATGTATCTACTAGGTAAATATACGTTGCCAAAAGCTAAATTTCGACGTGAATTTAGTCTGAACTTGATAAGTCACAAGGACTGTTTGTGTTTTACAAAATACACATGAAATACGGGTAGTTGAGCTATCCTCTAACTATACAAAATACGAGTATAGTTATAAGTTCTATAATTATTCCAAATAAGTAACAATGGGTGTTTCATTATAATATAGATATTTCAATATAAATATTTCATTATATTTTTCAGTAGGCAAAACGACAAATAAATTACTTTAAAAGAGCGCAATAAATACCCGTGTAATATATTTAATCTAGTTTTAGATATTTTTGATGAAGCTAAGAGTGAAGCTAAGCAGTTGCTGTTACATTTTGGGTACTAAAGTAGCTCTGACTTCCATGCTGTGGGTCGTGGGTTTGATCGACACCGAGAACAAACGTGTTAAACAATGATATTATGTCTGTATCTGTCTGTTTCTATTCATTTCATTATATACTATGTACTTTTGTATTTACAAATAAAAGTTTACATAATTCAATCGGCAATTTAGTTTCTTAGTTCCAAGCTTTGCTTAGTTTAGGACTAGAGCAAGTATAATAAGAAATAATAAGTATAATAAGAAATTAATATTTCTGAACATAGTTCAGAAATATTAATTTCTTATTATACTTGTTTCTATAGAAAATACAAAAGGCGCACCAAATATTTGTGGTCGGTTTTGTAAGGACTACAGAAGACTTTCGAAACGCCTCATTCACTATTCAAAACCCAATCCAACTTTGGAAGAAAAGATTAGCCTCAATTCGAAAGAAAACCAATCCTACTTTCTTATTAACTTGTGCACATTAGTTGTTATAGTACTTACAAATAGAGTTTTAACTTGAAAAAAGTATCTAGTAAATTAAATATTAAGATGTACTCCAAAACTCTACTATCTATTATTAAAATCACTTCTTTCAAAATGGTATCGAAAACAATTTTCCGAGTCGTTACTGGTACTCACTGAAATTACTTTCAGATTTTTACAGATTTTAGTTGGAAGTAAAAAGAAAGAGAAAATTAAATCAGCCATTTTTGAAAGTAAAGAATATAACTACTACAATTTTACATTTGTAATAACACCAATTTTTTTTATTTCATGTTTCTACTTCTACCAATGTCATAGGCTCTGACATTGGTTTTTAAAGAAGTACCTAGTGACTTGTAAGGCATGAATAAGGTATAAATCTTATGGTGTAAATATGTATTATGTTTTATATTTCTATTCAGCTTCGTTTCATTGTTAAAATCAACCAATTTTATCAATTTTATTAATATATTTATTCAAATCAATTTTGTAGTTCTTTTCTGATTGATGGACAAACAAAAATCATAACGATCCAAACTCTAACATACTAGTTTATATACAAAACCTCTCAACATAAACATTACTCACATTATGTTGACTTCCGCTATTGACTTTCCACTAAGCACAATGTTTTATCGGTTTTCAATCACAACGCTGGCTCGCGTGTGTCGGTTTTCATGAATTTCCGGATTGTGTGACCTCCTTGACTTCAGGATACACGTGTCGTGAGTATAAGTGGCCAACGAGGGGCTAAAAACCTATCTAGATTAAGTTAATACTGCTAGTTATTATTATTAAGCGGGTTACTTTACTGCTGAACCAGGCCATAAGTTTCTTGCCCGTTCTTCTTGGCTCTGGTCGAGTGGAACTGGCACCTAGAATCACCTAGTATGTAAGACGATTCTAAATGATCCTTGTGATTTTACTGAATAAAGTAATTTTGACTTTGACTTTGCTATATAGTTTTCCCATTGGTTGCCCTACGTTGAAATAATAAATTAAATAAATATTCACGGACTATTCGCACATCACACTCTAGCGCAAAGCTTGTGCTATGGGAACTAGATTGCTGATAGAATACTTATATACATTGTTTATATAGCTGTAGACTACATATCAAAATTATACGATTAGAAAATAGCGGTGAAATATCTCTTGACTATAACTTTTTGTCTGTAAAATGTACTATATAAAAAGTACCTCGGAGAGGACGGAAATACCATCTGCGAAGTTACCATTGTTAGTAACTTATAACACCGTATAAGATAGTCTTTTATATGCTTCTCCAGATTAACATAATATTAAAGAATTCGATTATTTTCTACTGAAAATTAACAATTCGCAAGTTTTATGTCAAAATTTCGAAAAACAAAATCAACGATTTTTCCGGAATCCATGTTCGTTTTTCGGTTAAAACTCCAACACGATACGCAGCTAAAAATATCGCTTTAACTGCAAAGCTTTGAGTTCTTAGTTAGCATTCACATTTTGTTTCCAAAAGGCATAGCTAACGTACCTACTGACGTTCGTCTCGACAAGAGAATCGTGATGAATAAGCTTGAGGTCAACGAACTGGTTACCTAGTTTGAAAAGATCTTTGACCTGTTAGGACGATCTGAATATAAATATGCGTCTAAGTAACCAACAATTTCAGGATGAAAATGTGTTTTAAAAATAATTATTGACTAGGATTTTGAACATTTTTTTGTTGCATTTGCGTTGATTTGTTGATTACCAATAGGTAAATGATGTGAAATTACACATTAATATAATATATCTAATTATTATATAATTATAATTAATACATGTAACATTAATATACATGAAAGTGTGTCAGAAGCGACTAATTTCTAGGAACAATTTTTGTAGCAGACTTACGACGTACTAAGTACTTGTATAAATCCAATACACAAATCCTTTCCGCAATCGATCGTTTATTCGATTAATATTACTGCTCAGTTTCAGATCATAAGCCGTTACAAGAAAACATAAAAATATGATCGGATACTCGTGACATTGCCCGACATATTCCCAAGGCACTAGAAAGTTTGCGATCAGATATCTAATAAAATATGTACATGCGCAACACGCTAAAATAAGATTCTATCGATTTGAACACTATTTGCTTTATCAAATTCACAAGAAACAGATTTTTTTCTAGATTTTTGTATGTTGTAGCACAAATCTCGTTAATTGAATACATACGTGGTAAGTTAAAATAAAATAAATAAATAATGATGGACAATCCACACAACATCATCTAGCCCCAAGCTAAGCAGAGCTTGTGTTATTAGAAGACTGACATACTTAATACAATACATTACATACATAGTTTTTTTTAATATATACTTATAAAATACCCAGAACACCCGGGATAAATATTTGCAGATCGTACAAACGTACGTAGGCGGGTATCGAACCCGCAACCTTCCGCGTCGCGTACCATCGCCCACCGCGCTACATCGGTCGTATATTCAGAGAACTGTAGAGGCAGCATGAAGTTGACAAACGAATTTAGTAGGTAAAGACACACCTCAGACACGCTATTAATGACGGTTTATACCTACTAATACCTACTGTTGACGTTTGTGTGATCATTCGATGTCGACAGTCAATATTCTTACTAACCCTCTAGTTCAGTCATTACATACATTTGAAAATAAAAATGAACCGAGAAAGCCAAATTTTGGATATTACGTGGGGGGTTAGAAAAGCTTAAGTTCAAATGGTCGACCAAAATAACCTAGTGCGTTTTCCGCCATCTTGAAAAAACTAAAACAACTGAATTGAGTGGTCTCAAATCAAAGCAGGGGTGACGATAATCTCGCGTCGGCTCCGCACAAATACATGGCTCATCAATTTTTCACTGTAACCCAAACAGGGATTGGCCCGGCCTGATTTATTTGCGAAGTAGATGGATACGCATATCGGACACGCTTGAATCGGTTTTGGAAAAAAATAGGAAAGGAGTATGTTTTTGGAGGATCCTAAATATTCAATTGAGGTTTTGTAGAATAATATTGCGGAAGGAAAATACAAATATAAAAATAAAATTATTTACAAGACTGGTAAAAATAAAATAATGAATAATCACGTACATTTCACACATCACGCTCTAGACTCATGGGAAATAGATTGCTCATATAATATTTACTTATAATTTTTGTAAATACATAGGGGGAAGTCCCGGAACGCCGGACGGCACCTAAAATCGGACACACGAAAATCTCGAAAAGTCGCAACGCGTTTGTTTAAAAAGCGAGTGATAGGGGCGCGGGGGAACGTTACAATACACGGTCGCGGGTCGCGGGTCGCCAGGGTCGCGCAACGCCTCGGTGAGAACGATTATTGCTGATTTTGGCGGGAATACATTGCATCACGTAAGATTCACGTGAGTATAACTACAATGGTTTTTAGTTTATGGAGTTTTGATAATTGTTATTTTATTTCGTAGTTAATACATATTCAAAATTTGTAATCTTTTTTGTCGAATTCCATAGCAGTTTTTGTATACGACAATTAATTAAAGTATTCTCTAGCCCCTAGTACCGGACACAGAAGCTTTCCCTAATATCGGACACTAAAAAAACATCTTTTTCATACAATAAATTTAGGACAGCAATGAAAGAGAAAGGGAAACAGACCAAAAGAGTAAAAGCCAAAGGGAATAGTGGAAATAAAGCAAAGAAAAAGACATCGTTGGCTGAAACATCGAACACGAGAACTATTTGCGTAGTTTGCTTAGAGGATCATGATGAAGACTGGATACAGTGCTCCAGCTGCCATGGATGGGCTCATGAAGCATGTGCAGATATCCCTAAATGTTCAGAATGCTACATATGCGATCGATGTACGATGGGTTGAAGATTTCCGGTACCAAGGGTTTCAAGTAAAGTCCGTCCGGTACTAGGTGCCATTTTTTGAGACTCAGTTTTTTTTGTCAAAGTTTGATTTAAGATTGTTTTTGTATTTAAGCAGAGTTATAAGTTTTGTTAATCTAATTTGATTTTATGTTTTGTTATAAGAATAATTTCATTAATAAAGCTTTATTTGACGAAACAGTTTTTTTTTTATTGTTTAAAAACCTTAAGTGTCCGTCACTGGGGGACTTCCCCCTACATAATAATACATAGACACCGAACAATCATCACAGAAACGTCGATGATCGAAACCACGACCCACAGAATGGAAGGCAGAGCTACTATACTACCAACTGAGCTGTAAGCTTGTGACACCTGTCTTATAAAAGTCTACGTAAAATTTCTCTTATTTTCTTATTTTTTCACAGAAAACAGTGTCAAAAAGTAAGATATATGAATAATTTAGTATCTTCCCATTATTTCACACCTCGCTTTACGAGAGCCTTCATCTTGTCAAGTCAGTGTTTAAATGTTTACGCCTTTGAAGTTATGAATCTAGTTATTTTGCTTCTTGGAAAGCATAACTACTGGAGCAATATTATTATATGTATTAGTCAAGAAACCAATCTAAATTTACATTTTAACTATTAACATTAAAGTTAATTAGTATAAATTATTAACCTATGACACTTTTATTATCATCAGTCTTTTTTAAATCTTAAATCTGTATTTTTTCTAATATTGCGCCTAAAATAAGTGAACTGTATTGTTTACCATTTAAATCAAAACTACTGCTTTTATTAATTCCAATGTTTCCAAAGCTGATTTTTCCTAGGTATAATTTTTTCAACATTTTTCTTTATTTATATACCCATACATTTTTGCTGAAATATTTTAAACAAAAATATCTATAATACTCTTGTATAATACAATGCTTTTACTTTCAAATTATAAGCGCATTTTTTTTTTCTAGTAATACAGCTAAATAAACAAGTTCCTGGAATATCGAATAAAATACTTGTAAAAATTACAAAAACAAATTCTACGAAAATACGATTTGAAGTTTCACATCTCGTATTGCCGATTATCGTTTTCGATTTGAAGAACACAATAGATTGTCATTTATTTTCGAGTCCAGAGATGAATAGGTTCAAGTTACAGCAATCTATCAAAATGTCTAGACGCTATTAGACGGTGGTAAAACTTTTTGCATGCACTATGATATACTGATTCTATAAATCTCGTGGTTTTGTTTTGCATAGTAAAACCGTACATTTATGAGCTTATGTTCTTGCTTTGCATGAAAACTGTGAGGTTTAAGAGTGTGTTTTGTTTTGTAGATATACTCCTTATATATCTGTGAAGAATTTTTTATATTCGGCCGAATCACTTTGTTATTAAATTTTTATATACAAAAAATATCTATTTCAACTTCGATCAGGTATGGATAAACAAGGTATAAGAATATTTAGTTACTTTTCGTTATTGATGGTTCCAATTAATATAAGCTAGTTTCCTCATTATAAATATGACAATGACTGAAATAAATTACGATAGAAACAACAAATCAAAGTAAACAGGATTTTTTACTTTGTTATGTTACTAATTTATATTAACAATGGATGCTTAATTGGGCGTTGTCATCATCTAGCCCTAAGATAAGCAGAGCTTGTGTTATGGGTACTAGAAGACTGACATACCTAATACAATACGATATTTTTATTATATATTAAGATATTTTTATTAGACATATAAAATACCCAGAACACCCGGAATAAATATTTGCAGATTGTACAAACATTTATTTTATCCCAAGGTAGGAATAGAACACGCAACCTCCGCGTCGAAGGTGGACCTTCGCCCGCCGCGCCACATCAGTCGTCATTATGAATTCAGTGACTTCAGATAACCCACCACGCTATACTTAATATCACGTATAGATTCGATCCACACGATAATTTGATGCTCATTGCTGCTATTAGAGCGCTATCGTGCATCTATTGCTTGAACCAACAGCATTGTAATTGAAATGCAAAGAGCGTTCGCAACGAACGTAATTACAGCGCAGCGTGCGAACTGACGTGCGCTTTGACAAACTGTTACGCAATTAGTGGCAGTTGCGCGTTACGTACTAAGGCATCCTGGGTCGTAGCTGAACTGTAAACAGTTAGATTTGTTCACAAATATTCAGAGTTCTAATTAAATGTGGCAGTCGGCAACTAGTTTGTAATACACTGCACGGTGACGCTGTAATGTTTGACAGGTAAAACTGGTGTTGACGTGCAGTGTATCTGAAATATATTACCGTTATTATTGCTAAATGAAAAGACATCTTGCTAAATTGTTTCTCCTTATATGACAAGAGATGCCTATGCCAGAATAGTTATTATATACGTTTGTCACTTTTAATTTGTGGTTGAGCCAATGATACTACAAAACTTTGGTGATCAAAGTGATGAGTTTATTTTTAGTTTTTGTTTTAGCTTGAAGCATATCCAATTAATATCATTAATGTGGATAGTTAGATGCTTATACTTGGTTTGACCTAAAATACACCACTATTTTTTAACTACCAAAAAAAAAAAACCCTACACTCAGTGTCTGTTACTAATCACATTTCGACCGTTAAAACTTAAAATAATTAATTAAAAAAAATATCCTTACAAAAACATAATATTGAGTTACCTTTTATTCGTACCGTCCTACTACATAGCTACTTAAGTTTTCACGATAAAAATCCATTCATAAATAGCTTCTGTCTCACTCTTCGCTAAAGCCTTCTCGCCCGCCGCCCGACTATACAAACTGCCCGGCGCGGCGGCGGCGGGTAGTTTGTGAGATGACACTGCGCTGCGCGCACGTAATATCATTATCACTCTCGGAACCCGAAACTCACAAAGCAGCATTCGTTCCAACATAGGTTTAGTGTAAATGTGTGGGCAGGAATACTCAATGATAAATTGATCGGACCATTTTTCATCGAAGGACGCCTCACAGGTGAATCGTACCTAAACCTGATGCGAACTATGGTGAATACAATGTTGGACGATATTCCATTAGCAGCCGATATTCCATTTGCGTCAGCTAAAGCAAAACCATTTGGCAACCATTGGATCGGCCGCAGCGGCCCTGTTCCATGGCCCCCGCGCTCACCCGACCTGACACCCATGGACTTATTTTTGTGCAGCGAAATAAAAAGACTAGTGTATGTGAGTGAGCCTACCAGTGCGCAGGCATTAAAACAGTACATAATAGACGCATTTCATAAAGTTAAACGACAAGACGTAATTTTGCCGGTCCTAAGCCCGTAAAAGTATGAAGGGGAAGTTGCAATTGATTACAAATAAAATTATTTTAAAAACAAAATGACTTTTTTTTCTGTAGGTACCTACATAACCCCTTGAATTAGTTAGACGAGCGAGAATAGAGTGAGACAGGGCGATGACGTAGTTAGGTAGGAAGGAGATGGAATGAGATCTTGAATGAAGTGCGTATGAGATAGGCTCGTGTAAATACTACGAGTAGTTTCTAGTATTGTGACCATAAATTTGTGCCAGTTTTCGGTTAAAAAGAAAGTACGATAACTTTGTGCTAGTGCAATAATTAATATTTTTGACAATGCCATTATCATAAGTAGCCTCTGCTGCAGCTATCATTAATTTTTTTCTGGTAATTAAAAAATAGTGGTGTATAAATAGTTTGCACCTTTACTGTCAATGTTAACGTCAATCTTAGATGATCCAGCGTTGCGCTCACGGCTTGACAGATGGCGCTGCCTTCGCGAACAATCATAAAAAAACTACTTATTTAAAACAAATATAATAACCTACATTTTTCGTGCAACTGACATGATATATTTATACCGTATGTGGTAGTTCTAAACCAGCTTGACGTCAAAAATGATATTTAGAATGTCGTGCAAACCATAGTTTTGGACTAGCTGTGTTAAATTACCTGTGGTCCTTCGCTGAGCTTATAACGCATGTTTAGAAATAATGCGTGGGTACAGGGTACTTGTACCAACGTACAAGTATAAGGTACAAGTACTTATAGAAGATTAAGTAAGATAAATTTGTTGGGCCGTGTAAGCAGGTATTTCGTCTTGGGTCTATGTATAGAAGTGATTAACGCTTTCTCGTGAGGAAGGTACTCTTAAGTTAATCACTTAAAGGTTTTTTTTAATAGGTGTGAAGGAAAAAGGCCAAAGGTAAAATTGTGAAGGGTTCTAGTAAATATTTTTACGCTTGCAATAATGGAACGTTGTTGCAATGCAAGTGGAAAGAACAGTAAATTTAATAAAAAAAGACAAATGAAGTATTTTGATACACGTCGAGAAATGTGTTTTTATGTGGAATAAAATGTCAAATGTTAGATAATAAAAATTAAGCTTGTTTTTATGATTATTTAGTCAAAATAATTTCAATTCAACTAATTATTACAATTTAACAAAATCAACATTATAATCCTATTAAGTCTATAATTTAAAATAACTTCTACTAAGTTAACATGATGATGATTTATATAACAAATGCTATTAGTTATTAAGTATCAAAATACTGGTACTTGTGCTTATTTCTATTTTCCTCGAACCAATTAATTTGCTTTGGTTCTAATTAAATTGTTCTGGCAAAGGTATCTCTTGTCAAATAAAGAGAAACAATTAAGCAAAATGTCTTTTAATTTAGCAATAATTTTGCATGGAAGGTTGCCATCTTGCCATTAGCAATTGTGCGATACGTAAGCCTGGTCTACTCTTCACAACAATAGATTTTAAGGACAGTAATTTGAGTTACATTGCGCAGCGAGCTGAGTCTGTTCGCGCGGCCGCGTGGAAAATCACCGAGTCACCACGCAATGTACGCTAAATCTCAGTGTTTAACCTTTACCGTTTACCAGAGTAGTCCAGGTAACCCTTTTCTCCCGTTTAAATTATTCGTTAAAATGCCGCTCCAAGGTTAATAATCCTAATAGAAATCTCTTTGGAATTCTCGTTTCTATAAACTGATTTTATTTTACTGTTGATTTGGTTGGGTTCTGTGATAAAATAAATTACTCCACCGTTAGTAATAATGGCAGGCAAATTTCGGAAACAACTAACTTAATTTCATTATTCTACGTTGAATTTAATTACTTACTGCGCTAATATTAGTGGAAATAGAATAAAACCGGCCAAGTACGAGTTGGATTCGCACACTATTGGTTTCGTATAAAAAACTAACGGTATTTAAAAGTCTCCTTGAATGAATGAATGAATGACTAAAAATTCTTTATGCCTCATAACTAAATAAAAAGCCCCCTTGAATATTTATTTTATGTTGTTATTGCGGCAACCGAAACACTTCTGTGAAAATTTCAAACTATCACAGTTCATGAGAAAAAGCCTGGTTATATGTACAAAGAATAGACAGACGAACAGAGGAGTCTCAGTAAAACAATTCTTTGGGTTAAAACCCTTATGAACTGGTTAATACTTAGAGGAATGCTGAACTATTCTAATTAATTGTACATCTACGCTATTTAGAGTTACAATAAAAACGTATTAAATTTCTACACGAATACAACCTTTTTTACCAAAAAAACATTACTTTGTGAGGAAATTCTGAAAAATAAAATTTTATACATAGGTCCATTCAACTAACCCAAACAACAAAAATGGTTTGTACGAAATTCGAATGTGTCTCCTACAGGAGTATTTTAATTAATTTTAACAACGCCAAATGTAATTGTACGGTTTTTCAAGTACTTTTAAAATTGCCTATATTACGGTGAATTTTGCTTTTTAGGCGTACCCAATGGGTAAAACGGGACCTTATTACTGAGACACTGTCCGTCTGTATGTCTGTCCGTCCATAACCAAGTTGTCATTGATATTGATAGTCAGAGAACTGATTTTTACGGCATTGATGTATTTCTGATGCTGATACTAAAAAAACAGAAGAAAATAAATATTTATGGAGGTTTTCACACTAATAAAATCGTGCTTACTTGTTACGGTAAAATACATAATGATGTAGAAACATGACAGGTTTTAAGCTCAGTTGGTAGCTCTGTCTTTCATGCTGCGGGTAGTGGGTTCGATTCCCACCCAGAGCAAATGATTGGATGTTGAAAATAAATATTTGTCTTGCGTCTGGGTGTTAGTATTCAGCAATCTATATATTTCGCACAGTACATAATTTTACCTAGTTAGTTTAGGACTTGAGTGTTATGTGTAAAATGTCCATGAATATTTATTTATAGTTAAATAATGCAGTAGGTCCATGAATACAGGCATTGAAAACATTTTCATACATGTGCAAGCGAAAGTAATTTGACGGCCCTTTGCAAACCTGTGAAAATTCCGGTCCTGTGAAAATTCTCATAAATTATACAAATAGTGCTATCGTTTTGATGTCAAAAGTGTCTCCACCATAATAGCTCTAATAAACAGCCTTTGAAGCTCTACTTTGCATTACCCGCTATTCAGTATGTAGGTTATCGCGCTCATACAATAGCGTTGGTGTTCTTCCGACAACCTTTGTATGCAAACACCATTGAATATTATGAACATTCAATATAATGTTGATACAATTTGCATAGGCAATGCTGTTCGTGGTTTAGATGTCACTGATAGACGCCTACTTACGTATCTATGATCATACTAGCTGAAACCCGCGTTTGAACGCGGTCAAAATATCTGTCACCACTATAAGATGATCCATATAATGTACTGGCTGCATTTGGTTAAAAGGGGTCTATGTGTATCTAACTATCTAAGTCTTTGATTGTAATAAACAGGAAGGTTATGTTGTGATCCAGAAAAAAGGCTACTAAATTTTATGTTTCTTACCAATCTGTCCAAATCAAAAAGGTCTGTATTGTAAGAATCGATAAATCGAAAAAGTACGAAAATAATAATATGGTGGTATTGTAATCTTTTAAGAGTCGTAACGGTTGTAACGGCACGGTCCGCTGCATCGTTTGACAGCCAAGCTGGCGTTGACGCGCAGTGTATACCTACTTGTATACGCCCCCGCGCGATAGTCATTTTTTTCTTACCTACCCTCATGTCAAAACTATTATTCTTAATTCATTTAAATCTTAACTCCATGTCGCTAATGTCGAAATGCGTATAATAATATTTTATGATTATTATATGACTCTTTTACGTTGTTTTTTTTAATAGATTTACATTGCTAAGGTTAAGAACTTAGTTTATAAGAGTTTCAGAGTGTAAACATTTTGTAAAGAAAGTATTATAATATATTTGACATATAAAACACTCCTGACAAGGCACGTGACCTATTTTTTAATATTATAGTTCCAAACCGCGCTAGTCTGGGAAGAAAAATGAAATGGGCTCGCGATAAATTCCAAGCACGGTAAATTGCCCTTTCAAATTCTCTGAGATGATGTTTGTAATGTTTAATAAGTTTTCAAGGATACTCTAAGAGGACAAAATATTATAATAATATTTTATCGTCCCAAAATTTAAAATAAATAAGAATTTATAGATTTTTGAATATGTACCTAATTGAAATTGAATTGAAAACTGAATATATTTTGAGCATTGCGCTAAATTTTTTTTATCTTTATCAACTGTATATCTTAAAAAAGTAGTTATTGTTGGTTATACCCTAAACATTTTTTCTCTTTTACAGATACACACCAAACAGAAAAGTACCTTCGTAATTAAAGCTACTAAAAAAAATGTTCTAAAAGTGATGTGCGCGAAATCTAACCGAACTTTTAAACAATGATTATGTTAATCAAGTGATTGTGCGTGCAAAATGAGTTGATAAGTGTTTCAAAATGGCTATGGTTATATCACAGGCGACTAAAGCCGCGATTGGCGGGTTCCTTGCCTTGATGATACTGGGTGCGGTTTTAGTTGTGGGCGCTGCTTTCGGGTGGTTTGACCCGAGGAGGGAGGATGAGGATACACCTGCTAAAGTTAGCGCAAGACTGCAAGGGAGGACCTCTTTTGTGACGCATAGAGCTGTAAGTATGCTTTGTTTTGAGCAGCTGGTTCTTTTGCAGCTGGACTTAATATATCCAGGCGTCAAATCGTCACAGCTCAGTTGGTAGTAGCTACGCCTTCCATGCTGTGGGTCGTGGGTTCGATTCCCAACCAGAACAAATGTTTGTGTGATGAGCATAATTATTTGTTCTGTGTCTGGGTGTTACTATGTAGGTACCTATTTACAAAAAAAAGTATACAAGTATTCTAACAGCAGGCCAGTTCCCATAGTACAAGCTCTGCTTAGTTTGGGACTAGAGTGTGAAATGTCCGTGAATATTTATTTATTAATCTAAGTTTGTTTGTGAATAAGTAGAGATTTTTTACAGCTTATTTACAAAACTTTGAAATTCATGCCTAGTCAAAATAACTCCTGGTTAACTTTAGAAACTTGCATCGTTGACCTAAAAAGCTTATCAAAGCGAATTCAAAAGTAGGCAACGCAAGAACATACAGATCTCAAAGGTAGATAGCGATAATGAAACACACCCGCCCGTGTTAACACTTAAGTGGGGGTATACACTAAAACTTCCAAAATAAAAGAAATGAAATCAAAAACCGCTGCCTGGCACATTTTTTTTTGTTTAATGTATGTTTTCTGTGTAAATAAACATTTTCTAATAGAAATAGCGCTGACTGACATGTTTTCGCATTTATACAGGATTAGATATAAATACGATTTTTACGACAGGGATAATATTACTCGGCAGACAAAAATCTACTATTTATCTATTATGAACATCACATAATTTACTTATATATATTTTTTAACATATACTGTCCCACTGCTGGGCAAAGGTCTACCCCAAAGCCTACATCTAACATATTTAAAACTGGGATTAAATATTTTTATTAAACTTCTCTTTTTTGAGAATATAGAAATATTCTTTTTCGAGTTTCCAAATAGTCACACTTTCTTTGCTTTTTGTCAAAAACTAGTATGATGAATCTTTTGACAAGAATATGCTGAATGATATTTGAAAGATGAGAAGATCATTTCATCTTATTTACTTTATGATTGTAAGATTAAATCTCACACGCAGTGTTTTTTAGTGGAGCGCCCTCTCAAAATGTTAAAATTTCGTATGCTGACCGCAATCTGCTCCAGCCCGGTCGAATAAAAGCAAATTTTAATTAACATAAAACATAAAGGAATTTAAAATTGCGCTGGAAACCCTGACACTGGGTTTTCCGATGGACGTGGAGTTTTGAAAAGGTGGAGTATGAAAAATTTAATTTTAGCGAGTGCCGACCTGTTTTTGTTGAAGCCATCCAATTATAAAATCGTTGAAACCATCAATCGTGATCATTATCAAATAACATTTTCTGATCTTTGCTTTGAAAAAACTTCGAGACGTCTATATCCAAATAAGGACAGAAAGTAAGAGTTTTTTTTAACATCAAAGCCTCAAATACCTTTTGAATGATAAATAATGCGGCATATACATAAGGGTGTTTCTAATTTCGATAGACTTAGGTATGTGTTCCACTTTCACTCTTCCGCATCATTCAAAGTTTTAGAACACCCTATGTTTTGGAATGTACGTGTACTTATTTGTGGAATTATGAATACAAATAAAAAAAACGTCCTAAAAGTGGCTTAGCCAGTTTTCGGTAAATCTGCCTGTATATTTTTTGTCATAAAAATATAAAAATCCTTTCAATAACTTCAAACGATAATATCTTATACCCACATAAACTCGACTTGACAATATTAGTGGGTAACCTTGGATACCGCTTTGACCAAAGCACTGGAAAACTTCAATAGAAACCCTTTCGCGAAGGTAAACCGCATAAAGCAGGTTTACAACGCTGACCTGCGCTTATCTGCGTTTACTTTATCTTTAAAGTTAGAATTTTTTGCTCCATACTACATAATTTTAATAATATACCTACTTATCTAAATGTATTAAGTTACTTATATTTTGTTTTTGTTTTATACAAAGCTATAGAATGACCTGATTATGCATCATATAAAATAAGTCGTAAGGCATTTTGTTGAGTTAAGTCGTTTGAAAATTCCTTTCTTGTTTTTTTTATGAGTATCACAAGTTTTGCAAATAAACCAACTACAATGTCTGCTGTTCTTTGGTTTAAACATCATTAAAAATATTTAGGTATCCAATTGACGTCTTTTTGTTTAAAAACCACGAAACCAGGTCCGGTTTTAAGTTCCAACCTGCTTTCAGTATAAAATCGTTTCATGAGCTAAGTCGAGTCACGCCTCGAGGCTGTTCAACCATAGATTCGTTTGAGAGGCGATACATATAAATAATTCATAATATGGGGTGTATATTGAAACAATCCGCTGTGTACATTGGGTTTTTAAGGCGAAGCTAGTCGTTTGAAGATAAATTGAGGACAGTAGAAAAATAAACATAATTTTTTCGAACAGTATTTTGATATTGACGACCGATGTGGCGCGGCGGGCGAGGGTCCGTCTGCGACGCGGAAGATTGCGGATTCGATTCCCGCCTTGAGATATGTTTGTACGATCTGCAAATATTTATTCCGGGTGTTCTGGGTAATTTATATGTATAATAAAATATATCTATCTATGTGATGTATTGTATTAAGTATGTCAGTCTTCTAGTATCCATAACACAAGCTCTGCTTAGCTTGGGGTTAAATGTTGTGTGGATTGTCCAGCATTATTATTTATTGAATGCTTAGAAGCTTATTATTTTATTTATAACAAACTCGATAAAACAATTCAAAGTTAGATATTAAATAACCATTCTTGACGAGCGTTGAAAAGCCCAATCGGTCTGATTTCAGAATACCCTCAAACGTTAATCAAGGCCAAGTAATCCGACAGCTGTCAAATTTCACGTAGAGAATTTAAAACCACAACAAAGACGGTTTTCTATCAAAAGTAGGCACGGAAAAGGTTAATATGTATGCTTGAGTGAATTTTTAGTATATGATATTAATGTTTAATGAGAATCATTTGGTACTAAATACATTTGATACAGTGTAATAAGCGTTTTTTTGTTATTTAAAGTGGCAATCCTGCAAATCGCTCGTTTGAAAGAAACGATAATTTGATGCGAATAATTAACTCATTTCCGATTTTCTAACACGCAATTCGACAATTAGGAATGTAACACGTTGTTTTCAATGTTTACATTTTTTTTTCTAAAATTGTAGGCCTTGTTCTAACTCTTTCAATTATTTTCAACTTAAATCACGTGAGCTATGTTTTTAAGGGTTTAATTATTTTTATGTTATTTAATGATTTTACGCAACTTGACCTACAATGTTTGAATAGAGTTTGATACAAGGTTAGGTACCTACTAATTATGTTTAGGTCGTCGCTATCTTAATTAGATATCTAGATACAAATAATGATTAGCTTCTTTACTGCTGCTCGAAATACATTATACAACTTAGATTATTGAAATACGTAATCTAATAAAAAGTAATTTTAAGCAAAATAGCATCGCTTTAACAAATGTTTTCATAAACTTATAATCAACAATTTTTTAAGTTAATTAAAATTGTATTGTTTTAGGCAATCGCTTGACTGCTCGTCTTCTCGATCTTATAAGTGATGATGTGAATTGACTTTAACTTATACTTCGAGTTTTTTTTAGTTTGTTACATTTAGCTACAGCTTTAACACATTCAAACTTCAATCAAATTTATTCAATAAAATAACAAGGATCACTTTGTCTTTTTGATTAGTCTTAGATGATTCTAGGTGGCAGTTCGTTGCGACCAGACTCTAAAAGAACTGGGAAGAAATTAGATTTGGAGTGTATTTTATATGATCCTTCTTACAATTATTTAGATGTTGGATCTCTATTTAAAAATCACTCTTAGCGTTTTCCAGTAGGTACAATATTTAGCACAATATAAGCACACTCCCTCTTAACAAAGGCGAAGTAACCCTCTTGGATTTAACCGACACTCCTATCAACAGCTTCACGCAGAATTACATTACCCTACACCCTCTCAGGGTATCTTGTTTTGTATAAAAATGCCTTTACCAAAAACATACGATTATTTTCTTTAGCGAAAATCATTTTGCTTATAAAAATGAGTGTTATTTTGAATTTTTACTTCAGTTGTCTGCGTCGTGTCTTTATTAGGGCATTTATTGTGGATCTCTAGATGATTTCAAACCGTCTCTTCTGGCAATGAGACCAATAATAATAATCATAATTCAAAAGGTTCAAGTGGTTTTTGAGTTAAATCGTAACAAACAAAATTTTCCTTTTTGTAATATAAGTCTCGTTAAACAATCAACTAATATCAAGTATTGTTAAAATACCTATTGAGTGTAAATATCGTAATTGAGCTAGCAGTGAACTTTCAAAGTGACTTTGCGACCTTCGATTTTAAGGTATCAAAGGTGAGTTTTTATTGAAATATTTATTATTACATGAATTATACAGTAATTTAATTGGCCAATCAGCATTTTGTATTATTTCAGACTTGGAAAAGCATTTCAAGAATGTGAGCACTAATTATATAATTATTTTGGTGAAATGAAAAAAGATTAGGTACCTATTGGAAAAGTGAAGGATCCTTAGCTAGCAAAGTTGAGATTGATAATAATTAGTTATAGATTTAGAGGTCTAGTGGTAGGCTGCCCGCATTTTGAGCTCAAGATTGTTGGTTCGAATCCAGTTGTGAAAATGTGTAGAGCTGTCAAACGGTGAAAAAAACATTTAAGAACATTCGCAGAACGATGAGCAAAGTCGAGTTGATAATCCTAGTTTACATACTATCTTTAAAAAAAAAGTGACTTCAATACAGAATACGATTTCAACGTCGTATTGTCTGAAAACTGTTTCTAAACATGCCCTTATTAGAGCAAGTTATTATTTTTAACAAGGAAGAATTTTTAAAACAACTCTAAAATAATAAAGATACCTTATAATTATAATCGAAAAATATACGGTTGAAAAACCACCGTAAAAACAAGCCATGGGTTCATTACATCTAAATTAGGTCAACATTATAATATAACTTTGAGTTATAATAATATTTTTCTGTGAACCTTTCTCTTATAAAAACCTAACATTAACGTCTAGCCCAAAATTTCCTCACGACCTCTCGGAGTAATAAAAGCATATCTCAGAATTTATTATCACAGTAAAACACAAAATACTTCGTCCAAAAGCTTTGAAACGAGCATCGACAAGATCCGTAGGGCAATTCACGTTGTTAAACAACATATTAAAATAATAGGGATACAAATTTAATATAACGCCTAGGAAAAGTTTTGGTGGAAAATCGCCAAAGACGGAATTAATGGAAGGCTTTGGGGAAGACCTGAGAGAAGAGAGGAGAGTCCAGCAGTGGGACACAATATTAAAAAAAAAAACCGCCCGAGTTCGAGTCGGTCTCACGTACGTAAAGCCCCATTTAGACGGGGAGAGTTTCTCGCCTCGAACATGCGATTATCGAAGGAATATAAAACTCTTTTGTCGTCTAAACAATCGCTCTTCTCGCTCGTTGCCCTGGGCGACAATCGCCTTGCAATGGAATATTTTTATGTCCGTCTAAACAGAATGACAAAGCAATAATCGCCTAGCGATAAGTCATATGCGAATCTCGTATGCCATAATCGTAGGCGAGATTTTAGTTCTTGCCTGTGTGTAAACATTTTGATACGATTATGTTATGGCGATTATTGCTTGGAGAGTTTCTCGTAAGGAAACGTACGAGAAAATCTCCCCGTCTAAATGGGGCTTAAGTTTTACCAAAAAATCACGTTGACGCATAAACAAACCTTTTTTGTCAATTTTTGTTATAAGAATAATTCATGATCATGGCTCTTGAAAAAATATGAAGTAATTAATGAATTGGGCATTTTTTGTCGAGATTGAAAGCTCTTTTCATGTCGAAATTTTATATTTAGATTTTAAGTTAAATTACGTTTATATTTTGAGCGAGGTTTTTAGTGAAAAAGTAAATTATTTGTCCATGGAATTAATATCGAGTTTGTAAAAAAAAGGTAAAAATGTATTAAATTATTTGATATTTATGATATTATACAATACATATTGAAGCTTTTAATAAATATATAAAAATATGAATATACACATACTTATATAAAAAAGTAAATACGGTACGTAACTATTTTATCATACTTATTTGAATATTTTTTTTTTCAACTGCTGTAGAAACAAATAAAATCTTATAAAAATAGAATTACTAAACCGGTTGAAACCAGATTAGTAATTCTCTTCATACATAAATCACAGTAAGACGATCTTAATTTCCAATCAAAATTATATCGAAGTAATCGACAGCTAATGAGCGGTTCTCGTGACTATTAGCATTTAGGGTGGTTAAATTACTATCAAATCCTTGTCTTTGTAAACTATTTTGTCAATATAAAGTGTACTTTATGTAAAAGACTTACGATTCAAGTTTGTGTAAATATGACACAAATCGATCAAGGCAATGTTGATTTTCGATTTAAGTGACTTGTATCCTTTCGTTCTAAGTGAACTTCTATATCGATTCTATAATTAATTATAAGGTATGTCGTGATCAATACTGTTTTACTGTCACAACGATAATACCATTCATACAACTTAAAGCTGTTTTTCATATAGAATACTCAAAAGTAGGCACTCAAAACCTTCAATAACAATTCATAAAATATAAGTTCTTATACATATATGGTGAACAATAAAAAAACAGCGATTTAACAAATATAATTTTTCAAAGTGTTGGAAACAGCGAACATGCGAAGCCTTCTTCAATGGCCCTACATGATATTGTTTTTATTGTTTATTTATACTAACTATGAATATAGTTCTAACATAAAAAATAACTTCGATGTTTTTTTATTTGCAGGCAAATCCTGAAGAAAATCGTCTGGCTGTTGTATCGCATTCATCTCCATGTAAGTATTTACCTATATATAAGTAAAAAGTAGGTATTCACAGCAAAACTATTCCACTAGAAATGATATTATTGACATTTGTCACACATTTCACCGAGTAAAGGTCAGATCAGCTATCTTAATTAACTATGAAACTTAATAAAAACGATAATCAACAATATACCAATGTTTAATCGTATTTCCCTATACTATATAGTTTTTTACTTGGGAACATCAAAGTACTATTAAAACACGCTTCTTTTCATTTTTGAAACATTATTTGCACCCAAATACAAATGGCAATATAGCTACCACATTCTACTCCAGTAAGTGTACTAACAGCACATCAATCACTCGTGCCTCGTTCCGAGAGTCCCTTCGTTTGAAGGCTTACATTTTGAGACCCAAAAGGCGCTAACGCCCAAAAAGACTTTATGACCCAAAAGGCGCTTACACTCTTACTTTACGCTTAAAGGCACTGTGACATGACGTTTAGGCTAAGTATTATACTTAAAATTTACAGAATAAACATGGGTAAAATAGTAGGCTTATATTTGTTAACAATTAAGTATGAAAAGTCAAAATTGCAACCGTAAGAATTTCCACACGTCATGTATTGTAGTTGACGCGGCATGTCGCAGTGATGTGTAAGAGCCTATAAAAAAGTAATGTGGAAAGTATATACTTTATGTGTAGTTTCCTACTAAATGTTCTGGAGATCAATCCTAAAAAATATAGAAAATATAAAAAATAGGATTATATGTATAAAAAAATGGTAGGAACCAGGCCGTAAGTTTCTTGCCCGTTCTCCTAGGCTCTGGTCGCGTGGAACTGGCACCTAGAATCACCTTACACACACCTAGTGTGTAAGACGATTCTAAATGATACTTGTGATTTTACTGAATAAAGCAGTTTTGACTTTGACTTTGACCAAGCTTTATTTGTTACTTAGTTTAGCGAGCTATAATAATGGAGGAAAAATATTCTCAATTTAAACTTGATATTGTTTTGTTTCAGTTCAAACGGCACTTAATGATATTATTTGTTTACAGTTCTCGTTGGGGACAAAGGAGACGGTGTAAGTACATTTAAATAAACTAACAAACGCGTTTAGAAGAGCCTTTTAGTTTAAAACGTACTTATTACTTGAGAGAGAGTGACGTCACAGACGCGTAACCGTTCGTTTAACGTCCGTACTTTATTATTAATTTCATAGTAATTACCGATCAGAGTGCTCCGTGATAGTGTGCATACTATAAACAATCGGTTGTTGCCTGTGTGTGAGTGTTGGGGATGCTGTGCAAGTTGGGAAACGCTTTATTTTTGTAATTTTGATTGTGAGATCGGTCTCATTTTATTTCACGGTGCGGGTGAATTTCAAAACTCTTGCAAATTTCTAAAAAGCGCCATCGACCAGCAAGTAGTGGTACCATCGAGCAGCACCTTCTACTAGCTACCGACGAGTGGCGGAACCTGAGTTATCTGAGGGTTCCACAAGCAGCAGCACCATCAGTCATCTACCGCCGAGTAGCGGTACCAAAGTTTCTTGGGAGCCGTACTACCAACCTAATAGTGGCAGCAGCGCCATCTACCGGCGAGTGGCTACACCTGACTCGCTTGAAGTTACTTCTATCGGCGGTACTATCGGCCATCTACCGTCGAGTAAACGGTATCGGTTCCGTCTAGTGACAACTTCCTATGCCATCTACCGTAGAGTAGCGGTACTTAGCTGCAATTATATCGCCGAATCAATAATGGCCAAGTGCGCTGCCTGTGGCAAGTTTATTTCCTCGACAGGTGTCGCTAGCTGTACTGTCTGTCCAGCTTCATATCATAAGGGATGCGTATCACTTCCGGAAGCAGCTCCCGTCGGCAAAGGGTGGGTGTGTCCCGAGTGCAAAGTTCGGACGCGCAAAGGGGACAATACTCCAGTGCGCGCCGCAATGCAGGACGCCCCGGCTCCGCGAGCTACCGCCGCCCCGCGCGCCGCTCTAGAGGCAGACCGACCCGCCGGCGACATTTCTGCCGTCGCGCCTTCGATTGCGGCTGAATCTGCACCTAGTCTGCTCAGTACGCCGGCACTGAATTTGCAGGATATGCATTATGAGATGGCAGAGTGGATGCTAGAAATCCGGGAGTTCCGGCGTGAAATGGCAGAGTTCCGCACCACCATCGCGGGGGTTTCCTCGCGCATGGATGCATTCGAGCTACGGCTGGAGGCGGTTGAGCGACAACGTGAAGAGTCTCCACCTGATGTCGCCGATCTTCGCTGCAAAGTTGCGCTGCTCCAGCAGGAGCTGAATGATCGGGACCAAGATTCCCTCTTATCTGACTTAGAAATAGGGCACCTGCCGGAGGAGCGCGGTGAGAACGTCGTGCATGCGGTCTCTGTACTGGCCACCAAGCTCGGCGTGGCACTCGATGAGCGTGACATCGTGTTCGCGGAACGCGTCGGAGTCAACCAAGGAGCGTCTGCAGCGGGAGACGTGCCGCGCGTGCGTCGAGTCGTCGTACGCCTGGCCCGACACCACCTGCGAGACAAGATTTTGCAGGCGGCGCGCGTGCGCCGAACCCTAACCGTCGCTGACGCGGGTTGTGATGCCACACATACTCAGACTCGCATTTATGTCAACGAGCGGTTGACGCGCAATAACCGTCAGCTATTCCATCGAGTTCGCGAAGAATGCCGGAGGCTTCAGTGGCGCTATTCATGGACCAGGAGAGGTAGAGTCTATGTGCGGCAGGCTGATGGGAAACAGGCATACCCGATTAAATCGGAGGCGGATATCGCTCGTGTTTTTGGTCAGAGCTCTGTTTGATAACGTAGAGTTATTTATCTTAAAACCAAATTGTTATTTTATTTTATTTTTTTATGTTTTATGCTGTTTTATCTCAATAGTATTTAAGTACGTTACATTTTGGGTACTGATTGGTCTCGATTATGTGTTGGATCCCATAGGTAATAATGTGGTATATAATTTTTTATTTTTACTTTTTGCAATGATCTCATACCATGTTTTACCAAATACAATCTTATACGGAACTCAAACTATCATATTTTTAAGTATTCTTTTAAGTTATGTAAAACTGATTAGGTTAAGACTGAGATGTTATTTTACTCTATATAATTATAATATTTTGTGTGTTACTTTATTGTTTAATTGCGCCACATTTTGGGCTTTAGTTAGTGATTATATTGTAACAATGATTTGTGTGATTAATTTTATAAGTAATAATGTGTTATATCATTATCATTTTTTTCTTTTTTTGGTGTTCTTTTACTATATAATACTATATACAATTTTCTATGTTACTTTAATTCAGATGTTTTTAAGTGTACTTTGTTATAAATGTGAGTATATATTATTAACATCTTTAAATAACGTCAATATCCAATCGATTTGTTTACGCTTTCTCTGAAACATTTGAAGGTTGGTCTTTTTAACCCTGGCTCGCTGAACACGGGCCAGGATGAATTTTTAGTGGCCTTTATGGAGCTTAATCCTGACATTTTGGCAGTCAATGAAACTTGGTTAAGGGACGGCCAAAGTGCAAAGGCGCCAGCTGTATCTGGTTACCGTTTTGTTCACATGCCGAGAAGTCGTTGTATTAAGGATGGACGTGGTGGGGGCGTTGGCTTCTTCGTACGGAGGGGCATCAATGCTCGTGTCTGCTCTCATCCAATCGTATCTACTGTGGAACAGATGTGGCTTCGCCTAAGCGTCGTCGGGAAGACCATAATAATTGGTACAGCTTACAGAGCTCCCTGGCAAGATGCAGTTTCATACTTTGATGCCCTTTCTGACTCGATTGCGTCCTTCCCGAAGTGTGACAATCTTATCCTTGTTGGAGATTTTAATATCAACTTACTCGACACAAATAACAATAAACTTCCCTTACTTCAACAGTTCTTACACAGCTTTGATTTAAAACAAATTATATCTGAACCCACTCATGCATATGATGATCACACACAAACGCTAATAGACATTGTGTGTACAGATACGCCTGTTAGAAAGATTTGTATGAAACATACGCCTGATCTGGGTCGCCACGCAATGCTGGTTGTCGAATTTAACATTAAGAAGGAGAAACCGTCCGCACGCCTAGTCAGTTACAGACCCTTGAAGTGTATTGTCATGGATTTATTCTCTAAAGATCTTAACTCAATCTGCTGGGACCAATGTCTAACATCAACGATAATTAATGACCAAGTACTGAGTTTAACTTCTATTATTACCACGCTGTTTGATTTGCATGCTCCATTAAAAACCAGCAGATTTAAAGGCCCCCCTCACCCGTGGATAACTGAAACTGTTAAATCTATGATCAAAATCAGAGACGATTATCATGTTAAGTACAAGTTGGATAAGTCTGATACCTTCAAGCAATGCTATAAAACTATGAAATGTATCGTGCTAGCGGCCATTGAGAGTGAAAAAACAGCGTTTTTTACCTTAAAAATTAATAATAATATTCATAAGCCTAAAAATCTTTGGAAAAGTTTAAAAAATAATATCTTGTCTGACAAGCAGAATACTGATGAGTTACCACCCCAGTTCAGTGACCCAGATATAATTAACAGTCACTTTCTCAATGTCCCAGGTAGTGACCTGGTCCAAATATCTCAGCTCACCTACTTTGAACATCATCGGTACAATCCTGTGGCGGCCGGCTTTTCCTTGTCACCTGTCAGCGAATTTGAGATTGGTAAAGTTTTACAGAGTTTTAAATCCAATGCCCAAGGCATGGATGGCATGTCCTTGGATATGGTACTCATGACACTACCTCAATCTTTATCTGCAATTACAACGATCATCAATAACTCTATTTTGAGCGGCATTTTTCCGGATTGTTGGAAGGTGGCAGTCGTTAAGCCCATTCCTAAAAATAGCCATCCATCTGCTTTGAGTGACCTACGACCTATAAGTTTACTGCCATGCCTTTCGAAGTTGTTGGAGAGGGTTGTCTGTAAACAGTTGACCAAATATCTTGAAGACAACCATATTCTTCCACAACGCCAATCTGGATTTCGCCAAGGACATAGCACTTCAACCGCACTGTTGGATGTGGTGGATGATTTGCTGGCTGCCCAAGATCAGGGTATGTGCAGCATTTTACTCCTTCTAGATTTTTCACGTGCTTTCGACTCCATCAGCATTCCTCTTCTTCTTTCGAAACTAGCTTTTTATGGATTTGACACCAACTCGATTAATTGGTTTTCAGGTTACTTGAGTCAGAGACAACAGTGTGTGGAACTCAAATTACCTAATGGAAGCACCACCAGATCTTCTCTCCAACCAGTTCCGCGCGGCGTTCCTCAGGGTTCGATTCTTGGGCCAATCCTGTTTATACTGTACAGTGCTGACATTATTAAGACAATTACACACTGCAAATTTCATCTTTATGCCGACGACGTGCAGATGTACCACTCTTTCCAGTCACGTGACTGTCTCGGAGCAGTAAATAAGATCAATGGTGATTTGGCTCAGGTGTTGCGCTGGTCTGAATCTAACTCCCTTGTTCTCAATCCTGGAAAATCTAAGTATATGCTTATTGGCACCAAGGCTGGACTTAATAAAATTGCAGATTTTCAATTTAAAATTCATGTGGAAGGTGCAGTCGTGGAACATGTTACGGAGGCAAAGAGTCTTGGATTAACCATAGACAAACACCTTCGCTTTGAAGGTCATGTGACCGAGTGTGTGCGTAACTGTTTTTACAGAATAAAATCTTTATATAAGATTCGACCCTACATCAGTGAAGAAGTCCGTATAATGCTTTGCGAGTCTTTGGTTTTATCTAAGTTAAATTACTGTGATGTCGTTTACGGGTCCTGTTTGCTGTCTAGAACTGCGAAATTGATTCAGCGTGTACAAAACGCTTGCGCGCGCTTCTGCTTTCGAATTCCTCCTCGCACACACGTGACGCCTTATATTAATTCATCTAAACTTCTAAAGATGAAAGCTCGCACGAGACTTCACTTAGCTACGCTTCTGTTTGGAGTCGTAAATAAGAAAACGCCTGTTTATTTATTCCAGAAGCTAAAATTGGTGCAAGAATATTCACGCTACATAAAGAGGGACTGCACCCATGTGTTTATTACGCCGAGGCACAAGTTGGTAGCTTTTCGTGGGTCATTCAGATTTGCAGCGTCTCGCTGCTGGAATGATCTTCCTCCACCAGTTCGTGCCATTAAAACTCTAAATACCTTTAGAAACCGTTGCAAAGACCTTCTTCTGGCTTCCCAAATTGATTCTTAATGATCAAACCCACGACTTATTTCTTTCTTTCTTTTTCTTTTCTATGAAGACCTCTTGACTCATGAACTTACTGTTTGCTAATCCCATGTTTTTGTACTATGTTTCGCATTATTGCAATCTAATTTACATACTATTTAAACTATGCCCTTTGTTTTGAAACCATGTCTGTCTTTAAATAATTTTAACTTCTTCTGTACTATTCTATTATATTATACTATATACATATTATACATATATTTCTATTCTACTGTACTCGTACTTCTCACATAATTTTATATAACATGATTAATTGTTTGTACTCTACGATTATACTTTTTACCTTTGTATAGCATATGTTACGTGTGACGTCACCCTTAATTAAGGCCCTGACTGAAAACCAGCGCTGCTGGTATAGTTCCCACTATGCCAGCAGCACCAAGCTGAGTCAGGACCTGTTTGGTTGCATCCGACACAGAGCGAGATTATTCAGTGCCCATACCTACCCCTTAGTTGGGTACATGTACCTACCTACATTAGTTTAATTTTAGTATTTTTAAGTTTTTTTTTTCCATGTTTTTTGTATTTTTTAAGGCTTTGTGTTGTGTGTTAGCCAAATAAATAATTATCTATCTATCTATCTATCTATCTACTTGTAAAAATAAATTACTCTGTAAAAGTAATACGGTTAGTTCTAGGTTAAAAAATCCTTAATAAAAAACCTTATTTTTAAGTCTGACAGCAATACTGCTCCCAAAGTGTATTAAAAAAATATATAAAAAAAGCTAGATTTTTTTGGGTCGAGTTTACCAAACTACAGTCCGTGTGACTTAACTGAGGACTCCACGCAGTGTCGTTCTCGCTCGCCCTCGACGAGGACGAGAGTGAGCGGGCGAGTGAGCTGGGACTGGGACGCATTCCTGTGAGGTACCTACTTAAGTCGAGCTTCAAGCTCGTAAGTCGCCCAACGAAACTCGCATGTCATACTTACTTCACTAATAACTAGCTAAATTACTACTACTTTACCCAAGACTTCAAAATAACGGTATACGTTATAACCTAAAAATTTAGTTTACGCTAGATAATTATACATTTACAAAGATGAACCAAATCGACTTCAATCTTAAAGTTTGAATGAATCAGAATAACTATTAGAGTTAAAATCATTTCTTTTTCTCAAGTTGTGTGTAGTTTGGCTAGGATCACTAGATGTCGCCACCACATTAAATAAAATTAAAAACCAAAATTGGAAATCAAGCATACATTTTTACTCGGAGACAAAAACGACAGGACCTAACGTTTTATTTCACACTTTCATGATATCTAGATCGAAGTCAGATTTGTTTATTTTTGTAAAAAACATAATTTTTCTAGCACCGCTATTTCCAGAAAACTTTACTTTAGTACAAAACATAAATCCGGTCCTCACGCCAGCAGAATTACCTTAAGATGGCTTACCAAGTTTCTGGGCGGTCTTGGCTTCTAGTGGCTGTCTCGTGGACGTGACAGGGTACTTCTATAAAAGCGCAGAGATAATTGGGTGTGGTGTGGTATACAGCTGGCGTTTCTCAAGGAATTCTTGAATTTAAAACTTTTATAAAAGTCGTGATAGAACGAAGTCAGTGCAATGTGCATGACCCGACTAGGTGTACCTGTAATATTTAGTCTTAGGTTTTAGTACACTTCAAGCCTTTTCATTTGATACCAAATAAATGCAATTTTATTAGCCTCATACCTATCTAACTGCTAGCAGCTCAATAATTTGCCTTAACATAGACTGTCAAACACAAAAAGCCAGGAAAATTGGCAGAAAAAGAATGAATGTATTTAGATTTATGCTTAAGGATCTTTTAGAATACAAGCATATGCCATTAAATCAAGGTTAACACACTTCGTTTGACGAAATAAATGCAGGGTTTTCCATTTTCCAAAGGTTTTTTGCGAATGAGACGAATCGAGACGTATCACTTTCACTTTGGTCTCGTCAACGTAAGACAGAGGACTTCTAACTAGGTCAAGATTCTGATCCATCTGTGTTCTTAGCACGAGTTTGTTACGTAATTTTACTTTACTAAGTTAGTAAAGTTAGGCAGGTACTTGATTTGTCATTTATTTTTTTAGAACTAACGGTTTTTACTTACAGAGTAGACTCGATTTAGAATTTAAGACATAAAAAAACTGTTTTCTGTGCGAAACTGGTAGAAAAAAATGAACTCCACATCTATTATTCTTAACAATACAAAACAGTGTTTTTCATATTAATATCAAATATTACAAGCACCAATCAATAAACAATGTTTTGTACAAAGTTAAAGCGCCACCTAACGAGATTAATAAGCAGTAGTAGGTATGTTAGCCCATCGCTAGCATATTTGATAGTAAGACTATGGTAAGTTATCGATGCACTGCGTCAACATTGCGTGGTGAAGCTGCAATGTATTGCAGTTGAGCCAACTTTGATGCGCAATGTAACTAGGAAAAGTTAATATAGCGTGCCGATTGTTAGATTAATTTTTTCGTCTTCTTTTTGTTATAAGTTATGCTCGTCAATACGACAGGCAATTCTAACAGTGTTATCAATTTTGAAATATATCTGTAAAGTCAATCAATCGTCAAGACTTTATTTGTTTTAAAGTGAAAATGTCAAGTCAGTTGTCTATTTGTTTATTTGGGACAAAAAACAGTTATACATTGTACAAATGAGATAGTATAAGTTAGAAGGAATAGTTGTAAATGTACCCACCAACAACATTATCCACAGCTTACTTACTTCTTATCATGTGTTTTAAAAGAAAAATTGTGATAAATTCTGACGGTTTAGACAGGACATTTGTAGTGTTAAAAAATTGTGCTAAGGGTGTATTATATCACCGTGGACGACTCGAACTTGTCACTCGCATCACGTACACACTCGATGTGTATGGCGGGAATTCTTCGCGGATTCTTATCCGAATTGAGCCTTTGAATTTATTGTCTGTGGATTGTTCAGACATGTGGGATAATGTGGGCAAATAGAGAATGAATCACGCTTGTTTTGAATTATTGTTGTAACATAGTAGAACTTGTAATATAAGCCCGATATTTCAAGCGTTTATTTTGTGTTTTTAGACTTGATTCTTGGAAAGGGGCACGAAAATTTTATATACTTAGAAGGTATCAGTTTTCGAATAGCGGGTAGCTCTTAATTTGGTACAATTTCATATTCTGAGAATCAAACCGAATAAAACTAGCTCATAGCAACTAAAATGATTCGGAGAACCAGGTTAGTGACCCCAGTTTTTGTCCTAATATAAAATTGGTGTTTAATAAAAACGAGTTGTTTTAGTTAGAAATCTGGTAGCTATTTGGAAAAGATTTTCTAAAATACGCTCAACAATTTCTACGTAATAAGTATTTCCTGGCTGATGTCCGTAAATAGGCTTTAGCTTTGCACAGTCTTTTATAAAACTGCTGCCGTGATTTTTAAGCTTATAATAAATAAAAAATATAAATAATAATGCTGGACAATCCAGACAGCTCTAAGCTAAGCAGAGCTTGTGTTATGGGTGCTAGAAGACTAACATACTTAATTCTAATTCATTTTAATTTTAAACATATGTAGATGGAATATCTATACCTACTACTACAAGAGTCCAAAGATCATCATCATAAATAATAATCACTTTGTTGCCAAATTTTATATACATTATTTTAATTAGTTATATTTATAAAGCGTTTCAAAAGAAAATTCTGATCATATTTATAACTAACCTAAGAAACGACAGTAATTGAACGGCCGCAGGCTCTAAGAGAGTGCTGAAAGGTTCAGTTGAAAATGAGCGGCCTTCCGGCGCCAAGAGGAAGGTTGGGTTTTGTACAACAAAATGGGTTTCGGCATGTGCTATTCAGTCGATAACTTGCTCATACTTAGCTATTGTTGAATATTTCCATAAACGTTTTGTGTTGAAACGGAAGATTGCAAAATGATATTTTGCTTTAGATTGTATCACAGCTTGAATATCACTGAAAGGGAGTAAGATAGTTAACCTTAACCAAAAGACCAGTAGCTCTACCATGAGTTTTTACTATACTATATTTACTATACTCGCTAGCGTCTGTAGTTAAAAAAATGTATGAAGATTTGTACAGCGCCTCTAGCGGATAGTTGGGTACTAAAATTCGTCATACTAATATTGACGTAACTACTGTAGTAAAGTCAGGCGATTTTACTGTGACATCTCATGGTAGATACACAGGCAAAACAAGGTTATTTATGTTTATGTTTATGTTTTAAACGTTGATTATTAGTAACTGATTGAAATGGTTTTGTAGGTTTATACTTTTGAAAAAAACTCGAAATTGTATCGCTAGTTTGCAAGCAAAGCAAGAAAAGAAGAATTTACCTCTATCTAACCATAAGCTTTTACCGTATTTTTTTACAAAGATTATGTCCTTAGATGATAGTCTTCTACCAAAAACTGTACTAGCACTCTTAACCTTGAACACATTAATGCCAACATGACTGCTTGGCAGCAAGAAATAGTACGGTATTTTAGTACTTATAGAACTATTTTTTAAAAAGCCGTACATTACTACGACTAGCGTATTGGCAATTTATAACTACATTACATTACACTAAAAATTACTTTTTTTTTTTTTCATTAACCTATTTTGTCCCACTGCTGGGCAAAGGTCTCCCCCAAATCCTTCCACTCATCCCTGCTTTCCGCTTTCGTCCACCAGTCCCTTAAAAATTAAAGGACTAACATCACCAACATCTAAATTACTTATAAATAAATAATAAATAAAATTGACCCACTCTCTATCTGATCTATGTATGATTAGTTTTTTGAAACTACGTGTACTGTGTAAAATTGTAAAAAGAATTAATTTATGTGCAATAGTTATTTAAAAAATGCATAATATAGAAACTGATTATTTTAATAGTTTTAACTGAGCTGAAGCAGTTTGTAGTCTAACAAATTATTACCTGTATTTACCTTCCTCAGGTTGCGGGTGTCTGCAGATGCAGTCTCACCGACATCTCACAGATATTGGAGGTGATGCCGGAGCTGAAAGGTCCACCTGGCCCCCAGGGCATGACCGGCGCTGACGGCACCACTGGGGCTCCAGGAAAAACGGTAAGATTAATCGCATCCATGACACACTAACAATACCAAAGGTAAAATGCATAGTAAGGGAAAAACATCTAGAAAAGTTTACGTAAAACAATAATAATATATTTAACTGGGTAACAAGAAATCAGAGATACCTAGTTATGGAGCTAAAGTTTCTTTTTTTTAACAGACTTAATAAAATATAAGTTTCTTAATTTGACTGTTTATTGTATATAGGTATGGTACGTAATCATTTTGACAATTACGATGAATCATACTTTATAAAGAGTATTTCGTAATACTTGTCGTTAAATATTGAAGTCAGTTTTTTTTTTTCATAATTCATAATTCATAATCATTTATTCAATAATTTCAGGTTCTTACAGGTGTTAACAGATATTAATGATTCACTAAAATCTGCCTTTACAGGCGTTTGAATGTCACATAAAATACAATTAACAATTACACACACAAAATTACAAATTAATATTAAGAATATCAAATAAAATGTCAAACTACAATATTTAAAAATAGCATAAATTAATAACAAGAAATAGTCAAGAAATCAAATACATTAATGTCAAACGGTAAAATTTAAAAAATAAGCACTTACAAGTCTAGTCATTTATAATTTGTAGTCAAAAAATTCATTAATACTATAAAAGCATTTTTCCGCAAGCCATCGAGTCAAATTGTATTTAAAACTATTAAATGTCATATTCTTGAAATTGTCTGGAATTTTATTATATATTTTTATTGCCATTATAAAACTATTATTAGAAGCTAATGTCAATCTTGTTGAGGGTCGAAATAATTTATTTTTATAGTTAGGTCGAACGCTGTATTTATTCATCGTGCTTGCTTCTTGAAATATACTCTTATGTAGAAATACAAATACACTTACATCAAGAATATAAATACAAGTTAATGTCAAAATTCTATATTGCCGATAATATGGCCTACAGGAGTCAGTAAGTTTTAAACCAAAAATGGCTCTCATACACCTTTTTTGCATGATAAATAAACGTTCTATGTCAACACATCTACCCCAGATTATTATGCCGTAACGCATCAGAGAAGTTACATAGCCGTAATAGGCCGTAATAGCGGCCTCCTTGTTTACTACCTGTGAGATTCTTCTTAATGGGTATACGAAACTATTTATTCTTGAGCAAACATGATCTACATGCTGCTTCCAAGAACAAAGACTATCAATATAAATACCTAAAAACTTCGTATAGGCTATGGTGTCAATAGAGTGTCCATCATGCACGACTTTGAGATCTACTTGGTTATTGTTATTATTATTAGTTCTAAATGATATAAGCTTAGTTTTGTCAATATTGACTTTTAAGTTATTAATTTTTAACCACGAAATGACAGAGCTTACTGCATCATTGACTTGATGTTCATAACTAAGCTTATCGATTCCTTCAACTACTATAGTAGTATCGTCAGCAAACAGTATACACCTTTGACTGACAGCATTCGGAAGATCATTGATGTATAAAAGAAATAGTAGTGGACCCAGTATGCTTCCTTGAGGAACACCAAATCTGTTACTAAGAAAGTCCGATCTAAATGGTTTTACAGTTTTTGTAATGGGTTCATATTTTGATACCTCAACACATTGAGTTCTGTTAGCCAAATAAGTCTGTATCCAATCATAAGCTGGCCCTCGAATACCATAAATCTGAAGTTTTTGCAGAAGTCTTTCATGACAAACAAAATCAAATGCCTTGCTCATGTCCATAAATATAACAGAAACTGGGTTTTTTCTATCTAAAGCATCAGTAACATTCTTGATTAGATTAAATGCTGCCAAGGCTGTACTTTTATTCTTACGAAATCCATTTTGTTCATCACTTATAATATAATTTGATTCTACAAAGCCATAAAGCCTTTTATACATAACTTTTTCATATATTTTTGAAAAGATAGGTAACAAAGATACTGGTCTATAATTATTGATTTGAGTTGCACTACCCTTTTTAAACAGAGGTTTTATAATGGATATCTTAAGATTTTCCGGGAAAATGCCCTGTTCCAGTGAAAGATTAATTGCGTGTGTAAGTGGCGCTGAAATATAGCTAACACATAATATAACTATATCTGTACGAACTTCGTCATATCCCACTGATTTGGAATTCTTTAAAGACAAAATAATCTTTACAATTTCATCGCAACTTACTGGAGTAACATACATGCTCTTTTGGTTTGGTTTTACATGAACGAAATTGTTATGCTCATTGTCAACAGTGATATTATCCTGTATAATGTCAATAAAAATTTTATTAAAAATTGTGGCAATACTACTTGGATCAGACACTTCAGTATTATTTATAACAATTTTATTAATTTCATTGTGTGTCGAGGTGTCAGCAGAATATTTTTTAATTATGTCCCAGACTGCTTTGCCTTTGTTAGGTGCATTTTGAATATACTTCATATTGTTATTCTTTTGAGACACTATAAAAAATTTTTTTAAGGCTTTAGAGTAGTTCAAATATGCAGCCTTGCCATTTTCACAATGTTTATTATTCCTATAGCTAAGATACAAACGTCTTTTGTTTACACAACACTTTTTGAGTCCTTTTGTTAGCCACCCAGAGTTCTTGTTTGAGTGATTAGTTCTCATAATCTTCATTACAGGAAAGCACAGCTTATAAAATAAGGTAAAAGTTTGTGAAAAACAGTCGAACGCTGGATTTGCTAGGTCTTCGTCGAATACTTCTTTGAAGGATAGACTTGATAAGCAGTTGATAAATTTTGTGCAGTTTTCAACACTAAAATCCCTTTTAAGATTGTACCAACATTTAACCTTTCGTTTCATATTTTTTTCCTTAGTGGTCCATAGGTACGTTTGTAAGTAGTAGTTTTAGTTTTGTAAGTAGTTAATTTATTCGTTATTCTTTTTAGGCACCACCTTGAGGCACTAATTCAAAATATAAAAACTACAGCTAGAGGCGCTGTACAAATCTTCATACATTTTTTTAACTACAGACGCTAGCGAGTATAGTAAATATAATATAGTAAAAACTCATGGTAGAGGTACTGGTGTAACTGGTAAGGTTTTTTAAACCAGCTCGTTTTTCTTTTCTATGTTGATACTATCTAGGGAAATCATAAACCAAGCCGCGCCAACTAATTTTACCTACAATAAGAGGAAAAGACGCCATTATTACCGAGCGAGCGTGAATATTTTATGTCTCAAAAAACATTTATTTTCTTTAGCTCACTAGCGAAATTAGAGGTCCAGTGTTAATTACTTAGGTACAGTCAGCTGGTATTTTTACTATTATAAAAGTAAAAGTTTAGTACAAGTTATTGCAACTTACTGTACCGACAAAAACACATCGACAATGTTTGTTAGAACATTACGCCTAAGCTAATGAATAAATAAAATAAAATAATGAATTTACTTTGTTTTAATGCAATCAAATATCTACTTGAATTCTGATATAAACAGCATGATAATATGCTACAGGGATCATCAAAAATAATTTTGTCAATGTCAAGATTATGTTACGTTTACAATAATGATGTACCTAATGTTATAAAGTAGTATTTGCGACCTCTAGTGACTCCCCCTATAGAGGCATCGCGACCTCTCTGGGCGTCGCGACTCATTGACTGAAAATAAACTCTTATTATAAGTTCTTTTAGTATCCTAAAAACAAAATGCGGATCACGCTTTTAAATATCAAATAAAATGTCATATGACAAAAAGAAGATCACGCTTTAAAAAATTCAAATAAATGTAGACTACATACAACAAGAGCTAAAGAAAAAGTAGCTATATACAAAACAAATAAATATCACATTAAATTTATCTGGCTAATCTTTCCAACACGATGCTACAACAAAATACAGTTGTAGCATCGACACGATAAGAAGAAGATTAAATTTAGCTCATAGCGTAGTAAAAGAAAAGTCAAAGCTCTTTTTGATAATTAAGTGCAATTTTCATCGGAAACCAGTTTTTATGCGAATGGAAAATAGTTTATTTTACGAGTCCAAAGCATTACTTATCCATTAAGTTGATAGGCTATGTAAATTTCTGCTTATTTTATAAAACTTTTTGCAAAACGTAAAAGGATTTTTTTATTAAAAAAGTTCTTGAATGCTTTTAATTTTATTGTTGAAACGTGATATTAGAACTATTAGGTTTAATTTACATGTTTTTATTACTTGGTTATTTTATATGTACATCAACATTGACATAAGAAAATTGTATAATAAAAAGAGAAAAAGTATACATTTTGTTTCTTTCTATCTTAATAATACGGCCCAACTCTTACGAGTTACGACACAACTCTTGGGGTCAGTTGCATTGTGTGCTGGTCCTTTGAGACAAAGTTTGGCTTTGCAAGTCATATTCGTTCCCGTATCCGGAGTTAACAAGGTTCGCCACGCTAAGTAAGACATCATTCTCATTTCATATAAAAGCTTTGTTCAAGTACCTACATAATATATTATACTATTTTCACCTAGTTATGACGTGGTCGACGGTGAAGCAGTTTGCCTAGATATACCTACTCACTATCCTCTTGAAAACATCCAAATTATTGGTATTTAGAAACAGATGCCCGCAAAGAATTCCACTACTTGATGAATACTGTGGTGTTGGCACACGTTAAATAAAAATCGTGCAACTACTCTAATTTTAAAACTATTTTATGTAACTTTATGACTTATAAAATCCATATATCCTATGTTTTATTAGGTACACCCCGTCACTATTGTTAATTTAAATCTAGTCCATCCAAAGGTTGTCTGGACGAGATTGCTTAAAGTGATAAGACCGCCTATTGTATTCACTTACTGCAAACACTGTTTTTCTGTATTTTCTGTTATTACACAAGGAAATAACAGAAAGTACAATGAAGCGTTTTCTATCTATTTATCTATGTCTAGGGTCAAATGGGCGAGCTTGGCCCCCCCGGTCCACAAGGCTCTAAAGGAGACCGGGGTGAACGGGGCGAAGTTGGAGCTTCAGGGCCAGAAGGTCAACTAGGGCCTAAAGGAGAACCTGGACTGGATGGTGCTACTGGGCTGCAGGGTCCACCTGGCCCCCCTGGACTTGGTGCAGTGACTTCAGCGCTGGTGAGTGGAGTATACTATATTGAAACATAATATTAAGTACCTACATGTAAAAGAGAAAAGGTAATACTTAAAAAGTGTTATAATAAAACATGTTGACCTCAGTAGAATGAGTGTAATATAAGTGTAATATAGTGTTATATAAGTGTATATAAGTATCGAATAATGAAAAAAAAAGTTCTAGACATAGGCATTTATTTATTACACATAGCACACATATACATCATATACGTTTTCGATATATACATCACTGGAAAATGCAAGAAATGTCCGACGGACTGTTAGGTTTTAGTAAGTTAAGTTTGACATAACCTCCTGCTCTAACAAGCAGTAAGGTATAAGTAGGTATTTATTACATATGATGTATTAACTTACATAAAAAAAAAGGAAATGCGCTGAGCGATCACAGTCTGATTGGTGGACGAACGCGAAAGGCAGGGATTAGTGGAAGGTTTTGGGGGAGACCTTTGCCCAGCAGTGGGACGAGATAAGTTAGGGAAAAAATCGATTGACAATGCAGCACTTTCCTACCTCCCCTTCTCAATCATACGACATTTATAAAAATACAAGTTATAGCTCAAATATATCAAATATTTTATTTAGGTACAATACAAATAACTAAGAGTTACAAATTGGTGATACTTATATCTCTAAAAGCACCTAAACAAAGTCTAGATTTTCTGAATTCAGCCCAATAGTCACGTGCCAAAAGATTTTCTACCTTTTGTTGTGGAATACGGGCTTAAGTGGGGCTCAAACAAAACAAAGAATGGTTGAATATAAGCTCCAAGATAAACAGCTTTAACTCACTTTGACAAAATAATAAAATGATCCAGAAAGGCTTGAATGGATAAGAATAGAAACATTTTGAGGTTTGAGATATTTCAAGTGTTTCTTTTTCAATATTTTAACAAGCGTTCGTCTGCTACTTTATCTGCTTACTTAAATAAATGCGTAATCTGTAATGCTAGTTACGAACTTACATATTATTTTTAACCATATGTACCGTTTCGCCTAATGTACATTATGTTGCGGGTTCGATTCCCGCCTTGGGATATGTTTGTGCGATCTGCAAATATTTATTCCGGGTATTCTGGGTATTTAATATGTATAATAAAAAATATCTATCTATGTAATGTATTGTATTAAGTATGTCAGTCTTCTAGTACCCATAACATAAGTTCTGCTCAGCTTGGGGCTAGATGACGTTGTGTGGATTGTCCAGCATTATTTATTTATAATGTAAAAATCAAAACCACTCGGTCACGACACGGCTAATGTGGTGTGAGACCTGATAGATACCCCATAATTATAATTGCCTTTTCATGTATTCGATAGCTGTGAAACCAGAAGCACATAAATAAGCCTAAGCCACCAGAATCAATCTTCAAAGGTATTAATAGTTCAAGTTAGCACGCTAACTAGTGACGTAACTAGATCGATCGTACCTGTTAGCTTTCGAACTAACTGAAGTGTTTTAGTAGGTTTGTATGGCTTGCTTCTTCTTCTTTTTTATGTGCGTCAATGCGACAGGCAATTCTGCCAATGTGTTGGAATATAATTATATGTCCAGTCAGTCATCTGTAACAAAAAAATATAAAAAAAAAAAAAAAAGGTAGCACTCCGGGAGTGCCGGCAGAAGTGAAAACTTCAATATTAACGTTGTGTTTAATTATAAGTATAAAAGTACTATCATTTATGAGGTAGAATACAATGTTTATGTTTTTATTTTTTATTATTTTTTATTTTTCGCCCTGTGCCGCCTAAACAGAGCAGCACACTCAGGCACGGTAGAAAGAGTGGGAGATACTAGTTCCTCTCCCTTCCCCTCGATCTTACGCTTTTTCGATCAGCATCACGTGACTCTGACGCGAGTTTGAAAGTTTTTACCCACCCAGCGCCGCTAAAGAAGTTTTCACTTCAAAAATATTTACCACCGAGAAACTCAAAACTCAAATTGTCATAAATACAACGATAGCAAGACGAAGTCGCGGGCAACAGCTAGTGGTTTATATAAACGAACAGAAATGTCTCGTCAATTCTTTATCAAAATACTTTAGTCGTTGATATGCAAAACTGAACCTTCTCTAGTACAATAACAGTGTGCCTACAATTCATAGGTCTACAGAAGAAGTGTAGCAAATAGATATAGTTTGTACTATCCATGATATAAGGTTTACTATCGCATGACCATCATTTTACTACTTGTAGAAAATGATACCCGTAATAAGGTATGACGTGATTTTTGTCATTTACATGACATTTCGTTTTACTGTCAGTTCAGCGCCATAGACTAATGCTAAGTGCTGTGATAAAATATTTATAGGCTCATGAAATGAGGTGAAAAACAAAATAAGTGTACGTTAAACATTTTACGAACTTTTGAAGGCATAAGTGGCTAGGAGCTCGTTTTTTCTGTCGTTTAGGAAAGTTGTAAAGGTAGACAAAGGATTATTAGGTAATTACGAAGTTGAAGTTTTTTTTTTTTGGATTTATTTGCTTCTAAGTACATGATAAATATTTATTATTTATCGAGCACAGCATTTGAACATAAAATGTACTTTACTTCAAAAGTCGATAATTGGAGTAATATACCTATATTTTTGATTTTAGCGAATAAATAGATTAATTCAATTTACTACATTTGATTTACAGAGTTACTTAGATATAGACATGCTTTCATGCTTGATAAAAAACCGCATATTATAATACATGCTAAATGATTTGGTTACGTATAACTAAGTACTTTATAATTTACAAAAGCTTTTTAAATAATCAACAATTATTTTATTCCAAGTAGAGCTACTAAAAAAAACGAGTACAGTCAACAACAGAAATAATACAAAAATTATTGACTTTCTTCAAAACTGTTTAGCTATTTTCTGATCATACTATTTTTCTTTGTAACTTAAAAATTTTAAGCAGTGTGATATAGGTGCACAATTTTGAATATAACTTTTTGTGTTGACTGTACGTCCAGTGGTATTTATGGCTCTGGCAGCCAATATATTACATTCCTTGTTCCAACATTTCTATCACTACAGTCACAACGATAACATCAATCGTTTTAAATTCTTTTATTTTGCCATTCAACCCGTAAATTTGAAGTAGAAACACGACATGCCAGTCCGTTGGGAATAAAGTCACGCGAAGGTCTGTTGCGCTGTATTTATATCATCTTTATTTTATTACTATTATGTAGGTAATTCAGGCCTCGAGTACTTCTTACTCTAGGTATATTTAAATACTTCAAGTATGTATGGCGTGTAAGAAAGGGTAAAAGCTACGTGATAGAAAGAGGGGCACTTTGCAGGTTAATAAGTAGACATCAAGCGCTGTGATAAAGAGTAGGTACTTGCGTATGCACAAAAATCGTAATTTAATTCAACATTTTTAAGAAGTCGTAGTACTAATTAGTCTCCAAATTTTTTACTGTTTGTGTTCAAATCATTACATATTTTGTGACAGAAAAATTAAACGATATTTTTTTAGTTTTGTGGTAATATATAAAGACTTGAACATTTATGTTAAACAATTAAATGGTGTAAAACTATACAAATATTATTATCACACTGAGTTATTGCTCAGCTCAGTTAAATGTCGCGCTGCCTGTACTACGTATGCGATAAATGTTTGGCTCCTTTTCGATAGACAATGTGAAGTTGTAATAATAAACAGTAACAAATTAACATTCTTAACAAACCCCAGTCCCAACTATGTCCCACTTACTGAACTTGCCCGAGCACCTGTACTACCTCTGACCTCATGCATTGCTCGACTGACGCACTCAATGTAGCTAACTATTGGACAAGGGTGGTTTAACCTTAGTGTTTTTTTACAAAAGGTTTTTTTCAACGACTCGAATAAGAAGAAGACGTCCCAACTCTGAAACTAACACATTCTCCATTACAAATACTTAATTATAGTGTGTTACAGGAATCATCAGGATTATACGGGTCCAGTAATCCAGGACTATCTGCGGAGAGAGGACCGATGGGCATGCCCGGCCCTCAGGGCGAGAGGGGTTACCAGGGCAGCAAAGGAGAGAGAGGATTACACGGGCCTAAAGGAGACAAAGGAGAAAGGGTATGCTTACAAAACTGTTTTGAGTACGATCAATTGTTTTTAGATCGTTGTTGTCACCGGCCTTATCGTCTGTCACAGACGGTATAAACAATGTCAGTGTGTTTGGAAACATTTCTTCTAGAAGCTATAAAGCCCGATACGGGTATGATAAATTGTATTTAGCCGTTATGTCTACACATAATACATCTCAATATTAGAATCTTCTAATGAGATCATGTCCAGAAGTGTATACTAAGTTTTTTATAAGAAAATTAATAGAGCACTGGACCTACGCATTTCAAAGTCATATTTTATTCAGTGAAATCGTTAGAATTACATAAAAGGAATATTGAAAGAAAATATTTATTCTAAGAAGAGTATAAGTTCTAAGTAAGAATAATACGGCTTGGTTTCTGTGCTTTTAATTCTATTTTATTTTATCTTATCAAATGATCATCATTAGTTGATAAGATAAAATTTGCAGTGTCTTCACTTGTTTTCGTTTATAGTAGAACTCTTCGCCTTTATGATTCATTTATTTAATCTTACAAATAATTAAACATTTCAAAAGTGAATTGTTATTCACAAAAAAGTTGAATAAAACTGAAATTATCGTATTTTTTTATACTTACTGAATTTAATAAATGGATCGCATGGATTCATGAATATTGAAAGATCCGAGGCAATCATTTTTTTCATAAAAGCGTTTATCATTTTCAATTGATTAAAAAAACGATTTTCAATTCGATCTCTCGAATCATTTTTTTTGTATGTGTTCGCCAATTATGAACCATTATTATTATTTTCTTGTTTTATTGTCTTTTTTGGTAGCCTAAACTCTAGAGTACCTACTTTTAAAATAATCTATAAAACTAAGTTCTAAGTTTAACTTGTCGATATCAATAGAAGTCAGTTTAGTCCATTTCCGTATAAATATTTGTGTTAAAAAATATTCCTCCAACACATTTTCAATGTATACTCACTAAATCAAACCCTTTTGTTAAATGAGTACTAACTTGGTCATAACGCAATAAGCGTCTTAACCCTTGTTACGTTTGGACCCCGGTAACTATGTTACAGGGCTACGTGGGGTTGCGAGGGCCACATGGCGCGAAGGGTGAGCGCGGACAAACGGGTCGCGACGGCACGGCGGGCCTTCCCGGAGCCCACGGCAGGCCCGCCGAAAAGGGTGAAAAAGGTAACCTAAGGGTCTGCGTAGCTTTGTTACACAACAAATTATCGTTCAACACGAAGATAGTGACGCCTTCTTCTTTTATATAGCCTCTCAATAACACCACAAATATTACTTGACAATTTTGCTAAATTATATTTAACTGTTAATCGTCGTCGGCTGTCATTTGTTTCAAAGATGGCGGAGAATTCTGGTGTGTTGAGTTTTTGAACTTATTGACAAAACAAAACTTATGTCAAGCAGAGAGATGTGAAGTGAACTATAAAATAAAGTATTACTAGAGTAATATTATACATTATTCTTCCTTCTCTTTTATTCCGTCCTGTAAATAGTTTTTTTACCAGCAAATGACGTTGACTAGGCCTTTAGCGAAAGGTCTTCTCGGAATACTGTTGAGTATTATTATATCACATGATATAATATTACAAGAGTACCGAACTAGGGCGTCTCAGACAAATTCGTTTACTTGTCAAAGTAATTGACGAGGAAGTCTGTTGTCCGGATAACTCAATTGTACGAACTTGACCAACGAAGGTTAACCCAACTTATACGAGCAAGAGCAGCGAGTTCAAATTCCCACAACAGTCGTAAAATTTTTGCACTAAAGAATTTGTAATTTTACCCCTACAAACCGTTGACCCAAGAACGAAGTACCGGCACCCTGAACAAGACTTAATTTAACCATCAAATTTTATGTAACACTATGACCCATATTTATTCTCTTGGAACACGTTTGCAAGATTTTTAGGGTTCCGTAGCAACGATTTGGAAAATCTTTATTTCTTTGAACCCTTCGGATTGGCTCGCGCGCTTATTTATTAATGCTCTTCCGTTTTATGATCGACTTGGGATTTTTTTTATTTCTTTATTGGATAGGCTATAATTTATTTTATGTAATAAAATTATTTACTTTATGTATAATGTTTGCCAGAAGAACCTTTCTTTAGTAATATTTGATAAGGTCTATTTATTTTGCTGTGGTAGGTGCTCGAGGTTTGCCGGGATTACCTGGACCTCCATCCATTTCGACTAGTACTGCTTTAGCGGAAAATTCGGTACTAACTGATATTTCACGGACTGGTGAGTTTATTTATTTATTTAATTAGTATTTCCTAAGGCTTAGATAGACCTATCTCTTATACTTAGATACAATTCTTTGAAGGTGTTTTTCTTTTCATACCAATTGACTTGTTCTGCTAAACATAGCAGATAATCGTTAAAAAATGTCTGTTATAAAAAAGTTTGTCATTTTAATACGTCATGGATATCTACTGCTGTGAGTCCGCAAGTACCTGCTGCATTCTCCCAAAAAAATGTAAAAGCCTACTTAAATTTTACATTATCATTTATAGCGTCGCACAGAATACTAAGTAGGTACCTACTACCCACCATTTTAATGAGCTAGTATGAATTTATACCTTGTCGCAGTCACTTAGTCACTTTACCCGTAATAATGACCTAAGCGTGGGTTCCCGTTTTGTAGGAAACACAAAAGTATTTTCATTAACATTGTGTACGTTACGGCCTACGGGGTTCTGTAACGGAGTTTGATTTTTTCAGAAGCGGCTTTAATCAAAGGCTCCAAAGGAGATCCGGGTGTTTCGGGCGATAAGGTAATAAAATAGTTTCCAAAAATAAACCAGAACAAATTTTAAAGTAGGTACCCTCAAATACCTCAAATCCGAAATAAACTCACTCATGTAACACAAACTAGTTTTAGCTCGGCTGAACTGAAAACTATTAAAAAAAGTTTATGTTTTATTTCAGGCACAAAATTAGGTTTTAGGTTAAGCCGTCTATTTTTATGAGTTTGAACAATTTGATAAGTAGGTACCGTTTACTGCTAAATTTCCCAAGACGCCGTTTATAAAGTTAATATTATAGAGAGTGGGTTCAAACGTTCTAGTTGATTTATTGACTTACCTTAATTAATTGTGGCTTTTTTTCTGTTTCCTTCGTCTATGAAACAAAAGATGGTTATAGTATCTAGACGAATATGAATATTAGAAAAACGACTTTAATTTTGAGTTAGCAAAAGAGTTATCATCAATATAGACAGATTTTCTAGATCACTCTTAGGATGAGATATTCTTGTTTTTTTTATAATAATGTACTGTCCCACTGCTGGGCAAAGGTCTCTCCCCTTTTCCTCCATTCTTTTCTATCAGAAATGATAATAATATAAATCAATTACATAAATGTAAGATGTAAGAAAAAAAACGTTTTGTCCTACTGCTATTCATTAACGTCAGGTTAGAAAATATGATTGTTTTAATAATAAAAGTATTGTAGATAAGTATTCAATGATTTTCTATTCAATGTCTGATTTGATTGATTGGATTGTTTACTCAAAGCGTAGGCTGGCTTATTGGTTATACGTAGTATTTAGTTCAACTAAAGTTGTTATTGATTTGTAGACAAGGTCACTTGTGGAAGTAAAATTGTTACATAAAATATGATCTAAAGTAGTTAGATGTTTTTTGATTAGTGTTATTTACTTTCTAGTTGAAGTTTGTTATTACTTTTGAATGATATTGTTTCTTTTTGAACTGATTTTAAGGACGATTTTATTAACTAAATTTTTAATTTTATTTTTTATTAAAAGTACAGATACACATGAAAAAACAAGTTAATCAAATTACATTCAGACAACCATACTTATAAAATATCTATAGCTAATGTAATGCTAACCTGCGGAGCACTGCTGAACTATCACCTATCCCCGTATTCTTTAAGCATCATTTTTTTAAATCCTATCCCCTAATTCTTAAGAAGAATATTTTTTACTTTTAATATAAAAATATAATTTATTTGTTCAGGGTGAAAAAGGTGGTCGAGGTTTGGAAGGTCCACAAGGTTTCCCAGGGAATGATGGAAAGGCGGGAGAGAGGGGAGACATCGGACCTTCTGGCTTACCTGGCACACAAGGGCCTGAGGGTCTCACAGGCCCTAAAGGAGACCGGGGTGATGCTGGACCACCTGGACCTGTAGCTGTGACACGGGATGAAGGATTATTGTTAACCAAGGTGATTTTAAACAACAATCTAGTGTGACAGTGATATTGATATTTTAAGTTTTTTGTAAAACTTTGATTTGAGTTTTGGTGACCCGCGATACAGGCTTGGCCTAGTACGGGGTCCACCAGCAAATTGTATAATATAAAATATTTTATAGTAATTAAGTATTTTGTTTTTTTTTTGTATTTTGTATAATACTTAAGCTTTACTTAGTTTGCGACTAGAGCTTGATGTGAGAAATGTCCGTGAAAATTTATTAATTTATTTACCATTTCGCTTTATTTAGACATCTTTAAGTTCATGAAACATTAATTTATAAAACTAGAATGATATGATTTTTATTATGTGTTGTGTTACACTATTTTGAAAAGGTTACATGTTACAATTCAAACTGGTTGACCTTATATTTTTGTAAACAAGCTTCCTTCATTTCTGGGTAATAATACACCCTATAGCGACAAGGACATATTTGTTCCATTCAAGGTTTCTTTACAATAAACGTATACTTAAGTTTATTAGTTTATGACAGCGTATATTTATAAATAAATAATTTCCTGAACGGAGTTTTATTAGTAGTGTAAGCTGGTAGCTTGTACAGGGAAATTATACCATGTACATGTGTATCGAGCCAATTTCTGCTACTATTTTCTACTAATATTGTGTTTTGGTTTATTTATTTTATTTATTAAATAGTGTTATTATTTAAAAAAGTTTAAAAAGTGTAGGTGAAATCACGACGAATATACTACATCCATCACTCATATTCGAATGATGGATGTAGTATGACACCTCATAGAATACGTCCTCCATGGACGTGCTAAGTGAGACAATGTATTATAAGCGGAAGATATGGTATGCCATTTGCTGGTTCCACCACACATAACAAAATACGGTTATAAGTAATGCTGTAGATGGAATTTGAATCAATACCAGTACACCAAGTATCGCCCCTAGCAGATTTCTTGAGAAGCTTGGATTCCCATACAAAATCGGTGCCGCTCGGCGATTGCGTCTCTACGATCCGTGTGTGCACTAACGCGTACTTGGGGTATTGGACTATAAGCATATTAAAATACTTGATTTTTTATCTTCCCAACAGGGTGACAAGGGTGATTCTGGTCCTCGTGGAAAAAGGGGCCATCCGGGACCTCCTGGCCCCAGAGGACCTCCTGGTTTACCTGGACCCCCTGGGACCCCGGGATCAAACGGACCTTCTGGTGATATCGGATTACCTGGATGGACGGTATGAGTAAATAATGTTCTTCGGAGATTTAAATAACAATGATAATATTTAGAACACGTTTTTTAGATTATTTTAAGTTGAAACGAATTATAAAAATAATAAGGAAAAATCCCGACTCAGTATAAAGTTTCAAGAAACAGAAGCTAATCTACTATTCAACTTTTGAAATTAAACAAAGTAACTTACGGCCGGTTTCTCGCACGATGATCAACGAAAAAATCAAATAATTACTATGTGTCAAACTCGGATCAATCATGATTTGGGTTTCCAGAAACCGGCCGTTAATGTACAATAAAACATTTCAAGTTAAACAAAAGTCTTTGTTTAGTCTATAAACTTGCCTAACTAGTTCACAATCTCATTGCGTATAGCCAATTTATTTTAATTGATCTCGACTACTGTACATTATGCTATGTACACACTCCAAATCACGACTGATTAAATTGCTATGTTAGGCTGTTTACTGAACACAAATGCATAGCGTAATACTGTGTAATCAAAGCCTTATAATAATGCAGGGAGGTGGTATATATCTCTCTCTAATAGCAAACGTTATTTGCCGTCACTCCTGTTACGGGCATATTATCCAATCATTTAGAAAACAAACTAGTTTAACTAATTAGCTTCAACTTTTTAGTAATAAAATTAGATATGAAATGTATAAACTATATTATTATTTTAATTTGGTATTAATGGTTGACGAGAAACTAACGCCACTTGACTATATCAAAGTGAAATACGGTTAATATGCTCATTTCATTTTTCATTAATTTTCAATATAATCATCAAGAAATCGTCGTAAAATCGCAAGTCATAAGTATAATATGAAACAAAGTTGTATAAAGTGTGAAATAAATTGAAGTTAAATATTTAGTCGAACTTTGTATAAAAAACCATACAAAAACCCTCAATGTAAAAGTAAAATTACTATCCCATAACAGCTCAAGGTCTATAAACTTCAGCATTTTTTCGGTTTATTTCGACGAAAAATTATTGCAAGAAATATTATTCTAATAATAAATTTCAGGGTCCTCCGGGAGTAGCAGGCACGCCCGGACCCCAGGGTCAGAAAGGTGAAAAAGGGGATCCTGGCCTTGGTTCACTCGACCTGGATAAGGTAATTTTAAACGCTTATGTTACAGGATACAGTAAATCTATTGTTTTTGGGTCGGCAGTAAAAATGGCGCAAGTTACGTGTTGGGTTCACTGTGTTATTACTTTTTATACTGTGGTTTTTTACTTCATGATTCAGATTTCACGGTTTGTAACTTATACGAGTAAGTATATTTATACAAAAGCGTTCATGAACCTATTGTAATATAGGTGTATTATGTAATATGTAATATTGTAACCTATTGTACTAGCTGATGCCCGCGACTTCGTCTTATTATCGTTGTATTTTGGATACAACATCTCTATAAATTAATGTGTTATCCTGATGTATAAACTACAGTATTGTAAAGTTTCATCCATTCAGCAGTTTTTGATCCATATAGACTAGAATATGTATAATATGTCTAAATAAGACATCTACTGCTCCTAGGAGTAGTCTTCTGCAGTACCGAACAACAGTAGGGAACTAGTTCCCTGTTCACTTTATCTACTGCAGAAGTCGTCGCTTACCATGAAACTTTATACAACCTCTATACAATCAAGCGTGTTTTTCATCACACAAAAACATATGACAGAACTCATAAAAAAACAAAAATAGAACTTAGATTAAACAAAAACAGAATAGCCTTTGTACGTAGCACGGACAAAGATACTGTGAAACAAAAAGATAGAAGATACACGATAAACAAGGAGTTTCTTACAAAGCAGGTTAATTAAGCGCTCGACTAACTATAGTTAAACAAACAGTGGGCAGACACAAAAGGTATAGAAAACCTGTAGGCGCGTTGCGGTTTTCATTAACTGCTTTTGTTTTTTAAGTTTTATTAAGCTGATACTTTGGAATATAGCTACCGTTATTTGAAGTCTATTTTATATCCGGTAAAAATGTGGTAAAGATACCTTACATTACTACCAACAAAAGAATGATTGAAAAAGTAAAGAAAAATTGGGAAATTTCTATTCTTCCAAGATTTTCTTTGTTTCTACCTAAACAGTTTTGATTATAATTAGTGAAATAAATTACTTTTGTTATAACTAAGAGATATTCAAATCTAATCTTATATAGTACAAGCTTTACTTATTTTGTTACAATGTGTGAAATGTCAATATTATAATTTTCATACGGTTTTGACATGAAAAATATAATATTTTTATGATATCAATATATCTCACTCGTGTCATTAGTGCTCTTTGATTTCTTGACGGTTTATAACGGTTGCCAGAACAGTAGGTCTACCATGAGTTTTTACTATACTATATTTACTATACTCGCTAGCGTCTTTAGTTAAAAAAATGTATGAAGATTTGTACAGCGCCTCTAGCGGATAGTTGGGTACTAAAATTCGTAATACTAATATTTAAGTAACTACTGTAGTAAAGTCAGGCGATTTTACTGTGACAACTCATGCTAGATGTACAGAAACAGTTTGTTAGAAAAGCCACGGATTAAATGCTTTGTTTCAAGTCCTCGTTTTGCACCGAGGTCTCACGTGAGGTTTTGCATTGCAATGAGGGCCTTTACGATTCTAATACTGCTGAACTAGATAATTGTGTACGCTTACTTAGTTCACATTCGCACTAAGCGTCTAAGCAGTGGTCAAGTCTTATAGTTAGAATGTCCAGTTTCAAATTCCACCAAAAACAACTTAATTTATGCTTTAGCGAAAATGACTAAGAATATGTTTAAGAGTGAACAATTTTGCTAACTCAAAATGCATAAATTAAAAAAAAACTAATTTTGTATTAAATTGTATACAGTTGATTTCAGATTAGTATCAAAATATTTCTGTTAGATCTCTCTTCAGTTCGCTTTAAACTTAAGAGCGTTTTCACATTATCTGATCCGATATCGGGTAAGTAAAATGTATGAAATATGTACCACCGATATCCGATATCGGGCCGGACAATATGAAAGACATATTTCATACATTTTACTTACCCCGATATCGGATCGGCGTCCGACACCGATATCGGATCGGATAATGTGAAAACGCTCTTACGTTGTCAAATTAGGTTGATATAGAAAAATGCAACAGTAAAATAAACACAACTGTAGCCATATTTTTTATTATATTTGACTCGGCCCTTTGCCCTGGAAAGTAGATGAAGTGTACCCATGCGATTACGTAATAAAACATGATGTGAATTGAGGGAAATAAATTGCAGACTAGCCTGTTTTTAAACATCAATTTCCAGCACAAAATGGTAACCTGTTTAAATATTTAAGTACAGCCAGTATAATATAATAGCTCTTTGGTGCAATGTGATTTATTTAATGTTGTTTACTTAAAACCAACATAAGAAAACAACTAGAAAGAAAACCAATAAGAAATAATGTGTTACTTAAAAAGGTAACACATTATTTCTTATATAATATTATATAGAGGAAAGATTTGATTGTTTGTTTGTTTGCATCTAATAGGCTCCAAAACTACTGGACCGATTCCAAAAATTCTTTCAATGTCGTGAAGCTACTATATAGGCTACCCGTGCGAAACCGGGGCGTACTACTAGTTTCTAATAAAAAAAAAAACAAAACATAGCAACTACCACTAAATCAGTTTCTGCGTCACTTAAATTTTACGTATTCTAATTACACTGCGCGTCAACCCGTACTGCTAACTGCTAAACGTTGCAACGTACTGATTCAGTAAATATTCATACTACGTCCTCATCGGTAACAAATTAACGATCTACCCGCAATCAAACTGAACTCTTAATTTTAGGTAAAGGGCGAGAAAGGTGATCGTGGTTTTGACGGCACGCCGGGTGTCCCCGGCAAAGAAGGTCCGACTGGTCCCCCGGGTCCCCCCGGGTCCCCATCAAACACTATCCAATACATCTCTGTCCCGGGCGCGCCAGGCCCCCCTGGTCCCCCTGGCCCGGGGTATGGTAACGAAGTGACAGCCGATACATTGACCGATATCCCCGGAGTCCGACAAGGCACAGGTGGGTTAATTTGCACAGTGGTCTGTTTTTGATATTTCACGGGACAATGTTAATAGGATTCTGTGGTTGCTGTGCTGATGTGAGCTTTGTCGAGGTTTTAATTGCCTTTGTGATTTGTTTTGTGACGGGGAATTGATTTTGTTCGGTGTTGATTTTTCCACTATTTGCTTTTTAATAATATAAACTATTGCTATATCTCTAGCACTTGTTGGTAACAACATGATAGTATGGTCCAGTGTGGTTATTTGAAAGCGTGGTGTAAATCGTCCGTTATTATATAGAGGCGCACATTAATCTGTTTCCTAAATATTTAATATATATGTGCCACAATTGTTGTACAACACGATGATGTTATTTTAAAAAGGTTATCTGTAATTTAATGTTAGAATAAATTTTTTTTGTGGTATTATTATTTTTAATTGAATTTTTTCTTACCAAGGCAAACAACGTGACGCAATGGCAATACTGAGGAATTTAAATCAGCTAGTACAATACAGGCAAGATCTTTATGGTGAGCATAAACACCTTTACTATCTTCCTGGAAAACGTATAAAATGCTAAAATAACGACATTTTTATTTCCCAGGTTATAGAGACCCATTAGATCCTCTCGGCGAGAACTCAGACTTTGACGACGACGAGGATGGAAGAGCTATCGTTGGCACGATTTTGTTTAAGACCACTAACTCTTTGCTACGGGTAACATATCTTAAGCTCAATTTGATGTACACTTATTTTAGGCTAAAAAGTTTAGTATTTATATCCATGGACAAGTATCAGTTATAATTATAACGCAAACCTTAGGTATTTCGATGTTTTTGTTTCTAATTCTGTGTTGGTGTACAATAAAGCATATTCTTTATATCTACTATTTTTTTGTACTTGTGGCACCAACACCGTTTACCACAGATTATTATCTGCGGTAATGTAGTAATAATTATTTAAGCAATAGTAGGTTATTTACACAGTTTAAGAGAAATGGTTTGTACTTCTTCTTCTTCTTGTCGTGTCGATGCTACAACTGTTCTTTATATGCTATGGTTTGTACTATTTTAAGTTTACATACTTTATGGGATATATAAAGTTTTTTTTAAGTATATAGTTTATGGGATATGATTTTGTTTTCTCTCTGTCGCCAAGTTTCGTATACATTGAACACTGCCAAAACATATTCTTAGTGTACTCACTTAAATCTCCAAAAGCAATTTGAGCAGCATTGTTAATGTAATTACAATGTTGATTATGTTCCCCAGCTGGGTACAAACAGCCCTCTGGGCACATTGGCGTACGTCATTCAAGAACAAGCTTTGCTAGTGCGGGTCAACAATGGATGGCAGTATGTAGCGGTGAGTCATTTGAGAAAGAATAAAAAAAAATGTGTTCTAAAAAAAAAGGTTTACTGGTGCGGTCAATTATTGTAACACCCACAAATAAATAAATAAATAAATAATGCTGGACAATCCACACAGCATCATCTAGCCCCAAGCTAAGCAAAGCTTGTGTTATGGGTACTAGAAGACTGACATACTTAATACAATATATTACATAGATAGATATTTTTTATTTTTTATTATACATATAATACCCAGAACACCCGGAATAAATATTTGCAGAACATACAAACATTTATCCCAAGGCGGGAATCGAACCCGCAACCTTCCGCGTCGCAGGCGGACCATCGCCCACCGCGCCACATCGGTCGTCAAACCCACAGAATCAATATTTATGTTCATCATACAAATATTTTCTCTGAGTGGGAATTGAACCCACGACCCACATCATGGAAGGCAGAGCTACTACCAACTAAGCCTCTAGTGGAATCCAATATAAAAAAATAATATTTAGCCTATTAAATAGACAATCAACTTTTATAGCAGGACTCTGAAATTCATTTTACTAATAAATCTTGTCTTCCTGCTAAAACTAGAAGATTTATTTTTAATAATTTTCCGTTGATTGTCAATGTTTATAGTTGTTGTATTTGAAAAACAATGGAATGTGATTTTGAAAATATCGTAGGCATTAACAAGTACCTATTTATTTTAAATCGAACGTAAAAAAAAGTAAAACTCAAAAAGTACGTTAATGTTGTGTTTATTTTTCCTAATTACCATATTTTTCAAGATGTAAAATATTAAATTATATTTTTTTCCTGTAAAATTAATACGCACTAAGAAGTCTCCGGCTATAAAAGCTTTTTATTCCGTATTGGGAATAGCCTCTTTATTACAAGTTGAGTTATTTAAATTGAACTTTATTTCTGCTCCTTTGAGACGAAACGAAAAATTCACGGAAAAAACACAAAAGTGTATTCTATTTCGAATGTAATAAAGCTCATTTTACATACTGCTTTAATTTTAAAGCTTGAACATCTTACTATAGAATTTGAAAAGTATGCCAAGCTGAATAATTTGTAAATTTGTGTATTCAAAGATAAATATAGTATAGAAATTTGTATTTTAATCTTTTGGTCGTAAAGTTCATTTTAGATCAAACCTGAATCTAGACCATCTTGACGATAGAATTTGAAAAGACTGCTGAATGGCATGAATAATAAAATACTGTTTGCTGAAATGGGTTTAAGATTAATATTAATGATTCAAAGAGTTTTCAGAGATGGTCGTAGATATTCAGTTCTTAATATAAGATAGCGCATTCAAATTCAGATAGAAATATGTTCGTCTCGCTCTATATTAAAAATCTGATAGAAATAAACACACTAAATAGCATTTTGTATTTATTTATTTATTCCTAAATACAAGCATTAAACAATAATAGGATTGCCTTTATAAAGAAATGTAAAGCTTAGAGTATCTTTCAACAACAAAATGTTATACATATTATGTACATGTAACAATCTTTACCTTTTTTTTATAAAATACGTTTAAAACATCCTGAAGTACCTAGTTAATATAATGTTTAATAAAAAGCATAATTTACTGGTGTTAAATTGCATAAACTTCGTTAAAAATAAATAAGTTTTTGTTTACAGATGGGTTCTCTACTAGCAATCCATACAGCACCATCTAGTGGACCAACTAGAACACCACTACAGAACGTTCTAGAAACTTCTAGTTTGGTTCATCACAAGAATCCGGCTGTTGAAGGGCCCGTGGTAAGTTCAAATTATATTTAAATTGGTTTTAGTAAACATTTAAATTATACGTTAACGAGTATCCTCATATAATTTTACTGCGGGAATAACCAAGCCAGTCCAGTACCCCAAGTACGAGTCTTCAAGTACGAGGATCGCAGAGACGCGATAGCCGAGCGCCATCAATTTTGTATGGAGATCCAAGCAGCGCCCCTAACAAATTTCTTTCCATACAATCTGCGATCCGTGTGTGCACAAACTCGTACTTGAGCCACTGTAGTATAAAATAATGCAAAATATAGCAGGATCACCCATCCTTATATAAGTAACTAGTAGTACGCCCCGGCTTCGCACGGGTAGCCTATATAAATAAATATCATTATAATATAGCTAATTATGTTACTCAGTATAAATGTATTTTCGAAATGATAAAAAATATAGACCCTATAGTATGTAACCCCCCCGCATATACTCCCGTGACCGGCAGCGGCGCGGCGCCCGCTGACTTTTTTCTAATAAGTACTTACATTTTTGAACTCGTGATATCTTTCGAATGGAATGTCCGAATTCAATAATTTAAAAAGTAATAGAAAGGTATTGAAGCATTGAAGTACACTGGCGTCATAAAGTGGAGGTATTTGTGTACAGAGTAAACAAAATACGTAGTGTACAAGCGAAATTGCTGATCTACGGTAGACACAAAATCATGTTGAAATACTCGCAAGATTCATTTTTACCTTGAATTACGAATTATAGTAGCGTCACAAAAAGGTGTCATTTTTGTGATTATAATATCACATTGCGCGCTAGTCCCAAAGTAAGCAAAGCTGGTAAAATATTTATATACTTATATGTTTTTGTAAATGCAATGTAAATGTGGACAAGTAATAGTAGTCAATATGTTTGTGTGATGTGATGAACATAAATATTTGTATTCTATCAGCAATCTAGTTCCCTTAATACAAGCTCTGTTTAGTTTGGTACTAGAGTGTGATGTAAAAAATATCAATGAATATTTATTTATTTACATGCTCTCGGTGAGGATCGAACCCACGACCCACAGCATGGAAAGCAGCTGCTAAAAAGCTGTAACGCATAAGATGTTATTCAGCAATTACTTTAAGAGCGTCTGTGTGAAATTTAATCCCTCACCAAAAAGGGAATAGGGGTATTGCTTCGGGGCGGTAAAGTCGATCCCTTTTGTTTTACTCAATATTTACTGGTTGTATCTGTCACAAGCTTTTTATTTAACTTGTCCTTTGTGTTATTTATTTGGTTTGATGTTTGTCACGATTTAGGTCAAATCGTCGAGTCTTTTGATGATAAAGTAAAACAATAAATATAATAGACCAAAATACAGTAGGTACTTACAGAAAAAACAGAATAAATAAACACCTTGGTATTTTAAAACAGAGAGCTCTAAAGTAGAACAGTAGACAACTAACGCCTGGGAGAATGGGCATCCTGAACTGAGATTAAAAAAAACATAATTAGAGTTACCTGTAAAAGGTTTTAACTATATTTATGACTAAATACAACCTTATTACATAATCTTATAAATATCTTCACTTAGTTTGATGGTATTATTTGATGCTCTTTTGCCAAGGTACACGTAGGACATACTAACTATATCATACGTAACTATCATAATAAATAAATAAACTGATTTGGATCAGTTGAACTATCTATAGATCGTTTGCAACGGTCTGTAGATAACTCAACTGTTTCTTATGTATTTTATATGACTATGTACATTTTGTAAATACTGTATAGTCGTAAGTTTGTTTGTGAATAAAGATTTTTAAATAAATAGTAAGTAAATAAATATTCCTGGACATTTAACACATCACACTCTAGTCCCAAACTAAGCAAGGCTTGTACTATTGGAACTAGATTGCTAATAGAATACTTATATACATTTTTTTTAATACATACTTAGAATACGTAGTAATACCCATAGAGCATTACTTAATCATAGAATACTTTATTTTTTGTAGATATAAACATAGAATGTATATATCAGTTTAGGTTAGGGAACAATGTGCAAAGGTCAGACGCTACAAGCCATCTCTTCCAGAAAACCAGCAAACCAAACTTTTTTTTTTTAGTATATGTAATTTGTCTGCAGCTCCGACTGGCTGCTCTGAACGAGCCCCACACTGGCGACATGCATGGAGTCAGCAGTTCCAACTATGAATGTCGAAGGCAGGCTCAACGAGCTAACATGGACGGCACTTTCCGGGCTTTTATCTCATCTAGGTAACTTTTTTTTTCAGCACATGCGATTTTACTGGTCTTAAAGCAAAAAATCAGGTTGCAGAATATATGTTAGATAAAGCACTTGAGGATTGAAGGGTTGTGTGGTTCTAACGACATCTTTATTGGAGTTTGTGTTTTTTTTTCTTCAGCTAGCTTTGGTATTTAAAAACTTTCATTCAATAAACAAATTAAAAAAGACAAAAAGGCAAACACCTCTTTTGTCTTATTTCATATAACAATCATTTTAAATTAATTAATACACCAAAATGTTTAAACACATTTATTCACTTGACTCAGAAATGTTCCATCTGTTTAGGAAATAAAATTAATGCATATGGCAATACTGAAAAATATATGGCAACACTTTAAAATGTCAAATAATTCTCCCCGTGTAATTTTACTTAAAATCTATTCGGAAAATATAGTCCACTGTTAATAAGTTTTAAACGCCTTTTATTCAACACCTTCTTCATATACATATATTTCTATGCCATAACTTGCAGACGAGCATGCATTCTGATAGGAACATAATCTGTGGTCAAGATACTGATTATATAAGGCTTAAAGAAACTTGATTCTCAATAAAGAATTACAATTTCACGTAGATGAGAACTTATTGTCTAGATTAGTACGTACAGTGCATTGTTTTTATTGATACAACTAGCTGACACGTGCCCACTTCGTTGGGCATAATTTGACCGTTTTTTTCTTCGATTACCTTGGCAAAACGGACTACCACGTAAAAGCCTTTTTTTTCGGTTTTTTATATAGCCTTTATGTAGCGTTTTATATAGCGTTTTTTGTTTTTTATAGGTATGACACTCAGCATTAATGTGGCTTTCTATTGGTGAAACAATTAAAATCGGTTAAGTAGATCCCGAGATTACCCAATTTAACAAACACACAAACTTTACCTCTTTATAATATTAGTAGATTTAGAAGTATAGATATAAGTTCCACAATACACCTAGACTCTCTCTCCAGGATTCAAACAATAGACTCCATCGTGAGCTGGGTAGACAGGGAGATCCCGGTCGTGAACACGCGAGGGGAAGTCATCTTCAACTCTTGGGGGGAGATGTTTGATGGATCTGGCGCGCTCTTTGCGCATGCTCCGAGGATATACAGCTTCAGTGGCCAGAATGTACTGACGGATCCAGCTTGGTAAGAATCATCATCATCATCGTCATCATACATAGCTAGATTTCGCCCGCTGCTGGGAATAGGCTTCCCTTTTTCTGGGTAAGAATAGTAAATATAAACTTATGTTTTAGTTTATTGAATATATTATTGTGATATTAGGACCATCTTTGCAATACAAATAAATAAATGTTCACGGACATTTGACATATCACACTCTCATCTCAAACTGAGCAATGCAAAGCTATGGGAATTATATTGCTGATATACATTATGATATTCTTTATATACATTTTTGTTTTCTTTTTTTCTTAAAACATAAAGGGCATACTCTAGCTATATTATAAAGGATCATGTTGACAGTTCAAGCTTAAACTTATAAGTAATATTCAATTACAAATATCAAGGTTCTTGTGATTACAAACTCATAATCAAGTTTGTTGTTAACAGGGAGGGTATTACTAGGTATAACTTTATTAATTGTAATTTTGTTGTTAAGTTTAGTTGTACATATTTGTCGCCAAACGGGCACTGTTTAAAACAAACTTTATATAATCTACATAACAAAAATAATAATCTAAGTACCCAAAAACTATAATAATTCAAGAACAAAAAAATATATACGATAACCCCTTGACAAATACATGCAGACGAATATATGACATGAAAATTATTTTATGCTTATAATATAAACAAGTAAATGTGCCTTACGAGTGTAAAATCCCAGAAATAACTTTTTCTCACTGCAAAAATTCCATAATTCCAAATGTTTTAACTTTTTAACAATGGATTTTTTATAAACTTTGTTTGGAGATATAACGATTTTGCTGTATCCACCAGAAAGAGCAGAACAGTAGATCTATTAACATTAATAGTCTTCTTAAGGATTGAATGGTAGAAGCTAGTAACTATGTACCTTCCAATAGGCCAACAAAAGCGGTGTGGCATGGCGCTAACCCGAACGGCGAGCCAGCAATGGACGCGTATTGTGACGCCTGGCATAGCAGCAGTCCGGATAAGTTCGGGCTGGCGTCCTCACTGCGATCTAACAAGTTGCTGGACCAAGAAACGTGAGAAATTTTTGATTTGATTGTTACTCAATCTTAGAACAGATAGGCGTAATAACAAATTGATTGTATGAAATAAATCACACAATTGGACATTTCACACATCACACTCCAGTCCCAAACTAAGCAAAGCTTGTAATATGGGAACTAGATAACTGATAGAATATCTACTTATATATATTTTTTTTTGTAAATATGTACATAGAATGCATAGTAACACCCAGACACAGAACAAGGGTGGGAATCGAACCCACAACCCACAGCATGGAAGGCAGAGCTATTACCAACTGAGCTGTGACGCCTGTCAATAAATATTCAAGGACAATTCACACATCAGTCCCAAACTAAGGAAATGGCTTGCTAGTGGAACCAGACTGCTGATAGAACTCACGACCATTGCATGGAAGGCAATAATCGTTGAAAATAATAAGATTTATTGTTTTCTAGTTTTATAGTGTGGTTTTATTATATATGCTATTAAAAAATCATCACCATGATTCACATATCGCGTTTTAGTACCAAAATAAGCAAAACTTGCTACAACGAAAGCGTTTTATTTACATCAGATTTTCTTTTTTTCCTTGTAACAAATTAAGCTTGAATACAGATTCAAAGTAATTCATTTTTCTGTCGGTACTTGTATTATGAACACGTAAAAATATACATACTTAATAGATACTTTTTGGGAATTTAATTAATTTTAACGTTCCTGTAAGGCGATTTTTAGATTCAATATTAACTATTCTATCGAATAAAAATGTTTGAGTTCATTTTTGTTCAGAAAGTTATTTTATTATTGTTACCCCCATATTTTATACAGAGTTAGCGTTGACTTTATGTCATCATTACGTACCTATGGTAATCAATACATCAAGTCTGCGCTAACTTTTTGTAAGATAGACCGTTATTCTATTTAGTTTCTGAAATAATTTTGAAGGAAAAAAATAATTAGGTACTTAATATAATTTTTTGTTTAGATATTCCTGCAGTAGCAAGTTGATCGTTCTCTGCGTGGAAGCGACGCCTGTTGATACAGTTCGAAGAAAAAAACGATCAAAGTAAGTTTATTTAAAAAAACACATTGTTTTCTCCATATAAAATAATATTTAAATACGTTTAACGGTTAAGAATCAGTTCTGCGTCAAACGACTGATAGATATTTTTTTGTAACTTTATTATTATATTCCATAGGTATCGAGCAACAGACACTCAAAATATACTAAGAGACATCGAAGAGCAACAGAACGATACGAGAAAGTTATAGACAACATTAGCAATAACAAAAAATAAAGACTGTACATAAATTGTAGATAAAATAATTGAAAATAATGATCCGGTGGAACATATCGACAATATAATCTCTAAAACTAAACGCTAGCATTTGTTTTTGCACTTTTACCGATACGACATCTACACGATATTGACAGAAAGTAGTATCGGTCACCTATGTCTACTTTCGTGTTGCAAAAACTTATATTTGGTTCAAGTTGTATCGTAAAAGTATCGGTATTAGTTCTCTAATGCCTAATTTTTCAACTAAGGTTATTACTTAAACAAAATCACATTAATTTTTATATATAACCCGAATACAGGGTGTCACAAGTTTACTTATGAAAACTTGAAGGGGTTAAAATACCCATCGATATTGTCAACTGCTTTTTAAGAATCAACAATGTGAATGCGAGTTTTTATAACATGTTTTGCATGAAACAGCCCTGATTATTTTGTTTGTATTTTATGCATATGCTTTATTAATACTTTAAGACCTTTTTACACCTTGTATCGGGTTTTATAGTCCAATTACTTTATAGTCATATTTCAAGTTTTAATCTACTTAGTTGGAAAAAATCTCATCTCATTCAGTATTCTGTAAATATGCTTTTACTTTACGCTCTTGTAAATATTTACGGAAAAAAATTTAATTACTTTACTTGATCATAAAATGTGACTGCATTTAGTTATTTTCCTTTTAATTTCATATTTTGCATATATTTTTGCAAAATAATAAAATATAATTCGTAAATAATTTAATATTCTAGAATTAAGCTTATAATTTATAGTGAGTATATTGAGGTTTTGTTAGACTTATTGTAAATAATATTATTTAGCTTTGTGTTTTTCTGTAATAATTTTGAGTATATTTTATTTGTTAATTAATTTATTTTTTTAGGATTACTTATAGTAAATTTTCGACGATGATAAATATTATTGTGTATCGGTACTAATATTATAATAAGAAATGTTTAATTATGTAATACGTAATAAAATATGTTTAATGTAAATAAATTAATACTTAGGGTCTTATGTGGTTTAAAAAATGCGTCAAGAGATCTCTAAAACTTTGAATGTAAATAAAATAAAGTCGATTTCATGTTTTACTTAAATATATATTAATTTAAAGCATTGTATCATGTTGTAACTAATTGTAATTTTTCATTGTTGTAATGAACGCTAGGTAAATTATATTGTACTTAACGGTGCAGATTGTTTTGAAAATAAAGATTTTTTAACAAAAACTGTTTTTTTTCTACGATATTTTTCCAATTACCTACAAAAAATCGCTACTCAATCATTGAATTTGTAATGATTTACAAGACGTCAAGGGATAAGAAAAATACTCTGAGAGCAGACATAAATAGACCATCCATTAATACATCATGCAAATCAATTTCAAAGGTAGTATAGGTACAACATATTCGTATCATTTAACCGAATAGTAAGCAATAAATAAATGGGTTGGCCAATTGAATCTTAAAAAAGCTTACTAAATTTATATTACTAATTTTTTACAATCACTGGAGAAGTTAATTTCCATCATTTTTGACTTTAAGCTATCAATCAAAAAAGGTAGAAAAATTTGGGTGACCTCACATCACAGATAATATATTCCTAAATAAAATAGGTATTTTCACAAAAAGCCATGCTTATTGAACATGAATAGCGTCATTTTTCATTACAAAAAAGTTTTCGTATTAATTAGAATAAAAGTCAAGTCACCGTTGGCCAATTTATTAAAATGAGGTCGCCGAGGCCTGGTTTGTCATTTAAGTGTTATTGTTCGTAAAAATAAGTCGTTAATTATCACACCTACTAATTTATTGAACGTAAAAAATAATCTACTTTTATAAGTTCAATAGTCAACAATTAATAAAACGTAATTCAGAATTCTTATATTATGTTTTATCCATTTCATTGTTTCATTTACAAATTAACATAATGTGAGACAAGGGTAGGAAGATGATGATGATGATTTACAAAAATAACGATGGAATGTAGGTTGTAGCTCGCAAACACTGGATGAGACGAGCCGAAGACCGGGCTCAGTGGTGCGTCTAGGCTCTTCCAAGACCAGCTGTTATAAGTTGTCTGCTGATATAAGTTGATCAAATTATGCCAAATTAAAAAAGAAAGTAGTAGGCACACTTGACAATTTTTTATTTTATTTATTTCATCGAATAGTCAAACTAGCAGTCTAAGAGACAAAAAAGCTAGCATAAGAAAGAGATCTAAAAATCTTGAAATGTTAAGGTTTTTTTTGTTTATATAACTATTTATGTATACATATACAGGGTGTAACAAATGAGGTGGACCAAAAGCAAAAGGTCGATGGGGAAGCTCAATGGCTATCGATATAACCCCCATGTATGTTCAGCGATATTCAGTCGTTCAAAAGTTATTCGCACTTTTGTGTGTTTTTTTTCATTAACATATTTTAGGTTAAATTTCCCAAGTATATCTATGAGGAGAATATGGCATGATACACTAATCGCAAAGTTTGTACAGTCCGTAAACGCGCAGTTTTCATTAAAGTAAAAACCTGAGTGGCCCGCGCTTATTTTAACCCCTGATACAAAAATTATGATTTAAAAACTAAAACCCGACTACGAAACTTTTTGTTTAACTTTTTAAATTTCACACCTAATCCACTGTTGGTTTCTTGATTTATTTTACTTCATCACAAAATTATGTAAAAAAATCTGTTTTATGTAAAAAAACAAATTCTGTTTACTAAAATTTTAAAGTTAAACTTGCTTTTCGTAGCTTGTCGTAGTGGGGTTTTAGTTTTTAAATCTTTATTTTGGAGTCAGAGGTTAAAAAAAGTGCGGCCACTCAGGAGTGCGGTTAGTGTATCATGCCATATTCTCCTCGTAGATATGCAGAAACGCTCGATAGGCTGCTAGAATATACCAAAAGCAATTGATTAGAAGGGGTGGCATACAATCTGAGACTTACCCGAACCATCGTGTTGATCGATTGAACTGTTGATTTCAGCACTTTTACAACACTTGAGTTCACCATTTAACATGATGCTTCTGTGAAAAAAATAATCAGCAAGTTTTTTTTTAAATTGCTCCTAAAGTTTTTCGCGGAAGTTCAGGTTTCGGATTTTTCTGCAAAGATTATTTTTTATTTGGAAATCAATCAAATAACGACTCAAACTGTTATTGTAGTAAGAAAGGTCTACTATTAAGCTACAAGGTGTAAAAAAATTACGGTTGTAGCCTTAATAGTTTGGGTTTACTTGGGAAATTTAACCTAAAATATGTTAATGAAAAAAAAAAACAAAAGTGCGAATAACTTTTGAACGACTGAATATCGCTGAACATACATGGGGGTTATATCGATAGGCATTGAGCTCCCCCATCGCCTTTTTGCTTTTGGTCCACCTCATTTGTTACACCCTGTATAATGTTGTAGGTATAACAATAACCTTTTCTATTTTTAATTCATTTAATTCAAACGTGTTTCCTTTAGCATTAAACGCAAAACTCTCAACTGAATACTAATTCCATACTTCTATTATAACACTCTGAAAACCTAACACCTTTAATTTACTCCAAATCCCTTCTAATTTAGCGAACGGCACGTTTCCTTTCTCATTTTCATGACCCCTGTTTTATTACATGGATTATTTTAACACATGGCGGACCCGAAAACTGACAACTTTGACATTGATTTAATGAGCTTAAAATATAAAGCGGACTCTTCTGGTAATGTGACGCGCTGTCTGTTTATATACAGGGTAATAATTTAATAATTAACGTTTTAAAAAAGCAATTCATTCATTCGTCGTGTCAAGGGTTCATCCTCAAACTATATTTTTCCAGTGAGTGGCAACTTCAATGGCCTTATCAAATGCCCTCATAAGATTTGTTCTAGTGCATGTTCTAGGTCGGATTAAAATGAATTATCATAATTATATAAAACGCAATTTAGGCTATTCGACTGGATCATATCAATAATCGAGATAGTTTACTATGTTGGAGCTTAGAACGACGTATGTCGACTTTAAAATGAACTGTCAAACTAAGGTGCCAGTGCTTGTTTACGTCAAGTCTGTCATCCTAATGTCAAATCAAGATGATAGAGACATCAGTGATTTTAGTGCAGAGAAAGGAGAATGGGCACTTTGGGCCTCGACTAAAAAAATCGTCCCTCAAGGTTGCCACATTGTACGTTTAAAAGGGCTTTTACAGGCCAATATTTTACTATATTTACAGAAAAAATCCGTCCCATGGAAATCGATATATTCCGATGAAATTGTTTTTCATTTAACATCATATTACTTAGAATTCTGAAGGCCCACAAGAATAACTGTGATAGCGTTAAAAAGAACATGAAAAAAGCTTTAATTGTTTTTTAGATTGTTTAAAAATCCAACCTGTGGAAATTGAGTTATTCCTGAAAAACTGTAGTATTGCAAAAAATAAATACAGTTTTTCAGAAATATCTCGATTCCCACAGGTTGGAATTTCAAACAATCTGAAAAACAAATAAAGCCCGTTTAATGTTCTTTTGAACGCAATTACAGACATTTTTGTGGGCCTTCAGAATTCGGAGTAATATGACGTTAAAATAAAAAACAGTTTTTCAAAATATATGGGATGGATTTTCCATGGGATGTATTTTTTTAAATAAAAATAGTAAAAGGTAGTCCTGTAAAAGCCCTTTTAAACATATTATGTGACAACCCTGAGGGACGAGTTTCTTACACCCGTATTCACAAACATTACTGTGAGGTCTCATAGTGTGCACGTGCGCACAGGGCTAGCGAAACCAATGCAGAAACAATACTTAAGTGTCAGAGCGCACTATGCGTCCGTCAAAATGAACGAACAGCTAAGGAAACGGGCTAGTTTGAAGGCTTGTCAAAAGGAACGCACTGCAAAATGGCATTCTTTGCACAGTGTTGATGCTATACACTCTTTGTGAATACGGGTGTTAGTCGTGGCCCGCGCTCCATAGAGAATTGCCCTAAAAAAAATAAAAAAATTTGAGCTGAAAACAAATCACCCTCTAGATTGTTGGGAGTACGTGAGGTGTTTTCTGTAATTGGCTGTCCCTACTAATTCGTACACACACGTCCTTTGATAAATTGTTTTATTTGGCACTGCGTGTTGTGTATCTTTCGAATTGTTATTTTTTTTAACTGAACAATGAAGTTTTTTGTCAAAGGCTATTTAAAAATTCATGGACGTATAACCCAACTAGCTTTAAAAAAAGCTTCTACAATGAAAACTTTATCACAAAAATTATTGGTCTTGATGGAAGTCAAACCCACAACAAAGTACTGGCAGAATTGTGATGCCTTTCAAAGTTTATAGACTATTCATATGTTTTAATGGTTTTACTGATAAAATGTCATTCTCTCTAACTCTTGACTTTCAAACGTAAAATTACAGTGATTTTGACGCACACTACAATATAATTTAAATTATATAACAAGTATTTAAGTTCCACATGCTATATATTTTGAGGAAACATAAGGAAAACATGTGGGTTATTCTCCCTTCCCTTGGTATAAATATAATTTACAGTGGCACAACTTTTCAGTCGTAAGTAAACAGTGTAAGTAATTCCATGCAATGCGCATCCTTCCATTACTGAAACGGGACGTGGTAATCTCTAAAGACATGCATACATTACCTAAATAGTATCATTCGTTCTACATTTCTGAGAACCTAGTACCTTGTTGGGAATGCGACAGTTTCTTCTCGCAAATTGTCGGAAATGCTGGAGCATTTAAATCAATTAAGAAAAAGATAGAACTATTGATATAAAAATGTTGTTCCTTCTTAAAGTTATTTTTAAAAAGTAAAATTCCTTCACAAGATAGGTGTACGAGTATTTAAATTAAAAATGAAAAAGAGAGGCAACGAAAAGATTGTTAAAAATAAATGTGTAACTATTTAGGTTATTAAAAGTGAAATATAGTTTCTTTTCCGTTCAAAGCTCGTTCGTTAGCGTGGAACTGGCACCTAGAATTACCTAATAGGTGTATAAGACGACTGTAAATTATCTTTGTGATTTGAAAAAAAAAATGATTTATTATTTCTTACTGGCGTCTATTTTAGAATCCTTACTTGCGTTATTAATATCAAACCAAAATAAAGCTACAAAATACCACAATAATACATTGAACCAATAACAAAACTATTTAGAATGCTTAAATTAAATTCAATTGGAATTCAAAATAACAATTTCCATTTTAAAATTCCTTTACTTTTGAGCCGGAAACAAATGAAGGCGTGTTTTCATCGCGTGCACCGTAAAAAGTACCAATATGCATTTTTAACGGGGCACATGACGTCATAAACAATTCTATGTAGATAGGAATTGCTATAAACACTGTGGTTAATGTAACTGTATGTGTAGTCGTGAGGTCTTCAAAATATTTTATACCTACATTTTATATCGAGCACAAAATAAAAAATAATAAGAATAACAAAAATAAATAAATTATTTATTAATTTGCTGGAAAATCCACACAACCATCATCTAGGCCAAGCTAAGCTTGCTAGAGCTTGTGTTATGGGTACTACAGACTTACATACACATTACATAGATAGATATTTTTGATTCACAAAGGCGCCTTGGAGACTGATGACTTTGTGTATTATCTATTTCTTGATCCTTTATTCATACTGTAAATATACTTTTATACTTCTGACAAAATAACATTTATGTTTGCAATCACGAAAATAATCTTAGAGAAAATCAAACCCACAACTAACAGCGTGAAAGCTCTGCGTTTCACATTCTGAGTACCTAGTGTATAATGTAATGAGATTAAGCTTTAACGTGATTCCTATGAATATTATAAAATATATTGAACGGCACATCAAAACGAGTATTAACTAGGTTAAAACTTTAGATGTAGGTACCTACACTCCGTCACTTTAAAACTATTGCATACCAAAGTACAGCTTAGGGTAAGTTATTCCTAGCACAGAAAGAGCAAAACTAGTGAGGATATAAGGGTTCGTTTATATTGTCCTAACGAGCAATGTGATGGCCGGACCGGTCACGTCGCCACAAAACTAACGACCTTACCTAACTGAGCTATTCTTGTTATCCCCACCGGATCTATCCCACTGGCAGGAAGATTAGCATAGTTGTAACATTGAAGGACAAATCCCCACTACAAAGAAGAGAATCGTGTCGGTGACAGGTACAGGTATAACTTATTTTCTAAAACGCAGTATTTTTCCTTAGTATGAAAGCTATGAAAGTTTTATACAATTATTTTTCTTACTAATGTTTAAACAGGTACGTTAACCGATAAATAAGATTTCAAAGATATTATATGAAATGTTCAGTAAAAACGTGTTTCCCTCCTTTCATTGTCTTAGCTGTGATTTCATATTACAAACTAAATCAATTTGTTGTAAGAAGGGTAACACAACTAATTTTAAAGCAATTACATCGCGAAGTAGTCTCGTTTTAATAATAAAATTGTAGTAAACTAATAATAATAATATATAAGTCATGTAATTTATTACATGATCATGACCACTTTTTAAAATCTTGGATAATTTTGGGGAATGCATACCAAAATTATCAGAGAGTTTAGAAAATATAAAAAAAAGTTAGGAAAATAAATAAATAATATAAAATGCGATTGTGTTCATAAACTTAGACTTTTTCATCTTTCCCACTAATCGGGACAAACTCAGTGGAGATAAAAGGAATGACCCGCTATGGACATCGTCTAAAATAGCGAGTATTTTTGTCGGTAAACGTAGGCTTGTATAAACATGAAATTACTACTGTAGTTTTGGCCCTGTCATTTTCTTTAGTAAGGTGAGATAGTATCCTAATTTATTTACGTATATTGTTACCTATCTTCAACGTTATTTGCACCTTTGTATGACAAAATTAACCCTTAAGGTAGCACGACAATTTTTTGTGAAATAAAACAAAAATATTACTAAAAATACTTTATTTAGGCTCTAGGATACACAAAAAATAAAAAATAAAAAATCTAGGTTTAGCCGTTTTTGGAAAAAGGGGTGTATAGTATATTATACATTACCACATTAGCTAACAACAGTATGAACAAAGGGACGTATATCATACTATACAAAGTGACTAATTACTTCTTTTGGTGGTAAGCTATGAAACAGTTTCTGCCCTTTACGTAGCACAAATGAACTTTGCATTTAGTGCAAACAGTGCTCGCTTGTCCGCCTTTGCAGTGTTTGCACCTCTGGTAGCGTGCTTCTAATTGTGGCCAGTGATCAAATTGATCATACCTTACATCATCAGTGGGCCTAGATGTCACTGGCTTTCGGATCTTCTTTTCTTCTGGCACAGAGTCCCTGTTTTGGGCTGGTACACATCTGTTTTTTTTTAGCAACTCAGCATATATTTCGTATCTGAAGTCCTTTAGAAGATCTGACTTCTTCTTGATGTTTTTTATTTGATAGTGTCGTCGTCGTAAAAGCCATGCGTTGTTTACACACACATCCAGTAGTTGGGAGAAGATGTTGATGTACCATCTGTGGGATTTTATACCAGTGCGGTATAAGGCAATAAGCATATCTGCCAGGTCTACACCACCCATGTGACGATTGTAGTGCTTTACAATCTGGGGACATGGCACTTCAATATACTGTTTCCTTTCTTTGCTGTAGCGTTTGGCGACTTCGACTGGGTACGCGTCGCAATACGAGCTGATCAGGGTGACTTTTTTGTTGTCAAACCATTTTACGACGCTCAGTTTGTTTTTGTTGCACACCACTTGTGAAAATGACCCTCTTCCTTTCTTTTCAAGTTGTTTATCCGCAAGCAACAACTTATCTCCACCTTGCAGACGGTTTGATCTGATGGTACCCAAGCTAAATATTCCGTAGTTCTCCCGCAACAAATACACCAGCTCTAGCGATGAAAAATAATTGTCGAAATAGACTACGCATGCCGGCTTCTTTATAGTTTTGCACAGCGCCAACACAGTCTTAGCACCCACTCCTAACGTCTCTTCTTTATCTGTGAAATGAATGTTACGAAATGTATCATCGCCAGCATATAGCATGAAATCGTAAATCATTCCGGACACACCAGCTCTCACTAAATTCTTGAAGCCCCATTTTTTAGGTTTGTTGGGATTATACTGCCTTCGACTGCCCGCTTTTTTTCCTTTATATGGTACAACCATTTCGTCAATGCTGAAAGCATTCTCTTCCTCAACAGACAGACACTGAGCTCTTATTCGTTCAATCACAGGGCGCAACTTGCAATACCTATCATCAGTGTCTGCTTGGTTATTGTCTGCAAAGTGTATGAACCGCCGAATCTGTTGAAACCTTTTCAGAGGCATAATATCTGCAACTTTAGCATACCTGAAGCAGGTTTTCCAATAATCTTTATATGATGGCATAACAACAATGCCCATCAGGATTTGGATCGCCAAGAAATCTAGTATTTCCTCTTTTGTAACTTTTATGGATCTATCCTTTTCTTGCAAACTGTACAAGTTGGTGTGCATTACAATATTTTCAACGATTTCTTCAGTGAAAAAGTGATAGAAATAGTCTAGTGGTGACCAACCATCAGGAACAGGTTCTTGAAAAACTGTTTCAGGTATCTCTGCTTTATTTTGCAGTTGCAGTCGCATCTTTTTCCAATGGCACACAAGTTTATATTTGACGTTACGTTTCTTGACAGTTTTAGCAAGAACTGACGTTGGCGCCTTACGTTTTCTTTGGGATCGAGTTTTTGTAGCAAAAGAGGTGCATGGAGAGTTTGGATTGGATGGCAATGAAGGCAATGAAGCGACAGAAGGAATAGCATACAAGTCACACTGTGTTTGATTCGGAAAAACCTGCGCAAGTACTGGAGAAAGTGGAACACGGATATTGTCGTCTAAAAACTCATGCTGGACTGGATAATCATCATCTGCAACATGCTCGTTACTATCTGGATAATCAGCTGTCATTTGAACTGGACTGTCAAGTAAATTGAGCCGTTCGTAGGAAGAATCTAGGGATGGTGCTGGAGAGCTGTTCGCAGATCCGCAGATTTCATCTTCACTACTTCGTCCATCGCTCGCGTCAGAACCAGCATTTTGTCTTGGGACTAGCGACAAAATTCGCTTTGTCCGTCCACTGGCATATGTCTACGGAAAAGAAAAAAAACACATGCAGGCAAACCAAAACCACAATGCAAGCACAATAAAGCTGATCAAACACTGCCAGTTAGTGCACCAAAGGAGCCTTTTTGATGCTCACCACACTGGTTTGAAAGAACTAGTGACATGAGTAGTAGTAGTACCTAGTACCTACTGCCAGTTTATGAGGTACTAGGTATATATCACATGCATTTCCATCATCAGATCACCTCCACAGATTAGTAAGAGGATACTACATCATCTCGCTGTTACTATCATCTCAGAAAAAAAAGAAAAAAAATCACACATACAAAGCATCCATAGTAAAACTCGCGCCAAAAGTCTGTGTTAGTAAGTACTTACATGTCGCAATGTATAATATACTATACATAACAAACCAGTGCTAGTTCTAGGCAGCAGTGGCGATGTATAGTATACCATACGGGTACAAAAAACACAAAAAATATGCAAAATTAGCTGTCCCTGAAAATAATTTCGTGCATTTACATATACCTTGTACATTTGTAACCTTGGTTTATGTGATAAAAATACTCAGTTTACAGTATAAATAATCAAAAAATAATAATTTACCTTGTACATCGCGGAGCTTCGCCGTTGGTCTTCGAATTTTGCTAATTACGATCAAACTGTCAAAGTCAACACAATGTGTCACTTTCTCTCTGTAAGAGATACGTTCGGAAACTACTTTCTGATAAAAATAATAATTAAATCAGTTCGTTTTTGAGCGCAGGATTTTTTTGAATTGTATGTATAGTATACTCAACAAAACTACCTTAAGGGTTAAGAAGCATCGACTGACCTTTGACTTCTAGTTTTTTTTTACACCTCGTTTTTTATATGTACCTACCTAAGTACTTTGAACCTTTCAGAATCAGTTAAATGTTTAACTTGTTATAAAAACAAAAGTCGTGTGGCACTCGGGGACTGCCGCGGTCAAGCTATTGCATATCATTTTTTGCTGGATTACGCATGCGCAGTGTTAGGTTATTTTCGTTACGGAATTTCTGGATTCGGTCTCCACGTTCGTTACGTACGTTAAGGCCCGCGGTAAAAGCTATGCAATAGCTTAATAATAATTATACATAGAAACTAACGTGGTTTAAACAAACAAATAACGTAACAAAAATCTTCATCTCTTGTTCTAAGATTTTTTTATATAAAAAGAACATATTCATTTCCTTGAGTGTACACTTGGAAAAACATTTGTATGCGTGCTGTACAAGTTCAGTACAAGAAGAAATAAGTTACTGTTGTTCACCTGAAACTTTTAAAAGCACTTTGACAGAACACGATAAACTACACCGTTATGTGACCGCAGGGTGCTTCTGTAGCTCTACCATGAGTTTTTACTATACTATATATACTATACTCGCTAGCGTCTGTAGTTAAAAAAATGTATGAAAATTTGTACAGCGCCTCTAGCGGATAGTTGGGTACTAAAATTCGTAATACTAATATTGACGTAACTACTGTAGTAAAGTCAGGCGATTTTACTGTAACAACTCATGGTAGAGGTACTGTCTTGCGGCACTGAACTATGTCGCAGGCTACAAGTTTTAGTGCATCTCAAGAAACGTTTTCTGCAAGACACCGAGATGGAGCGACGATCTGCGGAGTGTAACTAACATTGGACGAGAAGAGCCGAAGACCGGGCTCAGTGGCGCGCCTTGAGAGAGACCTACGTCCAGCAGTGAACTGATATAGGTTGATGATGATGATGAATAACTTGACTGGTTTATACATAGTATACATATATAATTATATCATTAAATATTTTATTTTTTAAATATTTATTTCCAGCTTCAGCATTTATTAAATGCTAAAATCTAGTTATCAAATGCAATTTTAAAGTTGTTCTAACCTCAAAGCTTGAATACCTAAGACAGTCACCTGCCTGCTTTGATCGTGATCTCAGAACTAATTAAAAAGTTTTGCTAAGCACCCTACAGCTAATTAAAATTACTTAGCGTTAATCTTTGAGAGATTACTCCAGATTACATGAAACTACTTAAGAGGCTTACACACTTTATAAGACTAGATCACTTGTTATGTTTAAATAAAATCATTGTTTTTATTCACAAACAAACTTACGTCTATTACAGTATTTACAAAGTGTACATAGGCATAAAAAAATATATAAGAAACAGTTGAGCTATCTACAGACCGTTGCAAACGATCTATAGATATTATATTTTATATGCCTATGTACATTTTGTAAATATTGTAATAGGCGTTAGTTTGTTGAAGTATAATAATAAGCTTTATTTGAAAATATTTAGGTTCTGGACATAGTTTTCATTTTTTAAACTCATATAAAAGGTTTTTTTTTGTTTTTTAATAGAGATTATTTAGCGATAAGACTGCTCAATAACCTACGTTTTTTAACTTAGTATTCCTTTGAATTGTATTACTTAAAAGTATTTTTAGAGTATGGAATAACAACAGGTTAGACATTTATTATTTTCCTAATAGGTTCAGACTATACCATCCATCAATGAATAAACATTATCACTGCTACGCCGAAAACAACTCTATCACGTCTACCTAAAGTTCATAATAAAGAAGCTGAAATAAACGCTCAAATCGTTTTGCATATACAAAAGCTAAACATTGTTTACCTTTTAAAATACTATTAGCTTTGCTGAAGCTAACCAAGATAGTGGAGCAATTTATCATAACAAGCTTTACTAACTGTCTGCTAATCTGCGGCTCTGCCTTTACTAACTAATAGTTAATCTGTTGTGATCGCTAAGCAAGCAATTTTAGAATCCTAATCAAGTTCGCTCCGGTCTGAGGTTATTTACCAATAAATTATGTAGTTTAGTCTGTACTTAGACTACAGAATTCAACTTTAAGTTGTCGATATTACACGTTAAAGTAGAAATTATTGGTTTGAGCATAAATCTTATTTATGTATACGAAATTAGAATGATGATAACAAAACAATAATTGATGGTACACAGCACTGATTTTGTAACGTTGGCAGTCAAGCTTGCGAGCATGTAAGTAAGGAGTGAGCATTGAGATGACGTCTGATAGAGGAGAGTGGAAGAAGACGTGTTGTACCGACCCCACATAATGCGGGACAAGAGTAGGAAGGTGATGATGAGTCAAGCTTGAACGCAGTGCAAATGGAACACACTACTGTTTCGATATTCACATTTATTTGAGACCAGTAATCATGGTACCTTCTTTGTAATGTAATACATATATTGAACCGTTATTTTTTTAAGCTTAAGAATATTAAACTGATTTATAGTCTAAATTAAACAATATCGTATGCAAAAATCCATAGCCTGCCTAGGTCTCAGTTTAATGATTCCCGAAGCTTGGGGCTTGTTGTCTAAGCACACATATTACCGAGCAGGTTGACTTGCTTGTTTACGTCAAGCAAAATTGTCTTCTTTTAGACTGCTGCATAAGAAAAAGAGATAGACAGTAAAAAAACACATGGGAATAGCAACAAACATTATACAATAACAAAACAAGAATAGGTGTTATTATTAAATATTATTGTTTTTGACAAAGATATATAACAACTTTAAGATGATCAGTATAATTTGATTAAATTTTTAAACTTAACATATTAACCTACCTATTAAGACAAGAATTCTAGTAACAACATTAACAAACACAATACAGCGGACATACAAGTAAAAGGAAGTGGCAACACTAAAGGGAAACGGGGACATAAACTAGACTGAATGTTAAGACTCCCATTGTCTGGAAGCGCCAAGTAAGCTAATAAGACTGGTAAGGTGAAGTACTTGACCTATAGGTACTCTAGGTTTTATACATCAAAATTATTTTATTTTGATGTAAGTATATAATTAAGTAGGAAGAACAAAAAGTTTTCTTTAAATGGTCCTATAAATTAGTGAAAGTCTATTTATAAATAAATTAGGTTAAATATGATATTATTATGTTTTAATTGGAAAGATTTACAAGTTACCCATTTATTAATATCAATAAAAATTGAATGAAAATGTAAAAAGCTCGTTAAAATCTAAACCAAAAGCAAAAATAAGGGCATTAAATTCTCGGAACCACTCTATAAATTAAAATCGAAAAGTAGAACAAATAAAAACTTTGTTGAAATGAATTTGTTCTCAATAAAACTTCATAGCTTATTTATAAAAGTATCTCGGAATTTTTCATAGCATTTGCGCAACGTTTACAAAAAAAATATAAGACTATTAAAGTATAAACAATATGTACATATTTGAATACATTATCCAATGGAATATTACTTACTCTGGCTGAGTTTATCGAGTAATATTTACTGTTTCAACATGAAAAGGCAGCTACAGCATATTACTTATTTACTTACCCTTAAACAAAGAAATCAGATTAAGATTTAAACGAACGATTAATTCAGATTAACCATTTTGAGTGAGAGAACTACTTATGTACCTATATCATGGAAAGGCAAAAAAAATGATAGTTTTATCTTCCAAATCCAACCATATGTAGCGCCATCTAGCGCTACATGGTGAACTACATCGTAGTCTACGCAACGGACCAACAGATGGCAGAAACAAGTCCTAGATCGCGCTTACGAAGTTATCATGGAGTTTGAACATAAGTAATAGAACCGATGATTATCCATCGGTCTTCGGACGCCGAGCCAAAGGTCGCTCGGCGTGGAAGATCTTCCCTTTTCGTAGGAGTTACCACATCTATCTCCACACACATATAAAAAATCGTAGTCATACTTTATTTATATGTATAAAAAGTATAATTTAGAATCGTCGAAGTGGTGATGTGAAGTGCCAGTTCCACGTAAATTCGGTTTAGAATATACAAAATAGTTGTCAACTCGCTAGCAACGAGTGTCGCATTTTTATACCGAAATCCCCGATTTTCGACAGCTCAAATAAAACTCAGACTGAACGATTCCCTCACAGCATTTGGTCGAACGGGCGGTTTGATTTGATTTCGCAGCTTAGACAAAAAATCCGATGGAGCTTTATAAAGCTTCTGCAATACAGCTCTGTAAGCCTACATGCGTATTGACGACCAAACAAACCAAGGTCGCATCTTTACTGTTTGACGTACACTGATAGTCTATTCATCTTTCCGATCCAAAGGTTGCGGGATTTCAAGTAATGTACCTCTATATTTATTTAATCGGTAAATTAAGTAGGTACTAGTGCTTTTAAGCGATAGGAGAAATCATCGCACGGATGAGACTTGGAAAATTACTACTTTCGAATCTTTCTTTTTTCAGTGTATATACAGCCAACTAAAATAATTACAGCACAATAAATCTTTGATCTTTGATGTGAGTTTAATTATTATTTTCCAAAATTAAGTTATCAGTTAAATCATTTTGTAAATCATGTAAAACTAGAATAAAATGCAGTTATTTTCGGTAGTTTCGCCTTTGTGAAAAGCATTTTTGTCCATTTTTGTTAGGGTAAATTATTTTGAAAGGAAAACAAACACAATGGATAACCTTTTCGGTCTTTTTTGTAGATTTCATCGGCAAATGGACGGGATATGAAGATTGGATTTATAACGTCATACAGAACAACTATTTTTGTGTGGATACCCTTGCCTGAGTCGCATTCGACACCGCGCACACTACTTAACGCATTGCTTTCTCAGTTATGTACCTGATAAATAGAAAATAGAAAAATGTGAGGCCCTGTTTCCTGGAAAAGCGTGAGCTGTGGACCAGGAAGCAGTTCTCTCCCAGATGATATCTATAGTAGGTACAATATTAAATAGGTCAATAATAGTTTAGAATTAATTAGGTTAATATAAAATAAGTATGCAAGACTTCTTGGTGATATGTTGTAAGCATGTGAGAGGGTTGTGTGTATGTATGTGGGTATTTCATGGATATTTCAGAAGTACCATGTGTGTGTTTTTGTGAATTTACCTGTTACTACCAGCCTCTAAAGAGTCTGGGGATCACAAGGTAAGCCCACAGATGTAGAAATATATAAATATACATAGACATTTCACACAACGCGCTCTGGTCCCAAACTAAGCAACTTGTAATATGGGAACTAGATTGCTGAAATAATACCTTTTGACATTTTTTTTGTAAACACATACATAGAAATAGAAAACATAGACAACCCAGACACATAACAAATATTTATATGTTCATCACAACAACATTTGTTCTGGGTGGAAATCGAACCCACGACCGGGCATGGACGGCAGAGCTACTACCAATTGAGCTGTGACGCCTGTCAGTAAAGTATAAGATACGTAACAGCTTTCCTACAATCTTACTTGTACATGGTATATTTCACGCCGCTACACAAGTATGCAGCGGAATACCCACGCTGTCAAAGGCATAGCAATTATGAATCACTTGGCCGGGTATGACGGCACGCGTGGTATTCTCATCTTAAGCTGGGTTTCTTGAAATGATTTCCGTCTTATTGCACCCATGATGTAACTTTCAATCTTATATTACCCCATCACTAAGACCGTGATAAGATGTGACATTACATCTTAACACTATTTTGTCCATCACTTTGTGTACGTACACAGAAAAATGAATGTAACTGATCTTTATATCTTAGTACATTTGACGACCGATGTGGCGCGGTGGGCGATGGTCCACCTTCGAAGTGAAAGGTTCCGGTTTCGATTCCCGCCTTGAGATAAATGTTTGTACGATCTGCAAATATTTATTCCGGGTGTTCTGGGTATTTTATGTGTATAATAAACGATAGCTATCTATGTAATGTATTGTTTTAAGTATGTCAGTCTTCTAGTACCCATAACACAAGCTCTGCTTAGCTTGGGGCTAGATGATGTTGTGTGGATTGTCCAGCATTATTTATTTATTAAAGTACTTTCAATATTATATTAACCCATCACTAAGACCGTGATAAGATGTGACATTACATCTTATCACTTTGTGTACACTGAAAAATAAATGTAACTGATCTTTATACCTAAGTACATTTATCTAATGTTAGCTTTTACTTTACAAATACCTTTAGGTATTTGCTAAATGGAAGTAAAATTTTGATTCTGTTTTTGATACAACGAATATCTTTTTTTACCCGTTTTATTAAGTTTATTGTAGGTACTATTACGTCCGTAATAATTGCGTCGTCATTTTGAGAACTTTCGTCGAATGTTTTAACAGAATGTAGAGGGAGTTCTTGTGGAGTCATTGGTTTCAGGATTGAATTTTTGAGGTTTGTTTAAGACATTTTACTACAAACTAATTATAAACGAAAACAGCTTATGATTTTCAAACCAATTTGAAATCTAAGCATAAATTACTTTTGCTTTGTTTTACTAACAATAATGTATGTATATACTGGTGGAATGTCGCCAAGGACCGGGATGAGTGGAAGACTTTGGGGAAGACCTTTGCCCAGCAGTGGGACAATAAAGGTTAAAAAAAAACAGTGTATCATTACATAATTATTTATTACATACTTACCTATCTATTAAATAAATAGATGTATGCCTATTAAGAGATATGTATTTATTTAACTGAGTGACGACCGATGTGGCACGGCGGGCGAAGGCCCGACTGCGACGCGGAGGTTGGGTACGATTCCCGCCGTGTTCATGTATTGTGTTAAGTATGTCAGTTTTCTAGTACCCATATCACAAGCTCTGTTGCTTGGGGCTAGATGATGTTGTGTGGATTGTCCAGCATTATTTATTTATTTATTTATAAGTACCTACTGTGAATTTAACAACTGTACTGTTACAACAGAAGACCGACAGTAGTTTAATCGATAAACATATTTTGACTATATTTATATGTATGTCCTGTACTGTACAGTCCTGGTTAGAATAGTGTCAGTATACGTTGGTTATTAGTTAGTTATTTAATTCTAATTATAATTTTCCAACCACGAGAAATACTTGCCGTTTGTCACGAGCAGACACCAAAGGCCATTTCATTGCGGGCTGGTAATAGTTGATTTTGAGCGGCGTTCAACAGCCGGATTGAAATGAGCATGTCACTTTGCGGCCGAAATGGCTGCGGCGACCGTAACGTGTTTGTCGCGAATATTGCGGAATTTTGTTGGCGAAATTAAATACAGTTTGCTTTGCGCAATGTATTTTTATTCAATCTTACAACAGTATTAACAAAATGTATATAGGCATATAAAATACATAAGAAACAGTTGAGCATATGGACCGTTGCAAACGATCTATAGATAGTTTAACTGATCTAATTCAGTACCAATCGGAAGCGTACCCAAGATACTGGCTGCATTGCCGCGCTGAATAGCAATGCTGATACACTGGGCCAGATACTTACCAGCTCTCGGGTCACGCGTTGCTGCGACTAGACGCCCAGAAATAATTTTGAAAACCTAGAGTCACGATCCTAAGAGGAGCAAATATGTAGACCTTTTATTCAGAGTTTAATAATGAAAGTTTCAGTTCACCATGCGCCTGTCACGGCAATGCGCAATTGAAGAATTTACTAGATACCGCTTCTTTTATTGTGATAATTTCATGTTAAATAAAAAAGACATAGTTTCACATTCCTTTCATCAATGCTCTTGAAAGGTGGCAGTTGCAAAGCTATTTCCAATTTTGGTTTTGGCAACGATGCCAATTCCAAAATTGTGCTAGAGTGGTAGTAAAAACTCGTTCAGGAGAGTGGACAAACTGCGAGGCGTTTGATTAAAAAAAATAGATAGGCTGGTTCATTATTATCTATAAAGAGTTTCAGCGGCCACAATGGGTGAAAACGGATACTTCATATATATATATGAAGTAACCGTTTTCACCCTAAACCCGTTTTCCAAAAACTAAAATATAGCTAGCTTCATATATATATTCCTACAACAGTTTTTGGAGCACATTCAGTAAACCTCGAATAAAATTAAATTCCCCTTTCAAGTATTTATAAATTCATTGCCCAGTTCAATTTCAAGCAAAACAGCTATATACCAAAAATATCATGTGGTAAACCAATTTGGTATAAAATACATTTATTCATTCATTCATCTATTTCTCTGAAACCTAACGGATTTAAATGTTCATATACCTATCACTTACAAGCAAGCATGTATGTATTAGTGCATTTTTTATATCATGTTAATTTTAAGTTTATCTTTATCATTACTTTCTATGTATAATGCTAATGTCATCATCAACATCTTACACTTGGCCCACATTATGTGGGGTCGGTACAACACGTCTTCTTCTTCCACTCTCCTCTATCAGACGTCACCTCAATGCTCACACCTTTCTTACACATGTCATCATTCACACAGTCCATCCATCTTTTCTTTGGCCTCCCACTACTTCTACATCCATCCACATTCATTATCTAACACTGTTCTTGTTATGTATAATACCAATGTAAGAAGCCAGGGCAGTAGAAAATGAAATTCTTAAGAATTTCAAGATTTGCCGCCTTTTTATCAAATCTTGGAATGTACCATAAATGTTTCTCAGCAACTCACTTTAATTAGAACACTGGTGGGTTCTCCTATAAAAAACCTACACGACGGCCGAGGTCGCCTGCACACCTGAACACTCTTTGTTTATTTTTATTGCCAAGACCGAATTCGCGCCAAAATAAATGTGAAGTTGAGACTGAGGTTCTAAAAAAACGGTGCAGTTACTTGTCTGTGCAAAACAGCAGATTCTCGGTTTCGGTTTGAGTTAACCTTTTTTTTTAGGTTCAAACTTTAATAGAAATAGTTTTATGATGCACTAGTATTGGTTTTAGTACACTTTTGAAAAATCACCCACACTAATTGGTTCGGATTATTTCAATGTATTTCCTAGAATAGATATTTACCAATTACTTGATAATTGGTATTAACTGTTTATTTGTTTTAATAATGTGTTATAACTGTTTACTTTCGAAAATCATAAAGTTTGACCGCTGACTAGTCATGTAATTTATTTACTTTGATCTAGTCTTTTAGTTTTTATTTTTATTGAAATATCATAGAAGTCGTCGTTTTAATTAAATAGGATAACTGTATAAATAACAAATTTATAACTATAGATTGTTTGCAAACGACCTATAAATTGCTCAATCCAATCAGTACCTACTATTAAGGCTGGTTTATACAGGGTCAGTAGAGAAGTCAGTCGCAGCGCCAATGTCGGCGCCGCGACTGACTTCAACTGTTTACATGAAGTAAGTAGTAGTGGTGCGTTTCTCACGGTGAGCACACGTGTGTGAAGTCAGTGGGGAAAATGAATTCGCGAAAACAACTGAAATGACGATTTAATTATTTGTTGAAAAATTTATCAATTTTGCTGTTGAATGAGTCAATAGAAATGGTAGAAAATGAGATAACTAAAAATAAACGACAATGGGTAAGAAAATGGATTGACAATAGAAACGAAACTGGTGGCTCTGCTTTGTTGCTGAAGCAATTGCGATTTGAAGATCCTGCGGAGTACAAACTGGCTATGAGGATGTCACCACAGAATTTTGACGAATTGCTGTCAATGATATCGAGCTCAAAACGTGGTCACTCTACAACGCAGCGGCAGTGACGAACCACGCACTGACTTGTTTGTTTACACGGGGTTTATTTTACTGGCGCGGGGGTGCGCGGGTGGCGGGGGGCGCCAACTGACTTTAAAATATTCGTGTCCGAATATTCAAGTCAGCGCTGACTTCAACCCACTGTACTGACTTCAAATCAGTTTACACAGGGTTTTTTTCGGGTCAGCACTGACTTGGCTCGAATTTGAAGTCAGTCACTGACCCTGTATAAACCAGCCTTTAGAATAACATTTTTTTTTTCTTAGCCTAATTCGTCTCACTATAATAACTATTATTTTACAATATGAAGTGGACGGGTTTGGGGAAGGCATTTGCCCAGGAGTGGGACGATATAGGCTAGAGTATTTTTTTTTGACAATAAATGTTTTCTCAATTTCAATCAAATCATATTTTTTCAATATCAATTCCAATCTTTATTTTTGGTCGATCGTCAAAAAACAGCAGCAGTTTTTTGAGAACTTCTCGACTTTAGCCCGTAGGACGTTAATTAAGTTCTTGGCTTTTACGAGTCCGTCTTTGCTTGTAGTAATGAGTATTAGGGGCTTAGAAAATTCTAGTATCGGAAGTATTTACGGGGGATAAGGGAAACGACAGCAATACGGTAGAAGACTTTACAGCTGAGGTTATTTGAAGGTAGGTATCGAAGATTTCTTTCATGTTTATGCTGTAGTGGAAAACAGTTTTGAAATGAGGGTAGGAGTGATTTAGGCTTAAATTATCAAAATAGTAATTAGAATTCTAGGTTTTTTAAACCAAGAAAAAAAAATCATGGTATAAGTATAACTATTTTTTGAAGGTACTAATCACACTATATAATAATTTAATATTCATGCACATTGTACTATGGGAACTAGACTGCTGATAGAAAACTTTTATTTTTTAAATACCTACATCCAACACAGAACAAATATTTATGTTAATCACACATCCACCTCAAAAGGCTGAAAACAGCTGAATAGATGTCTATGAAAAATAACTTAAGATAGCAAGTTTTAATATTATCGATATATTTTTTTAATTAAGTAGAATATTTCTTCGCAAACACATTAAGTTATATTGTAAAAAATATTTGAACTTAGTTTATTCACTACCAGTAGCTCTACCATGAGTTTTTACTACTCGCTAGCGTCTGTAGTTAAAAAAATGTATGAAGATTTGTACAGCGCCTCTAGCGGATAGTTGGGTACTAAAATTCGTCATACTAATATTGACGTAACTACTGTAGTAAAGTCAGGCGATTTTACTGTGACAACTCATGGTAGAGGTACAGCAATATTAATTATCTGGAGCATAGATTTTTGTACTTTACTAAATGATATAATTTTTTCCTTTTAAAAATGAGCTCTATCTTATAGAAAATAAAGCTGATTTTAAAAACCCTTGATAAGCCTCAAAGCTTTATTGTTTACACATTGTTCAGTTGACCTGCAAATGAAGTTATCTTTTATATTATAATGGTTTTTATATCTCGGTTTTTAATTTAAAAGATTCAAAGGAAATATTTAGTTTAAGTTTATATTCTGCTAAAATATTTTCTATTTTTTTTACCTTGTTTTTAAGTAAGTAAAGTGCTTTAAGAAAAGGTTAGAAAAGCACATTTAGAATTTTTTTATTGATAAATTGAATTAAAAATTAATTACACGAGTATTATTAGCTAACTTTTTCGCTAGTTACGATATCTACCAGGTAGGATAGTATTTTTTTACATAGTATTGAAGTGAAAACTTCTTTAGCGGCGCTGGGTGGGTAAAAACTTTCAAACTCGCGTCAGGGTCACGTGACGTCGAAAAAGCGTAAGATCTTATTTAATTTTTATACATTGCTCGTAAAACAAGAGACGACAAAAGAACACACTTGCGGTCACGCGACGTATGACTCAAACAATTAAATAGTGTTGTGGCGACATCGTACAAGGCGAGTACAAGGCGCTGCCAACACGCGGTGCGGTGCGGAGCGCGGGGGCGGAGGACCGAAGAGCGGCACTCGCGCGCCGGCAGCCGACAGACGCTCTGAGCACCCTCGCACGGGAAACACGTATCGCTCGCCGCGCGCGCATAACCAGATAGACGCTATTATATCGTACGAATCGTTTCGCCTAACTTGTATTTAACTGTATCGCTTCCATCTTATTGAAGTGAAAACTCAGTCAGGGTCACGTGACTCGTGACGTTCATCGAACGTGACGTTCATCATTCGTTGTCTTCGTCGTTGTGTCAATGTCAATGACATGACACAATCACAATGACACAGACACATTCGCGCTTGCGCGAATGTGTCTGTGTCATTATGATTGTGTCATGTCATTGTGTCACATTCGCGCAAGCGCGAATGTGACACAACGACGAAGACAACGAAGACACACTGACACAGACACATTCGCGCAAGCGCGAATGTGTCTGTGTCAGTGTGATTGTGTCATGTCGACACAACGACAATGACAATGACAATGACAATGACACAGACACATTCGCGCAAGCGCGAATGTGTCTGTGTCATTCTGATTGTGTCACATTCGCGCAAGCGCGAATGTGACACAATGACATGACACAATCATTGTCATTGTCATTATGACGACTGTGGTTATATTTTTGAAGTGAAAACTTAAAAGTGAAAACACAGACACATTCGCGCTTGCGCGAATGTGTCATTGTCATTGTCATTGTCGTTGTGTCGACATGACACAATCACAATGACACAGACACATTCGCGCTTGCGCGAATGTGTCTGTGTCATTGTGATTGTCATTGTCATTATGACGACTGTGGTTATATTTTTGAAGTGAAAACTTAAAAGTGAAAACACAACGTTAATATTGAAGTTTTCACTTCTGCCGGTAAAACATTTTTGAGATCTGTCAACTGAAATCTAACAGAAAGACCAGTTAAATTTGATTTCAAAATGATATAAAATTTCTCTGAATTCCCTCACCTTATGCGGTCAGCTGACATACACATTGGACGTGGGGTAACCGCTTTCGCTCGCCACTCGGACCTCACCCAACTAATTACTGGGTTTTTACCACTAATTGCAATCATATCAAATAATCAGTACCTACACTTTTTTAAAAAAGGTTTGTTTTTGTAATTCATTAAAAAAATATAAATATATCTAGTGAGAACTTGGCATGGCGCGGACGTTATAGGAAAGAAATATTCTAGCAACGTAATGGACAAAAAAACTCAAACTAAATGAAACGTGTACATACTATGCGAATTAGTTTTTGTTAGTACTATAAACAAAAATGTTTGTTAACTAGATACTCAATAAACATCTTTTAACACCGATGAAAGGTATATGTTATATAACATTTTTTTCTTCTTATCATCTAAGCTTTGCAACCCAATAGGTCTCTATGACGCTCGAGTAAATCCACACTTAGCATCGTGGGCTCCCCTACTATTTGGTTTTCCTGACATCAATATGTTTTCTTGGAACGACACGAACGAACACACAAAACAAAATAATACCATGCCTCTATTTTAATTATTTATTGGTGATCCCGCGTACGCGAAGAGAATTCTAAAAATTTATGTTTATCTACGTCCATTACTATTCATTATTCAATACATCGATACATGGCTTCGATTTCCATAGTAAAATTGTTAAATAATTTCGTTATTAAATGTCTTTGAGCTTCAAATAACCAATTCTTCACATATTTGTATTAAATACGTGAAAAATTGGTGTCACTGACGCGCTTCTATGTATCAAAATCAGTTTTTGTTTTGATTTAAATTGTTAGTTTTCGGTTGCATGTCTAGAACATCCTTAATCCAATTCGTGATTGTTCAGGTATGTTTGTTACACGCTCTAGACAAAAGTTTGATTGCGAATAGCAATCCACGATGCTTTAGCAATTTACGTAATATGGCATGAAATTCAATTGAATTGTATAAGGTTGTACTGTGAACCAATTTCTTGGTATTTTGTGATTGACTTGGTTTGTAAGACAATGGTAAACCAGTAAATTATTAGCACAAAATTCCTATAGCAAAACTTTTATTGATATCACAACAATAGCGCTTCTTTTAATTAAAATTTATAATATTTTTTATACGTATAAGCCGTAAATTTAAATAGTGTTTAGTATATGAGACGTGAACGAAAATTTGGAATGAAAATTATAATTTTAAAAACAATGTTTAAAAACAATGTTTAAAAATGAGTTTTTGTTCTCTGCAATTACTTTTCAGTTTAATTTTAAGCATTTGCTAACTGATTCAGGTTTTTTATATTCTCTTTGTATGAAATACAAGATTTACCGGGTCATGGAAACTCAAAAGATTAAATGGTCGGTCAGTTGGTATTCATGGAAAATCTACTACTACTACAAAAACACATTATAGAAAATTATATTTCAGTTACATTACGTAGCCGCAACGTGACCTGTGCTATCCCTCTCAGTAATACCACGCAGTGTTACTCAAAACGTCAAACAAACCATTATTCATAGTTTTGTGTGGCAGGTACCCGGAATATTCCGGCTAAGGGGCTTATCAATGTATAGGAATTTCAATGTCCTCTTTGAAAGGAGATAAATAGAGCCCCTACCACTGTTTATTTTGTGATCCTACTACGATCTCACAAAGCATCTACTCTGTAACTGATCACTGTAAAATAAACCGTATCTCGTAGAAATGAGAGTTATCAAAACTGTTAAACTACGCCAACATGCAGGTAAACTGACGAACCAAACTCGGATTATACTTCAAAACATACAACACAGATTTGTCGCAAATATCTCGTTAGTATTTCGAGGAATCGAGTTATCTTTTAATCTGCTATAACTCAAAATTTGTATAAATATTTATAGACATTTCACAGATTTTACACGACGCTTTTTAGTCCCAGATTAAGCATAGTTTGGATATAGTTATTGAATAAAATAGAATAGAATTTTATTTATTAACAAAGATGTACTTACACAAATAACAATCATACAAAATAATTTAGCAGAGTTAGTGACATCGATCTTTCGTCATTTTGTTATATTTAAATATTAAACAATCATCTCATATGACGACTAATGATAATTATTGAAGACCAATGAATATTTTTTTGTTCTAGATACTGAACAAACTTCAATTTGTTAGTTGTGAGAATAGACCCACGACTAACAACACGAATAAGTACCTGCTGAGCTTGTCTTTTGATGCTTGTTTTTATAGCCTATATTAAAGCCTACATCAGTGGACTTACAGAAACTTGATAAGCCTGCCTTAGAAACATATAAAAGGTCACGACTTTATTTAGACTCTTTAGAAGTCTTTTTTTTATGCACTATAGACAAACGCTTGGCCGCAATCACACCTGATGTTAAATGATGATGCGGCCTACGGTGTAACGCGTTTGCCTAGATAGAACCTATTCATTTTCCTCTTGAAAATGTCCAAATTATATGTATCTGGAAACACCGACTCTCTAAATATGCATTGCTAAATGCCTGCTTGGAACTAATTAGTTGTAAAATCTAGAAGTAAATTGCTTCAAATATTTTGTCTGACAAGACAGAGGTGCTTAGGTAATTTGGACTAAATAGTTGTCTGCACTGCTTTGGTTTGAAATTGTTTGCTAAATTGCTTTTATGATTGCTTCACCTCAAAACGGAATAGTAACTGTTAAAACGTATTTTATGATAAAATGATTCCCTAACTTTTTAATGGAAATAAAAACTAGATAATGACAAAATAAGATGTGCGAGCCAGGAAAAAAATCTACTTTGTGTGCACTTTTCTTGGTGTTATTAAAAATAATATAAAAATGAAACCCGTTTTCCGTTGTCACGACATAGCATGAAAACGGCTTGACCGATTTGGCTGTTTTTTTTTGTAGTTTTCTAATACTCTGTACAAGGTTCTTATGGAAAAAAAAAATAAAAAAATCTCTCAGAAAAAAAAATCTCTCTAAGGCGGTACGAAGTTCGCCGGGACAACTAAAAAATAAAGTTGAAAATAAAAAATAAATAGTGATTGTGTTTTACTAGGTTTTTTATATAGACCTATATAGATGACTTGTTCATATGCAAGCTTACCTAACCCTATGAAAGTTTTTTTTGTAAGATAAAGAAATAAAAAATATTTGAGTTTTGTTTTTTTTTTCAAATCTTCCAATACTTTGACAAATTATTTAATTTTAAGTTTTGGTAAATATTTGATAAATTTTCAGAATCCGGCTCTGTAGAAGACCCTGTATACTATGAGATAATCTGTAAGATGTTACAAAGGATCATTTATTATATTGAAGGGTCTTGTTAGCATGATAATTTCGTCAGAAGATTTCCGACCTTTATGACGTTTCCTAGTTATTATGAACTCAAACATCACACTTAGAAATATTTTCAATGAAGAATTTGATATTGATTAGTGTCTGTAGATATTTACTTTCTTATGTATTCTAAATATACCTTTTGTAAAACTTGTAATAGTCGTAAGTTTATTTGTAAATAAAATATAATAAACCAATCTTGTAAGATTGGTACTGATTTGGATTAGTTGAACTATCTTTTGATCATTTGCAACAGTCTGTAGATAGCTCAACTGTTTCTTATGTATTTTATATGCCAATGTACATTTTGAAAATACTGTAATAGACGTAAGTTTGTTTGTAAATAAAATATGATAAACCAATCTTATAAGTATATCAAACAACATTGCTTATAAGTTATAAGCATTGATAAGCGTAGCAGTATCGTAGCATCCTCGTAGCATCTTCGTAGCAAACTCGTAGCAATCGCAAAATATATTTATATACAGATAGACCGTAATTCTTATGAATAAAGTAATAATGCCAATAAAAACTCACAAACATCCGCCATATCGTTCCAAACTAAGCAAAACTTGTACCATGGCAACACTGTTATTAATTATAATTAATTAAATATTATTAACAGTATTTGCCTGATAAGTAAACAATTCAACACAAGTAAAAATAAAAAAATTCGTCCGAGCTCCAAGGTATTTGTTTTCCGTTGAAAGGTCAAAGCATTTAATTAGATACTCGTACCTTTTTTTCGAATACTTTATGAATTGGCTTTTTAGCTTTTTAATGAGTTTATTTGGATTCCTTTAGTGGCAACACTTTCATCATCATAATAACATCCTGTAGAAATATAATGCTAGATATAGATTTCTCCAAAGAAATTCCATTTTTTTTGCCAAAGGTACTATATTTTCGTCTTTCAATCATAATAAAAAATACATTTTAAAATAAACGTAAAACAAAGAACAACACAAAGTTTATTCTATATAGTTTGATAGGCGTCAGAGCTCAATTGGTATGCTGGGGCCACATTAGCGGGTTACGGCGAATATTCGTGTTAACGCAATGTATGTGGCCGGGTACATCGTGTCATCGCGTAGTATTTAGACAAGAACATCGCCTATACCCGAACACGATGTTTTTATCGCGCCAACACGATACGAATATTCGCCCGCTAATGTAGCCAAAGCATTAGTAGCTCTGCCTTCCATGCTGTGGTATTTCATAATCATGTATTTACTTGCATACACACTTACACACAAACATGTAAAGTAGAATAAAACTTTGCAAAATATTTAAGATCTAGAATGTCTTAAGCTTTTTTAGAGTATGTAATAATAAACAATTTGGTATATTGCCTAATAGGTAAAAAAGTAAATTGCGCAGCCAAGATATATAAACAGATTTATACCAGCTATTTCAGCTAATGGAGGCTTATAGAAGTTTCAAAATAAGTTACGAAATATTTTCTATGAACTTCAATTATATTATAATCAGTGTTTTCAACCTCGAAAAGTTTCCAGCCCACTAGTTCAAACAAAAAAGTTTTAATGGTGGGTAATTAAAAATATTAAAACATTTAAAACGCTTTTAGGAATATTTTCACTTTGATCTTATAAAATGAAAAACTTTTACAGACTATTAAAAAATAAATAGAAAAGATCCTTCTGTGTAAAGAAAGCAATTAAAGTATTTAGTTTTAAGTATTCATTACAAACTTTGATAATTTTAAAAATAATAAATTTTTAAATAGTTCTAACGATCTTAAGTAGCCTCTGCCTAAAACACTTCTATTAAAGACGTGCCTAATTACACTACGCCGTTATGCGGCAATGCGGTCAATAACGCGTAGTGTAACTCATCACATAAATAGACTCTGTAAATATGACTATGTGAACGCACCAATATGATATTAAAATTTCCTTGTAATTATTGATTCACAAACAGAAACCCTCGTTAAAATATTTCTATACTTATCACCGTCGCGTCGTTGGGGTGAAAACAATGTCTTCAATGGCACAAAATATCCTGCGGTATGCATTGAAACAATAAAAAATATTGTATTGACAATTCAACTTACACTGCGTGTCATGCTGGATAATATCAACTGTACCGTGGAGTGATTCCTGCATGGCTGCGAAGTGTAATGTAAAATATCTTTACAAACGTTTTGTGTAGTCTTTTGTTCGTTTTGCGGTGTGGCGCACAAAATGTGAAATTATGCATTGTAATCACGTTTGTGCACGAACAAATCGCTGTCCTTTAAATGTCACTAGCTGTTACATGCGGGTTTTTGCGCATTTTTATATTAAAAGTGTCACTACCAGTTGTAAACCTACTATTGTTACTATCAAATAGTAACAATAGTAGGTTTACATCTGGTAGTGAATATTTTTTTTAAGTAAAATATACGCGTCAGCTAGATAATAGTAGGTTTACATCTGGTAGTGGCAATTTTAATATAAAACCTAAACTTTTAATGTAAACCTACTATTGTTACTATTTGAAGCAACTTATAAAATTGTAACAATAGTAGGTTTACATCTGGTATTGAGTATTTTTTTAAGTAAAATATACGCGTCGGATAGATTAGCGTTTTTTCGTCGGTTAAAAATTATGATGTTTATGACAATTGTTTAAAAATATTGTGAGAAAATCCGCAATTGGTCTGCATGCATTGAATGTAATATGTACGGATAAGATCAACTGGGATGCTTAACTGAAATGGTGATTAAACATATTCGTTTAAAAATGACAACAGTAGATTGATATATGAAAACTTCTATCTTATTACAAAGGCCTGTATTTAAAACCTTAGGCCTTGTTTTATATTAGTGTAAATAGTAATCCAATGTCTGTAACATATTCGCTAAAAAATGTTAAGACAAATAAAAACTAGCTTATTAGATCTGTGTTATTTACGATCTGTCTATTATTAAAATCAAACGATTTTTTTTAATTGGAGCTTCTATAGTGTCTTGATTTTCAAAGAAAAATAATAGAGTTATTACAAAGTCTTTTTTAAAACAAACAAACCGACTTCACAGTCCATTGTTATTTAATGTCCCCATAGAATATCTGGAATGTCTCATTCGGCGGGAAAATGGTGTCGATTAACTTAATAGCTACATTGTTCGTTGAGATGGCCGAGGTACGGTAAATCTTTTTAACAGTAAATCGACATCAAGGAGACAGCAATGACTTTACCAAATAACGTAAATATTTTGCCCGTGATGGTAATGTCACAGTGAATCTTTTTAACAGAAGACCATTGAGGTATTTTAACCACGGCGACCTAATAAGGTATTTTTTTTAATAATTAGAAAAAAAAACGACTAATCATAAAATTATTTTAATTTGTTTACCGGAAGTATTGATATTATTTTCCATTATTTTTTTTATCAAAACTTGGCTTAGTTTGGGACTTCGTGAATATATTTATTTATCTTTAGAGTGATGGTAAACTACTTGACTGTTTTTTTATGATTGTTAATCTAAATCATGGCTATCATCTTCCTTGTCCCACGCTATGTAGAGTTGGTACAACGAGTTTTTTTTTCCACCTTGCTCTGCCTTCGTTTCGTTGCTCACTCCCATCTTATTAATACAACCATAAAAAAATATGCTTTAAACAATACAGCTGACACAAAACTCTGATCTATTAATTTTTGGTGTTTAGAGAAATAATGTATATTTTTATATGCAGTTATGATACTGTTATACTACTATTGTGTTACTGAGGCTTGTTACCGGTGGTTAAGGGAGTGGGCCGGAAACCGAAAGAATTTGGAGACAGGGGTTTTTTAAGAGAAGTAAATGGAGGGTGATGTTGAATAAATTTTCAAAATTTTCAAGTAATTATTTTTGTTTAGGCAAGTGACGTCATCCGACGATACGGTGCAACGATTGGCGAAATGCAGCTGGCAAGAGCTGGATTAGAAGAGCCGAAAACGGGGCTCAGTGGCGCGTCTTAGAAGAGACCTACGTCCAGCAGTAGACCGATAATTTATAATGATGATGATATATTTTTTTGTAATATCCTTGAGTTATTTTATTCTACAAAATAAAAATACTTTATTGTACTTTAAGAATATTTATCAAATTCAATTACAAAAGCAACCGGGTGATATACTGGATATTTTATATAAATGTATTCTAAAACCCAACTTAGTCTTATTCTGACAAAGTACGGTCATGAAATAAAGCAGTAAAACTCCCTCAAATTTTTACCTTAGAAAAAGATAAAAGTGTCCGGAACAATCATAGATAAATTACACCTCAAAAACGCAGCTGCGAATGAACCCGCGAATGGTTCGAAAGAGACGGAAAACTTCGCCAGGCATTTATCATTTCTAGGGCTGTCAACTGTGTGATGCATCAGTAGCTCTACCATTAGTTTTTACTATACTATATATACAATACTCGCTAGCGTCTGTAGTTAAAAAATGTATGAAGATTTGTACAGCGCCTCTAGCGGATAGTTGGGTACTAAAATTCGTTATACTAATATTTACGTTACTGTAGTACAGTCAGGCGATTTTACTGTGACAACTCATGGTAGAGGTACAGTACGGTTTTTGTACGGCAATATCGATATTACTACATCCCCTGCATTTGTTGCTATGAAGGTCTTATAAATCCCTTGCATCTGTTGGTATGACTGTTTTGAGTAGAAATAATTATTTGTTTAAGTAATGTGCATTTACGTGTAAAAAACTGTTTGTGCAAATTTTGACGTAATTAATTTGTTTACAATTTTAAAAGGTAAACGAATTGTACATGCATTTCAATAAAGCTCTTTAATAAGTAAATTTACAGTGTTTAATGCACACATACTCAGTAAAAAATGCTCTTTACAAATGAAGTAGTTATCCATAAAAACGCAAAAGTATTGAACTTTGTATACAAATTCATAGTTTAATAAGACTTCTCTTTACGAAGGTTACTTTGTTTTATTTTGAGAACAAAGTAACATATCACATTTATCAATATTTTTTATCAAATACTAACAGATTTTTCTACTTTCTCCTTTCCAAATTTAATAATAAATAGTTATGATTCAATTATTACTTTAGAATAAATTACATCTCACCAATTTCTTGTGGGATTTTGAGACAGCCCTGTCGAAAGTAACAATGCTTTTTGCGGGATTTCCTTCAAGAATCCGCGAGATTAATGAAAGCGGCAATATCTTCGGGCCGTCCGATAAATAACAAAATAACGCACGATTTTCTTAAGACGATTAATATGCGGTGTTTCGTTAATGTGCTAAACGGAGCTCTGTGATAAATTATTTTGGTATTGTTAATTTTATTTTTTAAATGATCATAGAATTTTAATCCAAGATTTTTTTTAATAAAAGTTAAATTATTTTATTTATTTATTGTGTAACAAAATTCATAGCTCTTAAATGGAAATGAAATAAACTTAATTACAAAACAAATAGCCAAAAACGTATTTTTGAAATAATTCTAATGATATTAAATCATTTATTTTAATTTAAAATCTTATATGTGTGTAATGTTATCTCTACGAAATGTGAAATCTTTGTTAGTTGGTGAATTGACGTTTTATGTCAATTGTCACGGATTCTTCAACGATATTGTCATTTATTATTATGGGTAGTAGGTATATTAAGGAGTTTTAATTTATCAAGCAAGTAATTTATTAACATTATACGCGAAATAATAGTAGCCAATATAAATAAAATTACCCGGTTTCGTTTCAACAACAATTTGAAACTTTTTAATGGTGAAAATTGCTTGCAATCTGCCTAATGGCCCCGTGATTATGCGTGTTTTTGTGAGTATACAAACTACCCTAGTTACATTTTTATTAAGTACTAGTAATTATTTAAAAAAAATAGTAATGTGACAAGTGACACAAGCAGAAAGCATAAAGTCAGGTGATGATGATTATAAAACGGATGGTCAGTAATAGGTACTCTGTTAGAATCAATATATATATTTTCTATAATATAAAATACTTTGTTTTTAACTTTTACTTTTATTCAAACATCTGCATTATTTATATTTTGTACTTTTAATAAGTGGGTTGTACCTTCGATAATTTTGCGGTTTTTTGTATTTAATACATTATTAATTATAATAAATATACATAATTTATTAACACTTTGTGGCGATAGCAATTATTGAACTCTAGATAAGTTAAGGTTTGAATAATACTATTCAAACACAAACTTTTCCGTAGTAAATTCGATAAACTTCACTATTTTTTAGGTCAGTGTTGTATTGGTTTTATTTACAACCAAGCTATCTATTGTTTGATCAAAAAACTGTCGGAAGTTTTGTAATAAATTTGTTATTTTTTAACTAACACATCGTCAACTGGAAACTACACAATTTTGATCTAACAAAAATATTTTACAAAAACCATAAAGTTTATTAAAATATTTTGATGAAACAAGCCAACATCAATTCAAGAACGTGTATAGATAGTTGAATTTTGTTTCTTAAATCAACGTATTAAAGGTCACTGAATACTTACACTTTAGTCAAGAACGATTAATTACAAACCCTTTACAAAATGTTATAGTTTAGTTCGACTAGGTTTATGAACACTAAAAAAATCGTCGTCTCGAGAAAATTATAAATAAATAATGCTGGACAATCCACACAACATCATCTAGCCCCAAGCTAAGCAGAGCTTGTGTTATGGGTACTAGAAGACTGACATACTTAATACAATAAGTAGGTACATAACATAGATAGATATTTTTTATTATACATATAAAATACCCAGAACACCCAAAATAAATATTTGCAGATCAAATATTTATCCCAAGGCGGGAATCGAACCCGCAACCTTCCGCGTCGCAGGCGGACCATAGCCCACCGCGCCACATCGGTCGTCAATAAAGAAAATTCATTCAGTTAACCTTAAGAATTCGACCTCGTTCAAAGTGCATCTGCGTATAGCATAGTACCTCCACTTTGCCGGCAACTGGCTCCGTGTTCACTGGCTCATGCATATTACACGGCCGATGCCTTCCCTCTCAAAAGTCACTGGAATTTACTGAAAAAGTAAATTTCCTTCGCTGGCGTTCGGTTAGAGCGATTCTGAATCTTTTATGGTATGCGAATACCGAGTGAAATTGCGAAGGCATGTTTCTAAGAGAATTTGGCAGACACTTGTTTTGTATAATACATTCGATTTTAGTAAATAAAGGGCTTTTTATTTTACCAACTTTTTATTTTAATATTATGTAGATAGGTTTCCAATTATACATTTTAAAAGTACCGTTGATAGCGTTTCAGTTTGATGGATAAGTGTTCTCCAAGAGAAATGATCACCAACTCAAAATCCGTAATTATATTTTGGTGAAATATCGTATTACTTTTCACAGAAGTTACCACTTAGCTTCAAGGCCTTGCTTATGTCATTAATGGTGATTATATAGAATTATATAGAATGTCGTATATACACGACAAAATTATTAAGTAAGTAAGTAAATAATAAAATTATCGTGTACCAATCAACATACATACAAAAAAAGATTTAAAAGTTGATTATTACAAGAATATCCTGTACATACTGAAATCAACTTTAATCAGTGTTATAATAAAATATACAAATTTTAAATTTTTATTTTTTTTATTTAGTGTTGCACTTCATTCAGTGTAATTTTATAACTGTATGTTGAACTAAGGTTTTTGACTATTCTGCTGTAAAAAGAATTGTATTTTTTCTAGTCATCCAAAGAAATCACAGGAAATTCACAGCAAAGCCTCTTGTTCAAAAACTTTCCAAAGAAAAGGGTTTCCGCCTGCCATACAGCTGTTGTTAGCTATAAATCATCTAATGTACGTGTGCTTTTGATTGATAGCTTTCGGACCCGCCAGAATTAAAGTTTTATTTTCTTATTTACAAAGCACATTGTTATGAAAATGCTATTTTTAGTCACGACTAATGTACTTCACATTTACATCTATATATATAAAAGAAAGTTTTAGTTACACTATTTATAACTAAAGAACGGCTACGATATATGGTTGAAAATTATTGGATAGGTAGCTTAGAGCCAGGAGACAGGAGAAAAGTGCTTTTGCAAATGAAATATGTTGTCAAAGTTCTTTCCATATGCAAAATACTTATAAAAAAAACTTGAAGTTCAAGCGATGCAAATAAGCCAAGTAAAATTCGATTGAATTTTGTAGTTTTACTAGTTCCAATCATATCAACTTTGTTTCATAATAATATCGAATTGTTATTCATTTACATATGCGTGCAGCTCTTAACTGCGGTTGAGTCAAAGATTAGATACACAAGTAAATACAGGAATAGATAAAACAAAAAAGTGTGACAGTCGGGGACTGCCGCGGTGAAGCTATTGCATAGCATTTTTTGCTGGATTACGCATGCGCAGTGTTAGGTTATTTCGTTACGGAATTTCTAGATTCGGTCTCCAAGTTCAAGGCCCGCGATAGAAGCTACGCGATTAAAAAAAACTACTTGATTCCCGAGTGTTATGTTTATCTCTAAAAAAATATTGTGAGGCTTCAGTTGCTCAAACATTATTTAATTAATGTTATTCTAGTGAGTAAAATAACAGCCAGGCGTGAATAATTTGTTATTTCTACCTGAACAAAACTACTCAAAGATCTGAGGCAAAAATCTAACAAACCCTATTATTTTAGGACTGTATTATCTTTGCTTAAATTACGCGGTACCTGGTTCGTTATGAAGGTCGGAATTCATTATGGAATTCAGAACAAAGTTACGTTGGAACCGACAAGAATTGCGTAGTGATAGCCACATTATTAGTAAGTATAGAATATCGATAGTAGCTATCTGAGTAACCCTACTTTTTAATAAAAAAAAAGGGTGCATGGAAGGAGCCTCCTTGTGGCGCACACCGGTAACAGCTAGGCACGGTAAAGCAGTGTCTAGTCTGGCTAATCTTTCCAACACGATGCTACAACAAAATACAGTTGTAGCATCGACACGATAAGAAGAAGAAGAATAAAAAAAGGTCTGACATCATCATTATTCTATAGGCTTACTACTGGACGTAGGCTTCAACCAAGCGCGTGTAGGGTAATCAATAATTAAAAAAAAATATTGATGGCACAACACGTTAATAATAATCACGACCTAAATATGATTTTTTTATTTGTCATCAGCAACCTATATCAGTCAACAGCTGGACGTAGGTTTTTTCCCAAGACGCGGCACTGAACCCGTACTTCTTCTCATGTTGTTTTAGCGCTACATTCCGCAGACTGCCGCTCCATCTCTCTGGAAGGTGGTTTACACTACGCTTGCCTAACCGCGGTCTCCATTTCAGTATTACTTACTAAAGGTCTACTCGTATATAGTATCGTCTACACTAACATGAGCGCAGTAGTCTAAGTCTTAGCATTAGTAAGACGTGCATAGCTTTAAAACATTGTCTAATAAGATAATATAATGATAAAATAAAAAAATCTACCATTATGGTGGGTACAAGAATGAAGCCCGTAAATCATAACATAGCGTTACGCATGGTAATCAAGACATCAAGCCTGCGCTAACTTTTTATAAGATAGACCGTCAGTATATATAAGTAATACATAAGTCTCCGACACTTTTACACATAAATACGTATTTAATGTATTCATAAAAATGTATAGACTAGACAGCGTTTTAAGATATATAGGTGATTTTATTTATAGTTTTGTAAAACAAAACAATGTATTTAATGAATAAATGATCAATTATTTTAATTGTAAGAACGTGTGAGATAAAATGAAATGAAATTAGTATTACAATTGAATTGTTTCAACTGATACAATTGAACGCCAACAAAACGAATTTGTGAAATATTTTGTTAGCTAAAGTACAATTTAATTTGTTAAGTGGGTTTTCATTGTGCTAAAGTAATATTGTAATAATGTTTACTAACTTAACTAACTTAACTAACAAAAAAAGGCCTGAAATGGTATAGCATAACCATTTCAGGCCTTTTTTTGTTAGTAAGTAATTTTAAGTTAAAAAATAAAATAAAATAATGTTATATGGAAATTATTCAGTTCACTTCATCTGTATTTTTTTATAGTTATAACCTTCTGCAGCGATTTATCTACATGAACATTAAATAGCCACAAAACGATGACTTGATAACCAAAAAGTACAGTTACACTGCTGGGTCAAACGGCAACGACTTTACGTTTAAGTCATCGTTGCCACGCTATGTACATTACTGTGCATTCTATTAACTCACCACTTAGTGTAACTTGTAAATGAAGTATCAAATAAAGCTTATTTCCTAATTTACTGTACCTAAAACATAGTTTTTATAACGTCATAAGTTTTTATAGGGCGTAAATTATAACTCATATAAAATCTGACATCTCGCCGTTCAGAACAGGGGGCACATCAACTCGTATTAATAAAATTTTCCAACCCTCATAACTCATAGGTAGGACTTTACTCAGAAAGTTCGCAAAATATTGAGGAAACTTGTGTGACTATGGTCATTCGTAAAGGATTATATTTACAAATTATTAGATAGTTTGCTTTAATATTTGTTTTTTTTTTATTGAAATAATAAAATATAATTAAAAAAAATAATTAAATAATTACAATTAAAAAAAACACAGTACATAAATAGTTTTAACATCTAAAAACAACTAAGGTTTGACTTGAGGTTTGTTAATAGTCCGTTAAACCAATTATACTTATTATTCAATTATTAATTAGACCAGTCTAATGATTTCCATTTCATACTAATTTTCTTGAGGACCGATAGTCGAAAAGAAAAGTCCGTAAGAAGAATTTGTTTGTTAGTTTTAAAAAGTAAAAAACCAAATCTACCTAACCTATCTGAGGTTGTCTCTAGGGCATACAGGTAAAAACAAAATAATTTCAGTTATATACAAAACACATATAGATATACTATAGAAAATAATATCAATAGTTTTACCTCTACGCGGGAGAAATATTTCCCTAACCTCGCTATCTGTGGTAAGAGTAACGACCTCTGGGTCTAAGGCGTCGCCTTTGGTGGCAATGCAACTTGAAATAAAAGTTTTCATGCACTTAAAAAGAATCTCGTTGTTGTGTGACCGTGATTTATTTATGTAACGCGCAGTGAGGTTTTGAGCTAGGAGCCAGGGTAAAGTAAGAGGCGAGTATTCATATTTTTTTTTATCTGTAATGACCCACTTCTGGGCAGAGGTAAATAAATAAATAAATATTCATGTACAATTCCCACATCACACTCTAGTCCCAAACTAAGCAAAGCTTGTACTAAAAGTGACAATTGTAAACGTACCGTAGCACATTCAAGACACACTGCGCGGTGACACTGCAATTTTCGGCAGTAGAGCTGGCGTCAACGCGTAGTGTACAAAAAAATGCCACCGTTTTCACACATCGCTCGGGCTTCAAGACATTGTTGCTTTTGGGTATGCTTAAACGGTAGGAATCAGGCTGTAAGTTTCTTGTCCGTTCTTCTAGGCTCTGGTCGCGTGGAACTGGCACCTAGAATCACCTAGTATGTAAGACGATTCTAAATGATCCATGTGATTTTACTGAATAAAGTAATTTTAACTTTGACTTTACAAAAACATAACCAGTATATCTATGCTATTAGTAAAACACATTTGACTATTATGCAATGGATTCCTAGTCAATTCTCATTATTTGAGTGCTCATTTAAACGACTGATTGACAAAACCCACTCAATTAGTGTATATTCGAACAAAGTGGATTAACAATAAAACCAGATTCTCAGATACGTACCAGAGCTTAAATAAACCAATCTTTATATCATGATCATGACATATTCACGGCGTCACAGTTTTGCCTTCTATGATGTGGGCCGTGGGTTCAATTTCCACCCAGAGCAAATGTTTGTGTGATGAATATAAATATTTGTTCTGTGTCTCGGTGTGACTAAGTATACTTTGTATTTACAAACAAAATGAATATAAGTATTCTTTAAGCAATCTTGTTCCTATAGTACTAGCTATGCTTAGTTTGGGACACGAGTGTGACGTGTTTAATGTCAATGAATGTATTTTAAGCTATTGCATAGCTTCTATCGCGGGCCTTGAGCGTGGAGACCGAATCCAGAAATTCCGTAACGAAATGAGCTAACACAGCGCATGCGTAATCCAGCAAAAAATGCTATGCAATAGCTTTACTGTGGCAGTCCTCGAGTGCCACACGTCTTTTTTTTTAATCTAGCTAATTCAAGAACAGGTTTTCAGTGTAACCGTGGCTGACCCATCATCGATTACATTTCAGCTCTTCGCCTCATTATTGCCGATTTAGCATCAGAGTACCAGCCATTTCCGATTCCAATTAAATATGACAGTCGTTTAAAATAAAATGTTAACTTTCAATCACGTGCTCAGCGGGAAATTTCATTCGGCTCATACACTCATGTTTATTTAAGGTCCAAATTCATAGTTTGGGAAACCTACTACATAATGTAAACTTCTAATATTATAAGTATCTTGGAGATATATACACTAAGCTATAGCATATTAAGACGCTAAGAAAATCTACCAATTAGGTATAGTTTTTTCAAAGAATCTCAAGAGAGGTCAGCTTCGGTAGGGAAGATCAAAGAAGCTACTGAAATTATTTTGTATCGAATATATTATTCATGTTTTGTTATAACAATGATGGTAACTTCTTTCTCTTATTTCACTAGATTGGTAGTCAACAAATAGTCGGTACAATTAGTTATTTTCTTCGAAACTTTTCTTCTGTTCTCTCATGACATCCATCAAAAAGTATGTACCTATGTCCACCTTAGGTTCATTAAAATGGAGATTGTTTTTATACTTGCCATGAAAACAAGCTACGGTTTCAAACATACTGCTTTAACATGTCTCTAAGACATCAACCGTCTACCTAAAGATAAGTTGGCTTAAGTTCTGCATACCAAATGTTTTGGGATCGAAAACTTTAGACGTTGCGGTGGCATGAGTAATGAAAGTTTGCTCACGTTTGTGGCTTGTCATTATTTCGGTATTTTTAAAATGCCCCAAACTTATACAGACATGTGGCTGGATATAACTTTCAAAAGGCTCGGAGTCTACTACAAAAAACATTGAAAGAAACAAACACTCGTGAAAACTGCACAACGCCCTGTGCAAAGCAATATGAATCGTCTTCTTAGTCGGACACTCATAGTAGAGTGGTCGTAATTATGAGTGGCACGAATCAATAGCTGCTCTAGCTATGCGCTCCCAGCTATCCCTGTTAGCGGCGTTGTGCAATAGGAATCAAAGGATATCAATCATTAATTAAAATCCAATCAGTAACATTAAAAAAAATATGATATAGCACATACTCTTTCTCAAAGATTTAAATACTTATCGCAATATTAATTTGAGGAGAATTTGATCAATATCCATCAAGCAGTAGATCATGGTAGAAGAAAATGGTACTGATTTGGATCAGTTGAGCTATGTTTAAGTCGTTTCTATCGGTCGACAGATAGCTCATCCTGTTTTTTATGTATTTTATAAATACGTTTATATTGTAAATATCTACTGTCATAGTTTTACTTGAAGCGGAACGATTAAACAGGGAAATTTGAGTTACACTGCGTAGTTGCCATAATCGTCATGCGTTGACTTGCAATGTGGCCAGCCCTACGTCTCATTCATCTCAGTTTATTTTAGCGTTTGTTGCAGTAGACACCACGTCGTTTCCAACTGGCGTCTTTTAAAACGAGCAAATAGTATTTTTCCGAGACAAATTATTTATTATAGCTTGAGGGTAGTTTTGAATTTTTATTTACAGAACCTATTTATTTGTTCAATGTATATTGAAAGAAACTATTGATTTGAAAAAAGCTAAGGTATCACTTTTTTTCATACTATATATGTTTTAAATATTTTATTTTGTCTGAATATAGATTGAACTTGTCTCAAATGTAGTGTTAACTATAATAATAATAGTGTTTCTAGTGTTTTATAAATGTAATTACGAATAAAATGTATTCTCACTAATCTAGTTTACAGAGTAGCTTTACTTAGTTTGGGACTAGATCACGATGTGTGAAATGGCCCTCGCGTTACCAGTTGTAACATTTTTTCAGTCAATGACATTATTTTTCATATTATTATCCTCTAGAGGCATTTTTTGATTTATTTCATTTTAATTGTAATGATGTGTACTATGTTGATTATTTATTAATAAAGCAATTGAGTCAATATTATGTCCGGCATTTCAATACAACTCTAGCAACTGTACCTCTGTATAACTAGTCATGTATAATGCATCAATACAGTGCTCGAGTTCTAGATTCTATAGTTGAAAGTTTGATGTTATCTTCCAATTGTTTACAGGTTGTTAGCTGATGTTTGTGTTATTCTAGCATATTTCAACGTTAATGTTTAGGACTTTGGGACTTTGAATTGATCATTGGTCCATTGAGATTTATAAACAAATTGAAAGTTGAAACTATAGTTACCTTTATTTTATTAGAATATATTCTCACCTTTTTACTTTTAAGGCTCAATGTCTAGGCGGCCTAAAATCATAGGACGGCATTTTACTAAGACAAGCAAAATCTGGCATAAGTACTACAAGAGGATACTTTTTTTAGAATTTTTACAGGAAATATTGGTATTATATGTATAAAAGTTCACGACTTGACTAAAATCTAACTCAACATGATATAAAACTATAATACTAACTACTAACTATAATTATAAAAGTTAAACAATACAACACAATTTTGTTGAAATATCAAATCCCCAATAAATAAGGGTATAAAATCATTATTCTATCAAAATGAATAGATTTACTAAAATAATAATTCACCGATTTGGGTCCTTGGACCTTGTACTAAAGAAACTCACAGCCTGTTTAAACATTGATAAAGCAATAATATAACTTAGCAAAGGTCTAATATAAATTTTAGTTTCAGTCGTATTTTATGTAAGTTGGCACGTATTTTATTATAATAATAGTATAAGCCGTACATGAAAGAAAACACTTTGTTTGTACCACACAGGTGAGCTCGAATAAATGTGACAAAGTAATCAAAACATTGACATATTTGAGATACACTGTGCGTCAACATAAGCTTTACAGTCGAACGTTGCAGCGTTAGCGCGCAGTGTATTTTAAATATTACGATTGTCACATTTATTGGTGCTAAGCCCTCTGACAGAGAAGCGCCATCTAGTGGATAAGCTTTTATTCGAACCCAAAAAATGAAGTTTCGCAGAATTCGATATGATTAAAAATTCCTTCATAACGAATATTAACAAAACGCTAGTACCTAGTACTAGCAGAAATTGAATGGTAGAATGGAGTTGAGTAACAAACCTCTGGACTCCGTTTCAAAACCAATTTAAATAAACGTATTTAATAAAAGTGTTTTTATTCTCATTATACTCTGTATAACGTTTTGTACATTGAGTGTAGTTTCTAAGCAAAATACTTAGTAAATCGAAATGTAACGTTTCCATCCAATGCTTACAAATACTAATAAAATTTTTGTTTTTATTATTATGCGGAAAAGGCGTTTTAAGAATGACCTGGACGCCCTGGAAAATATTGGTGAAATGTCGCCACAGACCGGGATAAGTGGAAGGGTTTGGGGAAGACCTTTGTCCAGCAGTGGAACAATATAGGTTGAAAAATAATGCGCATAAAGAATAGTTTAAAATGGCAAGTTCAAAAACCTCACCACTCTATTTTCGATCAAATGGCTTTATCTAGTGCAAGTACTGCATTTCCAGCTATTTTCGTCCAATAGAGTCCTTTGGAGAATCCAATTTATCTGGCAATAGAAACAAGTGAAATCGGTTGATTGGGTAAGCCGCGGACTCTGGAATGGTCTTTTAGTAACCAATTTTTAAGCCTTTATCGCTCTTTTTCAACCCTTTTATTAATTAATCGACTACGAGTATTAAGAGGGTACTTTAGCTAAAATACCTTAGCTCGAGATCAAACTGCGGTCTTATTATTAAAGCAATATGGTTTATAATTGCACGAATTCTACTGGAGGCTTGTTACTTTTGTGAAGATTGCGCAAATTTTCACGATATATTGTAAACTAAAGATAATTTTAAAATACTGCCAATACTTAGCACACCAGTAGCAAAGTAATGTCGTTGACGACAAACGATAGTTCCCGATATTATCGTGTAAGGGGCGAGTCTTTGTCAGTGAGAAAATGCCTAATACATATCTGAATTCTTTCATTTTATTCTCAGTAAGAGATCTTCGGCAGTCAGTTTTAAGAGCGAAATGAAACACGTATACCGCAATATTTTCATTCATAATTTAACCAATGTTGATTTTCCAGAAGTGCTGTGTGTAATATTCAGCGGTACGGTACTCTTTACATAAACAAATTACCTGTTTACAGTGAGAAAGGCATTATTTTGGAGTTTTTGATCAATACGCTCTTTTTGTTGACTAACACAAGATACTTGTCTACACCAGATACTAGTAACAGATCATGTTCATTCACCGACATGTTTTTGTTATTAAACGGCTACTTCCAACTAGGAGTATGTGTCTCATAGATACACTTTCTGGAAGACCAAACTTTATGACCATGGGCGGCCTTATCGTTAATCACCGATTTCTACCAGACAACCTTAAACGGAAAAGACTAGTACGTATTGGATTGTTCTAGTTAGGTACTAGTTTTACTTATCCTCATCACATTAAAACTAGATTATCAGCATACACGCAAGAGCTAGCATATAATTAGTAATTCCCCTTGCGAGTCCACCATGTTACTTAATTGTTAATCCAAAGCTCAAACATAATTACCGACCGAGTATGAAGCGTGTAATTCAATTTATTTGGAGTTGCTAGTGTATTGGAACGGATGTCCACTCAGAAAGTTATAAGCTAGCTAACTTTGATGATGAAGGAGCTAATGCTTTCTAGAATAAACAACAAGTACCTACCTATAATCTATATCTTTTTTGTAGATGATTTTTTTCGGTTGATGATGTCAATCAACCTTTTTTTACGTGAAGCAGCAGGTAAGACTGATCAAACTGACCAAGACCTCACGGTCCGTCTTCTGCCAGGAAACATAGGTGCATGTATGCTTTCTTAAGTAGACGGCAATACCTAGTTATGATCATATCTTTTTTGTAGATTAACACGACCAGCCTAGGAAGATGGTGAACATGCTTACTACTTTTTGTTAAAAAATCTAAGCATAAACGACTTTCTAATTACCGTTTATTGAAGCAGAGATTTGCCGCTGTATGTTAATAAGATGACTTCGATGCATAAAAGTTAATAGTATAAAGTAGCATGTCATTATTGTTTTTATTTTGTACGAATTTAATTGAATGTCGATTACTTAAGAGAATATTTGAATTACGATTTTGGAACTTTAATGAGTTTGCTAACTCAGTTTGAAGAGATATGAATATTTCGCAATTTTTCATGACATTGAAATTATTCGCAATACCCAATACAGATTGATTTATCGATATCAAACGAAGACGAGGTAGGTTTTTTATAAGTCCATAAAACATTCGTATGTCATAAAGATACGTGTACAACAATATATCACAAACTGTCATACCAACAAAGAAACAAATAAAGCTGGTACTGCAGTTTTATTACTACTAAAATGCCAGAACAGGGTAAAAATGGTTAGATATTTTATTTAAGGGGTCCAATTTGGTGAAGATACCTGTACCGGCCCCGTTTGGGAATATTACGGTATGAGGTACGATTTTATTTTGCGCGGATCCCATACTTCCCCCAAGGGGTCTGTCTACGTGATGCCAATATTCAGAACGAATGATGTTTCGAATCAGTTTCTGCGCCAATTTAAACGCTCGTTTCCGTGTAAAGTTCGTGTAAGCTCAACGCTATATGGAAATGGTTTGAGATTTTCAATTTTACTGGCAACTGTTTCTGATGCAATTTGTCTTTATGGCACATTTTTATATCTTTCTGGTATATTGAATACGAATCTTCCGTGACTTTGTTCGTATGCTTGCACCCATCACTCTCATATATTAAAGTGTTATGTCTCAAGCGATCGAGATAGGTGGAAGGAGGGACGACCTTTACCCAGCAGTGGGACAGCGTTTGTTGATAAAAAAAAAAGTCTCAAGTGCAGTTATGATCCCGAAAACTCAAAACTGGTCAATAACATACCAAATTGTACGAAATAGAGTAGAGTTAGAACCTAATCGATTGTTTCTAAATACCCTGGTGGCACTGTGTTGACATTTAATTTAAAACGGGTTGTAAATTTTGATAAGTCTAAAATTTTTGCTTTAAAATTATTTTTAACGACGCTGCTGATAATTTTTTGTTATATTATTTATTATATGTTTTATATTTCACTATCAAAATAGGTTTTAATCTCAAAGTTCAATTAAAATCCGTCTATTTCCAATTAGTTAGTTCCGACACAAAATGGAACAACAAGATTACTTGTAACACTCGGGAACTGCCGCGGTAAAGCTAATGCATTTTTTGCTGGATTACGCATGCCCAGTTTTAGATTATTTCTGGACTCGGTCTCCACGCTCAAAGCCCGCGACAGAGCTATGCAATAGCTTAAAAACTAGTGCTAAGAACTGACTCGACTGTAACTTTTGTACGTAGTTGCATAGCACTTCCTTAGACCAGCGGTACTCTCTTTCAGTCTATGTTTGTGTAGATGAACGCTCCCTGTTGATTTTCAAAACTGGGAGTCAAACGTGCACGTTAGCCAATGAATTATTCAGGTCAGAACGGAAACTGCGTATTTACATAAGCAAATTGGGTGCGACGACTGAACGACGACTCAAAAAGTCCGCGCGCGTTCACAATACAGCGAATTGAGTTTTGTGTATTCTATCGGTAATGTAACTACTACTGAGAGTACTGTCAAATCTTTTGATGTAAGAATAACCTACAATTTTATGAAGAGAATCGCTAAGTCTTTCGTTGTTTAGGTAAACGTGGTTGTGTTACTTGAAAGTAGAGTATTGAAATCGGACTATTTCGATCGGTTTCGTCGTTATTTTGCTTTATATTTAGCTTTTGTTATTGTTTTAACGAAATTAACAGTAAATTTGCAAAATATTATCTACTATTCCAACTCTTCCATTTCATATGCTTTGTTTTTCTGTCAGCGTCTACACGATAATCGTGTATTGCTAATGTCATACACGTACCTACTAGATGCTTTTACAACGATTTTGTGTTCAATCCCATCAAAAACTAGTAGATTAAAAAATTTCTAACATTACAAAATTAAATAAAGACCAATTCATGCTAAAATGACTCTTATATCTATAGCTAGAGTGTATACTATAGATATAGCTTTATCATACATATCTCCTCTCTTATCACTCTGAGGTACGCTGTCTCCTCCAATAATATCGGCCCATTTGTTTGCAAAGAAAGCCAGTACAACGCGGTATTGATTCTGAGCTCCACAAACACTTCAGACCTTTGTTACGAAGCAAAGGCTTTACACTAATGAATACAAATTTATGATGGCTTGTATTAGAATTTATGGTTTATGGCTTGGTTTAGGCTTGTCATGTGGAAATAATAAGACTGTGAGATATTTTTTATTATACTTTTTTGTTTGTTTGTAGGATGGAACAAGCCAATAGCCCTGATGTTAAGTGGTATAGAGTAAGAGCCACTGAACGCCAGACCTTCGTTATTTTATAAAAGCTGAAAGTTGCTCAGCAGATGCTCACAACATAGGTAAGAGCGATGGTACAGTATGACTTCCTCCTTCTTTGTAGGGTTAAACCCTACAAAGAAGGAGGAAGGTTTAAAACAAAAAAGCATCTAGTCTATACCAGATGCTCTTTTGACAGGTTTGCTTTGTTTTAAACCCATGCTTTAAATCTCAGTGTTAATACTCATAATGGCAGTACTACCACTGCATTTGTACTGCCACTAAGCAATCTTACGCTGACAGGTTTGATTTGTTTTAAAGCTTTGTAATAATGTTTACCTTGGAATTCGTTTTGGTTAAAAACGGGTTAAGCGCGCGGTCATTTGTTTCGGTCATGTATAAATGATTGATGAAGCTTTGAAGATACTTGAGCAGGTAGGTACAATAGTGTTCAAAACGCAAATGTTTTAACAATGGGTACTTAGCCACTACTCAAAAAGTTGTGTATCTATCTGTGGTATGGTAGCTCATTAAGAAATAGACCGATGGTGTTGTGTTTTTTTTATTTACCATTTTTTTTAGTTTGATAACAATTTTATTTTATTCAAGTTTTACTTTAAGAGACGATTCTAAAGGTTCATGTGATTTTACGTTATAGAGAATATTTAACTTTGATATTGTTTAGTTATATTTCAATTTTTTGTTATTTGGTTAGGATTTAACCAGTGCTAAATATATGTGATAATATTAATATAAATGTAATTCAGTAATTTGACTTTAGTTTCAACCATTAGCTAATTCGCGCTATTTCAATGGATATTGAAATAGTTAACCCTTCAAAGATAACCTAATTTAATAAATAAATAAATAAATAAATAAATAAATAAATAATGCTGGACAATCCACACAACATCATCTAGCCCCAAGCTAAGCAGAGCTTGTGTTATGAGTACTAGAAGACTGACATACTTAATATTATACATTACATAGATAGATATTTTTTATTATACATATAATACCCAGAACACCCGGAATAAATATTTGCAGAACATACAAACATTTATTCCGAGGCGGGAATCGAACCCGCAACCTTAATATAACATGATTTAATTATACGCATTCATGGTTCATCCAATGGTATGTTTAGGTGTAATATACTAGACTTTAGAATATAGAAATTTTTTATAAACATGGAATTGTTAAAAAATATGCTTAGAGATTTTATTTTGTGACTTTGATTTGATGATGGCCATCGAAGGACTTGTAAAAAATTGAAATTATTTTAAAAGTTGTAATTTTTTATTATTATATTTATATACTTATTAAGATAAAAATCTGTATGAAAATTGTGTATAAAAAAACATATTTTAAGATTGTGAAGTTACTCAATGTGTCTTAACTAAGCCTTAAAATAAGTTTGGTATACAGTTTATATTCCAAAATTAATTAAATCATACATATCAGAAAATAAAAAATAGTAGACTCTGCGATTAATACAATTTTAATAAAATAACATGCACATAAAGTTTTTATCTACATAAAAAGGAATAAAACGTTTGTCACGTTGAGGAATAACTGTGTCAGGGATTTCATGACGAACATAAAGCCTAAAGAATCTTTATTATACTGGTTTATTTTAAATTCTTGACTTCATACAATTTTGTGGCTGAGTGTAGGTACATGACGTAAATAATAATATGAAGTAACATTTTTTTTTTTTTTAAGTCTACATTGCGTATCTGATATTCTTGGATATCTGATATTAATACTTTTTTATAGCTGCTACTATTTTTGTAGCTGACTGTAGGTACAGTCAACATTTTTATTATATTTATAAAATAAAATGTCCGAAATGTGTAAGATGTTTTTTTTTATATGATTGAATTGTACTTAAAATCTGATAAAACAGATTATTAAAACCAACAAATGTCAGCTCCAACATTAAATTAACTAAGAATGATCAACTTCTTATGCTGACTGTACGAGCGTGAAAGAGGAAAAAATATTCCATTACGCGGACGTCATTAGTAACGACTAGCGAGTGGTTATGTATCTGTTTCTGTGCAACTAAATAGGGATTGTTGCTTGATAAATATAATTTAACGCGAAAGGGTTTTCGCTATATTTGTTTTGGAAAATAAAAGCACTAAGGTCTTAATAACTAAATAATGTGTGTTATTGTGAAAGTGTGTTATGTAATTTAGATATTTTACATTGTGTCCAGAAAAAAATGCTTGCTGATATGTTTTATCAAGTTCTTCATCTCTCCATCAAAGGATGTAAAATAAAATTAATATGTATGTACTTACTTTTAAGCTGGCAATAAAATGTCTTGTAAATAAAAAAAGACGTGTGGAACTCGGGGACTGCCGCGGTAAAGCGATTGCATAGCATTTTTTGCTGGATTACGCATGCGCAGTGTTATGTTATTTTCGTTACGGAATTTCTGTATTCGGTCTCCTCGCTCAAGGCCCGCGATAGAAGCTATGCAATAGCTTAAAAAACTCAGGAGGTCGCAACAAAATTTTTTATCCAAATTTCATTAAATATTTATTGCTTTTTATTCATAAAATAAACATAACTGAACCCACAAAAGTCAAGAAACTTTGTTTTAACTACAAACCTATTTCCTAACAAGATCATTTAATCAATACATTAACCCATCCATCCTATTGGAGTGTGCAGAGGTCAAACATAGACCTTCGTTACAGAAACAGTATAAACTAGGGTTTAGGTTTGTGTCCATTACACCAACGATATCGTACCACTCATCCCCACCACTCATCATTTTTTCATCAGTCTGATTCGCATCATGCTAAGCCTAATACAAGCTTAGCATGATGCAAATCAGAATGATGTAAAAAATGATGAGTGGTGGGGATAGCGTTTGACAGCTGTCAGGTTATTGCGTGTCGTATTGTCATTATTTATGATATTATTATGTTCTGTGGTCATTATGTGCCTTACGATGAGCATGGGCTAGCAATAATAAAATACGGAGTGATGTTGTGCGCAAGATGTAACCAACCTATATAATAGGTAGGTAGCAGGTAAGAGTAGCAGAGTTCTACTCAGGTCAAGTGTAAGGCTGTTGTGTTGTTGACACGCAAGAAGAAGAAGAAGAATAGGTGAATATAGCAAGATACTAATCTAAACGGACAAAAAAAATGTATTGTGTGGACGTGTCTTATTACAAAAACCACTTTCTAAAACCGTAATTTTTACGATGACCAGAACTTTTAATTTTTTAGGTTACCCCAAGAAACCTCATGACATAAAAACAAATAAAAAGACAATCTTAGTAAATATAGTCATGTGTCCTTGAAAACAGTTTTATCGGATGCTACAATGCACAAACACCCCTCCATCCCTAATATGAAGGGACAGAGCTATTGTACGAGGCACTATATGCGTCACCCTCTCAAGATTACGTGCCTAAGAGTTAAACATTAATTCAAGAATTTCCATCTTAAGTTAATAGGAATCTTGACATTACATTTTTTTGTGTGATAAAGACGGACCGGAACGAATCTGTATCGTTAACAATTTTATATTTTCTTAAAGTATTGAATTTGTCAACTGTGGAAATGTGCATCTTCCAGCGCCAAATTATTAATTATAAATTATTATAAAGACATTCTCTCGAAGACATTATTTTCTCTATAATTATCTCATTTACATTACTCCTCTCCTCACAATTCCTTGACGTCATAATAGCGTCATATTATTCAATTCTCTTCATCGACCGGCGTTTCCTAGTTTAAATTAAACGGGAAAGCTAAGCACTATTTCAATCATCTATGCCAAATTGTTCAATTATAGACTACAAAATACTGCGACTCGAATTAAAACCACATTTATAGGCACATTACTATGCAGCGTGATCTGAACGTAACCAAATTGCATTCGTTTATTATTCATCAAATTAATCCACGGTGGTACAATCCGGCCCTATTTCGGCTTACCTAATGCACTATTCCTTTGCAAAGTTCAGTCAATTTCACTATTTTTGTAGCACCTTTGTTGCCCGATCCGGAATTTTGTTATATTTTTTGTACTGGTTCAAACGCGGGCAATTTTTAGACCAAATATTTTTTTGTTTTAAATGTCAAAAGTGTCAACGTTTTCCTTCCGAATTTATCGTTGTCCTCTTTATCAAGTGGGGTGTAAATGCACAAAAAACTCCAATAAATTTCACCAGTCACCTTTACCGCGTTTACCAAAGAATGATTGTCAACAATATTTCTGTTTCCAACTTTATGGATAAAGATTGTAAGGGTTAAATTGCAATGTCAAGATTAAATATTGAGTGAGACTTGCGTCATTATGGGTTGAAAACACGACGCTCAATGCATGTGGGAAATATAGTGTTGTAGGAATAATATATGCGCCATTCCGATTTCCGCGCTGTCACGGCACTGATCTCAGTGACAGTTTAATAGATGATAGTCTATCATCCTGGGAAAGAATCTATTCTCTCGACTGCACTGGTTTTAGATTGAAAATCGCTGAAGCTGAAAGTTTTTCAATTCATGGGGACACATTTCTTGGGAAATTCAAAATTGATTTTGGCAAAATAGTTGCAAAATCATCGTGGAAATATCTTTGTTATGCTAAAAATATCGATAAAATAAAATGGAATACTTACAACTAATTTTTGTTAAAGTTTAAATTTAATTTTAAGTAAGACTTAATTATAAGTGTAAAAAACTTAGGCTTATGTTTGTCAATACTATTTTGAAATTAATTAAATAATTGGCCAATAAATTTATTTTCTTACTCCATTTATTTATAAGCTTTTAAAATCTATACCGAGATATACCTACTATATTATGTACAAGATAAAGCACCAGATACATTTATCACATATAATACCAGCGCGAGTGATTTTTCCTGAAAAACTTGACGATTTTATTTGTTTGCAGGGAACCTTGAGGGAAATGCCAGATAATTTTGAAGCTCGTGTGGTATTCGGGGGATTATTTTTCCGTCCCAAATGTCGGCCAATAGAATTGCACCATGAGACGTATTAATGGGAACATTTCCTTTGACTTTTTTATCGATGGTGGACAGAGAACAAACTCCAAATCGACTCATTTTCATGCAAAATCTCCAATTTTCACAATTGAATTCAACCTGTCAGTTTGACGTGTTTGGATCATGTTGTATAGCAACGACCAGAGAAAATTTTCAAAAAATTATCAGTATAATACCATGTAGGTTGTACCACGTGACGTCGAATGTTGCAATTCTATTGGTCGATATTTGGGTCGGAAAAATAATCACTGTTATTTCACAAAAACTAAAAGAATATTACATTATTCATAAATCCTCCACTTCTAATTATCTACCAAAAGAATTTTAAAAAGCTCAGACGTAGAAATATTCTCGTAAAGATTGCACTTACATGAATTATGAGCAGTGACTTTGAAAAAGTCGGGAGCACGCTGTGAGAGCAAATTTAAATCGCGCCGGTTCAGGATCTACTTTATGAACTGTTCCATTTTTATTAGCTCTGTCTGGGTTACTGAAACATTATTTATTATGATTTTTAGAATGATATTGGTTATATTGATAACAAGTTTGAACTACAATATTTTATAGTTTTCTTTATAAACGGGATATTTACTATAATTTGTGAGTTTGATTATCTCACAAATCATGTAAATATCTCGTTTATAAAGAAAACTGTGTTCAAAACCGTGATAGTTTCAAATATTATACGCTATTTAAGTTTAAACTGGAATCATAATTCCAATTTTACAATATTTTTTTCCTAACTTCTTTTGTCTACTAAATTAAAATGCCACAAAGTTTTGACACTGAAAAAACAATAATGGATACCAAAATTCAATTGAAATGTATATTTATTCGTACAACACTATTTAAATAAACTGACTTAACTCCAGTCAAACAGTATGAATAAAATTGCAGAGCGATTCAGATCAAAATATATTGGTCCACAAAATGGGAAATTCTGGATCGTAATCCGTCTTTCTAATTGGTTTTGTGGTGTGTTACTAACGCCAGTAATAGTGAATTCTTGACACTTTGTTACGAATAGAACGTGTTTCCCGTGGTCATTACGTTGCCACTAAATACATTACTATTTTAGCTACCAAGCAGAAATTCTAGCGGCGCTGTGTTCTATTTTGTTGTGTGGGTGCCGCTACATAATACATGAGACTAACCCATGGCTGAGTGCAAGTGATGAGTGATGAGATGACTATGGGCGCGATGCAATGCCCAAGCAGCGTCGCGCGCGATTTATTAAATAGATAGGACTACCTTATTTTTAATTATTGGGTTTGATGAACCTATGATTTGTGTTGCTGATAAAGATCATTTTTCACAAAGAAATTTATCACTATAAATGAAAGAAAATAGGTGAACATTTGGTCTGAGCTTAAGAACTTTAGTTTCGAAAATGCTTTTAATCTTCACCAATAGAGTGATCAAAGCACTGTCTTCACCGAACTCTTTGCCAACTCCACGATAGGTACCTGTTTCTCGAACTAATTGTTTTGAATAATTTATTTCACTTGACAAGTAATTAAGAAGTTTGTTTTGGATTTCGTTTATGTTAATTTTCTTTGGAATTACTGGAAGTAGGTGATCAGGCGAAAGTTTAAATACATTAATGTACTGTTTGCATATGTATAGGAAGGTTGTATAAAGTTTTCGTTGAAATTATTAATGAGTCAAACATGAGTTTCTATTTTATACTATATTTACTTCGTCAGTATTACTTTTTTATGATAATTAAATAATAAAAGTAATATAAAACGTGGCAAATCCATTTGCGTAATTTTATTTTGAGTACGAATAAGGAAACTGTCATTTTTTGACATTGTATAAATGGTTTGATGGTGACTTGCAATAGGCTACATTATAATGGATTTCTAAGGGATTTTTAAATAACGATGTTAAAGGGTTGAGTAATAAAAGAAAACTGATATTTCGGTGTTCCTTTATTAGTAGATATAAAAACCAAACCTCATTTTCAATTAATTAGCAGAAAACTACCTATTCTTGCAAACATTAGTTCAAGTTTTTAAAAACTTCTTAAAACCCGACACTGACTGACACTTACCTACCTCGAAAAGTATAAAAGTAGATAAAGCAAGATTTTTGAGGGCAACACTATCTCAAAAAATTTTTATATCTTTAAAAAATTATTTTTTCCATAGCGGAAATTAAAAAATCTATTCATTATGCTATGTTAAGCATAGCTTTATATTTGACTTATCAGTAATACGTCCTACTTTGTCGTTAGCATTATTCTAACTGTGATAGGTACAATATAGGCACAACATTTGGCCGTAGTGCGTAACATTTTCATCCAAGTTTTTGTGACATCTTTTTTGTTACCGTGAAAATGGTTTGTTTTATTTAAAAGCTTTTTCACATAGCGAACTTTTTGCAGACATTTTCTGGCTATGACAATGATTCTGACGCGGATGGCTGTGCATAAACAAATGGAGATATTTTCGGTTCACTAAAACCATTTTTTTTTTCAAAAAATTGAGATCGTCACTCTGATGATTTATTTAATCAAAAATATTATGATCTGGACTCAAACAAGTCCTTTCGTCAAATTGAATCGTACTGTTCGTATCTTATTAAGTTTCATTGAAATCTAGGCAAAAATAAAACAGGCACCTAGAATCACCTAGTATGTAAGACGATTCTAAATGATCGTTGTGATTTTATTGAATAAAGTAATTTTTGACTTTGACTTTGATTTACAGTGTGAAATTTAATTTAAAAAAAAATTGTAAACAAAATAGGTTGCGATGCTAATCATTCCAAATTCAATAACTGTCTGCCATTGTCGAAGTGCTCATATATACATTTTCAAGTGCCATTATAAAAGAAATCTAACTTTACCGAAGAGAGTACAATTTTTTATATATTACTTATGCATAGACGGATAATTTGCAACCTTTTTTACGGTAATCATTTTTCGAAAACCACTCTATGCTCAGCGTTGGCAGGAAAATACTCCATTTAGGATCAGGTGACACTAATGTTCTGTTCTGACGTGGTCCCTTGGAGGTTTCATAATTCCAGCGAAATTACTTTTTTAAACCGTTTTCATATTCACCTAGTAACAAGAATATAGTGTAAATAAAACGTTTGATATATTTTTTAGTTTTGTTTATTGGAAAAGATTTTAATAACATTCAGTATTTTTTTATTTACTTTCGTCTCGTTTAATATTTCTTAACTATTTGGTAACTTTGATGTTGCTAAATAAAAATTTGGTAGTTTTGTTGATTATTTACCGATTCATCTCATTTGCTTAAGTACATTTGTTTTTCTGTTCATTCTATAAGGATATTTGTATGGGTAATTGATCTTTACACAATTACCAAAAGAATACAGAATAAAGTATTTATATATTTGACAAAGTTGATTATATAAATACTTTAATATTCGACTTTTATAACTACTTTATTTCGTAAAATTACAAGGATCATTTCGGATTTAATTTAGGTGCCAGTTCTATGCACCCAGAGCCTGGAATAACGGGCCAAGATAACAAAATACTTGTAACTACGTACACTTAGTACCTAAACAAAATTACGCCTATCAAATGTTTTTGCGTAATCCTACATCTGAAGTAGCAAAAAGCGTAGATATCTTTTGTCAGAAAAACCCGACATCTGTTAGCACAGCTGGGCATACTCAACGAAGGCTAGTTTTTGTTATAAACTATGTACGAACATTTTGAAAGTCGAGTATTGTCTCAAACTTATCCTTTTGAGTATTTTTAACTATGAATTTGGGTATGTATAGGACTAACTTAAGTAAGAAAGTGAGTTGATGAAAATCAAAATTTCATAAAAATGTAGGTACATACTAGAAAAAAACAGGAGAAACAACATTTTTTTTGTAAATACATACATATATTGCATAACACCCAGAACAAATATTTATGTTCATCACACACACATTTGTTCTGGGTGGGAATTGAAACCACGGCCTATTAAAAAATGTATAACTTTATTCACAAACAAACTTACGACTATACAGTATTTACAAAATGTACATTGTCATATAAAATACATAAGAAACAGTTGAGCTATCTACAGATCGTTGCAAACGATCTTTAGATAGTTCAACTGATCCAAATCAGTACCAATCGGAAGCGTACCCAAGACACTGGCTGCATTGCCGCGCTGAATAGCAATGCTGATACGAAAAAACTTAATTCTAAGAATAAATTAAAACATAAAAATTATAATACCTAATTAACACCTTTGCCTGTAATAATGTACTGCCTCACTGAGCATGCTCGCGTCACACTCCGTCTATCTGATACGTTAAGTAAGTCCCAAGTGCGAGTAATTACATTGGAACTCTTTAATTATGCATGCTACCAGAAATAACGATGGCAATGTAGGTAATTTTAACGAGATTTTCTACAAAGAACTATTTATTTGTTATTTGACGACCGATGTGGCGCGGTGGGCGATGGTCCGCCTGCGACACGGAAGGTTGCGGGTTCGATTCCCGCCTCGGGATAAATGTTTGTATGTTCTGCAAATATTTATTCCGGGTGTTCTGGGTATTATATGTATAATAAAAAATATCTATCTATGTATTGTATTGTATTAAGTATGTCAGTCTTCTAGTACCCATAACACAAGCTCTGCTTAGCTTGGGGCTAGATGATGTTGTGTGGATTGTCCAGCATTATTTATTTATTTTAATTTGAATCTTTTTTAAATGATAATTATTTATCGCTTATAATATCTTGTAGAAAGAATAAGATAAAAATAGATAAGTAAGAAATTAAATTTACAATGGGCGGTCTTATCGCTTAATTGTGTTTTTTGTTGACAGTCTAAGACATTTTGGATTAAGAAGTATCCCCGTTCAAGTATCTAGACATCATTCAATGTTAATAAAAAAACTTAATTCTAAAAACATTTGTATGACTTTTATAGAAACTTATTTATAGTCAACAAAAAAAAACCATCAACCAACTTATAACAGTATTAGTTGAAGTCCCAAGAACTATCATACTCACTTAAACTTTAGATGTATCGAAGACCCAGAAGTTGGCCAATAACGAGGGAACTTTGCTTATAAAATCTTCCGTATTGAATATTAACATGTACTTTATTGATCGTAAAGGGTTATGAAGTGATAATAGAGTTTTGAAATTACTTTACCTCTTGATTAGTTTGAAAACGAGAAAGTTCAGGTGTTTTGGTAAATTTTAATTTTTTTTCCAGAATTTTCTCTGGTTTTGGGAAGATGAGTGTAATAGATAAGACAATTTGAGTTTTGATCTAATAGTGCGATTGTAAAAGGTTTAAAATATGGAAATTATTTCTTATTTTTTTTTTGTGTCAAAGCCGTAGTTCCGATGATAGAACAATACTTTGGCACTTTTGCAAATCTATATATATGAATAAAAATGAAACCCGTTATCATTGGTCACGGCATCACGCGTGAATGGCTGGACCGATTTCACTAAGTAATTCTTTTTTTGTTGTATTTGTTATTAATAATTATTAGAAGAAGGTTCTTACGGAAAAACAATTAAGAAAATCTCTCGGAAAAAAAAATCTCTAAGGCGGTAGGTACGAAGTTAATATACGAAGCGAATAAATGTGATTGTAAACTCAACGACACATTTCAATTCTGTGATGTTATTGCTTAGTTTATTTTCTAGTCTTTGGTGCTAAAGCACCGCGATTTACCTTATGTAGCTGCTAATTGCTTACTTAAATATGATTTTTAATAAATAAAATTAATTATATTAAAGCATTTACTGCGTGGTACCGTATTTTGATATAAAGTTTTCTTTTGCAGATCTAGCTACGTAATCGTAGCAATTTTATTTGGAAATCGTATTGTTTACTCAAAGCTTTATTATTGAATAGAATCCAAACCGGAGTGACGTCAATAAAACAAGTGGCTATTGTAGAAGGAAAGCATCGTTTATTCATATACGCATAGCCTGTACCAATATTCAAAACGTATCGATAGCGCGTTCTAGACTCAATCAAATTTGACACTGCCATCTAGTTATGATTTCATCAAACTTAAACATAGAACCTTATCTCACTTAGCTAAGCATATAAGAATAACATTCTTACTTAAATATACACTAAACATTCCACCCACCAAGAACAACATTGATTGTTCTTCATTACCACCCACCATGAACACTGGTGATTAGCAACATGAGCTTACTTACTTCTTAGGGTGAACAGCGAATACAAACTTAAAAACAATATAAAAATGCCTCACAAACATTAAAATCATTACACTTACATTTTTAATAACTAACAGAACACACTTCAAAATAATTACGCAAGAAATCTAGTCTGTGCCAGGATGCCTATCAACCACTCTGCCTAACATCTAACGAATTGGAACAAGATTTTCATCCTTGACTTGCAAACAATGGACTAAATACTCGTTGGACCACCGTCGCCAAAACTCCTGCACCATTCGCTCAGATTCTTCAATCAGGAAATTTCCTGAAATTAATGGTGCTGGTTCGCATTGACGTTGAAACTTGTCTGGAGGCTCATCATCCCAATCTGTTTCTATCAACTTCTGGATTATCTTATACATTACTTCTTCTTCTTCTTCTTCAATCTGGCAACTAGTAAACAAATCATCCACGTAAATATCTAATTTTAGTTTTCCAGCTACGTCCGGGCAATCCAATCCCTCATCGGTTGCAGCTTGGCTTGAAAACTTCTCACAACTCTGTTTTTCAGTGAGGATTTTGCTGTCAATGGAATCTGACTCAATGTGACAAAACTTCTTCGGAGACTCATCCACACACGAATGCATACTTAGCACGACATTATGATGACAATGCTGATCATTTTCAGCCTCATCAATATGCGTGTCATGTGTGGGACCTGACAAGATCCAGCCCAACGCGGTACACTGAGCAATCAGTGTGCCGTTGGAATCTATGATCAAGCCCTCTCGAACTATCTTCCCATACACGTCTGCGCCTAGCAGGATATCAATTTTGTTGGGTGTGTGAAATTGGGGATCGGCGAGTACAATATCAGCAAACTCGGGCCACTCCACATATTCCACCTTCTCTGACGGAAGAAGACTCGTGATTGCACTTAATACATGTGCACGTACCTGCAATTCAAAGCTGGGATCATGACGCGATCGAATATTCACGATGACAATGTTCTCGGAACCTAAGCTGCTTTTGTCACCGCCTACTCCGGATATTCTCATCTTGCTTGAAATCTTCCGAAGTCCCAGCATTTCTACTGCTGATTCTGTTACGAAGGACACTTGCGAGCCCTGGTCTATAAGAGCTCTAAGCAGCCGTAAACTTCCGTTCCCTGCTTGAGCTTCTATAGCCGCTGTAGCTAACAGAATCTGATTCTTAGTTCCCCGGTTCTGGGAAAAATGTGTCTTCACAGTTGAAGACGCGTCATCTCCAGACGACTTAAAATTCTCTACGGCTGACTTAACTTCTACTTCCAACTCAGGTTTGGCTAAAGCTGATAATGTTGATGTTGAATTTTGGGTTGGGTGGAGCAACGAATGATGTTTGCGCTTACAGATTTGACACCTAGAATTGACTCGACAAATGAAGGCGGAGTGGTTCCTACCTAAACAATTAAAACAGAGACTGTTAGTCTTAACAAAGTTATGTCTCTGGTCATAACTATTCGCAGAAAATTGTTTACAATTAGCAAGGTTATGCTCTTTCTTACAGTATGGACAATTGGGTTGGGTCGCAGCATCGGAATCGGTTGACATTGCATGCAGTACCTTCGGGTTTTGGGTGGAAGAATTTGGCTTTGTCTTTGGTTTGGGATCCATAAATTCTAATGCTCTGAACCGAGATTCTAAAAATTCACGTAATTGACTCAAAGCTGGCAACTCATCAGAAACACTTATCATCAACTCCCATTCCTTCCGTGACTCTGAATCCAACTTTGAACTGACTATGTAAATGACAATAGTATCCCATGAATCAACACTGACTCCCAAATTCTTCAATCCATGTAAGGTTTCATTCGTTACATCTAACATATCTTTGAGTGCACTGCTAGACTCGTTACCGATACTGGGTTGATTCATAAAACGCCTCAACAGACAATTTGCTAAATATTTCTTGTTATTATATCGACGGTTGAGAGTTGACCAAGCTTCGTCATAACTGGCTGCAGTTATTGGCACATGCCTTAACAGCTGTTCTGCTTCTCCAGTTAAATGACCCTTTAAATAATGCATCTTCTGTACTTGGTCAATTGAAGAGTTGTTATGAATCAATGATACAAATAAATCTTTAAAAGTTGTCCATTCGGTGTAGGAACCAGAAAATGTGGGAATAGAAATTTTAGGCAATCTTACACTGGACTCTACTTTTGATGAATTGTGCGAACATGACGGGGTTGGTGTAGATTGCTTAGACGATTGAACTTCGCTTAAATATTCTCTCATCTCCGACTTATAATCTATGTACATTTCTTCCGCGGCCTCATATACATTTTCTGTCATGTATTTGGTTTTGTTTATGTCTTTTATTTCAAGTAACTTTCTGTGATTGTCAAGTATTATATTCCAAGTATTTTCTAATGACTCTATGCGCGTTATTAAATAAAACTCTTTACGACGTTTCTCTATTGCAGACTTCTTGAATGTTTCGAACGCTTTTTCAATTGAAGCTATCAAACTCGACTGACATTTGACTAAATTCACAGCCATCTTGAATGTCACTTGAAAACCAAACAATGAAATAAATCTAAGTCCCTGAAAATTCCGTAAAATTTTACAAGTCTTTGAGAATCGCTCCTAAATTGGCCGTAGGTTCCCCGTACATACACTTTTTCCTAAATTATTCTAAGTTCCTAACTAGCCTAAAATTTTCTAAGTCCTAATCTTCTAAATTTTCTAAGTCCAAATCTTCAAATTTTTCTAAGTGTCCAATTTCTTCGTATAATTTGAACTTTACTCCACTGAATTAAATCACCAAAAGTACTCACAGTTTTGCACTGACAAACCAATCTTGTTCCGCTGGCGTCGCCTTTGCGCCCTGCCACCCGTCACGTTGTGACGGCACCGGCCACCGTTACGTGTCCTCACGTCACGGCTGGTCGCCCAAAGGTGAGCCCCAACTCGGCCGCACTCCTGCGGCTTGAACGACGCTGGTAGGGGATGACCCGTACCACACTCGCCGTCCGCTCAAAGGCTCGTCTCAAAAAATGTCCATCAACATCCGACTCGATTGGACCATGAATAGAATCCAAACCGGAGTGACGTCAATAAAACAAGTGGCTATTGTAGAAGAAAAGCATCGTTTATTCATATACGCATAGCCTGTACCAATATTCAAAACGTATCGATAGCGCGTTCTAGACTCAATCAAATTTGACACTGCCATCTAGTTATGATTTCATCAAACTTAAACATAGAACCTTATCTCACTTAGCTAAGCATATAAGAATAACATTCTTACTTAAATATACACTAAACAATTATATCTTATCCTTCACAAAGGTTAACGGAGTAAAGTCAAATAAACCAAATAGACGCACAGTTTTAGTAGCTTTTCTTGTGTCGTGAAAAAGGGTTGCCAGGATTTTACGGTATTGCCAGCAATATGAAAAACATGGCAGCACTTGGCAGTAAATCCGTGAAGCTGATTGGGGTTAACGTCACATAATTTGTATAGGGCCCTCGTTAGGCTGCATTTAAACTTAAAGCAGGGTTATCGGTATTTTTACTAATAATTAGGTATGTAAGTTTATCAAACTACACTTGAAAACTATGGCAAAAAAGAAGTCTTAATATAGATTTAATATCTTAAATAGATAAAAAGTCTTAAAAAAACCATCTTAGATTACACGTTTTTTTAATTAATTCAATGTTTATTTGTACATAAAAAAACAATAACTACAACTTGGCTAAAAGCGTATTAATCCGCTTTCTACGTCAGCAAACCCTCGTTAGTCTATTTGCCAAAAGCGAGAGTTTGACTAAAACAACAGTGTTGCCAAATTCGCACCATGATAATGCCTAATTAGTGTGTTTATTAATATTACAGGCCGTGATGTGGTTTTGCTTGAAGTTATGGATTGACACGGTTAACTTTTCGATTTGCCAACGTTGTTGTTACCAAAACAAATATTTATTTACCCAGAAAATAGAAAATACATGTGAATGTGTACCTATACTTATTTATTATTCACGAACAGATCACACAACGCTTTTAAGTCCCAAACTTGTATTATAAAATAAATAAACATAACATAGATATAACATAAATTCTATATATTTTTTTAGTATATGCATAAAAACACCTAGGAACAAAACGATCATCAATGTTTTTCATCTCACTAAATGTTAATAAAGAATCGAACTCACAATCAATATCTAGCAGAACCAACTTAACTGAGCTATGACACACATACGGCCAGTTTCTCGAACGATGATCAACGAAAAAATCAAATAATTACTATGTGTCAAACTCGGATCAATCGTGATTTGGGTTTCCAGAAACCGGCCGATAAAGTTTTATTTTTATTTTCTAGCATTTGTAGTTTATCAACTTGACTAAAGAGGCTACTCTGTTGTTTATCAGAACGCCTTCTCATAAACACAAAGCAACAAAGCTTTGTCTTGAAAGTTTGCTCAGACGTTCTGTCATACAAAGTGAAACTTAGGCACTTTGATATACACCTTTATCTGTGATGCTTAGAATGCTAATCTATTCTTATATAGGTAACCTTCTAGTTTTCTTCTTTTTTGTGTCGCATATTAGTGGCATATACGTATCCACTGAAGCCTGAAAACTAAAATACATTAATAGTTTTTATGTTAATCTAGGGTACCTACAATTATATTCTCAGTTTGAAATGTCCATAAATATGTTTATTTATTTAGAAATAAAAATGTTATACAAAAATATACCAAGTAATTAACGGTATTGATGTTATTACCAAATCAATAGCAATCAAACGATCTTCTTTACAGAAATAAATTAAGTAAACTTAGAGTTTGAACAGTTAAAATATATTTAAACTACAAGCAGAATGCGAGTGAACCTATGACTTCGTTACTTACTAAGTACTCGTAAAACACGAGTCAAAAGCAGCAACATTCGACTATAAATCAATATCGCACTTAGAGCAACACTTTACGTTACTTCTTAAAATGTTTTCTCAAATTCGTTCGCTGTAAAGAAAACTAATACCCTAGAGTAGCGCATTTTCAAAGTTTTCCAACGGAACTAAGCGCGGAATCTTTACGATACCACCGGGTTTTCACCTGAACAATTTGTTACACTTTCTTAGACTAAAATGGTTATAAAACTAGCTATACATTTGCGGTTAAAACTGATCGAATCAGCGTGAGTTTTGAGTTTAATTAACTGAAACTGAATTTACAAATTGAGTTGAAATTGTTGAAAGGAAGCCATAAACAAAATAATAAGAAAAAACCAAAATCTAGCTCTTACCTGAAACTTGACTTTTAATGACTGAAATGGTTACTTCTGACTTGATTTGTTTGGTCTCTTCTATTTATATTCAGTTTTTGATTTTTATAGCAACTAGCAACAACTGAGGAGACTTTTACCGCTCAGGCGGCCTAAACCTAACTTTAAATAGAATTTTTTTTTAATGAGTACAAATACAGAAAATTATGTTAAGTTAGGAAATAAAGCTATTGATATTTCAATAAGATTAACACAAGAAGTTTTTGAGGTTTTCATTTTAGCAAATGAAGGCCTCAAAAACTTCTTTTGTTTATTTTTTGTTTTTTAAACACTGTGCAGTTAAATCGTGTCATTGATTGCGAAAATCTGCGAAAATCTCGTTTTAGCTACAAAGTTTATTGTAACTGTCGGTGTTATACGATTTATGCGATTATGACTTGTTGATTGGAAGTTTGCAGCTGATAGATGGCGCTACGACACGGAAATAATAGCTTATGGTTTGAAACGAATTTTTTTATTTTTTTCTGTTTAAAACCTTTTTATCGACCGATTTAAATAAGGAAGTTATATATGTAATTGATGGTTTGCTTTTTTGTGTGTATGAAACGCAATGACTTCGCCAATGATGATTCATTTTGTCACAATGAAATCTATCAGACAAACGTTTGATACATTTTTAAGGACGATCCCGTATTTTACTAAGATCTCTTATGTACTTTGGAGTAATCATTAAAATGTGTTTATAATATTACTTGCCGACGTCATTATTTTTCTATTTTGTTAAAAATATTATGTTTTTTTTTAATTCTGACGCTATATGCTATAATGTGATTAGAAATAGCATAAAAACTGTAGGTATGCCTGTTACGTAACTGTGAATTTTGATTTCAAGATGTCCATCATAAAAAAGTAAGGCTCTAAAAAAGATCACAGACTCAGCTATCATTGTGATTTAAAATATTTTTTTATTTTTAATATTAAAACGGCAGACAACCTTGGAACCTTCGGTGGTAAAAGTTTATTTCATTCAGTCCTGCAAACACAAAATGAGATTAGTAATAAGGATACTTACTCGTATTTACTGAGTTAACTTTGAAGGCGGAAAACAAACGAAAAACTCATTCCTGAATTGAAAATATAAAGAAAATAGGCTCTTGACGGACGAAGTTTTTTTACTCAAATTGCATGAGAGATGGTCGAGATACTTCATTTATATTCCTGTTAAAATAAATAAAATGGGAGATGTGTAATCATAAAAATGATGTATTTTTGATCCTGATATCTCTGAAAAAAATATGTAAGATATTCACATGTTTGTGTGCGTCCTCTGAAAAAATCGAGAATGTTTTAAGTTGTTTGTTTAAATGAATAGTTTGTTTATTAGCGCCTTTTTTTAACCTATTCTGTCCCACTGCTGGACAAAGGTCTCCCCCAAAACCTTTCTCTTATCCCGGTCTTGTATTATTTTAGAGTGCTTAAATGTGTGAGCTTTGGATAGAGCTTGTCCGAAGTAGTACTACTACCGTACCTATATCTGCTATCAAACATATGATGTACATATGTATGTAACGTGTACTAGTACAGTACCTACTAGCGTGAGTGCTAAATAAATATATCTTTTTCCTATCTTTTTTCCTCTCACACACCAAATAATGAAATAAAATATTCAATTTCCTGTACGTAAATGTTTTCTCCACTAGATACTATTCCGAGCCCTTTGTAGTCGCAACAAACGTATAGGGAAAAGGTGTTTTTGTGACATTTTACTTTCCCAAATGGTGTTGGAAGTAAAAGTTGTTACGTGCTGTTTACAAATTGGTTGGAAAAATTGAACTGAGTTCAAACAACAAAGCGTGTACGTACTTTATTTCACTAAGATTGGTTTGTACTTTGTTCGTCCTCCTTTTGAGAGGAGAGTTACGGTTTTCTTGCATTCGATGTTAATGTTTATATCCCAACTAAGTATGTACCTACTTGTAAAAGTTCAAGTATATAAAGAAAAGATAATTTATATATTTTCAAAAAACCTGAAATAGATTTTGTTAAGATCTTTAAATCAGAATTAAGCAACAAGATATTATGATATTTATATTTTGGCAATTTTTTGGTAAATCTCAGTATATTTTCAATCAATATTTATCAAAAACTCTACAACAGTTGAAGTAAAGTTTACTCGTATAGCTATTCAGGTCTACAACTACATTATGGTTTATTATACATGCCTTACTTACTAGACTTGTGCTATCTCAATCTTATAAAATCCTTAATTCTCAAAAAAGCATGCTCTTATTCATACAGATAAGTGATAGATGTCATAGATGTGGCAAATTTCTACATAACCTATGTTTGAAATCAGTGTTGTGTTCAATCGACACGCAAGAAGAAGATTCATACAAACCCTCCTCGTTTTATAACGAGTACAAAATAATTGAGAGCGCTTATCAATTTCAATATTTTGACATCATTACGATCCCCTAAAATCTCCTTAACATTTTTCTTCGAGAGTTTCCCTCCTGAGGCCGATGATACTCGAAGTAAGCTTGGTTCTGCCATACGTGACTTTTAATTACTAATTTCACGGTCTTTGTTACCCCCCTGGGTGGGGTTCGAATGGGCCCAAAGGTCTACTGTGAAAGCGAAATAGCTTTTGAATAAATAATAGGTATTTAAAAAAAAAGTATGCGATGTATCAGATTTAATTTAAATAATTTAATTGTATGTGTTATAATATCAAATGTAATAATGCTTCTTATTAGGTAAAATTATAGTTTTATTTTGTAATATTTTTTACCAGTGTGTCTAGTAAGTAGTGATAGTGTGGACAGTAGGTTAACAGGTGACCACTAATCAGAAGCACAGTAAGTATATAAAAGTTTAATGTAGCATGTAATAAAAACTTTTATTTGTAGATTGACTAGATTGTTATTCTTAACAAGGTAAAAAATAATTTCATGAAACATAACAATACCCTCAAAATTTGAAGTGTTTATTAGAGAGATTCAGTTTAAAAAAATATGAAATTTATTTCAAACTATTCTCTTATTCTTATTCTCATATTTTTTATCTTATTCCAGTCGGATTATTGCTGTCTTTCTAAAATAACACGGTAATGCCATACTTTGTAATTTAAACCTTATTTTAGCCGTATTATATATGACTAGCTAATTCTAATGACAGTTGAAACGAGTAGGGACTCGTTTCAACTGTCATTGACACTTTCAACCATCAATCATTTTATTCCACCCGGATTATTGCTATCCGTCAAATCAAACTAATTTTGTCACCTTCTTATTTTAGCCGGTTTATATATAACTAGCCGTCGAATGTAAGGTCATAGTTCCACAGTAGCGCCCCAAAGCTGCGAAGTTAGGGCGTCATGCCCTATAAATCATATATAATCGTTCAGGTTAGATGGGCTATGTAAAATGTGTACGTTACATGGAGCTTACCCTCGTACGGTAATTTCAACCTGACTCAAATTATGAAGCTTGAATGGTGTAAAATTTTACCTAATATCGTTATTTTGACAGAGATTTTAATAGACTTGACGGGATGTATGGAAATTGTAAGAAACATAATGGATAACATTAATTAACATTGTCTGAACATTAATATAACATTGTATTAGATATTCGGTTCATCATAGAAACAGTTAGCGCAAACTTGATGTCTTGATTACCATGCGTAATGGTGACATAATATCAACGCTAACTTTTTATAAGATAGGGAGATTAATAATGCAAAACTACTTTTTGTTTATATTTTCTAACCTAAAAATAAAATACATTGTGCTTTCTGAATCGACTGTCGACTAAAGTATTCGAAATTCCACTTTGGTTAAGGAAAAGGTTTTTGACATTTTTGAGTGAGAGTAATTAATAACAAATAGAGTCGTCGATTTTAAATAAATTAACATGAGTGACTTCTCTGAGGGTGGCAGTTAAAATCATTAATAATTTATATATAGAACGAGACAAAGACAATTTCAAAGAAAACCATATTTCAAATTACATATTTTCAACAATTTCCTGCGACAGATACGACATTATATTATTCCTGGTTATGAAACTGAGTCGTGGTAGTAAATTAATATCGTGTCGGTATCGGTAAGTGTAAAAGTCTACAGTCTACTCCAACAATGATTTTGCTTTTTAATTTACCTTATTTCTTGGAATTATTAATTTTCATGCCTATTATGTTTGCAGTCTTTTATTAGCTTTTCATTATAGCAACATTTGTTTAAATTAATTTAGTTCTTTCAAAAACATTATTAGCTATTTTAATTAAGTATACTTATTAACTAATTGTATCATTAATTTTTTTAATGATTTATACCAAATTATTTATAGAGCAGTGATCGTTGCAAACGTCTAAAAATATAATGTCAGGGCTCAGCTCAGTTGGTAGTAACTCTGCCTTCAATGCTGTGGGTCGTGGGTTCGATTTCCACCTAGAGCAAACGTTTGTGATAAACATAAATATTTGTTCTGTGTCTGGGTGTTACTATGTATTCTATACATGTATTTACAAAAAAAAATGTAGGTATATAAGTATTCTATCAGCAATTTAATTCCCATAGAACAAGCTAAGCTTAGTTTAGGAATATACTGTGATGTGTGTGTGAATTGTTCGTGTGTTATTATTTGTTTTTGTGTAACTTCTCAAACTATTCATTAATTCCTTTCTGAGTAGGTCTAAGTGGTGTAAGTACATTGTTTATGTGTAACCTTTTCTCAAAGTATATTCCTTTCTGAGTAGGTCTAAGTGGTGTAAGTACATAGCGTCTTAGCAAATCAAAAAGGAAAAATTACAGTGATCTCGCTCGTCAACAGATATAAAGCATCTCGAAGTGGTTAGTGCAATTTCATCGGAGCTCCTCATAAATAAGCAACCCTGTGTTATTACAAGCGCCTTAATCAAATGATAACATCGCAACATCATCGTGGCAACTTAATCGGGCTCTTCCAGTGAAATACCTCCGTGTTCTCGAACGTTACTCGATCTAACTTTTTTAAAGCACGATCGTGCAAGTAAAGGAGAATCGCCAACTCTCTGTGGAGGAACAATGAGGGCCATGACTAAAAAAAACTCTTCCCACAAGGTTGCCACTTAGTACGTTTGGAACTGCTTTTGCAGGCCTACCTTTCATAGACACTAAAACACAGAACTAACCTCTTTAATCACATAAAAGTTTTTTCTTATGGAAATCAAACCCACAGCCCACAGCGTGGAAGTAAAAGTCAAGGGAGCTTGATACATGTCATTTTGTATGTTATTTTTAAAAGTTGTCAAGTACAATTACAAGTTTATAACTTTTTGTCTATCTAGACAAGGGACATATATTTCAGAATTTCATAGTTTTTTTTCTCACGCTGATCTCGATTACAAGAAATTATCAGTATAATAAGTATTGCTCATTAGTAAGGGCTTAAGTTGAAGAATTACAAGCTTCAGGCAACCATGTTCATAAAATTACGAACGATTTCGGTAGAGCCTATTACTTTTTTTTAAACCAGTACTGCGAATTATTATGATGTTAAAAAAACTACTAAAACTGCAGCATCGTAAAGATTTATAAAACTGATTGTTTGGTGCATTGAAATGTTATTTTAAAATGAATGAATAAAACCACTTTATTGTGGATAAAAATAACACAACAATTATTTGATTTAAAAATAGGTTAAGCTTGAAATGTACAATAAGCGGCCTTATCAATCTATAATGATCTCTTTCAAACACACTTTGGACGGAGATGACTAAATAAATATTTTTGACAAGAATAAAAACGAACTACTAAAGGTCTTATGAGGTCAGTAATTAAAACAGATAAAGGACATTAATTGGTGTATTTTCCAGGTACCTACTGTAAATTGATTTCTTTTCTGTTAATAATGATTTTAAACATTATAATCCAAATATTATTTTTATATTTTTTAGTTTGATTATTACATAAATTATTATATTGCAAGTAATAATTACACAATGATTTATTACTAAATCTAAATTATTTATTAGAACCTAAGTGTTTACACCATTAACTTGTAACAGCTACCCGTAATTTACATGGCCGAGCCATCGGTCAATCATGACACGAAAAACGACCAATTAAAGCTGTTTTCATAATGGCTACCTTATTTTAATAGTAAAAACTTTTTTACTTTTGCTATTGGCTTATCACGAGAAAAGAGGCTTTAAATACACAATTTTATACACTCTAATCCCAAACTAAACAAAGTTTGTACTATGGGAACTAGACTGCTGATAGAATACTTATATTTTTTTTTGTAAATACATACATAGAATACATAGAAACACCCAGACACAGTAAAAATATTTATGTTCACCACACAAACATTTGCTCTGGGTGGGAATCGAACCCTGTTCTGTGTCTGAGCGTTTCTATGTTTATATGTGTGTATTTACAAAAAAAATGTATCTAAGTATTCTATCAGCAGTCTAGTTTCCATAGTACAAGCTTTGCTTAGTTTGGGACTTGAGTGTGATGTGTGAAATGTCCGTGAATATTTTGTTATATTTTTTTTTTCTTAATATTATTAGAATAAAAATGCTGTGTCTAAACCCTTACCAAGTATTTCTACGTATGTTTGCATGTACTGACAGAGTAATTCTACGTGATTTATGATATCCGATACCATGTTTTCGATGGGACTGACCCAATTATTTGGAGGTCATTATGGGTCACTTAGTGCTTAATGATAGTTTGAATAAAAACTCGTTTTAGAAGTGGCTAAGAACCATTAGAAATGATTTACTTAATCGCATTATCATATTTTGTAAGATTTATTTTGGATAAAAATCTCTTAGTACAAATTAACTTAGTTTGAGACTAGATAGTAACACAATTTCGTAAACTATTTCTATATTCATGACAGGCGTCACAGCTCAGGTTGTAGTGGCTCTGCCTTCCTTGCTGTGGGTCGTGGGTTCGATTCCCAGAACAAACGATTTTGTGATGAACATTAAATATTTGTTTTGTGTCTGGATGTTTCTATGTATTCTATGTATATAAGTATTCAGCAGTATAGCTCCCATAGTACAAGCTTATCTTAGTTTGGGACTAGAGTGTGATGTATAAAATGTCCGTGAATATATTGCATAGCATTTTTTTGCTCGATTACGCATGTACAGTGTTAGGTTATTTTCGTTAGGTATTTTCGTTACGAAATTTCAGGATTCGGTCTCCACGCTCAAGGCCCGCGATAGAAGCTATGCAATAGCTTAAAAAAATAGTTACTGGGTTTTTGCTAAGATACCAAACTACTAATAACAAGCTACTTATATACTAGACAAGTCATATTCGGTTAGTAAGGAAGCAATAAAACTAATGACCTACATTTAGTCGGCAGTTCTTTAAAATTATGATGTTACGGCCCTTTTCAACATGCCGAATTAACTTATTAAGGGCATTCATTAATAATAAAAAGTCATATTTCATCGTTATAATCATTGAGCTCTATGAGTTTGGGAAAAATATTTATTATTTTTAGCCTTACAGATGTTTATTTGCGATTTCTCTATTGTTTAGGGTTTAAATAATATAAGACGTAATGGTAAAAATAGTACGTAAGTCATGTAAAGGGATACAATTGTTTAAGAATGGTTGTTCTATGTACTATTTATATCATAAAAAAATATGGACATTTTATACATCAGTCACAAAGTATAAACAACTTGTACCACGGTAACTATAGGTGATAGAATATTTCTTAAATAACAACTACATAAAAAAAAATCAAATTGTTTTTTGAATTTATAAAAGAAAATAACACTGCATTTTGCATCAATCATTTTTTGTACGCGGAAAGCCGTCAGCGTGCGGCTAGGCGTTTGGACAAAATATATACCTATTTATTAAAATAATTTATTCATACAACGTAGGTACAATAACCGATCGAGCCTCGATTTATTGTTATGGTTCTTTTTTTAGTTTTTCGTTTGTTTTAGTAGTGGAACCTCTATAAAAACAAATACATACTCACTACAAAAATACAGAGAAAAATAGTGAGAATATTCTCACTATTTTTTCTATGTTTTGTGGTATTTACAAGCACACACCAATGACAAAACGTCTTTCAAGGTCACGTGACTTGACGTTTAACTATAGGTATAAGGCTGAAAGTGACGTGTAAACTGTAGCTCTACCATGAGTTTTTACAATCTATATTCGCTAGCGTCTGCAGTTAAAAATGTATGAATATTTGAACAGCGCCTCTAGCGGATAGTTAGGTACTAAAATTCGTAATACTAATATTTACGTAACTACTGTAGTAAAGTCAGGCGATTTTATTGTGACAACTCATGGTAGAGGTACTGCAGTCTTGTTATTTAATGCTATTGTTTCCAAAAATGGCTGTCATTCCCTAGTCAAACTAGCAAACAACATCAAAAATGGATAAAGACACTTTACGCAAATATCATTGGAAAAAAAAATACTTATAAATTTGTCACGTTTGTAACGTGATTTTAAACTCACGGGTTCACGTTTGTTTCAAATCCGCGAGTTGACGATTAAGTCTAAATCTAGTGCCTGTATTCCACTCAAAACTCCCAGCTATGTTTAGTTCGGCACTAGATAGCGAAACATCCATACATATTTATTTACATTTAATTTAGCTTCTAGTACATAACAGCTTTCAATCCTGAATAATAGAGTGAAACGTAAAGCTGTTCTAACATTACTTATTCAGCGTTAGATGCATGTGTTTACGATGTATTTGTATCGCGACTCTGACGACACTGTTTGCACTAGAAGCTACTAAGATTATCTTCAGAGAGCTTGTGAATCTTGAACTAGTGTGAGGCAGGTGATAGTGTTCGCAAGGAGGCTTTTGTTCTTGTATCGCTAACTACAATGTAGTTTGCGCATTTTCAAACGACTTCAAAAAAAGTTTTTTTGGGTATGATGCGCGATCACACACTGCCAACTGTGAACCGATTTAATTATTTTTGGTACAAAAATATTGTAGGTATTTTGCCACAAGGTAGTGACGTGTTGGTGTATGTACGTGAAACAGTTTTGTTTCAATGTCACGTCTAAATTTTTTGTGAAATAAAGTGAACTTCTTAGTTTATGGAGATTATGACTCTAGGGATACTAAAACAGTTGAAACAAAAAAATGTAGACCAACTAGTAATTGTAGTATTTTTTATTTTTAAACAATAAATTCTTAAATTAAACATGCGTGTCAGAACACCAGTGCTCTATGATTATATTAAAACCTATTTATTGCCGTATTCTATATCTTTCCTCACTCCCCTTCCTTACCAGGCTAAGTTAGTGTTCTAGCAGAACTATATTGCTAGCTGAGTGTTTACATATTCAATAGGTAGCGGTCAGGTTCACACGGTACGTATGTTCCTTAAGCAAAGCCTTGTTTCTGACTAGATAAGCCCAATTAAAGTACTTGGCTACGTCACATACCTACTGAACTGTAATTTATTATTTGTAGGTAGTTAATACCACAACACTGTAAATGCTATCATTAGTAAAGAATGGCTGGATTTGTCGGCAACTAGTGCATTAAATAGAAAGCACGTGCAATTTTAGAATAGTCTATTTCAACTTATTTCTGTTACCGCTTCTGCTTCTTGTCGTGAGTCGTGGATTTGATTCCAACCGCGAACAAACATGGATGTTTGGTCTAAAGTTTGAGTGAAATTATGTACATATTAACAAAATAATAACTTTGCTTAAATGTTAACAAGATAGCGATGTGCAAAATGTGCATAAATATTTATTTTCAAAGGTATTCGGTAAGGCCAGCTAAAACAATATGTTGAATACGTGAGCTTTATGATTATCTATTTCAATATCTCTTACTTATTTCAGTTAAATTTAAATTTTCTTCAATTTAAACAACCTAAATATAGTGTTTTCACACGCTGTTTGAAATTAGCTCAACTGAAATCCGTACATTCATAAACTTGTAAGCAGCTTGCATGAATGAATGTAACAAACACATGCATAGCTTGTGCATGCATGAATGTAACAAACACATGCATAGGTTGTGCATGCATGAATGTAACAAACACATGCATAGCTTGTGCATGCATGTAACTCACACATGTATAACTTGTTCGTGCAGTCCACACTTGCATAGTAACTTATGACCACATGCTTTGGGTACAAGATAGGTATTTATTTATTATGTTTGTGCTTTATGCGGGAATTTGTATTATTACTGGTATTTCAACGACTTAAATTTTAAAAGTCGGTGCCCCTACAGCCCTACTTTTTTTATCAGTAAGTATGTAAAATCTTATCCCGTGAAGCGATTGACTTGAAACTTGTTATAGTGTTGAAAAGAAATAAAAAGGATATGCATTTAGATTTTGTAAAATCATCCCCCATCTTCCTTAAAATTGGAATTAAAGTTTGAAATTCTAATTTGATAATTGAAATTTGAGTTGTTTGCTTTTACAACTAGATGGCGAAAATAAGTAAAAAAAATATTATACGCATTACAAATGTGAGTACATGAACAAGAAAGTCTTTGTCTTTGTTTTTTTTCCCACCCCAATATCACGATCGCAACATAAAGATGATGAAATCAAATCCTTTGATACTATTTATACGGTATAAATAGTATCAAAAGATTTGATTTCATATGGTATAAATTATACCAGTAATCTACTGTTATTAAACCTATAAAAGGGTCTAATTTATCCATTAAGTATAATTTATAATAAATGGGACGAAGCGTGACTACATTAATGCGTAAAATTTGATTGATTGCTTTAACTATGACTGACTTTTATTACTTAGTACGAGCAAGGATCAATAAGTTACGGTCACGCCTTGCTCAAAGGACTTTAAGTTATAATTCCTATAAAAGAAATATAACTTAAAGTAAAAATCAAAGTCATTCAATAGAAAAAGTGTAAAGAACTTCCTTCCGTTGATACAATGCTTAAGAATATGATTTGCATTGACACCCGATCAATCTGTTCCTATTAATGCCACTCTAGTGAGTACAAGTCGGTTTTATTAACCGCTTACTAGTTTAAATCTAAGCACAGCTTGCACTAGAACTAGATTATTGCTAGAACATTTCAATGTGAAAACATACCTATATAGGTAACCCCCCGGGTATTCGGATGCGCGTACAAACATTATTGTTTGTCATCACATAAATGTTTGTTCTCATAACATGAACAGAGAAATATTTAGGTTTGACAGTTGTTAGGTTTTATGATGATCTTCAGTATTTTTTTAAACGCAAAGAAATAGAATCTGTTTTAATATAGAGTGCAAAAAATGCATAATATAAAAATGCTAATAAGATTCGATCAGCAAATGTTGTTCCGGCTCCGTGATAATAAATAATGAAATAAATATTCTCGGACGTTTCACAAATCACACTCTAGTCCCAAACTAAGAAAAGCTACTATGGAAACTAGGCTGCTGATATAATACTTACATACATTTATTTTGTAAATACATAGAAACACCCAGACACAGAACAAATATTTATGTTCATTACACAAACAATTGTTTTGGGTGAAAATCGAACTCACGACCCACAGCATGAAAGACAGAGCTACTACCAACTAAGATTTGATGCCTGTCAAACACTTATGTCACGATGCATTAAATAATAAAACGAAACAATAGTCAAAGTTAGTATCAAAGTATCAATACTCATGTGGGTCATGTGCCGGCTCATTATGCACGTTGAAGCCTCAATTACGTCAGATCACCTGTACAAATATAAGTACCTAACATACCACATCAATAAAACATGAAATTGGTCAGTGAATTTGCAATTTAATCGGAGATTATTTTGTAAAACAATGCCATGTGCCGCTTTCCGTTTCACGGACATGCCATCTCCATATTCATGAAGCGTGCTCATTCGTAGCGCGATGTACAAAAATATATTAAATTAGTAATCCAGAAGTGTTTTACAGCCTTCTTTACTGATACTAATTCATTCACAAAAAAGTCTTATCATATATACCTTTTTACTGACACGTGCTTTAGAATACGTTCCATGTTTAGTAAAAGCGTACTATTGTGTGTTCTATGTTACAAGTAATAAAGTTCAATATAACTGAAAGTTGTTTCAAAGTCTTATCAATTTTGATACGCGCGATCAGTTGAGCCTAAGTCGATTGTAATTCGTCGCGTAAAATGCCCCATCATGTTGAATTTAATCGTTGATTTGTGACCGGATTACCAATCGCATTATTGGATTGTTTAAATGACACACCAGATGCATTAATTTTCTTTTATTACCGCTTTTTACTTGCATGAAATGTTTACGTTTTCTGTATCATATTTTCGCATTTTGCATTTATTCTTTGTCCGTTGAGTGGATGATTAATGAGCTTTTAAGTTCTTGCTTTTGGCATTTTCAATTGGGCACTTTGGATGGTAATTTGTTTCGGAATTTAATCTGTTATAATGATTTGAGAGGAGGTATTTAAAAAGTCTTTGAAATTTGACAGTTATTATCATGTCTTTCTGTTTGTAAATCTGTTGTTTCGAAAATAGTAATAAACTGTTTTTTATGCTTTTCAGACTTGAATCGATATGGTTTTAGAGTTAAGTTTTAGTGGTCATTATTCTTCTTCTTCGAGTCGTTGAAATAACCATTATGTAAAAAAAACTAGTGGTCTTTAAAAATATGGTAGCAATATATGATATGTAAAAAAAAAACAAAATCAATTAATTCTGTATCTTTATTCTGTAAAATCACAGAGATAATTTAGAATCGTCGTATGTACTAGGTGATATTAGGTGCCATGTCCACATGACCAGTGTAGTGAATATCACAAAGATTTAGACATTTAGATCGTCGTAGGTATATACTAGGTGATTAGATTCTTGGTGCCAGTTCCATGCGACCAGAGGTGTCTAAGGGTTCAAATTACCAAGTTGTAAGTAATAATTCAATCGTAACCAAATAAATTCAAAGGTTCAACATCCCTTATCGTTCCCTACTATTAGAAAGCCTAAATCAATCACTAGCAAACAGTATACGAGTAATTTATCCCAGTAACTGGCGCCCTACAAAAGCCGCCCATCGATTGTAATGCGAACGAACCCCGTGCTTAATGATGGGCCAACCGCTCCCGATACATTCGTACATCCATATCACAGTATGGAGGAGATACAGTATTGAAGCTTCGATAAATTCTTCTTGGGTGTCAATTCATCATCATCATTGGCTGCCTATCTTAAGCTAAGTGGGGTCGCCACAACATTTCACTCAATCCTATCATTCGTCAACTGAATCTACTCTTCTTACATTCATATCATCTTTCACACAACCCAACCACAACTTTTTTTGGCCTTTCTATACTTGCCCCCCCTGCCACACTTACATTTATTTATTTATTAACCTACAAATTCAAACGAATTCTTTAGATAATTATTCACAAAAAATTCAAAGCTGATTCGAGTAGAACTTTGCTATCCTGATCCCCCTGTCTGTAGTATCGATATGTCTCGTAGCCGTAAGACCTCTTGTGCAGATCGCCGGTCACAAAGGGCAAACAAACATTATGGGACATTGATTGAATGGTGGACCGCAGTCCGAGGTTCTATTACACGATTGAAATAAATAGAAAAACAAATATCATGTCAATAATAAAAATAATTCAAACGATAACCGTATGTTTGTTTTAAAGTAATGATACTGTTGATTTTGTTTATTGTTGCGATATCATCGAATTCGGGCGGACCGCATTAGTTTCGGACTAATTACTCGATGCTCTGTCGCCATTAATTACCAAACGGAACTATGCTATTCGTGCTAGCTTTAATCATAATTATTGACTGTAATTTAGCGGTTAGAGATTGGGTGGATGCGAACTGACATTGCAATAGATAAACCTCACAGCGTTGATTTTACGTACCTACGTAACTAAATATTAATTCAACATTAATTTTGTGATGTTAGAGATACATATTGTTTACGCTTAAATTTAAATTTTGTTTGTTAAGGCAAGGTAAGTTTCCGTTATTAATGCTAGAATTATGCTCTTATATATAAATTATTTCATAAAAATCAAATGTTTTTTCAAATCTGTCAAAATAACTGAATTTGAATCATCAATTTTAAGACCCAAGAGCGGAGTTCATACCACCAGGCTGCCAACATTATTTTTTAAGAACATTTCACACATTGTGATTCCCAAACTAATAAATAAATATTATAAGTAAAAGTAAAACATATTCAATTCCATATCCACACTCAAGTTCCAAGACAACGAATATAAATCATCCGCCATATGGATTGCCTGTCGCGTCGGAGTTACAAATGCTTCAGGATATTACTTACTACGCTTTCTATGTACTTTCATAATAAACAAGCCATTGTATCTTATCTAGATGATTTATAAACGGGACACTTTTTAGCTATAGGTAATAAATAAATAGGTGATACACTTGGGTGTCTGATAAATATTAAGAGGAGAATTTTCCTATAACGCCACCCTGGCGATCTTAGAGACATAGTTTGACGCACTGCTGACGCTGCTACTGCTACTGCCCCTTAGCGGTCAGATGACTGTGCCTAGATTGAGAAGAATAAAAATAAAAATATAACATATATCTATTGTACACCAGAAAAAGAGAAACAGAACAGAGAGACGATAAAAACAATACGTACAATGGGCGATCTTATCGCTATAAGCGATCTCTTCCAGACAACTTGAGAAGAGTTGTACCTCCGTCGACTGGTCGTCAGATCCTCATCACTTACTGCAGGATGTACCGTGGACGTTGACAATTGGATCTTGTGTAGCTCTTTACATGCTTCGCTTAACCCATACCTTTAAACATTCATCATCAGCCTCAATCCAAGTAGTCTGAGTCTAAGAATATACTTTACTCTTGGAACCTACCCTACCTTTTACAAAAGGACCTAGTTTGAGTTTTGGTGTCAAGTGACCTAGCGCAAGTAAAGAATTTATTTGAGAAACTTGAACCTTTTATTGTACCTACCTAGTTACAATAAAAGGTTCAAGTTTCTCAAAGAATCAAATAGTCTGCAGGTACAAAAACCTCCAAACAAAATAAGTATCTACTTACCTACACGCTAAGCACTTTACCTATACCTATTCACAAAACCTCATGCAACGCTCACTAATGTATAAAACAAAACTTATTGATCTCTGATTAAATAATTGATATTTGATTTCTGGACCACTAAACGCTCATTTTTAAAAATTACTACATTTATACAAACTGTTAGATAAGCAATGACTTTAATTGCATTCATGCTTGGAATAAACAATAATCTTTAATACAATGTTGCCAAGACAATGTGTTTGGTAAACCAAGACGGTAATAAAATATTTACTATCACAGGAAATCGTAAAACGATAGCGCACGCATTTAATGTCAATCAGAATATCGAGTAGCGGTATATGTGAAGCGGTATACACCAGGTGATGTTAGGGAACTAGCTGTTTTATATTTCTGTGTCTGCCTAAGAGTCTAACATAAGAAATTGTTTAGTAGCGTTGCAACTACTAAACAGACTATTAAATTTAACTACTAACAGGTACCCTTTATTATTGAAAATACCTAGTATAATTTTAGTACCTACCTATACACAAAAACTACTGCATAAGTTCAAGTGATGATTTTAAGTCATCTTTCTTCTGATCATATTTGCCTTGACAGTTGTACCTACCTTTATGAATTTTATGAAAACCTTCGATAAAAGCATATTTTTGTCTTTCTCGACGTAAATAATTAAATGTTAATCTTTCCCCTATCATCTTTGCCTCTACAGTTGAACTTGGACTTTTATAAAAACCATCGATATTGGAACAGTTTATTTGTATCATAATTAATTAATATATTTAGTTAAATAACTCTTTGTATCTATCACTTCATTAGCTATAAAGTAAACATTATAAACAGAAGAGCGTAATCACGTTTCTACAAATAAATTCACGCTCACTGAACAGAAAAACAGAGAAGTGATGAACTTTAAACTTGAAGTGTCGCGGAAAATTTCCTCAAAGGGAAATTTGCTTCCGTAGTGCTCATAGATAATAACAAAGCGTGCTCATTCCGTTCACAGACTCTGAAAGGACATGGAGTAGAAAATGACTCAATATTTATTTATTTATTTATTTATTTTTATTTTCTAGGAAAACAAACAGTCACAATGTAAACTATATTGAATCTAAAATTATAAATATGGACCACTTATAAGTTTTCCACCACTTATATGACACTCTACACTTTATATCCTTTTGAGGTCCTGTCTGAAAACCAGCGCTGCTTCCACACCTGTGGAAGTGGCATTAAGCTGAGACTGGACCTGTTTGACAGCACATGTACTTACAATTTTATTTTCAATGTTTTTTTTCAAATATTTGTCCTGCTCCTTACCATGGAAATCTACCTAGGTAAGTTCGCATGGTATACGAGCTATATATTTTTAAGCGGTTTCTTTCGTACTTTCGGTTTTTAGAGTATGTACTTACTTTTTAATCTTGTTTGTCTTTTTTTTATTTTACTTCATACAATTTTTGCTAACTAATTTCGCGATGTAATCCTTCAAAAAACTTGTCTCATGTATTATATACGTATAACTTGATAACTTGTATGATGTGATAAGCGGTCTCTATAAGCAGTTACTAAAATTAGTTTTCTATGTTCCATGGCACAAAGTCTTAACGAAACAGTGAAGCAATGTGCGATGCATCTTGGCACAGCGCCACATGACAGCCTACTTGACGCCATTTAATTGAATTTAAGACTAAATACGTTGCCTATTGTGTTAACAAAAGCGTGTATTTTTTATTTTTAGGGTTCGGACCAAAAGGGTAAAACAGAATCCTATTACTAAGTCTGTTGTTTGTTTGTCTGTCTGTTCGTTACCAGGCTAGCGAACGTACGAATACCTATAGCAACGAATACCTACAAAAAAAATTAGATTAATATTTAAGGGAAACACCAAGTTTTTGTATATCATACCAGTAGTACGCCTCGGCTTCGCACGGGTAGCCTATATAAAAAATATCATTATAATATAGCCTATGTTCAGCGCAGATAATGTAGCTTCACAAATGTGAAAGAATTTTTGAAATCGGTCCAGTAGTTTCAGAGCCTATTCCATGCAAACAAACAAACAAACAATCAAATCTTTCTTCTTTATAATATTAGTTCTTTATAATATGAGCCATAAACAAAACCTTGATGTTTGCGCTTGATACTGACTACTGAATCCTTTTTGCGTGAATCCGAAGATTTTTTTTGTATTCACACCTAGTCACTTTTTTTTTTAGCTAATATTCTAATGTTAAGTAAAATGTCAGGCAAAACGGAATCCTTAGACACATGAACTTATAAAACTATTCCTTTACTATCCTGACCCCGTTCAGAAGCATTACGTGTCTTCATAACGTAAGGCGTAGTGCACAATATAAATTTTACGAGCAGAATTAATCCGATGACGAGACGTCCGCTTGCTGTAATTGTGTCACATTCGGCTCTCATAATAATTAATTTCAACATCAGCTCTGGCATTCGTAATCAGGATTATAGGAATGACGAATTAATACTAAATATCGTCCGGATTTACTAATTACCCATTGGAACGAAGTTCCTTATTGCGTGTTGCGAAAGGGTATTCGAAAGGGGTCGACGGAAAAAATTAAGACTAAAACTTGTAACGTGTCGTAACCACTATGGTCTTATTTTTTTTTTGCTATAAGCCGTGCGGCCTGTGCTTGTTTCTCTGTCTCTTTTTCTCTCTCAGAAAGCAAGCCAGTTATTAAATTAAGACTTCGTTCCATCCGGGTGTCCATTGACACCTCACAAATATTTTTTTATGTATTACCGATTGATCGCAATCACCCTTGTTAAGTGATGATGCGGCATACGGTGTAGCGCGTTTGCCTAGATAAAACCTATTTTGGTTAGAAAAAAAATATCCATTTCTATCATCATGGACGCACAATACTAACCAGCTAAGCTCGGGGGTTCCAAACGGTTCCTAAAAACCAGTCCCGAAACCGCTAATACAGGCTCTAGCATCGATGCCGGTAACTGTTCCGGGACCTTTATGAAGAACCCCTAAAAACCTTAAATTACCGGTTCTTTAGCTATAATTTCTTGGCAGTAGGTAGAATTGAAAACGCCACGCCCACGCCGTTGTTATAATAATTGTGCTATCAATAATTTTCTAATATTCAACAATATTAATTAAGGAATCTGTAGAAAAGTAATATTTCATAGCAACTTCGATAAAAACAAACATTTATAAATATACCAGGCAATAGTGATTTGAATAAAATTGTCCTCAATTTAATTGACAGCGTGATATTTAATAGCACTTACGGAAACACTGCTGTATTATTAGCTGACAGTGTACACTTTTTGGTCACTTTTCGCTTTATGACAGGCAGTGTACGTGCAAAATATTTTATGTCGTCGAACACGTTTATTTACGGTTTTATAATTTTGGATGACATGTTTCTGGCTACTTTTTTGGACATTTTAATGTATTTTAAGCACAGTAAAGGGAGGAATGACGGTGACCTATTAGTCTTAAATTTTCTTTTTTGATTCAAGTCATAATATTTTAAGTAAAATACTAAGAAATCTAAATAACCTTAATGAAGAAAAAAAAGTACGTTTTATATTTACTTTTCAACTAAACCAAAAAACATAAACAGCCAAGTTTTACCCAGCATCCCTTATTTGTCGCTAAAAACCTTGAGAGCCTAAATACATCACAGAGCCCTCTCAGATTTTTTGCTTAAACCACAAAACCCGAATATATATTATTAGAGACGGCGACGTCGCTTTTATTTGCCAAAAGAATTAAACCAAAGCAAAAAAAACAGAACTCCAATTACTTTATCATACATTCTTCATATTTATTTTGTGGAATAATATTTTCGGTAACTGAATATTATTGCTTGCACACAAGTAAACGGTAAATATTTTAAGATGTTTGTAAATGAAATCACTCATGTCTCAGTATCTCAGCGTCTTTTTTCATTTGCTCTTCGCCATTAATAAGTTTAAATCCGCAACTATATATCAGCTCATATTAAAAGCCTATAAATCTATGGCTAAACACACGCACGACTTTAAATCAACTAACAGTACAGATTAATCGCAATCTTTTGATATATGACTGTAATATTAATAAATGTGCAAACTCTTGACAAAAGATAATATAATAAAAGCTACTTTGATAGAAGAAAAAGCGACGAAATTCAAGTAACGCCAGAAGTGTTACTTGAATTTATCATTCCCCTGCTTTTATCTCAGTATAAGGGGAATACAGGGGAATGTACAGGGGAATGATGATGATTTCTATGCAATATTATTCAATACAGTTGTATATAATACTTATTTGTTTATTTTACCAAAATATTATTATTTATTTCACGGTAAAAAAACAAAAGTTCACAAACAAGGATCTAATAAAGCTGTCCGTTTATAGCCAGTGCTATTTGTTAACCTCCTCCAATTTCCGGTCTTGCTATTTCCTATACGCGAAATTACCTATTCTCGAATGTCGAATACAAGTGTATATTCAGACCTAAATTAATCGGTAGCATTTATGCTGAAAATGTTTTGGAAGAACTATGACTTTTTTTAGACTACTGTGCAAGAAGCGCCAGTACGCCTATCCCAGCCTCTCAAAACCTGACAGGTTTTATCACGTTCAGTTTCTATGGTAACTCATCTTTATTCTGTGGCCTTTCTATAGACTAATGAGACTGTGACGTTATTGATAGGATTAAATACAGCTCAGTCATATCAGTCCACCAGAAATGCCACAGATAACCAATGAGTTACTATTAGAACCGATTTAAAACGTGGCAGGTTTTTAAATGCAAGGATAGGCCGGCAGTATTGGATATTAAATATTTAAAATAAAATGAATAGTTTAAATTTTGCTCGGAGGTATTTGGCTTTAAAATTTCTATGAACATAGCGTGCGCCAAATGTTTAGAGCATAATATTATAATAACGAAACCAAATATATTTTTGGTATTTGGCATTGTACATGTAAAATGTATTTACTGTAGCTATAGATGATATTTTTTTACTTACAATTTTTTAAGCCATTCTTTATGACATTGATGTTAGAAAGATTATAGATAACGATTGAATGATTTGATTGAAATCGATATGTAAAAGTGAAAAAATTGTTGATGAACAACAACATTTGCTCTGGGTGGGAATAAACCCACGACCCACAGCATGGAAGGTAGAGATACTACTAACTGTCACATATTCACATAATATCGATACATGCGCCTGCCGTGTCGTATCTCCTTTCAATAGCAGTTAGTGAAGTTGCTATACACCGATAACACGATGTATTCAAATAAATTGTTACCAAACAAAGTTGTAGAGTGTTAAATCGACCTGGACTATTAGCACTAGTATTTGGTTGAATCTAGGTACTTTTTATATTTGATATAATATTTTATTTTGTTATTGACTAATATCTAAAACAAAAGACAATTTTAAAAGTCAAATGAATGGTTTAATGAGTTAGTCAAAGTTTGTTACTTTGACTAACTCATTATGACAGCTGAATTTATTATGACTGACTGATGCCATTTTTAGCATGAAAGTGCTATAAAAGGGTAAAAAAGACATTGAAGTCAGCTAAAAAAATTCAATGGATTCAGATCATTCACTAAGACCTTCTTTCTCATTATAAAGATCCAACAAGAACATTGTTATTGCAAAAATACAAAAAAAAAACACAGTAGAGAAGGTACTACAATTTTGCCTGAGACATTCGTCTAAATAAAACCATTGAAGATCCCCAAATTGTAGGACTAGATTTAGTACGACATAGGTAATAAGTATAGCATAAATATGTTTATTAATTCAGTAGCTTTTTCAGAAACTATATATATATATGAATGTAATTTTTTAAATATCCTATTTAAGGTGAGGTTAATCAAATTCCAAAATCTTAGAAACCAGTGTTAAGGGCACAGCAAACACTGTTTACTGACGATGCGGTCGCAACCGGTGACCATAAAGCTACGCTTCCTTAACACGAGCTACATGCTGCCCAGTTTGTCCAGACACATTGTTGGCAACAGCTTCTACCACACTCCATACAAATTCAAAAGGCGGGGAAAGACAGCGCAGCCCAATTTATGCTGGATAGCGAGCTTGTAACGTTTGGTAACAGCATGCGAAATAAACTATGATAACTCCGAGGTATGTGGTCTTCGGTGTTAAATATCCTAGCGGGGTTTTAAAGACCTGCGAACATGGCTGGAACAGTTGGAAATTAGAGCTAGTTTTGTTATTAGGGCCTTAAGCTGGTATTAATGGAAATAGGAGTTTGCTTAGCAAAATGGGGATTCAATTTATTTGTTTGAAAGTTATTATTAAGTTTAGATATCTAGTTAAGTACTTTTATATCTTTTGCATATAAAACTTTTGCAATGGTATGCTATGGTAGCTCAACTATTTCTTATGTAATTTATATATCATATGTACATTTGGTAAATACTGTACCTAATAGTCGTAAGTTTGTGAATAAAGTACAACTTGTGTTTCAACAGACCGCATTGATGTTGCCCGTTTTTGGGCGAAATAAATTTGACAAAGGAAAACTGCCAACAAAGAAGAAGAACAGACCGCAGAAAGGGTTACAGATACTTTTTGCTTCAGTTTTAAGATATTTTAAGAAGAAAAATGAAAGACAAGGAAAGGCATGCCATTGCTTAAATTTTTGCTTAAAGTTTATAGAGATCTATTAGTTATTGTACCTACTCGTTTCATTCTATCGATTAATAAAGTTATGACTTTGTTAATTGATAGATCCTTAATAGACCTAATTAGCAAAACATTAATCACAATCTTATTTCTTATACTTATTCTTATTCTTATAATCGCTTTGTTAATATAAACTACTACTCTAAAATAACATCTATAGTAAAAGAACTATTTTTTTATTTTCCCAGAACTACCACCACTCTAAATATAAAATAGTATAAAAGTATGTATTTACCGTATACACTCTTATTCGGAAAAAAAATGTTCAAAGAAAACCATTATTTCCTAGTTCTTTTGTCAAAGAGTGTATAACGATATGAAATTTCTCATAACGCGAATCACCAGCCTCTGCTCTTTGATAAAACGATGTGTTACGTAAAAATGACTCGAAATTGCGTTGTTTCGCAAAGAAAGTTACGAGAATGTACATACAGGGTGCTAGGCTTATATGCTGTTCAGATGGTTTGGATAGTCCAAAATAGAAGATGCAGCGGGTTTAAAAATGTTACATCATGTGACATAGAAATAGAAAAACTTTATTTTGCGTCACAAACGTAACAAAAATTGATAGAACAGATATGTGAAATATCTTGATATTTGCGTGACAGCAAAACTAGCCATCGCTCAGCATATTATATTATAGTAGGAGTATGTGTACTTACTATTACGACGTTAATCTTTACAGTGGCACACTGCTATTGAGGCTTGACTTAATATTTTTGAAGATGATTTAAAGAATACGATTTTTTTTTTTTCAAATCTAGTATCAATTATCGAGTAGAGAAAGAAGAGAAGAGAGAGAAGAGAAGAGAATAGAATGTCCGTATTTATTTATTTATAAATTGTTTGTTTGGTATTTTTTTATTTGGTATTGTTATTTATAAATTGGTCTGCAGATAGCTCAACTGTTTCTTATGTATTTTATTAATAATTATCTATATATATTTTATATTTATTGTACATTTTATAAATCTTATAACTTACGCCAGAGGGACCTTACGTGTTGTTCCATTACCCTGCGATGTGCTTCAGATGCGTGTGCGTAATATAAACAAAATCTCGGTTAGAGTCGCAATTTGCCTACACTTTGTTACAAAATGTTTTTTATAGATGTAGTTCCCAGGAGTTATAGTATTGTAGCATTTGTATCAAAATTGTGTTTTTACCTGTTTGTTTTAGGGTGGTATTTGTGATGAATTGACCGTGTTGTTTTTAGCGCACCATTAGTAACAAAATTCTGAGACAACCGATATAAAAATGGAATATGTATTGATATTTGTAAAGAAGTGTAAGTAGGTACTCGGTATTAATTTGTTATCTTTTAATAGATAGATAGAACTCTTTATTGCAGATATTTATTGTTATACTAAATTTATCTATTAAGTGAAGTACAATGGGCGGCCTTATCGCTATGAGCGATCTCCTCCAGGCAACCTTAGAATGGACTCAACTTAAAAGGAACAATAATAAATTTAATGAGTTTAGAAAAAATAATAATACGTAAAGTATTCTATCAGCGATTTAGTTCCGATGATACAAACTCTGCTTAGATTTGTACTTACTAATCACGATGTCTAAAAAGTATTTATTTATTATCTATTTAAAATATTTGTTTATTAAATATTTATAGAAACATTGCATTAAAATTCATAGTGGGTGGCAAACTATGTAGCAAATCAAGAGAAATAACTTCAAAGAAAAAGTAAATCATATTAAAGCCTGCATAATTGCATAATGTGCTGTAACGCAGCTTTACTGCAGGAGCGTAAGGTCGCATAATTTGTTTTATAGACCTAACGAGATTCTTGAGAAAGTCCGGACACACGGACTAGAACTTAGCACAACCAAAAAATATTTTGCCGTTTTGTACATATTACAAAGCACAAAATTAAAAATAAATTAGAGTCATTTATTTTCGTTATACATCGTTTTTTTATAAATGAATATATAACTTTAAAAGCGCTCGTGACATAATTTTATTACGTCAATTTCCTGAAAATTCTTTTAAAGGTATCCAATAAGGTTTAATTCGTGTATCTTACTAGAATCATCTAGTATGCAAGACGTTTCAAAGTGATCCTTGTGATTTTATTGAATAAATGCAACTGAAATTTGAAGTTTGTATTTCTAAGCCAATTTATTTCTATATATTTTCTGTAACATAACATACCTACTTCAATATTTTTTTACTCTCATATTAGGTAGCACGCATAATATTTTTTCCAAAATAAAACTAAGTATTTCTATGGTTTTGTAGCGTGAACTTTTTACTTGTGTGTAACATTAATTCTAGACTTTACGCGGCTTCTATTATGATCTGGAGGGGAAGCTCGAATAAATGAGACAGTCACCGTAACGTAAATCTAACATCTTCGAGTTACACTGCGCGTCAACGCAGGCTCGACTGTAGAACGTCCTAGTGTCATCGAGCAGTGTACCGTTAAGACACATTTAAGATTGTCTTATATTTATTCGTGCTGGCCTCTCTGCCAACACCTGCCATAAATTATTTTTTAGTTTATTTTGGATTCAGGAACGTTCTAAAAATAATCTTAATAACCAGATTTTATTTCGAGCATAAAACAAGGCTGTAATGTTTTTCTGTTATAGGTTTTTGTAAGATGCTTTTATCATAGTCATAATATTTTATTAATTGTGAAAACAGTTTTTGATAAACAGACTACGTTCTTTTGTGTTTCCCAAATAATAATATACAAACTAAATCAAATTACTAATTAGTAGGTACGGCATAATATAAAAAATGGACATGAAAAACGTTGAATTAGAAGTTTGCACGTAGTTCAACATTTTGTCGTGAAAGAAAAACATGGAAATTTGAAGACGCCAAAATGACGTCAATCTTTTGTTTTATTGATATTTTAACTAAACATCACATATTTTATAGACATTCACCCTGTAGGAGCATAGACAGTTGTACATAGCTGGTGAGTTGTTATTTCGGCATATGAACTTTGGTTTGCCATTTCTTAACATTGTTTTTTTTTGTATACCTAAAGCGTTACCCGAACCAGATAAACGCTGTGATCATCACTTTTTAAAATAATGTAAAACAACTTGCTATTTAGAATACAAGTTATTCTTGTAGCCCTTTCGAATATAATTCGATTCATATTGTCACTATTAAATATTTATATATCATAGAATAGAACACAGTTTTTAACACACCACGCTCTAGTCCCTTCATTTGTTTTGTTTTTGTAAATATATACAAAGTTACATTAATATCACGGACAATTCACACATCCCGCTCTATCCCCAAACCAAGCAGAGTTTGTATTATGGGAACTAGATTGCTGATAGAATAACTAATTCTATATATTTTTAGCAAATACCTACATAGTAACATACAGACCAGAACAAATATTTATGTTTATCGCAAAAACAAATGCCCTCAGTGGGGAACCCACAGCAAAGAAGGCAGAGCTAATACCAACTGAGCTGTGACGCCTAGGATCGGACGCCAGTCGGACTGTTGTAAAAAGTAAATCAAAAGCAAAAAAAATCTGTATTCAATAAAATCACAAGGATCATTTAGAATCGTCTTACAAGCTAGCTGATTCTAGATGCCAGTTCCACGCGACCAGAGCCTAGAAGACCGGGCAAGAAACTTACGGCCTGGTTCCTACCGTTTTTTTAGTTGGAGTGATCCATCTGATGAATTGCTGAGCTGCAGCTTTGCGGTAGGTACGATTCCGGGTAAGTACGCTGTACATTGCGTCGGTTTAATGAATCAATAAACTTTAATTGCAATCGAAAGATAGAGCTAAAGCTGAAGTTTTCTTGGAAGCGGTGAAAAGTGACGGTCGTGTTATAGCGTTGTTTAATAAAATAAGCTTATTGAGTAGGTAGCCTGTATTTAAGTCTAGGTTCACTCAAAAAATATATGATACAAATGTCATTAATAGGCTATTAGCAAAGGTTTTGCACTTAGTATTTGTACAAAAAAATATTGAAGCGATAACCGACTATTGGCTTAATATTCTCTAAAAGTAAAGATTTTAATTATACTAAGTATGCAGTTATTGTTTTTTTTTATAGATTATGACTATCACGACATTTCTCCAATTTTTGTGAATTAGGACTTTGCCATCACCCTTCTTAAAAAAAACAGTCTGTATAACATTCAATACTATAGGTATGTCATGCATATTTAAGACCTCAACTTAAAACATCCGTTCGTCATGAATCGATCGTAAAATTGTTTTGATATTGCAAAAGTTTAATATACGATAAATTTACTATCTACAAGGAAAGTGATAAAACCATTGTTTTTGCTGTTTAAAATAAAACAATCCCAATAAAGAACACGCGTAAATTACCATTAAAAATACTAAAATATGTAAATATTTTTAAATTGATTGTATTTCAACAGACAAAAAAACATTTTCATAAAACCTAGAATCAATTACTCATTATATAAAACGACTAGCTGACCCGTGCCCACTTCGTTGGGCATAATTCGACCGTTTTTTCTCCGATTCACTTTGCAAAACGGACTACCAAGTAGAAGCCTTTTTATTTTTCGGTTTTTTATAAAACCTCTTTTATGACACTCAGCAATAATGTGACTTTCTATTCGTGAAAGAATTTTTAAAATCGGTTCAGTATATCCCAAGATTACCCCTTACAATTTAACAAATATACAAACACACAAACTTAACCTCTTTATAATATTTCTAATCTATACTAGATTAGAAATTATATGATTTCTGTGTTTTCACGGATTAAAGAATATTTGAGTTTGAGTTAAACTTTAGTATCTAGGTATGTGTCATCAATCCTACCCTTATCCCACGTTAAGTGGGGTCGGCACAACATGTCTTCTTCTACTCACTCCTAATCATCATCATAAACCTATATCAGTCCACTGCTGGACGTAGGGCTCGCACTATTGAGCCCGATCTTCGGCTCCTCTCATCCAGTGTTTGCCAGCTACATTCCGCAGATCGTCGCACCATCTCGCCGGAGGGCGGTCTACGCTAAACGTGGTCTCCACTCAAATATCCGTTTGTTCCAACGATTGTCGGTTCTTCGGCAAACATGGCCATTCATATATTAATCATTTAGTAGGCATGTATAATGCAAATAAATAGTGTTCATTGGAGCAACATTCGTAAATTCGTCACTCTAAAGGACGTTTCATTTGCTGTTTCACTGGCTGCTAATTACAAATTTGATTGCCGTGGGTACTGAGAGCACAGATTCATTTGCAGGTACTAATGCACGGATATTTCACTACAATTGCTTTTAAATATACAAAGTTTCATAACTTATTTTTAATAGGCAGAGAGGAAATTAGTAGTTGGGCTTGGAATTGAGAATTGTGTAAGTTTTGCCAAATTCAATGTTAACATGCTAACTTTTCTGAAACAGTCATGATAACTCAGCCATTAATCAGTTTTTAGATTAAAAAATCGGTCTTTAATTATTTGTTTTTTTTTATGAAACTTTACCCTTCCTTCTACTCTATAATATACAAAGGTTAATTGAAAGAAAATACTAATCAACAATAAAGAAACTGAACACAAAAACTAACTGTGCGTTCTAGTAAATCTACAGGTTTTCCTCGTTACAACTTATAAATAAAAGTCACGTAAAACGTTCAACAAAGTTATCAATATTTACATACATGTATGTCGTTAAAAACACGCGTTGTGCGAATATAATACGATATATTTGCATTTAGAATGTTAAGTCTAAGAATAGGAATAAGAATAATTTATTGTAAAACTGACAGAGTGGTGGCCGAGGACTGACAAGAGAAACGTCAGGCGCACAGCGGCACGGTGGACTGACGATATCGTCAATACCGTGGGGCAGGCAATGGTTGAGAGCAGCTCAGAACCGTACGGAATGGAAAGAGCAAAGAAAGGCCTATACCCAGCAGTGGGTTAAGTCAGGCTATGGATGATGATGATTGTAAAACTGTGTATAAAGATCTTATTATATAAATGTTTTAACAGCCCATTTCGGTAATAAGTTAAAGCCTAAGTTAAGTCAAATAGAGTTTATTTTACTTTGTAGTCTCTTCAAAGTGATGTGTGCTGAAACGTGTCACGGCAGTGAGCACGGCTTCGTTTACGCAAATTAGCGTATGTATAGGTCTTTGTGACTTCAGGATTGGATTCTGGATTGGATACATTGCCAATGCCAATGCAGATTTTGAATAGAAAACTTTTATAGATAAAATGTAGCGGTGAAAGTTGTAAGTCAGAGATTGATGAATTATACCCCGAATTATTAAGGCGGGGTGGTTTGGGTGGTCTGGATTTTTAGGTTTTTTGAATAACTGTATCTCTACTGAAATGAAAAAGTTACTTGATTTTATTTGTTTGTAATAAAATTGAACATATATTCTAGGACTTTGTAGAATTAGAAACGTGAATAATATAAATTTTCTCGATAAAAAAAATCATAAAGATGACACTAAATCGATATTTCAAATGGCTCATACAAAGAGGTTTCTTCATGAAATCATGTCAAAGTTATATCAAAAGATAGAGCTTATTATTTACTAAAATTGAAACTATGTATCACGGTTTGAACAAAGTTTCTTTATAAATATGGTATTTAATATAATTTTAAATGAATAATAAACGAACTCACAAATCATGGTAAATATCCCGTATATAAGTGAATTATATAGATATTTGTAAAACAAGTCTAATATTCACGTTTTTTAAATTAATTTTGAAGCAGTTATAATTTAAAAACTTAAAAGTCAACAAAGTATTATTTTATTGAAAATCAAAAGCTCAACTGATAAAAATCTTATCTATCTTCTATACTTATAATAAAACTGTAGAGAGGTCAATTCTGTACATGAAATATATTAAAAAAAAAACTATCAGGGGGTGATTAGTGATCGATACTGATCCCAAAAATGCAATCAGTAAAATTTTTGTCTGTCTGTCTGTCTGTCTGTCTGTCTGTCTGTCTGTCTGTATGTTCCTTATAGAAACAAAAACTACTCGACGGATTTTAACGAAACTTGGTACAATTATTCTTTATACTCCTGGGCAGGTTATAGGATACTTTTCATTACGCTACAATCAATAGGAGCAGAGTAGTGAAGGGAAAACGGGAGAAGTTACTCTATTTTTTAAGCTAACGTCGCGTGTGCAGCCTTAATGGTTGAAGTTACATAGAAACCATGTATGACGGAAATATTCTACATTAAATTGTCTAAAAAATATCCCACAACAGCATATTTCTATCTTTTATGGTTGACTCACAATAACACGTGTAACTTTCGATAGCTTAGCAGTTCGGAGCATTCTGATTATATTTGTTTACTCTTACGTTTATAATACTCTCACTCATTCCTAATTTAAAAAAGTTAACATTATTACCTATTCAATAAAAAAAGAATCATAGAAATCGGTATAGAAACACCAAACTTATACATGAAATAATAATACTTATAATAAAACTGTAGAGAGGTCAATTCTGTACATGAAATATATTAAAAAAAAAACTATCAGGGGGTGATTAGTGATCGATACTGATCCCAAAAATGCAATCAGTAAAATTTTTGTCTGTCTGTCTGTCTGTCTGTCTGTCTGTCTGTCTGTCTGTATGTTCCTTATAGAAACAAAAACTACTCGACGGATTTTAACGAAACTTGGTACAATTATTCTTTATACTCCTGGGCAGGTTATAGGATACTTTTCATTACGCTACAATCAATAGGAGCAGAGTAGTGAAGGGAAAACGGGAGAAGTTACTCTATTTTTTAAGCTAACGTCGCGTGTGCAGCCTTAATGGTTGAAGTTACATAGAAACCATGTATGACGGAAATATTCTACATTAAATTGTCTAAAAAATATCCCACAACAGCATATTTCTATCTTTTATGGTTGACTCACAATAACACGTGTAACTTTCGATAGCTTAGCAGTTCGGAGCATTCTGATTATATTTGTTTACTCTTACGTTTATAATACTCTCACTCATTCCTAATTTAAAAAAGTTAACATTATTACCTATTCAATAAAAAAAGAATCATAGAAATCGGTATAGAAACACCAAACTTATACATGAAATAAGCCATCGCGCCGTCGCACTTGAATACTCAAATCGAGTAAAGTTTGAAATTTGTTGTGTTTACCACTAGATGGCGTTACTGTGCACAAATCCTAGGTCGCGCTATCGGTGCGTTTTGGCAATGTGTTATAAGTCGGTCGGTATTTAGCAATAGTTTCGTTAAATTGAGTTATCTTGATAAGTTATTTAGGGTTGCGTATCCGATTACCGCTTTAATGACGAATAAATATTTAAAAACAAAATATTAAATATTCAAGGGGGTGCTCATAATCTCATACAAAAACATAATTTACTTAGATGGTTTGTTTTTTTTTATATATAATATTTTATAATAAATATATTGTTGTTGATGAGTACATTTACTTGGGCCAGTTAGCGAGCTTCGAAAACAGGCAGGATAAGGAGATCGATCGCCGCATCGAGAACGCCTGGAAGAGCTACTGGTCCATGAAGGAACACATGAAAGGCGGCCTTCCACTTACGCTTAAACGCCAACTCATCGACATGTGCATCCTGCCCGTCCTAACCTACGGTGCGCAGACATGGTCACTGACTGAAGAACAGAAATCCAGATTTAAGATTTGCCAAAGAGCAATGGAACGTAGCATCCTTGGTTTCAAGCGCATCGATCGAGTGCGAAACACTACGCTGCGTTCGCTCACTGGTATTGCAGATGTAGGCAATAAAACCGCTAGGCAGTGGGACTGGGCAGGTCATATTAGCCGGATGGACCCAAAGAAATGGGCCAAAATCGTGACACCGTGGCTACCTGAAGACGGAAGGCGGCGTAGAGGCCGACCAAAAAGGCGATGGCGGGACGACCTCGATGCTTTCGAGAGGGATTGGTGGATGAAAGCGGAAAGCAGAGAGAAGGATTTGGGGGAGACCTTTGCCCAGCAGTGGAACGAGATAGGTTAGGAAAAATATATATATATCTGTAATATACTTACTTAATCTATACTAATATTATAAAGAGGTAAAGTTTGTGTATTTGTTAAATTGTAAGGGGTAATCTCGGGATCTACTGAACCGATTTTAAAAATTCTTTCACCAATAGAAAGTTACATTATGGCTGAAAAATAAAAAGGCTTTTACGTGGTAGTCCGTTTTGCAAAACGAATCGGAGAAAAAACGGTCGAATGAAAGCGTTTCTTACGAACGCTGCCTTAACTATGAAAGAAGTGTTCTAGAGAAAAGATGTGGAGCTTAATAATGCCTACAAAAAAGCCACAAGTCAACGACAGCATATGCCTTACTTTTTTATTTAATGAAAATTATCCCCAACGAAGTGGGCACGTGTCAGCTAGTCATTAAATAAAAATGCAAAATATAGCACCAAACCACGCTATTATACTAAAAAAAGGAATATGAAATTGCTTCCTACTCCTTATTTAAAACGCTTTTATTCATGTTTCTCGAGTCTTTTAAATTTTAATAAAACCTCCGTGGAACTTGAACAGAAAAAAGCTATCGAGTTTCAAAGATTGTTGAAACTGATATTGAAACGAATCTTAAAACAAAAGCTTATTCCGGCAATTAAGACAACGTTTGACCAACGCGACCAAAGACACTACATAAAAAAAATTACTTACTTCTAATGTCAGTTTGATATTGACAGTTACTTTACGTGGATATACGGCGTGGTAATAATGTCTAGTAGATAAATACGAACACTTCACATAACGCTTTAATATAATCGATATTTGTAACCATTTTGCTGTCTCCATAATGTCTGCAACATCTGCATTCAAATGAAATATAAACATAATAAATATGAAGATAACTTTGCACGACGACTATGGAAATTCGTAATGTTAAATTGTGTAAATAATACTATTATTATTTACACAATTTAACATTACGAGTGTCCAATAGTGTTAGGATCTCCTAATAAATGCTATTAATTTGATTAAATCACTTTAATTTAAGAAACATTTAAAATACACGTTCTTCGCCAATCTTTCAACGTGCATTGCTTTTATATTCGTAGGTTACTGTTTAACATTAGGTAAGCCATTTGATTGGCCAATGAAATATTCTTTGGGGGATTTGTTTTTCGATATTACCGAAATATTTGTTCCTAAATCAGTATTTCAACCGTTGTAAGCTTGTAGTCAAGTCGCTGATCATATCGACAAAGCTTGATAACTTGATAGTGCTATCTATTTTTATTATAATAGTGACAGAAGATATACTAATAAGCTCAAGAACGATTCTAAGACCTAATGACTAAGCTACTAAAAGTCGCGAGTGTTAAACCAGCGCTTAACGCTTAGTCAGTGTGATTGCACTGCACTTATTGCAGATGGGTCAGAAGATAGTCGTATAATCTTAATCGCTATATGGTATGATTGTGGTCTTATTTTTTATTGAATACTTTGGTTAAATAAAATAATGTGTCTTATTAACAAAAACTTTTATTTAACGCAATCAAAATTAATTAATTGCGCTTTGATAATTTTAGTTATTATTTAATACCTCGTTAAATAAAAGAATGTCTTACTTTTTAACAAAAACTTTTATTTAAGTATACTATATCTACTTTTATTTATTTATTTGTTTTTTAATTATTATGAATTTTTGGATACTTTTTAAATTATTCAATGTTCAAAGTGTAATATAAGATTTTAGTGAATTTGAAAATGTATTATGCCTCAATTGAGTTTAAACATAAACTTAAGAAAATATAATATAATATAATATAAATTATTGTATTATAATATGTTAAATTGCATTGAACAGTCAACGCCAGAAGTTCCCGCATTAGAATTACCGCAATGCCTCGAAGTGAGGTCGAGCTATTATGAAATAGAACCGAAATTTTGAATTTAATTTTATGTCAAATGCACTAGTTTAAGGCTATACACACTAGGTTATGATTTACTTATGCTAAGCTTTCAATGCTTAGGTACATTTTTCTTTTTTTACTTCCAGGCATAGGTTACATTCTTCTTCTTATTCGTTTCACTCTTGACAGAGTGGTCGTGGTCGTCATGATGAATTTTCCTTATCATGGGCTGTGGCACGCCTCACAATATCTCGCCATTTCTCTCTGTTTGCTGACAGCTGAGAGCATTCACTCAAGCTGCCGCCCACCAGCGATTTGATCTGATCGGTCCATCGCATAGGTGACCTTCCCCGGGGTCTGGTGCCCTCAACTCGCCCTTGCACTACAAGGCGTTCTATTGAGCCATTATCTCGACGGGATACGTGCCCAAAGAATTTCAAAATTCGACATTGAACTGAGCTTGATAGACGTTGCTTGATGTTTAGTTCCTGGAGTATGGAGACATTGGTGCGAAACTCAGTCCACTTGACTCCAAGCAGGCGCCTCCAACACCACATTTCCAATACGTCTATCTTTTTCTTTTCCAGTTCACGCAGGGTCCACGTCTCCGCAGCGTATAAAAAGATGGGAAAAACAAGCGTATGAACAAGCCTGATCTTAGTAGCTTTTGTTATATTTCGGTTTCTCCATATTCTTTTGAGCTTATCCATTGCAGTCCGGGATATCGCCATGCGACGTTTTATTTCGTCTATGCACCCTCCACTATTCACGATCAAGGCACCCAGATATATGTACGATTGGACAACTGTGCAGTTTGCAATTTGGGTTACTTCCGGCGAGTTGTTGTTGCCGCGGTCTACGATCATCATTTTAGTCTTGCTTCTGTTAATCTTTAGGCCGAATTCAAGACTTATACGCTCCATTCTGAGAAGTAACTTCTCCATGTTGGCAATACTACTTGCAAATAGAGTGGTATCATCTGCATAGCGTAAATTAGCAATTTTGTAACCACCTACAGTGATTCCGTCTGTCCATTCCTCCAGAGTGATTCGCATTATAAGTTCAGTGTATGCGTTAAACAAGAGCGGTGATAATATACACCCTTGACGGACACCTGCACTGGGATGGAAATCTTTTGACAGTACGTCATCTGTTCGTACTGAAGCGGTCCCGTTTTCATAGAGATGTCTTAAAAGATGTACTAAGAGAGTTGGTGTTCCCATTTCCAGTAATGTGTTCCACATTGTTGGCCATTTTACGGAGTCAAATGCCTTAGAGAAATCTACAAAACATATGTATGTTGGTTTATTGAATTCCCGAGCCTTTTCAATAATTTGGCGTACAATGAGAATTTGCTCACGGGTGCCTCTACCTTTAACGAATCCTGCTTGTTCAGGTGCAATTTCTTTGGAAAGATAGGCTTTAAGTCGTTCATTAATTAAGGATATGTAGCATTATTTTGCTTGCATGTGAAATAAGCGCAATAAGGCGGTAGTTACTACATTTCTTCGTTGAACCTTTCTTGTGTAAAGGAGTGAAAACTGTGTGAGTCCATTCTGATGGCCAAACTCCGGTATACCATATTTTGTTACAAATTTTGTGAAATATGTAGGTTCCATGTTCACCTAAAGCTCTTATGGTTTCAATAGGAATTGAGTCTCTACCTGTGGCTTTGTCGTTTTTTAGCCGTTTGATGGCAGCTTCGACTTCCGATTTAAGAATTTCTGGCTCAAGCTGGTCGATTTCTGGTCGGGTATCTGGATAGTTCCTAAACTATAAGTAACTTTTTTTTTTTTTTTTTTTTTTATTTATTTCCATACTCAAAAACACAAAATACAATTATAATATTGTACCCTATAAACCATGCAAGGTTTGTGTGGGTACTCACACTCGTAAAAAATTAGACTTAAAAAATTAAACTTACACGACAAAAATACAGCTAAATCTAAGTCCTCACATTAGTATAAAATAAACCCTCGTTATTAGTAAGTAAACTTAACACTCGAATGTAAAAAAAATAAAATAAAATAAAATAAGAGAATCGGGTAGATTTATGCGAATGCGAATGACCTTCAATACAAGTTCGTCAACAAACGTATACAGGGGTTAATCATAGCAGATCAGAAGTATTAATAATTAAACGAAAAAATAAAAACTTAATGAACTTAAATTTTGTCCATAAAATATTGTTTATATATACTTTTATAATTTTTGTTATTTAGTTTAGATTTAATTTCTGCAGGGATATTGTTGAGCAAGGTAGGAATTAAAAATGCTAACGTTCGTCGGCCATAGAAATTCCTCATTTTAGGTACTATCAATTTTTTCTGTATGACTTTTCTAGTTATTATTTTATGTTGTATAGGTCTTAGAATATCTGAATTATGATATTGTTCTGTTATCAGGGCTAAATTCACTTTTTCATGTATCGGGAAGGTGTTACAGTATTTAAAAATGTCACAATAGTTTTCTTGAAATTTTGTTTTGAGACTATTAGGTAATATTAATTTCAATATTCGCAATTGCAGGTTATATATTTGGTCCAGGTAAGTTTTAAAAGTTCTACCATAGCTGGTAATTCCGTATGACACAATAGATTCTGCAAGTGCGTAATACATATTTAATAAAACTTTGTACGGTACTTTAGATTTAATGATATAAAATTTAGCTAAAATTGCACGTAATTTATCACTAACCAAATTAATATGAGGCTGCCAATTACACCTGTTATCAATTATTAAGCCTAGATACTTATGCTGCAGGACTTGCTCAATTACAGGACATGCACAGTTAAGATTAGGTTTATGAAGACACTGATGGTTATGCGCGACAATGTTAAAGTTTTCATTTGATGGTATGTGAGATGAGTGAACATGTATAATTTTAGTTTTATCGGTATTCATAACTAAGCCAGCATCATGAGCCCACCTTGCAACTTGCGTGAAGTCAGTTTGCATGATATGAGCGGCAGTATTAAGATCTCCGTGAGAAGCCATCAAACATGTATCGTCAGCATATTGATACACTGCACAACTTTTTATTACATTTTCCATATCATTCACGTAGGCTAAATAGTGCAGGGGACCTAACACAGAACCTTGAGCAGTACCTTCAGTAACCATTTGTTCGTCACTAAGTGCATTTCCTATCTTAACTTTAAATTTTCTTTCACTGAGATAGTCCTTACACCAATTCAGTAAAGGCCCTCTAACACCTGTATTGGCAAGCTTTTTTAAAAGAGTGTCATGCTTTAAGGTATCAAAGGCTTTACTAAAATCTATAAAGAGCAGGATAACGTGTTTTTTATTATTAAGTTGATTGTATATTTCATCCGTGAATTTAGAAAGCAAAATCGTTGTGGATTTATTAGGCTGAAACCCGAATTGTGAATCAGAGATTATATTATGTTTGCCATAAAAATTATGTATTTGATTACAAACAAACTTTTCTATAACCTTGTCCAATACTGGAAGGATCGTAATTGGTCGGTAGTTAGTAATTTCATCATGTTTACCCTTCTTATAGATGGGTCTTACTATCCCTGTTTTTAATTCTGTAGGATATTTTGCATGCTTAATACTTAAGTTAACAAGTCTGGCTATGACTGAAGCTATCTTATCACTAACTGTCTTAACATCAATGCAACGTATTTTATCAACACCAGCAGCTTTCTTTGGATCAAGTTTATTAACTATATTAGTTATGTCACGTCCAGATGCTTTTTTAAATAGCATTGATTTATTTTCCGGAAACATGTAAGTAGGTTCGATTAAGAGACGCGTATCACACTGGGGCTTAATATATCTGACACTTTTCTTAAATTCAATGGCAAAGTTATTGGAAATAGTTTTGTCGTCTATGTGGTTTTTTTTAAACGCGTTCAGAATAGCATTATCTATTGATTTAGAAATCCTTCCTGATAAATTATTGAGAATATCCCAAAGTTTTCTTGAATTGTTTTTGTTGATGTCTATTTCTTTTAAATAATAATTATTTCTACTCTTTTCAATAAATTTATGAGTTTTATTTCTATGCTTGTTATATTTTAATTTAAGTTCCATATTAAAACTATCTTTAGTCCAACGGTTAAACATAATTTCTTTTTCAATACACATTTTATTTATTTTAGCATTTATCCAAGGGTTTTTACTTCTTTTACTATTAGGGTTAATTATTTTAGTATAGGTAGCGTTAGCGTAGCAATAATCAAAGTTGTTTTTTATGAAACCGTAAAGCTCAATAGGACACTCCATTTTAAGTGAACTATCCCAATCAATATTATTTAACGTTTTAGTTAATTTATTGTGGTCTAGAAGTTTTAAATGTATTTTCTTACCCTGTATAACTGAATTCCCGACGCAGCATAATGCGATCATACGATGGTCGGCCATAACTGTGCTGAGTGCGGCCGAGTGAAGATCTAACGTCCGCGACTTAGCAAAAATATGGTCAATGCAACTGCGGGTTGTTTTATTTAGTCTCAACTCGATTCTAGTGTATTCTGATATCGCGGACGATAGACCACACTCGGACATGCAGTTCACATAGAATGTACTTATGCAATCGTTACATTTCAGATCTATATTTATGTCGCCTAGAACATAAAGATCCTGTTTTATAAATAGTGGTGTGGAAAAAAGATTCTTGGCCCCGTGAATAAACAAGTGTTTACTACGATTCGGTGGTCTATAGATAGCACAGATAAATGCTTCGTAGTGGTGTGGTGTTAGCAATTTGCCTATAATGGACTCACATTCTGGTATTGAACTATTTATTTGGTGAAAACTGTTGCTATCGTGAATATACATAATAATACCCCCACCCCTACGAGTCTTTCGAAGCAAGCTAAACATATTATATCCTGAGATGTTAAATAGTGGTGCCATGGGATCCTTTAAACCCACCTCTGTTAAAATAATAACATCTAACCGGATACATGAAGTGCTAATCACATGTTTAATAAGATTAAAGTTTTTTAATAGGGATCTAATATTTATATGAATCATAGTTATGTTACTTTTGTTATTAGGTATCTTAGAAGAAAAATCATTGATGTTTAGACAATCTGTTATCTCAGTAATGGACTTAAAAGACATAGGTGAATTATTCCTATGTAATTTATAGAATAAACTTAGAGCTATATGCGTACTCAGATAGTAGAAAAACACACACACTGGGCACCTAGGATACTATTTGTGCGAGGTCTTCCTCACACCAAATTGCTAACGGCTTATCAGTATCACCTTTCTTCGCTAGTACTTTTCCTGCTTGGAACCAAACATACTTGTAGCTTGGACGTAACTTCTGCTGCGCATTCCACAGAAGGGACTTGTTCGCTTTGGTAAGGGCACGCCTCACTGTTACCTTAGACTTTGCTGCTTCATGTCGGATGCTTGGAACAACGTGCTCTGCGAAGATGGGTTTTTCCTCCTTCTTGGAGGCTCGGGCCCACTTAGTGGCGAGCTCTGTATCAGCGAGTTCCACAAGAAGAGGCCCATCAGATCCGTTCTTTCCATCAGAACGCTTCACATTCATGATGAGTTTATGATCCAAATCCAATAATTGTGCGACGTTACAAGCTATCTCTTTGATGTCTTCGTTTGGAGTTTTCGGAACTCCAGCAATCTCAACCTTGGTGTCAAGGTTACTTTGCTCCATTTTTCTTATTTGGACCTCAAGGGCGGATACCTTAGTTTCTAGGTGCTTAGTTTTATTAACAATATAAATTTGTTTATTTTCAATTTCTTTGATTCTTCCATTAAATTCTTCCATCATTCCACTTAAATCATCCATCTTCTTTCCGAAATAGTTCATCGAATCCTCGAAAGGTTCCAACTCTTTTCCAACAATTTTTCTCACCTCTGATGAAATATCGCGAAGTAGTTTTTTGGTGTCAATGGTGCCCAAAGTCTGGGCCCCATCCATATCGTCTTCATCATCATCATCAGGAATTATAAGAGAAGCTTTCTTTTTAGGAGAGTTTCGGTTGCACTCCTTGCAGGTCCAATCGAGGCTTTCAGAATTATTTAAAGCGGAAAGCTGCTTTTCGGCCAATCCACTACACAGCTGTTTGGCGTGAACTATTTTTCCACACTTGCTGCATTCCAGTCCAGGGCTCTTTGTGGTGATTTTCTTCTCACATTGATCACACTTAGACATTTTGGTGCTAAAAATATTTCGTTGAGGGTAGATAGATGTGGATTTAATTTAAACGTGTACGTGTTCGCGCTGCGACTATTCAGAGCGGCGGCTCCGAGACGAGTGGAACTATTCCTAACTATTCCTAATAACTATTCCTAATAACTATAGAGGAATAAAGCTCATGTCACATAGTATGAAGATATGGGAGAAAGTGGTAGCGAGACGAATGAGAGAGGAAAGTGAGGTATCACAGAACCAATTTGGATTTATGCCAGGGAGAGGGACAACGGATGCCATATTTTCACTTCGTCAACTTTGTGAAAAGTACAGACGTGCGCACAAAAATCTGCATATGGTGTTCGTTGATCTCGAAAAGGCGTACGACAGAGTTCCCAGAGAGGTTTTGTGGTGGGCAATGAAAGAGAAAGGAGTGCCTGCAAAGTACCTTCAGCTTGTTCGAGCGATGTATGATAGAGCTAGCACGCACGTCCGGTCCGAAGCTGGAGTAACCGACAAATTCAATGTGGCTGTAGGCTTGCACCAGGGATCGGCATTAAGCCCCTATTTGTTTCTCCTGGTAATGGACGCTTTAACGTCAGACATACAGGATGAAGCACCCTGGTGTATGCTGTTCGCCGACGACATTGTTCTTGTCGGAGAAAATGCACTTGGGGTCCAGAGCAGACTGGCTAAATGGCGGGAGAGATTGGAGAATGTAGGCTTGAAGATCAGCAGGACGAAAACAGAACATCTGTTTTGTGACTTTGGTGGTCCGTCCAATTTCTCCACAATAGCCTTAGATGGTGTACCCCTGCCAGTCTGTTCCGATTTCCGGTACCTCGGTTCATTATTCCAGGACAACGGCGAAATTGACCGTGACGTTAAGCACAGAATGAATGTTGGATGGATGAAATGGCGACAGGTCACCGGCACAACATGTGATCCGCGTATGCCACTTAAACTCAAAGGCAAAATTTATAAGACCATAATAAGACCTGTCGTATTGTATGGATCTGAGTGCTGGTCAGCGAAAGTGACGGATGAAAAAAGAGTGCATGCTACAGAGATGAGAATGTTGAGATGGATGTGTGGAGTAACGAGAATGGACAAAATTAGAAATGAGTACATAAGGGGAAGTCTGAAAGTAGCTCCAGTGACTGAAAAAATGAGGAGTAACAGGTTGGCGTGGTATGGACATGTTATGAGAAGAGAAGAATGTCATGTGACGAAAAGAGTGCTAGGTATGAATGTGGATGGATATAGAGGAAGAGGTAGGCCTAAGAAAAGATGGATGGATTGTGTGAAAAATGATATGGATGTGAAAGGAGTGAATACTGAGATGACGGATGATAGAGTAGAATGGAAGAAACGAACATGTTGTGCCGACCCCACCTAGTGGGATAAGGGCAGGAAGAAGAAGTATCTGGATAGTTCCGTGACTGCGGGTCTAGAAAGAGAGATTGACAGTAACCCTTCCAAGTCTCGGAGATAAGTTCCAACTCAGTAACCGTTTCTCCATAACTGTCTTCAATGGCCCACGATTTTGAAGGTAAGCTTTTAGTGATGAAACGAATCTTGTGGTACAGATCCTTTGATTCATATCTGTCTGCGTGAGATTCTATTTCTTTGCACATTTTGTTCAGGTAGAAATTGTGGTCGCGTCTACAGCAAGCTTGAATCCGCGCAGACAGTGAGTTTAGCACCTTGTAATCTCCGCCTTCAGCTTTCAGTTTACGCCTTTCTTCGACCAATTGCAAGGTACCGTCTGTCATCCAATGTTGTTTTTTATAGGGCTTAGGTGGTGGTGTGGACTCCGCAATAGCCGTCTTAATAAAAGTTTTTGCTCGCTCCCAAAGGGCGTCAGATGATTGAACAGAAAGATCATCATAGTCCCATTCTTCTTGTTTCTGTTTTACAACTGTGATAAACGTCGAACTGTCCGTTACTTCGATCCTTTTTTGTTTATTAAGGGTTCTGGCTGCTGTCAGTTTTATTTTTATCTTCGTTATCAAGAGTTGGTGGTCCGAGCCGCAATCCGCTCCAGGTAGTGTATGGACATTCTGAATCGAGGTTTTCCATCGGGATCGAATTAAGATGTAATCTATCTGATTACGGCATCTGTTGCCAGGCGAAATCCAGGTATACAGTCGTCGTGGATGATGTTGAAACAGGGTATTTGCTATAACTATGTTATTTTCTGAAGCAAACTGTATAAGACGTTCTCCTCTTTCATTTCGTGCCCCCAATCCAAATTTTCCTACGCAGTGGCTCAGTTGATGAGCATTCTGTCCAACTTTGGCATTAAAATCACCCAATATCATAAGAAGCTCCCTGTTGGGTACTTTCGCTACGGTGGTTTCCAGTTCAGAGTAGAAGCTTTCGGCAGCTTCAAGACTTGACGTGCTAGTAGGCGCATATACCTGTATAAGATTTAAGTTCACCGGAGACGCTTTAATCTTAATGCTAATTATACGGTCGCTGATCGGTTCGTAGCCTATAACACACTCTTTTTTTTGCTTTGATATAGCAAATGCCACCCCATTTTCGCTTTTACTGTCGTTACCAGAGAAATATATGACATGGGTATCGGTAGTTATATGTCCGCTATTTTTCCAGTGAGTCTCGCTAAGTCCGCATATGTTCATACCACATCTGTCGATCTCTTTTTCCAAAATATTAAGTTTTCCGGGCTGTAGAAGACCGCGTACATTCCAAGTTCCTATCTTCTGGATTTGTCGCATTTTGAAAGATGTTCCAGTAGTTGTATTTCCATGGTGAGCCTGGTTTCCTACTCCCCCATGGCCGGTAACACATTTATCACCGCGAGCCCCGGAAGCAGCGCGGCGCCGGTCGCTAGGCGGTTCACATGGCAATCGTGATCTCTTTAGTTTACTTTTCATGTCGACTGTCTTGGGAGGTTAGTTGCAGTGGTTTCCCCTTGCCTTCTGCACCAGTTTTTCAGGGTTGTTTAAAACCCAAGGCTACTGTGACCTCTTCTGTACGGGTTGTTCGGTTTTAAGGCGCCGAATATTCGCCCTTAGCCCTTCTCCAGTCTGCTACTGCGCCTGCGAGGATTGAATAAATGCGTGACACTCGCGGGGGTTGGCGCAGCATTGCCCGGGAAGCACGACGTGGACGTTGGCAGATCGGACTGGCTAGTGGTGCCCTCTGGAAGCCTTGTCACACAGGCGTAACATATGGCATTTCTCGGTATTTTATAGGCACTGGCCATCCCGTACATAGCCAGTTCCACCGAGGCCTACACTAGCTTCGACTGTACAAGATGTTTTTGTACAGTGTCAGGTAGACCTGACCCCCCCTAGGTTACATTATAGAGTCATTATCAACCTATATCAGTCCGCTGCTGGACATAGATATTTTAGGCGCTACTAAGCCTGGTCTTCTCATCCAGCTTTTGCTAGCTACATTTCGCGTATTTTTCTCAAACTTTAACATTCATTAGCTCCTGACTGCCCACCACGCCCACGGCTATTGCAACTTCGCCAAAACGTCGGTAAAAATAACAAATAAATAGTAAGGTATGCGTTAAAAACCTTTATATTATATCTCTTTATGAATTCTGATCGCGAAAGGATAAAACAATAAAAAAACTAAATTAAATCATTACTAAATATTTTTGCTTCACATATTCATTTGTCACTAAATTCCGCTCTCAAAAAATAAACAAATACTTACCTTAGTTTAGTCAACAACATAAATCTATCGCTCGTGAGTTCAGTCCTGATCAGGTATTGGTTGTTACTTTTGTTTTGTGGTCAGTAATTTCACAGTTAATTGAACTTCGATCATGAATCGGACAGCGGTGATTTCGGTCATTTTAGTATAATTACCTAGCCGTATGATTGGTTGATTGCTGATAGAAATGTGGTGCAAGTACCAATTAGGTTATTAAGCGCACTGATGATCGTGTTGCTTTGATTATTATTTTATTGATTGGGTACCTATTAGTCGGTCTAGCACACTCCTATTTCTATTTTCTCTACGTATGGTTATGTAAGGTGTAAACGAACGGGTCCGTCAGGTGAACTTTATTGCATCTTTGTTTTTGACAGGCTCTTTTGGTGATAGCTCTGCCTTACATGCTCTGGGTTCGATTCCCACCCGGAGCGAATTTTTGTGTGATGAATATAAATATCTGTTCTGTGTCTGAGTGTTACTATGTATTGTAAAGAATTTATTTACTTACATAAAAAAAATGTATGTATTCTATCAGTAGTCTAGTTCTCATAGTACAAGCTTTGCCTAGTTTGGGGCTGGAGTGTGACGTATTAAATGTCCGTGAATATTTATTTATTTATCTGCACGAGATACATCCTACAATGGACTGATATAGGTTGATGACGATGAGATTAAGACATTCTATTTATACAAGCATTACTACTCCGTGGGACAGCTAAGTTATACTGCAACTTATTTAAATTCGTTTCTTATATTGCATTTCCGTTTACAAACGGCGCTGAGAATTCAATAGTCATGAATATATTATTTCAATTCTTTATAAGATTTTTTTTTAATAATATATTTAACCACAAATCTAAGCAAAACTTTGTGGGAAGTAGTTTTCTGAAAACGATCAAACTTTACTGGTTATCAAAGTTTGTTCAAAGAGACTCAAACCCACTACCCTGCCTGACTTAGCTGAGGCGGCTTTTATCTTAAAAACAACACGTTATTTTCTTAAATAATTACCGTCTATCTTATAAAAAGTTAGCGCAGACTTGAAGTATTGACTACCATACGTATAATGGTGACATAAAGTCAACCCTAACTTTTTATAAGATAGGGGGTTATTGTTTAAAAACTAAAATACAATTACAATAATATCTAGTATTACAGTGTAAGTATTATACAATGCTAGTTTTACTTATATCTTAGACTTATGTATTCATTTGAAATCAGTATCACTATCATTAAACTGAGAGAATAATTAGGTTCCCCGACACCAGTCTAAGCAATTACATTATTAGTCGAAAGTGGCAGAATAATCACGCTTTCTACGATAAGATAAATACAAGAACTGTTTTAAGTCACCAGAAATGTAAAGCTTTAGTCACAAACCGATAAAATTATTTTTTTTACAAATTATAGTAAATATGTAGTATGATTCGAGTTCTGCCGTTTTTTGATAAAACTCCAAATCAACTGTCAAATCTACTATCACTGTCAAATTCTACGATCGATTGGTAGAGCCACATCGTACCTAAAACCCTGGGTTATCTCCATTTTATATTGTATGTATGCATTACATGTATTACTATATAGTAATAGTATACACATTATAATTTTACACCTTGGCTAAGCACAAATTAAACTATATTATTTCGCGAGCTTTATTATGAAACACCTTAAGTACAGAAGTAGTTCTACCGCAGTAAATATTGAAACCAATAGGTTGTTTTAAGCTGCACTCTACCTACGATACCGATACGATATCTTTAAAGAGCACATTGCTATATTAACGGCCGGTTTCTGGAAACCCAAATCACGATTGATCCGAGTTTGACGCATTGTAATTATTTGATTTTTTCGTTGATCATCGTTCAAGAAACCGGCCGTAAATTAGGTACTATGTGTCTATGCTTCTACTCGTATCAACATCATCACTATTTTTTGTTTATAGGTCACAGCATAGAGATATGTTATACGGGATTTCATAGCCTGACTAGTAGGTACGTTTTAAGTAATCCTTAAAAATGTATGGTATTAAATGGTTGGTATTATTTGTCAATGACGATTGAAGTCTGTTCTGCTTTTGTAAAAAAACATTAAGTAGTTTTTCTAATGTACTTTGAGTTATATACAAGTTTATTTTGCGACATTATGTCTCTCGCGTTACTTAAGTACGTTACTTTCTATGATTTTTTGCCGTGCAAGTCGTGAAGTCGTATCGGTATCGGCTATAGCCGCTTTAGAAAACGCTACCGGCAATTGCAGTTATGATAACTTTATAACACCTTGGATTAAATTATGGGTTGGACAAGAAACGATCAATTTATAATATATATCAAACGGAAAATTGAGGTTGTCAACGGCGCCGGGTTTCTAAATAAAAATCTTGTATAAAAAAAACCCAGCGGGAGTTCGTAGATGAATGAATGAAAACGCTTTATTACCTTAAAAAGTAATAAAAAATACAGACGATAAAAAAGGAATCAAATTAGCTGGGATGAGTTGAATGAGAATATCATAAGTCAGCTGTTTAAATAGTAAACGACAAACAGCATCTGTCCTAATAAATGTCAATGAAACGTCAAAATTAGAAAAAACAAGAAGTCAAACAAAGTAACATGGTTTTTGTTCCTACTACAAATTAAATAAAGCAAAACAATCGTTTTAAATATTTAAAGTACAAAGCATTGAAACAAAACTATCAACAGTAATTGCGAACATTAAAAATATTTCAATACTAAATGCTATTGTGTAATAATAAGAAACGAGGAGAAGAATTGATTAAAATTACATTATCATCGCTTAACTGACCCCTATTGTCAGGTAGGTATTATCAGTGGCACTATTATGCCTGGCTCACTAACCTACGGTTCGAGACATACGTTAATGCAATGCGTATGTTTTCATTTCTATTCCCACATCGACGCGTTACGTCAATATTTACTTTAACTTTTCAATGCGCCGTACGAATGAAAGCGAAAGCCAACAACCATCGATTAAAAGATCCCCGTCATTCATAAACAAAAGAACGATTAATCCTACCCACGGCTTAAAAATCGAAGACAATACAGAAAGGTGCCGCCAACTTAAAAACTTTTTTTACTTACAAACAATAGCGGCGCTACTTTTTTTACACGCACGGCAAAATAAATCCCGTATCAAATTACTCTCCGGATACCCGCAACGACCCATCCACCCCTTAAATCAGTCGTCGTATTATTCACAATAGACCGACCACCGGGGCCGGGAACAAAAATGATAACAAACTGCACTTTTGATATCCACTGTACGCATCACACTCATACGGTGTCGGCGACAGTACGGAAATACTCGGTGTGTAGCGTCCCATATTCTAGTCTCGGCGCTTTGGGCGAAATGGTGTCGTGGAGCGCTAGGGCGAAAGTCGATATTCGTAGTGTGTAAACTCCGCTTTGGAAGGGCGGTCGTCGCGTAAGCTACGGGCCACGTGCACCTCAACTTGCGCTTAGTTCTTCACGAACTGTGTGGGAGGTTAGTCCGCTACATGACTATTATGCTCCTTGAATGTCATGCGCTATGAACGTCCGCGAAAAAGCGTCTATTGCTACGCCCAGTGACGTGTGTGTGAGTGAGTGAACTCCACGTGATTTTGACAGTACGCAGAAAAGCCGGCTTGTTTTTTTTGTCAACTGAGATTGTGAGACAGGAAAACGAAAGTGTTTTATCTATTTACGTGTATTTTGCGATGCTGTAAGATCAAAGCGGGATGATTTTGAAGTATAACTTTCCGCAGTTCCCGAGGGCGATGGAGTGTTTTGGGTAAGTAATGAGATTTTTGATTGAGAATCGGAGTATCTTTAATTAATTTAATTTAGGTATATCTTTCGAAGTTTCGACTGTTGGTAAATATTTGATTTGTGAAACTCGTTATACTTACTTGTGAAATTTGATCGTGACCATTTGTAGAAAATAACTTATTTATGACAGCGCCAATATCTACAAGCTAATATCAGTAGTAAAGTATTGATTGATGGGTCGCTCACCTGTTGTTATTTTCAATATTATTTTTGAATGAATCGTAACCTCATTGACCTCAGAAGTCTATTAAAAGCAACAAAAAGCTTGCGAAAGCTTTGTACATAAAGTAAACGAGCGTTTTTTAGATTCTTTGTCGAAATTCGTTATACAAAAAGCCCTGGGGGCTTTGTATATCTTTTCTAAGGCGATTTATCGGCCAGTATCTTTGGCTTCTTTATTTTGCTTCTTTTATTTAAAATACAGCTCCATCCGCTCCCCTAAATCATTGTTTATGTATAGAGAAACCTCATTGCGCATGCTCGTTGCTATGTCAACAAACTTTGCATAGAAGTAGCATGTACATAGATTGATGTACTGCGTATGTATTATGAATTTTAATGGATCTTAGGAACAGCCCGGAATAACAGTTCAATGAAACTATAAAGAGATTTTATAGAAAAGTTATTAATGAGAGGTAATGAGCAAGCTTGGTTTATTGTTGGATGAAATTGCGGCTGTAACTTTTATTTTGGGATTTATCGATCGTTCTTCGAGCATTGTTCTTGACAGTGATTCAGATGACGTCAATGCAACAGCTTTTCATATGTTTTTTAACTGGCATTTTGGGAGAAAGTTCACCCGGAGAAGCAGTGCCCATTTCTGCCGCCAAGCAGTGATGCTCGTATTGCTATTTTATGGTTTGAAGAAGTGCCGCTGCAATTTTAAGCACTTAGAAATATTTTGTCTTATAGCGATGGACGCAGTGTGATGCTTCACAGAACACGTCTATAATGAACGCGCTTGGTGAGACAATGCATTATCAAATAATTATTCTGCCTGCAACTTATAACAAGTTCACAAATGAAATTGGGAAACGTCGAGAAAAAATATTACCACGTAAACTCTAACAATACGTAGGTGTTAAACAAGCTGTATCGAGAACTAGTAGTAGTTAACACCTGTTATAGTTCACACATTGGCAATTTGTGCGAAGGTAATTACAGAGGTAAAGAAAATATGAAAAATGTTTGATTTTTCTTTTGTTTATTTTTTGCAACTTTTTGTTCGTTAACTTCTTCTTCTTCTTATTATGTCGATGCTACAACTGTGTTATATATCTAATGTTTACATAAATATTTGGCCAACTCAATAATAAACCAACTCAAGAAGTTTTTTAACCGAAGAAATAAATGATCAATAAAACAGATTACTCACCTGATGTTAAGTGGTACTCTAAACTTATAACGTTGCATTGTTTTACTGACTACATCCATAAAGGACGTGCCCTGTAAGGCATCACACTAATATGCGAAGCCTATATAGGCTAAGAATATATAGAATAAGCAAAGCTAAAATCGTATTAATATATATTAATACGATTTTAGCTTTGCTTATTCTTATTGAGTAATACTGGTAACATAATTTGTCGATCTTATCGTTAGTCTAACAAATGTTTTGTGGGTATATTGGGTGGCATAATTGATTCCGTTTTGTAGTGATTTTGGGTCAGCGGGTTATCGCACCAAAATAATTTATCAGACAACTATCTGGAGAAATTCTAGAGCATAACTTACTTCGAAACTTTGCCAAGTCAAATTGTGTACTTAAAACATTTTTATGTAGATTTATCAATCATTTATTTGATGAGAAAATCACTTTGATACTTTGATGTATCAAAAACTTTTTAATTTATGTGAATAGATAATGAGTTTCTTATTATCAAAAAGTAATCAAAGAAAATAAACACAAAATAAAAAGAACTTTTAATTGCTTGTCATTACAAAACTAATAATTTCATGTAAAATACTTATAAAATATTCACCAAACAACACCTATTAACTGAAACGGAATTTAGTAATTAGCAGCTAAATCTATCCACGCGATAAAGAACCTTGATACTAAAGGATAAGAGTGAAAATAGGTTGGTAACTACGTGACACAGTGCAAGTATGTAGATATTGCATCATTGGCATAGGAAGCGAGACACACATTTCACGGGATAACACGAGCGATTAGTCAAGGCAGTAAATTTTATATCCGAAGTATTGGAGCCCCGTGGTGTGGAAATTATGCGTATAATATCCAATGCAATAAAATGGGTGAACTTTCCCAAAATAATCAATAGGTCACTTGGGGATTTATGATAATTTTATCGGCATACCTGCCGATTATGCTCCCACAGCTGGACCTCGGGGTCTCTTGTAAATGAGCTCGGAATTCGAGTTTTATTTTTGGCGCCATGAACAGCTCCACTGGATTATAAAATAAAAATATTGCATGAAAAATACACTCTAACGGCCGGTTTCTCGAACGATAATCAACGAAAAAATCAAATAATTACTATGTGTCAAACTCGGATCAATCGTGATTTGGGTTTCCAGAAACCGGCACCGGTTAGTCACTTAAACATATTCGTACTAGTAAACAAACGATGTTTTGCGGTTGTGGGTAGGAACTACGAGCTTTACTATTAAAAATTTAGGCTAGCTTTTAGGCACACTTAGCCTGAAATTATGTCTAAGTCCAATATTATATTTTCTTAGTCATACTCATTTATATACTATACCTTCACCATGTATACGAATCTTGAGCCAAAACTTTGTTGATACTGTTTGATTTGATTGATCGAAATTATTGGTTTAATCTAGCAAGTATCAACAACTTATATACTCATCATCATCAACCTACATCAGTCCACTGCTGGACGTAGGTCTCTCCCAAGACTTTTATTGGCCTTATGTTTTCTATTTTGTTCTGTCTCATTCTTTATTATTTGTGCTGTTGGTTTTCCTATATATAAATAAAAAAAAAAAGGACCAGCTACTGAGCCAGGTCTTTGGCTCTTCTCATGCAGACCTGGCAGTTGTTTTTTTTTTTTTTTTTTTTTTTTTTTTTATCATTATCATCGATATTTTATTCAATTGTTATTTCAAACAGTATTCCAGTCATGAGGTTTGCATCACAAATGACATAATGCAATTGCAACTACAACAGAACAATCTGGAAGAGCGAATTTGCATTTTAGAGAAGTTGAATTTTTCTACTTTGGTATTCGACTTCTAGAACTGATATTGTTAACCATTTTGACTGCCAAAATGTCAAGTATCAAGTCAAATTAAGTTGAAATGCTCCTTAGGCATATTTGTAAGTGTTTTTTTTATATTAAATAACTCATTTATGAATCGATATAAACAAAATGGAGTTAAAATATTATGTTTGTTATTGTAATATTCTGGAGGAAAAGGGCCCAGCAGTGGGAAAATACAGGTTGATATAAAAAAAATTGTAATATAAAACCTATGGCATAGTGACCTCGTCTGGGACAATCGTATATATTTTCATAAACAAAAAACGCAACAAAAACGTTTTTTGTTTATGAAAATATATACGATTGAATTTTCTTAATTTAAATTATTTTTCGAAAAGTGCAAAAAGATTTAATGCCACTGAATAAACTGTCACCTGTAAGCAAACAATTGAGACACAGTTGTCGCAACTTGTGAGTCAAATGTCAAAGCATGCATACATTTTCCTTATCGAACTTATTAGGCATTCTACAGTCTAGAGTTGCAGGTCACATGCAAATTAGCTGAATACTAGGGTTTGGAAATATTTGAGTGCTATAACGAAAATGAAAGTGCGTTAAAAAAACAGCCAACGCTGCGCTGGTTGATTACAACGATCTATCACAACCGTGATTCAAAGTGATAAAAATTTACAGAAACGGTAGACGAGCCGGGACCTTATTATTGATAATTCACTGTAGGTACGTCTGTCGCCAAACATAATGTATTTCTGCTGCTGTTACAAGCAAAAATAAATATTATGCCCGTGTTTTTTTGATACGGAACCCTTCGTGCACGAGACTTTCTGATTCGCACGTTTTGTTTATAAACTTGTCTAGGCGTTTACATTATCATAGTAAACAAGATCACTATAGTTAACCTAAAATGGGATGGGAGTACAGTGCGTCATTGTTAGCCAGAGAGATAGGCGGACAGTCAGTAGCGCTACAGATTTTTATAGATGCTATCAGACATGCAGACGATGGGAACCTGCCTCATTACGTGTTTTAGATTATAGAGCATCCTTGCATAGCAGATTAATCATGCTTCTTTTTTTATTAACTAGTCAGCACGCGCAGACATGCATTAAAGTCTTTTTTTCGTGTTGAAATTATTATTTAACGACTTTGCAATGGAAAAGCATTTTTAATGCAAAAATTTTGTGATTTTTTTAACTATTTTTACTGAGAGTTCCATTAATGTGTCCTTTGCACAAATGTATTATCCAGTCGTTTCTATTTCTGTCGTTTGGTTGGTTCTGCGCAAAGATTACCACAAAATTATTTAATAGATACTATTTAGACAAAGAAAAAATGTAGAAGTCCAAAGTGGTCTCAGTCAAGCCTCTCTAGAGACCTAAAAATGTGATGATGAATCGGACGCAGAAAAAATAAATTAGTTTGTCACACTACACTTATGTGAATACAGAACAACTGAGCTTGTTAATGCCTGACCTAGTTTTCATCATCATCATCATCATTTCAGCCCGTTGGCACCCACTGCTGAGTATAGGCCTTCTCTTTATTATTTACGTGTCCTAGATTTAGTAGATAATAATTGTATTTTTTCGTAAGTGTTTTTAATCTTGAATTTTACAACAATAACTGTATGAGAACATGCACCAGATTTTAATAGTGTAGTAATAAGCGCGGCTAATGTTGCACAAACAAAACAAATGTGGACACATGTGCACGAGATTAGAACACTGACCCAATTTCTGCTTGATTTTGTTATTCGAAACTTTTCTTTTTAGGGCTTCTACTAAAAGATAACTACTAGATACTCCAAGTCTGAGATTTACTTGAAGTAGTCTCGAAAACTAATACAAAATTTGCGTTTTAGTTTTCGATATTCGTTTGAGTTTTTATTCATAATGTAATTTGACCTATAATGATGTGAAATTTATTATACATATTTGTAAAACTCAAACTGCAAGCTTAGCCCGAAGCTTATACGAAAACTTAAAGATTAGACACTCTAGATTTCAATCAAGTTCGTTGCGTAAGGTAAAATTATTTATAAATCCTTGACTCAGTTCTATCAACTAGAGTTAGAGTAATAACTGACTTTACCTTCCTGTAGGTAGACACCAAATCATAGGTGTAGCAGTGTCTTAGAACTTTTTGAAAGAACTTGCAGGAAATACTATTTTTCTGCCAAGCAATGACACCCGCATTGCCGTATTTTGATTTGGGGTTGGGATTTAGGTATGAGCCGCGCTAAAATTCGAGAAAATTAAAAAAGTTTTACAGGTGTATAAAACTAGGTAAAAATGTTGATTAAAAAATATTCAAATCGTTAAAAGTTTCATAGCGCCTAAATAAATATTCTCCGACTTTTCACACATCAAACTCTATGCACAACTAAGCATCGCTTGTATTATAGAAACTAGACTACGGATAAAATACTTATATAAATTTTTTTGTAAATACATACATTGAAATAAGCATCGAATACATAAATAAGCTGTGTCACTGTTTAAGTGTGAAAACATAAAGCTCCTTCCACACCAGTGCAACCACTAAACTAAAACACTTGCGTGGTATTACAGTCATCAACCTCAGAATGAGTCAGTTTAAACACAGCTTTAGCATTATGAACATTATTCTTGGAACAATTTCTTCTGCGACTAAGCTAATGCAAATAGCGAAGTGATCGTTGCATCTCAATTGAGCATTGTCATGATCTGCATTTGGAGTAGTTATTTATAAGCTATAGACTATACAGTTTCATTGGCAAATTCGTCGCAGCCCTAAAAAAAGAAGAAGACTGTACAGTCCCTAATTATTGAATTAAAAAGGTACTTTTGTATACAGATTTTATAAAATGGCCAATGACGTTTAACCTTTCTTTTAACGTGCTATAGAATAACCGTATAACATTGTAATACTTTACAATTTAATACTTACCTAATCTTAAAACGTTGATTGAATATTTTGTAAATATTTAACATTAATTAACTATTTACCTGCCTAAAAACTAATGCATTAGAATTAATAAGAACTTTAAATTGTAAATTAATTTGTCATCAAATCGCACTAATAATACAAAAGAAGGAAATAAATTCAATTTAACTTTTATTTTATTTAATTTTTTTTTAAATAAACTACTATAAAACATTTGTTAAGTGTTTTTATTTCCAGTCTCTACCTATTTTTGAAAACGTTTTACAAAAAACAGGTAATAAAAATATTTGTGTATGAACATGACACTTGAAAAGCGTCTCTGACGTAGTTATTGTCTCTGTGGCATTCATTATTCGCACCCAAGTACCGAGCTTTGTATGCAATTTGTCATCATCATTGTTGTCTGCTACAGCAAAGGGCTTTGCCCATAAATAACTCAAGAGTTGTAGCCCTTTAATTGTAATGTGTGAATTCATATCTATTACTTTGTTTCATTAGAGAAATGGAGATAAATTGCAAAGATTATAGCTTCTTACGCATGAATTGTAGACGCCATCTTTGTTTTGGTTTCTTTATTAACCATAACTATTAAAGGTTCCTTGAACTGTTGCAGAGATTTAATTGTTCTTTATTCTTTATTGTACACAAAATATATAATTAGAAAAAACTTAATCATAAAACATGTACATATAAGCGAGCTTAATTGGTTTTTTTTGTCGCTAGGCCTCAATATATTTTCCTTGTCTTCTTTAGAATATTTAAGATTGAGTAGGCTCTTGATCTAGGGCACGTCTTAAGAGTAAATCCATGCTCCGCATTTTATTACGCCCTGATTGGCCAGACGCCTGGTAAATAGTAATGAAGTCAAGTATACTACTTCATTTTCGTGAAAATGTCTTCGTAAGAATTCAAATTTATCGTACGCTGAGTCACAGACTGAGTAGAATCACTCAACGTGAAACATTTTCACTTTATCGACAAAAAAACAAATGAGCATCGATAATTCGAAGTTGAAAAATATAATAGGTTTAAAAAAAAAATATTGAAAGAATTGAATTGAGTTTGATAAAAAAACAGCAATTTTTATGTGACAGTACTCGCGACGTTGTCTTACTATCGTTGTATCATTATTGTAAAGTTTTATTAAAATCCATTCAGTAGTAGTTTTTGCATGAAAGTGTTACAATCATAAATCCATCCATACAAATTTTGAAGTAGGAAGTAGAATTTTCAATATTCAATTTGCCTATTTCTCATGCAATATTGGCTCAAAACACAGCGAAATAAAGTTTATTTTACATTACAAGTTGATATAAAGAGACACCGCTGCGAGGCCTCGGATGAGTCAGACGCTTTGGATGAACGTGACGAGAAAACTAAGGGTCCATGGAGGCTGCTGTCACATGTTTGTTATGACCCTTCTGTGATCTGATTTGATGTCATTATGTCTAGATCTTTTGGGTTCTGTCATTGCTCCTGTTAAAACTTTCTTCAACAATCGGTTGAAGAATGTTTGTGCGAGTTATTGTCATACTTTAACCAGTTAAGAGCTATTGTTTTTTTTTAATTATATTAGTTGATGCGTTTTTGTTTGGTTTTTAATATCTTTGCGTGATGCTAAACTAATGTCAAGCGATAGCTATTTGACCGAATTATTTTAGCATTTTTATTGGATTAAAAATGTATTCGATATCTCCAATTTATGACATTCCCATTTAAATTTGAAAAATTTAATAATTAATTTTACATTCTCCAAAGTAACTTGATATGCGGAAGTTTTAAAAAAGAAAGGCCAAGGTGGACCTCCATTGAGATTTTTTGCATGCCATGAATACCTACTTTTATTTATTTAATTGAAATAAGTTACTATACTAATTACACTAAAATTAACGACCAAGTTAAGCGCATACCTATATTTAGAACAAGTCAAGTTTTTAATCTAAATCATAGACAACTGTTTTTTTGAGTAATATATCATGCCATAACAAAATGTAGTGCACAACCAGATTCAAACCCACAACCTTAGAATCCAAAGGTAAATTTGCTACTACCGAACCACCATTGACTATTGAATGATATTTCACATAAATTAAAAAAAAACCGACGAAACAAAGTATAGTGCGTATATAAGTATGCGTTTTTTCATGAAACAGCAATCATATAAAACATGGAAATGATTGCTTTCCTTAAAAAACCAAATGCTTTCAACATTCTGAAGCAAACAGACATAAAACAAGGCAGGACTTCCTAAACTGTCGTTTTAATATTTAAATTGCGAAAGTACCGCCATAACTCACATAAAACAAACCGACCTCGTTCTGAAGACAAACTCTTTGAATATGAAATCGCATGTTGCTTTGTACCTATTAAAAACAGAGGTACCAAGTAATATACTAGAATTAATCCTACGATTTAGAGTTGAAACTTACTCAAGTTGCAATGGACCTATTGCAATTTGAGCAATATTTTATATTAAAAATTGGTAATCCTAAAATAAATTTTAAATATTACGTTACGTTAACTAAGCCGACGTAATTCGTCATCGACAAGTTATTGAAAACACATTTATAATATAAAAAAAATATATTCCATAACTAAAAACAATAACATCCACCCATAAAGTATCAGTGAGATATTAAAATAAATTGAATAGGATCACCTCAGAAACATGATTAATCAAACAAAAGAATCATCAAAATATATTCATCGGTACAGTAAACGTGTTACACGTTTACTGTTTACTAACCACAAAACAAAAAAGTTGACAGTCGATTTGAGTCGAACCAAATAAAAAAATAATGCTGGACAATCCACAACATTATCTAGCACCAAGCTAAGCAGAGCTTGTGTTATGTGTACTAGTAGACTGACATACTTAATACAATACATAATATAGATAGATATTTTTATTATACATATGAAATACCCAGAACACCCTGAATAAATATTTGCAGATCGTACAAATATTTATCCCGAGGCGCGAATCGAACCCACAAACTCCGCGTCGCAGGCGGACTTTCGCCCGCCGCCACATCGGTCGTCAAATAAAATCCTCAGCACACGTTCCGTATCACGCTTCCTTCTGCCTGATTAGCCGTAATCATCCACACTCAGATATTCATATCAAGTAATTCATCCCATGTAATTCTATTTCAGTTAATTTAAATTCTGCGCACCCTCGACACACAGGCATGTAAACAGCTGGTACATTCAATAGATGATGTCGTAGTTTTTTGGAAAGAACTCTCCGAAGACATTACAGCTAACGTGCTTATTTGTGCCGAGAAAAAATGAGTTTTTATATTTAATTTCATAGCTACTGAAAATAATTATTTTAACCCTATCCAAAACATTTTTAGTTCAAAATTTCCTGGCGGGCTCTGACTGAGTAGGTATTTGTGTGTTAAAATTTTCGAAGCTTTTCCACAAATAAATTGAAATATTCCGACCATAATAAAAGAAGTTGGAAGATATGTCAATATTTTAAAATGTATGTATTTGGATTTGAGTAGGTACACGAGAAATTATTTAACATATCAATGGTTTTTAAATGCCAAATTATAGATGCTCTAAAGACTTTTAAGAGATACCTATCTGTTTAAAATAAGCTGTATCTTGAGACGCAAAGTTATAACAAGCAAAGTTAACGAGGTGGAATATCGCGTCAACGCTTATGCGACCCTTTTCTTGATAGGAAATAACTAGATTAATCAGTCGCTCAACTGACTTACTTTTTGCTCAAATGAAGAACTTATTAAATTTAATTCGGAAGTTTATTTTAATACTTTGCCTAAGTAACCACAGTAACTTTTATAAATTAATAAAATGACATTTTTTTTAGTAATGAATGTATCGGTGTAGTTTTATATTCTTAGTATAGTATTTTATAGTAGGTAGGTACATCAGTCTGAGGTGAAGTTTCACTCGTAGGTTACTACTCTAATATTTTAAAATATTCTGATATTGGTAAAAACCTTTCAGTGTAGTTATAAAACTTACGTAGTGTGCCGACACCGACACGATATCGGATTGCACGTGAATATCGGTCAGTGCCAATAAACACAAATCATCAAGCTATTAATAAATTAATTAATTTTATTATTTTAAAAACTGCTTTGCTGGTTAAATTAATTGATTAATATAGTAATTTAACGAATATCATGTAAATGTTGTGTCGTATTGTGCAAACAGCTTACATCGTAAGATAAAACGATACAACGGGTTATAAAAATTTACTACATCTAATTAGGTATGAAATAGGGTTACTCTCGAAAATATCAATATTCGACCAATTTATTTGTTTAATATTTACTTATAAGTGCCAACAAACATTATAAATGAGCCGTTAATTCGGGAAATACCGCAGTTAAATATTTATTTATGCAAATATATCCTAATAAGGAGTAGTGAGAATTTATTGAAGCCTTTTATCGGATAGATAGCTTTTTTTCAATTTGAATAATAGATATTGAACCGGTTTTTGACCTTATAATGGCTGAATTGTGTATCAACATTGATTTTTGTTTATTTAGTTATGCATAAATAAATAGTCACAAAAAAATCTGTTTATTTAGGTTAGTGTAAATCATAAAAAATATTTATTTCAAGAACTGTTACTATATAGTTCTTATTCTTTATACAATTTATAATATAAAAACTAATATAAAAAAAGGTCTAGTTCCCATAGTACAAGCTTTGCTTAGTTTTGGACTAGAGTATGATGTGTGAAATGTCCGTACTTAAATATTTATTTTTTATTTTATTATACATTTTAATAGAAAATTGTAAAATGCAATTATTTATTACACAAATAATTGCATTTTACAATAGAGTGTGATACTTCTATCAACTTTACTAAACGTAAAAAGAGAGATAACACATAAAATATCCCCAACAAAGTATGGCGCCAAGGGAATTATGTCCTAACAAATTAACTTATTTATAACTATGACTGGCTTTAACAAATAGCGTTTCTGAGAATACAGAATGACTAGGTTATTTCCTTAGAAATCTAGAGGAAATTATTAATAATATCTAATAGGACTTGAAAGCAATAAAGCTTTTGTATACAGTTTAGTATCATTTGTAAATAGCTAACTACGACAAGTGTCATAGTGACTGTATTAACTCTGTTTTTCATGGGATGTGAGTTTGATTCCAAGAGCAAAAATATTTTGCTGGCGTCAAACATTCATGTTTGTGTTGTGTTTGGTATAACTATTATTAAATTATATTATATTAATATATAATTTAAATATATATAATTATATTAAATATTATAATATTTAATATTATATTATAATATATATATATATGAGTAATTTAAATTAAACAATGCTGTGCGAAATGTCAATAAATATTTTATTTTTTTTAATTTTACTTATCCTATTATTAGGTATATTATATATGCTGTCATATATAATATACCTTATGATTATGACTAGAATTTCAACTCAAATCAACTGCAGGAGTTAGAAAAACTTATTTATTAAAAAAAATCATTTCCCATATTTTAAATCCGCTCCAAAAAATAAGACAAAAACCTCTTTAAAACAAAACTCGCAAACGAAAAACCCAGAATAAAAATATTACTGTCGCATCCAGGCCGTATTTTTGTTGGACAGACTTTTATCCCGCGAACTTTTTATTTTTCCGATAATCCATTTGTTTTTCAAACATTTTGCTGAGCGGACCGCAAATAGTTTTACAGAGTCTGACCACGTTAAATCAACAATTAGTATAGGTACAGCAGGGATAGAAAACCTGTTAAAACCTATGAAAGCAGTTGTAGGTGTTTACCTCAAAAATTTGATAATTCACTTAATGCCTACGAAAGTTACTTCCGAATTTTTTTTTCCTTAACCTATATTGTCCCACTGCTGGGCAAAGGTTTCCCCCAAAGTCTTCCACTCATCTCGGTCCTTGGCGACATTCCACCAATCTTTTCGTGGGCGTCCAGGTCATCCTTCCAACGCCTTTTCGGCCGACCCCGCCGTCGCCTTCCAAACGTTATAGATGTAAAATATAAAAACAAACATCCAGATTTTTTTATTAAATCCTATAATTACTCAATGAAAACATTAGCCAATGTACGAATTATTTGTGATTCTTTTTAACGCAAACTTAGTTTGGTCTGATTCTAAAAGCGATTAAAATACGACCACGTATCTGTGACGTCATTGATGACTTTTTAATTACAGCAGGTTAATCACCGTGGTTCAAATGTTTGCAGTGATTCATGGAAACTTGAGCTATGAGATCAGCACATAAGTGCTAAAATTGTTCGGAAAATTTCTATTAGTATAATTAGTCAGAGATTATTGCAGTAACAAATACGTGCAGATGAACACTGCAGATGGACTGGACAATTTAGACGGCGGTGATTGATGGATAACTACGTCACATGACAAAAGAGACTAGACAGAAGTGTGACTGGACAAAGTTTGGTTGTTTTACTTGCCTCGAAGGGTCGTTCACTGGTAAGGTGGGCTGACGATATTGTTAGCATCGCAGGTAGCTTGTAAAGTAGGACAGTACAGGATCATGTAGAATGGTACAAAGACTGCTGGGCATAGGCGTCTTAAGGGCGCTTTACAGCATGCTAGGTTGTAACCTAGGTTGTCGCCAGATGAGTTAGTTTGCTGGCTTAGTGTGGTATGATAGGCCATTACACCATAATTAATTAGCAAGCTCACAGGTCTAGCGTGCTGCATCTAGCCCCTTAAGTAAGAGAAGTCAGATTGTAGCTCATAAAGAGTTCAAATGCAAAAAAGTTCGTGTAGAATTTATCATTTGAATTGACGAATTTAAACAAAAGACGAACGTGATAACTGCAACTTGGTGTTATGCAACAGACTTCAATAAAATTATGATAAGTACCTATAAATAAACAAAGGTGCTGGTCGGGTCTACTCCATGTAAGAAATGACACTGGCCCCTGACGCTGCATAAATCATTTAGATAAGATGTTGCCAGTTAACTTATAAAATATTAACCCAATAAAAATATATTATTATTGAATTGAATCAACCCAATATTACCGATTAGATAAGGTTCAAAGTTCAGATAGCTCTTGACATTTTAATCATAAAATATGTTGAGAAAAATTTGATGTCATGATAAAATTATATCAAAACGTCATGTTGCGTAAAATTTAAAATTACTGTACATGCATCCCACGTAACTTATCGCTTTGTCAAACATGTTTTAATAATGAATTATATTTTCTTCACAACAGGTGGATGTGTGGGCGATTGTATTTAATCTTGGTTTCGTAAGTAGCTCTAATATCTATTAACTGTAGTTGCCATAATCAAAACAAACATATAACATATATATTAAACATGTATAACGTAGGGAATACCTCCTTATAATTTTATTACCAAAATACAATACAACTGCAAAAGTTTAGCTGTGCAAAATGCGTAACGCAAATCTGGCCGCTTTTCACGTTACATACCAATGTTAAGGTTGGTTAAAAAATAAGCAAATCTTTCATGATTAGATAGTGGATAAGTCCGATAAGTCCGATCAGAGATCCAAGCAGTTTGTGTAGAATTGATATAAACGCGTAAACCTTTGAGCTACTGAGGGCAAAATCGAAGTTTCCTAGATAGTTCCGTCCACCGCGCATGCTTGCTATCTTAATTAGCGTGTGTCAGGGAAAGTGTTGAGATAACAGAATTTATGGCAACACTACGCGACTGTTGCTGATAGTAACTATGTGTCACACTGTGGCTTAAGGTAGGTACCTAATTAGATAGTTCATGTTAAAAGGGCACATTAGAATTGATGTGATCGGTTCGCTTTCGTTTTTATTGGGTTTTGGTTGAGTGTTGAGTGTTATTGGTTGAACTAAAATGCAATAATTTTAATATAGGCAGTAGGTTTTTAAAATATTAAATGGAACGTCGATTTATATTGTCTTTAATTGTTTATTTTCAATTTTCATAAATTGACACACTAATAATAAATTTTCTACGTAAAATTAAATCAAGCTGGGTACAATTTATCTTTAAATTTTACGATTTTGCAGCTATTATTTTTTGAAAAATCAGTAAGATCGACCACTGGATACGTGTTTAACGATATATTGCACTACAACCATCACCTAACCTACTTTTTACTTCATAAACAAAAGTCAAACGGTCCTTTGGTCATATTTTACTGCGTCGCGAGCGGAAATTTCACACTTCTAGAAAGATAACTAAGAACACGTACCTATGATTTTTTTAGCAAAACAAAACCACAAACTGCGAGATGAGATCAACAAAGCATTGGTTCAAGGCTTACTTGCAAGTTCACGAGCCCACTTGAAACGTGTGACGTAAGGTCTATCTATACCATACTTGACTACCGTATGGAACTTTAATGCTTTAGAGTGTATTGGCAGAATTATTCACTTGAAGATTCATTGTGATTCATCGTGAAGGTAAACCAGTTTTTCTAAGAATGTAGTTTTGAGTATTCTGTAGATACTGATCAACTGCTAATGCAAGAAACAGAGGGCTGAGCACGATTAAATGTGACAATCGTGAACGTAACATATTTAAGATACATTGTATGCGCGGTAACTTTACATTGTTCGACAGTAAAGATAATGCTGACGTGCAGTGTATCTCAAATATGTCTGTTTCGATACGTTTCCGATTGTCACATTTATTCGTGCTCTTCCCCCAGATTTGTTATGGCACATAATGCTACTTAAAAACCTAATACTTTTGATAATAGTTCTATAATAAGGTGCTTTACTAAAGTACTACCTACGCCTTTAAGCCATCCATTTTTAGAGAAAGATCCTGCAACCATTATTCTGAGATACAAAAGTTAACCTCCAGTAAAATGCACTTATTTGCTAAGGTATTGTTATAGTATGAAGGAGTTTCATACATAGCCACAGGAAATATTTGCACAATCCACTGGCTACTTTTTACCCAAGACTATACCAAACCAGGGACAAATAACTTGGTTCACAATGAAGGTTTTGCTTCTCGCAGTGCAATTTGCAACTCTCTGCAACAGTTTAACAGTTTAATACATCAACGTTGCACTAATCGCTGAACTAAACTGCTTAGTCCAAAAACCACATCTTCAAGTTAACAGGCTCAAGGTATCAAGAAGTTGAGGGCAGTGGAGGTAGCATGAGTTCAAAACTTTACAAAAAGCGATCCTGTGGCATGTGCTTTGTACTTTACAAAAAGCGATCCTACCATGAGTCCCGTCTAAGAGTGTGTTTGTATGCTATGCTAATGTTGTAGGTATAATTATTATTCTTAAAACGCTGTGTAAAAAAGCATATTATACGAATAAGAATATAATTATTGCAAAACCGTGTAGGTAGATACATTTGAAAGCGTATTTTTATAGAGTAAACCAGGTGAAACGAGCTGGTCAGGGATTGAGGTAGGTTCTTAAGATAGAAATATATAAACCCACCTACGGAGAAACCAAATATTTTCATAATTTGGCAAATATGTATTAACACTCAAAGTCTGCAAACTACATGTTTGATTAATTCATCTTACAAACATTTTTGACGAAATATATAAACAAGTAGATAATAATTATAATTATTATCTACTTGGAAATTAGAAAATTTATTGAATATAATTATTTATTTTGTCTAAATAAATAATTATTTATTTTTTCTAAATTGTATAATTTCCAACGAAGTGATTCTTAGTAAGCATTCAGATCGTCTAGTATGTAGTTTTTGTTTTCCCAAAAATCTACATTCTAGTTAAAAATCTTCCATAACTAACGTGTACCTAAGCATTTTGCGTTACCACTTAGGTACAGTTGACCTTTGAGCTTTTACCATAGAATTTAAAAGAATAGCATAAACAAGGTTCTAGTTTTACAATAAGCAATGTTTTCATTATAAATTCAAATTAGTTACCAAGATGACTCAGATGACAAGACAAATCGTCTTCCAGAACTGACTGGAATATAATGAAATTTCGCCACGCGTTTTAATGCAGGACACGTTCTGGATTACTGTAAACTGTTTGGGGTTGTTTTAGTTTTCTGAGCAGGTACTTACCTAGAGGGTTGCTTTTATACAGTCTACAGACACGCAATATAAATATAATTTGTTTTGATTTAACTCAAAAATGATGACTGATTTTAAAAATTCTTTCTCAATTGACAGGCGTCACAGATCTGTTGGTAGTAGCTCTGCCTTCCATGCTGTGGGTCGTGAGTTTGATTCCCACCCATAGCAAATGTTTGTGTGATGAACGAGGAACGTGCTACTAGTTTTTGTATAAAATAATATGTATTCCAAATATTCAATTAGTGCCAAGTTTTATATTAATATTTTTAAATAGTATTTGACTAGAGAAGTATCTGAATTCTTGCATAAGTACTGTTCTAATGCAATTGTGTTTCAGTAGCAGAATATGCTTAGTTTTCATGAGATTGCGTTTTGTAGGAACACGGTTCGCTACTAAATGGTATTGGATTTTCTGATTTCGTCGGAAAATTTCTAGTTGTTTTGGCGGTTTATAAATTGTTTCTTTTTGTGTTAAAAACCAGTAACACAATAACTTTTAATGAAACTTTACAGTTTTAATGGCTGTAAATGAAATCTACCGGTACCTACTACTCGATTATTTTCTAGGATATAAGTAGACATATTTTGAAAAAATAAATACAGCGAATGTAATTAATTTATGTATGCCGTTTATTTTTAATAGACTTCGGAATAAGTTTCGATAGTTTAGTTCTATAACGATACTTTGTATCAGCAGATCAAGTTCATATAAGATTTTTTGTCTTTTGACGCAACAACCTGCGTCTATCACGTTGACACGTGCTAAATCTTATTAAATTTAATTAACACCATTTGGGTGAAGGAACCGACACTTAAAATACGAAAATATTTACATTAGTATACTTACTAAATATTTTCTAAAAGTGTCAGGAAGATTCTTCAAGAAGAACTTTGTGAAAGACTTTCACAAAGTTCGTCTCAAACTCAAACTCAAAAATCTTGTAGTGTACTACTTCGTAGTGTTGAACTGTTAACTTTGTAGCAGCAATAAAAAAACTTTATTTTTATTATTATTGCCGAAATATTAGGACACGTTTAAATCCAATTAATTTTCTAAGTTTCACACTGTGTCAACTGACTGGTCTTCATTCCAAAAGCGCAGGCTTAAAAATGCAAGATAAAGTTCATTAGTAACACGTTCACAGCTATTTGCATAAAGTAGAATAAATTAATTGCAACTTAAAACAAAGAGTGGACCGCTATTCATGCTAATGAGGTCTAGGACGGGCTGACTCATTTTTGACACGTTGCTAGTATTATGCATTTATGCGTGTTACGCCTTTTGTTTTGTGCAAGTGTTTACGAAAATAAAATGACGTGTATCAAAGAATCGATTGATTTAGAGTTGATACTAAACTAATAGGGTTAACGTTCCCAGTAACGCAATGCGGCCATCACTCTGAGATTGTTATGATTTCAATTATGACTGCTTAGTAGCTAATTACATTTAGAAACATTATTCATGTAATATTCGGCGAGATGGAGCTACGATCTGCGGAGTGTAACTGGCAAAAATGGGATGACAAGAGCCGAAGGCCGGGTTCAGTGGCGCGTCTTGAGAGATACCTACGTCCAGCAGTTGATGATGATGATTCATGTAACAAATAAAATTAAAAATTAATATTCTTGGGCATTTCACACATCACACTTTTGTCCCAAACTTAGCAAAGCTTAGTTAAGAAGAAGGCATATTAACCTCACAAAAACAATTGAAAATTAAATTAGACTCAAACAAAGTAGCGAACTCGTTCATTCAAGTCGAGTGCCGTCGTCGAACCATTATACTCCAGACGTAGATATAAATACACCAATCTGAATGTTAAATGCTGATTCGGTACGTCGACTTATCGATCAGAACTATAAGCACAAGTCCAGACGACTCGATACTGTTAGACCTATCGATTTAACTCGCTGACCAATGACATGACTGAGCACGAGTAAAGGTGACTATCGTAAACGTTTCCGATTTAAGATACACTCGCTAATGCTGCAACGTTCGATAGTAAAGCTGATATTGACGTGCAATGTATCGCCAACACGTCTTTGTTTCGATACGATTGTCACAATTATTCGTGCTAACCCCAGTTTAACAAGTGCAAACGAAGGCCGATGACTCGAATTGAGTTGATAACAGATGAACAAATTATTACTCTAATTACAAGCGATATGGTTTTATCGAAACGTGTTTGATTTAAATGGTGATTCTATTGTTTTCTATTTTTTTAAATTCAGACTTTAGTTTCTATAAAATATTGTGAAACGTCTCGATTATTCATTTTGTTGATAGATTAAGATTTGTTTACAAAAGTTTTTAACGCGTGGTGTTTTGAAGCGGCTGTATTTACCATCAAATTGTACGCCATCATTCATATCGAAACTAGTAATGTTAGAAATATAAAAGCTTTTTTGGATGTTTGTATACACTTAGTACCTTATTCACGCTGACTATGAAACTTCAGCCAAAGTCACAAACTAAAACTTGAAAAAAATAAAAAACTTTTAAAATCAAAATACTAAAGAAATTAAAATGTATCATTTATGTTTGACTTGAATTTATGACTAAATTATTTTTATTCCTAAGCTTTACTAAAAAATCAACCAACTTAATACCCAGATATATCCCGTGACAGACGTGACATATCACACTGTTTATTTAAAAAACAATCTAAAAGATATAAAGGAGACCACCCAAGTGATACCAGCAACTGGTCCCAAGTCCCAGCAGACGAGTGTTACTGAAGTGTGTCATTAGGATCTGATCTATTTCTGTTCCGGCCGATGATGTTATTTTTGGACCGTTGGCCGGATCATCGTCGATCAGAGATGATCGCTTGCTCAAGATGGTCACGGAAACGAGAAAGCCAAACATAGCTTAGGGCGTGTGCACACTAGGCGATAAGCGATGCTGTGAAATGACGAATCTTATAGGGCATAAAGGCGTGTGCACACTAGCCGATAAACGATGCCGAATCTTATCACTTATGTCGTCCTGAAATCATTCACAAGCTATTAGAGTGTTTGGATTAATACAACAAAAAAAAATAAGTGACCCCTGACACAAACTATCAACAACATAGTTACTTACTTACCTTACAAACTAAAAAACTAAATCGAAATCAGTTAATCTGTTTAGGAGTTATGATGTTACAGACAAAGACACAGGCACATCAAACTTATAACACCTCGTTTTGTGTGCGTGGGTAATAAAAATTAAATGGAAATATTATGCTCAAATATAAAAACTTGTTATCGCCATCGACACACCATGAAAGTATTTGATACTAAATGTATGAAATTAAATTTTCATCAATATAGTGTCGGTGTCGTATCGGTTGCAGTAAAAAGCTGTTTTGCACTTGTACGGAATATATCGTAAATTCAAAGAGGAATCTTTCTGTTCTTGAGATCGGAATGTAGAATTGTAAACCGTTGATTGCAAGCGATTTGTTTGTGTCTGCAATGAAAGTAAGAATAATTATTCGAAATAGCTTGATGCCTTTTTAGTTTTGATGCAATTATAAAATAATCAACCGAGGAATATTAATTCAGTCTGTCATGGCGATTTATTACTATTTTTAATTTTACCGTTACTTTCACAACAATTTAAGAAATAAGTTAGCCTAAATACAAAATAATAAACAACATACAAATGAAATTATACTTTGCTTTGCTCAAGGGAAAGCTTCGCATACCGCCCCAAAATCGACGTGCTAAAAGGCGTGACAAATCAAAGGGACATGCGCTTGGCCAAATATTTCGCGAGTACTTAAACTTTATCTGAATAATATAAGTCAAAAAAACTCAATAGGATTTATTCAATAAAATCACAATGATCACTTCGAAACGTCTTACATTACATACTATAGATGATTCTAGGCGCTAGTTCGTCGCGACCAGAGCCTAGAAGAACTGGCAAGAAACTAGACCTGGATCCTAGCGTATTTATATGATAGTAAAATATAAGATCAGGTAAATAAATATTAGTGTACAATTTGGAAAAGATATCAGATGAATGGTGAGATTGAAAACCTTAGTCAAACATTCTCCAAGTTGAGTTATTGTTTAAAATGTTTTAGCTATAACTCCTTTACGAAGTTTAAAAGGTATCAGCATATTTTCGATAGACGATTTATTATCATAGTAAAGTAGCTTCTCTAAGTGCTTGTTGGTTGATAAGAAAGGAATATTAAAATGTGCAACATTTCGAAAGCTTTTAGGCTTACAAAGACTGAGATAAGGGAATTATGAATGCCAGGCCGCTGTCCAATAAAGTACCACGGCTAGAAAAATATATGATAAACAGCAGACAACATCGACAGTGTTTATAAACATTTGTCAGAAACACAAAAACAACAATCTTTCAAAATATATTTTACGAAAATGAACGACACATTTTTAGATATACTTATGTATTTTTACGTTTTTGAGTGGTACACACAGTGTGATACCTCACAGCACATGTAGGTACTCAATGTACGTGTTTATTGAAGCAGTACAAATATATAAGCAGTGGAAATCATTCAACTTCTATTCTTATTAAAAAAAAACTAAACTAAACTAAAATCGCATATCCGATAAAAAGATCTGAAAATCTCTTTAATTTTAAACTTCCTAAAGCTTTTTGAAAGAAATTTATCAACCTCCCACAACAGTCAACATACCTAAGCAAGACGTAAAAATCGTTCCTAATTGAGTGCGTCCCGCTTTAGTCGACAGTGGGTTTTTATCAGGTGTTTATGTTAGTGATGGCATGTCAACTTATTAGCAAAGTCATAACATCGTCCCAATCCCCATTGGCATAATGCAAACGGCCGGTAGATTGTTAACATGTGGGTGGGCTAATATTATTTAGATTGTTTAGCAAGATAGCTTTTAACACAATATTTGTTTGGTTTGCGTAACATTTCACATCAGATAAAAATAAAATAGAATAATGGGGTTTGCGTAATATTTCACATCATTTATGAAATATAATAATAAGATTGGGCAAGCGTATCGGATTACCATCGGATTGTTGTTTTTAAATCGTTTTTGATTTGACAAATTGCTTATATTACCTATAAAATGTTATTGTGAAAAACCTAATAAACTGTTATTAATGTTTGATGAGGTTGATCGAGAATGTAGGTTTGAAATCTCAAACAATAAATAATAATAGCTACACCTATGTTTAGCATATTAAGAAGGTTAAGCCCCTATAGGAAAATTTGTGATACTTGTTTATTATGAATAGAAAAATGACGACGAAAGAGTCGCAGGTGGTATTATGTTTCATATACAAAAATAATGTAAATAACCGTCTCAGCGTGAGTCGGAAATGCGCACGAAGGGTTCCGCACCAAGAGCAAAAATTGGCTGGTTTTTTGTAGTGGAAACAGAAATACATACAATAAAATAAACCCATATACGAGTAACTTCTCGCTATTCGGACAAGTACGCGCGGAATTCAGAAAGTTCCAACGCATATCAATAAAACAATAAAAGCCATGCAATTACAAACTTCCAGAGATGGTAGTAGATTAAAATAATTCTTTGCAATTCTACCTTATGGAGGCGCAAAAACTTGGCCGTCTGCCAACTGGTTCCGACGAGAGACTTGAAGTTATATATTTAGGTTAGCGTAGTGACACAGTGAATAGTGGACATGCTCTATGATCTTGTTTGTTATTACATAAAAAGGAAAGTTATAAAAAGTTAGGATTTATCTACTCTCAGAAAGACTATAATTTTTGAGCCTCAAATGCCATGCCGAACATAAGTAGTAAACATATTTTAAAGTCTGTAAAACCACAAGGAATATGTACCTAGATTAACACTTTCTATAGATAACGTGTCGTGTGAAACATCACACTGCGTCTGGACAATGTCAAAAAAAAAAAAAAGTTTTTCTTTTTTTTTACAAATGTATTACGAATATTAAACAACCTGTACCTACTAAAAAATATCGTAATTTTTATCAAACAATATTTTATTACTAGAATTTATGAGAAAAAGTACTCCAAATATCATCATTTCGGTTTTAAGCTTGGTCTTACACGAGTAACCAAATCCTCCTTTAATCTTCAAAGTACTTTACCATATAGCAACTAATTGATGTATAGCGACACAGCTTTTTGTCCTATTTCTCACAGTGCAATATAAATACTTTCTTCCATTTTAACCTTTTATAGTGAACTTAAGTATCATAATGACGTAGCTATCCATCAGTGGACTGACAGGGTTAACCTTATCGGTCGAGTCCTTTTAAGAATTTATCTGTACGGTAGCGAATGCCGATCCATCTCTGATGTTATTGACATTGGCGTGTAGTGACCCTTCTGCCTAGATTTGTTATTTCCCATGGTTTAGATATTTTTTATTTTTTTTACGCTTGACCTGGAAAGTAATCGTAAAATGGTTTAATAAAAAAATATATTTTAAACAAAAGTTTTAAAAAATTGATACAATATTTATCCAACACATAAATAGCATAAATTCCATGGAAAACGAGATATATGCAGTAAATAGTTTATTTTTATCTATGAATACCACAATCTGTAGACACGGACATCCTATATAAGTTGGTTTTTATTTTTAAAATGCCATATTGAAGATTTAGTTTCTAGGCAACTTTCTCATTTTGAGCTGTAACCTGTAACCCATATTTTTCTGAACTATAAGTAAAGTCTGACTTACACACTATTCCAGAAACTTCAAATTATTTTCAAAAATAATCTTTGACATAAAATCTTCTTGGTAATAAAACAAAAAACTCTATGTTGTCGTAATTCAAACGTACTGAAGAAAAATCCTTGAATTAAATGTTAGCATAGTTCAAGACGAAATAAAAGCTCGTTTTATTTATCTTGAGAGGTTCGTGCTCCAATTGGCGTTTGACTTTCATGAACATTTATCACTTGCTCTAACAATTGGCTTCTATTCGTCTTCACAATGCACTGATACGACACCGATACGATAAACTTGCAAGCATCGGAAGCTTAATATAAATAGTTAATAAACTCATCATAATATATTACTGAGCTTAGTAGTAGGGACTTCGGCACCTATCGGCCTGATTAGATAGATATACCACTTATTTGATACACACAAAACATAAAATTACAGGAATTATGTAACAATCCAAATAATAGTTCAATGACACAAGAAGAAATAAAAACACTCGTATTCCGTTACAGTTTATAACATTTCGGATTGTGTATGTTTCTGTTGTTAGTATCTGGTCAGAGACCCGTACGTCTACCATGAGCTGTCACAGTAAAATCGCCTGACTTTACTACAGTAGTTACGTCAATATTAGTATGAAGAATTTTAGTACCCAACTATCCGCTAGAGGCGCTGTACAAATCTTCATACTTTTTTAACTACAGACGCTAGCGAGTATAGTAAATATACTATAGTAAAAACTTTATGGTAGACCTACCGACCCCGAGTAAGAATAAATGTAGCAAATGTAACGAAATTGTATCGAAACGGTGACGTATACGAGTGACACTATACGCGTTGACGCTCGCTCAACTGCCGAACGTTGCAACGTTACCGCGCCTCTTGAATGTGCTATCGTTACGATACGTTTACGATTATCACGTTTATTCGTGCTCATCCCTTTACAAACGGTCAGCCATGTGACCAGTCGAAACGCATTGCAGTGCCAAAAGTAGAATCTATCGATTATAAAGGTGCAAAAGTTGCCAAAACATTCCTATTACGTCCTATTACGTTTTTTTCATATTATATTTTGTTATGATGTAGACAACGTTTTTATTTATTAATAAGCTGAGTATTAAACATAAGTACCTAATTATTATATAATTTTATCCCTAGACTCTTTTTAGAGTTTAGTTCTGATACCTAAGTATAATTTTATTACACAATTTTTTATCATATCTAAAGAAATTTCTAACAACCTAATATTTTTGCTATTTTATATGTGGCGATATGAGTTTTTATATTTTATATTTTTTTCTTTTAAAAAAAATCTTCTGTTTACTCAATCGTTTCCATATTTTTCAATAGCCTACAATACTATTTACAATCATTGATATGTTTTACGTCTATATTTGTTTTATATGTGTATATTCACTTTACTGTTCTCGTAACCTACATAACATATCATAGAGTAGTAATTTCTAAGCAAATATATTTAGGAGTTTAACTTTTTTTATTATTAATTTTTCTCTTCTTATTTAACATTTATTTTACAATTTTATTATTTAACACGACAGAGTGGTGTGAGTTTTTACTCACACCTTTCCAACTTTAAATTACTTAAAAAACTCTTATAATTTAAGAACTTAGTAATCAGGATAGAACACATAAGATATTATTTTTTGATTTGCAGTTTTTTGGCTTTGGATTTCCATTGACCCCAGTGATATAAAACCAGGTATTGAGAGTCTCGGATACGGCCTCGGGTACTAAAAGCTATTGTTAGATTCTAGATCATATGAAAAGCTATTATTAGGCCCTGAGGGTGGTAGATGGTGGTCTGCGGCTTCTGAATAGCTCGTCCCAGGCGTGCTCCATTGGGTTGTGTTAATACAAACAAGTCTGGACATAACCCGCACCTCTCACACAGTGTCAAGCCAGGCCCGTCAGCGACCCGCGCGCCCCCTACACGCACTTCTGGAGAAACAAGCGCGAGCGACTGACGCGTGTACAATTTATTTAATTTAACTATATTGTAAAAAGGGCAAAGTAAATGCTTATTCATTTAATTCACAAGTTTCATTTACCAGCAAGCCCTATCCTCAACAGGTTGAGATCAAAGTATATCTTGTTTACTTAAAAAGTTATTGCAATTTAAAAAGTGTGGTACTTAGTTTTGCAGGCCAGTGTAGTATCTAGATCATAGCCCAGAATCCGCTGAAGTTGAAACTTATTAAAACTGTATTGCGCTTCCTGTATTGAAACTAGAGCTTTTTTACCCACGTCTATCTTCACATTTTCATTATTCCGTACTTAGACCGTAAAGCCGGCACAAAGGCTTTGTTCAGCAAAGACACAGTGAAACACAAACGGCTGGATCTTTCATCACATGAATCTGTAGAAGTAGATTGATGGGAATATTATCTCTTTATGAAACGCGATATTAAAATCTATAGATCGAAAATAATTCTATACTGAGCTTTCTCAATACACTAGTTTCCCGTTATTTTAATAATTGTTGTCAATCAAATGAGGTGACTTTACTTTTGTACTATCATAATCAGAATATTTAAACTTACTCTAAAGCTTTTTATGTATGCTAAAATAACGTAGTCACAAGTATAATGAATATTATTTTTATTCAAAATAATGAGGCATCAGATTTCAAATAACGTAGTTTTACTGAGTGTTTATCATATATTTTGGTAAACTTGTCTTGAATGACAAGTCTACCAAATATCTATATATCAGAATGTTTCTCGTCTCAATAAATATGCTTATATTTGTGTCTTTGTATTAACGTTAAGTTGCAACTCTTTTCATCGATAAGAAATTATTATTATTGCGTGTGTGTTGTGCTAACGTGAATGCAAAAATTAGGGGTGAACCAGCTGTTATATTTTTGAGCTTGGGTAAGTCTTTCCAAGCGTTACGGATAGAGCCTTCCTTCCCTAATTTACATGAATAGTGCACGGGTTTGTTTAATGTGCAATTAATTATTTTTGTTTATAAAATAAACCGTTGGTTTTATAAAGTTTAGTAATTAGCTATTTTAGATGAGGGAAGGATAAATTTTAAAATAGATTACAAGTAGAAGTAGTTAGAGTTAAAACTGGAATATTTTGTATATTTTTTTTATTATTATCAAAATTGAATAATTGTATTATTATTAGTGCCATTTTAATATATTAAGTTGCTCGATACTTAACAACTATACTTAAAATGCAACGCATGCTATTTCATAGGCACGTTACTGAAAATTAGCGAAACGCTTAATATGCAAGCGTAAAGAAAAACAGACGCTAAAAAAACTTACACCGGTTATTTTAGGGAAAATTATAAAGCAAAATTTTAAATAAAAGTTGTTTATTTTATTACTAATTTGCAATTAACCAGTTTTAATTCTAATGAAAAGAATTTGCTTTGCCTTCGTTATTTATTACTTAAACCTAGAAAGTAAGTTACTTATAAAGAGAGATTTAAGAAACCTCTTTATAAGTTACTTTCCTTAATTTACATGAAAAGTAGTGCTTGTTTTCTGAAAAGAGATTTTAATATCTCTCGAAGAGAACATTTTTGCTCATTTCGTGCAATTTGTTGCGATTTAAGTATAAGTAGATGCCGCTTTGCAAAATACTACGTTTTTTACCTTTATAACTTTAAAATGGAGTATTATCTTGAGACTGATTTAGATCTTGATGGTTGATTTGATTTCTTGTTATTGATTACTAATTTTATAATTAAGTACATAATTTTTGAGTGGATGTATAAAAATATTTTTATCTCTGTCTTTGTCGCATTATCTGCACTTATTTTTAAAATATAATCGAAACTTTGAAATGGAACTTTAAATTCCTTGTTTATGTATCCAAAACAGGTCGGCAGTAAATCAAAAAACCGACCAAGTGCAAGTCAGACTTGTACACAAGTCCCGTTTTATCCTTTGGGTACAAAACCCTTCTGTCTAGATTTCTGTTACCTCTAGCCTAACCCTACAATTGAATACAACAGGAATAATGTAAACAGTAAAATATTTTATTTCCCCGGATACGAACCAACGTTTGACATAAATTATTCAAACACTGCGGTCGATAAGCCAGCACGGATAGGGAAACATTATGGCTTATTCAGGAATGCACTTAAAATAGCCACTGAAAAGCTCCTTGAGTGGCGTTGACGTGAATACATTAAGATTAGAACCAGATCTGAATCATGGAGACCCTACGGTAGAATATGAGACCAGTGTATTCATAGCTTTATAGTACTTTAGGATTTTTTTTGTCACCTATGTGTATTTCGTCCCTTAGCTAACAACACCGCATAAGCCATTCTTAACAACTTTACAGTAGACGAAAGAAAACTGTCTATTTATAAAAATCCTCCGATCTATACACGACGATTCCGCTTTTAAAACAAATGACAAACGACTTGACGACTGACTGACTTTTACAAACTTCTTCTTTAAATGGCCTTTGCCCGTCAATATGACAGACGATTATGCCAGTGTGTTTTGATGGTGGCATAAATTGAGTGTTAATTTAATAAACATAGATATAAACATGAAAGAAAATATGACTGTGACACTTTACAAAAGAGCTTGCATGGGAAATAGTAACATATTATCGATTCCTGCTTCCAAATAGTGATAATGATAATCGCATATATAAATGTGTAATTGTCTCTATATATCAGAGCGATGGACGAAAAAAGACCACACAAAGCATGTTTTCAAGTTTTTGTACAATAATATACTATAATCGATATCGTCAATAATTGTCTGTGCCCGTGCACATAGACAATTATTGACGAATAGTTTCATTAATAAAAGTTTATAAAGGCTTAAATAGTAAATTCTATCAAATAAGTGATTAGTGAAGCGAACAGCTAACAAGCTCTACTTGTCTACTGCTATCAGTGGATAGTGGACTCGAGTGTACGCTATCTGAGTTGACATTGACAGTTGATTACAAGATACCTTTGCACAGATTATAATTGCGGCTCTAAAAGCTCAGACTATGTTGTAGTTTTTTGTAAGGTTTTAATGAATAGTGTAGCCATGAACAAATGTCATCATCATTTCAGACAGAGTGCGTTTACTCTAAAATCCACCTACCATTATAAATACAATGTAATAACCATACTACCATATGACATTGAGTATTGAGATATTAGCAGGAATAAATGTGACAATCGTAAACGTAATCTCGTAATCGTAAGCGATATATATATTCAATCCGATATATTCCGATATATTCAATTATTCAAGTCCGATATATTCAATTTACGATAAAATAATGTTCTTAGCATATTAGTTCTGGCTTTTTTTTTTACAAAAATTAATAAATTTTGATATCAATCGTCATCGACTAATGTTATCGATTATTCAAAAAGTACATACCAAAAAATGAAAACACCATTGATTTATTATTAAAAAAAACATCAAAATCAGTGTATAATTAGCGGAGTAAGCAGATAACAAAATAAATACCTAAAATCGAATTGAGAACCTTCTTTTTTGATATTTTTGAAATCAGTTAAAATTTTCAGATAAACACGACAGAATATTACAAAAAAAGTTTTTGCAGTCTTCTTTCCCGGCTCGTGTTATAGTAAAATCAGATTATTGTCTGAACTTTCTTAAGAATAGGCAGATATAGTTAACCAGCCGTGAATTTATAATAGGGTCCATATCGTTTTGGTTTCTAAATATATTCGCTCTTTGAGTCAATTAGCGGGCCACAAAGATGATTTGTGGGCCAGTCATAACTCATACTCGTTTCTCGTCATATACCTATGGTGGATATTTTCTGTCGGTTTTTCTATTTATGATAACTCAGTTAATGATCTTTGGTGAGGGATTGTTTTGTTAATTGAAATGATGAAGATTATTATACCATTCCTAAATAATGTTTGTTTTTCTTTGTTTTATGTCGTAATTGTCAGGAATTGGTCCTATTTGTCAGGAATCTAGATCTAGGTTTGTTATGTTTGAGACTGCGTGGTATTGTATGAAATATTCATGTTTATTTTAGCTTATTTCTTTAAAAATCAACTTTGCAAAGATCAATGCTACAATTTGATTATGATTATAAAATATATGAATTAACATGGTGATGACATATTAATACATACACATATTAATCTTTTGCATTAGATAAGGTGGCATTATAATGTTATTTTACCAATATTTGTATTTGAATTCCCAAATAGAAAAAACGGAACCCGACCAAAGTCACGCGCTAATACAAGTTAAATAAAGTTGTGGTCTCACAAAAACTTATAAAATAATTTACAAACCGAGTTTACTTCAGTTATTCCCGAATTTCGTAAGCTGAGCTTAAAGTTTTAATTGAAGTCTTTACCGTATAACGGAAAGTACACCCGCGGATATTGAAGGGGCACCCCAAAGGCTTCTTTACCCGCCGTGTGTGAGACGGAAACTTCTGGTGTCAGAGTTCTCAACTTAATTAGCAAAGTAACGTTCAACGCCTTGTTAAGTGAAGTGAGTAAGGTTGGAAACGAATATGATTTGAAGCTAAGATCATTGTAAATATAGCTTTGATGAACGTCGCTCGAAATTGTATGACCGCCAAATTAAATGGAGTTTGAAAATCTAAACTAATATTATAAAGAGGAAAGAGATTGATTGTAAAAATGTAAGTACTAGAAAAAAGGTCACGGGAGTATATGCGGGGGGTTACATAATATAGGGTCTATATTTTTTATCAATTGGAAAATACATTTATACTGAGTAACATAGGCTATATTATAATGATATTTTTTATAAAGCGTACCTACTACTAGTCTATGATAAAATAATTTGGAATTGATAAACAAATAATGTCACAACTTCTTTGTTAATCTATACTCTTTCCTTTATTTTGATTTATAATGGTTTTTTTCATTCCTATTGTTGTGCTGAAACAATTTAAATGCTGAATCACTTAAATGTTTTTGGTTTCTTGAGTATACGACCGTATGCGTCGTTTTTCATTCATCTGCTTGTCTCTAATATCTTGTTTTAAATAAAAATCATTTTAATAAGCTGTCAAAGATTTCAATAAAATTCTAATCAACATAAAACCTTGTCCAAAATACACAAACGAGGCGCAAACAAAATTATGAATTCAAAAAACGTTTGAAAAAGTTTTTAATCCAGCTGTCAAATGAGCATGACACAAATACGCCGGAAGTTGAATTGTGTGCTAAGATCGAATGTAATTGGTGGCTTCCGGAAGTCGATTGTTAGCTTGTAAATAACCGGTTGAGGATGTTGCGGTCATATTGTTTTTTTTTAACTGAAAATGATTGACTTAATTGGTAAGCGGAAAATATCGTCAAATAAACATGACTTTATAGCGTTGTAAATAAGGTGTGTTATTTATAGTAAAATGAAGAAATTATTAAATCTGACAACTAGAGAAAACTTATTATAAGACAGAGATTTGCAACCTGTCGATTGCGTATAATGAAACAATGTTTCGCAAAACGTTGTACATTATATACTAAGTAATATAAACTATAACACAATAAAAAACAAATACAACTAAATATTTTGAAGTGAAAACTTCTTTAGCGGCGCTGGGTGGGTAAAAACTTTCAAACTCGCGTCAGGGTCACGTGACGTCGAAAAAGCGTAAGATCTTATTTAATTTTTATACATTGCTCGTAAAACAAGAGACGACAAAAGAACACACTTGCGGTCACGCGACGTATGACTCAAACAATTAAATAGTGTTGTGGCGACATGACGTGACGATGACGTGGCGACATGACGTGACGTGACGATGACGACGAAGCCAACGAAGACACAGACACATTCGCGCTTGCGCGAATGTGTCTGTGTGTGTAAACAATTAAATAGTGTTGTGGCGACATGACGTGACGATGACGTGGCGACATGACGTGACGATGACGTGTCACATTGTGTCATGTGTCACATTCGCGCTTGCGCGAATGTGACACAACGACATGACACAATCACAATGACACAGACACATTCGCGCTTGCGCGAATGTGTCTGTGTCAGTGTGTCTTCGTTGTCTTCGTCGTTGTGTCACATTCGCGCTTGCGCGAATGTGACACAATGACATGACACAATCACGACTGTGGTTATATTTTTGAAGTGAAAACTTAAAAGTGAAAACACAACGTTAATATTGAAGTTTTCACTTCTGCCGGCACTCCCGGAGTGCTACCATTTTTTTTGTATTTTTTTTATTAAAAGTTTTTTGAGGTATAATAAATTAATAATTTTCTACCAATATAATGTTGTAGTTATCTTTTGTAATGTACAAATAACAGCTGCTAACAATTCCTTATAAAGGTCAAAAAATTCTCGTGATCTTTACACCTACGCACCAATTTGATAATGAATACTGTAACTGAATTCCAAATTAAATTTTAACCCACTTAGAGCTAAAATACTCTTATCAAACAAATAAATTTAATTAAATTAATAAATAAATTAAAATAATAAAATAAAATAAATTTAAATTTCACAGGCGTCACAGCTCTGCCTTCCATGTTGTGGGTCGTGGGTTCGATTCCCACCCAAAGAAAATGTTTGTGTGATGAAACATAAATATTTGTTCTGTGTCTGGGTGTTACTAAATTATAATGATGGACAATGTATTCTATGTATGTATTAACGAAAAAAGTATTCTATCAGCAATTTAGTTCCCATAGTACAAGCTCTGCTTAGTTTAGGACTAGAGTATGATGTGTGAAATATTCTGTAATATTTATTTAAGTATTTATTTTAATAGCATTATTTTCTAGTTTTAAACTTGAAGCAATGCTAGACGAATTTGAACCCTTAAGTAGTATAAAACAAGATTGTACCGGAAATACATGAAACGTCAATTGCCAGTGATGATGCTCGTGCCGAATCTGTTCTAATTTAGGATCCGGTGTCAATGAATAATTAGCAGTTAGTACTGAAGTGATCTAGATATGAGTTGCATCACGTCTAGACTGGGATCAGTTTGTCAGGTCTCGAAATATGAGGAAATCTAAATGTCACTTGAAAATATTCTTTGAGTCATATGACCAAGTTTGTTATATTAGGTTTGACTAGATAGATCAAACCTAATATAACTTAAGAAAAAATATTGTATTTGACATAAAATATTTATTAACAAAAACAATTTCTGACAAAAGAAAAACCACAGCCCTAAACTTTGACCGAAGCTATATTATTTTAAAATTACAAAAGAGCTACCCACTGCCACATAAAGTTGGCTAGAAACTCATAAAGCTCAAAAAAGCTTTCAGTCATAACAGAAAAAAAAACTTCTCTTAAAACGTAGTAAAAAATAATCAAAAACAACTTTCTGCTAACAGGAACGGAGCAATCGTAACGCCAAAAAGTATTATACAAAGAAGTATATTTCAAAACGGTTTTTTACGTCTCGCAAATATAAAAGTTTTCAAACAAAGCTCGACAACAGTCATAAACAGCACTGCATTAAACTTCTGTGTAATGAAACAATCATAATATAAAAGAAAGAGTCATAATATCAAACTTTAATGTAAATAAACGTTCCCGAGTCTTATAATTTAGACATTTTTAAAAGACGAATGAATGAGTACCTTCTAGGTATGTAAGTGTGCTACATCGTAGACCGCATCGTCACTATAACTTGTAAAAAAAAAAAAAAAAAATTTCTGCACGCTAAATATAAGTAGTTATTATGATAGCTCATTCTACAGTCACACATTTAGAAAATAAAAAAAAGACGTGTGGCACTCGGGGACTGCCGCGGTAAAGCTTAGCAGTATTGCATAGCATTTTTTGTTGGATTACGATATTATATTTTAATGGTGTAGGTACATATTCAAAATACACTACGTGGTAACGCAGCGATGTTCGATATTCAAGCTATTGTTTTTACGCAGTGTGGTTCAAACATAAGTCTATTTAACGCGATTGACTGCTTACTACACACATTAATGTGACAATAATATCGTTGCAAGGTACATTGCGCTGTGACGCTACAATGCTCGGCAGTCAAGCTGATGTTTGCGTGTAATGTACATCAAATACGCTCGTATAATATTGTCACATTTATTTATGATCACTCCCCTGTTTTAATTGGCTAACAAGATGGGACATTAGCTGACGGAAGAGAATTGGTAGAGCAAACGAACGCTTCTGGATAGAAAAGAAACAATAGTTTATTTTTGGGCTAGCTTTGTAATAAACGGTAAAGGAACCATTTTGAATTCTTTATAGCCCGTTAAATGACAGTAAAGGATTTTAATGAGATTATTAAAGCTTTCGTTGGAACTTTATAAACTCCTACTTGGGGCCTAAAGTTGAATTGAATTGTTGACCTAAAACTCACATTAATAGGCCGTTAGACTGTTACAATGAAATAATATTGAATCAGATGTTGGAATATTTTTCGCTTTTGTTCATTATTTTTTTAATTCTCGGCCTATAAATTGATTTCACAAAACCTTGAAAACTTTAGAAAAAAATAATTACATCCCAAATAAAAAATATTAAAATCTTGTTCCACTCAAATCAACATTTGACTTAAAAGCTTCAACAAATTTCACATAATACACGTAAAAAGAATGTCTTTATTGTCTGTTATGATCTCGAACAGCCGTTTATCATCTTACGACACGAGATAACCCAAATAACTCACCCAAAGCAGGAATTGGTATTATTTAATCTGCGAGATAATAAAAACGCCATGTGCGACCGAAAAAACGTCAACACCCCATACACTTCAGCGTAAAATACGCACATCGTATTGAATTTGATTAGGTAAAAAAAACCTTTATAAGAAAGTGGCTTTTTTTTACATTATTTTTAATTGTTTGGTACTGATTTGGATCACCTGAGCTATCTATAGATGGTTTTGGATATACAGATTGCTTCAGGATAACGTTAAGTTGATAAAAATAAAATGATTATGATCTGGTACAAGAGTTTGGCAGTGAACTCGGATACGGAATTTATCATGTCAAAATGTCACTCTCATTAATTTGGATTTATTTATTTGTCAGTGTTTTACAAGGCCCGATGAAAAAAACACGTCAACTTTTTATTTACTGAACAATATATGAAACAAAGTCAGTACTTTTTATTGATTCTCTCTCGTTTCATTATGATACTTCTTATACATGTTTTGATGCACCGTGTATTATGCTTTAACCACTTGAATACTAAAATAGTTGCAAGTAATTAGTTATTACGAAACATATTCCATCATGTTAGGATGAAATTTCGAAGTTTGAAGATCCCATCGAAATATCTTATCAAATAATTGAATCGATATTAATGTATTAGCCGTTTTTATGTACTTTAAAACATATTCAACACTTTTAGTATCACATTATTCTTTTGAGTGATCGTAAAAATGTAAAATTTTATGATTCTTTTGATATATCGGAACATGTTGATCAAGATTGGCGTATGGTTTATTTATGATCTTCTGTTGTTTTACATTTTGTCATTTTTGTTATCATGTCGAAATGATAACGGACATTTAACGTACAATATGTTTTACCTTCATGTTGCGACCTGTATTTATTTATTTATTTTTAATTGACTTTTTAATCACTGTAATGAAGATCACTTAAAGGTTCTAGAAAAAAATGTGCTTAAATTCTAATGTACGATGGCTCCTGTAATTTCGTTACAAAAAGTATAACAGATATTTGCGATCAATGTGATCAAGAAATATTAAATAATAGTATTTTTAAGTAAGTATTAATGTTCTCAATATTTTGTTTCAGGTAAGGACTTTTGCACGGACTATTATAAACCAAACCATCAACAAAATGTACTTATAGTACATGAGGTAAGTACATTGTGTCTTTACAGAACATGAAAAACAAAAGACTATCCACTAGACTAGCACTCATTTGTTTCAGACAACAAATCAGTCACTCAAGTCCAGATCTGTTTAGAAAAGTGTTTGTCAACATGTGAATGTGTAGTCAAAAGCCGAGTGAAATGACCACAGGTCTGTGAAGTATTCTCTAGTAACAAGTGTCAAACGAAGCAAATAGACCCAAATATTTGTTTTGGCATACGGTAGTGTTTACCCAACTGTCATAAGAGGGTCATGTTCTTATCGAGAAATTGGATTGTAGACCCGTACGGTTGCGTAAATTATTGATGTCTTTTTAAGCAACATTCTTTGTTGGGTAAATTTATGTTAATTAGGAGGCGTAGCATTGTGATTATTTGTAGTGTTACAAAAATATTATATGATTAATATATATGTGGTGGTGATTAATATTATTATGATGAATGATGCTGATTAATATTTTAGTCTATTCGCATTTAATTATTTATACTTATTTGCCAAAACAGTAAAATGGTTTCTACATTTCTCCTAAACTAAAATAACGCCATGAGTTATTAATAAAATCAAGCTTAAATTTATGAGTAAAAATAAGAAAAAAAACTAAAAGTAGTTAGGATGCTCCTTTAGGCTAGGTTCAGATGATCGCGCGGTACCGCGCGGGTCGACGAACCGCGCGGTACAAGATCAATAGAAACGGTAACTATCGTCTACATGATCGCGCGGTACCGCGCGGCAACGCGCGGGGCGCTCCCATACAAATACCGTCATGTGAATGCTCCAACCGCGCGGCGACGCGCGGCTACGCGCGATCATCTGTTCCTAGCCTTAATATTCAGAGTGAGTTCAGATAATATCGAGAAAATATTTCTGTATCAATAAGATAAGCAGAGCAATCTCCTGCTAAGAAACCACCGCAAAGCGAAAAATGCGGTAAGCATTTTCACAAGAATCTATGAAAAACTCTGGACGTAATATTTTGCTGTCATGATAAAAAATCGTAGTTATTATATAATACACTAGAAATGAAACCAAACAATTATTATAAGTCTTAATCACACTCAACTTTGTCACACTAATAGTATCTACTTTTAGCACCTATATTATACCTAGATATATATATTAGAACTGTTACAATGCCAATCAACTTAGAACTCTAAACCTTTTTTTTTTAAGTTCAAAGTGCAACTGCGTTTGATTGTACAACGTGCAATGCGATTCTTTCTATTGTATCTACAGACTACAGTATGAGAAAGTTCCACAATAACAATTCCGTACTGAGAACAAACAAGAAAATTGGTTTTTCACAACTTGAAATAGTATCGAGTTGGTCTTTATAAAAATAAAATAGTTTTATGTTTTACTACGTGAATTCGTATGCACAATATGAGAATGTTTTATTCATAATTGAGCGTAAAAAAATTGTGTAAAAGACGTGTGGCACTCGGGGACTGCCGCGGTAAAGCTATTAAATAGCATTTTTTGCTGGATTACGCATGCGCAGTGTTAGGTTATTTTCGTTCGGTATTTTCGTTACGGAATATCTGGATTCGGTCTCCACGCTCAAGGCCTGCTATAGAAGCTATGCAATAGTTAAAAAACAGCAATATGACTTTACAAAGGCAAGTTTAACCCTAAAACAAATGTTATATTTTATCTTTTAGTAAACTTTTGAGGCAAGGTAAAGAAGAGGAAGGTAAAAGTTTAACCTTATGAAAAGAATGGTATTGTCCATCTATGCTAACGTTTAAATTAAAATGGCAATTTTCAAGCGATTTTTGTTTTAGCACATTTTCAAAATAGCCCAGAGGAAGCTGTTAACAAAAATTATAGCACTCTTTTACTGAGGTTCAGAGTATAGGTTACAGATGGGTGATTCTCTAGCATTCATAATTTTTTGTAGATAATCTTGTATTTAGGACAAGAAATGACATCATATTTTGCATTTGAAGGCGGGTTTACAAAAGAATAGTAATTTTAAAATTAAAAAAATCTTGTAAATAGATACTCTTGTGTCAAGAACAGAAAATGACTGATTATATTATAAAAATAATAGTTATTTTATTATAGGTTTAATTAAAAGAATTCCCCGTCCAGAATCCTTTTATAGCTCTTTTAAAAGCTTTTTAGAAGTCATGGAAGCGCGGTCAGGGGAAGTTGTGCTATAAAGCAGCTTAACAGTTGAAGCTGCTTCTGCGAATTGAATCTCAAAAATATTGCTGTGATATTTCTCCGTTTTGTTAGAAATGAGGACCAAAGCTGGGATATTTTTGATCCTAGCTTCCGTACTATCCTATCCTCGACATCTGGTGAAGCTTGTAAGTGTTTTAGATGTTATTAAATATAACTCAACGCATTTCGACGTAAAAATATACGAAATAATTTGTATGCTTTAATTACCTCTCTGCTAGGTATATCGCTAAAAAAAGAGATATAGTCTTCTTCTTCTTTCCTAGAGAGATATAGTCATATCATTATATCAAGGTGTAATATTTGGATATTACATTTGTAATATTTGGATGATAAGTATTGATATCTTTAAAATCAATTTTGTGTTTTCATGTAACTTTGAAATCAATTTGATTTTCAACGCAAAATGATAACTACTAAATAAGAGCAAAGATTTTAAAAATCATTAAGTATTGATTTACAAAGAGAAGTTTTCATTGCTCAAATATACAAACGCCAGTAAGGAGTTCCACTCTCCAACTACTTTAGCAATTCAGATCTAAATAAAACAAGTTCAATCATTATTCATTTAAGCTGAAGCAAAAGACTACAAAACAGTTAACTCATTCTTTGCAAAGGGACTCGTAAAACTTTCAACAGTTTAACGACCATTGTAACAAAACAAATGACATTCTAGAAACAGTTGAAGATGAATTAAACAAGCATTTAGGATGGTTTTACACTGGGCGTTAACGGTAAGGCCAAGGATCTTATGGTACATACGACCCGGGTTCTCCTTATTTTGTTTATGAAATGTACCGTGTTTATGACATGTACCGTGTTTATGAAATGTACCGTACATCCGTATTGTTTTACCTTTTAGTATGAAATGCCAGTGTTTTTAAAATAAACTTGTAAAAAAAGAACATTTTATTGAACTTCAATGGTACAAAAGTAAATTGTAGTTGTAGTATTTTTGGTGCACAAAATTTGTGTTTTATACACATGGTAGTAAAAAGATATTTAACACGGTTAGCGAGCTAATTTTGGAAGATATTGATGTACCTACATTAAAATATGTAACTAAAATTTTAGAAATAATTTGTTTATCCGATTTTCATGCATAGGTTATTCAAATTCTGTAAATAACCATGTGTATCCGAACGTACAATGATCCAACTCAACAGTACTTTTGTTTAGATACAACCGCGTGCATAAAGTAGTGTAAAAGTTCTTGCTCAAGTTAAATAAAACACAAGATTGTTCCTTTACATTTTTACCGAAGCTCGAGGGACTGTTGGAGCATTCGTTTTGTAAACATTTCTGTCTCCCGTGTTATTGGAGTTTCCAAGTCGATTTTCGTAGTAAAGGAAATTCTAAAATGTCTATTATTTTATACTTTCTTCCTCTGGAGGATCGTTTTGCAATTCCTTTTCATAGATAATTCAAATAGGGAATATTTTGTAATATAACTACTATGATGGATAGCACTAACATAGAACACATAGTGAATACATCTAGATACCCTTATGTGTTAAGATATAATACTATTGAACAAAATATACTAGATACTCATTGTGGGACTCCAACCCGTAACCCACAGTACGGAAAGCAGAGATTATAATAACTGAGCTGTGACGCTTTCCGAGCTATTATGATAAGATTTTTGAGTGCCCTAAAGTTATTAGAATAGTTTCGATCAAACTGTATATGTAGTTATTGCTATTATCTCTGATCACATTACTTAATTTGACTTCTATAAAAAAAAATTGGTAAATAAGGGACTAATCTATCACCACTTCCTAAAGCTATATTTTCAACAGACTTAAAAAAAGGGTAGACTACGCGATTAGTCAGCCGATTTTAAACCAATTAGTGTTCTTTTTGTTTTGTAGGCATACTTCATAAATTTTAAAATTTATAATTCATATGAAAATGTACGTAATGTCCAAGTGTACGTCAGTTTACGCGGTTTACAACTGAAACAAAGATGGCGTTGCCAAATTTGTGCAGATCCTAGATCGTGCTATCAAAACGTTTTGTAAGAGACGAATGGAATCATTGTTCATAATTTGTTTCATTTAACTCAGCATGGTACAACTAAAATTCGCAATAGTTGTTGATTGATAAAGATCTTCGTATTCACTTACAATATTAAATTCAACGAGTACCTATCAGTGGCATAAATCCTGCAAAGATCACAGTGTCATAGGTCTAAGTTCAATATGTTTTGTGACGTGCAAAACGACATGCTACAAGATACTTCATCACTCTCACATACATAATATTGTGTAATAATAAAATTATATACATATTAACACGTTTTGTGTCCATAATAATTCTTATGTTATGATGTTTATTAGGTAATAAAGAACAGTATTTACATATTTATATAAAATAATCAGTTGAGTTATTTGCAGACTTTTTCAAACATTTTGTACACAGCTCGACTGATTCAAATCGGTACCATTAAAAATGGAGGCTTAGTTGAAAATGTTTTTTTGACATTCATGAAAATTGAACTAAAATTTTATTTAGTCACACACTAAGAAATACCTAAGAAAATATTTTTATACATTGTTTTTTATAAATACTTAAAAATCAAACTCAAAAATAACTATATTTATCATCGTCAACAACAAAGAAAACACATTTGTTTTCTTATGGGAATCAAATCCATTACAGGCAATACTAACTACTTACTAAGCTGTGACGCATATTTAAATTAATTTTAATAGTCCTAATAAATACAATGATGATGGATCATCATGTCAACATCAATAGATGAGAGACTTTTTTATTGTTATTGACGTGAAAACCAACGGTATATTTATGCAATGGACTATGCATTACCACACTGCAAATGGAACAGGACGGTAGTGCTCAAAAAAAAATCACTGTTTTTTAATATGATACTTTTTTGATTTGGTATATCACACTTCAAAGGTAGTCCCATAAATTTCACCAAGATCTGAGAAGTACTTTTTGAGTAATCCTTAAAATTGTTTAATATTAGGTACTGCTCCATGACGATTTAAATAGTCTTGTTAATTTTTGAAAAATATAATTATCTTCACTTACAATAATTCTAAAAACATTAATTATCTCGAAAAAGCATACAACTGATACAAAGCTAGCGTTTAAACAGCGTCTGATAAGTTTATTTATGTTTCGACTGAAAATAGCTGACATGGTTTTCAGTTACTATTGTATCCGAACTCCACTGATATATGACCCTCGTGAGGAACAGTCAACAGTCTTTTATTTAGGTGAAATAGATCGGTAGTAAAGTAAAATATTTTCTTGAATGGAATGGAATTTTGGGTAAACTTGATAGTTATAGTTTTAAAATTGAGCGTTGTGTTTGTTTGTCAATGGTTTGTGCAATGTTATAGTAAGATATTTTCTTCAGAATTTTGATTAAATTTAATACAGTTTTAGAACTAAGCACTGCGTTTCTTTCCACTGAAAAATGTGACATTTTAAAAATTTGACGTATGTATACTGACGATCTGATTGTAATGCAAGAGGACTGAATTTGTTTGGTCAATTTTCAATAAATTTATTGATACATTTAATTTATATACCTACATTATTGTCATCCATAAAACAGCTAAGTGAAAGTCGTTCTTTGGTGGGTTCTTACACTACTTTACTACATTTTAAATGACCAAGGCGTTATTAACTAGATGAGACTACGATTCGTTCATAATTATTATTTTTTTTGTATTTTTTCGGGAATATCGCGATCTCATTGTTCGAGACAAACAACTACCTACCGCGCCAAGACTCTAAGAATAAAACAAAATACTCCATGCCATACATAATTTATAACATTAATACTCCATGTCATACATAATTTCCTAACGGCAAAGATGATCATACATCTCAATTAGTTCCGAATAGTCGAATCATTTTCATTACAAAATCGGTGAATCAAAGTGTTTCCGATTATTCAAATGTGGAGGGATTTATTTGATTAATCGACTCGATAAAGTTTGTAATCGATACTTTCGATGTTTCGATAATGATACAGATGAGCCTAAACAAACAGAGAAAGTTACTATCATAAGCGATGTGACACATATCGATGCGTTTGACGATTTTAAATGAACTCTTTAAGAGTTTTTATACAATCGTAAAAGATTTTACTTATAGTATGTAAGTAATTAATAGATTAAAGTGTATTTATGATAAATCACAATTGTTTTAGTATCCCTATGTTATAGAGTCGAACCGGATTTGAACCCGCAACTTTCCCTATCATTAAAATCAGTGTGTAAGTGTATTTTACACGTAGTAGTAAACACTAGTAAACTTAAGAAAATAATGCACATCGGCCCTTAGAAAAAGCCAATCGACTAACTTCTTTGTAGAGCGTTATCTCTGTCGCACACCACCGTGACATGTTGTTACCCTCTAGTTGGGTTAGTCCCAAAATTCCCATAAGGATATCTTTAAGAAGATTTTGGGAATAATCTTGGGATTATAAATGCCCATCATGGGGATATTTATGATTTTTTAGAAGTCTTACGGCCGGTTTCTGGAAACCCAAATCACGAATGATCCGAGTTTGACATATAGTATTTGTTTGATTTTTTCGTTGATCATCGTTCGAGAAACCGACCATTAATATTTAATTTAATTTTAAAATGCTGTGCGTATTACATGCTAGAGGAAAACGTATTAAATACAAAACTAAAGAGGTTGTAAAACCTATAAACCTCGTTTTTCTTCTTCTACTTTTTTTGTTTATTTACAACCTCTTCGCACATACTAAATCGCATCGTATTCTGTTTGCAGTTAAAATGGTCATGGGTAGTTATGTAAATACGTACATACTTTGTTTGTTTTATATAGTCAATATCTAAGAGTGTGTTTGACCATTCCATTGAAGAGCCTATTTAAATAAAACTCTGATTTTGTTGATAAGACTTCAAATATACCTGTTTTTGTATGATAAGATTTTATCTCAAGATTCAATATATTGTAGAAAAACGTTAGAAAAACTTTTGAGTAAGGTGCTGGGTTAAAAAAAAACTTGTTTATAAGTAAATAGATTTATGAACTATAATATTTATGATATCATATACTTTTTTATTTTTATTTTATTATAATCAATAGACCGTCCTTCGGCTTCAATCTCGCCTGATAGAAAGCGCCGATGAAGCCGACGATGGAGCAGGATGGTCTAGAAGACACCTATTTACATTGGCCTTGAAAAGATTGAGGTTATACTAATCAAGTCATTTGTATGAGTTCTAGTTATTTAAAGCAAGTATCTAATATCTTAAATCAGACTACTTTTAAGCTTAAGAAATTAGTTTTCTTTTTATGAGCTTTAAACTTTCATAAGCTATTTTTAATTTCCCTTTTGAAGTATTCTTCAAACGAAGGAGTTTCTAGATTTATATGAAAGAACTCCGTCTGTACCGTTAAAATTCATAGTTTTTTAAATTTAGTAAAAGCATGTAAGAGGCAGTCAAGATCTTATACTTAAGTAAATCCTACAAGATTAAAACTGCAAATATAAGTACGATTATAATAAAAGATTAGATTATAAATGAAAGTAATGTTTTGAGGTTAAACAAATCGTAGAAAAATTGCTGGTACTCCTTGTTAAAATAACTCATCGGAAGTAGGTACTACTACCGTACTTATATAAGCTACGAAAAATGTATTGCTGTAGGTACTCTGGTTATGGTACCGAGCCGATTTACCAAAATTGTTATAATCGAAACGCTTCGGTGTCACCAGTACTACCAGTAGTACCTACTCAAACACATTCAACTTTCAACTTACAGCTCACTCAGTACTCTAAGTGAGACAAGACTGGAAGCAATACCGTAAGCAATCAAAGATAATGTAAACGCTACCAAACAGAGATCGTAATAAAATGCCGGTAGTAAATTAATCAAGAAGTACCGTTAAGGGCTACCTCACTGTGTGGCCGTGGAAAATTGGAACTACGTGGTGTGGATTGAAAGTTATCGTGTTTTGTTTGATTTACGTGAGGGCTTTTCGAAGATATGATTTGATATAACGTGATTGGCGCCGTGATTTCGTTCAAAATAATTTTAATTAAAAAAGAATTAAGAATTTATTTAATTAGATACCCGAGGGCGTTACATACAGCTCAGTTAGTAGTAGCTCTACCTTCCTATGCTGTGGGACGTGGATTCGATTCCTACCCAGAGCAAATGTTTGTGTGATAAACATAAATATTTGTTCTGGTCTGGGTGTAATGTATTGTATATTATGTATTTATAAAAAAAATATATAAGTAGGGCTCCATAGTAGACACAAACTTTGCATAGTTTGGGACTAGAGCGCGTGATGTGAAATGTTTATGAATATATTTAAGCTTTTCCGGGCAATATGGTAACTGGAACGTTATTCCAGGACTTCAACACAGATTATTCTAGATCTTCAGTACCGTAAACCGACAGCTTAAATTATTAATCCGGTAAATCCCGTGCGTATACGTTAACCAACGTTTCTGGTAACATACATAGTAATTTGTAGATCAATTATGGGTGTGGTTGATGTTAGCACACTATATATACCTATGCATAAAATAAACATATATTATACTATATACAGCTCTGTATATATATAGCAAAGTTTTATGTATATATAGATATATAACTCTTTATTGTTTACCACACACAAATAAAACAAAGAACTTAAAATTAGTAATAGGCATCACAATGGGCGGCCTTATCGCTGAGAGCGATCTCTTCCAGGCAACCGAAGAGAGATGATGGAAGGCGGTGCTAAAACAACATCAAATGAAGTGGAAGATTATTAAAACAAATAACTTTAGATATTAATAAAAAATAACTAACCTAACCGAATAAATACATATCTTTTCAGTCATTTTAATTTCTTACAGCAATAACAGTACCTACCAACGTGTGCAGTAAGCCATTTAACTGTTAGACGTAGGTAAGTACACTTTACAATAAGTACCTAAACATGATCAAAACTTAAATATTTATAGACTGACGGCCGGTTTCCGGAAACCCAAATCACGATTGATCCGAGTTTGACACATAGTAATTATTTGATTTTTTCGTTGATCATCGTTCGAGAAACCGGTCGTTAAAGTTCCAAACTAAGCAAAGCTTGTACTATGCGAGCTTACTTGTTATTGGAAAGTTTACACAATAATATACTTTGACGAAACAACAAATAAAATGTTATTGCTTATGATTTGTATAACATAAGGATACTATAGTAAAATAAATGCTTTTGTTGCCAAAATAAGTGTATGAAATGAATTATAAGAATAACACAATAATAACTAGTAAAAAAATCAAAACAACAAACAAAATCTTATTAAAAAACTAATATGGTTTTACTTTTAAAATACAATTCTTAATTAAGCAAATCGCAAGCTTTTCAGAATAATTAGTCTCATCAGCTACCCAATTAACTTTGTACGAAAACTTAAAATTCAAACGATCAAATCTCATTAAATCAGAGCAACATTAATGATAAATGTACATTTGGATAATTAAAATCTTATAAAGTGTTTGAACGTTCGAAAGGTAGTTTTCGAAATTACTTCACACTCATTAAAAAAATTGAGATAAGACGGTACTTTGTATAACTCATAAAAAAAATTCTTTGTAGATATAAAATTTTTTCATTCAAATTTTTTAACCGATCGGATCCCAAACACGACGTTGCGCTCTTTGACCGGTATTGCTGATGTTGGAACCCAAACCGCAAAGCTCAAGTGGGGGTGGGCAGGACACATTAGTCGAATGCCCCAAGAAAGATGGACTACCATAACTACCTCCTGGACACCTGAAGGTCGGCGGCGTCGGGGTCGGCCGAGGAAGCGTTGGAGGGATGACCTTGACGTATTTCACTTGGATTGGTGAGACATTGCCAGGGACAGAGAGAAGTGGAAGTGTTTGGGGGAGGCCTTTGCCCAGCAGTGGGACAATGTACCTAGGCTAGAATAAAAAAAATAAAAAAAATTTTTTAGTCAACTTTATAATGCAGCAAACCTACAAATCTGCAAAAGTACAATGATAGTATAGTTCCTATACGAACTATTACACAAAAAAACTTTATGATTACGATATTTTAAGAAAGATAGATAAGTAAATCTTCTCTAAGTAGGAGTTTATGTAGTATGCAAGCTATAAAAACTAAATAAAAAGTTAAATCTTTGGGTTTAAAGAGACGATGCCCTTTCTTTGTCTCATATCGAGTTTGTTTTATCTTATTTCACCCATGGTTTGGAGCTGATTGTTCTCGTGTTAAAGCACATCTACACGAAGCATACCTTTCATGGGTTGACGCTCGAAACCGCAAGTCGAATGATGTACGCGAACGGAAAAAAACATATAACAAAGCTGCCAAGTCCTACAAGAAGGCATTGCGGAAGGCTCGATTTGACCACATTAGTCGAATAGGGAGTAAACTAGCATCTTACCCTGCAGGTAGTAAAGCTTTTTGGTCCCTAGCTAAATCGGTCGAATCGAACTTCTGTCGCCCCTCACTGCCTCCAATGCTTAAACCAGATGGGTCGTTAGCTCACACCGCTGAAGAAAAAGCAAACTTATTTGCCATTCTTTTTGCGGAATCATCGCGTCTAGATTCCGTTAGTTCAAATCCACCGACACCACTGACTCAATGCGAGGCCTCTATGCCAGTCATTCGCATTCGTCAGATGGAAGTTCGTAAAACACTGTGCAATCTAGACGTCAATAAAGCTAGTGGCCCAGATGGTATTCCAGCTATAGTACTGAAGACCTGCTCGCCTGAATTGACTCCCATACTGACACGTCTCTTTCGTCTCTCTCTTAAAACAGGACAAGTGCCGAAATCATGGAAGCTTGCCAATGTCCAACCTGTACCTAAAAAAGGTAGTCGTGCTGACCCCGCCAATTATAGACCCATCTCCGTTACGTCCATACTGTGTAAAAGTATGGAGCGTATACTAAACAATAAACTGTTGGCATACCTTGAAGACAATGACCTCCTTAGTGATCGGCAGTACGGTTTTCGACGAAACCGATCAACTGGAGATCTTCTTGCGTATGTCACACACGTTTGGAGCGAAGCACTTGAGAAAAATGGAGAAGCCCTTGCGGTTTCTCTAGATATCTCAAAAGCTTTCGATCGGGTTTGGCATGACAGTTTATTAAGCAAGCTTCCATCATACGGTATATCCGCTGATCTTTGTGTGTGGGTATCAGACTTTTTGAGGGACCGGTTTCTACGAGTAGTCGTTGACGGATGCTCGTCCAGCCACATGGCAATTAATGCCGGGGTTCCTCAAGGGTCAGTTCTCTCTGCGACTTTGTTCTTGTTACATATCAACGATCTGCTCAGGCCCGGTATCATTGGGTATGCAGACGATAGCACTGTCGTAGAGAGATACATACCTGAAGCACGACCCAGTGGATCTCACATCCAGTCTTGCAGGGAGGCCATGGTTGACCGGTTGAGCTTGACACTAAAAGCAGTTGCAGATTGGGGTGATGCCAATCTTGTCAAGTTCAACGCTTCTAAAACCCAGGCGTGTCTGTTTTCCGCTAAGAAGAGTCAATTCATTCTAACGCCCACTTTCCAAAATGTTTCTGTGCCGATTTCTAACCAACTTGAGCTTTTAGGGTTTACTCTTACCCCTAAACTAAACTTTGGTTCGTTCATTGAGTCTAAGGCCAAGACAGCTGCGAAAAAGCTAGGCATATTGTCGAAGGTGAGACGGTACTTCACACCAGGACAGCTTCTGACTCTATACCAAGCTCAAGTCCGGTCGTGTATGGAGTACTGCTCTCATCTTTGGGATGGCTCTGCCAAATACCAGCTTGAGGCCTTAGAGACCATTGATCGACGAGCCAAAAGGCTCATAGGTAACGACTTGTTGGTTGAGTCTAAGCTACTTAGTCTCGAACACCGCCGTAAAGTTGCCAGTTTATCGGTATTTTATAGAATTCATTTTGGAGAGTGTGCGTTGGAACTTTACAACTTGGTTCCCCCATCACCTTTTTATCATCGGACTACCAGACGATCGGAGATGAGACATCCATTCATGGTTGACATTCCACCTGCCCGCACCAAGCGTTTTGCTTCTACTTTTATAATGCGGTCAGCCAAAGAGTGGAACTCGTTGCCGGCGTCTGTGTTTCCTGAGTCCTATAATTTGGATATTTTTAAGAGACGAGTGAATGGGTATCTTCTAGGCAAGTGTGATACATCGTAGACCGCATCGTCACTTAACATCAGGTGAGATTGCGGTCAAACGCTAGCCTATAACTTGTAAAAAAAAAAAAAAAATATTTGATAAGAACTTCAAACAACTGATTTGAAGATCATGTGCGATAGTGTTTTGTTTTATGCTCACATTATCACACACTTTTACAACTTTTTAATAGAGCAAGCTAAGCGAGTGATGTTTTTTAGACGATTTTGTAGGTATGTTTGTAAGTGCACAACTTTTTAAAGCGCGTATATAAATTATTGATTTGTTAGTAATTGACAAGATGTACATATTTTGAAAATAATTCTTTTTTCTTTATTCTCAATTTTGTAAACATGAGATTTTAAGATCGAACTACTAGTTGTATTAAAATATAATAAAATCATAAAAATAATGTATCTTCCGATTGAAACTTCTGTGGGAACAGATAGTTAACCGATTTCGAATGCGTACATCGAATTAACGTAATCGAATACAAACGCAATAAACCCTAAATAACCAATAAATAGCTTTGGTTCACAGGAAACGTTCCGTTTTACGATCGCTATACGATGGGACTCACAATGCTTTTGAATTTGTATGCAATCTCCTATTTGAAAATCGATTAGAAGTGTATTTTCTAAGAAACAACAAACGTATTTGTTTAAGGTGCTGTTTACAAAGAAAATTATAATTAATTGTTTACTTTTTATTATCATGATTTTCGTGCCTTTATCCCACGCAAAATAAGGTCAGTACAACAGATTTTCATTTTCCACTCACTCTTATTATTACTTTATAATTTATAAATCATCTATTTTATTGTCATTTTAAATTATTTATGATAACTAAATTTGAAATTAAACGTGTATTATAGTTACCATAACACAGGTTTTGTTTGCTTCGAGACTGATTTAGTCCGAAACCAAACAAAACATGTTAAGTAAAATCATGCTACGGTCATCACTTTTAGATAAAACCTAGACTACTAGACTACAAATCTTGTATCGCCTTAAACGCCCTTCATTTATTTAAAAAAACTAAAATAGTTGACGATTACGACTACCGTCATAAAGCGTATACTTAAAACATATCACTATTTTCTACAAACAAGAGAGTATCAATTTTCATTGCAGATTGTTAAATAAAAGCTATTCGTTCTTGAGTATCAACCTACGCATTTTCTACGAATATTGTTATGTTACAAATTACAATCAAATAGATATAAAAGTCAAAATAAAACCAAAGACACTGTAAATGATGCTTACAATAAATTTAAGAACTCAATATATATGTATAACCATTGTATTCCATAAGTCTTCAGCAAACTTCTGCAAAATTTTAACATGTGATACTTGCCTGTGACTAATCTTGAACACCCCCTCGACATTTTATCTGAATCTCTGAGAACGCGAGGGAAGATGTCCTCGTAAATTCGTCCCTTAGTAGCATCGTTCTTTAGTAATGCAACGCGTCCATCTCTGCATCTGCAAAATAAATGTACTTAGTCTCATGTCCAATCTATCACAGTTTGTACCTAGTCAACGATATACAGGAGTGGCACATTTAAAGTCGACGTAGATTAAATTTATTTTTTATTACTAAAACACATATATTGCTTGAGAGAGCTTGAGGATATTTCAAGTGACGATAAAAGATACGAGTGATGCAACATGACAGTTAATTATAAGCACTCAATCACACTTATTAAAGTAAATAGCGTCTAGGTGGTCTGCCATAAAACTAGTTAAGACGTCTATAACATGTTATTACTATTCAGTGCTGTTAAAGTCTGTAATCAGAAACGTATCTAGATTTAAGCCGCCGTTTATATAAGGTGCTAAATAATTTGATTTATTTGACGTCTAAAATCTATGTTAGAAGAATATTTTTACAATTCGTGAATGTTTTAAAATTACCGAATCTAAAAATAAAACTATAAACCTAAAATAATTAAATAGTCAAAAAACTAATATAAACAAAAACGATTTTCGTACAATGCAACCAATAGAAGCACATAAAAATAAAACTATAAACATAAAAAAAAATCTGCAAAACGGACGCCGAATATACTTTTAAAATAAAAATCTTTGTATTTGTACTTTGTTAAAAATATAATACAAATAAGTTCAAATTGAGAGACTTTTTCTTTAACTCAGTTAAAAATAGCGGTGACCGGTGCTTATGAAACTGCATGAGTATGTTGGCAAGATGTATATGTGATTACTAGGAAGCTAAACTTATCATTAGCCACCCAAGGCATAGATGACATAATATTGATCTAACTTAAGAGTAATTGCGGCAATAATAGGTAAAACAATGTGCAAGAATATTGTAATGACTTAGTTGGTAAAAAATGTTCATATACATTTTATACAATGTCCTCTAGTTTTAAATAAAATAAAACAATAATAGAATATGACATATACCTATATGTGATGTAGTATACCATAATATGTACTATATTTTTAGAAAACAATTTAATCACCAACAAACTTACAGTATTTAAGTATAAAAAGCACATAATATTTATAAAAAAACCTACATAAAACTCATTTATTCAGAAGAAGTCCACCACGCTTGTTTAGAAGAATCAATATTTTTTATATAATATTACAAAAAATATTTTTTTATTTATATAAAATAACAAATAAAAAATTGTATTCTTCTTAAATCATTGTGCCAAAGGGTTTATTATATATAGGGGTTTATTAGCTGTTTATAAAACTATGTAAATATAATTTACGATTATCATCACCATTCTTGTTACCAAGTTTTTAAAAATAAATCACGCTTGTCAGCTCGTTAACCGCAAAATTAGCTACAACCTGCTATAAACAAGAACTCTTGCACACGCAACCAGACATTAAATTTTAACTATCGGATTATGAAGACTCGAACGACAATAGTGTCATAGGGAGGTAATAGTTCTAACAGCTCAAAAGTTTCACTAATGGTTTATTATATGAGTATAATTACTAATAAGTATAATTACTGACGGAAGAAGGCGTCGAGGCTGACCAAGGAGATAATGGCGGGACACTTTCGAGAGGAATCGGTGGAAAAAAGCGGAGACTAAGGACTTGGGGGAGGTCTTTGCCCAGCTGTGGGATGAGATAGGTTAGAGAAAAAAAAAATACTTATAAGTAATAATTATTACACTCAGCAATTACACACAGTATTTGAACAGCCAGTACAGTTTAAACTGCTGAAAAGTTTCACTAATGAATGATAGCCAGTATAACCCAAAAGCGGGTTATTTCCGTTGAGTCACACCTTTCTGTCACACTGCAAATATATCCATTACTTTTCCCTCGTAGGGAAAAGAATTAGCCAAGTTCTATTTGAACTTGGTTTGTTGTTATTGTGTTACCCAATTGACACGCAAGAAGAAGTCACACTGTTAACCATTGGAACTTGCTCGTACATTTTTTGTTCTCATTTAAAAATAAAACGTTGAAAAACTTTTTTTATTATTTTTATTTTTTTTAATTATTTAAGTACAAAGTTTTATCCTGAACCCGGCCGAACTATTCAATGATGAAGACCCAAAAGCAATAAACAATAGAATGTCAGTTATTTGCGAATTTCCCCGGCCGCTATTAATCCGAGCGATCGTGACAATGTTGTCACTTTATATAAACGTCTGTCGCACATTTATCTTGAGTTGACAATGCAACCGATGTTGGCAAGCGTAAGTATTAAAACTAAGCCTCGCAAACTCAAACGTAACCAAATCCAACCTTAATCCTTTGCAATAAGGATTAGAATTGGCACGCTTAAGTGCCTAGTTTCTTACTCATAAATCTTTGTGAATGTCTTAAGTGGTGTAGTGGTGCCTTATTTGTTGGTACATCGGTACATAGATAAATCTGAATAGTGTCCCCATACGGGCACAGCAATTTAATTAATTGAATGTCGGGGCTTAGTCGGTGGCATTTGGTGACAGGGTTACCAATTTACCATAGAACTTACAATCAATGCTTTTGAGTTGTCAATGGGATTTGTATCTATGTGATAGGTGTAAGTTTGCCTTTCTAACAGAACTTTTCATCCAGCAGTGGACTGATATCAGTCTGCTGGCTGTAGGTATTTTCCAAAATGCGCCACTGAGCCCGGTCTTCAGCTCTTGTCTTAGTCTTAGCCACCTTTGGGTCTACTCTTTAGAGGCACTGGCATAGTACATGTGAAAAGTAAGTTTAAGGTCTATTAATTTTTTCGACATGTCGTCTAAGTATAAAAATGTGATGTTAATTATTGATTTAGGTTAGACGAAAATGTACAAATGTGGGCTTCAATTTAACATTTAACACAACTAAACCGACAGCTTATGAAAAAGAAGAATTAAATTAAGTTTTAATATATTTATTATTATTTGCTTTACAGATAAAACTACCAACCAAACCGACTAAATGTAGGCCTTTAAAATCGTAACGGGGTTTCAAACTGCGATACGCTTAGAGTATCTAGAATCTTCTAGAACATAACTCAAAAGCGACAATGGCTTGAAAGTATGGCTTCTCTGATAACAAACACGAAACATGATGTAGTGTAGAGACATTGTGAGCCTAACTGATAACATGGTAGCCAAACTTTATTATAGCCTCACCTTTGACCTGTGATTAGACTGTTTGACTATGAAGGGGTTTTAGAATTTATTTAATTATATCAATTACTAACTACAAACAAGCAGATTTTTTCTTCAGATTCATTCAGAAGTCAGAAGCGTTAATTTAGAGGATCTGCATATTTTTTTCATACCTTCATATTTTTTATAAATTAATTTATGAGGGACTGGTCGAAAGCAGAGAGCAGGGATGAAAGGAAGAATTTGGGGAGGACCTTTGCCCAGCAGTGGGACGAAAGAAAAATAATAATAATAATTTATAGAGTTTAATAGATAGATGTTAAAAACTTTTAAAATTTGTGTCTTATGGTGATCCCAATCCGTAACTTCACTAACTGGGGTCACCAATGTTGACCAATTTAAAACAACGAAACACAAGCTAAAAGTCCTTTCTTTGAATAGCCATAAAAATGCTATCAACTCAGTAAGTACACCATAAACACAACACAAACGCGCATTCATTCACAGCAGTGCTGACGAAATGTGTTATTAACACATTGAACACTTGCTCTATTAGTTGCAATCATTTCGCAAGTTGGTATCATCTTTATCTGATTGCCCTTTTCCCACGGATTTGTACTACAGCTAGCAATGAGCGATCATTGATTATAGTTTACGAAAGTGCATTAAGTACATTATAAAAAGACGTGTGGCTCTCGGGGACTGCCGCGGTAAAGCTATTCCGTAACGAAAATAACCTAACAGCGTAATAACGTATTGTTAGGTTATTTTCGTTACGGAATTTTTGAATTCGGTCTCCACGCTCAAGGCCTGCGATAAGCTATGTAAGCTTATAAAGTTGCAAACGAAAAGCGAGATTTATTTGTTTTTTTATGCAAAAAGTTTACTTTACACTCTAAAACAGTCGCACTAACTCAGTTTACTATGAAGGTTTGAGTAAATAGTTTCTAATTCTCCTATAGGTATTTTAAAAAAGGTTTTTTTTTATTTATTACAAACATGAGGCTTAATATGCACTAAATGTGCGAGGCCAGAAAAAAAAACATGAGGCTTCCTTTTCCAAAAGTTGGCGTGTGAAACACGAGTATGATTCTAATTTCAAATTCTTTATCTCTTTTACGCGGCGTCTGGAATGCACCTATTTTTTTTTTTAAAAACATGACTATGATTCCAATTTTCAAATTCCATAGAATTGGAGTATCTTTATCTGTTGTCTGCAGTGTCTGGACTGTTCCTATAACTTCCGGCACGGTTGGCCTGAGGCAACAATGCCGCGATATCCCAGAAGCCAGATGTTTTCGCTTTACCGAGTTTGAGTAAATACGCGACCGGTCACCATAGAAACTGGATATTTGTAGAACTGTTTAAGTATATTTTTTGATTTGATAAAGAGTATGTATGTCATATTGAGAAATCGAATGAACAAAAAATGTGATTGACAAAGTAAGTAGTCACACATGTAACTGATTAGTTTTATATGGATCAAGCCATTTGTTATTACTTAGAGATCATTTGTTTTTTTTTACTTTAAAGAGGTATAACGTAAGACATTGACTGTTTATAATTTTAAGTAAATTTTTATCGAATTAGTAAAAAACATAATGCATAATGCAACTGCAATAAGTTTGTACATACATTATTCACTTGATTAATTCCACGACTATTCTGTCTCGATTAACTTCCGCGGCTCCAACTCAAACTTAGCCCGAGCTTACGTAACTTGCGTTCTGTTTTCAAAAGTGTCGTTAAAGAAACTGCATTGTTTGTAAAAACTGGCGGGAATTTCGAACGAGCTTATAATTTGTACTGGCAACCTTTTTGTTTGCAGATTTCGAAATAATATAAAACTGATGAGTTATTTTGCATTTTGCAACAGTAATGTAAGTTTTTTATTGTTTTGTCGTCATTTACATTATTACAATATGTCGGAATTACTGGAACTACTTTGAATGAAATTTGTAATAATATAAGTAAGTACTTACAAAGTTGAATGTTGAAGGTTCTTTTTAACATGAAAAATTAATGGCATACCAAAATTCTAAATGGATAGTTTTGCTAATTAGTTGATTATCATAAAATAACTTTTTTTAAATCTTACATAGGTAAGTAAGATAGGTACATATAATTAATCTAGCTTTAGTAGGTATAATGTTTATTATTATGTACGCGCCGTCCATGTACTTACACGTATTCATAATCGTGTCTATCCAAAGGTTGCCTGGAAGATATTGCTCTTAGCAATAAAGCCCATTGTACAAACATGTTTATACTATAATTACTGCCTAATATTATATTGTTTATGTGTTGTACCTACCTACTTACATCAAATATTTTATATTGTATTGGAGTACTACAAATAATTCTATTTTCCTATCTTCTATTTATCTAGCTTACATATTTATAGTTTTTGAAGCTTACCTAGGTATACTTACAGAAAATTTGATCCGCTCATAAATAGAGCTATAGTGGGACTTACCCGAGTAATTCTAGATTAAATGAACCTAGATGTCTAGACAAACCTAAGTTAGGCTTTAAGACACTGCTAATTTGATCTACATAATTATGTCTGTACTTAGTTGTGATAGGCGTCACGGCTTAGTTGGCATTAGTTCTGCTTTGGTGCAGTCGTGGGTTCGATATCCACAAATAACAAACATTTATGTTATGTAAATTATGTTTCTTATATGATTTTATGACTGTATTTATAAAACTAATAAGTAAAGTATCAATAATCTATTTCTTATTTATTTATTTCTTATTTAGTTACAAGTTTGGCTATATTTTTTATAATTATCATTTAAGTAAGTACTTAAGTACTTACATAAAATAAACAATGTAGATACGTAAACTTCGTGATTCTCATACATAGATATAGGTACTTATGCTATCTATTATATGCATGTATTTACAAATTATTCTTTCAGCACTCTAGTTCCATAACGTAAGATTTATTTGGGACTAGAGTGTGATGTGTGAAATGTCTAAATTTTATAAAAAAAAATATATCTATATGGTCTATAGATATTTTTTACCTATATAGATAAGCAAAATATACAAATTTTATAGATAAGCTTGAATAGGTATAATTTTAATGAAGTAATTATAATTATTATTAATACATTTGCTCATACAAAGCCTTCGTGAGACTAACATAAGTAGGTATTTCGAAGTATACTTACCTACTACACTTGCGTCGTGTAATTCGATTCTGCAACCGTATTCATAATAAATTGAGTTGAGATAAAGCCTCTTTGATAATAAACTATTTGGATAAGACTAGAACCAATCTTAATCCAATCTAAGCCATAGAAATCTGTGTAACCCCAAACTAAATTCTTGGCCACAAAAAATATGTTTTACTATATAAAAGTCGGGACTTTTTGGGGTCGTTCTATTACGATAGATTATGAAACTTTATGGATAGTTCATACAACGCTATCTAGTTCTAAGCTATGACCAAGATTGCTGATAGAAAACTTTTTGCAGTAATTTCATACAAAAATGGACACAGAACACATGTGCTTAAAAGGTAACACAAATTTCATGCCATTCCACAAATGTTTGTACGGGGTAGGAATAGGTCACATCATCATCATCATCATCATCGACCTATATCAGTCCACTGCTGGACGTAGGTCTCTCCCAAGACGCGCCACTGAGCCCGGTCTTAGGACACATAGCATTAAAGAACTAACCAAATTTTGTGATATTCACCTTTTTTTTAACAAAAGTACTTTGTATCTAATAAAAAAGGTTTTATGTTTATATTTTCAATTCAAGTCCAAAGAAGAAAGAAGAAGATCTAAAGAAAAGAGGTTCTTAGACATAATAAAACAAAACCATTCGCAGAAATATTAAAGGCGAGACATTGATCACGATCATTATGATCATGTTAATTAGTAAGCTCATTGAAAAGCTCAATTAACAATTAAATCAACTGAAAACTCTATTGTCAAAGTTTGAAACTTTCAGAATGCGTCTAATGGACTCGACCCTAGACAATAGGTATTGTGAAACCTTCATTTCAAGATTATTTGGCATTTTCGGTCATTGAGCTGTTTATGCACCAGCTTTGTAGGTCATAGGTTTGATTCTCACTGGATACAAGAAATAAACATATTGTAGGGAGTTGTAAGGACTAGAAATAAAACATTTTTTGACAACTAACTGATTGAATGAAAAATACGAGTACATTTGTCAACAAAAAAAAAATTAAAAATATATAAATGGGCGGTCCTATTGCTGCTAGTAGTCTCTTCCCGACTACCTGACCAAAGGTTTTTTGAATTAATACAAAATAATTTTATCAAAAAACTTATAAAGGCGCCTTAGCCTGCAAAGTTAATTTTAAGTAAATAAGTAGATATACTTACTAAACCGTGTTTAGATTTAAGTATTCATTGTATTATAGGTATGATTAATAAAGACCTTTTAAAACAAACAATACAAAATAGTCCCCTTATTTATTTTTGTCAAAGTGTCAATAAGTGATAAAAATAATGAACGACTTTGGCGTTATTTGCATCTACGACAGCGCTATATGAAATGTCAACTTTTATTTGTACAAAAAACCATGAAATTGGTTTTGTCAGTGGCATGAGGGTTTATAATTAGTTTTTCCCTGCGAATGTGTTCGAGTGAGTTTAAATTGAAACTAAAATTCGTTGGGAAAGCTCACCGACTCACTGTGCGATATTCAGTTAAACCTTTGAACTTTTTGATGAGATGCAAATACCATCTAGTAGGTATTACTGTTTATAAATGCCTGTAGTAGGTATCTGTGGTATACAGTAACTCTACCATGAGTTGTCACAGTAAAATCGCCTGACTTTACTACAGTAGTTACGTAAATATTAGTATTACGAATTTTAGTACCCAACTATCCGCTCGAGGCGCTGTAGAAATCTTCATACATTTTTGTAACTACAGACGCTAGCGAGTATAGTATATATAGTATAGTAAAAACTCATGGTAGAGCTACAGGGGAGTGATTCACTAAATGTGACAATCGTAAACGTATCGACACAGTTACGTATTTGAGATACACTGCGCGTTATCATCAGCTTTTCTGTCAAACGTTTCAGCAGTCCACGCACTGTATCTTAAATACGTTTACGATTGTCACATATATTCGTGCTCACTCCCCTGTACAAGCAAATACTTACTACAGGCACCTACCAAAAGCATTCCTGTTGTGTAACACTGTAACTCAACGGGATTTTTTGTCCCAATGTGTAACAGTGTGAAAAAAGGTGTGACAAAACGGGAAAAAATATTCCCATTGTGTCATACTGTAACTCAACGGGAATTTTGTCCCAATCAAATCAAATATTTCTTTATTCAATAAAATCACAATGATCGTTTAGAATCGTTTTACATACTAGGTGATTGTAGGTGCCAGTTCCACGCGACCAATAATGTGTAACAGTGTGACAAAAAATTGTGACTCAACGGGAATAAAACTATCTAAGTCATATGACGCTGACGCTGTATTGTTTTTCTAAAATAATGAGATTTATAGGATCTGATAGAATAGCGATCGTATAAGTTTCTTTGCCTAAATAATGGTGTCAAAGCACGCTAACTGTCATTGCATTCCGAAGAAATCTACCATCAACATTCCAAAGGTTTTCTACGAACACAATTATAGGCGTCAAAAATAACGTTTGATTTAGTCCAATGATTAAATACAATAAGTTTTTATCTTGATTGTATCGACTGTCGGAACAATGGATGAGATAGAGTTGTTTTTAATTGTACTTATTGATGTTGCAATGATGGCACTTTGAGTAGATGTAGACTTACCAACAGACCCCTCGCTTACTCATTGCAACTGTGGAGACCCCATCCAAACGATGTCTCACTTGCTCGTTTGCCCCTTGTGTCCTACCACCTGCACAAGGCTTGATCTCGTTAACGCCACAGAGGAGGGAATTAAAGTAGTGGAATTCTACTCGAATTTGGTGTAGGATTGTTTGTGTTGGCCATTGACACGCAAGAAGAAGAAGCATAAGTCCTGTAAGTATTTTTTTTCAAAAATGTATAAGTATAGTTATTTACTTATTAATATTTTGATTACCTACTCTCAGATTCCTAAATTAAATAGAAATAATTTTGAAATTGATTATACAGTAAGCTGCTGTAATTAAGTTCAATATAATTATGAAAAATAAGAAGTTAACTATACTTTAACTATATTTTTTTTAGCTGTATCATTATTTTTTCAAGCTAACACAAGATATGGAGATTATGTGACAAACTTTATTATGAATAGCGATTTTTTATGCGAGCTACAATGAGCCATTAATAATATTTGCTGATCAAAACAAAAGAGGTACGCTTTACATTAAATTAAACCAATACCAGCGCCATCTATTGGATTAGCATTGGAAATTTTCAAAAAATATTTGTTTAAAAAGCTAAAAAGTTTCAAACTTTTTTTATGACTACCTACGATTTATGGCCATATTTGAAAGGATGATATTTAAAAGGGCCTAGTATAAGCGTGGTAATGCATCAAATTTAATGTATTTATACACAAGATGGTAGACGACAGAGTTATGCATAAGTGTACTATTTCAAGCCACATAAAGTGCATTATACTGTAAACATAATAATCAAATCTATTACTTTTATCGCGTTAACATAAATATAAAACTGAAAGGTCGATGTTTCAGAGTAAGTTCGCCATTTGCATTAAAAGTCTAAAAATAGTTAAATAAATTAAAGTTTCTTCCTTTTACATAAAAAGCAGGCATATAAAGAAATATTTCTAACATTTTTTGGTTGCTATCGTCATCCACATAATCCATAGGGTCTTATGCACAGAGAAAAACAAAGATCGACCGTATTTGTTTTCCTGTAAGCTAATATGGTTGTCAGCCACTGGTTTCTTTACGAGGTTTTTAATAGATTATAATTATCTATCAAATTTCTAAACCCAAAAAATATTTTAGATATTAAAACAATTAAGATCTTATTTTTAAGGTTATTCTAAGTTTCATTTTCAACAATTCTTTATTCTGATCATACCATAAAATATTATAGCTCGCACGCAATGGCAGGTAGTCGGTATACTCTAAACCTGTTTTCTATGTAAATGCGGCCTGAGGTAGAAGTGAATGCGCCCTATTGGCATCAGCAATTAGAGAAGCCATTATGTGTAGTGATCTTATCTCGCAATGAACGCGCTCTTTTTAGATTTATCGCTTTTTAATTGATAAAAAGTCTTTGAGCTTTTTATTCATTATTTTTTCAATTAATTAACCTACTAAAGTTTGTGTAGTAAACCTTTTTGGTAATTTTGGAAAAGCTATCATTATTGTCAAGGATTGCCCGTTATTTACAACTCAAAATTACAAGTTACGCGTCTTGATATTTAGTACAACATTCTCGAGTTAATTTTCGAAAATTAATAATATTTAGTTTAGGGTTATTTAGGGGCAGTCAATGATATCCGAAAACATTTAAAACTTAACTATTTTTCAAAGATACGATACTAAAAGATAATTAAGACTCGTTTTTGTTTAGGATTTATAAATATGCGTTTTTGAATTAAAAACTGTGTCTCAATTAAAGCTTTAAGATTTATTTTACCTCTAATTATAAAAAAAAATATAGAAAACCTAATATTATCCATGAACAAAACAGTTATTTTAAGTATTCCAAGACAAATAGTACACTTAGTTACTGCTTTTTGTAAATTCACACGCATGTCTTCAGCAAGTGCTAAATCTAGCATTTTCAAAGCAAACATGCTAATTTTGTGCACATTTCAACAGACAATTTGACTTGATAAATACGCATTTACAACAGAATACAAATAAAGGCGAGTTTAGATATATCTGTGTCAGCTGCGCAGGCGCATTATACAGGGTGTAAAACAACCACTGTTGAAATAAAGAATAATATTTTAATCAAACCGTCAAAACTTTAAACATTTGTTCAAAGTAATTGTAGATTTATGAAAAAATTTACTTAAAAACGATATAATATGTTTTTTTAACCTTTTCGTTTCGCTACAGGACACATTTTTCTCTTCCCAAGTCGTCTTCGAAAGATGATGGTAGGATGAGGCATCTGGAAGGTAAATCTGCTTTATCTATCAATACGTGTTTAGTTTTGCATGTTGAAAGCAACTGACAGACCCTGTATGTTTTTGGAACACTCAAACCACTAGTGTATGACTGTCCTACACGACCCCGACACGATATTAGTTGAGAACACGTTCACACTTAGACAGTCATTTATTTATTCACTACATGTGATACAAAAAACAGAACAAACCACAAAGACATCAAAAATTTAATAATGATATCCTGCTAGCATGTCGTCAGCATTAACACCAAAAGTAACTATGACTTTTATATTAAATTCTTTGGTATTCTTGGTTATTTTTAGTGTCAGTCTTGTAACCAGAGCCGAAAAGAACATGCCGACTTCCATTGTGGCAATTTTTGACAGTGTGACCGATATTTCCATGTCGTGTTATCGGTTAATGTGCAAACGCTCTCTCAAGACTGAGCATCAAGTCCCATTGATGTGGTAATGTGTTTCCAATTTAATACAAGTATATTTAACTCATAGAACTTAATGTCCTGTCTCAGACGAGTGATGGGAGATTGCTTAAGAAACCAACTGTTTGACATTTTCAAAAGCTATTGAACTAAATAATAAACCAATAAAACCGCACATCCGTTATGGGTTTGCTTTCGATTTCAATTAGTGCCCACAACTTTTAAACGTTGTATGTATAGGAATGGTTCATAGATTTTTTACAATATCCGCTTTATAATCAGTGCAACAGTGAAAAAAATAGCTAGAAGGTTGAACTTTATTCTAAAACGTCACGATTGAACAATCAGTAATAGACATAAATCCAAATTAATCTAAAATTTAACACTTTTTAGGGTGATATCCGTATCTATTGTAAAATTAGGAGTAAATTAATAACTCCAATAGAATAACATATATTTTGTAAATCTAGTAGGTATCTACATAACTATGATACTGCAATTATAACCAATTCCCCATCAAAAACATCTGACGATCTGCTTTAACCCCCCATTGTCAAGTGACAGGCCGTGCCTAATGGACTGTCACATACAGCACCATTGTTGCTCATCGTATAATAGCGACACATGAAATTACCTGTCTTTCGTGACAACCCTGTCGGTTCATAAATTACGGGTAAAACAATAGCGGGATGCGCGATTAAATTCTGACTATGGATTATTGTAAAAAATATCACTTGCCTTTTTTTAATAGTAAACTATTAAATCGGTTGATAAAGAGGATTTATCCAATTCCTCAATTCAGACGGAAAAAATCGAATAATTCCAACCATTGATAAACTCGGAAGCTTTGAAAATATGATTGCGTCCAATCATTGGTGCTAAAAGAAATGCATTTTATTTTCGAATAATACAGCAGTGCTTGTAGCTCAAACGGCATCGAATCAATGGTTTAGGCGGGGAAGGCTAATAGATTTTTCATCAAAAGCTTTTTAAAAATTTAAGGCTAATGGCATTCATTCGCAAGCGGTCAATACTCAATCAACATATTCGTTAAAATGGTTTAAAATTGAAATTGACCGGTAAATACAACTTTTACCCGAAAAACTGTAAACTAAAGTTCAACTTGCATAGTGATTTCAAACGTATGCTCTTGGATTTAGCGCAGTTTCTAGTAGCTATTCAGTAATCTGTGCCACTGTATAAACTGAAACTTATTCTGTCAGTGGCAAAGTTCAGGATGTGACGCTGATTTGTCGCCCCCTCCTAACCTCAGACGCTCAGGGATTCTGCTTAAGTACTGAGGGTAAGCATAAAAAAGCAATCACAATCGCATTCTAACGATACGTATCCGAATGCACGTATCCATTGCGCGGTCACACTGCAATATTCAGCAGTTGAGCTTTCACCAACGCGCAGTCTGGTTCGAAAACTTTAGTTTTACGTAACGCGGCTGTCAGATTTATTCGTGCTGACGCTCCTCTTTAGGAATTCCACCCTTTCCTCGTGTAAGTCAATAGTGCAGGCCGTGAATCACACTTCAGCTGCGAGTACTTGCAAGCGATGAATCAACGTCAGTGGAGCTAATGGAGCCGGCACAAGTTCCTTGTTTTTCTTTGAACTTGAAACTGTTGTGTCTTCGGTATTGTTTTGGGTAAAGCTTAGACATTTCTTCTTTACATATCGTGGCATTTTTTTTTCACTTGCATTATTCCACTTATATTACCTATATTATGTTTGATTTCAAAATTTATCAAAATAGTCTAACCGAGAATAAGTATTGTAGACTATTACGCGTTCTATTTTTGTAATATTTATTTTCTTAAGCAGTAAAAAAATTTATTGCCATTTATTGAGTCCATGATCTGAACATATTTATTGCTCGGTGAAAGTTTTTTAAGATATTATTGATGCAGTTACCAAACAAAGCATCTCTATTGAATCACATACAAAACTAGAGCATTGGTTAATTTACTTAGTTCATTAGAATTTCCCGGAAATTCCAGTGTAACACGTGGACAGCGTCTACAAAGGAGCTTTCTTTGGAAGCATGAATTTGCATGAATTTATTTCGACAGCTGAGAAATTCGTAACTTACGGTACGCGGAAGATCAGAAACGGGGCTACCTAAAACAAGCATAGTTTGTTAATTGGTTCATAGTTTACTGAAAGCAGAAACCGTCTTAGAATTTTGATTAGTTTTTCCAAAATATACTTTATTTCAGGACATTAATTGCCTTCTGCTCTTTTATGTGGCTTCTGCTCGTCAATATGACAGGCAATTTTACCGTTGTCAAGTGTTTATTCGAAATATACCTAATCGTCAACTCGTCTGTCATTTGTTTTAAAGAGACAATGATGGAGAATTTTCTCTACAAAACCAATAGGAAACTAGTTCCATCAAATCACGATATCACTTATCATTTCGTTAAGTGAATGCTCGCGATTGCTCCAACACTTACACAAAATAAAGCGAGAAATACAAGTCCAGACCGCAAATCTAAATGTGCATTCACCAATCAAACGCACACCCACTCCACAGCTGAGTTTAATTTGTCTGAACACTTCACAGTGCAATACAGTGCACTCTTTAAATGAGCAGATCTGATTTGATCGCGAGACGTATCAAATGTCTTTTTAGTTTTTTTTTAAACTACACTGATACGGTAATTGACCGCAACCTTACTCAATGTTGTGTGGATTTCTGAATTCAGTCAACTTTGGTAAAATCTACAATTAGTAGGAGATACTCGGATAGATACCCGATTTCAACTGTCTATTTTTTTGTATACGCGCTGCTTCTATACATGGTGATTAAACTTTATCGTACTACTCAGACAAAGCTGTATAAATATCTAAATACAACATCATTAGACAAAATATGTCCCTAATTTCGAGTTATTAGAAAATTAGCTTCCTGAAAAGGTTACTAAAATACAAAAATAAATATTTTTTATACCCATGTGAGTAGATACACTTTTATAATATAACTGAATTGAGTATTTTACCATCTGCTCATATGCAAGTGACCTAACGTTTGGCCTTTACTAAATCTGTTTTGTTTGTTCGTTTTGCCAATCAGTAAGCGATGCTTGCTCGCCAACACATTTTTCATTGAGTCTCAGACTAAGATTTATGTTCGATGAAATGAATTTTATATATTCCTACCTGTCTCTCTGCCAATATAATTAAGAACTTTTTGACCGACGAAAAAATTGAGTTTAAACTGAATTAATCTTAGCATTATCACACAACAATTATATTTTTATGATAATGTATTTTTTTTATAATTATTTATATTGTGACTTACTGAAAATGACATTCTTTTTTTATACAAATGATTTGTAAAATATAACATTAAAAATATTTGATGTATAAAGTAAACACATATGCTATTATTTCATACTGGAACAAAATTAGCAAGATAAAGCAAAATTAAAATATGTACTTACAAAAAAAAGTCTTCTGTATTTTTAAATTACACTTTATTTCTCACTGTACATTGACTGTCAGCAAAATATATAGATGCAAAAGGCCAATTTAAGGTATGAGTGGCGTTTGTGGGAGGAGGCTTATACCCACCCAGCTGTGGGCTAGTAGGGGCTGCCTATGATGATGATGATGATGAAAATATTTAGATAGAAGAAAATAACTTATTGCACACCGTAACTTAAATAATAACAGGTAAAAACTTAAAAATAAACACTATGACAAACAATGGGCGGCCTTATCGTTAAAGAGCAAATACCATTTTATGTTAGTATTAGATGTTTTTTCTTATACTAAATACGAATAAAATGGTATTTGCTGTTTACTGTAACGCAATTCCCAGTACAACTAAGACAATTCAACACAAAACATTACATAAGTAGGTTACGATTTCACTATGCGACTGTACCAATTTGCATCTCACAGACGCACTCAGCACGAGCACTAATTACCGTCGGTCTGCACTCGTGAATGCCCTGAACGTGCTTTGCTGCTCATTACAAATTAATCTATTGTAACTGGGTTACACTTATTCCCGTATCTCATATAGAAAAAACATTTCTATAGAAAAATAAATTCAAAAACACATTCAGACTTGAAAGAATGCAAGTCTGTTTAGATATAAAATGGCGGTTGATAAAAGATTATCGTATTATTCGGATTTCGGATGTTTTTTGATTAATCAAATGGTAGGTTTAAAAATCAAGTCATTAAACTAGTAATATTCTTAATTAACTTGTATAACTCTGGCTGTTATTGGACTGATTTATTAGACCTTCGAAGTGTCAGAAAAATGTTTTTTATAAAAAAAACCAATGTAACCAATGTAGCCAATGTAACCTTTTAGCTAAGATTTAACTTATAGTAGATAGGTGGTAGAGAAACGCAGTGATCAATTAATGACAATTTATTATGTTTTATGTAGGTAGAAAATAAGTAACACTGAGAGAGTTCAGGGGGGGCCTATTCGTTTCCGAGTCACGCTATGCTACGGTAGGTATAGTAAGCCACTGGCCTTAGCAAGGAAAGGGAGACGCGTTCGGCTGTAGAACAGCCCAAGGTGTAGCAGTCCGGTTCTTCTGCAGCTTGAAGGCCAAGGTAGTTCTTTGTCCGAGTAATAACGTCGGGCAGTGGTGGGCCGGAACCAAGAACCCTGGAACCCCCGACCAGACATTTCAGAAAAAGTCCATTTTTCTTGTTTGACTGCGACATCCCGTTTTCGTCAAGCAAAAGCGCAATGGCTACTAGCATGAAGTAGTGATCAGTGATGAGGCGGTCAAACAATGATTAAAATAGAAAGACAATGAAAATAATGAAAGAACAGTGAGAATTTGTACAGTAATAATGTTTTAGTATTTAGTAAGTTTGTGGTGAATGACATGACAGTTTGTGTATTGTAATGCTGGTGATCGTGATAGTGTATCAAGGCATAAAAAGCTAAAAGCTAATCGGCACTACAAAAAGATTAACCTTGCAAAAAGAAAAGGTCATTACACTTTGACCGTTACAAAGAACATATATCTAAAAACACTCACCAGACATTCACTATCTACAACTAATTACAATTAATAATGCAACACTCACCCAATTTGGGGTTTTAAACTGCACAGATTTTAATTTGATATGTATGTAATAGGTAAAAATTAGTTTTATAGTTAGAAGGTGTCGCACAGCGGAGTACGTTTGTGCTCGATCGCAGTTTAGCATCCTATAAGAAGCCAATGTTGGGTTCTTATGTTCATCACCCCAACATTGGCTTCTTATTGGGGGATCGAGCCTACGACCTATAGCATGGTAGGCAGAGCTACTACCAGAGCTACTACCTCTTATATTAGCAAAAATTCGTTGTATCTCGTAACGTATTCGAGACACACTGCACGGTGACGCGCCAACATTCAATAGACAAGCTTGCGTTGACGAGCATTGTGCTTCGAATCGTTTCGATATTCACGATCGTCGCATTTTCTGATCGTCTTTGTACCCTTATCACGTTTTCCATTATTTCGTTTTAGTTACAGTATTACTGATAGCGTATAAATAGCTTATTTCTAAAACATAGCTCGATTCTCAATCACAGATCTGAATACCAAACATTCTACCTCTGAAATTGGATTCGGCTTAATGCCACCCAAGGGTTTTTGTATTTGAAGAATGCGCTCCCAAAACAATATAACAGAGTTCCTGTAACAAAGGCCGAGAAACATAAAAGGAACGCTAAGAATAATAATAAACTGGTATGGATCGCAGAGCTGACCACTTGTGGAGAAAAAAATAAATAAATAAAAAGTGTAAGTGTAAGGATAGGATAATTTTTAATTTACAAATTTTATTGAAAGGCGGTCTTATCGCTTAGCGCGATTTTTTACAGACAACCTTAGTAATTCTAACCTTTAAACGAATACAGCAATCATAAATATACTAATGCTACCTATTTTAATAAATGTACTTGAATAACGACCATGACTTGAATTGACCTACAATGATTCTCTCTAACTTAAACTCGACAATATTGTTAAGATTGAAAGGCTATTACAAGGATTCGTTAAAAAAAGAAAATTTAAATAAAATAAATGCATTTTTTTTACAAGATATAAGCAAGCGTTTGACCGCGATCTCACCTGATGTTAAGTGACGATGCGGTCTACGATGTAGCACACTTGCCTAAAAGATACCCATTCACTCTTCTCTTAAAAATATCCAAATTATAGGACTTGGGAAACACATCATCATCTTTCATTATTAAAATTCATTGTTATACGTTACGTGTTACATTTGTAACACCACAATGGTAATTATAACTTCAGCACCCAAATAAAGCAACCGATTTGTATTCAAAAGTACAAAGTATTTTGTAAGCAAAGCGTCAACTAAGAAATCGAGGCAAGGTTCTCAGACTGTGGCGACGCACAGAATAAATAGTAGCACTACGTTGAGTAATATCACTATTTTGAGGAAAAATATTTGATATTTATAATTAAGTGCAGAAGATTCATAAAGATTTGTATAACCACCGAAAAGATACGAGTCAAAGGCTACTGCTAGACTTATAACTTTAAAGCTGGTCATACACGAGCGTTTCAAATGCACGCCACTCCATTTGGAAAGCTCGTGTATGACCAGCTTAATATAAACATTGATATTGTACGAGGCGTTACGGTAATTTGCGTATAGTTTTTTTTATCATTCAGTTGTATTGCAACAAAATCAAGCAAGCAACACAAAATAAACATTGTTTATCAATTGCATTTCGTTTTGAAAAATATTAGGAGAGTGAATAATATGAACGAATGAGACAATATCTATTATCACATTTTTGTTATAAAACCTCTAAACTCAACTTAAGTACGTAATTTGTCCTACAAGTGAAAACCTTTAATTGGCTGATCCGGTTCTTAGTTTATAATTAGATTAAGTTCCAAGGTGTTGGTTTTCTTTAAAAATAAATAAATAAATAAGTTTCGAAATCACTGGATTTAATGTAGATTTTAATGTTTCAAATTCTTTAAATTCAAATTCTATATTATCTAATAAATAACATAACAGACTATTCCAAGGCGTTATTCTATTTAAATCTAATATTTTATTTTGGAACAGTTAGCTGTTTGATGATATTAGTATCATCGTAAACTTATTGCAAGTGAAACAATGTCTGCCAATATATTTTACTCGACTACTTATAGGGTTATTCTCATTTTTCATCATTTGTATGCAAATGCCGTGCGCATAAAAATGAGTTACAGTTGGTACTGCAACATTGTTATAATACTATAGAAGTCATCTTTTGTGGGACGGTTGTTGAACTTAGGATATTTGCACTTTTTTGATGACCGATAAAAAAAATTGTGCAAAGTGGAGAAAAAGTTTTGAGAACTGTTACAAATTAATTTACCATTTCAATGAACTACAGAATTTTAATACAATTTTACAATGAGATATACTTTGACTTAAAGTAATAAAATAATAAATAATAATATTAACAGATCATAATATATTATATAATTAGGTATTAATTAGGTATATTACTTAAACTGACAATCATTTGGCATCAAACTTAATTATTATTTCACGTTAATTTATTTTTCAGTTGCGATATGCCTTTGATTTTCCGCTAAATACAACTAACAATGACGTCATAGACTACTCTCTACGTCACCTGAGCTATCATTTGACACCTCATTTATCAAAACTTGTTGAGTCATACATTTCAGTTCAGATTTGCAAGAAAACAGTGATTAACCCATACATGGATAAACTGATAAACTAATCCATCTTTTGTTAAGCGTTGTCGATTAGCTACCTTATTGCTTTCTAATTACAGTTTCAAATAGCATTTACAAATAATGGCACAAAAACACGATTCCTTTTACAGAATATTTCAATCAGTGTCGGTAATTTTACTGCATTTACGCACAGCGCGAATGTAAAGCTCATTGACGACGTGTAATGAAAAATTGCCAGCAGCAAAAATTCATTTTATCGTCGTGAATTATACGTTTACCGGAGGGTATTTATTAATGCTCTTTTATCAATGCATTTACCTTTTTACCTCTCAGTTTTCGTAGTTTGATAGTGGTTAAACTACTTTATTTTTTGTCTATCCTACAAATAAACACATTCAAACTTTGACAGTTCACGCTCAGTTTTTTTATCATCGATCAGTAACTCTACCATGAGTACAGTACTTACGTAAATATTAATATTACGAATTTTGTACCCAACTATCCGCTAGAGGCGCTGTAGAAATCTTCATACATTTTTTTAACTACAGACGCTAGCGAGTATAGTACATATAGTATAGTAAAAACTCATGGTAGAGCTACTGGACAAAGGTCTGCTCCAAATCATGTCTCTTATACAGAGCGAGTTCAAATTAACAAATAGAAATTTCTTTATTTATTTATACAAGCTTCGCTTAGTTTGAGACTACTGTGTAATGTGTGAAACGTCTATAAATATTTATTAACACTATGTAGTTATATTAGGATAGGCCGCTTTGACAGAAGTTTGGTTTTCATTAACATTTCATCGTACAACAGTTCCAATGCATAAAAGATTAATTTAAAATACGTATATATTTGAGAGAACTTCGGCTCTGCTGACGCGTTTGTTCCAAGTTACGCAAATGTTCGTCCTATCGCTCCCTTGGGATAGCGCGGTAGGTGACATTTCCCTTTTTGTGGAGTCAGATATGTCTTTTTAATAATTCATGAGCACGTCGATGTATACTTATTTGGGAGTTTTAGGAAAGAGTGTTTACTAAGCAGATTTTGTACCGCCTTGGGTGAACTTTATTTTAATGTTACTTATTGATAATAAATAATAATAATGCTAGACAATCCACACAACATCATCTAGCTCCAAGCTAAGCAGAGCTTGTGTTATGGGTACTAGAAGACTGACAAACATATTACGTAGCTAGATATGAATGGTTGTAAATAATACTAAATAGGTGCAGGTAAAGTTAAAAGTTGGAATTGACTTTGACTTTCAAGAACTTGGGTTCAATTCTCATCACCAATAAACAACAAAAATGTCTTAGTGATACTTACTTATTGGTTATACTTATTTTAGTAATCTTGTAGCTATATATCTTGTAACATTGATTTTTATTTTTATAATAAGTACCTATCTAGTATCGATTTATTATTTTCAGGTTAACAAATAAATACGTATAGTAAGTAGGTACAGTTAGCTGTACCTACCTCCTGTCAGTCTATTTGTAAATAGTCAATTTACAACTAAAGCTATGTATTATGCATTAGCTCATTAGTATCGGGTTAGTAGTTGTAACTTACATAGGTTTGTAATAAAGCTATAAATTTAGGTCGTTTCACCAAATATGGGCTTTTAAATTCATCGTGTTTACAAACCGTGAACAAATCAAAGTGTCACTCATAAACTTATCAAACTCAATTCTAAGAACTGTATTTCTACTTGTATAATAATTTTTAGTTTGCTTTAACGTTTACACTGCGATATCATCATCATCATCAACCTATATCAGTGCACTGCTGGACGTAGGTCTCTCCCAAGACGCGCCACTGAGCCCGGTCTTCGGCTCTTCTCATCAAGTGTATGCCAGGTCACAATCCGCAGATCGTCGCTCTATCTCGTCGGAGGGCGTCCTACACTACGCTTGCCTAAACGCGGTCTCCACTCCAGTATCCGTTTGCTCCAACTACGATATCGATAAAGAAATATTACTTTTTATTGTAAAAGAAAAATTATAAAACTTCTAACTAACTCTCTCACAGAAAGCTTTACTACTATAGTAGTAGATGAATTCACGCTATATGTTGCTGACTTTCAATTTAATATTTACAGCATTCAATTTGACTGGTCCAATCAAATTGAAAGCTAAAGTCATCATTACGAAAAAAAAATGCTGTAATGAGCTTTATTCAGTATAATGCAACTTCAGACAACAAACAAACTTATAACAGGTACTTATAAAGTTCAAAATATAACTTTAACCGCACAACGTAGGTGAGGTAATGCTTCACTTACTTCAATTAGGTGCGTTATGTAAAGTACAGTCAGCGAGAAAATTATGTTTAAAAAAAAACTGATTTTACAATTGATATAAGCTTAAATGTAATTAAACAAAAGTACTGATAGTTTACAAACATTATAAAAAATTTCAAAGTTCTAGCATGAGCTATGTCCCTACTTCTTATATTATAAATAAATAAATATTCACGGATATTTTACACATCACGCTCTAGTCCCAAACTAAGACTGAGACTTCAGTATTTAATTTGATTTCTACATAAAAAGAAAATAAGTAGAAAACGCGGCATTATTTTTAATACTATAAATTATTCCTTGTGATTTTACATAATGAAAAAGAAACTATAACAAATTACCATCGCAGTGGCTTTAAACACTTACTAACTAACTTACTTACTGACTTACTAACAAAGCATTAGTGACTTATAAGCAATCCCCCAGCAAAAGTAAAATGTTATTTATTTATTGAATTCGTACATTTTAGAAAGGACCCACTCGCTTAGCAACTATGTAAGCCATGTAATGTTGAATTATGTATTAAAATAAGCACTTGTGTCAACGATTGTACAGGCATGTCTCTGACAGCACCTATGTACGGATAGTTACCCCGATCTGTAGCTACCTACGCGTCTCAACGGATGTCAATCAATCGTTGGTAATTGTGTAGATGATTGTAATGTAAGGCTATTGCTGAACAAGATTTTCCAATTAAATAAAATATATTACACGATTTCTATGTCTGACCTTATTTAGGTTTGTTGTTGCGTTTAATGTAAGGTTAGGTTTAGTCACGATCAAAGCTAGACGCTAATTTTTACTATTATTTGAACGCTCTGTTCTTAACCCTCTTATTGTACGTATGGACTGCACAAACTGTATAAGCTTGTACTACTTTACCATTGGTATGTTTTGTGCAACAATAAAATATTTATGATTTCTGAATAAAAATATAGTGTTTTGAATATATTAAGTTGCTTTGTAATGCTCGTGCTTTATGTTTTTAGTGAATTTTTCTACAAAGAAATTTTTTTTCAAACTAAAAACAAAATGACTAACAAATCACGCAAACAAAGAAAAGTAAAGCCATTAAACGTGTTTTTTTTTAATTCAATTTCTGCATGCCAAGTGTGCGTTTCAAACACAACAAATACAGTCTAGTAGAAGTAATTACTCTATACATATTTATTTTAGTTAAGTAAAGCTTGTGAAAGAACTCATGCAACAAACAAGCCACGGAATGGACGCAGTGCGATGCCTATAGAGTTACGTCCTCAATGGATTTTTCAATACATAGGCAAATGCTTGAACGCAATCTCATCTGATGTTAGGTTATGATGCAGCATTTGATGAGGTGCGTAAATTAGTTAGCGACATTCATTTATCATATTATAATAGCCTCAGCGATAGTAGGTATTTTTTTTTGGATTTTTTTTTTCATGCTTTCATTCTTATAATCATCAACCTATATCAGTCCACTGCTAGACTTACGTCTAATGTAATATGTCAGTATAATCAGTCTTACGACTGAGCGATATTCTGCTCTTCTCATGCGAGCTACACTTCGCTTATTCATATAATATCATACAAAAGTGTAATAGGATTCAGTTGTGCATATTTTGCAGTAGGTAGCTCTCAAACTCGTATAGAAAAACGTTTTAAAGAGATGTAAATGAATGTACTGGCTAGCAGTAAGTACAGTCGTGAGCAGAATTTTATTTGATATGCTAAAACATAGACTGCAGTCTGCAGGTCTTCCAGGGCATTGACTTGGAAGTTCCCTGGATGCCCTTATAAATAACTTATTGATCTACAAAATAGAAGGTACAGTGTAAATTTAAAACACTTGATAAGAGGAGAAAATGCGTTGGTTTATTTTTAGATATGGCCAAAGCTTTTGATACCGTTTCTATTCCCTTGCTTTTGATAAAGTTAGAGCGGCTTGGAATCCGAAACACTTCATTAAATTGGTTCAATAGCTATCTGACTGACCGAATTCAAACTGTATCAATTAATAATGTCACTAGCTCTGATCAAACCATTAGCTACGGTGTGCCGCAAGGCAGTATTCTAGGCCCAAGTTTATTTCTGATTTTTATCAACGAACTTTGCGAATACAAGCCACTCCATGGGAAAATATTCGCGTTCGCCGATGACACAGCCTTGGTCTTTGAAGGTGAAACATGGGACCAAGTACGTCTCTATGCTGAACGTGGTCTGCATAATGTCATCCTTTGGCTACAAAAAAATCTATTGACGCTCAATTTTGAGAAAACTAGATACGTTCCTTTCACCATACTAAAAAAATTCATTCCATCGAGTACTTCTTTTAACATTAAAGCTCATACATGCCTCTTTCTACAAAATATACCCTGCAACTGTATTAGTTTAAACTCCGCTTCATCGATTAAATACTTAGGTGTGCACATTGATAGTCACTTAAATTGGACCGAACACATTGACGTAATTACTACTCGGCTTCGTAAGCTCATATGGGTATTTAAAAACCTTCGTTCCGTTGCCACAGCTTCCTTACTTAAAACTGTGTATTACACGCTTTGTCAGTCAATCCTTACTTATTGTATCACCGTTTGGGGAGGAGCCTGTAAGACCAAACTAATAAAAGTAGAACGGGCCCAACGATCGGTGCTGAAAGTTATGCTACCCAAACCATTTCGTTATTCAACAGAGCTTTTATACAGTGACTGTAAATTACTATCCACCCGTAAACTATATATTCTCCAAGTTATTTTAGCACAACACAAAGTAAATATATTTAACCCTGCCCTACCAGATCGAATAAGAAGTAGTAAAAAAGTCTGTCCAGTTCCTACGTGCAATACCTCTTTTGCCAGAAACCAAACTTATTTTCGGGGAGCTTACTTATACAACAAAATCAATAAAAATTTACAATATTACCCCATGACAAGATTTAAATGTAAAACACTGCTTACTACTTGGCTGCTTTCACAGAGCTACAATGCGACCGAGTGTTTATTAATCATACTCTCATAACTACAGTTTTTAATATTCATATACATACTCTCACACACATCACACAGCTCTTGAGTACAGAGCCTGTGTTAACCAGGCTTAAAGTTTGGAAACCTCGCAGACCTCTGCTCTATCTACACACACTTCTACATGCACACAACACCGGATCTTTCATTAAGACTCTCCTCTACACACACGTACACCACCCATTCACACAAAACTTACACACCCTCACCCTCACACAAAACATACACCCTCTCACACAAAACATACACACCCTCACACCCTACTCACAATCACAACACACACACCCTCTCCCCCTCATCCCCATGCACACCCCCAAACACACATTCACTTTTAAATTGTTTAAACATAAGCCTAAATCTAGATATATTTTAATTTTTTAGCTTTTTATTTCCTCTCTTTTAGTGAACTTTTGTTGATGATTGTCATTATTAATTATTGTACACTGGCGGAAGGATAGATATGCCATCATACAGGTTTTTTTACCTAGTTTGGGTACCTATGTTTCTCCAACCATGAACATGTAACGATTAACAAATACTTAGTAATAAATACATTGTTATGGTCATTGGATACCCATGTAAATAACCATGTTTGTTGCCAATAAAAATATCTTTATCTTTATCTATCTTATCTAAATATTAATATTTTAAGACATATATTTATTAAGCAAAGTTTATGTCAATAGAGTTAAGAAACAATATTCTTCTGATTTAAAAAAAAGTATTTTAATAAATTCGTTCTCACAAGATAAATAAATTAACAGATTTGAACCGCATAATTCCAGTTATTCTTCATTATTCACCTGTCAAAAGTCAATAGTAATTAGGGTCGGGAAAGGTAAGGCCGCTACACCTAATAAATAACAATATGGCTCCAATAGTGAGGTGATGAGTTGAATATTGAACTTTGACCTTAGGGAACAGTCGCACTTGCAAAAATGCAGCAACCGTCTTCAAAAAGAGGTAGGTTAGGTTAGTAAAATACATAGTAACACCCAGACACAGAACAAATATATAAGTTCATCGCACAAACATTCGCCCTGGATGGGAAACGAACCCACGACCCACAGAATGGATGGTAGCTACTACCTACTAAGCTGTGACGCCTGACCATATAATTTCATATTACAATTAAGGTTTAGTAAGTAGTTGTAAGTATGTTAGTATCTACATAACACTTTCCAGGTGTGCTACCAAGCACTTCAACAACAATATAGGTATTGAACGTCAAACGACACGACTGCGACGTCATTTTTGTCGAAAATGTAAACTTTACAACTGCCCGCATGTGTATGCCCACCAAGTGCGCGTATAGCTTAATATTTTCTCTTTAATGTTATGGGCTATATCAGCCTATTACTATGAACTATCGGATACGAAATTATAATGATACTAGCTGACCCGTGCCCACTTCGTTGGGCATAATGTAGCCTATGACACTCAGCAATAATGTGGCTTTCTATTGGTGAAAGAATTTTTAAAATCGGTTCAGTAGATCCCGAGATTACCCCTTACAATTGAACAAATACACAAACTTTACCTCTTTATAATATTAGTATAGATTAGGAGCAGTAGGTGTGAGAAAAAGCATATAGAAATTTCCCAAGAGTGTCAATAGTAGGTACCTACTCCTATCTGAGAAAAAAGAGTTTCTACTTTGTGTTAAAACAGTAAAAAAACAACAGCAATAATAATAATCGTTTATTGTCCAAAAATAAATGAATAAGAACAACATATATTTTTATTACAAATTATATTATAATATGAAGGATTAAGATTCACTAAGATTCCCTGTGTTGTGGTAAACTTGGCTCTGCCTGAATAAAATATCTGATTAAAACATTATAATCTCTTAATCAGATATTTTATTCAGGATATTTATTTATGAGAAAAATTGTCTCAAAACTTACATCCCTACAAACTCCTTCTGGTTTCTAGTGCACACCCATTATCAAGACAATTTATGGAATATAAAATCAATATCGTACCTACATACACATAATCAATAAATAATGTTATAAATGTTACGATGCTAGTGCCAATGCGACCTAAATCAAACAATACTTACAGAATTGATACTGTCAGCGCACCAAGCAATGTTCTTACATAAATTCATTTCCGACAGACCTTAGACCTAAACACGTCAATAAATTAATTAAAACGGCTCTTATCTTCATGATAGAACACTGGTTTTTCCACAGTGCACTTAGAACAGCTTGGTTACTCTATCGCACGAAGAATGAATTTGAACGGCGAGATAATTTTCAAAACGCACGTCCTCACAGGCAAATATTGTGTACTTCGTGGTACAATGTGGCTTCTGTCCGTCAATATGATAGGCAATTCTGCCAATTTCAAGTGTTTAAATATAATTCTTAGTCAATGCCGTCTATCGTCAAGTCGGCTGTCTTTTGTTTCTAGAGAAATTTGTTTTATAGAGATGGTGTATAGGCGACAAAGAAATTGGTTTACCACTTTTGATGACATCTCCCAGTAACATAATTATTCGCTAAGGATTACAGATTGACAGATTCTGACGTAGCAGTTATTAATCTGTCAAGCGAAAATAGCCCTTGACGTTTTGTACGTGCAAATGATATTCAGCCTTAGAGTGGTAAACCAATTTCTTTGTCGCCTATACAATATACACATTGTTTTTGGCACCGTTTTGACACATGACCATTAATAAATGATTGACGGTTCAGTCAAATGTCAAATTCATTTTACACAATGCCATCTAGTATCCTTATCTAGCAAAGCTTGTTCTATTAAAGCTGTTTTGCTAATAGAATACTTACCTTAATTTGGTAAAAACTTTTTTTTTATTTTTTAACTTATGATTGTCCTAGTGCAGGGCAAAGGTCTCCTCCCCCTTCAAAACTTTATACTACAGAAATAACAACGCTGTCAGCTGGAATTTATTTACATATTTATTTTATCATAATATTAGTAAGCTGTTCTAAACTCCACTGTGTTTGTTCATCGGAATGCAATAAATTGGTTCGACTACACATTTCGACTATTGTAAATTCTTTAATTCAAGTGATGGCGTTATTTTAAACACTTTCTAATTCCTTTTCTTATACTATATCGTTTATTGAAGCAATAAAACATGTTGTTCCATGCTCATTTGAATTTAATTACTTTTTTCGTTTAATTATTGCCACAGAATTGTAATATATTTTTCTTGACCTAATTCGTTGTTTCTAATTTGACTCAGGAATAAATTAGGGACGTCGTCATTTTGAATTTTATTTTCCTACTATCATGCGTTTTAATTGTACAACTTTTTTTGTTATTCATAAATTGATATATTGATAAACTATATACAATATATTTGATTGATAAAATTATAATATATATATGTACGGTATAAGATAATAATTACAATACACAATATTTATTCCGTAACAAAGTGTTTTTCTTTGAAATATATTTAAAAATGCTTATTAAACCACCCATAGTGTATAGTATTTTGTTTTTATTGTGACAATTTGAAATTAAAATTCGAAAAAATCTCTTTCATACTTAAACATAACATTTTCAAATGTATATTAACTAAGTACCTAAACCAAACATTACATTACAAAGCCTAAAGGGTTTATGTTATCAATCATCTATTTATATACACAACAATTTGAATTCTGCGAATATTTTTCGTCTATTAATTATTATTATTTAGGTAGTAATACTATCGCAGATAAAGGAAACTTCAACATAACATCTATCTATATATTGTTAGCTTTGAATCCGCCGATGGAACTTCAGTGCGTTCTTTTAAAGTTAGTTTATTTAAATGTAACACATCTTTTGCACGTCAAAATGGTTTTTACATGAAATTACATCTTTATAAAAAGATTAACAAAACATTAAATCTCTATCTCTTAACTAGTTATAAATGTAAGAAAACACTAAAAGAATGGCTTCTACAACTAGACTATGAGCAAACGGAGTCATTACTAATGGCGCTTAAGTAAATAAGTATAATAAATATGTATATCTAGTTATCTCTCACACACACATTACAACAGTACAACGCGATGTACCTACCTACCTAATCTAAAAATAATTATCCAAACGAGTGAATCACGTTTATATATTAAAATATAGTACATTACATATATATATAGATATTGTTTCCAAACCACCATGTTTAAATAAAATTTAATAAATTGTAATTAATTAGAAGAATGAATATTTAATTTAATTTAATCAGAATAATCTTATGTCTTGCTTTTCTCGAATGTATAACTTTTTAGTTTTTAAATTATAATATTATACGCTATAAAAGCAATTAACATAGCTTTAACTTTTATGTATCCATGTATTCAACTAATTCCGGCGGAGGGCATTGGTACTCCATATCACAGGATATTCCTAGTTTGGGTACCAATGTTTTCCAATCTGCATCTTCCGCAGAGATACAGTATTGTTCATTAACTAATGAATGTATGATGTTTGTTGTTGTTGATTAAATAAATTTCATTTCATTAAATAAATTTCATTTCATTTCATTTCATTTTTATCCAAATGTCCAACCTTCTTCATAGCTTGACAGATGAGTCCTGGACCCTCCAGGGGCACACACAATCGTATCGAAACAGTATCGTATAAGATACACTGCGCGTCAACATCAGCTTTACTTTTAAACATTGCAGCGTCAGCGCGCAGTGTATCTTAAATACGTAATGTTTACGATTGTCATGTATTCGTGCTAAGCCCTGAAGTCTTTTGTTGCACAATTAATTTAGGCGTGTCTCATTCACAAGAATGCTTGGTTTGGTAATTAGAGATGGCGTGGGTTGGCTGTGTAGGAAGATATTTCGCCACTATTGAATTCTAAACGTCTTTAGAATATTGATGGCCGTTATAATTACAATTAAATATTCCTCGTTCTTAAATTCTACAAGCATGACGTGACACTACGAAATCGTGCGTCGCATAATTCTATGATTTGTTCAAGCAACAATCATAGTTTATAACTTACAAATAAATACATATTCATGGACATTTCATAAATCACGTTCTAGTTCCAAAAGCAGAGCTTGTACTATAAGAACTAGGTTGTTGATTAAATACTTGTGTTTTTTCGTTCTCTATGTATTAAAATAACATACATGGTATGAACGTATTCATAGTATTATAATATATTAGATAGTCATACAAAACAAAAAAAACTATGTTCGACATCACATAAATATCGAACCCACATCTCAAAAGGCAGATATATTTAGCAACTATGCTGTCTAAATAAAAAACGAGTTCTGTAGGTCTAGTAACGGTCTAGTTTTCTTTATAATGCCAATACCAGTTTACACTAGCCCATAAACTTTAATATTTTTCCATTTTTTTTATATTAGGGAAAAAATGTACAAAAATACAAACATGGCAACTTAATCGGAAAACGGTAGTGTTTTTACGACTACTATATTTCAAACAACCTTAGTAATTTGGTAAAGATGAATGCCTGTATTTACCGTACCTACTCATAAATACGTGGGCAGAATATATTCTTGTGTTCTTCCTTTTGATACTATAGTAAAGATAAACAGTGAGTAGAACACTTACACAAAGCTTTTACTTCAGTCTAGTTACCTTCAATTCAATTTTTATATAATGGCATATGGGTTAGCCAACTTCGCCAATGTCACGTTGCAAGTTAGGCCTTAACACGAAGGAGTAGTTTAAACCGGTGGACTGATATGACAAATAAGCAATAATATTCGGTTAGTTAACCAATACCTGTAACAATAAGACAGCACAAACTAACTATCACAAACAATAATATACAATAATAGTTACCTTAATATAGTTTAGGTGAAGATATAATGTTTTGACCACACAAGATTCTGACTAGCAGTCAAATAAGATAAAATTCAGAATGTTAACCATTTTCCACTTTAAACAAATGACAGCCGACTTGACGATTGACTGACTAGATTGAGATATTCAAAATAAACACTTGACACTGGCAGAATTGCCTATCGTATTGACTGACATAAACCATATGAAAATTTTCTAAATTTGTCTAGTGCTTCAGGCGTGATACTCTCACAAATAAAAAGATCGATTTTCGGATTCAGAATCGTTTACTTATTGGATCTGCATTCACTTTCTCGGTCTTTATTTCTAATTTTCGGCTCTTTTAGTTTTATAATAGTGTAGCGCCATCTATCTCGCTACATGCAAAACTGGTTCGTAGTATACGCAACAGACCAACGTATGGCACAGGCAAATCCTAGATCGCGCAAACGAAGTTATCACAGAGTTTGAACATAAGTAGTACAACCAACTATCCATCGGTCCTCGGACTCCGAGCCAAAGGTCGCTCGGCGTGGGAGATCTTCCAGATACCACACCTATCTCCTCAATAGTATAGATAAATAGACTACGCTTCGATGTCAATATGCCTTAACCCTAAGAGGCTTATAAAATGTTGTAAGAAATTGTACTTAATAATCTAATACCTTTAATTTGTAAGACGATCCATTCATCTTGATAATTATTATGAAATGTGCCCGCGGCGTTTTACTAACTAATTTGTTGGAATTATTACCTGTCTTCTTTGATTACAATATTAAAAGGTTATTAGGCATGGAAGATTTAACTAAGATTCACCGATGTATAAGTAATAGGCTTCTTAGTTTTGAGAACATTTTGAAAATTACTCCAAAAATACTTATCAGATCTCGATAACAATTATATGCAACCATTTTTATTGTATACCTACCTAATCTGTCAAACTAAAAAAAACACCATCCAAATCGGAGCACAATTTGCGGAATAATCGAATTGAGAACCTCCTATTTTGAAGTCGGTTGAAAAAAGTTTACTAAGACTAAAAAAGTCAATACAGACACTTAGGTCTAGACTTACCTCTTCCTTTCCTTTTTTCCCTCATTGATAATACCTAGGCCTATTATTATTCAGGTCATCATCTATAACATTTCAATGTAAAATTGTGAAACGTAAGCTTATGCTTGTACAAAATGACTAACCATTTAACAATGTTCACACGTTCGCTATTACAATAATTCTTAGCTATTATACAATTTATTCATGATACTAATCAATAAGTTCCTTTGAGTCAATAGATTATTGCTATTATCGTGTCTGAATCTTGATGGGTAGGTATTTATAATAAACTACAAGGTCTACTAAAGCACCGCCAAACAAACACTAAAAACCAAAACAAAACACAATCAGTATCAGTATGATAACACGTTTTTCTAAAATTGTGCCATAGTAGTTTGAAAACACTACCTTGCCAACAACAAACTTATTTTTTTATTTATTTACTTTCATTTATTACTTTATATATATTTTTTTGTGTAAGTACGAGTTTAATTTTCTGCTAATTATACTATAAATACGCCATTATAGTGCACTTGAGCTGATAAAAAAAATATGCACATTTTAATTTTTTTATTTAAGTAAGTAATCAATTTTTTCTCTAGGTCATATACTTACTATTTCTAATGCATTCCGTATTTTAATTTACAAAATTAAGCAGTAATCAACATAAGCTCGATTTAACACCAATAAAAATTGTTCTCAACACATTTCTAAACCTTCATTATAAGTTAATGATAAGTACTTCGATTGGTCACATATTTCCATATAGATACCAAATTGACAAATGCACGACCCAATTGAGCATGACAGCTCTCAGATACCTACTGACAAATCAGAGTTTTGTAGGCTAAGAAAAATAATAGGAAATTTTGTGATTACTTATATTTTGTCAACCGTTACGGCGATAAAGTTCGTAAAGTTCATCCAAAGGCTGGATGAGATTGCTTTTAGCAATAAGGCCGCTCATTGTGCCTAATCACTAGTTGTGGTTCTATCATCTTAAGGTATTTTATGTGTTCTTTACTGTGGTGTGCAATAAAGAACATTATATTCTATTTTAATTTGAACTAATATAAATCAAGTGTAAGTTTTGTTTGACAATGCGAATTGCGTCAAATTATTTTGACATGTAACGTCTTTTTTGCCATACGAGTACTTACGATGCTTTAGCTGACGTGTTGCTTTACCTGAATAATTTATTGCTCTATGCTACTATTTAATTTTATCGTCGTGACTATGTTTCAAGATGCTTAAGTTTAGGTGTGAATTTATTTTATTGTCTTTCCATAGATTAAAGATTATGATAGGTCTAGCAACTATTTATTTAATGGTTAAAAAATGATAATTTTGTTACCATTAAACCTAAAATTGTTATTTAAATACGTAGGTATATATTGATGTAGGTATGTTTAGGTATATTTTGTCGACCAATTAACGTGGTCAAGACCAGGTAACCAAGGAATGTATTAAACTAACGTGGGTTCAAATCCAATATCATTGACTTCGAGATTTCGACTTCTGATCATGGGATCAAAAGACAACTGAATAAAATAATTAGGTTGCTAGGCTAATTCTTTTATTACTAAATACGTATAATTTTATGTAAATGTTGATATTTTTTAATCTTAAATTATTTCTGCCATTTAGTCGACTTATGCTTAAGTTCTTAGAATTTGAACTAACATTGATTTAAATAATCCGCACAAATAAATTTGACAATCGTAAACGTAAGATCACCTAGATCACTTTCAACCGATTTCAAAATAAGAGATTTCTCAATTCGACTATACCTACCCATGGTAAGTATATATTTTTTTTGTATATTACGCGATTACTCCGCTAATTGTGAAGCTAATTTTGATGATTTATTTTGTTTGATAGATCATACTTCAGAAGTGATCCTATATACATTCCATCAAGATATGATTTTATCAGTTATCTTTAAAAATATGTTGTAGTATTTTATCTTTGTTTTTTGTAATATAAATTATTTGTTTCTTTGTTCGATTTTTCAAAGACAGAGCAATGAATCCCGTTCCCTCTCAATTCCCTCGGGGAATAAAATCTCTAGTTTATTATCGACTGACAAACGAATTGCCCGAGAACGTAACCGCTGACAAATGCTTATTAGAAAACATGAGACTTTTATTGCAAACAGTTTGTTTGATAGCTATGCTGACAAACAAAAAGGTGAAGTTATAGTTTTACGGGTAAGTTAGCGCAGACTTGATGTATTGATTACCATACGTAATGATGACATAAAGTCAACGCTAACTTTTTGTAAGATAGGAGGTTATTCCTTAAATTCATGTCACAAACATAAATATTATATACATATCTTGAAAAACTGTTTTTATGTATTTTTTCTTTAAATTTTTAGGTATTATTATTTTTAGGTATACACCTATAATGGTTGTTTGATTGAATACTTGTAATTTTCAATAACTAGTAGCGATGAACGGGCAAGAAAAGTTGCGCAATTTTTTCGTGCTTCCCTTCAATATTCGTATCAATTAAGGCCCCTTCAGTCGAACCGTTCCAAACACGATCTGAATTGCAAATTGACACTTTTTCTTCTATCCCGTGCATTCGTCTAAAAATTAGGGTTGTCAATCTTGATATCATTCATCATAATTATGTTTACTACTGTCCAATACGCACATTATTTAATCATAATTGAATTGTTCGGTTATTTAGTTAGTTAAATTAAATCTTATTATTTTTTTCGAACAAAAACTTTTGAAATGTGCTGCATAATTATAAAAATTAAAAGTTTATTTTTAAAGTATTTAATAATTTTGTATTTTTATCTTTAGACCATTATGTACAGCAAGATAAGTCAACTAAAATATCAAATACTTAAGTTAAGCCTCTGAATTAAAAGGAGCTAAACTCCTTTTAATTCAGAGGTTGTGTGAAAGAGACCGCTAATTAGCGGTAAATCCACTGTACAAATATAGTACCTTAAAATATCCAATGTTGTGTTGGGTTATGTTGTGCAGTATTTGTTTGTTATTTTTTACGGAAATAAATGTCTGTCTATGCCTATCTGTCTGTCATAAAGAAGGTATATTATTTTACTCATAGGTTATATGTGTTATCCTGAACTCATTCAAAAACTCTAGCTCCATTAGACAGCCCTAGCTTAGATGGATCTAATTGGAAATTCAGTTGCTCTCGGATCGCCTGTCCGAGTTTGTCTCCTGAACCGAATTGGTTCTTTTGACATGGGATTCGGTTCGATGACTCGAACTATCAATGTCCCACTAATTTCACAGATTTTGAATTCACACTAAGGGGTCAATTCTCTTAACCCTCGGCATGCCTGGTGGAAAAAAGTTACATGGCATGCCTGGTGGGTCTGTGAGACCCTAAATTTCAAATATTTTTTTAGCCTACAAATTGTTGTCAATTAGCAACATTTATGATTTAATATTAAAATTAAAGAAGCTTTAAAGGGTTTTAAATAAAATTCGTTGTCGAATCAACAATATCTTTTAATATTTTTTTTAATTAAACTGTATACGTTTTTCAACGTAAAATTAACATCTTATGTTTAAAAACATGCAAAATCAACTTAAACTATTGATATATCCTAATCAGACTTTGGGAAACGTTAGGCACATATATTATCTTATATTCTAAGCTAAAGTAATTAGTCTTCTTCATTTCCAACATCATCTTCACGAGGTTTGTTTCCGAAGCAATTTTCGCACTGGAAAATTGCGTGATCCAGGCACAAGTGGCTCTTGCACATCTCACAGATGTATAGCGTTTTGCGGTCTTTCATTGACGGACACACGTGACATCTACGTCTTACACCTGGAGCTGTTTTTTTTACAGTTGGGCCTTTTTGGAGACCAATACGGTTGGGAATTCGTTTGCAAAGATCTGTAGAAAGACGAGTGTTTTTCTGTCTTGATGTAGATGTGATTCTATCAGTGCGATACCCAGATTTTTGATAAAACTTCCACCTCCTCGAGTATCAAACTTATGATGTCCTGTCACGTAGGTGGCTCTCCATTTTGAACTATAAATAAAAGAATACGATAGCATAAGTTGAATTCGAAGTAAAGTAAAAACCTACATAAATAAAACCCATAAAATTTGTAAAATCTGTAGGACACCAAACTAAAAACAATGAAAATCTATCATTTCATAAAAAGACGTGTCCGTTCCCAGTAAAAAATAATATTTATTATTAACAAACTCACAAAAAAAAATAATCAATACTTACATAAAAATGTCACGCCGTATGCCTGGTGGGGTCAGTGAGACCCGAAAGCACTTCACACACATCCTATCTACACTGGAGCGTGCCCCGGACTGAGGTAGCGTGCGGCGAGCGTAACTAAGTTCACTACGGTCAGCTACTGAGAGCAGTTACGAGCAGAATTCAATTTTAAATGAATTGTAACGATTTAACTGCAGCGGTGGGTCTCTCAGACCCTACCAGGCATGCCGAGGGTTAAAAAAAGAGTAGTAGAAAAATTGTTGAGTTTTTTTGATGTCGTTTGATTAGAGTATTTTGTGAACACATGACTTTTGATTACAATAAGTTATTTTTTAAAGTAGGTAGAACTAAGCCTAATTGACTATTTATTTGGATGTGTTTTCTTTCCAAATTTAATGGACACGTTGTTTCTATACTTCTTTAGAAGATTGTTGGTATGAATATGTAAGTATTGATTGTTTTATTATAATAAAACTGCTTTATTTTTTTTCAGGCGTGTTCTACTGCTGCTTCTCTTCACATCATCATGTTCAGCCAACGATGGACTATTCGGATCCTCAAAATATCAAAACGGTAAGGTTCAAACCAAACACTGCTCGTAGTTGATAAACACTTAACCCGGCGTGAATGAGGTTGCGTGGCAACAGTAACATTAAAATATCTGCGTTTAGTAAGTTTTCGGGTATGACGTACCCAACCTCACTCACGCCGGGATAAGAAGTCAGTAATGATACTTTTTATATGAAACTCACAATTAATTCCACCTTAAGATATAAATATTTTTTTGTTTACTAAATAAGTTGGTAAAAGCTTGAACAAGCATCAACAAGCGCTTAAATTGATATCAAAATGGATTAGAGTTTAGAGTTTAATTAACGAAGTAAATTATTCTAGTATACGATCTCTAAGGCTGTTATGCAGAACACCATTCATGAAATGCAGTGACCAATTAGGAATACTCTCGACCAATTACGAATTCAAGTTGGTCACAGCAGGGATAATTGGGGAAATAGGGTATAATTGACCCGTGCGATGGTTCTACTTTGAGTTTGAAGCGCACTCTCGGTCTAGCCTTTCCTGTCCATTAAGGACACTTTAAGCTCTATTATAGCTTGGCATATGCAGTAAGACTACGTGCTATGCATTTCTTAGATGTACAATAATGAAAAATATTTTTTTACAAATTAAAAACTATCGTTGGACCGCGATCATACCTGATGCTGAGTAACAATACCTTCAGTTGGAAATATAACACTTTTGATTTTAAAATAAATTAGAATAAAAACAGTCTTAAGCTTCAATACTAGACCCGTGCAGTCTAGTCTTTAATTAGTTCAGATGTGACAGATTAACGGGTGCTAGTAAACTGCTACATACTCGTAGTTTTCAGTAATGTCCATGTCTATAAATTACAAAAGCTTTTAAAGAGATTTAACCTATGTTCTAAACGGGGCGTGAGTAAAACGATTGTGGTGCTTCCAGGATAAGGATACGGGCTTATCGCTGTAATAGTAAAACATATTGTGCCATTCCAAAGATGTATAGGATAGCGCAAAATACCCAGCAATAAATGGTCGCCACTTGCAAATTAATGTTCGGAACATTTAGGTCTTATTTGCTACCCCTAAGCTTCTAATAGACGAGACGATAAACGCAAAAGGATAAAGTGAAGTTGTCGAGCTATTTGTTAAGAAGCTTATTTCTGCTAACAAGCTGTAATGTTCGCATTGCGGTGTTCCGTTTAAAATAACGCTGGTACTCAAAATATTTCGTGGATTGTAGAGATTGTTTGGCATTTTTATAGGCTGAAAATAATAAAATCTACTAGAAAGAACGTACAGAAGAGCGATAACTTGTTAGAAATAATATGGTGTATGACTTTAAGATTTGCAAAGTCCAAACGTGACAGACATCCTCTTAGACTTCTGGTACAATTTTTTTTAATATTTAAATCTCAAATTCTAAAATACATTTCGAACGTGACTACTATCGCAGTAGTAGTATTGAATATCTAAAAAAACAAAACGTAGAATTTTAACTCGTAAAATGTTCTATGTTCTAGACCTAAATACGTGAACTAGGTCAATAAATACAAGGCATTGCAGACTTTTTAACAGCCGCCTGAAAAACATTTACGTTCAGAGCGAGTTATTACCACTTGTTCTAAGTGTCTACCCTTCACTGAGTTGTTATTACGGCACCGGAATTAAAAATAAAAATAAATACGAGAAACCCTTACTGCATTGCGAAAAAGTACCCATTAAACAATTACTCAGTATGACACAACGCCATCTATTTTGAAACTAAGCAAAACTTGTACGAATATAGTGGTTTGGCTAAATATTTTTAAAAATCACAACTAAATCTTGATATTTTGTAAGCAAAACTTATAAAAATATAAAGATTAGTAAATATACCTACTATTTTACATTCGTCATCATTCAAACGATTTTGCAAGTTGCTTTTCAATAAAAACCTATGTTTTGCATACTTATTTACAGTACGCTATGGTAACCAAAATTCAGGTTACCCTCATAATAGACTGAATAAAGCAATTTAAAACAAAACGTTCACACAACCAAAACCACAGGAATACTATTCTGCGGTGCATTATCGCGGTGCGGGCTGAGGTTTTATGAAGCAGAAATAGTTTTATAGTGCAACGATAAATGGTCGAAAATATAAAAATGAAATCTGACGACTTCCGCGTACTTCCTAGTTGGTGCCCGTTTCAGGAGATGAAAAGATTTTCTAAAAATAGAGTTTTTGATGCCTGAAATATATTCGGCGTTACTGACGAGCGCAATAAAGCGGTAACAAAGAGCCAATTAAAAAAAAACACATATGTACAATAAATATTCACGGACTTTGACATTTGATTGAAGTTTGCATATTTCTTTGTTTTAAGTATTGTGAGAGCATTTTAATGAGTCTTAGCACAGATTTAAGAAACGAATACTTACCAAGAATTATTATCATAATAACTTTTTCATAGTAAAAGAGTTTTAAGCTAAATATCGGCCGACATTTGAAGAGATTTGGAAGAGCTCAGGTATTTTATGATTGGCTTCCGAGTAGACATCATTTTTATGATGATGAATTTGTGATGTTCTCCTTAATCGGTTTCTTTTTTATTTCATGAATAATTCATGATTTCCTATAAAAAAAACTCATGAACGTAAAACGGTGTGGTTGGAAAGAGCTTCCGTTATTCGCAATGTATGTGGTTATTGAATATTTTTAGATCATATAAAAATATTGGTTTGTAAATTAATCAATCAAATTTATCAAGTGCTTAAAACTGTTAATATTGAGCACTCGGTAATAGATAGATAGTAGGTACGACAACTACTAACAAATAGTTTGTGTTTACACAACAGTTTGTGTTCGCATTGTTCTCTTAAACGTGACTGTTTTATGTCTTTTTTGAGAATAAAATATCTTAAACCTTGTATCCATGACAAAGTATAAAAACATGTTGCTATAGCACCTTTAGTAGGTACGACAAACTAAAGGTTGAATATAGGCAATGGCTATGGGTCAATCACCTAGAAATTAAACAGCTGCAAAATATACAATAATAAATATACCTGCTTTATGTGATTATCTTTGTAACCAAACCTTGTTGTTCCAGACATCCCTGAATACGACCTTCTCCACGCAATCGGAGTTCCCTTCAGCAACCCGAAAACCCAGTACTTCGACGAAGGCCTCGACGGGTTCCCAGCGTACGGCCTCATGCCTGGCTCCGATATAAAATCACCTTACCGTTTGTTCATGCCTGAAAAACTTTACGCCGACTTTTCCATCACTGCTACTGTCCGCCCAGCGAACAAGGAAGGAGGCTTTCTATTCTCCGTGGTGAACCCGCTGGAAACAGTTGTTCAGTTAGGAGTCCAGTTGATACCTTCAGGGCCTGGTTTGATGAACATATCCTTGCTATACACCGATGCTAATGCATACGCTCTGTCGCAAACCATAGCGTCGTTTGTAGTTCCTTCTTTCGCAAAGAAGTGGAGTAGGTTCGCGCTGAGGGTTACTACGGAAAATGTGACGCTGTTCCTGAACTGTCATGACTTTGACACGGTGGTGGTGAAGAGGAATCCGCTGGAACTGGTGTTTGATTCCGCGTCGACGCTCTACGTGGGACAGGCTGGACCGCTTATTAGAGGCGCTTTTCATGTAAGTATTTTTAATATCAGTCAGTAAGAGATGATTATCAGTTTTAATTTCATAAATGAAAAAAAAACATGAGTTATTGTATTGCCTACGATAAATCATTAATTAGATAAAGTAACATGAGAAATAAATATACCTATATAGAATCATCTCTTCCTGACAATTCGTTTTATATGACACAAAATATCGGCTGAGTTTTCCAACCACTGTTAGTCAGTGTCGTATCGGTTTTTGCAATAAGTATAAGTAGTGTTTTTTCACGAATATCGACTGACAAGTTTTCCGACTATCACAAACAAACTTGAAAATACAAACTATTTTTATTAGGTAAAATAAATTTATTTAAAATAAGTCTTAATATCCTTTGCTGCTCAAGATATCGGATGTATGTACTTTTTATGTTTTAGGTCTTAATCTGAAACTGTATCAAATTACTTAGTATCCTAGTATTTTCCAATTTCTATCAAATTACTTAGTATCCTAAGCTTTTCCTATCTCTTAGGTTCAAGAATTACTTTAACACAATCAATCACAACGTGAAAAAACTACCTCCCTTACTTTCTCGACACAACTTGACCATTCAGTAGTTCAAGGGCTAAAAACAATTTATCCACTTCAAAGGTCCTTTATCCAATTCTATTTATCACGGGCTTGTTTCAAATAGCGTTTAGCATACAAAAGATGTGAAAATACGATTAATTTAAGTAACAATAAGGGATGGTTAGCGAGGTTATCTATCATGACTATAAAGAACATATCTATCACTTTTAGTGAAAAGGTGAGAACATAATAGAACCTTATTAATTTTAAGTGATTAATAGTAAAAAAATAACCTAACTTTCATACCCTTTTAACCCCGAAACGCTGACGTATTTGAGTGACACTACGCGTTGACGCTATCTTGATTGCTGAACAGCGTCACCGCGCAGTGTGTCTTGCATGTGCTAACGTTACAATACGTTTACGATTGTCAAATTTATTGTTCACCTCTGATACTCGTATTATTCTAAATAAGCATTTCCACAAAAAAGAATATTTTAAAAAACATGCAACGGCATGATGACTTGTATTAAAACTTATTTTTAAAAGTTTTAGAGTCATGCAATTGTACCAAATCCACTATTGAAGTGTTGTACTTCAGGTGACTTTAAGTCGAAATAGGTGGTTTTCAAGCTCTAGATGTTACGTAACAATAGACATGACGATCGTTTGATTTGATTGTTCGATTGATCAAGACGACAGACAATTCACATCACGTGATACGTTCTTCGGACTAATGACAAGCTTTAAATTGAACGTTGTTTTTTTTCCTGCCTCGCACTTATTGTGCATTTGCCATTTTCAAGTGGAAACACTGTTTTGCTTTCCAATGACAAGTTTGAAAATGGAACTCAAAATAGCGTTCCATTTTCAAACTTGTTGTAAAAAGCGCGGGAAACAGTTTCAGTGTTAACGAGTATTTTGCAAAATAAGGATGTACTTGCAAAAATACAATTGACAATATTCAATCACGGAATCTAATCCTTACGAACTAATTATGGCAAATTATTACAGACATTTATCATTGATTGTTCTGTATGACTGTTTGATATTACAATGATTAAGAACTTCTGCTTGTGAACCTCCTTATAACGGGTGGCGCAAAAGTAAGGGCACTAAAGAAAACACTGTTTATTTTTTTATATGACATTTCCTGTCATTCTATTGTTGAAAATTGTGTAGTGAACAAATGTAAAATACACTGAAAATAAACATAGACCGTTTTACTCCTCAAGAACGTGGAATAATCGTGTCAATGTTCTTACGGAATAATTCATCAGTGATAAAAACACAACGTGAATTTCGTCAACGATTTCCCCACCGTCCGGCACCGATTGGTCGCTCAATTCGGATTCAACATTGGATAGACCTAAGTCTGGGAGACCAAGAACAGGCCGTTCAGCTAAAATATCGATGCTGTGCGCGAATATGTGGAAGAGTATCCAGAAACATCAACGAGGCAACGTGCCACGCAATTGCGTCACTGGAGAACGCTACAGAACCATGTTACGTGAGTTTTTGATACCCAGTTTGGACGAATTGAGGCTGGACCACATCTGGTTTCAACAAGACGGCGCTACGGCACACACAGCGCGCGACACTATGGACTTAGTTAGGGACGCTTTTCCAGGCCGAGTTATCTCTCGTTTTGGCGATTTGCCTTGGCCTGCAAGATCACCCGATCTGACCAGTCCAGACTTCTTTCTTTGGGGTTTTTTGAAATCTCGGGTGTATGTGAACAAGCCACAGAATATCGCAACTCTAAAAGAAATCATTCATCAAGAAAAAAGGAACATATCGCAGGAAGTGTTACGGCAAGTTATGCAAAATGTCATAAAAAGGGCTCAAGCTTGCATCAACTCTGGAGGTCACTATTTAAAAGACATAATTTTTAAATCCTAATGGTACAAAATTTAATGAACCAAATATACATTTAAAAAAACCTAAATCTATTTTTCTAATTTAGAAAAAAAGTTATAGCTGAACCAAATAGGGTCATTTCTTTTGCGCCACCCTGTATTAATGCAACTTTCAAAGTAAAATGGTATGTATTTACAAAACAAAGTATGTAGGTGTTCTATCACGAATCTAGTTTCCATACAAGCTTTGCTTCTTTTAGGACTAGCGCACAATGTGGCGAATCCATCATTTATTAATAAAATATTTTTTTAAATAAACTAGCACGTGAGTGATCGACCTTACAGTATTTTCAGGGCCTTTATTTCAATGCTTGTTACGAAAGCCATGCGTCCCGTTTTATCGCATGCCTTTGTAAACAAATCCTTTAGAAGATAGATAAACAAAATTCTGTCGCGTCGCGTAGGTTCGGGTTAACAATGCTGATACACACGGATTTATAGATCAAAAGCTTTTAAACTCCAAACTTTGTTTACAATATTTTGCTCTCAATAAACATGTACTATACGGATTATGTCTACATCATTTTTGTATGCTAACACTCGTAACACACATGTATGTATACACGAATCCTTACTGGATACGCCGTAGCATGTTACCGCGTAGCACATCTAATTTCCGGATATTACTATTTATCTCGAACTCGTTCTAGAAATACCTACTAAGAAATCTGTGTGTTCTAGTAGAACATACCAGACTTCAAAACTCTGCGAAACTCATTTTCACCATAAAATAAACATTTTAACATGTATACTTAATTGTTACAATGATACAAATGGTAGAAAGAATCTACCTACTCTCATCAGAACGAAAAACAAGTTTTTTATACTGGTTTGTATAAGTTTATACAAACCGGTACTTATAAAAAACTGTCAAAAAAAAATATCAATGGTATACTATACAGTGATAATTTTTTTTCTATGAATTCAGAAAATATGTGAATTTCCATCAAGGTTAGACTAGAAGTATTTTTATATCAATGTTCACAAATCAAAAAACCCGTAAGTCGCGTGAGCAGTAAACGTATTTTACCCAAATACCAGTTTTGTACCAAATATTTTCGACCCCTTTAGCATGTTGTATGAATAATTCTACGATTGATTTCCTATGCTTTACTTTGAATAAGAAAATATTTTTTTAATCGCTTTCTAGCTGTAGTTGGTACTTTTGAAAGCATTGTTTGTAATGTTATCTCATATAATAAACTATTTTCATGAAAATATTTTTCTGAAAAAAAAATGTAATCTTATGAGCTTAAAAGCTATCTTAGTACAACCAAAGTTAATTATACCAATAACTCACATAAAAGCACACAAACTAAGAGCATTATAAATAAATCAAAATTTTGAGAAGATAATAAGCGTCGTTGTCCTTTTTTTTGTTATATAAATAATTATAAATTTAAAAAACTGTGTTTTGTCCGTTTAGTCTAGTTTACCGTTAGGTCCACTAGACGAAAGAGGAATTGGACTAAAAAGGAAATAGACAAAAGAGGAATAAGACCAACAGGGAAGTTGACGAAACCGGTAACCAGACGCAACTATCAAACCTGACCAAACGGGAATCTAGTCCAAACGGACCTGATGGAAATTAGTAACCATCCTTCAACCATACCATCACAACTCCTTATGATTAAATCGGAGCACCCACATTCCCTGTTGCTATTAAAAAAATATCAGGCTCAAACTTAAATAAATAACAAATATTTCGTTTCACACACCATACTTAACAAAAATTGTACTATGGCAACAAGATTACTGATAGAATACTTATAAGTATACATTAAGTATTCAACACTTTTCGGATTTTAATTACCAATATCAATAAATCTTAATGAATTTCTCAATGGGATTTTTTATCGCTAATCAGCGATCTCAATCAATAAACCTACGAGTATAAACTACAAGTCTCCCAGAAGTATGTAAAACATGCTATTTATTAAGTATGTCAGTCTTCTAGTACCCATAACACATGCTCTGCTTAGCTTGGGGCTAGATGATGTTGTGTTGATTGTCCAGAATTATTTATTTATTATTGTTTTGTCTCTTTACAGTACTTTTTCGTTTAATTGTTCATCTTTCAAAGCTTCCCCGTAAACACAAAGTAACTGTATTCAAGTTATGTTTCTGGATTTCTTTTGAATTCATACTCTTGACCTGTTTCAAATCCGTCTCGACTCACTCAAGTTTGTGACAATGAGTTGCTTTATAGCGGGGTTTTACTTTTGCATGTTTTAAATGTGTGTTTGATGCAGAAAAACGTGTTTTCTAATAAACAAATATTTATGATATAATATCCAATTCTTAACTAAGCAAAGCTTGTGTTATAGATTATTACAATTTCTGATGGAGTACCTACTACTTACTTGATTTTTTTTATACACTCTTAGACAAAAACTAGCATCTTGTTAAGTAACTAATTACGTTTACGTTTTTGTGTTACATAAGTTTTTAGCTGACATTTTTTTAAGTCACTCGTATTATAATGATTTTCCGATCCCACTTTAAGCTAAGAAATATTAAGTATTAATTAAAAAGATAAGGGTATTTTTCTGTCATCTTTACCTACTTGTGTAACCTAAAATCACGATTAGGTACGAGAGCACAAAGCTTTTCAGTTCGGGAATGCACCTTCACATTACTGAGTGGCTCAACGCTTGCGGCCATGAAGTGTTAACGCGATACAAGTGGTATTCATTTATCTAGTTACTAAAATGGTTTTTGTTTAGTCAGAACAGAACAGTCTTTGAGAACTTGGACAAGGTACCGTTTATACCGTTTAAAAACGAATTATAAAACGATAAACTTTTAGAAAGTTATCTCAATTTTCATAAAAAATAAATTAATACTTAAAAAAAAACATGTTTCACTGAAAACATATAAATAGTTTTAGAAAAGTAGCAGTTTTCAAGCATTCTAGGTTTTCGCAATTATCGCTTGAATTAAAGCAGCCATTATTACAGACTTTATTATTGCTTTATTTTGTAATATTGCAACGCTAATGGTTAAATAAGACATTTTTTAAACCAGGCAAATTACGCCGAAGTTAAGTCAAGAACTGTTAGTCTAGAAAAGTTAATTCTGATGCATAGCACGACGTAAGTACATCGTCATGCTATGCATCAGAATTAATATGTCTGACCGAGCAGAATTTCCTACTTTCTTTCAAGAGGATCTTTACCATATATTTTGTAGGTACTGATATTTCGACTGAATTGCGAGCTAAATTTTCTGAACACTGTGCAGTTATAGTAATAGTAACTCGTACAACTACTTGTACTGTGTAAACGCAGCATAAAGCACTTGCCCGCATTCACGTCCGCTACATATTTGACTAGACGCAGTCAAACTTCAATGACCTTTTCCTGAGGACGGAACACGGTCAGAAATGTTTTTAATTCTGAAGAGACTTCATTTGCTTTTGTCGGAGTTTCATTTGCAGTTGATAATGGTACCTTTGGGAGCGAGTTTTGGTGAAGTTTTGAAGAGATTCATTAATTACGTTTTTTTTTTCAATTTTCATGCTTTTTGCAAACGTGTAGGTAGCTAGTAGTTTATTTTAAAATCTCATGCTTTTTAAAAATTAAAATTTAGTTATGAATTCATTTTCAAAGGCAAACCTATAAAAAATCACAAACGAAATAATTCTATCAATATTTTACTTTATCTAGGTCACCAGCACTACGCACTTACAAAAATATGTTTATTGTAAAAATATTTTTGTCAATGTAAGGCTACTTGATATTCCTTCCTTCAGAGCCCTTCACAATCAGGTCTATTCTATCCCAAAGCCATTCTAACGCGAGAAATCTGCCTCTAAATGCCAGACAAGAACCCTCTAGAACCTTTAAAACCTTTTATAGCACCTCGAAAAAGGAATTCGAACACTTTCAATACTGAAACGTACCAAACCTATTTCGAATGTACTCAGACGCACTTCTATTAATGACAACTCGCAGAACAAAAAAGATGGATGCGTCAGCTAATGGATTCTAGTCGTTATGGTGTTGGGAATAAGGAATGGTTTATGGTAAGGTTTGCACAGCAAGTTGGAAGTGATGAGTGAAGAGTTTTGAACTGGTCTGTGAGGGGTGGGTGTGAGATATGTGCTCGTCGGTTTGTTTGAAAATAATAAACGAAGGGTTGGAAAATGGGGTAGCTGAGATAAAAATCAAATGCATTCTATATTTTTAAAACAAAATATTATTTCATTTTTAAGTAAGTAGGTATACATTTAATAACTGTTTTGTACGTGTTGATCAATAGATACAACATACTTATAAAAGTAACAATGTGATAGGTACTAATGATATTCTAAGCATTACAATTGAGAATGATTTTAATTCGGTTTTAGTTTCGTTAACTGTTATTTGAAATTTTATACGTTCAGTGTTCATTGATCAAATTTTGTTTAAACTACAAAAAAATATGTTTAAACAAAAGCACAAAATGCTAAATAGCAGCACATAATTTTTTAGAAACCATATAGTCTTCTAACCATAAAAGTATAGGGTATAAAAAGTCGGTTGAACGCTATGTTTATCGTAATGGGATAGTCTGCGGTCAACAAAAATATTTACCCAACCTTGACCGTGACCTCATTCAACAATAAAATAAATGGTAGTTTTAGTGACAATGTTTTGTTTATGAGGTACACGCTAGTTGAAAGGAAATTTCCTGTAAAAGTCCATGGATATTTATTTACTGTTTTAGTAATTACACCTATCATACTTTTGGAAAAGAAGAGAGCTGAACACGAATAAAAATGACTATCGTACACTGCACACTAACAGTGAAACGTTCGATGGTAAAGCTGATGTCGACGCGCAATGTATCCCAAATACGTCACTGTTTCGATACTTTTACGATTGTCTCATTTATTCGTCTACCCCTCTGATTATGTATAGGTAGCGTACTCTTCACTTAGGCACATAGCTAATTTCTGCGCACTCTGTTTTGTTTTAAATAATAGAGCACTTTATAATGAAATTAGATATGCAAAAAACGTGTGTTCGCTGGCACACTTTTTAAATTAAAACACAGCAATGGAAGAAATACAGGCACGTGTTCGTACCTCGTCTCACAGTTTTTACGTTTCCGAACTACTGTGCTTTAAAATTTTATGTAAAATGCTTTTAACAAAAATGTAGGTAAGATTTTTTCACAGTGTTAAAAGACATGTCAACTTTTAAACTAACTCGGTCCCTGAAAACCAGCGCCATAGAAACCTCACCGTACCTGGTGACCTTTTTACACGTTTGTGTTTGTATAATTTGTTGGTTTGTTATATGGTGTAAATAAACGTTTTGTATTTCTATAAATGTAAAGTGTGAAATATCTATTTTATTCACTGATTTGTTGTTGACTGCAGTTATTGGCAATTAATGAAACCGAGTCAAATCTTCACTGCTCCCTTGATCGATATTTTTCTTAAGTAAAATTCGTAGTTTAAAGAGAACACACCGCGTACGCTACATCGTCCTTTATTAAAATGCCCACTGGCTACTCTTGGACTCACGTACGCTACGACACGTATTTCATAAAGGCTCTAAACAGATCGCCCCCCCGTTCTGTAGCACAAATAAATGTAACAAAAGTAAACGTATAGAAACAAGTGACGTATTTGAAACACATTGCGCGTCAACATCAGCTTTACTGTCGGACGTTGCAGCGGTAGCGCGCAGTGTATCTTAAATACGTTACGTTTACAATTGTCGCATTTATTCGAGCTCAGCCCTGCGGACAAAATAGTACGAACAAAACGTCGCAGGAGGGTATTATGAACATTTTAGCTCACAATCAACGTTTTGAAACCTTGGCGTAGTGATGGACGAGACACTTCAAAAAGTTACGAAAAAAATCTAAAAAAGTTTTGAAAAAAAAAAAATATTTCAAAGTCTTTATTTTAAATTTTAATGACAGAGTTATACTTGTCGAATGGTTTATATGACATATAATACTCTTTTATTTTCATAGTAAATCACAGTTTCATAGTCTTTTACACTTGAGCTGAACACTTTGTATACTAAGACTGAATTTTTTTATTAATTTGCATTTCGAATTGAAAGTAAAATATTTTATCCTAACATAAAAATCAAACACCTTGCATTTACCATGCTACAAGAGCATAATTATATCAATTAACGATATCAGGAAATCAATGTTGCTATTTTTAAACGTAACTTATCTTATGTATTAGGCTATATAAAATTGTTACAATTTTTTGACAACGCTTATCTACTTTTATTGTTACTCGATCGCATTATTGTCGTTGAGTTAGAAAATACGTTTGAGAATTTTTCCGCTACACAAAATAATAAATACTTCAAGATACTCGTAATAATCAAAAGGTTTCGAACTTCCTTAGGATTAAATGAAACGAAAAAATAAATGTTAGTGTAATTACAGTAAGGTCACTTGTTTAATTAAAATTAAATAATTATAATAAATATTCATGGACTTATCACGAATCACACAAACTAAGCAAATCTTTTACTATGGGAACTAAATTGCTGATTGAATAATACTAACATACTTACATTTTTTTTTGTAAATACATAGACAGAATACATAGAAATTGAATTATTGCTTTAATATGTTAAAATATGAAAATTGATATAGACCGGCTAGCATAATTACTTTGAAGCAAAAAACTTCATTAATTCCAATCAAAAAAGTTTTTGGAAAATATATAAAAGTTTTCTTTTTAAAACTTTACCCCATCACTATTTTTCACGTGGCTGTTGTGTTTACTTTAATCATTCTAACTTCATTCCTCGTTCTATATTCAATTCTGTCTGACGTAGAGAAAACACAGTATATTATTTACAGTGACCCATCTTGGGATAAATGTATTCCTAAATAACATTTAATTACAGGCGTAACAATTCAATTTGTAATATAGTTCTGCCCTCTATGGGCATAGTTTACATTTGTACCAAGAACAAACATTTGCGTGATAGCAGTAACGTAAATATATATCTATTAGAATGACAGCAATCTAGTTTTCTTAGTGTATGTTTTTTTCAGTTTGGGACATTTGCGTTGTGTTAAATTTACAAGAATATTTATCTTCCTTATATTGGTCACTCTTATTATTGTTCTTTAACGCATTCTTGAATCCTGAAAGTCGTTTCCGTCTCTGTGGTCTTTCGTAGAGTGGTGACAGGAAAGCCAGTGAGAGTTTTTACTTGGTCATTGGTGATCAGCCGAGAGTGTTTTTTTTTTTCTTTAGAATCTTCAGTTTATTTGCACCAATTTTTTTGAGTTATTCTTCTGCAGGTTGTACTATGGTACAGTTCTGCGGTAAATTGCTTTACGCATTTGCACCAGTGTTGTCAATCACCGCTCACATTCATATTTACAAGTCCTTTGATCCACTGACGAGTACTAACATGTTTTATTTCGCGCGAAAAAACAGTTGTGTCAGTATTCGCGAGTTTATATTGAAAGCAACGAGATTAATTTTCATTTCACTAATTAATCTCGTTGCGGTAATTTTACATATGTACCAGTTAAGATTATGTTTCGAGGTTTAAATTGATAAGTTTTTTTAAATAAGTTATGTTACATAATGATACTTAATGCTAGAGATAAATACTGACTTCAAAATGTGTAAGGAAAAAGACAAACGTAATATAAAAATTTAAACTATTTTCTAACAATAACTGCTACTCATAACATAGTAAGATAGAGTCGACCGTAAAAACCTACAATACTCAGCAAGTAAACTACAAAACAGTGTACAAAACTTCTCAGGAACAAAACTTCTTTGTCTATTTAAGACCCAAAGCTACCTCCAAAGTAATTCGAGATAGATTACTCACGAACCTTCCGAACTAATCTTATACACCTTGTTAGTTTCAATGTTTTTATCCCAATGTTTTGGCAAGATAGTGGATCGCCATCTCCAGTCTAGATCGGCCAGTTGAACGCGGCGCACGTGATAGCGTTAAAACTTAACAAAAAAAAAAGAAAAAGTAGTAAAAAGTGACGTTTAAATGTCAGTGTTGACAGTGACGCGGCAATGACGTTATCCGAATGCCGTAGAGACGCTACGCGGTGCTACGGTGCCTCTACGTGCGAGCACGTGGTTACGCGATGACAGTTATTAGACGGATCGGATTGACGTTTTCGAAATTCCAATCGTGGTTTGACTACCTTCCTTTTATACATTATTATGACAGCTATACATACTAACAATTCTTGTAACAAATTGGTTTAAAAATATGTTTTAAAAAAATAATCGTAAACAATGTTTTGTTAGTAACTTGATTTCATAAGAAATAAGTTTATAATTTGAATTCGTACAGAAGTGTACTTTATTAATAACAATTTTATAGATCCTTTGCAGCAAGTTAGTTAGTTCAGATTAAGTGTGTAATTAAGTTAGAGGGCACTAACATCCCAAAGTATGATTAAAATTATTCCTTGGAAATATTGCTTATCGTAACATTAACTTCGCAATGAAAATGTTATTACAAAAAGTATCAAAACATTTCGAAGGCAATTTTCTCGAATAACATCAAAAGATCTCTTCAAGTGAAACTTTATCGAATTTATTTTGTTTCTTTAGAACTCGACTCATGTTAAAAACATTTCTATCCTCAGCTTATCTTCTTAGAAATCACGAATTACTTAGAGTTTTGTGGATAATTCGCGTAAGCTTTACTAGAAAACCATAAAAAAAAAAAATATTCGACAGCTCCAATTTTTTCTAAATAATAAAAAAATACAGAACAAATAAGTATTAGCCAAAAATTTCCAAGTATCGATACTACTTACTTTTTCTACAAATTCGAAAGTATCGATAAGTATCGATACTTTTTCAACTAATTCTAAGCAAGAAATACAGGATATTTATTTAAGCTACATTTAAAACCCAAGTTTGTTCCCTAAAACCCAGGAAATCAATTTGTTTAGAAAGTGTTAACATAAAATATCGATTTCTTTAAATACAATAAACATTAGATGAGTTGATATACGTAAATAGAATAGTTCAAACCCGACTTAGTGAGAAACGTGGTATGTATCGACCGCATCATCACTAAACATGAGGTGAGATTGCAGTCAAAAAATAAAAAAAAAAACAAAGAATGTTTTAATTTGTGGGCAAATAAGTTTTGATATCGAAAACCATAGTACAAGCCGCACCCCTGAACCCACCTAATGTCAACAGAATTTGATGTTATGTCACTGTCATTCAATACGTCAGTTGAACGTCAAACGTACAGACAAACAGTATTAACTTTCTATAACGATTGAGCTGGTTTTCTGAGGAATTTTCTCATTTATAAAACTATGTATCTTTACACACGTGACAGAACGCGTAGGCGTATAACATCTCACAATAATTATCGGAAGTATATGTGACATCTATGACATAATGATATTACCTAAATTAACCAACAATAAAACTATTACGACAGTAATACTTGTCTTATTAAGTGTAACTTAATCCAATGAAAGCCATATATAATTAAGACATACATAATATACATAATTGGACTATAAAGACGATAAAAAGTTTTTAAATAGAGAAAAGCTGCTAAAAACTGTAAGTATTCTATACTTAAGTACATGCATTTACAAATATAAATACATACAAATATTCTATCAGCAATCTACTTCCCATACTATAAGCAATGCTTAGTTTTGCGAGCGTGATGATTGAAATGTTTGCGTGTTGAAAAAAACATTTAAATTCTGTAACAATCGTAGTTTTTGCATTAATGCTCTAAAAAAAATAAGTTTAACAGGTAATTCATAAAATTTAGTAAAATATAGTACCTACTGCGTATATCAGGATGGGATTTGTGGAGCCATGTCTCTGCGGCAGTCTCTAACGAGGTCAGCGCCGCAGACTGAGTGGCGCCGGCAGTATTGAGCTACCTACGCATTGTTTGTATCCTATAAGGTTTACTGAACTGACTTTGAATGTCAAGTGTCATGATACTCATACAGCCGGTTTCTGGAAACCCAAATCACTATTGATCCGAGTTTGACACATAGTAATTTTGATTTTTTTCGTTGATCATCGTACGAGAAACCCGCCGTTAGAGAATTACGTGAGAAAAACATAATATACTCCCACATAACTACGTGAGCGTTCTAATATGCGGATGAAACAGCGTAAAAAACAGTACCTACTGTTTTGTAACTACTCGTTAAATAATGTAGTAATATCATCTTCTCACTTCGGTTGCCTGGAAGTGATCGCTCTCAGCGATAAGGCCGCCCATTGTGAAGCATATTACTACTCGTAAGTTCTTTGTTTTTATTTGTGTGTGGTGAACAATAAAGAGTTATCTATCTATCTAATATTAATTATATGCGGTCTGTTTCAAGTGAGTTTCGTAATCGTTTTCGTAAAAAGTTTCGTAAATATGAATGTAATTTTTTTTAAGTATTTTGTACAGTTTCATAAAAACAAGTTTATTCGATACAAAATGAAACCCCGTATACTATACGTTGAGAAGTCGGAATGTATCTGGCAGACTCGATGCCGCCAACGCTTGTCTACCGAGAATAGAGCTATTATGTGCTACGATATGATCGCGATTCTATAATACGATATCATTTTTATCGTACAACTAGAGGTTTAACTCTTTGGCTTGTTGTTAGTTATATTTTTTTTTTTTTTTAAATAAAACAAAGCTTATTTTTGTAACGATGATAATGAAGACTATACTATACAGTCTCACAGATCTATCAAGTAGGTACTTACTTAGTACTCCTTTTTGAGATCAAGAAGTGCTTAGAATAAATGAAGAATTTATTATATATCTAGTTGCTAGATATTTTATCGTACAATGATATTAAATAGTCTTACGCACAGCACTATTTTTATAATTCACAAAAACCATTTGTGCTATGTACAAAAATATTTTGAAAAACCGGATTTTTAAACCACATACTTAAAAAAACATTACGAGGTGTGAGCAAAAATGCAACCAGTTTAAGTCAATAACAAAAGCTTATACTCAAATATGTTTATCTTGGACTATTGTTAGTATCGGTATTCCGATAGCAAATCTCGGCTATGCCGTTCATATCTGAGGGCTATGCAAAGGAGATGAGCCAACATTAAATCGAATAAACACTTCAAGGCGAAGTTTATTGCATACGTCAGTGGAGACTTGATATTATTTTGTTTACGGGTATATTTATTTATATATAGAAAAACCAACAGCACAAACAACACAGAACAAAATAGAAACATAAGGCCAATAAAAGTTAATCTTTATGTTTTAAAGTTTAAAAAAAACTGTAATAATCTATCCAAAAATACAACGAAATATTTAAATCAAACCGTTAGTAATCCTGGTGTTTTACGTCAAGCCCAAACATTTAAGCGCTATAAATAAACAAGGCTTTCTTTTCATAAGTCTTTCTACAGGCTTTTAAGACAAACCTAAAAAGCTGAGTAGGTACCTACCTCTCGCCCTCAAAACCTTTTACCGCAACTGTAAGTTCAAGGTCGTCTTTATCAAACAAATTATAATAAATCTTACATTTCCTTCCATATACCCTACTTCTCATAGCACTCGTATTGACCGATGCTCCCCTAAAGCGGGCTGGAGGTTGGTAGACAACGAGGTCAGATAAGGAGACGAGACGACGCCACTGCTATCGACTTAGCTGAACAGCTGATTCTCATTTTAGTTCCTATTGGGAGAGCAACGCGCGTACAACGCAATTTTCCCGCGTATCGTCACATTTTGTATCTGTGAAGTTTATTGAATTTAGAATTAGAAGTGGTTTGTTGACGTAGATGATACCAAAAAGTTTTTAATGAAAGTTGTGTTTGAGCAAAAAGTTTATAGTTAATGTTTGCATTTGAGCAATTTATAAGCTCAATTTATGTGTATCACGATCATTATTACATTAGATTACTATACTCACCTACATTTAAAAAACACTTATTTATGATATTGAAAGTGGTCAACATTTGGTAATGAGCACATGAGTGTCTTGATTATGCCTCTGTCATCGTTTGTTGACTCTAACGAGCCAGAACTGGACCCGAATTCAAAAAACGAACAACCAATTGTATGAAACCGGTGGTCAAAATTTTATCTCAGTTTCATACAAAATGAGATTTGTGGCAGGGAGTTTAAGTCTTATATAAATTTTATTTGGCAGTGACAAACTAATTTTCCATTTTTTTAGCTTAGTATGATGTATTTATTGTGCTAAGCTACATACATAAATATAAGAGTAACATCTTTACAACTGGTAAAGTAGCTTATAAGGTACCTTCAGCTTTGACTGTAAGCCTCCTTCAGAACCTTTTCAAGCTTCTCCATATTTTTATCTCATTGCTCATTTGTCTCATTATCTTTATTTGAATAGTACCACAATACTACAGTAGTTAACATGCTAAGTTGGTTGATTGCAAGTAGGTAGGTACTTATTACTTCTATCTTCGAACTAGTTAGAGAATTATTAGTGTGTGTGACCTTCGTGTCATCTATACATTACTAGATTTCATTTTACCAAAAATTCAAACACTTTTATATAAGTACTTATAAATCAAATAGTTCCCATAAAACGGGTTAAACGATTTGACTAGTCACGAGTTCTATAGAAAACCTAATAGCATTTCACTTTGCTCACCTAAATTCAGCAACCAACAGATACAAACAGCTAAATCCAGAGCTTAATCTTCATTCACAATCCAAGCGATATGATTTGCTCCCGAGAGTTGGCAGATAGATTCGGATTTATCAGGATATTACCGGTTTTATCCGGACATGTTACCTTTACAGCTTAGTGATTCACCGGCTTTTTCTGTAAGTATATATTTTTCAAAAACAATAATATATATTGACATGATGATGACCCAATTTTGACTAATGATACTTAGCTATACCTATTCTAATGTGTTCGATCTTGAACTTTCTGCATCTTCTTTGCAAAGACCAGCTGCCCTACTTTTTAAGACCAGTTTGTAACACTTATTTTAGCAAAATAAATATCTTTTATCTTGTCATCGGTTCGCCGTATTTTTGGTATGTCCGCATGTTTATAGCCCGTCTTTAGTTATCAATTACCTACCCCATTTAGATAGACTTTTTTGCCTCAACTGTTATATGAAACTAAAAACAAAAATTATTATAGGATAACAATTAGTTACCGGTTTCGAGTCCGGGTTTTCCGGTCTTTGAGGCATCCCTAGTCCTGTGATTTGCGGCACATTCATCCAGCGATTGGAAACGAATCCAACCAAAATCCAATCGCGACAGGCATCATGTGGGCTCACTGGATAAATGCAATATGGCTCGCTAATACTGAACACGGATTTCTGATACATGCAGATATGCAAAAAAAGTTGATGGACTTTAAATTTAAAACAAAAAACCAGTACTTTTGAATTGATTATTGGAAAAGCAGAAGAGCAGAAGTTTGGACTTGTTTCTATTTGACGTGAATTATATAACTTTGATTTTATTATCACCATGTAATTAGAAAGACCTTATCCTAATACCAAATACACAAGAAAATGAGAAAAGCAATAAACAAATCAAATTATACTTACGCTTGAATGTACTATGTAATGTTATAGACTGTTATAAACTACACAACATAATAGAAGATTGTCTAAGTACTTTACTTAGACAATCTTCTATTATGGCGTTATAATTTATATAGATATGTAATAAATAATGTTAGGACGAAATAATTTCTAGAGGTTTTACTAGTAGGTCAGTTTTACTTTGATATCGTTTATACCACAAGGGCGTTTTGGTTGTCTTTCTTATACGGACTCTTATTTTATCTATACCGAATTCAATGATATCCGATCATCAAAATAAACTAGATAGATACTCAGCGAGAAGCATGCAAGAGATTTTCGATTTTTACTGCACCTTGTAAAATTATGTCCACGTACACTTTACGTTGCTTGTTTATTTCTGTCAGGCGCTTTTCATAAACAACAATACAGTAACAGATTACACTACTTCAGTATTTGCGTTCAATGTTCTATTTCTACAAGTTCAGAAAACCGAGTTAGAGTTTAGCATATTGAACGCTAAGTTATTTCAATAAAGCACATTTTACAAGAATGCCGCTTTGAAATACCTTTATAGTAATGCCATAGAATTGTAGAGACTTTGTGAAGGACACCGTTTGTGAATTGTTGAATAGGTACGAGCTGGTCTTTCAATGCCAACTATTGTAGAGAAAAGTTGTTCGAAGGTTGAGCGTAGAAATGTCTCGCCTGGGACGTGTGATATATTACATGACATTCAACATGATCGAGGTGGGTTGTTGGGTAGACTATAGAAAGTAGGCTCGTTGAATGTATTGAAAGGCAGGTAAGCTTAAATCAATAAAAAAATACCACAGTCAACGAAGTTTCGGGTTCGTATTAGCAGAAGTAAAGCTTGTATTTGTATAATATTCGATTGTTCCGGTTTAATCTATTTATGGTTATATTGACATAAACAACAAAGCTCAAATAAATAATGTTTCGTACAAGTTATTGGTAAGTCCGCAATAATAGCGTTATAAATATGTTGGTGAATTAAAACACTTAAATGCCTATTATTTATTTTTGCAATATATACCTACTAGCTCTTTCGGTTTTGCCAATGAATCATCCTTCAGTACAAATGTAAATATATTGTAAGTATAGAAACTTAACAGTATAAGGGTTATTATCGCACTTAAGAACTATTGATTTCAGCTAAGCTTTATGGAATTCTCCGAATTCTCACGCCATATGAGTTACATTACATATATGTACTTACCTACTTATTCAAATGTAGGGTATGTAGAATTACGTCATTTAGTAATACGTAACAAATCACAATAAAGAAAGAGAGAACAAATGTTTAAAAATGCAAAATAATATGTTAAATATTTTTTTATCTTTCGCCATCATAAATAATTGTAAAGAGATCAAATTACACGGCTTTTAATCGCGATAAAAACCCATGTAATTTTGTCTAATTTTTATTTCGAAAAACCAATACGTTCCGATCCACATTAATCTCATTATCAACAAAAGTGCTAAATAAGACCTACATCTTCCAAAACTAGACTTAAAGTGATCAAATTGATCGAGCGGACACTGAACAGCTTCCAAAAAAAGAGATCATATTGATCGAGCGGACACTGATCGATCCAAGATGGCTATGGTAGTGTCTTGGAAAACAAAAGTGTGTGTGTGTGCGTTGCTACTTCTGGTGGTGTTGGGAATCAGTTTGGCTGTTCTGTCAGAGATGGGGTACTTTGAAACAAAAGAACATCACGTTGCGGGGACCGCTGCTATGTACTCCAATCCGAAGACGCCTCAAGTGGTGAATGTGAGTATATTGTATTATGGAAGGTTTACTGTAAGTTTTCGTCATTTATTTATAAAAAAAAATAACAAATGTTTAAACAAAGTTATGCAAAAAAAAATGTTGGTTCAGGTGGTTTAATATATCGAAACAGTATTGATATTTGAATTATATTTTAATATTTTATAAATACTTAGGGTATTTAAACATGGTTGAAGAAAAAGGCATCTAAATATTTACTCCTTATTTTTTACGTGAGCAAATTCATCATGTGTAGGTACGTCGGATTTAAACTGACTAAAACCTCACGGTCCGTCGGACATGTGTCCGACTAAAAGTAGCTAAGTGTGCGTAAGCATTCTTTCACGAAAGTATTTCAAACTTACCCAAATTTTACTAAATAGCTACCTATTTCGTTTTAAAAACATGCTAAACAGGTAACTTGCAAAAGTAAAATAGTAGTTTTCCCAAATTGCTGTTCTTGTAGTTTACGATCTTATTACTCTGTACCGAATTACTTCAGTCTTTATCGCTGAAGAAAAAGGCCTTAACTTTTATAGATGGTTTAAACATCGACATAGCCCTAAAAATTACAGCTAAGTAATAATTTATACATTTTAAAGTTGAAATAGTTTGAGTATATACCAAGATATATGTAAATCTAAATCCTGTGTAAGCTGAACTTTACTAAAATAGTGTAAGTAGTAGTGAGAATAAGTGCTTCTCAATAAAAGACTTCCAAGTTAGTTTTTTTAATAATTTTAAAAACAAGCGAATGTAGCAATTTAAAATCAAACCAAATATCTGATTTTATAACAAACAAAACCATGTTTAAATTTACGGTTAAGAACTTTTATAGATTTTGTATGATTTTATTTAAGAAAAACCTACACAAACAAATCAGAAAATCGCTGCGCTGAACTAAAAAATAGTCACACTGTTGTGTACTTCCTAATCATATTTTAATGTTTTAAAATTGCTTTTGATTTTAAATTAATTGAATTCAGCAATACCAAAAAAATCTGTACAAAACTGTACCAGCTGTATATATCTTTCTGTGGCTTTTCCAACGTGATGGTACGCGAAGGAAGACTATGTGACCTATAAAATTAATGGCCTTCGCGTGTCTTTTAAATGGGGTAAAACTCTTCCGTGGAGTTAAAAGCCTGTTTAGTACTTTACTGTGTCAATCACAGAATATTACAAACTTTTAAATTTACCAGTTTTAAGGAAATTAGTAGGTATATGTATTAAAAAATCATCTTTACCATGGAAAAATAATTAAAATAGTTAAGTATAATAAATTATATAAATCCAAATAATTCCAAATCAAGACATATAAACTTAAGAAGCATTTGTTTAAAGAATGTTTATGATTTTAATTGTCTTCAAAAGTGGAAGAGATTGATTCTCAACTCAATTGTAGGTATTTATACAAACTACATACCCATTTTATTCTAAAATTGTTAACCTAGAAAATTGTTGTTAACACGAACGCAAAATAAAAATTGTAAGTACCATAAAATAAAAACAAAAATACAAACATGGACTTTTTACGGTTGCTTCGTTTGCCTATTAGACCTGCTGTCCTTACACCGTAAAAAATAATATTTCACGTTCAAAATTCAAGCCATTCATTCTATTTAAAAAGCTTTGTGGGTTATCCATCGTGTCCAAACCCGCCCGGAATAAATCACGTAGGAAAATTAACGTTATTTTTGCCGACGACGTTAAGGTCACTTCTGATTAGCTGTGGCTGGTTTTTACACCTACACGACACGATACTGGCAATATCGGTGTCGTGTCTGTGTAGGCTAGTATGTAAGCGTCAAGTTGTCTGCTAATAATTATGTGTCATAATAATAAATCATTTGTTTAGCTATCAGGTTTATAAGTTACTAGTAGTACGCCCCGGCTTCGCACGGGTAGCCTATATAAAAAATATCATTATAATATAGCCTATGTTCAGCGCTGATAATGTAGCTTCACAACAGTGAAAGAATTTTTGAAATCGGTCCAGTAGTTTCGGAGCCTATTCGATGCAAACAAACAATCAAATCTTTCCTCTTTATAATATTAGTTTAGATATACATTGAAAATAAGAGATAATAAGAAAACTAATCGAATCATTGTTATACATACAAAAAATAAAATTATTATTACAATATTCTATGTAGGTATGTATATTCACCTTAGTTTTCTCAGCAAAAATTACTACACACCGTAAATCCATACTATAACTCATTGCATTTCCATAGGGAGTAAATAAAGTAGGAGGATTATCACCTCGACGCTATCTGTATAGCCTCAAGTCCTCTGAGGGCCCTAACCTCCTCTGAACGAGCGACCATTCTGTTAACTTGTACTTACCCTCTTATGTGGCATTTTTGTGTGAATTGTTATTGCCTGTAGTGTCATGATAAGAGTCAAGTTTTTTAGTAACATGTTTTTATCTAGAAAGATGACGACAGATGAATTTTCGGATTTCTATGAACATATATCTGTATATTTCTATGGATATTTTTATTTTATAAGAATTATAATGCCAGGTATCAAAAATATACAAAAAAGGTTTAAGGACTTATTAATTAGATATTAATTAAAAAAAAATAGTAAGTAATTAAATGATAATAAATATTTTTAAATATTGATTTATTTACACTTTATAGTGCTTACATTAAATATAACCAAACATATAGTTTAAGCTTTAAATGTACACATTGGCGCTTTTATCAACAGCAATCTCTTCCAGTCAACCGTTATGCGTTGATATGTAGTTGTAAGCTTCATAAAATGGCCCAACACTTTCACAGATAGTATATTTTTTACAAAATATCCGTAAAAGGTAAAAAGAAATGTTATTTTATCCTTGTCAAACGTACTGCTATCCGATATCCTGTCCAAGCCCTGACAGGCCCACATCGTACCAATGTGTACCAGAAAATAAAAAAGTCAGTAGTTGAGAATTACTTTTAACTGTGACTTTTTACGTTGAAAATCGAGGTGACCACAACTTCGTCTTTAATGGATTAATCTTTTTCTTGATTTTTACCTAATTACCTTAATTATATTAATCATAATAATTACCTTTTTACTCAACTACGCGGAGTCAATGGAGAGATAATTTAATTATTTCAAATATATCCCCCCTCTTTTCTTCCACTTTCCTCTTTCCAATTCTCCAAAATTTAATTAAAAAAATTTTAGTTAATAAACTAATTATTTTATTCTGGAACTAGCTGTTCCCGCCGCGACTTCGTCCGCGTGCCGTTTTAAGAGATTTTGCTATAACCCATTACTATCTTCTTATGAGAGAAAGAGAAAAAAGAGCAGTCTAAGAAGGAAAACTTAGTATCTATACCTACTTATTAATAAAACCGGGCAAGTGCGCACGAAGAGTTCCGTACCGTATCTATCTCCCGTTGCCCTTATCAATATCGAATAAATAAAAATCACGTTTGTGTATAAGCCCCCTTTAATATTAATTATTCGTGATAGTTATAGAATTGAAAATAGACAGAAATCAAAAACTCAGTAATAAGGTCTAGTTTTACCCTAAATTTAATAATAATTTCGTTATCAACACATAGGGATGCTGGACTAATTCACCAATGATATCTTTCATGACCTTTCGAAACCAAATAATTTCTCTAGCAGTTTCACTTGCTGCCACTATTTCTGCCTCGATGGATGAAATCGCTACTGTGCTGTGGCGTTTACTATTCCAGGATATTAGACCTCCAGCATACATGCAAAGAATGCCTGAGGTAGACTTTCCAGTTTCATGATCACCTCCGTGGTCAGCGTCACTGTAACATTCTAAATTATGACTATTTCCTGGCTTGTAAACGATGCCTTCTTCTATAGTCCCTTTCAAGTAACGCATTATCCTCTTGATATTGATGATGTTCTCCCTTGTGGGTTTATCTAAATTTCGAGATACAACACTGACAGCAAAGGCTATGTCAGGCCTCGTGCTTGTCATCAAATAAGCTAGTGATCCAACAGCTTCACGGTACGGGAAGTTCATTGAAACTTCATTAACATGTTGAGCATTATTTGCTTTTAAAATTGATGTTGGCACTGGCTTACATTTCTCCATGCCAATCCTTTGCAATATGCGAGCGATGTACGATTTCTGATGCAGTAAAATAGAACCATCAGGGTACCTTAACCACGCTCTGCTACCATGTTAAAGTCGATATAAGTACTGTAGGATAGGGTAAAACCAGTTACAATAAATAAACGAATATTAATAGCTTAAACTGCAAAGAATATATTTTGTCAAGTGAAGACATTGACATTGATGACAATCACCAACGTTTGGTTGCTATGGTAACATTAAGGTTGGTGATAGATATTAAAGGAGTATCTATTCCTAACAGTAACTTCTCCCGTTTTCCCAACATTTCCCTTCACTACTCCGCTCCTATTGATTGTAGCGTGATGAAAAGTATCCTATAAGTTGCTCAGGAGTATGAAGAATAATTATACCAAGTTTCGTTAAAATCCGTCGAGTAGTTTTTGTTTCTATACGGAACATACATACAGACAGACAGACAGACAGACAGAAAGACAGACAAAAATTTTACTGATTGCATTTTTGGCATCAGTATCGATCACTAATCACCCCCTGATAGTTTTTTTGAAAATATATTTAATGTACAGAATTGACCTCTCTACAGTTTTATTATAAGTATAGATAAAAAATACTACAAATGGTCCAGCTATTTGATTTAAGCTGTGATTGAGGTGAGACTCGACAAACTCCCTTCCCCACTGTATTTTTAATTAAAAACATTTTGGTGAATCGGTATTTCGTACCCTTTATCGCCAGCGGTCAAGCGTTTTTGGCTCGTTCCGCCAAAACGGCAATATAATTAAGATTATGTGGTAAAGGCGGATTTCAATACCAAATTATTTTAGAATGTTGCTAACAACCAAAACATTTTACTTTAGAATATTTATTTTTTCGTGTCATTTTTACAATTGTGTTGTAACTTATAAATTGTATTTATTTAATTTATTTTACATAAGTACACTTTATTGCGCCAAAAACAGAATTAGTAGGTAAGTAGGTACAGAAGAGAGCTTACTGCTAAAAGTATTTTTTTAAAGTCTATCTTATAAAAAGTTAGCGCAGACTTGAACTGAAACTGAAATTGATTACCATACGTAATGATGACATAAAGTAAACGCTAACTTTTTATAAGATAGGGGGTTAATCTTTTATTATTATTAAGAGTTAAAATAATATCATCCCGTCATGCATTGACAGTCTAAACCTATTTCACAAAGAAATAATAAAACTATGGTTATATTTAAGTCAGTCTTCTAGTGCCCATAACACAAGCTCTGCTTAGCTTGGGGCTAGATGATATTGTGTGGATTGTCCAGCAATTTTTTTTATTTTGCTAGAATTCTTTTTGAAAAAGGATCGACCGAGTGCCGATGTGGGGGACAAAACCGCCAGGCTGAAATGGAACTGGGCGGGGCACGTCAGCCGCATGCCGCCCGACAGGTGGGCCAACATCACCACACCTTGGGTCCCTAATGAGCGTCGATCTCGTGGTCGTTCTAAGAAGCGTTGGCGAGATGATCTGGACAGCTTTGAAAAGAGATGGTGGGAAGTAGCAAAAGAAAGAGAGGAATGGAGGAATTTGGGGGACGAAATAGGTTAGAAAAAAAAAAAAAAAAAAAAAAAAAGAATTATTTTAGCACTACCACCACCCTTCGATACTTACTGAAGTCAGAAGTTCCCTGAACTATTCTAGTCAGTGCTAGTGCATGGCGGCGCGTGCGCTGTGCTTACATGCGTGTAGATATTTTACATAACATTACAGTTTTTTTTATTTATACCAGTTTAATTAAGGTTAATGAACTTAAACATCTAGTTTTTTATTTTTTAATATGACTTGTGTTGTGTGAAGTGACAATAGTAATCAGTAATCGCTGACGACCTCATTTTTAGCCATTTATGGAATAAAACCTTTAATAGATTTTTAGTCTGTGCATTAAGTTCGTAAAAAAAAAAGAAAATTCAAGAAGGTGAAGAGAATTGTAAACTACAGAAAAGCGGTATTTTTATACTATTATTTGCGTTCTCTAATAAACAATTGATTGTTTAATTTTTTTTTTTTTATTTATTTGCTCTTCCGAGCAGGCTAAAGTTTTAGAACCATACCGCCTAGTCTTACGTAAATGTTTTTCTCTTAAATTAGTTTATTTTCTTTATTATTTTATTTACAACGTCTTCCCGTTCACTTTACACTTCTATCTGACTATCCAGCATTCACTTTACACTTACATATGTTTTTCCCGCCATCTTGGGGATGGCGTCCACTCATTTTTCGTACGTTATGTTTTTCTCTTATGTTAATTTGTTTTCTTCAGTATTTCATGCACTCACTTCACAGTTATGCTTTTCTCGTAAGTTAGTTTGTTACAGTAAATGTTTTTCTCTTAAATTAGTTTATTTTCTTTATTATGTTATTTACAACGTCTTCCCGCCATCTTGAAGATGGCGGGAATCTCCTTGATTGTTTAAATAAAACAAAGTTTAAGATTTGTTTTTTTTTAGTCTATTTGCTACCAGCTTAAATGCACAACAATAATAATATAAATATTCTAAAGTGGTAAGTTTTCATAAAGCTTTATTGACTCTTAAAATGGTAAAACTCGGCTAGAGTACCTAGACCTCATTCTTGAGTCACTTCTAGTGTTTGTTTTTAAAACAATGATAATATTAGTCATCTAATCTAGCTGTTCATGAATTCTCCATTGTTTTTGAAACCGTGCGGCGCGTTAGTGTACCTACTTTACTTTGAAAAAATATTTGGAATCATACATGGATTATTACTTTTAAATTTAAAAATATACTGAAAAGTGAAACTTAAAAAGACTGTAGTCGAATCCTGATTGCACGTAATTAATGAATTATCCCAGCTTTTATTTACATAATTTTACTGATAACCTTTTTATATAAAATTTTATGTGTTTACGCGTAATAAAAGAACAAAAATGATTTGGTGAAATTAAGCGGATTTAATCGGAAACTTGTCAGTTGGTAAAGAAGAAAGTGGTTGGAAAACAGTCGATATGCGGAACCCAGTGCGTGTTTTAACTGTTTTAATACTCCAGGGTGCGTTCCAAGAACTCAAGTTGTACGGATCTTCAACGCAAGCTGAGATGCAATGCGTCAATACGTTTGAGGTAAGTCAATTTTATTTATAAAAACCAAATGATCTTAAGCCCGAGCACGAATAAATGTAACAATCGCAAATGTTCATTCATTCATGAGTCTAAACGGCGTAATCAAGTACACTGCGCGTTGACGCTAGCTCGACTACCGAACATTGCAGCGTCACCGCGCAGTGTTATGCTACATTTACAATTGTCACATTTATTTGTGCGACCCCTCTGGTTACAATAGCATTGCTGTATGATATATAAGAGATGGTCTTAAGAAGAGTTGTTTAGGTGTATGAAATCTAAATTAAATTAAAATGTCGCCAACTAAGTAGGTAGGTTCTTGGAAAACCAAGACCTAGCAATTCCAAATTAATTAGATTTTCCTTACTTTTCAAGAGATTTTAATCGTTTCTCGTTTTACGCGAATTTAAAATTAATATCCTAATTTATTCAATTAATTTGAGTCAAAATTCTTGAAATAGAGATGTTATAACATGATTTATGTTTACGTAACATCAACGATTAGTTTGTATTATTTTGTTTTTTTTTGTTAACAAAATTATTTATCGTTCTGAAAGAGTTTTGAAAGAATGGACTGAATTAGAAAAACATTGTCTGTTCCACAGAAGTGTACAATTTTCAACGTTTTGACAGGAAATTGGTAAAAGCAGCAGCGGAGAGGAGATTGACATTGACAATTTCTTGGTGATTACACTGACATTTTATTTTATGTAAGCTTTGAGGCAGCTTATTTGATTGGAAAAGCAATTTGAAAAAAAAATGTATCATTAGAACACCTCAAATAAGAAGTAGATACGTTTTTTCAGTGTATTGTAATAAGTAGAAGAAAACTTTAATAAAAAACGGAAATGTTTAATTAAAAAAAACCTTACATTAATGACCGGTAACCTAAACTGATTTCATTCCTATTTATAATCGCCCAATCAAATTCTGTCGCTGTCATGTTGGCTTTTTTTATTATCAAATTTTTTCATCCCAGCCTTTTTTTCTTTTACGTGACCAAACGTCACTGTCGTCAGAAACTTCTACCAAAAGACGCGAGTGCGCATTCGCATTCTTCCGAGATAATAGTACCAACCTACAGTAAAAAAAAAATTACATGCGAATGAGATCTTTATTGATGTTTACAACCAAACTATTTAAATTGCTTTTCCAAACAATACACAGATAACGCCTTCACTAAACAAAGCATTCGATGATCACCTATAACAATTAACACTGTGATGTTGCTACTCACTAATAACAATGCTAACTGTGATGTCATGATATAAATATATTTAAGTACTTACTTACTAATAATTTATAGAAATTAAATCATTTATTTTGCGAGAAGTATGGTCATACAGATGATAGTGTGCTGGTTGTTAAGTTTCACATACTTACTTCGCCAATTAAGTAGTAGGCATAATAATTAGTATCCTTATAAATCACTCGTCATATATACCTACAACCAAATCACATATTAAATAAATAATAGGTTACTATAAAAAAAAAAAAAAAAAAAAAAAAAAAAAAAAAAAAAAAAAAAAAAAAAAAAAAAAAAAAAAAAAAAATTAGAAAATGGAGAAATGTCATATTTAGGTAGGTACTCTGTATTTTGCACAAAGTGAATGAAACGCACCCATCTGCGGGATCTTAAAAAAAAACTGTTCCAATTTCAAAATGTCATAAAAACTTCAGCTGATAGGGGTCAGTGACCGCAGTCAATACATAAAGATATCTGGAGCATCGCAAGGACAATAATCTTTATAGCCGAGATGAAGATAAAGCCAGCAAAATGCCCATTGCAATAAAGTTCTGTAGTAAAAACGAGATTGGCCTAAATTGGTGCAATACAAATACAACAACAAAATTATTTATTTTCGGAACATTTAACAGTGGAACAGAAACAAATAAAGGCGCGATGATAACTACAGTAGTTCGAAAACTGTGTCGTAGCCACCAACGCCCACCTCCTTAAAAAACTAGATAAATAGTGTTCCAGTAAACTATACAAAGTATGTAAAAATAAACAAAGCAAAGTAGGATTGGAGATATTTGAAACTAACTAATGCAATTTAACAGGATGAATGAGAATGCTTGTGAGTTGTAGTAGATGAGGGTGTATATAAGTATGTATGTATGTATGTATGTCTGTCTGTATGTATGTATGTATGTATGTATGTATGTATGTATGTATGTATGTATGTATGTATGTATGTATGTATGTATGTATGCATGTAAGTATGTATGTATGTATGTATGTAAGTATGTATGTATGTATGTATGTATGTATGTATGTATGTATGTAAAGGTGAGTTATGCATGGAATGTGTGTAGAAGGGTTTCTCCCGGTACGCCAGTCTCTTAAGAGTCTGGTTATAGAGGAAAAACCCTTCTGTGTATTGTGTGTGTAAATGTTTAGTGTGGAATGTATGGAGGACAACTCTCCTAGTACGCCAGTCTCAAAAGACTGGTTAAGAGAATCACTCCGTGAGTGTGTGTGTATGATTTGTTATGAATGTGTTATATCACTCAATTACTCTTAGGAGATCTTCAGTGTCGTTGTAGGAAAGTGTTTTAAGCCAGTTTAATAATTTAATTTTACATTTATGATAAGTGAGTGGGTAAATTTCATTAATTTTATTTGCTTTATTATATAACATTGCGCTAATGTACAGGTAATGTCGGCTTGCGACTGCCGTTCTTCTGGGTTCAATATTGCAAACCCTATCCGATCTACGCTTATTACATAAGGTGGGATCGTAAGTAAGTTCGGAGTGTTTGCGAATGATTGTGTGAAAGATGAACAGTTGACGAACAGTGAGGACGTCACAGTGTGCGTAGAGGTCGAAAGAGGGGAAGCGGAACGGTTTTTGTAACATCACCTTCAACACAGCTCTTTGAGCTCTTTCTAGTCTCATAAACTGAGTCTTGAAAGATCCGCCCCAAGCTGTGACACAGTACGTCAGCAGCGATTGAGCCAGTGAATAATATACCATCTTAAGATTATTCTCATCTAAGGCATGACGTAGATTTTTAAAAACGTAAATTAATTTTCTAGTGCGTGAAACAGCTGAGTTAATTTGAAGAGACCAAGACAAAAAACTATCCATAGTAACGCCTAGATATTTAACCGATGAAGCTCGTTCTAATGGTATGCAGTCACATATGCAACGCCCAGACTGCACTGGATCACAGGAATGGGGGCAAAGTTTATAAACAGCGGAAGGTTGACTTAATATATTAGTGGAAAAGGTGATGTATTTGGTCTTAGTAAGGTTAAGTGTTAAAAGATTTTCCGTAAGCCAACTTTTAACGGTAGACAAGGCTAATTCAGCGTGGCTAAAAGTTTCAGGCCAATCTTTACCAGTGACAAGTAGGACTGTATCGTCGGCATAGGTAACTATTTTACAGCAAGGGATGTTCAGTTGACACATTTGATTGATGTAAATAAGGAAAAGAGTAGGTCCGACCAATGGTACGCAGGTCTACTGCTTCACTACAGCTGAACGTTCACTAGGAATATTTGCTTTACACTGCGGATTCACCTCGCGTTTCTTTCTCGTGGCGTGTTTGAATGCGGTGTTTCCGTGCAGTGTATTATAAACATCACGAACCTACATTAATCGTTTTGCGGTGAAGACTGACTACTGTGCTAGTTAACATAGCTATTCATGTAATAGTTTGGTATCATACTTTAGATTATTTCTTATTTTTGTAGTAGGTAGTAACTGACTCGTGCTATTTTCATAACAAGTCCTTAAGCTCAGTCGTGTATTACTTCAATGTTTAAAGCACCTATAGACCATATAATAAAACTCATCATCATCTCGTCGGTACAACATTTTTTTTTTCTAAATTCTTATCATTCGTCAACTATGCGTATTCCTTTCACTTACATATCGTCTTTCAGACATTCCAACCTTTTTTTTTTCAACCTTCTTTTAAAGGGTATACGAGTAAGAGAGTTCGAAAATGAAGTCACCATCTGTCATTCGCTAATTTAATAAGTTTTTTTTAAAATCGTAAAAACCTTTTAAAATACCTGAATTGAAACTGTAAAGCAGCTTAAACGCTGTCCCATCACTTCCTCTTTAAGAGTTTATCCTTTCTCTAAAGCTTAGCTTTTCTAAAAAAGGTTGACCGTCATATGAAAGTTTCAAAAATACGACCAACACTGCGTACTGCTCAATATATATAAGGTATGTATAAGTAAATATAAAATGTAAACGAGGTAAATGATCTATTAAGCCACCATCAAAGAATTCCCTTTTTTTGCGCCTTACTTTTGAGCATACTCATTTTAGCTATTCAAACAAGTTTTTACAACATTTTTCTTACTGTTAAAGTTTGAAATATGTTCTTGAATATAAAATTACCTTATCGCACAGCGCTATATTTTGCAAACAAATCGATATAAGCCTTAATCTATTTGGTAGGGTAGATGTCAATATACCTAAAAGACTAGGCTACACACCCCATGCTCAATCTTAGTTCATTATAAACTGAATGTAGCGTTTGCCACTTTCCAGGAACTTCAGCTTTATCTCAGCCTCTGCATTTCGAATATCCTTAGGATAAAGAGCATAAATGGAACGTGAATTTTCTACTGTTCGGCATAATTTATGTTCTTTTGGATCTAGTTCAGAGCGTTACAATTGGGACAAGTCTAGCGTTACAATTGAGGCAAGTCTAGCATGACACTTTTTGGTTACATTTTGGCAATCTGTTTTAAATCTTAGAACATTTTATTCTTTTCCTGTACAGTTTTTGAGAGATTGATTTGTTTTGTATAAACTGAGTTAAACTTACTAACATGACATGTGCTGTAAATGTAAGATGAACTGATGTTGACGAGCGTACGTACAAACAATACGTGATACTACCAGCAGACAAGTAGGACATTCTATTGCAATTATGTTGGCAGTGTTGCCTCTGGGATGGAACAGTGGGTAACAGTTTGTAACTTGGTAATTTTGGATATTCAAAAAATTACAACTAGGAATTGTTTAAATCATCAAATAAGACTGTTTGAGGCATTTTTATCGAAAAATGTAAGCTTTATTTTTGAACCTAAATTTTTTTTTGTATCTATCAAATCTAGTATTAGATTCGTACTACAATGATTATGTTACACAGGTTTTTTTTCTTAAAATTACGCATCAATTATTTTTTAATGCAGGTGAGATATCAAAGTTACCTGATGATAAGTGATGCTGCATTTGACAGTGTACTATTGCTTAGTAACTGTAAACATAACTAAGACTATACAAACGATAAATATTTTTTGTTTTCGCTATTTCCTCACACATAGACCACACACAATCAATATTGTCAAGTGACCTGACTCCCTCAGTATTTGGTATCAACTTTCAATCAAGCTGCATCGTCAGTCACAAGTCTACATCTACAGTATAACTGAATGTAACATATCAAACCAATATGTTTGATGGCCTAATGGAAATGAAAATGGATTTATAAAAAAAATAGTAACGTTTTCTTTATTTATTTACCTACCGTCATTTTTCATACAATTTATCGGCATAGTTGACATAACATAACAATAGTGTAGGCACTTTTGTTGAAAACTAAAGTAATTATGTTTTCTACCATCGTACGAAACTACAGAACTACAAAGTATACACTCAAGATAGTACAAAAAATCAAAAAATTGATACTGTTTTTTATCAGACTCTTTTTTATTTAGTCCTGCTTTTGAAACTAAGCAACCCAAAAACATGACATAACATAGCTTCTTAACATATCACTCAAAGAAAACTACTGTCATCACCTGACTTCGGATCCCTTACAATTAGGAAACCCCGGGCATATTAATAAGCCTCGTTAAGCATTCCGAGTTTGCAAGTTCACGCTTTGAGTCAGTAATCAAACACTTACACTAGATGTACGTATATAAGATCTCCTTTGTTCATAGCAAACACTAGCACTAACGACTTGTTTGTTTGCACAATAAGTTGGAACAGGATGTAACTATATGCTGTCTTTTTGCTTATCTTTGTAACTAGATTTTTTTTTTCACAACAGTACACAACTATGTTTGAACTCGTGTGCTTAGAACATATAGTGATACGTGAACAATGTTTATTTGACTTAAAAAGTTATCAATATTTTGAGATCATAAAATATTTTTATCAACTTTACCTCATTAAATAGCTAAAGTTTAGCTCATGTTACAAATTGAGCTTAAAATGTTATTGGAAGTTGTAAGCTTAATTTTTTTCTAAGTTTAACCAAATCGAGTTAACATCTAACTAAACCAAGTAACTCCTGATTTTTCGAAGTCATATTATTTATTCGCTGCCTCAAAGTAAAAAATATCTATTTTTTTATTACAACTACTATTAAAACACATATTAATTATCTCTTTACTAAGAAAAAAACTTACAAATATCGAGAGTGCTATTACGTAAAGCATTTCTATAAGTTTTGTCACCTAACCCAAACTGCATTAGGTAGACAAGTTTCGAGTTCACAAGTGGACTTGAGTGCAAGCAGAGACGTTGCTAGGATTTATTACGGGGTCAATTTTGAAAATGTGAAATGGTTCAACGTAAAAATATTCTTCGACCGTGTAAATGGATGATCCAAAAAACTATAAAACATGAATAATTCAGAAATTAAAAAACAACTAACATAAAACACCTTTTTTATATTGTCACGTTTAGATAATCTAATATCCAAAGTAGTTTTTAAAATCATGAAGCATGATTAACTCTCCCGGTACCGTATCTTAAATCACCCATTATCCGTATAAAATATATTGTTGTAAAAAATATAATGACAGGAGTATCAGGATACAAAACATCAACCATATCGTGTTCAATCATTTAACGGATTAATCGTGTACTTTGACGTAAAAAGATAGAATTGTATTAGACGGTATCTTATTAGGCGTTTTTTATGGCTGGCATATTTGATCGCTGCGTCTGCAGCGTAATAACTATCTTCGTTTCATCATCTCATTATTACATACGACTTATTGGGTTTGCTCATCTGTAGCGGGTATGTAGACCGGCTATCCGCCTCTACCGGCTTAAGCGGTAGCGGAATATAGTAATGTAATGCCGGCGGTAACTTACTCGCCCCTTTGCAACCTATACTAACTACATCCCTGCATGCCAAATAATATTGTGTAAGTTTCTGTATCAAACACAAACTGTGGATTTGTGTTTGGGGAACTGTTAACTTCATTGTGGTTGTTTCACTGTTACTAATCTGGAGTTGTGGCTGTATTTTGTTTCAATTTAAGCTCGTTGGGGAATCCACCCCAAAGGTATCGATAACTGGTTTACGTTTGGACATGATTTCATGTTCAATAATAGGGATTGAATTTTAGCTTTACGTAATATCTACATTATTTCACCCCATTTAAAGATAAATTAAAATAAAAGCAAAACAAATAACAACTTTTGAATTAACTACATAGTTTCAGATTCATTTGTTTTGTTTTGTTTTGAAAATATAAACACTGAAGTGTAAAGTTTGATAAAAAACAAATACGAGCTTATATTTAATACGTAATTATTTTTGCGTGTACAGAAATTATCTTCATTTTATATTTTAACTTCACTAGAATTTTACCTACATGTGATGCTTATTAGTGTGTGTGTTAATAACTGTCATTTTTCAATATTTGTTAAATATCCTGTTTATAATGAAAACTATGTTCAAAACCATGATAGTTTCAAATATTATAACTGTCATTTGTTTTAACTTTATCCAGTTTATTCTGTTCAAAACTAACCTTGCGATCCAACGTTCATTATAACTCTCAAAGACAAAGATATCATGTTTGCCTCGCTAATTGCAGGCACGTGAATATTTAAACGTGTTTTAGGGTTCCGTGTGTATAATGAATTGCAGGTGGACCAGGAAGAGGGGGACACGGAGGGTTCCGGTCGGTACGGGACCATACCGCCGTTCCCGCCGCCTCCACCAGGATTGGACGGTATTCATATGAATATTTAATATATACTGGTTATAAACTTGGTTAACCTACACTCATTATAAAGTCATCAAATCCCGATTTACATAGGCGCAGGCTAGAAATAATTAATGATTTGTGTCTCATTTTTTGGTAGAGAAAACAGAATTCAAAATTCAAGTAGACATGTGATTAATCATAGTTTGGTAAAAAAATAATTGGATGAGACTGGTGACTTTATCTTTTCAGTGGATAAAGCCAACTACGACGGAAACATGGTACACATGGGTTGACAATGTCTAAAATTCGTAATAGCCTACTGTAAATTCTGATAAATCTAATTTTGGGACATATAAAAATAAATATACGAACAACATGGTGTTGCCTGATAACATACTTACTTAGTTAAATACTTGATTTTAAAATCTTTTATCACAATGATAAAACTAATATAGTTTATCACATCATATTTCTTCAAAACGATTATGATTTTATATTTTTAAGCAGCATGTTTTGCACTTGGCTTAAGTTATTTTTTTTTTCAGGATACCCTATGCGACTACGTGGTGAAAAAGGCGAACGGGGATCCAGGGCAAGACTTTGAATATTTTTTTTGTTATGTTATATATTTTTGAATGGATAACTCTTAGAAAGTTGTCGATTTCTCTATCATAACTACTTTGAATATTTTTTTGTTATAATATTTATATATTTTTGAATGGATAACTCTTAGAAGGTTGTCGATTTCTCTATCATAACTAGCGTGTATACGTCAAGATTTTGAGTTTTTACTCAGATTTTCAGTAAAAACTCAATTACCTTTAAGAATCAACTTATATAATGTCAGGTTTTATATAACCCGCTCTTTTAAAATGATCTGTCATTTAACTGTCAAAGTGTACGATGACGATTCTAATAATTTATCTCTCACGCACGACCTATTTGCGACTCAAATAGGGAATTAGTGAAGTTGCGTTAAAACATTTTACAGTGCCATTGACCATATAATTTCCGCGCTTCCGCACCAAACAACAAATATTAATTTAATTTGCCATTTCGACTGTGTACGTACAACAAAAGTGGTGATCGGTAACGCATACCTCGCAGTTTTCACACAATGGTCGGTCTCGCATTGTCCCATCGATTTATAGTCCATGCCTCCGCCCACTTCACCGGAGCATTTTAGTACAGACGACACCGTAACGTAAAAGAAAAGTGTTAGCACGTCAATATTCACAATCGACAAATAATACAATTTTACTACGATTGTATTTGCTTGATCCAACTTGAGTTGAATAAGACCTACCAAAACCGGCGGTGACCGGAGACACGAGACGCGGTGTGAAATCGAAAGAAAGTAACACAATCAATACCGTGAAAGAGTCGCACACTATGAAAACCATATTTTCTGGAAACCAGGCTATTTATTTTGATACTTAAAAATTTCAGGTGGTTTTCAGACTTTTAAAACGTTTTACACTTCGCGTAAAGCACAAAATGGACCACTTTATATCGTGTTTTTCGCTGCATTCCCCAATTTAAATGTTTCATGAGTTGTAAAGTTCCTGTCGCCCTCTCACCGTGATATAGAGCCATTACAAAACACTTTACACTGTTTGCTGATCGTCACATACGCCAGCACGAGTGTACTTCAACACCACTGCACTTGAAACGAGTATCAGAATGCCAAAATTTTCAGTTTATTTTGAACTTTTAAACTGCATCAGCGGAGCGAACGTTGAGTTGTATTATAGTGTGTTTATATAAATGTAATTTTAATTATAAACTATTTGCTTTAAAAACTATTCTAGACTTTCGTTTCTTATCAATCGCACTTCAATATAATACGCCATTGCCATCTTATAATGTAGTTTAAACATGACACTGGCAAAATGTTGGTAACACTTCAAAAGTCATAAACCAAGAGGTCAAGTCAAATCCCATACACATTTTTTGAGCCTAAATGAGGGTATTTAACATTTTTCTTAAACAAACCTTTGTACGCCTACAAATTGTCCCGACACGAGTCGTTTAACAACATTAAAAGCGACAAAAAGGGCTCAAAAAAAGGCTAGAATAATTTAAGTAGGTAATTCGAGCAAAAGCGTCACCGAACAAATTTATCGTCGCTGCGATATAATAAGGTGTTTTGTCTACTACATTATTTACAGTTACAACCCGTGAAAACGTTTAATTTACATTTAAATGCCTTTTTCTTCGACCGTGTTATTATTACAGAATTATGTCTCGGGTCTTAACTTAGAATAATGGTCTAAGGACCCATTATAACATTTTGAGCAAACTTAAAAAGGAGGTAACTAATGGATATCGAAAAGGTATGAACATTTAATTAACGTAATTGGTTAAAACTAATTTTAATTATATTTTTTTAAATCCAGGGTCCACCAGGAGAGTCTATACGTGGACCACCAGGACCTCCTGGACCTCCTGGTCCTCCTGGAATCCCTGGAACCTCTGCTGCTCCTGATTTAACTGGCTCTGGAGATGATGTGAGTACCTACCTTTTGCAATATAATTTTTTTACCTCTTTTTATTACCAGTATACCCAGAAATTTTTATTTTTTATGATTAGTTCAAGTTTAGTCAAAATAAAGAAAAAATGTATATACCTAATAATATAATTTTTATATCTCTTTTTATTACCAGTAAGTAAACCCAGATTTTATTTTTTATATTATGATTAGGTCAAGTTTAGTCAAAATATGTTTTAAGAATTACAAATAGTTAATATTAATTGAATTAAACATAAAAAAGTATGTTTTTGCAAATGAATGCATTAAATAAATAATTGATTTGTTATATAACTTGCGCTATATGAGTTATAAAACTATGAATAATTCTTAGTTATTAGTATATCCTTACCTGTGTATTGCCTGTCGCTAACGTAACCGTTTTATATGTAGATTTTGCTAAACAAGTTCGAGATAAGCTTAGCAAAGTCTGGACTCCATGGTTTAACCTGCGGGCATTCTGCCTCCTTCCTCACTGAATAAACAAAAGTTTTATGGTTTGAAACATGAGACAATGCGATCTGGGTTACTTATAATTTTTTTTGTTGTTTTTTTTATGTAGATAAGTATGTATATAAATAATGTATTTCACATCTTTGTCTCAAATTAAGTTCAACTACTCCTTATCTTCATAATATATCGATAATTTTCCTTTGTTATTTATAAGACTACATTTGAATGTGGTCATGGCTTATAAAATAAAATCTGTTAATTCCAATGTTCCCGTAAAAATAATCTTTTCTGAAACCAATCTAATAATTAAATTTCAATTTCCAATACATTTCATTAAAACTTGTGTGGTTTCTAATTTAATTCGTTCCTTTGATGTATTCCTTTTTTACTTGTTAATAAATAATAAATTTATTTATTTGCACCGTATTGTTCTTCTATACATACATCTGAATATTTATAAATACTTACGGTCTATCTTAGAAAAAGTTTGCGCAGACTTGATGTCTTGATTACCATAGGTACGTAATGTTGACATAATGTCAACGCTAACTTTTTATAAGATAGGGGGTTAGAGATAAACAACCAACAGTATACAAGTATACAAAATACATACAAATACAAAATTCAAGTGTAAATATAAAAGAATTTTTATATTTTTATTTGCACCATACCGTTATACCACAGTATCTACTTTATGATGGACAGAGCAACTGTTGTAACATGAATAGCCATTCATCCGGACGAGCGGTTTATACCGAAAAAATAGCTTTTGATGGAAAAATAATAATTTTCATACAGTTTCTGTCCAGTCATGCTGATATTGTAAAAACACTTCTTATCGTCGTCGCTACAACTGTATTTTGTTGTAGCATCGTGTTGGAAAGATTAGCCAGACTAGACACTGCTTTACCGTGCCTAGCTGTTACCGGTGTGCGCCACGAGGAGACTCTTTCCATGCACCCCGTGTAAAAACACTGAATACTTGTGGGTTCTTGCTCGCCAACATTTTGTATTGAATATTCACTTGATAAAGTACCTATAATATCCTTATCGTTTCAACTGCATTCTGTTTTAGCCAATAAAATTTAAAATTATCAATGAGGCTTATATTTTATCTTATTTTGTGAGATACCGAAATTTAAGTGCTTTAAAATACCTACTTAATGCAAAAAGTTGATTGTCAAGAAAAGTACTATAAAATACAAAATTTTATTTTCCTAATTTGCGTTATAAAATCATTTTAGTAACTTGTTCTTTACTTTCCTTCTCGCTTTCTCACTGGAATGCTATGTCTATAGAATGGTCATCCGGTAAAGGTAAATTAGTATGTAGGTACTTACGTAGAAAAAAAGAGACATTTTTAAAATGCATGGTTATTCAGCTTAATAATGAACTCTGCTAATTAATGAAGCTGATGGAGATTTATTTATTTTTATGGTGACTGAATGAAAGTTTTTAATATATCTTTTGACAGTTTTTGGACTATTTGGCCGGTTCAACGCTCGAGGATTTTCAGAAACCATATTTATTTAATTTTATCCTTACAACTATCTTTACATAAGTCCTAATACAATAGTATACTTAATCAAAATTTACATGTATATAGTCAATAAAAATATGAAATTAAAATGAAATCATTCAGAAATTCAAGTTCATAAGTATTTATTATATAGGTATTTATTATTTGTGTAGCAAATCTACGGTGAAAACTACGCGCCGCTCGGTCAATGCAGCTGCAACTCCAGTACTATTGCAGCTCTCTTGCAAACCTTTCCTGAGCTGAAGGGTCCTCCTGGTCCTCCTGGCCTGACGGGTGCTGATGGCCGAACAGGTGCCCCTGGGATGGTGGTACGTATCTCTGACTCTAGGATTTTAGATACATTTTGTAAAACCTTTTATTTAAAAGTTACTACTATACTTATTATTTAATATTATTTATTTATTTATAACCAATTAGAACGCACAGAACGTTTGCAAAACCGATTACACTAATTACTAAAATTTCAAGTCACAAGTCAATTAAATATAATAACTATACATCATCATGTCGTGAAAAACAGTCCCAGGCACTAAAACGTGCTATACATCAGTAGGTACACATATAAAAAGTAGTTCATGACGCAGTAATTCATTTCGATTAGTAGATGTTAATCTTTTTATATAATATGTGACGTAATAGAGGTGTATGGCAAAGTTAAATAACACACATTAAAACATTAGATATTTTTTGAGTTTTTAATTAGTGAAAAAAAATACTTGGTAGGTATAATGGTTGTTTGTGGTGCTAAATTACAGTGCATATGCTTTTTGTAAAACGACAAGGTCAAATACATTTAATAAACCTGTTTAAATTAATTCTGTAATGCGGTTTTAAACATAGGAAAAATAAACCAGTATTTAAAAAAGAAACATTTTCCAAATATGCTTTTATTGGACAAGGTCGAGCTGATTCGAATGCAAGCTTAATAAATAGTTTTTTACTAAAATATTTGATAACAAATAAACATACTGACTAAAAAAATGCTTATATCTGTATCAATATCTGGGTAAAACCTTACAGGGTCAACCAGGATCTCCTGGTGAAAGAGGGCCGATAGGTCCTCGAGGTGAACAAGGAGAGAGAGGAGATGCAGGTCCTAGAGGCTTAGAAGGAATGTCTGGGCCTAAAGGTGAAGCAGGTGTTGATGGAAGACCTGGCGCGATGGGACCTCCAGGACCACCTGGCGTTCCTGGTACTTCGGACTATAGTAACTTTGATGTAAGTTTTCACCTTTATTTTAACAGCTAGATGTAGTTGGAGGCTTAGAAACTGTGGACTGAGCACGAATAAATGTTACAATTGTAAACGTAACATATTTAAGACACACTGCGCGCTAGCGCTGCAACGTTCGACAGTAAAGCCGATGTTGACGCGCAATGTAGGTATCTCAATGATACGTTTACGATTGTCACGTTTATTGGTGCTCACTTCCCTGTACAGGTAATAACATTAAAAGCGTATAAATACTTGTACCTTATGTATAAGCTTCAAAATTTCTATTGGTATAAAACGCCTTTTAGATTCATTTATATGAGAGCTACATTTTATATTAGCTATAATAGTTTAGTTAAGAAAAAACATGGCGTTTGTATCAAGGATTTTAATAACTTCCCACAAAAAGTACGCATTATCTCATTATACGAATGTCAATCATAAAAAAATACTTATAAGTTTTAACAATTATGCTAGTAGTCTGAATTTTATATAACCTGATTCTCGAAAAGTAAAATTGGATATGACTAAAACGTTGTATGAAGAAAACGAAATTTCTAGTTATCGTTCAAAAACTACTATTATTCATAAATCAACCACGTGTCATTTTTCGAGAATCAATTCGAGAACCAAAGACGGGCGACGTCACACGACAAAACTCTACACAATTTATATAAGTTGTATGAAATTCCGTGCTACTACGATACACTTTGAATACTCATACTATAGCCGTATTCATAGAAGCCTTATGCATAGAAACGTATATTTATTAAAGCCTAATGCATTGTATTTCACATTTCATGCCATTCATTTCTATTTGAGTAGTCGAACTGGAAACCTAGGCAGATTTACAAGGTAAGTTTTGCTATGTATTAATTAAAAACTCATCTAAAACTTTATTTAGATTAACGCTTCTTGTGCTCAAGTTTGTAGGTATGCTTAGATAAAACAAAAATTACAACCACTATTTATTCCTATAAAAAATATAAAGTTGTATGAAACCAAATTAAGAAACTCTAAAAACTTATTACATAGTTACTTTTAGCAAGTAGGCACATGCTGGATGATTACTATTAGCAAGCACATGCCAGAGTCTTTTATAACTCAGTTTTACAAAACCGCGGTTGCGTTGTTTCTCTCAGTTTTGTTCTTCAATACATTTTCTCACTACTTTGAAGTACCTATACCTACAACATTAACAAAACAACAACAATCATAACTCAGAGTGCCAATAACAGCGATCTGTTCTCGATTACCTTTTCATTGTCAAGTCACTTGGTGACACAAACGAATAGCCTTTTTCAGACAACTGGGCCCCGTTTTGGGAAACAAACCACTCTAAAACTTCGACAAAAGTGTGAAAGTGGCGCTTTCAGCACTGGTACAGTGAAAATAATACAACTGGATCTCTGTTTATTTTATAGTTTTTGACGTAAATATTCATATTTTTCTATGTAACTTTTAACGGAGCCTATACATACCAATGACCCACACAATGTAAACACTGCTTATTGTTTATCTTTTTCATAAATCAAATACATCTTGTGCCGTCAAATTAAATTAGTTTTGAAAGTATGCAAGACAGAAGTGAATATGTATATTATACGGATATTTACCATTTATTATTATATGCATTTACAATTCGAAATAAAGTTTTGGCTAGGTCGGCTGACCACGTTAAATACCGTATTTTAACTAAGAGTTCAGATTGCTTAAAGTTTAAAATAAAAAAGACGTGTGGCACTCGGGGACTGCCGCGTATTTTTTGCTGTATTACGCATGCGCAGTGTTAGGTTATTACGTTACAGAATTTCTGAATTCGGTCTCCACGCTCGATTCTCGAGATAGAAGCTATGCAATAGCATAAATATCATAGAGATATCCAGCTGCTCACTCGATAAGCTAGTTGTTTGATTCATATCAATGACAGAACCAGATAAAGGGATTTATCCGAAACATCGTCGTAAACTTTGGCTCTGCATTGTCTGACAAAACATTTGGAATCATTAAGCTCAAAACTTTCCACAATGAAGATTTAGTAAGAAAACAATGGTTTAACTTTTAGGGGGTGAATAAATAAATAACAGACATTGTCAAATATTTTGTGAAATGGTACTGTTTTCGGATGTTTATGAGACTTGGTATCTTTAACGTCTTTGTTGATTTTGCTGTTCAATATTATACATAGTTGTTTCGAAAATTGTAAAAAACAAATCACAAACAATCAAATATCAACTTAACTACCTAATAATGAAAATATAAAATTATATTTCATCTTATAGAATGTTATGAAAATCTTAAAAGTAAATTAAAACATATAATTACCTATTTCAAATTTATTTTAATTCAAAAAACCTATAATATCTTCGCCTATTTCTTTTATTAGTTTGTATATCTACCCAAAAATCTTACAAATTTAATTGTACAGGAATCGCTGCTCGGTTCTTACGGAGGTGGTATTGGAAGACCTGGGGCGCCAGGACCCAAAGGAGATGCTGGGCAAATTGGACCCGTGGGTCCACAAGGGGACCGAGGGTTCCCGGGACATAAAGGGGACAGGGGGCAGCCAGGACAAAACGGGGCTAAAGGAGACCGAGTAAGATATTTTTCATAAACAGAATCAAGAATAGAATAGACGTCAGAGCTCAGTTGGTAGTAGCAAGCCTTCCATGCTGTGGGTCGTGTGTTCGATCCCCACCGAGAGCAAATGTTTGTGATGAACTTAAATATTTGTTCTGGTCTGGGGGTTACTATATTATATATTTACAAAAAAAATTACACTCAGCAATTTAATTCCCATAGTACAAGCTAGTTTGGGACTAAAGGGCGATGTGTAAATTGTCCATGTATCTATATATTTCTTTAGCCAAATTACCTAAATACATCCATTAACTTATCAAAGAATAGATTTTATTCCTTTTATGATTATATTAGGTACACAAACCATATTTATATTTGTTTTTTCGACAATCAGTAAACCAAATCAACTATTTATCATGATCAAAGTTCATTTGTTATTTTTATCTGATATGATATTAGCGTTACTAAAATTGTTCATGAATCACAATTTACACCCATAATGACTAATACCTGCTGCACTGTTTGATATAATGTATAATATTTTTATAGGGTCATCCAGGAACTCAAGGTGAACGAGGCGTCAAAGGTGAGAGAGGCAGTTCAGGCAATGATGGTAGACCTGGACTTCCTGGAGCTAACGGAAGGCCAGCAGAGAAGGGAGAGAAGGGTAAGTAAGAAGAGCTGGAATTCATTAATACTTGTTTAAAAATAACAACTTGGTGGTGACCTCTGCGAACCAAACAAACAAGTACAGGTCATAAAAGCTGCATTAAATTATTGTTTTTTCTCTATTTTGTTTTCGAAAATCCTTAATTTCTTATGAGTTGGAATAATCTTTATACCAGAAGATAAAAATTTGCATCTACATATTCGTAATATTTTGCAGGTGAACATGGAAACCCTGGGCCTCCAGGCCCTCCAGGTCCAGGAGGAGCATCCACCAGCGTTTACAATCCTAGCAATCCTGAAAAACTATCAGCAGGTAATAATTGTTCTTAATTTTACCACATTAAATACACACAAAAACAATAAGTATTTAAAATATTTCTACAATTTGTAGGTCAAGGGCAAATAGTTGGTCCAAGAGGTGACAAAGGTGAAAAGGTATGATTTCTATTTTAAAACCTAATTTGCTTAAGTTCGTCTCAATGATATTATATTTTTTTCTTAGGGAGAAAAAGGTGCTCATGGAATAGACGGTACACCAGGAACTTCTGGAAAAGACGGCGTTTCGGGTGAACGGGGTGACATTGGACCATCAGGAATGCCAGGCATGACTGGACCACCTGGTTCACCTGGACTTAAAGGAGATAGAGGGGAAAGAGGTCCGCCTGGTCCTATTAGCGTTAACTCTGCTGGATCTGATTTTATCACTATAAAGGTAGTTAGTTCACCTGATTACTAAGTATTTTTTAGAATACTGCACATTGCATTCAAGCACGTCATAATTGTAAATATGAATCAGATAGGTAGAAAAAGTTAATCAGATTAAAAAAAGATATTGTTCAGGAAATGAACTTAATGCATATGGCAATACTGAAAAATATGTGGCAACACTTTAAAATGTCAAATAATTCCCCCCCGTACCTATTTGAAAATGTAGTCTACTGTAATAAGTTTGAAACACCTTTTCTCAGTTTCGCCAGTTTTGACAACTAAAATAATTTGAATTTAAACAAACAAAAACATTTATAAGTAGGTACATACAAAAATATACATGACAGGTGAACAAATATAACTAGAACTAATACTTACTTGGTTACTCACAGGTGAAGTTTTTAGCTGATCACTAGGAACTTCGCTCGTCATTGTTTTATGATTGCATGTTACGTGTATATTACTTACGATGACTAGTTTATACCTATTAATTTTATTATCTCATACATAATAAGATAAGTTATTTTCATAAAACAAAACCTTTGGACTTGATAGAGTTGTAATGTTTGATTAATTTTCAAAGTCCCATCTTCAACTGTTCTTATCCAATTTACATATTTTTTCAATTTACAAATTAACACATCGCAGATTGTAGCTCCATTCTGCCTGAGGGCGTCCTTTACTATCTTCTTACACATTGTATTGATAATTACAACAGACAATAGAAAATAATCGTTTATTTTAGGGAGATAAAGGTGAACCTGGATTGAGGGGAAGAAGAGGCAGGCCGGGTGCACAGGGTTCAAGAGGTCTGCAAGGACTTCAGGGAGTACCTGGACCTCCAGGAAAATCTGGGGATAAGGGAGATATTGGCTTACCAGGATGGATGGTACGTGATATATAAATATTTATTTTTTCTACTTATATTGCTTGCATTATGAACTGAGTTGTAGGGCTATGCGGACTCTACAATAACCCAGTTTATGACTTTTTTTTTATAACTGCATCTTACTACGAATCTTCTTTCCCTCTTTTTTATATAATAATATGAAACTTGCAATACTTTTACGAAAAAACTTTATTAACCTTTTGTATTAAAAATATAGTACTAACTGTTAGTAACTAAAACTATTTATTTCTGTTTGCAAACTGACTAGAATTCAAAGGTAAGTAACTGTAAAGAGCGAAAACAAATAGGATTGATTAAAATATGATTATCTATAATAAAGGTTTAAATTATAGGGTCGCCCCGGAACTTTGGGACCTCCTGGAAACCCTGGGGCTACTGGGCCGAAGGGCGATAAGGGTGATCCTGGAGTCAATATTTTGGATGTATCAATGGTGAGTTAAAAGTATATTTAATAAATTAATTAATATTATTCATGGACAATTTACACATCACACTCTAGTCTCGAACTAAGCAAAATTTGTATTATGGAAACTAGATTGCTGATAAACACCCAGACACAGAGAAATTACCTGCTATTAATATAGGTGTTATTTAAGTAAAGTTTTTTTTTTTTTAATTTCAGCTTTAATTATACTGATTTCGTGGTAAATTATGTAATCTTACTGTATCTACTTTTATCAAAATAATAATCCATACTCCATAATAGTCTTTATCAATCAAACACATAATTAGCGATAAAGATTTTGCGAATATATGTTGTTGCGTTGTTTAAAACATTCCAAACTATCCTGCCATTTTTTCTAATGGTTTTATTATAAATGGCACAGAATAAATTTTATCCTTTATAACATTATGATTTTAATAAAGCATGTCACGTATAACTGGTTTTTTATTATGTACATAATTGTCATTTTCAACTACTTTACAACAACAGGTTTTAGAATAGTCGAATGAAAATTAGATTAGTCAGTTATGTTGATATTGCTCATAATTCTAAATCATTTTGTCAGTTCTCGTTTTTTAATTCTAAGCGGTAGTCCTCCAACAAATCCTTCGGATACAATCCCTGTAGGTTCTGGAAGTGGGATGTGTACGCTACAAGCTGCTGGCTCTACAGTGAATTTATGTAGCACTGCAGCCAACCCCGCCATACTTTGCATCTGTCCTAGCCTTTCACCTATAAAGAAAAATAATATTTAAAAAAAAACTTAGGTTAATTAAATCTTAAACCATTAGCAAGTTTGATTACAAATTACGAATAAAAAATATCAAAAAGTTAAATAAAAAAACACTCGATTAACTTACCAACGCATGCTCTTGGTCCTTCTCCAAACGGTAAATAAACAAACTTCCTTATATATTCTTTTGCAGCGCCATCGTTAAACCTTTCAGGGTAAAATTTATCAGGATTCTCAAAGTACTTAGGATCCCTATGGAAAGCCTGGATTGGTACTATCACTTTGACACCTTCATTGATAGTCAATCCTATTTCTGGTATAGTATACTGCGGGACCGTGCACATTCTGAGTAAATATGCCACTGAAGGATACATTCTCATAGATTCATAGAACGCCTTTTCCAAGTATGTCATTTCTTTGACCGCATCGTAAGTTAACTTATTATCGTACTTTGCTAACACCTCGTCGATTTGTTTCTGTACTTTTAACTGATATTCCGGATTAAAAGCTAGCTGGTGCAACGTGTAACTTGATGCTGTCGATGATGTCTCGAAACCTGCTCCGAAGAACACAAACACTTGAGCAGTCATAAGAAGGTCGCTAAGTTCCAGTTCAACTACTTTAGGTGAACCATCGGGTTCTTTCTTTTCAATGGACTCTCCGATAATTTTACCTTTCTTCCTAAGCTCAAGTAAGAGATCAATGAAATCGTTCCTTCCTGAGGGCTCGAAATTTCTTTCTCTCAATACTGCTTGAACCAAATGGTTTACATTTTGCTCAATTTCCGGAGCCAAAAAGTGAAAATTTTTAAATAGTTCCGGAAATATCATCTTCAGGGAACCACGAATAGCATCACGGAAACTTCTATAGAATATACGTTGTCCTAGTTTTCTGAACTGCGAGTTTTCATCACCTAATGAGTCCATTTTCAAACCGAAGCCGCACGCGCCAATAAAGTCCGTTGTATATCTCGCCATAAGTTCTCGAACATCATAAAACTCTCTATGGCTAACATCTTCAGTAATAACTTGTAGTTTTTCAGCGCGTTCAGTGATAATTGGAAACATAGCCTTCAGTTTAGCTGTACTAAAAGCTGGTGTAAATCGCTGTCTCGTCAGTTTCCATAGGTCTCCATCAGCAAAGAACAAGTTCTTGAGCAGAGGTTCAATTACAGTTTTATGGGGGTTCAATCCTCTCGCGTAAAAGTTCTGGAAATCTGTGACGAGGATTCTTTTAGCTATTTCTGGGTCTCTTATTACCAGCTCTGGTGCAGATCCTCTATAAAATCCCACTACTTTTTCATCCGGAAACTTGTTGTATGTTTCTGTGGCCATCATAGCCATACTAGCTTTTTGCATGAATTGTTTCAGATTATTTCCAACAAAAGGTAAAGGTTCTGCATGTTTGACTCCTTTTTTTTTCCAATAACCGAATGCCCTGACACTGTACCAGTATACAAACACTACCAAAAAAATACATGTAGTGGCAATAATCAACATTTTGATTTATTTCACACACTACCGGCTACTGTGAGCACATTATTCAAATAATTTGGTAACGTTAAATATTACTTTTAATAAAACATATTTGCAAATGATATCGATAAGGCTAGACGTGATAACTGAACCTGGATCTAGATTATCACCTAATAATCAATTTGAGCTGATATTATACAGGGCGTCTTTAGATAACTCCTTAATACATAAGTCACGTGTAGAGCTGCATTTATCTTAGTTTTGAGCAACAAAATTAGTCTGAAAGGCAAACAATTGTAAAAAAAAACAGCTATCGATGGTCAACTTAAAAAAGTTAAAGGAGTTTCGTATCTACTATTTATTGTTTTTGTCGTGGGGTCAATGTACGCGACGTACAAATTTAAAACCGAGCAGTGAAAACACTTGAACAGTTTTTCAAGTTGCTTGTATTTCTATTGTATTGTATTTCTATTATTAGTACCCAACTGAATTTTCATACATTAAGAATCACGTCATAACAAGAGATTTTTATTAAATTAATAAATAGATTGATATGCAACATAAAATTTAAATAGGACCTATGCAAGTGGTTATTTGAGAAGGGCGGTGATGGACAAGTCTGAGAAATGTCGTGAAAGAAACTATGTCCTCGATTTATACAATAAAAAAATGAATAGGTACGTTGAATTGTTTTATAAATATTACATTTAAGGCAAAAATCGACATGAATGATTTGAAAAAAAATACTTTTTTTTTCAAGCCAATTAATTTTATAAGCCAAGTGTATGTGTGCGTAAAGATATTTTTATACAAAGTAAAGGTTTACTGTATGAAAAGAAATACCTACATACATTTTTTTACCAATGACTTCTACTATTTTGATATTCATTTATATTTTGTACCTTGTAATGTTTTAGTTTAGCCAAGAGTTTTTACTCAAGTTTTTTTTTTTGACGTGACAACGTCTTATAATTCGATAGAGCCGGCTGCACGCACGAAAAAACATGACTCATGAAGCGTTCCGGCGTTCCAATTATCTTTTCTTATCTCTGAGAAAAGATAAGAAAAGAAAAGATAAGAAAAGATAACACAACAATCGCGTTCGTTGACGTTGTCACGTTCAACTATCGTCAGTAAACCGACTTTACAGACAACCATTTTTTTTTAAATAAAATCTTAACTGTGACGCTTGTTGCCTGTCGCAATATAGGTTTAATTATATATTAAACTCGCGTTTCTTAATTCTAAGTGGTAACCCAGCAGCAAATCCTTCAGATACTATCCCTGACGGTTCTGGAACAGGGTTCTTGACGCTACACGCCGCTGGTTCTACTGTAAACTTGTGTAATACTGCTGCTAAACCCGCCATACTTTGCATCTGTCCTAGTCTTTCACCTACAAAAATAAGCTTAATTGTAAAGAAAATCACTAAATTAAACGGAACACAAAGAAATAATAATTAATCCTCGTGGGAAAAATACAAGCACAATCGGATAATTTGAAGTAAATAGAAGAAAATTACAAAATTCACTACATATTTTCTTAGTTAGTTCATACTCATAAGAATAAAATACCGGTGGTATAGGGTCTGGGTAAACATACACAATCTTAAAAAAGCACAACAGCGTCCGAGCATAGATAATAAGGAACTTCGTTCCAAAAAGTGACCCATGACGCTGTAAAAAATATTTCAATTAGATGCAAGGCCAATACATTTATGAAAAAACATAATATTTCATCAAAATCTACGTTGATATCAAACCCAGATTGCGCATAACAATGACACATTTATTTAAATCATGCATACCGAAAATAGTGGTCAGCGTTGTCTATTCAAATATGAACTTGACCTTGAACGTGTTTAGCTATTTACTTACCAACGCACGCTCTCGGTCCATCTCCAAACGGTAGGTAAACAAACTTCCTTACGTAATGCTTTACAGAATCGTTGCTAAATCTTTCGGGATTAAACTTATCCGGGTTTTCGAAATATTTAGGATCCCTGTGGAACGCTTGGATTGGTATCATCACTTTTACACCTTCATCTATAGTTAATCCAATCTCTGGAATAGTGTACTGCGGGGCCGTGCACATTCTCACTAGATATGCCACTGAAGGATACATCCTCATTGACTCGTAAAAAGCCATTTCCAAAAATGTCATCTCCTTGACTGCATCGTAGGTTATTTTACCATTATGTCTGACTAAAACTTCGTCAATTTGTTTTTGAACTTTTACCTGGTATTCGGGATTAAATGCTAACTGATGAAGAGTATAGCTGGATGCAGTTGATGATGTTTCGAAGCCAGCTCCAAAGAACACAAATACTTGAGCAGTCATAATCAATTCACTAAGTTCCAATTCTACTAATTTTGGGGATCCATCAAGGTTTTTCGTTTCAATAGACTCTCCGATGATTTTACCTTTCTTTTTTAGCTCCAGCAAGAGATCTATAAAATCATTTCTTCCTGAGGGTTCGTAATTTCTCTCTTTCAGTACCGCTTGAACCAAATGGGTCATATTTCTTTCGAGTTCTGGAGCTAAAAATGTCAATCTCTTGAAAAGATTTGGGAATAACAGCTTTAAAGCACCAGAAACGGCGTCACGAAAATTCCTATGAAATATTCTCTTGCCTAGTTTTCTAAATTCAGAATTTTCGTCACCTAGTGAATCTGTTTTAAGTCCAAAGCCACATGCACCAATGAAGTCAGTTGTATACCTTGCCATGAGTTCACGAACATCATAGAATTCCTTTCTGCTGACCTCCTCTGTAATTATTTGTAATGTCTCAGCGCGTTCAGTAATAATTGGGAACATAGCCTTTAGCTTTCCTGTGCTAAAAGCGGGAGTAAACCGCTGTCTGATTAGTTTCCACAAATCTCCATCGGCAAAAAACAAATTCTTCAACAGAGGTTCTATACCAGTTTTATGGGGAACAAATCCTCTTGCATAAAAATATTGAAAATCCTGAACGAGAATCCTTTTCACAATATCCGGATCTCTAATCACCAATTCCGGTGCAGTGCCTCTAAAAAATCCGACCACTTTTTCGTTTGGATACTTGTTGTAGGTTTCTGTAGCCATCATAGCCATGCTGGCTTTCTGGATGAACTGCTTGAAGTTATTGCCGACGAACGGTAAAGGTTTGTCATGTTTCACTCCTTTATTTTTCCAATAATTTAATGATTTAAAACAATGCCAGTAAAGCACCACTGCTAAAACGAATAACGTGAACAAAATAAACATTTTTACACTACCACACTACTTGCTGGCCCGGTAGCATGTTGTATACTAGAAGCGTTTGCAAAACATTACTTATTCCACGATTACGCGACCGGCCATATGGATCGGCAGTGTTATTACCAGACAGTACAACACAGTCAAGGTTGAATTAACCACCTATTTATAAAGCACTGCTAGAGAGTACAAAAAGTATGTACCTAATATAATTATACATAATTATATTACAAGCTGTCCGTACCGGCTTCGCACGGTTGGCCGTTACTAAAGTTTTACTAAGAATCCCTTATCTTTTCTAGCAATAAATATAGCCTATGTACCCTGAGAACAGGGTGAATGATCAAAATACAAATCTTTGTTCTTTACAATATTAGTGTACATTTCGTCTAAGAACAATAACACGAAATCTTAAACATTGTACTTACTATTTGACTACTATAGCTTTACTATCTCTGTTCGGGTATACGAAATCTTAGGGTTGACCCTACTCTACACAATCACTCTCCTAAACCCTTATTTTTAGAGGTCGTAAAAGTTCAAAACACTATTTATGCAAAACTTTCTCAAGAAGCAAAGTTTTCTTAAGTGTGATATAGAAATTTTACATTTTACGATGTCGCAGAGCATAAACTTTGTTTTATAGGTTTATGGTTATACCCTGCGGGATAATTTGTTACAAAAGGTTGGTACTTAAAATATAATTTACGTTTTATTAACCATCATTAAGCCATTAATAAAATACCTTTTTTCAGACAAAATAAATATGTATTGTAAGTTCTGGGATATAATTACATTTATTTTTGTTTAGGTTTTTTACCACAAAGAATAATTAATAAAACTTTTAGCTTAATTATTATATCAGCAATCTAGTTCTCATAGTACAAGGTTTGCTTAGTTTGGGACTAGAGCGCGATGTGTGAAATGTCCATTAAAAAACTTCATGTAGGGTACATGAAGTTAGGTAGGTTAGGTAGGTAACCTACAATATACCTTAAATATTATTTTATAGTTCAAAGGTGAAAAAGGTGACCGAGGATTTGACGGTATCCCTGGGGTACCCGGGACCCCAGGAGTAGCTGGTCCTCCCGGTCCTCCAGCTGCAACAGAAGCTAAGTCTTCTCTCCCTGGACCGCCGGGACCACCTGGACCGCCGGGACCCCCTGGGGTATCGGTCGTTGGACCCAAAGGGGAACCTGGAATGAGCTATTATGAGGAGCATCCGGTACATGGCAGTACCAAGTACTTTGACAGAAGACCAGGTAATTATTCGTTTTTTTTTCACTTTTTTGTCCATTCTACCCTTAGTAGAGTCAATCACACTCTTAGTAGTTACTTTAATGTTTAGCTATATCAGAAAACTTGTTGTACAGGTATATTAGAATAAATATCGTTCGACAGAATTTGAAAAACAATGGTAATTGGCATACTGAGTATAACATTATCTATAGAACAATAGACCTATACATTCGTTATAATATAAAAAAAAGTCAATTGTTATGTAATTGATCGTTTCTATTGTTTATATTTTTTGTATCAGTTAATGCGTCATTAATATACGTAAATCGTCCCACAGTAAAGTTGTTGACTTTTTTTTTTGTTAATTGGACGGAACATATCAATGCATCACCGCGACAGATTTAAATACAGTAATCCAGTTGTTAAAAAATCGAGTAAAAAAAGTGTAGATAAATTGGGTCTAGTGGAATTTTTATACTTATTTATGTGACTAGCTATATTTAACTGTAAATCATCATCATCAACCTATATCAGTCCACTGCTGGACGTAGGTCTCTCCCAAGACGCGCCACTGAGACCGGTCTTCGGCTAAAAATATATCTGTAATAAAAAATATTACAGTAGTAAATAAAATAATAAAAATAAACTGTAAATACATTAGCAAAATAACGTTTTTCACGCTGCTCAATAACCAGCCTCCAAAAGTGCCTTTGACGATCTCAAAGCTTTGCGGGATCTGAAGGACTTCAAGGGTAGTGACAGGCTCCGGCATGGTAGTAAGTATTAGCAAATTAATAATCCTAGTAAATAATTTTATAGCTTAAAAATAGTATTTTTTAGCATATTGCAGTTAACATGGAGTCACGTCCAATAAGAGATAAATACATGTCAAACCATTTCTTAATTATTATTTTTTATTAATACAAAAACAGCAAACTAGTTCTTATCAAGTTATACTTCCATTTTCTGTTTTTTCTTCGTTAATTTTTTTTTTGTTTTTTTTTTAATAATTATTACAAGTAAAATACAAGTGTATGACCACAGAAATGAGGGACTCTTTTAATACAGGTTGGACATGAGAATAGTTCCCCACCCCGACTTGTTTTGTGTCTCTGTTGACTTATCTTGTTTTAAGAATAAAACTTTTTTGATTTTTCTTTTTGATTTACAGTTTATCCTCCACAACCAGCTCACCATACAGAAGACACGAAGGTAGCTGTTTCTATGCCCGGTGCTGCTGTATTCCAAACAACGGGAGATATGTTGAAAGTGAGTGCATTCTTATCATAACTTATCTTTGTCAAAGGTCGGGTACCTACTGGAAACTGCAACACAGTTTACACTTACAGTGTTCGTTAACATTATGATAATAGCAGTTTCCAGTGTAAGTTAACATTATGTAACAAATGTTACATAAGGTATTTATTTGATAATTGGAGTAGTAATTTCAATATTTTTATTGTGAGTATTTATTATCTATGAATTATAAAAAGTACTCACATCATCGTGCATACTTCTTGTAAAAGCGCATTTTTTTTTATTGTTAAAAAATGGCGCTGACCGTCAAATCTTACACTGTTATTGTACTGTTTAATGATAACAATATGATGTAATGTGCACAATATAAGTGATTATTTACAGATGTTTTATATACTTGCTAATCGTTATCAACAAAGAGCATTGCCTGCAATAAATTGCTTATCTTTTAACCTCTGTCTCGGTTACATGATAAATTTTGCATCACTGACAATAAATGCATACCAAATACATATAACACATTTTTACAATTATGGGTGTTTTTTGTAAGAGCGATGATCATATTACTAGCATGTGCACTTGCCAACCAACCAACTCATCTTGTATTTATTTTTTGTTATAAGTTTGTGTGTTTTTGGGGACAAATAAATAATTATCTATCTATCTATTAAGAACAAAATACAGTTTTTTTTAATTTTTTTAAACATACTACAGTTAATCAATGTCATTTTTTTCGTAATTTTATTAATATGGCGTTTGCGAATACGACAGGTCATTCTGCCAGTGTCAAGTGTTTAATTTAAAAATAATTTTCTGATCCCCATTATGCATATCAAAGGTGCGAGCACTAGTAAAATGTGACAATCGTAAACGTATCGTAACGATAGCATACTCAAGACACTGCACGATGACGCTGCAACGTTCGGCGGTCGTTCTAACGTCAACGCGTAGTGTCACTTGAATAACAAATAAATAATTATGGACATCACACTCTAGTCTTAAACTAAGCAAAGCTTGTAGTATGCTTGTAGTATGGGAACTAGATTGCTGATAGAATATACATATTATTATAGTACTTATACCTACATGTTTTTTCGTAAACAGTCAAGTGTCTTTGACTGCTCTTGGTAGAGTCTTTCTTTATAACATGTTATGTATTTTTGTAAGTTATTAGTCTAGATTTAGTTACGATTTGGAAGAAATCGCTCTATGTGATAAGACCTCCTTTTAAAGGAATTCTTGTTACCTTTATCTGTAATACCTCAATAAAGTTTTTTTTGTCATTATTATTTTATAATACGCCGCCTATACATTTGCGATCGTCACTTTTATTCGTACTCGGGCCTCAGACGTCAAAACATTTGACGTTTTAAGACGTCCTGTCATATTCTGCGCTAACTCTTATATTTTCGTATTCCAATTGAAACAATGTGACATTTTATTTTTTGACAGTCGTCATCATCAAGTCCTGTCGGCGCGTTGGCTTATATTGTCGAAGAGCAAGCTTTACTCGTTAAAGTGAATTCCGGCTGGCAATATGTGCAGGTGAATGAATTTAGAATTGAATATTTATCTAGACATAAGAATGAAACAGAAAACGCCTAAGATTATTTCAAGAATATAGGAGTAAAAGATAATGATAAATAAGTATGGTTTGTAACATACAAACCGAATAGTCAACCTTTAGTAAAGGATAAAAGTATCTACAAAGCTGTATGCTATGTTGTCAAATTATGCTATATTATTCTGATATTTATTGAATGTTTAAAAAAAAATGCCGCTGCTACCGGCTTTTAATTTTATAAAAACTGATATGGATCAGTTGTGCTATTTATAGATCGTTTGCAACGGTCTGTCGATAGCTCAACTATTTAATATTTTCATATACATACATTTTGTAATTACTGTAACACCTTAAAAATAAATAAGTTTTTAAAATAAATTTGACAATAATATACTTTTTTAAATGACTGCAGCTCGGATCATTAGTAACGCAATCAGTTCCAACGCCAGCGTTACCTGCACCCCCGATGCCAGCAGCCAGCTTAGTCCACGAACCGCCCTTATCCAACTTGGCTGAGAACTCCTTAGCACCGCCGGGGCCTAGTGTAAGTTATCATTAACATGTATGTTCGTGGAATGTGATTAACAACTACAAACATAATTATTCACAGACAAATCGCACATCACACTCTAGTCACACTAAGCAAAGCTATGGGAACTAGATTGCTGATAGAATACTTAAATGCATGTTTTTTGTAAATACATACAAAGAATACATAGTAATACCCAGACACAGGACAACTTATGTTCATCACATTTAGTCTGAGTGGGAATCGAACCCACGACCAGCGTGGAAGGCAGAACTACCAACTGAGCTGTGACGCCTGTCAACATATAATTAAATGAATTAAATGTACATGTGTTTGCAAAATGTAGTTTATTTTTTACTCTTTTTTTTATCCCACAGCTACGTCTAGCCGCATTAAACGAACCCCTATCCGGTAACATGCATGGAGTTAGAAGAGCAGACTACGCTTGTTACCGACAAGCAAGGAGAGCTGGTTTGAGGGGCACTTTTAGGGCTTTTCTAACAAGCAGGTACACTTTATAACAAGTAACACTCGGTTATAATCATTTAAATAATGCTTTAAAACTGTGTCAAAACTATTCTTCTTCTTCCTGCCCTTATCTCACTAAATAATGTCAGCAGAAAATTTCAATCTCTTCTATCGCACTAAAATTGACAAATAAAATCTAACTAATAGACTAATGAAGATGATTGAAGCAATAAAAACAAGACAGGACTTGGAACACTTTTTATACTCTCACATCGCTGTTATATTTGTGATTAAAGAAAACTTATCAAAGGAGCCAAGTTTATCACATTCCTAATATTATATACGGCATTACAACATTTCTTGATTTCAAGCAATAAATGTGTAATAAATTGTGTGTCAAAAATTTCAGGATCCAAAACCTAGATTCAATAGTTCGATACGCAGACCGGCATCTACCGGTAGTGAATCTAAATGGCGATGTGTTGTACAAGTCGTTTTCAGACATGTTTGATGGCAGCGGTGGCATCATGGCTGGAGCTCCTAGGATGTATAGCTTTAATGGCAAGAACATCATTACTGATTCAAGTTGGTAAGTTGCAAAGCATGTGTTGATTTTCAACATATTTCTTGGGTTCAACTCAAATTCAGTAAGGGAATAGCCCTTGCTGAATTGAATTGAGTTTGAGGATCTTACAATATTAAATAAGTTAAAGAATCTCATATAAACAGTGCTGCTCTGCCTTTTGCAGGGCAGCAAACAAGCTAAGACTGAGCCTTTTTGACAACCTATCTTGTTTATTCTTTTACTGTATTTGTATTGACTTGTGTTGTTTTTCTTTTATGTTCTGTATTCTCTCTCTGTGTTGTTGTCAAATAAATATATTTCATTTCATTTTCATTTATATCGACTTGTACGACTAAATCTAACAAATCCTGGTTATCCGAGAAACATTTGCAAGACAATACATCTAAATACATTTAAGACAAGACAATGCTATATTCAAAACCAAACCTACAAAGCGACAAAAAAAACTCACTTTATATTCTGCACAAGTCAAGGATCCCAACACTGCTAAAATTAAATAATCTGACATCTATTTAAAAACAACACAAGACAGTGCTAAGTTCAAAAACAAATACTTGAAACAACAACAAAAAACACGTCGTAGTTTGCATATCGTTGACACAAAAGTTAACAGTCATTTAGTATTAACAATTAATTTTAATTTAAGTATTTGCTACTAGGAAAATCACAAAAAGTAGCAATAAATATTCACGAACATTTTACTCATCGCGATCAAGCCTCGAACTAAGCAAAGCTTGTACTATGCACTAGATTGCTGTTAAAAAACTTAGTTAATTTGTTTTTGTAAATACATACATAGAATACAAAAAAAACACCCAGACCAGAAAAAAAATTATGTTCATCACACAAATATTGGCTCTCGGTGGGGATCGAACCTACGACACAGCCTGGAATGCAGAGCTCCAACCGAACTGTGACGTCTGTCAAAATGTATTCAGTAACAAGTTGTTCTAACCAACAGGCCTCAAAAGATAATCTGGCATGGATCACACGCTAGTGGAGAGAGAGCTCTAGATACATATTGCAACGAATGGCAAAACAGCGATCCACTCAGAAAAGGAATGGCGGCCTCACTTTACTCACACAAACTCCTGTCGCAAGAAAGGTAGATAATGTTTATGGTTTTGTACCTAAAGGGTAGAACGGGGACGCTATTACTGAGACTTCGCTATCCTTCTGTCGGTCTGCCTGTCTGTCTCACATGATTTTTTATTAGTGACATGGAAGCAGTCGTTCAAGAGTCCGATTCAGACTTGGCCGACTACAAAAACATCTAGTTAGTAATCAGTATTAGTTCATCAATTAGTATAATAATATAAGTTTTTATGTTCAGTATTGTTAAGCAACATGTTATATTTACAGATATTCCTGTAACAATCACTTCGCAGTTCTATGCATTGAAGCGACTTCGAATATAAACACCCGGAGGAGAAGGGACACCTCAAGGTAACACCTTAGTGCCAAGATTTTATAACTTTTTCGAAACTGGTTTCTGAAAGAAAAATCATAATATTCATGTACAATTAATATTTACAGGTACAATTTAACCAGTTTACTTGATGACGAAGATTACTTATACAACGCCGAAGAATACCAACAACTATTGAACGAAATATTTGCTCAACCATTTAGAGAGAATTAGTCAACAGATTAATAGAAAACACAGATAAAAGTATTCACGACGTAGACTCGTGATAGAATTTGATTATACTTCATATAATTTGGTGCAAATTGATATGAATGTTGAATGATAAAACGCAATTTTTACTTTGTATGCAGAATCATACAAAATAAAATTATAAAAGTATTTGAAAGCATTAATCGAGTTCATTGTTAATCGAGATTAATCAGGTTTGTAAGCTTTCGAGATTCCTATTACTATAAGCGTGTATGTATGCTTAAGCCACAAAGTTACTACTGATTTACATTTTAAGATTAGTAAAAATATTATACGCTTTATACCGCGTTGTAGACTTGTAAATAAATTTGTATTTATATAATAATTAAGTTCTGTTCCATTTGTCGAATTATTAGGTTTTAATCTTATCTATTTACACTGTCTCACAATATTTCTGCCTTTTGGGTCCAAGATGCGTGTATTTCTTTAGTATTTATTTTGAAAGGAAATTTTACTTTAATTACAATTAAAACTTAAATAATTTTTACGTTATTAAATTGCGTAACTCATAAACAGATAAACTGTAACTTTATTACTTAATTTTATAGCTTTTTAAAACGATGTGTTCATGTGATTATTAGTTCTTCACAAAACTCGTGTGTGCCATTCGGTGTAGTATAATTATCTGTATTTTAATTAATAGGTATTCTTAAAATTACTACAAGTCTGATTTTTGCTATTGAAACATTCAAATTCTCAAAAAAATAATTTAAGTTAGTAATTTTCTTATGTAGAATAAAAATAAATAAGCTTACATTAAACCCAGCACTAGTCGTCATAGAAATAATTTTGTATGGTTTTTTTAAATAATTTGTTAATAAATAAAAATACGTAATAAATCTTATTTATACACCAAAGTTACACAAAACGTAAATTCCGGAATCAATTTTCAGTCTGCAAACTTTTTTTTTAATTTGTTTCATAATAATTATGTCATAATCAGTTTAGAATCTGTTATCCCAATAAGCATTTATAATCTTTTAAGTTATTTATCATAAATTATATCTTATCTCGCTGTTTTAATTTACAAATGACTGTATTTATACATTGTGTTATATTGAAATTAAATGAAAATGTTTCTCGAATGCGTTTGGTTTTCTTTTCATCTTACTTGATATTATGAAAAACACAATGACAATAAGTTAAAAACATAATAAAATTCACATATCATACATAAAGTTGGTTTGAATACTTTTGGCGACCGATGTGGCGCGGCGGGCGAAGGTCTGCCTGCGACGCGGAGGTTGCGGGTTCGATTCCCGCCTTGGGATAAAAGTTTGTGCGATCTGCAAATATTTATTCCGGGTGTTCTGGGTATTTTATATGCATAATAATAAAATATCTATCTATGTAGGTACATTACATTTTTTTAGTTGTTTTAAGTAGATATATGTCAGTCTTCTAGTACCCATAACACAAGCTCTGCTTGGCTTGGGGCTAGATGTTGTGTGGATTGTCCAGCATTATTTATTTATTTTATTCAAAAATTACAGTTTACATGGAAATGGTGTAAACTAACTTAGCCATTGCCTTTAGTAATACCGCCAAAGCTTTACTATTTACGCCAAAGGCATTCCAAATAGTATTTCCAGTTCAATTTTCGTGGCACCGTCGGCGTCCGCACGGCTTCAAAACACCGCGTCTTACCTGGTGCCTGGCTGCGTTTGAGTGGAAATCAATTAGTCTGCCAATCGCAGGCTCTGTGCTAGCCTTGCATGTGTACTGTCCATGGCAAAATCTATTGTGTAGTTGTTAACTATTATAAAACTGTTAAAGAAACAATAACGAAAATGTATGTCCTCACCCCTTATCTTATAAAAAGTTAGCGCTGACATTATGTCACGATTACCTACGTATGGTAATCAAGACATCAAGTCTGCGCTAACTTTTTATAAGAAAGACCGTAATTCAATAGTGAGATAGTCTGATCATAATTAATAAAAAACTTTTACTATATTATTGGATGCCTCTGCATATATTAACAGGATGAATTCAATAGGTAAACAAGTATTTTAACTTTTTCAAATGAACATCTAAATCCAAAATGTAATAACTTAAAACATCACAGAAAATATATTTCAAACGCATAGTTCAACTTATGCAAAAGCTATAGATATAAATTCAAATTTAAAAAACAAAACAACAGGATTTTTTTCTAGAATTACCATTATTACAAGCTATCTTATCTAATGAGTAATAATTTTACTAATCCTACGTATATCCTACGACCAGCAGATTAACAATCCGCGTGATTTCTGGTTCATCAAACTACTGTTACTGACTGTACCTACCCGTTCCTGTACGTAGGTACAGCCATAAAGCCTGCAAATCAAAGAGCTAGCTCTCAATAGCTGCCGTCAAACTGTTAGAGCAGAAATTACATTGGGATCCCAGTTCGGTTGCAACTGGACCAACTGGATTAGGGAATAGATTGTGTAGTTCCACGAAATCTGAGTTATTGTTGGTTCGGGCTATGTTTGTTTTGAATAGATTGTTCATGGAATTATTTTTATATTGTTATATTTGGTTGTAGTTAAGAAAGGTTGTATTCTTACCCCCTATCTTATAAAAAGTTAGTGTTGACTATAAGTCATCATTACGTATGGTAATCAATACTTCAAGTCTGCGCAATTATAATATAACTTTTTATAAGATAGACCCTTACCCCCTATCTTATAAAAAGTTAGCTTTGACTTTAAGTCATCATTACGTATGGTATAATCAATACTTTAAGTCTGCGCTAACTTTTTATCAGATAGAGTATTTATTGCCCTTCGAAGGTTATATTTTAAGGAGTGACCGAGTCATCGTGTTACTAATTTCTTTTTTTTTTTCATGAAATTTAAATTCAAGGCTCTTATAACGAGCAGTTTGTATGTAAATATAAGACATGTGTATCAGACAATTATTGAATAAATGACATAGGTTCTTGACTTTGACTTTTGTTCGATAATTTAATAGACAATCTTATCTACTATAATTCAAATATAATTGATTTGAAACATAAGCCAAGACTGATTTATTAGATTGAATAGATATTACTTACGTAATTATGATTTGCAAATAATATAAATAAGGTTTCACAATTAAAATTTTGTGTTAGCAATATGAATAAAAATAAAAATCTAAATCATTTAAACTTAATTTACTTACTTAATAAAATGCAAAAATAATGTAGAATATTTTGATTTTTTACCTACTTGTATGTATTATTAGCAAAGAATAAAAAAAGTACAACTTTGTACTGTAAGCATTCATTGTAAATTCTCTCCCTTCTAAAAGGTCATAGTTAAGTTAATTACAAAAGAACTTTTCCAAAAAAACTGTGATAAAAAGAAAGTGCTTTAGACTTCGCAAGTACCTGCTCCAGGGCGTGCAGAAGTAATTTTTCCGTTAACAAAGTTTGTCAATCGAATGGAAAAGTTTTCTTATTAAACTACGGACGAGGCTCAGACGATTCTCGTCCCGTTAATAACAAAATAAATACTAAACATTCATCAGTTTTATAATAAATATTAAATTAATAAATAATGCTGGACAATCCACACAACATCAGCTAGCCCCAAGCTAAGCAGAGCTTGTGTTATGGGTAGGTGCTAGAAGACTGACATACTTAATACAGTACATTACATAGATAGATATTTTTTATTATACATATAAAATCCCCAGAACACAAATAATTGTTATGTATATTAGGTAATTTTATGAGATGATTGAACCCACGACCTATAAAGAAAGTGGAGCTAATACCAATTAACATGTGACGCCTGTCAAATAATTTTATCAAAACATTAGGATTGCTATGAAATAATGCTTCAGTTAATTAAATTTGATTAAAGCAATAGTTAATTCCAATTGCGATTAGGAATTGAATGTGCCGATTTTATTGAAATAGGAGCTTTATCATTACCAACACCTCTTATGTCATCAATGTATTTTATTAAGTATGTCAGTCTTCTAGTTCCCATAACACAAGCTCGGCTTAGCTTGGGGCTAGATGATGTTGTGTGGATTGTCCAGCATTATTTATTTATTTTTATTTTTTTATTATTTTTATCATAGCAATACGAATAATAACATCGTAGGATTATGAAACACCCTTCGCTTTCTAAACTTTGTTGTAGCAGATTTAAAATAACTCTACAATCCTATACATTTTCAAACTTTCGGTATTGTCACTAAAGCCTCTTACAAGTTGGAAACGTGGACAAAATTAAACCGCTTTGACCATAGATAGAGTTATAGTTCTAATGTTTGACTTCAATTGAATTATATTTACTATATTAAAATAATTAAACTATATTTAAATAAAGAGGAAGTATTAAGACTTAAGAAGAGTTAGCAGCCTACCCGGTTGCAAGTACGACAATGTAACAAACGTTGTAACGTTAAAACCTATTGAAAGACTAGAGTGTGACATGTAAAATATTCTTGGATATTTATTTTATTTTTATAAGTAAAAAATTCAGGTACTTCAAGTACGGTTGTTATCTACCCAAAATAATATCAATTAATGTAGGGTCACGTTTTTTATTCCTAAACACGATAAATATCTATGATGGATGAATGATGAATGCGAAGATTTCAAGTACTTTAAGATATCGAAGAAGTTATCTTATTCTACATATATATGTATATAGCACGGTTATATATAACTTATAGCTTATATCCATATTTTGCAGTTATTGGTGCTCCATACGTACCTAACAGGTGGGTAATCACATCGCATTAATAATATCTCAATACGTAACTAGTTGGTATGCTCTGCCTACCATGCTGTGGTCGTGGGTTCGATTCCCACCCAAAACAAATGTTTGTGTGATGAACATAAATATTTCTTCTGTGTCTGGATGTTACTATGTATTCTATGTATGTATTAACAAAAAAATAATGTAGGTACATATTATGTATACTATCAGCAATCCAGTTCCCATATTACAAGCTTTACTTAGTTTGGGGCTAGAGTGTGATGTGTGAAATGGATAGATAGATAGAAAACTCTTTATTAGTACCTACACCAAAGAAATTTCAGATAACAAAACCTGAATAATGGTTACAAAATGAGCAGCCTTATCGCTGAAAGCGATCTCTTCCAGGCAACCAAAATGAAATGTCCGTGAATATTTATTTATTTACAGTGACACAGACCTCACTTTGCCTTCAGCTCTGCAGTCCGCTATAAAGTCCACTTTCAACAAGTCTGTGTGACGCCTCCACCACTCGATGACCACTTCAAAGCATTCCGGATGATCGATTATCACAAAACGATTGAACGTTTTCAAGTTTGCAACAATGGCTTTTACCGTTTCTGAGAGGTTTGAAAATACTGTCGTAAAATTATATTTTTACAAAAATGAAGTAAACTAACTTGAATTGTCCAAGAAATACTCAAAACATATTTTTTAAGATTATTCTTAAATTATAATCAATACTCAATTTATTTACTGTTTTCATATGTTAAGACTAGGTTGTTACAGTACATATTATTTGGTTACAACATATGAACCTTGTTTGAGGGCACTACAATATACAGGATGGTAGGCAGACCGAGGTTTTTTTTATTATTATTGATTAAATAATTACATTAAAATTATTATTTTGATGTTCAAAAAAACTTATCTGGGTTCTTCAAATATTATCGATAAAAAAAAAAGAATCATCAAAACCAACAACTGATAAAACAATCGCGTACCATAATTAGGTACATACAAAAAAACATACAGTCGAATTGAGAACCTCCTTTTTTTGAAATTGAAAAAATCCTAATTTAAGGCTATTTATTGGCACTTAGATTGCGCCATTTTAACAAAGTGTAAGACCATTGAAAACGGCATTGTGTACTGTACGTCACTAAATATGTTTGATGACGGAAATAGGTATGGTGGTGGTACCCCCTCAAACGAATTCTATCACAAAGAGCTCTCTACTAATTTATCTTCCTGTGTAATTAATCTCTGTTTGTATCAAAGACGTGTATCAATCCTATCCATCAAAGGATAGAAGTATTTTTCAATTCTAATTGGTTGTTTTCAATTAAGTACAGTCGCAAAACATGACATAATTCCCAACAGATTCGGGAAATGCAATGCAAACTAACTCTATGCAACTCCCAAACTTAGATGTTAGCAACTATCTATCCGAGCCAGTTGAAGTAGCATTTACGTAGAAAGTAGATAATCACACTTTAACTAAAAAAACGTCCAGATAAATTAGGCCTAACTCACTGGTATCATAGAAATAAAAATAAATAAAAGGTTTATTAATAAAAATAAATAAAAAATAACTCTCAAATTAGTATAAAAAATAGAAAAATCTAAACATATTTATTTTTGGATGAGAAGAGCCCGAAGATCGTGGCGCGTCTTGGGAGAGACCTACGTCCAGAGCAGTAGACTGATAAAGTTAATGATGTTGATGGTGTTAATCGGCATAATTTACACATAATTTTCATTTACGAGCACAAGTTATTTTTTTCTCTTAACTCCTTTTCAAACATTTCAAACCTGTTTTCAGCCTAATTGATGTCCAATGTAGTGCGCAAATTCTAGTCAGCTAGTTTAGTATTGTTAAGGTTTCAACTAATCAGACGTAATTGCTTCAGCAGGACATCCTCATTGACTGATGCGAGGGGTTTGATTGAAAACTGGACCTTCCTGCTTTCAAGGTCATCAATGACCGTGATTTCCACGTAACGTATATTGAAAAACTACATAATTGATTCAAAAAATACTTGATTGCACAAATATTTGTGCAGATTTGTGTAATAATTGAAGAGAATATGTGTTTTGGTTCAACTACTTTTGTGTAGTGTGGAATTTGGTGGTTAAGGTAGTGCTTGAAAAAGGTAGTGTCTTTTTTTGTGTAAAAAGTAATTCAGACACAAAAAAACATCAATATTTGCTGACACATAAATGTTTGTTTTTGGGAATCGAACCCGCAATCCACAATAAAAAAAATCATTAGAGTTTGATTCTACTCGACTCGACCTTTGGTGATACTAATACACTCTGGAATCACATACAATTAGGAAAAAAGAAGTTAACATTGTTTTTTAACTATTCAAATAGTCACTTGATATCGTCTTTATTCCATTACTACCAAGAAATAAACAAACAACATTATGAATAATTTTCGCTCAAAATGGGGCGCAATAATTTGATTGTGCCACTCAATCCAATTTAATATAAACGACGGTCAATTCAAAGGACCTTATTCAATTCCAGTTTCGCAAAGGTCAATTGCCGAAAGGTCGGCGACGAAAGGTAAAACAGGAATAATGAGATGATGCTCTAAACTGGGTTAGGAGGGTAAGAAATATCAGAATACGTGCGAAGCGATAAGACAAATACAGAAGAGGTTTAATCGTGTGGAATTGAAGTCTTTAAAGAAAGTAAATCAGTAGGAGGTAATAGAGCTCTTTGTGATAGAGTACTATCCTCGATGCTTGCAAGCCTTTTTTCCTGTTATTGCAAATGAATAAGAATGTATTTATTGTAAAAATCTGTACATAGATGTTATAAAACTAAGTTAGAACCAACAGTTTATCCGTTCGGACGTACAATATTATGTCTTACTACAGTTATTATTATATTAATTATTAACATAACATTGTGTTTGCCCATTATGTTTTAGAGTGATAAGCGCTTGCATTACCTCAAAAGCTCCGTTTTCAATGGACTTAATGAGACTCAGATAGGCCAGAACGCAACAGTTGATTTATCCCTGTAGAAAGTGCATTTTAATCATTATCTGGACAAAAAGCCATAGGCTTTTAAACAATTTCTAATAGGCAAAGAAAAAATTGCAATACATGTATTTATTTATTTCAGGTGTTATTAAGTATGTATCTAACAATCCAGTTCCCATATTACAAGCTTTGCTTTGATTGTAACTAGAACTTTTTATGTGAGTCCCTGAGTATTTATTAATTGAAATATAAAAGTTAGATATGTATTTGATAAAACGTAATTGCGAGACCTCAAAAGAGCTTCCTTAAAATGAGAAAAAGAAAAAAAACATTTATGAAAAATGATTTCTAAAGCAACGCAGATACGATTGATAATAAAAACTGAAACCCCAGGAGTTTACACAATATTTCAATGATGCGTGAAATCGAGCATTCTTCTCTGCCGTTAAAAGTTCTAATGTGGCATTTACATTAGCCTAATGAAACCCGTCTCTGAAATACTTTTGCAATTAAACTAAGCGGTCTGATTTAGACAGAGTGATGATACCAAAACTATAGAAACATAAAATAAATTACTTTTGGTACACAATCACAAGCAAAAATAAAACAACTATCTAACAATTATAAAGAAAATAGTGACAACATAATGCGGTAAAACACTATTTAAAAGAGCGTTAAAATGCAACAAAAGTTTACTTTTATTTTCATTATATTTAACTACAAAAATAAAAAACTGGGATGACCTCATCAATGCTACAGATAAGGGGATAGATGTGGCAAAATTATACATGAACTATGTTTGAAATTTCTGTTGTGTTCAATTGATACGCAAAAAGAAGAAGAAGACTACAAAAATCTTTATGAACATGGCCTATATACCCATATCAAAAAAATACCTGTCTTTATGTAATATCGATTTTGTAAAATATGACATAGACTAGGTCAAACCAAGTTCATACCATTGCTTCCTCTGATCATTCCTTGTATTTTCTACTCTGACCTGTCAACTGAGTATTTTAACTCGAGGGAAATCAACTTGCAGGATGTAATACCACGTCACAAATCGACACACGTCGCGTTTCAAAATACTTTGAGAATAAGGTTCCTCTATATAATTGAATTGGATGTTTTGTGTTGCGGAGAAAGGAGTTTTTCAATTATTAGATACAACCTTTTTTATAATTATCTGCTTCTTTTTAATTATGGAATTGTTTTAGACTTTGATGCTTTTTTTTTGGTGCGTGATTCGAATGCGTTCGTCTTTTGTTTTAAGTTTTCAGAGACCACAAAAATATGTGACAAACGTAAACGGTATTCGAATTAGACTGCGCGTAAACGTCAGCTCGAGTTTATAACGTTGCAGCGTCATCGCGCATTGTGTCTCGAATACGCTACATTTTCGATTGTCTCTAAATATAACATGATGTGACGTGATAGGTACCTACTCTCTATAATATATAATAAAATACTTAATACTCTATATAATAATACTCTATAATATAAATAAAATACTTCTAATTTTGTTGACATTTTTTACTGTTATATTTGTTAAAAAAAATATGTTCAATTAAAATGTATGTATTTTTACAAATCATTAACATTTTTTTTATTTCTGAGAAACTTTATGCAGACGTACTTTAGTTGAAACTGTCGCAATAAGATGTGATAGTTCTCAGTAAAACGGTCAGAAACCACCACAAGGGGATTTTCAGTTTCAATTAAGTTAGCCGTCTGCGGTTCATAGATAGTGTCCTGTGCTAGATTGAGCTAGATCTGTTTGACAAATGCTTACAAGACCTATTAACGGCAATGATGAATGAGATGTAAGTATATTTTTGGTACTAAAGTTCCCTACATTTTTATAAGTTCGTTGGTTTTTTAGTAAAAGTAGTTTGTAGTAAAAGTTTACACTGTAAATAATTATTGACATTAACTATGACATTAACTAGTTTACACAATGCCATAATAACATCAATATGTCTGAGTATTTCATATTTTGTTTAGATGTATATTTTTGTATCTAAAACAAAAGATCGCAAGGAATTTTTTAACGTGTAAGAACACAAAACCTAACACTGCTAATTACGTGTTAGAGGCGGAAATACAAACTTGATAGATTTTATTATTATAAGTGACTTATCGTGTTTGATTTCATGTTATCAGTAGAGCTCTTTCATTTATTAACATAACCTCAATTCAATATAACTCTATCAAAAAGTGTCAATAGATTATTACGAATAATTAAATAAATAAATAAATAAATAATGCTGGACAATCCACACAACATCATCTAGCCCCAAGCTAAGCAGAGCTTGTGTTATGGGTACTAGAAGACTGACATACTTAATACAATATATTATTACATAGATAGATATTTTTTATTATACATATAATACCCAGAACATAATAACATAATTGTGACAATCGTAAACGTATCGAAACTTCAGTAGGTCTACCATGAGTTTTTACTATACTATATTTACTATACTCGCTAGCGTCTGTGTTGGGTACTAAAATTCGTCATACTAATTTTGACGTAACTACTGTAGTAAAGTCAGGCGATTTTACTGTGACAACTCATGGTAGATATGAACCTATATTCGAGTCACACTGCGCGTCAAAGCCAGTTCGCGTACAATTCGTTGCAGCGTCACCGCGCAGTGTAGTTTGAATACGTAATGATACGAATTTGGTATATAAAATAAAGATTATGTTCGTTTTCATTTTATATTAAAACTCTAAAGGTTTAATAAATATATAATAAATCTTCATGGACAATTCACACTTCACGCTCAAGTCTCAAATTAATCAAAGCTTGTATTATGGGAACTAGATTGCTCATAGAATACTTATAAAGATACATTTTGTTGTAAATACTTATATAGAATACATAAGTTTTTGATATTAGATCAAAAACTTATGTATTCTATATAAGTATTACAGTTTGGTACTAAGAAATACCTGTGTCCGGGTAACTATTGACTCGAACGGGAAAAGCTAAAGTGGTAAGGCTTCAATCGCTTAGAATGTTTAGTCTATTGCTATTGGCTGGTAGATAAGTATTTTTCTGAGCAATACGCTTTACGGGATTGCTTGGTGGTGAATTCTGAGTGTCTGAGTCTGAGTCATTATTACATTGTTATAGAACAATGTAACAATTACTATTTATTTACGAATTATAATTATGTTCTTCTTCTTCTTATCGTGTCGATGCTACAACTGTATTTTGTTGTAGCATCGTGTTGGAAAGATTAGCCAGACTAGACACTGCTTTGCCGTGCCTAGCTGTTACCGGTGTGCGCCACGAGGAGGCTCTTTCCATGCACCCATAATTATGTTACGAATATTACTTCAACGTGGATTTTATCTTTGAACTTCGCTTAAAGCCTGCATGCATACACTTTTTAACCACAACATAAATTTCTCGAAATTAAAAAAGCTTTCATTAGTTTTCTATAAGCTAAAGTCTGATCTTAGAAAATCTTATTACATGCCTTATTTCATACTAGAGGTAGAGACCAATTTCATATAAATGTATGAGATTTTTGCCCCGCAAAGTAATTTTGTTGATTACTTTCGCCCTAAAAATTAAACTTTACTGCTTAAGTTTATTCCGAGAAGGGGAACGCGACTTTCAATTTGGGCCCAAATCCTTCTTATTAAAACAGAATCCCCTATTTGGACTAAAGTATAGTAACAAACATGAACACAAAAGAATACCTAGCACAAGTTTTTTTTTATCTTAAAATAATTAAAGTTTTTTTTTAAGACCAGTACCCCAAGTACGAGTTTGTGCACACACGGATCGCAGAAACGCAAACTCGTACTTGGGGTACAGATGATCTGTATCAAGATTGGCAAACTACAAACTTTTTGATAGTATCTAATACTATTAATAATTATGTTTACTGCAAAATAATCATGATGATTAAGTTTACAAAGGGTTGATATGAAATCATTGATTGGCCTTTTTAATTGTTACAACAATAATTATGTAGGAAAATATATTTTCAATTTAGGCAAAAACTGGCATGCTGGCGGACAGACGATATGTAGATACATATATAATCCAATCAAATTAAACATTTCTTTATTCAATAAAATCACAAGGATCATTTAGAATCGTCTTACATACTAGGTGATTCTAGGTACCTACCAGTTCCACGCGACCAGAGCCTAGAAGAACGGGCAAGAAACTTAACTATGCAACTTTATATTTATCTATGAAAAGAAATCTAGAAAAACCAGCGTTAAAAATGCAGCGCAGTTCCCAAATAGACGGTCTCTTGGTACTGAAATTTTACTGATTCATCTGTAACTTATGGTTTTCAAGAAGCCTCTGCAATCAAATTGTGATCATGTTTGGAAGAGGATTTTTTATGAGCACCCCTACAAAGCCTGAAATAAATTGAAGGACGCAAAGAGTTATCTGTATTGATTGAATTTGAGATACGAAGATCCATGTTTTATGGCTTTCACTTGAAAGGTTATTATTGGACCTAAGCTAAATAAATATTCACGGACATTTCACTTATCAAACTCTAGTCCCAAGCTAAGCAAAGCTATGGGAACTAGACTGCTGATTCAATACTTATATCTATATAATAAAAATGGATTGCTGTTCGTTAGTCTCGCTAAAACTCGAGAACGGCTGAACCGATTTGGCTAATTTTGGTCTTGAAATGTTCCTGGAGGTCCAGGGAAGGTTTAAAAGGTTTAAGAATAATGAAAAATGCTAGGGAATGTAAGAAAAACAAGAATTTAATTTTCCCATACAAAAAGATATTAGCTGTCATGAATGTGACATGACTAGGGGTACTGTAGACTCGATCGAAACCTTATATGAATAAAACAAAACATAAAAAAATATTGATTTTGAGTCGACAACATATATCCGGAAAATTCTAATTATGGAGCATTTAATTAAATTCCAATGGCTCTGACAAACAAACCGCTGTCGCCATCTTTTAATTGTCAGTCGTTGACGTTTCGCGAAAATATTGTTTTGACACTTCTTTATGTTAGACATACTCTTTGTTATTTGTGTTTTTTCTTTAAACCTTTTTGGCCGATTATCGTTATAATCACCATAGAAAAAAGAATACTCTAAAAGTTGAAGGTTTAGTTCAAATGTCATTTAGTTTCGTAATTCATGTAATGGCCAAATATTTATAAGAAACTGCAAGCAAATGCAAATGTGCAGTCGATGTGTGGACTGGAACAACATTATACTCGGTAAGCGGCTCAATATATTTGACTTGACCACATGCATAGCCTGTGTTGAGTTGTCATGAACACGTACAGAAACAGACTCGATTTCTGTACCATTTTTCTTGATAATGGAATGGACCCCTTCATGCGCAAGTTCAACTTGAACTTGAGAATAACCACTTTCGAACCTTTTTCCAAAAAATCAAACTGCTCCTGCTACATCCCAAGATTTATTTGATGACTTTCAGGTAAGTTAATGGTGTAAGTAGGTTACTGAGTAAAGAAAAATGAAAAATAATGCTTATTACCAGATAGAGGTGGGAGGATATACCTACACCTACATACATTCACAATGCTTATTATTATTTGAATATTAGTCTAAAATATTTTCTTCTTTAAGGTGGATAAAGAGTTGACGCTAATCCAAGGTTCACTGATGACTGATGATGATTCTTCGGACAACGAGAAAAAACATCTGCTATCAGTCAGCAGTGAATTTATTTTTTAGAAGAAGAGGAGCAAGAAAACATATCAAATGGCGGGCAGACCCATCAGTACATTCAGTTGGTTATGAATGTGTTTAAAAATGGGTCAAGGCATTGGTAAAATGATAATATTGCCATCAACTTATGTGGGAAGTCCTCGGCGCATGATGCAAAATGAAGAGATAATTTACAAGGCCTTAGAAAAGAACATAGACCCGATTTAATTGCCAGAATTTTAAAACATAAATTGGAGGATTTTTTTAATAAGGAAACATATTTTTGGAATATCGAGTGCGTGGTTTTACACCATTGAATTTCAGAAACGTGGGCTTCCACATGTGCTTATCTACTGATCTACCTGTCAAAGTAGAGAAAAAACTGAGTGCTTAAAACAAATAGATTTACAGAGAGTAAACCTTAAAAATATGTTTTGTAAATTTGTCTTAGTTTATTTTGAATGTTGATTTTTAAAAAAAATAAATTGTGTAAAAAATTTTGCAGTTTTTGTCTACAATATAAAAATAAGTCAGGTTTTCCTGCCTGACGATGAAACTCCAGAACGCACGAACCGATTTCCACGGTTTTGCATTCGTTGGAAAGGTCTCCAACGAATCTAACGAAGTCTCTAACGAAGGTCGCGTTTAGGCAAGCGTAGATAGTGTAGGACGCCCTCCGGCGAGATGGAGCGACGATCTGCGGAGTGTAGCTGGCAAACACAACATGAGAAGAGCCGAAGACAGGGCTCAGCGGCGCGTCTTGGGAGAGACCTACGTCCAGCAGTGGACTGATATAGGTTGATGATGATGATGATGGAAAGGTCTCGGGCTCCGTGACAAAAATAAATAGAAAAGCGGGAAAGAGGGAAAATATCCCGTGCGAAGCCGGGACGGGCCGCTTGATGGATGTGTATAAGTTACTAATAAATTCAAAAATCTGCTTATTTATTGTCTTTAAGGTGAAACAGAGTTCACCAGGACAGCTAAAAAATTATATTAATAGGTATAATTATTAGTTCTAAGATGATGATGACATTGTTGAGTGACTGAAGTTCGGTTTTGAAAGCAGTGTTGTTTGACTCGCTTTTTCTGTTCCTTAGCCCTATTTAGTAATATTATTCGGCTCAAATTGTGACCGCACTTGACGCAAAACTTGAAAGTATCAGCGGTAATAGTGAAGCATTCGTCGCATCTTAACAATTGTTGTCTGCAACTAGGACAGGTATTACTGTTCTTCTCCCGTTCAATCCATTTCTTACAAAACGGGCAATGCATTTTAAAAGTTATTACTTCTGAAAAATAGTTTTGAAATAACAATTATAAGAACGGATATCTATCTACAGTTAGTGCAATCCAATACTTTTCAATACTTTTTTTTAATCAGGGAAGTGTCTATAATCTCATAACGTGACTTATGTGACATACAAAATAATTATGAACATTATTATGATGAACATGTGTAAGTGATTTAACCACTTTTTCCGCACACTATGGGGCCGATACTTAGACTATCTGAGTACCTAGCATGATAGGTTTTATGCACACGTTTTAAGTGACGTTTCAATACATTTTCGCCCTATGCTAGGTGCTCTGATAATGCCTTTATAAGGCTCTGAAATACATATGGTGATACGACGTTCACCGGGTCATCTAGTATATATATATTTTTTTGTAAATACATACACAGAATACCTAGAAACACCCAGTCATAATCATAAACATTTATTCAAAAAAAATCAGGTTCGTAAAGGTGTTAACAAATATTTATAAATTCACTAAAATCTGCCTTTACAGGCAAATTGCATTGGCATTGGTCAAATATTTATGTTCATAAGACAAACATTTGCTCTGGGTGGGGATCGAATCCACGACACACAGAATGAAAGGCAGAGCTACTACCAACTGAGCTGTGATGCCTGTCAAAAGTTATCTGTATTGATTGAATTTGAGATACGAAGATCCAGGCTTTTACTTGATAGGCTATTTATTATATTGGATTTCGCTTAATATTGATATATGTAGACTATCGCGATCAGAACTCGCAGTAAAAGAAATAATAAAATAATATGTAAATGATAAAATCCGTTTAATTTACCTTTTTACTATAACACGTTAATATAAGTAGTGATTGCTTAAACAGGTGAATGATAATATGTATTTATCAGACCAGATGGTACAGAATATTTATATAGAGCATTTTAGCAAATAGTTTTCTATTGCGATACTAGAAATTTGGAAGTCAATTCGGTTGGTTTCACTGACAAAAAGAAGAAAGAGCTAATTAGATAACTCTTATTTGATTAACACACAAAACATCGTTTCCTAATAGGTTTGAAGGGAAAATTCTCCACCATTTTTTTGACGTGACAACGTCTTATAATTCGATAGAGCCGGCTGCACGCACGAAAAAACATGACTCATGAGGCGTTATGAGGCGTTCTGGTTCTGAGGCGTTCCATGAAGTGACGTTGTCACGTTCAACTATCGTCAGTAAACCGACTTTACAGACAACCATTTCTTTTTTCAAAAACAAAAGACACGGATGTTTGACAGTGGTAGAATTGCCTGTAGTGTAGTGTATGTAGTGTATATATAGTGTATTGACGGAAAGAATCTACATATAAAAGAACAAGAAGGGAAAAGAAAAGTTCAGCATCCATTGATCCCAAACACCGAAATGGCATCTGAAGATAAAATAGTCTACTTTAAATTATATTCACGGTACAATCTCTGAAGTTTCTCGGATCTGCGAATGGCCAAGTTGGATGAAACTTTACTCTTTGCTGAGCTGAAAGTTTTGTGTCAGTAAAACCGCATCGACATCTAAAGATATTTTGAAATAAATATTTAATCTGGTAAGTAATTTTATGTGTAAATTCTATGCAAACTATCAGTATAGTATAGTAGCTACTTACCAAGTACATACATCAATATTCACGGCCGGTTTCTCGAACTATGATCAACGAAAAAATCCCAAGAAAAAATAGGTTTTAATTAAATTAGTTAAATTAATACATCATTTTAATATAGTATTCTAAAAGTAATTTAGAATTAGATAAATCAACGCTGCCTTTATTGAAATATATTAGTTTTATCACCATACTTATAAGTGTTTAGTGTAGACATACTACTTGTAAGATATTAATCAGTTATACACACAGTTTCATCCACATTCAAAGTAAGGATCTTCCAGAATAATAAAATATACGTCAATGGCTTTAAACATGTCTTAAATTTCCTGTTGCTCATAAGTATAAGGTAAATAATTATTTACCTTGAACTTTGTATGCTGCTTTAGTACGACATGAATATTTGCTAGTGTGTAAAGCCGGGAACAGAAAACACACACAATTTGTAATAATGCTAAAAAATAAGTAAAATTTAAGACGATATAATGTAGGAAAAAATCTCGTAGTGACGAATGAACTATTATAAATTGACAAATTGAGTGAATTTACCTGATTTGATAAGAATACTAGTGTGAAAATCAGCACATGTAAGTCCCCGTCTGAAAATAACGCAAAAGATAATAGACTAGTGAAAATAATCAATAGTAGATAGCGATAAGACAATGATACGCATGAATTTATTTAGTATGGCTTTATCAAACACTTCGACAACTATTGTGAACAATGGAAGAAAAGAAAGAACTCAGTGATCACAAAATGAAGCATTTTGCAAAACTACACGAGAAAATACAAAGCAAATATGCGGACATGCAAAAAAGACTTGAAAAATCCAAATCAGTTGATACGATTACGTCGCTAAAAGATGATTACAGTTACAAAGATAAATGTATCAGTCATGATAATTTACACGAGGCAGATGAGTACGACAATGTGGACATTGATACACACTCTATAACAAGAACAGTGATTGTGGAAGAAGTTACAAGAAGAAATGCCAGATTCCACGATGTTCACGAAGAAGAAAGTGCTCGAGTATCATTGTCTATGGACGATTTTATGATCATTGAACAGGAAGAAATCGATCGTGAAAATAATGAATACAACAAACAATTTGACTTTAGTGTTGAATCGTAAGTTATTTTCATTTATTTGATAACCTAGTATTAGTAACCTAATATTTAATTATACCTTGTGTATTTTTTATGACCTCAATGTTGGTTAACAATATGGTTTATTATTTGTTATTTTTAATTTTATTGCAGGATAAACGATGTCGGTGGTGACAGTGACAGCTGCGGCGCAAGTCTGCCGTCAACACCACCCCTCAGAATATCCATCCGAGACAGGATTAGCTCTAAAATAACGGCTCACAGGGTGAAGCGGAGAGCGGAAAAAGTAAATTCAGCAAAGGAAAACAAAAAGAAAGAAACTCGCGAGAAAGTCGAAAAGGTTCGATTTGTATTTACATTTAAACTTGCTTTTGTTCCGTGTCCGATTCTCCAAAGCTCTTTTTAATGTTTCGCTAAATGGAAATGTTTTGTTCATTTTTCTACTTATTTTGAATATACAAAATCTGGATCTACAAAATCCATCGTTTAGACTATAAATTAGTGAGAGATTTATTGATAAGGTCTGATTAAATACACAAAATATGTTTTTTTTTTTTTTGGAATTCCAGTTTATTTTGAGTAATACAACAAAACAAGACTATGTAAGAGCATTCAAAAAGAGCAAACTAGCAACGCTGACGATTGCTCTAATAGAAGCGAGTGGTTTCGAAAATGAGGCAACAGAAGAAAAACCTCGCTTTATGAATTGTCGATTTAGGTAAGTTTTAGGTAAGACATGAAAGAAAATGTAAAATCAAGTAAGTAGGTAGATATTGTTTTTTTTTTAGTAGGTTGATGACTCTTCCAGGATGCCTAGAAAAGTATTAACTAGAAAAGTACCTGCAACAAGGTAGTAATTTAGACATAATAAATTTCAATCAAAAGTCTTAAATTAGATAAGACACATTACATCATAATTAACGGTTTTTTTGTGAATATTTAGGGTCCCATATTAACTAATTTAAACCAAATAAAGGAGTAAAAATCATTGTCATTTCCAGGTTAGGATCTGAGAAACATAAATCTAAGGTAATAAAGAGCCACGAGCCGGTAGTGAAATGGCAAGAATTATTTAATTTCGGCATGTATGAAGAAAATATGTTGGAAATTACGCTCTGGGATAAAGATGTTTTCATCGGCAGGTTGTCAAGCATTTTCATTTGAGATATATTAACTCACATTTTAATGTAGAATATTTCATATATGAATATATTTAACTTACTTAAGGCGACAGGTAGGGTGAAATTTTTCATAATAAATAAAAATGTCAATAACTTCCAACTTTATGATTTATTTATTATATCTACACACACGTTAAACTTGTAACACGGCATAGTTTTTGTCGTGGTGGTTAAACTCTAAACAGTCAGCGTGGCAACGTCACAATTTCAACTTCAGCAAAACTGCTGACAACGACGCAAAACACATAATGAGCCGCGCACAGTTCGGATAGTCAAACTCTAAAGCAGCGCCTTATGAATATTTGCGAGCACACAGCAATCAAACACTTATAATTCCTAAGGCGCTACTCTTCTTCTTCTTTAAACACCTTAATGTAGAATATTTTTTTAGCAACACACAAGATACGAACCATAAGAATAGCTGTGCTGAGTTTGGTACCAAACAAATCTGCCAAACCCATAAAAAATGGAATCTAAAACCACACTTTTGCAAAAGGTGTTGGTACTAAACTTACATTTAAAAGTAAACTATATCCAAGAGCACACATTTTGATTAATAACACACTAGTTCAATATATGTGTTATAGGAAATAATAAGTTTCACAACTCCACATGCTATCACTTTTTCTGAAAACAGTTTTCGGTTTCCCCAAAAACACGCATTTGGCTATACCCGTCACCTTAAGCAGAACTTTAATAGCTATATTCACTTTTACATGTAGTAATTGCTATTGTGATATAAAATACGTTAAATAACTATGATGTATAAAAAAGTTGTGAAAATCATTTTATTTTTACAAGTTTCTGGCTTATTAGTAAAAATTAAAAGAGCAAGGAGATTAAAAACTAATTATTTTTTGGTACCCAAATTAGATAGATATTAATTATAAACTTTATATTTTCAGAAGCATAATCGACTTATTAGAGTTGCATAAAGAAATGACCCATCAAATGAAATTAGATTTAGAATGTGACACAGGAAGTGCCCAGCTGTTCATTTTGCTGACCATATCTGGTACAGCATTAGTGAATAACCTGATGGACTTGGAAGACTACCAGGAGACACTGAGGCGACTGTCGACAGATAGGAAACAATATGTAAGTATGGGTTTGAAGCTGTACATTATTTCAGTTCCATGGACCATGTGACGTTTTGAAAGCATACGATCTTCAAATGTGGGTTTTAAGTTGATAATTGTATGATGAACATTTTCTAATAAGTATGTAAGTACTTTGTGTACGTCACGACCCAAAAAGGGGCGAATTCATAGGCCGCGCGAGAGAAGCGTCTCAGTTTCAAGACAGGCTAAAAATGCTCTTCTATCTATTTGTCAGTCTGTCCCTTAGGATATCAATTCATTTACTCATTTAATTTTATCTTTAAACTCATTTTTGTTTCCAGACCTGGTACCAAATCAAAAACAAAGCAAAAGGCGTGGGCTCGTGCTCCATCATAGTTTATGGAGCAAAAGGACTATCTGGCAATGAATGCTACTGCATCGTAGAACTTGGCAACGATAGGTTACTTACACATACGGACAGCAAAACGAACGACCCGAACTGGATGAAGATATTTACATTGTGAGTTTTACTGTGAATTAAAGAAAACTATGACATTATTCTTAAACCACAGAGTGGATCCCTCGACATGCAAGGCGACGGCGTGGAAGACCCAGGATGAGATGGCGGGACGAGCTGGACTCTATACGTGCATCTAAGCACGTGGCCTGTCACTGCATTAGATCGCTAAGAGTGGAAGGAGGGAAGGGAGGCCTTTGCCCTGCAGTGGGACGACAGTGGCTAAATAAATAAATAATAAATAAATAACCTAAGAAAACTAGTTACGATAAGAACATTATTATTATTGTTTTTTATGCATTCAGTCGAATAAATAAATTGAAGTTGATTCCATCAGCCGCCTAAAATAGCCACTTTTATGGTTAAATGCCAATTTGATTAAATTGGCTCAACATAGAGCAACAATTTTATTGCTTAATTAGTAATGGTCATTTTCCCTTTTCCCTGCTTTAAGTTGGAGATGAATAGTCATCGTCATTGGCCAGACTTAATTGCCTTTTGGGCTCAGTGGCGCGTCTTGGGAGAGATCTACGTCCAGCAGTAGACTGATATAGGTCGGTGATGATTCTCCCTTTCCCTTATTTGAAGTTGGAAATAAATAATCATCGTTATTGGTCAAACTAAATTGCCTAAATACTTAATTGTCTATTTCTATCAAAAGTCTTCAATAGTATTAAAATATTATGACCTGTTTTAGCATTGTAACTGACATTACGACTATCCTAGAAGTAACAGTTCACGATGAGAAGAAATCCGAAGATATTGGTAAAGTATCCATTCCCCTGCTCAATGCAAATAACGGAAAGAAAGTCTGGTATGCACTAAAGGATTGTACACAAAGAGATCGAGCAAAAGGGAATAACCCACGTATTTTGTTGGAGATAAGAGTTACTTGGAGCCCAGTGAGTACATACTTATAAAACACAAAATGGATCAATTTTAGCATTACATCTACAAACTTTGTGGTTTTCGAAATGCTACTTAATTAAGTAAACATTTTAAAATGGTAAATAAATAAAATAAAAAGACAATTTAAGGATCTACTCAAGAGAGACAGATGAAACTTGCATGCACTTTAGCACCTCCTTATAATAACACTTTATCGGTCTATCTTATAATAAGTTAGCGCAGACATGATTGTCCTGATTACTATACGTCATGGTGACTCCAGACATAATGTCAACGCTAACTTTTTATAAGATGAGGAGAGACAGAAGGACGTATTTTGTGTTACTATTTTTGGTTATACATACATCATGTATAGCACCATCTATCATGTATAGCCAAAAATAGTAACACAAAATACGATCGGCAGCAATATTCAAACGCGTCATACGCTCGTCAAATTAAGGTGAGGTAAGTCTCCAGATAGCCTCCTGTGCCCCGCCATTGGATGAATAATGCGATTTATTTGTATTATGAGAATCTAAACTGACAGTTTTACAAAAATAGCTTGAACTTTTAGTTGATAATAAAAAATAGAACCTCGTATTTCTTTATATACCTACCCAAAAATTTTTGGAGATATACAAAATTTGACTTGATTTTTCTTTTTTTCTACAATCAGTTTTATTGTAAGTACTACTAAAATTATAAATCACAACTTCCTTCAATGAAACATTTATTTATTATATTTGCAATATTTATAGATATCACAGATAGATATCGTTAACCGCACTTTAAGTGACAGGTGCCACAACCTCGGTATGTCACTTCTTTCGCGCTATTGTTTATGGGTTCGATTCCTACCAAAACATTACAATTTGGTTAACATTTATTTTTGTTTAGTTTCTGTATCAACTAGCTATGTTAAAAAGTACTAAGTCTACTTAAGTATAAAGAATCTTGTATCTCATAGTTCAAACTTCGTTTAGTTTAAAAGTTTGAGTTTGCCTTACATTGTGTGAAATTTCCATGAATTTTAATCAATATATTTTAAAATCGCGAACATATAGAATATGTATGAACAATTTGTTTTGCATGCGATATTGTCGATATTAGTTCATAAAATATGCATGAAATTTCATTTGTTTTCAGTTGCGAGCTGCAAAACGGGTCATAAATCCAAAAGAAGAGAAATATTTAGAATTGAATGACAAATTTCACAGGCACATATTCGCACGGAATTTATCGAGGGCAAAAGGTGTATTCGCCTGGATAATGGAAGCATTTCGGCTTGTAAAGTATGGAATTCCTATTCATTATAAATTTCGTTGTTTTTGTCAGTTTATTGCCGCTAGTTTTACAGGCATCTGTGTCATTGCATTTCCTTTAAATTTTAAATTTTTTTGTATTAGCCTTTTTTGCCTTCTTCTCCTTCTTCCTGCCCTTATCCCACTAGGTGGGGTCTTTTTTGCCTTATTTTTTGTAAATGTTTTTTTTTTCAATGACTTTCGTTTTTTCTTTAGCTAACACTAGTTAGTCACTATCGGTCTCTCTTATACAAAGTTAGCGGAGACTTGAAGTATTGATTAACATACGTAATGATGACATAAAGTCAACGTTAACTTTTTATAAGATAGGGGGTGTATCTTTGAATAATGTGAAATTATAGTGTAATTATGTCAATCATTGTATAATATGTACTTTAATTTTCACATAAAATAAGAAATGAGAGTAAGTACCTATTAAGTGATTTGTAATCTTGAGAAAATTAATAAAGATCTTAAACTTATTTATTATCTATTATATTATATTTTTTTATTTCAGAACGTGTTTCGAATGGGAATCAAGACGGTCAAATATAGTAGGTTTGACAATATGGCTGTTATTTTGTTGGTTCTTCAAAATGTGGATGCTACCACTTCTTCTTCTTCTTCCGTTCTTCTGGTACAAACCTGAAAAATACTCACTCGTACATTGTAAGTACCTGTTAGAATGAAATAACACAATAATCGTAAATTCTCTTAATTTATGATTAAAATTAAAATAAAATTTAAGTATTTCGCTTTTTTACTTGTATCTGATTCTAGTTAGGTACCTACTAAAAGTAAATAATTATTTGGTAAGACAGTCAAAAACTTGATAATATAATTTTAATATTTTAGATAGAGATCCCACTAATATTTTAATACTTTTGTTATCCAAAAACCAATCATAAATTCTAGAAAGTTCAAATAACTCAAAGTTCGACAAAGTAATACGAAATGATTAAATTATTTTCCGAATTAATTTCAGGGAGGAAGTATTTTAATAAAAAGGCTTCTATGGAGCTTGTTGAATCTTCTAAGAAGGATAAGGTATGTAAACCGTTTAGGGAAATAAAATTATGAAAATTCATGTCAAAGTAGGTAAGTAACTTACCTACTAATATAATATTGCGTATACACGATACTGAGAGGCTGTCCAGCAAGGGGAAACTTGCGATACCGAATATCCATTCAGTTGCAGTTCAGTTTTCGATGATTTTACTATAGTAACTCATCAGTATACCGTGGCATTTTTGTGGACTGACGTGAGCTGTTAAAAATGACGTCAATGCCGCGATTTAGCACGTGGTCTACTTGATTTGAGCATGGCCTACCTGATTTAAGCATGACCCACCTGATTTGAGCATGACCTACCTGATTTTTCGTTAATTCTATCAAACGGTATGAAAATTGATCATTCAAAATATCAATAAAAGACGAAGAAGAAAACTGAACTGCAATTTGATCAAATAACAGTTCAAAAACATTTCAGTTGTCAGGTTACCCCCCTTGGCAATATTGCTGTACTGGATCACAATGCAGATAAGAGTTTTACATCAAAATTTCAATTTTAATAAAGACGATACAACCCTGTCTCCCGTACTGGGAATTGTAGGTTTGATTTCCATCTAATACAAATTTTTATGTGCTGAGGATGGGAACTTAAAAAAATTGAATTAAATATAAAAAAACAGAAAGTCATTTATTCAACGATTCTGGTTTTTATTTACTTGATTGCCCAAATATACCTCATAATCTACAAAACTTAGCCAATAATAGTGAAACTTTTTTTAATAAAACCTTTTTCAGGAAGAGAAAAACACCTCGTTGAGACAAAAAATAAACAGCTTACAAGAAATGGTGCAGACTGTTCAGAATTTTATCGGAAAGTTTGCGAGTCTCGGCGAGAGTATTAAAAAGTAAGTTATTATTTTTTAATCCCATTCCTCCCATCGTATCGGGAAAGTTCGATCCTTCTCCATTTCCTTTAAATGTTTTTCAGAGGATGCTTTTTTATAAAGAACACAAAAACGTTCACGTGATATTAGTTAGATCATTTTGATGATATCCCCCTATCTTATAAAAAGTTAGCGTTGACTTTATGTCATCATAAAGTTTAAGCAAGTTTCTTGCTCGTTATTCTAGGCTCTGCTCGCGTGGAACTGGCACCTAGAATCACCTAGTATGTAAGATGATTCGAAATGATCTTTGTGATTTGATTGAATAAAGATATTTTTGATTAATTGATATTGTAATCAATACTTCAAGGCGCTAACTTTTTATAAGATAGACCGTATAGGTCTTCTATTTTATTACAAAATTCTATTAACTTCTGCACAATTTGTAAATCGGTCCACTCTTGTTATTCCTGTTGCAACACCCTTATTTGGGTACATTATGTAATTGTACCTAAATAGTCATCGAAGGTTTTACATACTACACAAATAATAATATAAAAATTACATACATTGAATAAAGTTTATTGCCGAAAAGCGGACAATGTAAATAAAATTGATGAACTAAAACTAAAGATACTAGGCTATTGTTAGTTACATTGAAAATGCTGTTTTTTTTTAAAAGAAGAAGAACACTTTTGAATATTTTTTTACCGATGAAAAAAAACGGAGGAGGTTCTCAAGTCAACATTTAAACACATTTTTTTTATGTGTGTTCAAGCATAGGCAGAGTATTTCTAGTGGGAGAGTATTATTTATAAATATTATAATAATTTTTCAGCCTTTTTAACTTTACGGTGCCGTTCCTGAGCTTATTAGCTATCATCATGATCTCAGTCGTAGCTTTAGTAATGTTCCTCATACCTGTGCAATACATCTTCATGATTTGGGGTGAGTACTTATTATATTTTAATTTGATTTAGATTGCTGATAGAATATCATCACACACACATTTTGTTCCCCGTATAAATGGAACCCACGACCCACAGCATGGAAGGTAGAGCAACTGTGACGCATGCCATTTATAAAATTGTTTTATCGATGTTAAGCAGAAAATTAATAAATATTGACTTTGGACAGACTTCAAAAAAGAGTTCGATTTGTGTTTTTTTTACTCCGCCAATTTGTGAACCGGCAATTTTTTTGTTTAATCATACTTCAAAGGTCCCATATGAATTTTACTGAAATCTCTGACTAGTATTTTATGAGCAATCTTTACTAATGAGTTATTGATAGATATTAATTATTATGAAGATTGAAGTCAGTTTTGCTTATTTTTGTAAAAAACATAATTATAATTACTTACTAATTCAGAAAAGATTTTCTGATTAGGAAATAACTTAACATTTTTACTCAACAGGAATTCACAAATTTACAAGAAAAATATTGCGCCCGAATAGAATACCAAATAATGAAATTCTGGATCTGCTTTCGAGGGTTCCAGATGATGAGACTTTGGTATGTTACTTACCTTCTTCTTCTTTAAATTCGACCTTCCTATCAATAGGACAGGCAGTTCTGTTAGTGGCAAGTAGTTTTTTAAATATATGTCAGTCAAACAAACACGGCTTGAATCATGATTCAGTTCAACAGATTTTTTTTTAAATATAATAATAACAATTTTTTTTATTTACTACTAGTAGTACGCCCCGGCTTCGCACGGGTAGCCTATATAAATAAATATCATTATAATATAGCTAATTATGTTACTCAGTGTAAATGTATTTTCGAAATGATAAAAAATATAGACCCTATAGTATGTAACCCCCCCCCCCGCATATACTCCCGTGACCGGCAGCGGCGCGGCGCCCGCTGACTTTTTTCTAATAAGTACTTACATTTTTGAACTCGTGATATCTTTCGAATGGAATGTCCGAATTCAATAATTTAAAAAGCAATAGAAAGGTATTGAAGCAGTCTTAATTTTAAAGTAATTTATTTAGATAAGGATTAATACCTAAGTACAAATATAGAACGTTTTCTGGCGTCGTCATTTTAATTATATTTTTTTGATATTAAAACACTTATTATGACATATCTATAATAGTTAGACATATGCTGTCGCTGACTTTTTTGTGGATGATGATGTGTTCTACAAAATTGTAGTACATAATTTCTTTCTATCATCAATAGTTTCCGCAGCGCACGCGATGTAAGGAATTTCTTATACACCTTGGGTTACATAATTGAAGTTTTAGTAAGGATCCCTAATTTTTATGAAAATATAATATAGCCTATGTTCAGCACAGATAATGTAGCTTCACAACAGTGAAAGAATTTTTGAAATCGGTCCAGTAGTTTCGGAGCCTATTCGATGCAAACAAACAAACAAACAAACAAACAAACAAACAAACAAACAAACAATCAAATCTTTCCTCTTTATAATATTAGTTTAGATTATTAATAATTGAATAAGTTTGTCTGTAAAATAATATGATATTTTATAAATACTTTTATAGATATTTTGAGCTTTTATATGTTTATTTATTTATGGCATAATCACACTTAGTAAATTTATTAGTATAAGACGTCGGCGGCGTGCTGCACCATTAGAGGTGCGGCTAAGTTACATATCTAAACTAATATTATAAAGAGGAAAGATTTGATTGTTTGTTTGTTTGCATCGAATAGGCTCCGAAACTACTGGACCGATTTCAAAAATTTTTTCACTGTTGTGAAGCTACATTATCTGTGCTGAACATAGGCTATATTATATTTTCGAAAAATATTGGGATCTTTACTAAAACTTCAATTATGTAACCCAAGGTGTATAAGAAATTCCTTACATCGCGTGCGCTGCGGAAACTATTGATGATAGAAAGAAATTATGTACTACAATTTTGTAGAACACATCATCATCCACAAAAAAGTCAGCGACAGCATATGTCTAACTATTATAGATATGTCATAATAAGTGTTTTAATATTAAAAAAATATAATTAAAATGACGACGCCAGAAAACGTTCTATATTTGTACTTAGGTATTAATCCTTATCTAAATAAATTACTTTAAAATTAAGACTGCTTCATTACCTTTCTATTACTTTTTAAATTATTGAATTCGGACATTCCATTCGAAAGATATCACGAGTTCAAAAATGTAAGTACTTATTAGAAAAAAGTCAGCGTGCGCCGCGCCGCTGCCGGTCACGGGAGTATATGCGGGGGGGTTACACACTATAGGGTCTATATTTTTTATCATTTCGAAAATACATTTATACTTAGTAACATATTAGCTATATTATAATGATATTTTTTTATATAGGCTACCCGTGCGAAGCCGGGGCGTACTACTAGTTTTTTATATTTATGTTGTGATATTTAGGTAAATTTTGAGTGAATTAAAAAAATCTCATAAAAGATAATCTTAGTCTAATTCCATTTCATTTGATCATTGATTTTTTTTTTATCCTTTATTTATTAGAGAGGGTTTAATCAACATGATTATGCAGCCACCCTCGAGAAGGCGATCATTGGTCTGTTTAGTCTAGAATGCCTGGTTAGTAATTAATACAATATGCTATACAAGCAATCTGTTCAGGTTGGACATAATTACGGTGTAAGCTCTGTCTATTGATAAATTAATCTATCATACATAGTGCTTAGGTTGTAAGCCAGATATCCATTAGCAATATGCAATAATTCATTATCTAATTTGATTTTAAACTTAATTAAAAGTATTCTAGCTGATTTGTTGACTTAAATAAGAAATTATATTTTGTGTAAACTAAAATAAAATTATAATGGACATTGTACTGATAATCTTGTTTCAGCTCAATATTCAAGAGTTGCCGTTAGAAGAACTGCCTGAAGAAGACGTCATAAAATGATCTCAAAACTTAGTCATAATAAATTAGGATATATTGAAAAATGATCTTTTAGCTTTACCTATTTATAGCTTAGTTCCTACTAACTCTCATATTGATGGTTACAATTTTAATTAATTTATATATTTTTTTATTAACTGACTTAAAAAAACTAATAAATAGTTTAGTAGAGGAACAATTACAGCCTACCTACTAGGTAAAAATCCACTATGCCCAGCTAAAAAGTTCAAAAAGTATTCCTGGATACAATACCAATCAGTAGACAGCCCTACTTATAGATCGACATCAGTGATCTGCCTACTTATATCAGTGATCTGCAGATAGTTTGATTGTTTCCTGAGTATTTTGAAATTTTCTCTATTTAAAATGTTACTTAAGGTTTTAAGTTGTTAAGTATGTAAAATAAAATGCCTGTTTCACATAAACTTTCGTTTTATACTTCTTATTAGTCAACTATATTTAATTCAATCTAAATTATCAAAATTGGTTAAATATTACAGAACGTTGCAGTGTATTTATGTCATCGGGTTATTTTTTTATGAATGCATAATTTATTATATAACAATATGTTGACAATCTACTTCATTCATATCATATTAAAAAAATATCTTTTATTATAAAAATATGATCTTAATTAGATATTTTTTTTTTAATTTAAATACTTTGCTAATTACCCGCTTTAGTAGTAATTGAGTAGTGCCTTTGTCTTTAATGACCTAGTAATCTACCTAGTATTTAACCGCGCTCTAGATACACTTGAAAATTAGCCAGGTTGTTGCAAATTAAACTGACGGAAATGTTGCAATATTTACATTTATTTCTCGTTCCGGTACTTAAGATTAAAACGATTAAAATCATTAATAAATAAGCACAATAAAAATATTCTTAAACTTACTAATAAAAACGTTAATCACAGGTCACAATGATGCAGTATTTTGTACAAAACTTTCAAAATTGCAGTTAAACAATAATATCTTTTCCGAGTCTGTCGAACTCATTGGCAAAGTAGATCATATCCTTGTGGTCTAGAGCCGAGTTTTGGAAAACGATGCGGAAGAAATTGACAAGGTCACCCTGAGGTTGATACGTGACCATCATGCTACCTTCCTTAATCATTAGTTCCTTTATTTTCGGGGCAACCTTGTGGAGTCTTTCTTTATAATCTGGTTCGTTTTCCAATCCGCGCAAACACTTAGGAACGTACCAGAACATGATATTGGTGCATTCTGGTTGGTCGATAACGAGTTTGAATCCGTCCCTACTCCGGATATGTTCGAGGAAGTATTTAGCGTTGTCGAATAGCGTGTCGATATGTTGCTCGAAGCCTTCAGTTCCTTTTGCCTTCCACATGAACCAGAATTTTAAGACATCAGCGCGACGACCGCACTGAATATGTTTGTCCCCAGTGTCGTATGTCGTGTCGTAGAACTTATCTTTCTGGAAGAGATATGTGGCGTTGGATGAGTGACCTTCTTTGAGCACGTTTTTGTGTCTGATGAGGAAGGTCGAGCATTGCTGCGGGGCTGCCAGAAGCTTGTGAGGATTCCACGTCACTGAGTCCGCTCTGAAAAAGTAACTTTAGTTAGTTTTGACAAAATTGTATTAATATGACATAATTGTAGTATTGTTTTTGTATTTATTTATTGCTGAAATGTACATTTTATTTTAGCTTAAGGTTAGTAGTAGCAACGGCGGATCCAGGGGGTGGGTCATGGGGGTCATGACCCTCCCTGAGCTGGTTCCAGGATTTATATATTTTGTCACCATACAGATTTAATGTAACTACATACCTTCAATATTTAGTTAATTTAATATAATAACTTTGGTGGCAAATGTTTGGGAATTACATTATCAAAATTAAATTATAAGTTCTTGACTTGACCACGACTATGTGACCCCCCCTGGCGCCAAAGCTGGATCCGCCCTTGGAGTAGTAGTTACAAGTGAGTAGGTACATGCACCCTACAAGGGCACTGCAATGTAGGTTTATTTACTAAAATTGATTTGATACATGTCAAATTGATTAATAGGGGTGTGATATGAATGTCTTAAATTACATTAAGTTTAATTAAGTTAATTACACAAAAGGTGCAAATTAATAAATATTTTTTTATTATAGTTTTATGCTGATTAGTGTATCCTATCCTACCATAACAATAGACGATCTTCTAAATAAATTTTGCAACATATAAATACGTTTGACTTTGAAAGAATAAATATAAATATTTACGGACAAATCACACATCACACTCCAGTCCTAAACTAAGTAAAGCTTGTATTATGAGAACTAGATTGATGATAGAATACTTCTATAAGTAGGTACATTTATTTTAAGAAAGTAGATGTAACATAATAAAATCATAGTCAATGAATGATATTACTCGGATGGTTTTTTTTAATTATACGAAGCGTGAACTTGTATAATTGGGCATTTAGTCAAGCTATACTAGTAATTTTTATGAACATTTACTTAGTGAGCAAAATTGTTTCTAGAGGTTATCTAAATAACGAAACCTCGAGCCGACCTCGACAACTTTGCGTTCATTGCTTCCACTGCAATTACAGGTCCCCTTCGCGAACCAAATTAATTGGTCGCGTAATTGTAGTCATACCAGAGAGGGAAAGTAAGTCCAATAGACAGGCGTCACAGCTTAGTTGGTAGTAGCTCTGCTTTCCATGCTGTGGGTGCGATTCCCACCCAGAGCAAATGTTTGATGAACATTAACATTTATCACTGTGTCTGGGTGTTATTATGTATGCTATGTATGTACTTGCAAAAAAAATATATAAGTACTTAGATATTCTATCAGCAATCTAGTTCCCATTAGAAACAAACTTTGCTTAGTTTCGGACTAGAGTGTGATGTGTGAATTGTCCGTGAATATTTAATGAATTGAATACTCACAGTTCAATACCGCTCAAGAGATGCCTATGTTTCTTTGACATCAAAGCGCCGCCGCCCCAAGCCGCGTCTACATGCAGCCACAGATTGTACCGTTTGCAGAGACCAGAGATTTCCACCAAAGGGTCAAATGCACCATAAACCGTTGTCCCAGCTGTAGCCGTAACTAAGAATGGCGAAGCGCCATCATCAATCGCTTGGTTAATCTTCAGTTCTAAGTCTGTGACGTCCATTTTTCCAACTGAATCGGCTTTAACTAGAATGCAGTTGTCGCTTCCTATTCCCATGAATGTGGCCAACTTCTTTGTGGAGTAATGGGCTAGTTCAGATGTAAAGAGAACTAGCTTGGGAACTGCATAGACTCCTTTGCTCTAAAACAATAAATAAAGACTTATGACTCACTCATATTAGCATCGTTAATGTTATGTGCAATGTTATTCCCTATAAAAAGAAAACTAAGTATGTTCAAAACCGTGATAGTTTCAAATATTGCAATGTATTTTTTATGTAGACTTTAAGATTTTCCGCAAACGTTTAATATTTCCTGTTATCCCTGTTTCAGTGAGTTTAGTGAAAGATTTTCCTGGTCTTACGCTACGCATAATGCATCTATGGAAAGCCCTACAGGAAGTTTCCTGTAGCGTAAGAGCTTCGTCACAATTACTGGTATGGTAAGTGTTTCATCGTGACGAGTGGTAAAGTACCGTGGTGATTTGTCTACGTCAGCAAATATATTATATTAATCACAAGATCATTGTATAATTGGCTTTAAAGAAGAGAAAAGAGAGAGAGGTTGAGAAATACAAACGTTGATGGCTCCATGTCGAGATTCCGCATCGTGTTTTGTTTCTTCAATCGAATATTTATTACGAGAAAAAGCATAGTCCTTATTTATATTAATTGAATTGTCGACTTTGATGAAACTACGTCACGTTAATTCTCAAAATAATATGTTTATGGGTGTTATTTGTCAGCTTATGTTTTTTTGTACCCAACATAATCTAAAACCCAAAAGAAATGGATCTTACCTGAACGATAAAAGTAAAAACAATGAAACAAGACAACTTGTTTAATAAAAAGCAAAACACAATCAATCAACAATTTTAATTATGCTAAAAACGCAAGTAGGTCAAGGTCAATGCCAAGGCACGAACACTTAGTAGGCCTAAAGTAATTTGCGATTGGTCACGCAATCTAGGATTGTAGTCATTATCAATAACAATGTAGGTTCACTATGCACAATAGTAGGGGAGCCTGGGGTCAATAGAAACGATTTTGAGAAGAACGGCTAGTGTTACTGTAATATACGTCTTACTTTTTGGTGATGGATCTCATTATTAGCTAGACTATCTGGCTACATGGTTACCTAATTAATTTTACTTTAAATGTACTCATGAGTATAATGTAAACGATTCAGTAAACTTCTAAAAATGTTTCAATTGACCCCAAACGATCAATACATCAAGTCCGCGCTAATTTTTTAAAGGATAGACCGTTGCGGTTGCGATCTATCTTATAAAATATATCTTATAAAATTAGCGCAGATTTAATGTCTTGATTACCATACGTAATGATGACATAATGTAAGCGCTAACTTTTTATAAGATAAGGGTTATTAGTATTTTGGACTAAGGTTTAATTTTAATTATAAAAATAATATTAAACAAAGTTATCACATTCGCGTGCGCCAATAATTGAAGTCTCCTTTCAAACCTCGGATCGATCTATACTTAGAATCTAGTAATCATTAGATTATCTTGTAACGCAACCTTTGTTCGAAAAATCTAGGTTTTCTGACAAAAACTAGGTCAGTTTTTTTTAATATATTACTTAGAAAACTTAAAAAAACTTAGGGCTCGTGTGAAATTACGTGTTTTAGGTTTTTTTTACTAATTTGCAAACCAACTGACTAAGTCACAGCTCAGTTGGTAGTATAGTAGCTCTCTCTACTACTAGCTCTGCATTCCGTGCTGTGGGTCGTGGGTTCCATCACACAAACATTTGCTCTGGGTGATGAACATAAATATTTGTTCTGTGTCTGGGTGTGACTATGTATTGTATGTATGTTTTAAAAAAAAAGGATGTAAGTATTTTATCAGCAATCTGGTACCCATAGTACAAGCTCTACTTAGTTTGGGACTAGAGTGTGATGTGTGAAATGTCCATGAATATTTATTTATTTAAGTTATCTATAGATTGATTACAATTCTCTGCAGACATATATTCTCGATAGAAAATGCTCGTAGTATTATATTAACCGAAATAAATAATTAATGTATCCCTGAAACATAATTTTCGTTTGTAATTTTGTTATAAAAACATTATTGTAACTAAAACGTATATTAAGATTTTACGAGAAGTATTTTAATCGACAAATAATACCTTCAATTACCGATAGATTGGGGTTAAGGCAACCGTGTAGGTTTTGCTTCCTACAAAACTACCAATCCATAACTCGATGCAATTGTGATTAAAAAAAAGGCAAAAAATTCGCGTCGACTTGAGAACCTCCTCCGATTTTCGTTGGTTAAAAAAATAACTCAGAATACTAAGAGCAATTTATATTTGAAATTCCGAAAGTAATGATATTCTATTCATAAATATGTTATTTTATAAAAAAAATTCAAGCATTTTATTTTTTAATTAAATTATCGTACAATTATGAGTTGCTGATTTTTATTTAATGGAATGATTTTGTGGTTGGGTATTTTTATTTGAATCACACTATTTGAACACACGTACCGTGCGTTTACCGTACACTTTCCCGTAAAGTTGCTCATAGATGACGTACCTACAACTAAAAATGACGTCCAGCTGACGTATGAAAGTGTAAACGAAACCTTTTCCATAACTTACCCATTAAACTCATGTAAGTTCTAAACTTGTCAAATTAATATCTTTAAATAGATCTAATTTTAACTTTTAATTAATTCGTTAGTTTTAGTGTACCTAGTTAAAAATATTTACTTACCTTTATCTCCGGATAGTAGTAGAACCTCGCACAGCTTATAGCATATCCATTAGCGAGAGACCCGCCTGGGCAAAAAATGCCATCCCCTTCACCGTTTTTCCACCCAACGATAGCCCTCATCTCTCTTAGAACCTCTTCTTCCATCAGGGTGAAGACAGGCGCGACTTCGAAGGTATAAACGCTAGGGTTTAAAGCATCTGTCAGCCATTGACCGACCAAACCGTAAGGATCGACGGAGGAAAATAGCTGATTAACGAAATATGGGTGTGCGGTGTTCACAGAGTATCGAGCAACCTGTAAAAAAACATGATCTGTATATACCAGCAAAAGGTAATGGTAGAAACCTTGCATTTATTATTATGACAGTTATTTTTCACCCGGAATAAATATTTGCAGGTCGTACAAATATTTATCCCAAGGCGGGAATCGAACCCGCAACCTTCCGCGTCGTAAGCGGACCATTGCCTACCGCGCCACATCGGTCGTCTTTGATTGACCGGCAGAAGCCACATAAAAAGGAAGAAGTATCTATTCTAACAGCAATCTAGTGCCCAAGCTTTGCTTGACTTGGGATTGGGACTAGAGCACGATGTAATAAATTTATAATGTTCGTTAGTCGTAAGATAACTTTAGTTTACATAGAACTGGGTTCTTCTAAATTAAAAAAATGATTAGATCCCATTCGGAGAGTTGTGCTCACTTGGATCTTACACTTTCAAATATAAACAAAATTAATTCAACAGTAATTACCTAGTTATAAAATAAAACTAATAAATTAAACTTTTAGTTAGATCAGTGATAGATAATTGCAATTAGTTCAGTCAAGTTAATGGTTTATCATCTTTATTAGTTTATTATTTAGGTATTTAACACAAGGCTCAACAAACCTAAATTAGTATCTGGTTGGAGCGGAAAATGGTTAAAAAGTTTTTTTTAGTGCAGTATATGGATGTAATTAGGCTACTCTCAAAAGTTTCTTACTAAGAAATTCTTAGTTATAGCTTGGGCTAAGTTTTTATTCTGTTATTATTATTTTTTTCATTTTACTTAATTTGTTTCATAGAACTTCTCAATGCACAGTAACGTACTTAGTGCAAAACAGTTTTCCTTGATCGTTATAAATCGAGTTAAACAATTTATCACTCACTACAAAACTAATTAATTATTTTTTTATTGTCAGTATCAGTAATGTAAGGTCAACAATTTAATTGTATTATACAAGTAAGTAATTATTTTGATTTTGTAAATGAAACATTCATTTTTCATTGATCAAAAATTAACCACCAATTTAAACAAAATATGTTTAAAAACACCCGTAGCTTGATAAACATTGTAAATAAAACCAGTCTACTAAAGTATCAACGAATCTACATTTGTTTTTTTTTCATCTCTACTTTTAAGTGGGTATTACCACTTATAAATAGGATGAGATTCATAGAAGCATCTTAGGAGCAACTTGTCTGTAAGTCGATGCTCCAAGAATCTTACAATGCATTGCACCGTGAATACATTTTTATGACATTAGATTTTTAGGAAATAGATGTACGAAACGGAAGATTAGATAAAACGACTCTACCTTAAATAAAATGTTAATTCTATCCTACTAATATTATAAATGATGGATGTTTGTTTGTTACTTTTTCACACAAAAACTATACTGAACGGATTTTAATTAAACTTTACAAGAATGTAATTAACACAATCCCTATCTTATAAAAAGTTAGCGTTGACTTTATGTCATCATTACATATGGTAATCAAAATCAATACATCAAGTCTGCGCTAACTTTTTATAAGATAGACCGATAGGCTCTTAAATGCGTACAATTTATCAAGATATTATGCGAATTGCCCAAAATATAACGATAGTACGACGAAGTCCCGGTAGTATTGCATATTTAAAAACTTACATCAGCCATTAGCCCCAAGAGCGCATCATGCGACACCGGTCCCTCGCGAGGTTTCAGGTCTATCGCCTTCTTAATATCCTCCGGAGTGGCCCATTCCACCACCTTCGAGGTCCGCTGAGACCTTCCAAACACCACTCGCTCCACCAGCAGGTCTGCTGCTCTTCGGATGAACTCCTCATGCTTAGATCTCTCCGAAAGGCTTTTGAAAAGGGTTTTATCCACCCCTATATCTTCACCTCCCGGCAATATAAGATCAGAATCGGCAGGCATTTTATTCTTTATTTCTTTATTTGATCAATATAAAGTTATAGAATACACTATTATTTAAATAATTTAATAAAGTCGCTGCGGCCGCCCGCCAGCCGAGCTTAGTGGGTTTAGCTCAGGCGTTTCAGCGCTGCCTTTTATAAAGGCTCATGACAAATCACTCCGTAGGTATATCTAATGCACCTAGTACCAAGTACTTACCTAGTCTAACATTGTCTCGAAATTGTATAATGGTTGATAACTAGACGCATACAAAACGCGACATGAAAATTATATAATTCAAGAAACATTTTGTTAGCTACATTTTGTAATTAAAATAAAGAGATAATGCCTACAGCATCTGCAGCATTATTTCAAATAAATTATGCTGAAGTTGCTTATGGCCTCAAAAAAAATTGAAAATGTTTGTATAGAAATTTCGAGAATATTCAAGATTTAAATGGTTTGAGGTAAGTAATTATTTTGAGGCTAGCGACCTCGGGCTGCGAAAGTAATACATATTTCGAAAACTGATTGTTTTGGAATATATATTTTTTTTTTGGTAGAAATTTCTATGGCTAGTTTTATTTATTTTATTTTATTTTTATATTCCGAAGATTCGAGTATTTCTGAAGCTGAGTTTTGAAGAAGAGATCCTTATGCGTTAATTGCATACTAAATCAATTACAATTTTTTGTAGGTATAGAGTAAGTAGGTACCTATAAGATTTTAAATACTTATATTCATTTCTTAGAATTTCCAACTTTTTCATCTTCGAGTTAGGACTTATTATACCTATATAGGTAGGTACTTAGGTAAGTAGGTAAGGTCAGTGTGGGCAAGTCCGGCATAGTTTTCTTAAATTGAATTTCAATTTAACTTTAAAAATCGAAATAAAATTTGTTAGTTACTTTAAGTAGTCGGAAAATATTGGTATAACATTTATCTTTCTATATCTATCTAAAAATAGGGTTAATTGTAATTGTCTTCAGATTTATTGCATTTTTTTGTAAATTAGGCATTTAGACGGACTTCCCAACCAGTTTGAGGCAAGTCCGTCTAGTAGCAATAAAATCGTAACTAGTGAGCCAATATGTATGAAAACCTTATCGATGAATGATGAAAAGCTGCCGTTGAAATACGTGTTTTAAACGTGTGACTATAAGGTATACTAATAAAGAAAATTAAAATTATTAAAATCAAGGGCAAGTCCGGCATATCTTTGCTGATGATGTACTTTCAGTGGTTGTAAACATTTTCACAAAGTACCCACTTACGATTTTTTTTGTCAATAACATACAAATCAATACACAAGAATCTTCATTTGTAAACAAGTAATCGTTAATAATGTAATGTATGAATTTAGAAATGGTGTGGCAAACTATTGCCGGATCTGTAGCTACATTTATAACACTTTCTGCCAGTACGAAATAAATGAGTATGGGATAATTTTCTAAATCAGATCTTTGTTAAAACGATAAATGTTCACAAAGTCCAACATGATGTGCCATGCTACATGAGTCAGGTATAAAAAATCAGAAACTAAAAAAAAGGTTGGATAGTTCCATGGTTTCAAAATATGTATTCACAATTAATAAACTTTTAAAGAATACTTATAGGTGATGCTAGTCCTCTTGCAAACATACCAGTGCATCTTTCACTTAATTATTTATTATACACAAAGTAAATACAGAAAAATAAACTTAAATAGATTAGATTTACAGAGGCAAGCTTAACCCTGAAAAGAGTTCACTTTTGTAGACAAGCGAATAATACTTACAAGTTGAATAAACAGTATAAAATAATTATAAAATTTTAACTACTAAAAAGGTTGACAATATCTGGAATTAAGGCAAGACCGGCATATGACGGACTTGCCTTATGTATAGTAGACGGACTTCCCAACTATAACATTCGAAGCTTGGATTTTTTCTATTTGTTATAATTACGAAACTAATGCGTTATTTTTGAATCGGACACCAGATATACATTCCCGAATCTGTAAATGGCCTACGTTATCACAGATACTTAGAAAATTTCTTAGATTTCATACCTTTTTTTTTCATTTTTCGACGAGACGTCAAACTTCAACTTCAAGTTAAATTCGCGGAAAAAATTGGTTGTCAATTTTTTTCCAACATTAAGATGTTAGCGACATCTATTATCCCTAGTTCGAACAAACTCAATGATACTGTTTTACCAACCGAGTTATACGGCTCTAGCTATTCAAAAACGGAAGTTATTGCCACTAGACGGACTTAGAGCCTAGACGGACTTACCCACACTGACCTTACATTGCTAGCTCATAATATGAACTAAGTAGATACAATAGGTACATATTTGATTGTTTGGGTGCCAAAATTCGGCTAGCTTCCGGCAATTACAGGAAGCTTTGATTTTTTGAATTAATTAAGTAGATTGTATGTAAGAAGTACCTATCATTATCAATCTATGAAATTGATCGCAACTACACTCATAATTCATTTTTATTGCCTTGACTGTTACCTTATTATATAAAAGTCTACCTAATTAAAAGGCGACCTTTGTTACTTGGTTAATCAACTGAGAACCACTAAAAAGCAAGTGACTACTTACTTAGAGTTAGCTACGATAGGTACCTAAGTAAATAGTAAGGAGGATAGTTAATAAGTAAAAATAATAAATAAAATAAATATTCACGAACAATTCACACATCACACTCTAGTCCCAAATTAAGCAAAGCTTGCACTTACTATGGAAACTAGACTGCTGATAGAATACTTACTTAGGTAAGTATATATACCTACATTTTTTTTAATAAATACATAGAATACATAGAGGGTAACACCCAGACACAGAACAAATACTTATATTTATTACACAAACATTTGCCCTGGGTGGGAATCGAACCCACGGCTCACAGCATGAATGGCAGGGCTACTACCAACTGAGCTGTGACGCCTGTCAAATACCTACAAGTTTGTCTTACGCAGCAGCAGCGTCATCTCCTTAGCGGGAAAGGGTATTTCCAGTAGTACTTATTAACTCAAATTCAAGGAGAAGAACTATCTGCTGATTCATTCAAAATCAAACTAAGGGATATAATGAACGAAGAAAATTACGCTCTGGAAAACGTTTACAATGCAGACGAAACCGGGCTTAATTGGAAAGCTTTGCCGCGAAAAACTCTTGTTTCAAGTCGTGAATTAGCAGCACCTGGCCCTAAAATAAGCAAGGATCGTATCACTGCCTTAGTAGGTATGCGCTTATTCTACTGGCAGCCACCATTGCCCATGCTTGTAATTGTTCGATTATCCGCAAAAACCGGTTTTCCGTACGTCTACCATGAGCTGTCACAGTAAAATCGCCTGACTTTACTACAGTAGTTACGTCAATATTAGTATGAAGAATTTTAGTACCCAACTATCCGCTAGAGGCGCTGTACAAATCTTCATACATTTTTTTAACTACAGACGCTAGCGAGTATAGTAAATATAGTATAGTAAAAACTTATGGTAGAGCTACAGAACACCCATGTCCCCCAATTAGTTCGGATAATCCACGCTCTACTGTACCTACCTACGGTGTGTTCCTTGAGTTGGTATGTAGAGTAGATACTTCCTGGGATGAACCTTTTCTACTTTACTATTTAATTTTGAACCATCATGAAGCTCTTGCTTTACTTAGTAACGTACAATACAAAATCAGTGATTTGCAAGTAAATTATATTCTTTGACAGTATTTGCAAACCAAGTTTAATAACATTATATGACTGCGTCTTAGTAGCTGGATCATTTAAGAAATAGTGAAAATAAACAAGCAACAAATTATAAAAGTAGATACCTACGGAAAGTATTATAAATGTTTTATTCTAAATATAAATCTGAGCCCTTAGTCCGAACACGCATTTTAAAACTCCCTACTCTCGAGCCGACATGCGACAGTCGTCTCTCTCTCTATTCGAGAGACGTCTGTCGGCTCGAGAGTAGGGAGTTCTAAAATGCGTCTTCGGACTAAGGGCTCTGACCCTAACCGCGCGTATTTAGTTATCAACGTCAACGTATCTTGTATGCCAATTGCAAATGCCAAAAATAATTGAAATGTCAATGTCATGTATCACCAAATAAAAACAAAACAAATACTTTTTCGAGTCGAGTAGGGATGGACAAATGAAAAAAAAATATCGATATTTATTGTATCGATATTTTTCAAATATATCGATTATATCATCCAAGAAATATCGATATTTCGATATATCGATATTTTTTGCCCAATATGCAATTATTTATAAAAATTGCCAAAATATTCGAAATTTTAAAGCAAATACACATCTGGCTGTTTCGACATCAGTTTTTTTATTTAAAAAAACAGGTTTTTCATTGCTTGACTTAAAAAAAAACAAATTAAACATAACATTACTCAAAACAGAATTTATCTGATATTGACATTAGGAGCACTCGTTGTTTAGAGCTTTAAAAATATATCGATTTTGATATCTGAAAATAAATATCGAAAATTGATATATCGCTGGAAAAAATATCGCCGATATATATCGATATTTTTCAGAAAAAATATCGATATTTTGATATATCGATATTTTTGCCCATCCCTAGAGTCGAGAGCGAGCCACATGGTTGATAGCCAAAGTAAAGTTGTGAAAAGTGAAGTGGTGATGGTGAAATGGATAATTATCCACGAACAAGTTAACTTTACGTAGTGGAAAAAATTGCTTGTACGATTAGTAAAATCACAACTCATTTAGTGTCAGAAATAAAATGTCTGAAGATGGCCAATTTAGTGACTTCGAAGGAGACCCAAACAACGCTGTCAAAGAAGTAACAGATAGGGTTAAATCAGTAAGAGTAAGTTTATTTGCTACTTTAAAGTTTATCTTTTGGACTACCTAGTTACTATTTTTAAAATAGACCCTTTTATAAACACTAACTTTTGGCATGTAACCTATACTTATAAATTTACCATTCTCGGTACCATTTACGTCAAGATTCAATTTAAAATACTTTTTTCTGTAGTTTTCAGATGTGCCTCAAATTATACACATAGACATTGATGTTACTGATGAAGTTGATGAGCTGGATTCAGATGATTATTTCTACGACTCCGACGATCCCTCTCAAAACACAAGAAAGGAACATTCTAACTTGCAGGCACCATCTAGCAAAATCAACACATACCAACCAACAGAGAAGTTGTTCAAAAAGTATGTTAACAAAATTAATGTAGATAAGTATGAGCCGACCATCAACACTGAAAAATTCCTCGACCGAAATGATAGAAAGTGTGATAACGAGAGGATAAGAATGAAGGATAAACATGACAGAGCCACAGCAGAACAAGTTATGGATCCCCGCACTAAAATGATTTTATTTAAACTATTAAACAGAGGAATCATCAATGAAATCAATGGTTGCATATCAACAGGCAAAGAAGCGAATGTGTACCATGCTACATCAAAAGAAGGCAAAGATTACGCAGTGAAAATATTCAAAACTTCAATCCTAGTCTTCAAAGACAGAGATAAGTATGTATCTGGTGAATACCGGTTCAGAAATGGTTATTGTAAATCAAACCCACGTAAAATGGTCCGTACTTGGGCTGAGAAGGAAATGAGGAATCTTGTTAGGATGTACAATGCTAAACTCCCTTGTCCCGAACCAGTGATTCTCCGTAGCCATGTGTTAGTGATGTCATTTATGGGGGACGGTGGTTGGCCATCACCAAAGCTAAAAGATGTTGAGATATCTCAATCAACGGCAAGAACATTGTACCGAGACTGCATTGTAATGATGTGGAAAATGTTTAACATCTGCAAACTTGTTCATGCTGACTTATCGGAATTCAACCTCCTTTACCACAAAGGGAATGTCGTAGTCATTGATGTATCTCAGTCAGTTGAACATGATCACCCTCATGCTTTTGAGTTTTTGAGAAAAGATTGTACTAATATCTCAGAGTTTTTCCGGAAGAAAGGAGTAGCCACGCTTACTGTGAAAGAACTATTTGATTTCATCACGGACTCTACAATAAATGAAAACAACTTGGAGGAATATTTGGAAAAGCTATCAGATAAGGTAGCATCTAGAGACATTGAAGAGATGACAGCTCAAGAACAAATAGAAGAAGAGGCGTTTAAAAATATCTACATTCCTAAGACTTTGACTGAGGTATGTAATTTTAATTATATTATCTTTCAATTGAGTTTTCATAAAAAAAATGTGTTATTCAATTTAGATGCACTACTATTAAAAAGGGTTCCCACAAAATTCATCTTACAAAGGTAGAGAAATATTAACTAGTCAATATTTTTATGTGGAGGGATCAAATGGTTCTTCTAGACTTATTATTGTTATATTAATTGAATGTACAGAGAAACAGGTTATTTTCAAAACAACACCACAATATGTAGAATAAGTTGTATGAATTATATTAAATAGAAAGACTTTTGATGTGTTTATACATTTCTGATATATTTTAATCTCTGTTTCAAATAATTCCAGGTAATAAATTATGAGAGAGACATTACAAAAGCAAAGAAAGGTGAAACTGATGACCTAGCATACAAGAAGATAGCAGGTTTCAATGAGGACCTCAGCGGAACGGTGGACAAGCCGGATATCTTACAAGAGGATGATATATCTGACAGTGATGGGAGTTCCGATGATGAAGATGATGAGAAAAGTAATATATAATATAGTCCTCCTTTTCATATTATGTCTTAAGTGAAAGGTGTTCTAAAACACAACAGACAAAAAAAAATATAAATTTTAATGAATGGGGGCAACAGTGAAACTTAAAATACATAGAAGAAGTTTTAATAATAAATATTTATGGACATTTCACACTCTAGTCTCAACTTAACAGAGCTTGTACAAAGGGTTCTAAATTGCTGATAGAATACTTAGATACATATAGTATAGCATATCACATTTTGGTCATTGGAAGTCTCTTTATATTTTTATTTATTTTATATAAGGAATTAATCTATTATTTCAGAAGGTAAATTCAAGAATAGCGCCCGTCCTCGAGACGAATCGCCCAACAGTAAAAAGGCAAGAAAAAAGGCTCTCAAAGAAGAAAAAGCAGAAAAAAGAAAAACAAAAACGCCTAAACATATAAAAAAGAAACGCGATAAGGGATCTGCGAAGAAATGATTACTTAGGTACATATTTTCTATAAACTTTATAGTTAAACAAGTTTTAAAATAGTATAAATAAGGGTTAATAAAACAATTTATTTTCAGCATGTTAAAAAAAGTTTTATTACAAAAGTACAAAATTCACTTTTACAAACCATTCAGGTATCGGTTTACAAAGATCTAGGATTCAATCAGTGAATTTAACTACTGAATAAGTACATAGAGTGGATTTTTTTTTACATAATTGAGCATATTCACTAAATAACTATTTTAATAAATACATTAAGGCAAATATAATCACTAGCTATGTAGCTACTCATATTTATCAAACTATTTCTACATATAAATACTCTGCATCAAATTAACTTATTTATTTGGAATAATACAATACAAATACCTAACATATGAATAATAAGTACATTGCAATGAGCAGGCAATAAATGTTTGAAGATAGCCTAAGGAACGATGTTTAAAAAAAAACAGACATTGAATAGATACACCAACAAATTTGGCAATGGAGCTGAACATTTTTGGTTCTATTTGAAGTCTTTTGTTTCAATTTGCTTTCTTTTCTACAAGAGAACAAGAGAATCTATACCAGTTTGCATTCAGAGGTATGGGATTAATTTGATGATTCTCCATAGGCCACCTAAACAATTATCTAAACTAGCATAAATCGTAATAATATTTTGTACATATCTCAAAGGGCAAGAATACGTTATTTCACCTAATTACAATCACATTAATCAATACACACCTAATAACATTAAATTAAATACCAGTTTTTTTTTATAAATATTCATGATTATAAATGAAATCAGATTTTGCACTGAGAAAATCGAGTATAACGAACCAGCTACTGTAAGTCTTCAGAAATTAAATGTGATTATAAGCTTATTTCTAATAAATTCTACTTCATAGATATACTTAAAGTAATCAGACGTTCAGGCATATATCAGAAATAATAATGAAGGTACATAGATCATGCTAACCTAACTCACGACACGATTTTAAACAGTACTCAAATGATTGTCACAAGTTTTAACTTTCACACACATTCAAATATTTGTACTACAAACATCTAAAATAGAATATCACATTTATATACAAGTATTACTAATGGAATCATGTGGCGAATCTATATCGAAGACCTAAATAGCAAGCCGACCTGAACAGAATCATTAATCCAATCATAATCCCCATTTCAAGCCAGACAGAAGTGCCTTCGATGTCCAAGTATTTAAACAGAACATCTGGTTTAGAAAAGTGGCAGTATACTTCATCGCAATCTAAAGGAGGCCTTTCGAATCCGAATATTGTGAGAACCATGGCTACGATTCCGCAGCGGATGAAAGATGTCTTCATCAATAAGTTCATGAGGAAAGGTATTTCATGGGCAAAGTCGAAACCGTAGATACCAAGGCCTAGGAAAGGAGCGATGGCAGCAGGCCCGATCGCGCAGCCATTCTGCAAAATAAATAAATTCCATGAGCAAACAGAATTCTAATTAAGGTTGTTAAACATTGTGATAAGACTGGGTCACAACATGCCTCCTTGTGGTATGCCGTTGTACAATTTGTCTTCTAAGTAGCTGTCATCGTAATTTATATCAATAAGCATGTTCATATAACTATCTACTAAAATACTTTGATTTTTGCAAGATACTTTATTACTCCTAACAATGATTCAATCGTTATCGACCTATACAGACAAATGAAAGCTATCATATCAAAAGCCTATGTAAAATTAGAAAATCAGCTCCTAAACTTCTACGGATCACAAAGTGGTACAAAATATGTACTTACCGTTATATTGAATACTGAGCCAATAGCGAGCCCCATCCCTTCAGCCACGAGCGAGACAATATTCCCAATCAGACAGAATACTGTGAATCTGAACACACCAAACGGTATTCCCGCCATATAGTATACAATGGTACAGAAAACTATGTTCAGCGTCACTTGTACCGGTAGTTTGGATACTGTCAAAGCAGCATAGTAGGGACTTAAGCTGTACCAGCAATTGAAATGTTCCTTTTTCACTAGTTTAACTTCTTGCGGATCTGAAACAAATTGAATATTTTTTTATTACTTTAATTAAATTGTATCTACTCAAATGTTTATTGGTTACAGTCATAAAGAAGTAGAAAATAAGTTAGGTCTTGAACTTTACTTCAAGTTATTCAACACAATTTATTGCAGTTATTTCAAAGCTAATATTATTCATAGTCGAAGACAACTTAACAAAAATGACGTTGTTTCTGTATGCATTTAAATCACTTTCTTAGTCTTTCAAAGGTGAATATTATAATAATAACGCTAACACTAAAATACTTACAAACTAACACAGGAACCATGATCTGCGTGTAAGCGAAGAATATGACCAGGCCGACGCATAGCTTCAGATGGTTAAACATCTGCGAGCCATCGTTCGCCATGTCCCAGAAACAGCAGCCAATAAGAAACCCGCACATTACGTAGTGGAGCAACTGAATCCATAGACCTAGGAGAAAATATCTGATCAGTCATTGAGGTTTTTGGTAAGTATTTGATATTTAACTCTGCCTACAGTCTGATTATTGCAAACAAAAGACTCTCAGACAATCTCTTATGTTCTAAGGTTATGACAGAATGCTAGATAATAATTTACAAGGTCGTATTCACTGAGCAAGGGATATTATGGCTCGGAATACAATGATTCTAGGCATAGCATTAATTATTCTAAAAACATGTCCATTCCTAGTTAAGCCTAAACCTAGTCATTGCCTGTCGTGCTATTTAGAAAATTAGTGTTGAAATCTGCATTTCAATTGAAGTCACGCCACGAAACACTATTGTTTCCTGCGCATGTATAATGTAATTAGGATTACATTAAAATGACTAATTATTCACTTTATATCCTGACAGTATTCAAATCAATTAAATGATTCGCCTACTTCGCTAACCTGAGTCAACAACCTGGTTGACATCCCTAAGCTCGACCTTTTTGACAGTAAACCTACTAAAATTTTAAATAGCTCCTTTTCTTTTTTTTTACATACGAATACTTATAAGTGATCAACAATCTTAACACTAGACTAGTCATAGTTTCTATTAGAGTATTCTACGTTCTCGATTATAATTACCTTGCCGATTTCTCGATATTTGCTTTATCATTCTACATAACAATATTGAGAACTGTTCGAAAAAAGTTGTCGGGTAACCACAAGAGTCTGTTGAAATTTGTACTTTCATCCAAGCCATGGATGAGTCCATTTGTGATGACTGACTGGATAGTGAACTTCGAGACTCGTTCTGTTTAAACTGAGGTGTGAAGGTACATTTCTCGTTTGTAAGCATTATTTGTGTTTCAATATCATTGTCGTCTATTTGATAGCAGATCTTCAGTTGCATGTTGTTAGTTGGTTGGTTGGTTTGTTCACTCGATCTCGGTTCTTCGTCAACTTTAGCCGTTTTGTATAGTTTGCCGTTTAGTATTTCATTCGATAATAGAAGTACGTTGCTTGGTTTTTCTGATAACTCAATGACTGAAACAAAAAAGTTCATGTTATTTTTGCTCTCTTTGGCATTCACAGCTGCTTTTAAATCAAGGTCTTCACTTTATTTGCCAACTGACTGAGCAATGGAAGTACTACAGTGTGCTAATAAAGATAATTATATTCTTATAATTACGAAATCTTTGGGTTCTGTAAAATGCCATTCGAAGGTTGGATTTGAATTCTTTCTTAGTGAACGTCTTATACACAAATTTCGTAATTTTTGGTATTGTACCTTTAGTAGTTCTTTGTGAAAGGAAAATAACTACGAATATTGAGTTGCTTTACTGTTTTGTTCCGTAACAGAATAAATTCAATTAAGTCAGTATTGTTCTAATTTGAAGGTCATGGTGCCGGCCGGTGCAATAAAATCACAGTCACGTGGTACTCTACCTTTACGTCACCAACAATGAAAACAGTACAATGTCTATTGAATACTATTGATAGATTCATGGTAAACAGAATAGGGGAATGCTTACTGTAATCTGCTGGATTGTGGTGTCTTGGACAGGAAAGTCCTAAGCTCTGTAAATGCGGTACCATAGCTGCGGTGTCTCCTTGATAGATGCATTGACCATCTCCCATCACATAAACCTGGAATAAATAAAGCATTTATTAAGATTGATAAGACTATACCACGAGCTAATTATAAATATTTAGTTCCCATATTACCTACAAGCTTTGCTTAGTTTGGGACTAGAGTGTGATGTGTGAAATGTACATGAATATTTATTTATAAAGATATTATTTAGGATAATAGGTGATTCATAAGAAGCAATCAAAAACAAATGTGATTAAAATCGCAAAAGTATTGTAACATTACCAAGTAGGTAGGTACTACGCGGTGACTCTGCAACGTTCGGCAGTTGTGCTAGCGTTATCGCGGAGTGTGATTCAAATAAGAAAAAGATTACAACACGGCGATTTTTTATTGAGATTGGCTTTTTTAGGAATCTTTACTGCGCACAGGAATTATATATGTTACCTCTACTATGTTTGTGCTTACGTATAATATGCAGATTATTGTCGTACGCATTGAGCCGACGTCAGAGAATATGCAAGTTTACGGCCGAGGTTGTGAGTGCGACATTTATATTATATTATAACCTTTTCATTTCCTTAATAAAATCAAACATACAATACTTATTTATGGCCATGCAAAATGAATTAATCTAATATAAGTAAGTAATAATAATTGAATATAAAATTAAATTTCATATTTCTAAGGTGCTATTTTCTTTAATTATTAAGGACCTCTCAACGAGTAAAGGTCTACTCCATTTTACTCCAACTGTCTCAGTCTTTTGCCTTGTACATCCTGCTGAGTGCAACATTTATGCCATTTTAATCATTTTTTAAAAATGCCATACAAGTTTTCGTTGACGCTCTATGGATATAACCAACTTTTAGTATCTATAGGAAATCTTAATTTGTATTACATTAATGATCTTTCAAGTCGAAGTAAGTCGACTCTGGTTGTACGATCTCAATCAAGAACAAACATTTGTATGACTGACAAACTGACTGTTTCTTTTGTGTCTGGTTGTTACTAAAATAATATATTTGTAAAATAGGTACAATAATGTTCTTAAGTATTTATTATTATTTCAAAGAAATGTATAAAATTATTCTATCAGCAATCTAACCATTTTACAAGCGTTGCTATTTTGATACTAGATGGCGTTGTGTGGAAGCACCAAGAATTATATATTTATATAAAATCTTATTTAAAAAATCTTAGGAACACTTACAACCTCATTCTTATATCATAACATACAAGTTATTCATTCTACTTTCTAAGCTTCGTATAATTACAATCTACGTGAATATTTCTGTAAATAAATCGCCTTGAATCGAGTTGCGCGAGATGACTTTCTGCGCGGATGGAAAATTTACATGTCCTGTTACGTTGTTCCGGGTTCAATGTTGTGATTCTTAAGTCCCCAGTACACAATGGCGTATGCTGGCCCACGACAGGCCATCGCCATTGTGTACAGGGGGCAATGGCGCATGATGGCGGACAATTGTCAACCGTGGCGCTCAATCGGAAAGTTGTCGGTTTTTCGGGCACACTTCAAAGGAATCGTGGCGTAGCGTGGCCTGTGGTGTTCACACAATGGGCCATTGTTTAGTTTGTCACCTACAACTTTCAAGTTTATTGATTTATAATAATTGTAGTATTTTAGGTACGATGTTTTCAGATGAATGATGCATTTAATCGTATAGTAGACTCCCTGAATATACCTATTTAAAAAAAAAGAAACATTTCTTCTACGTCCATCGCAAGTGGATTGCCAGGCAGGAATGAGACATGCGCCATTGTGTGAACACCAAGTGATCGTGGCCTACAGTGGTGCATTGCAAAGCGTGGCCCAGCATACGCCATTGTGTACTGGAGCCTTTAATTACTAATACATAGGAAACTAGTTTCTATATTCTCTTATAGCTAGATAACAATTTAATTTCTTATGACAACCATTTTTCACCGACGCAAATGCGGCGTCAAGTTTTTTTTTGCTTTTTTCTTTTTAATTATTAAGGATGACCTGGACGCCCACGAAAAAGATTGGTGGAATGTCGCCAAAGACCGGGATAAATGGAAGGCTTTGAGAGAGACCATTGCCGTGCCATTGCAGTGGGACAGAATAGATAAAAAAAATATGATATTTTTTGTTTTGTTCATTTCTATCGTTTCATTGCTATTTCTATACGTATATCGGTAAAGCGAGCTTCATTGCTTAGCGGTTGAAATATGGTGGAACTTTCCCGGACGAGCATTTTCACAAAAAGCACATAACGACACAAATTAAAAAGTTTTAAGTAGGTAATGCCTTTTGATTTTTGAATATTTTTAATTTTGTAGATTATTCATAAGTATTATATTTTGACAATAAAAAAAACAAGTTATTTCTAATTCTCATAGCATCTCATATACTAACGACGTTGACTGTACGTACAATGTAATTATAGTAATAATAATTATTTTGCAGAAATACCATCTTCGAATTAAACATGCTATTTCGATTATCACGCGTTTCAGTAATTTCATAATTATTGTTCTTGGGACGTGGCTAGTTATTTATAATTATACGCAATAGATAGAAAATAATAAGTTGTATTATCTGTCATCAATTCTTGAGGTATTTTATTTAAATACAATAATAATTTTGCAGGTATTTGTTAATCGACGCTAAGAGATAATTTTTTATTTCTTTCTTATTTCTTTTAGTAGAAGTTTATTGTGAAAAACCTACCACCGTACTTATTTCTACCCATCAATTTTCAGCCATATCGGTACAGCCGTTCTTGAGTTATAAATAGTGTAACTATCACGACTTTCTTTTATACTTATTTGTAGAATAGATAGATTATTAGATTCTCCTTTCACCTAACTTACCTGATCAAACAATTCCAAGAGCGATGCTGGTGGTTGATGAATGGTGCACACAACGGTTCTGCCTTGTCTTGCTAATTGTTTTAACAATCTGACACACTGCACTGTGGTCACATTGTCTAATCCACTTGTCGGCTCGTCCAGGAAGAAAACTGGGGGATTGTTCACCATTTCTAGTGCTATTGATAACCTGTAAATGAAAATAAACATTAGTTCATGCAGCTTGTTCTATAGAGTATTAGAGTATAGTCTAAGATCCGGCTGCAGGATTACTGCGCTCATCTGTTTTTTGCTGAAAACCGATTTTTTTATGTATATTTATAATTAGGAGAATATATATTTATCAGGTTGCCTAGCAAAATTTGGCCGCCAGTATGTTTAATTAAATTATTTTTAATTGTTTTTTGAGAAAAAATATCGTAGTTAAAAAAATGCATGAAGATTTGTACAGCGCCTCTAGCGGATAGTTGGGTACTAAAATTCGTAATACTATATTGACGTAACTACTGTAGTAAAGTCAGGCGATTTTACTGTGACAGGTCATGGTAGAGGTACAGTGTATCTACCATGAGATGTCACAGTAAAATCGCCTAACTTTACTACAGTAGTTACGTCAATATTAGTATGACGAATTTTAGTACCCAACTATCCGCTAGAGGCGCTGTACAAATCTTCATACATTTTTTTAACTACAGACGCTAGCGAGTATAGTAAATATAGTATAGTAAAAACTCATGGTAGACCTACAGGATGCAGTTTCACATCAGATTGGCAACCCGCCAGTCGCTGGCATGCAAAGTGTCATATAGACATAAATAACAATTATACTTTGTATGATTCTTCCACGTGCGCATTATCTAGTCATATACTTATCTTATCTAACCTGGTTCTAAACCAATGCAAATCAAACGATCCACACTAAAAAGTTGATTGGGACCAATTAGTATAGTATAGTAGGTATAGACCCTAGTTCTCACTAATATTTCTTGCTTTGATGGAATTTATTTTATCAAGTCCATTGCACATTTTAGTAAATAAAGTACATAACAAATGTGCGCTAGTCGAAATGTCTCATGATTACATGAGACATTTCGACTAACACCATATTTTTAAGTTTGGTTATCTTGTCTACACATGTTTACGTTAAAATAATGACTTTATTCTATTTTATAACTACCATTGCAAAATGGATCTGTATAGAAATAAAAAACTTTCAAATAAGAAATATAGCCTGCCTTGAAAACAAATGTATGCAAATCAGGACCTTTAATGCCCCTTTGTTTTTGTTGTTTTGACCCCGTTAGACAGTAAAAAGTTTTTTGAAAATAAGACTTGACTAAAATAACACTGGTATTCTTACCGTTTCTTCTGTCCTCCTGACAGCATATCAGTCTTGGTATTCTGATGTTCCAGCAGCCCCAACTCCTGAAGAATCTCCTCTGAAGGAGCTCTCACTCCTCTCGGCAGTTTCAGGCTAGCGGCCACGTCCATAGCTTCTCGTACAGTTAGTAAAGGCTGGAGCAGGTCCTCTTGCGTGATGTAACATGATGACTTCTGGAAAAGCTGCTCGTCTCTTGGCTGCCCATTTACCAGTAGCTCACCCGTTACACCAGCGGACCTGGAATGGAATTATTAATTAACTAATTAATAAAATGTTTATTGTTGCGGAACCATAAAACTGGATTCATTACAGTTAAGAACTAGAATAGGTACGTATATCGAACTATCAATATTCTGATGTGTAAACTAGTTTAATTTTATTACTTCTAACTAGTTTTTATCGGAAGGAACTAAAATAAACGAACCTGAATTACAATATAATTTAGTTACCTTATGACCTTGTCCAATTAAATGAATATTTCGAACGTAAAAATAATTAAAAACGGCAAATTGTTTTCTGAATACCATTTTCCCTCATCATCAGAACACATCACATTTAAACACATTAAAACTATTCAGTTATAATGAGCTCGTGGAAAATTTGTATTGTGACTGTATGTCGTAAAACTGGATGGTTTTATGATTATGAGCTTCGAATTAACCGCTTCACAGAGCTTGACTACTAAGATTCCACAAACAATAAAACCTGACTTTGTTTAATATTTCATGGCTGTTTTCTGGTCGACGTGGCAAAATATGTTTGCAAAAAATGCTAGACGGCGTGCTCGTGTCATACTAGCACGGATTAGATTTACCTACGTGCTACAAAAAAAAAAAAAAACTTTTGCTGTGCTATTTATAGTGCTCTTTATTGCAAAGCGCGAGAGTAGGTATTTCATTGAACGATTTGACGGAGTAGACCTGGGGGGTAAGCACGAATAAATGTGACAGTCGTAAACGTATGGAAACTGACGTATTTGAGATACACTGCGCGTCAACATCATCTTTACTGTCGAACGTTGCAGCGTTAGCGCGCAGTGTATTTTAAATACGTTACATTTATCTTACGTCTGTGTGGTATCAGATAAGTATATATCTATGCTACGAACAGCTACGCCGTAGCACTTTGAACGTCTTAGTTGTTAGATTTATTCTCAATTAATATTGTTACCTATAAGCCAATACTCGTACGTAGTGCATTAGTTGGATGAGTAGCAAAAGGAGTATTTTATAAATAAAATTATATTGTTCAAATGTATGTTGACAGGCCTCAAGTCTAAGTTGGTAGTAGCTCTGTCTTCCATGCTGTGGGTCTTGGGTTTGATTCCACTTAGAGCATATGTTTGTGTGATGAACATAATTATTTGTTTTGTGTCGTTGTGTTACTCTGTATTTTAAGTATGCATTTACAAAATATTATATAAATATTCGATCAACAGTCTAGTTCCTATAGTACACATACATAGCTTTACTTATTTTGGGACTAGAGTGTGTTGTGTGAAATGTCCATGAATATTTATTTGTGTAAAATTACCTGTATCCTGAAATAACGTTGAGCAGAGAACTCTTGCCGGCTCCAGAAGGTCCCATAATGGCGACCAGCTGGCCTGACAGGAATCTCCCATTTACGCTTTTCACCACTACTTTGCGTGACGCTGAAACAAAAAAAAATTTGAACTAATCGCTTGCGTATACCTATTATATAAATTATGTGTAGTATTAATAAAAAAACATATTTAACTAATCGGTAGTGTATATTATGTGTATTATTACTAACTTAAATTGTCACCGCACTGGAACTTCAGTATTTAATTTAGTTTAATTGTAATTCTTTGTAAGAAGGATCATATAAAAATACGATAGGAACGGAATATATATAATAGAATATAATAGGAATGGGATAAGGGCAGGAAGAAGAAGAAGAACCAGGCCTAAGTTTTTTGCCCTTTAGATAAATAGATTAACTAAATAATAGATAGACTTTAGATAAAAAAATGTCTGGGTGTCACTATGTACGTATTTTATATATTATTTGGGACTAGAGTGTGATGTGTGAAATGTCCTTGAATATTTTTTAATTTTATATTTATAATAGTTCTTTACCAAAAAAATTGTCACAAACGATAAGCTATTTAAAAAACTTGTGGGAACCAGCTAATTTATAGTAGGTATACTTTGCTAATATATCATTAAAATACCTAATCTGCCATGAATTTGTCAAATTTATTATATGTGGTTGCTCATTAATATTTTATTTATATATACACATATACAAGAAATAATAGCAATCGATTATAGATTTATTAACAATACATAATCAGCATAATTTGCATATTCGTAGCTACGTTTTCAATAGACATAATTATGTGAGTAACAAAAAATCTTATATAACGAGATGACATTCAATACCTATTATCAGCTAATCAGCATAAATTATTCCGACACCTGCTACAGACAAAAAATCAGTATGGTTTTTACTGATTAAGCTTAGAATACAAATGGCTGAAATCTTACAGTAATAGAACTTAGTACTTATGCAAATAAGATATAATGTGTTATGATATGACCTGCCTAACAGCCTACATTAAAAATTATGTCAAAATTTGAAGGCATAAAAAATAAAAAAAACCACTTTAGAAACTTAGAGCATCATAATCTTCCGGTTTAGTAGAAAAGACAACGTGTCTCCTAACATAAATAATTTATTGTTGTAGTATTATTTCTTATCATATATAGTATTATTTTCTATAATATAATAGAAATGTGCTTTTTTGCTCAAACGCAGCTTCTTCTTGCAGACATGTGTATTCTCGCCTTTATTCAAACAAAACTTCCAAGTATACTATTATCATCAGTTAAACGTAATCATTACATATTAGCAAAAACTTACACAATCGATGTATTGTTGTATGATATTCCTATTATTGTTTTCATACTTATCTGTATTTATGTTAATATATAAAGAGACTCACTGTGGCGTGTTTAACCTTATTTTTTATTTATTTATGTAGATACATTTCAAACTTCGCACTCTAGTTCTAAACTACGCAAAGCTTGTACTATGTGAACTAGATTGCTGATATAATACTTATATATATATACAATTTTATTTTATACATATATTTATGCTTATCACAAACATTTCTTCTGGGTGGGAATCGAACCCACAGTACGGAAGGTAGAGCTGTGACACCTGTATATAAAGAGTACTTATATAAAAAGATACATTGTTGAAGCATAGGATCATTTAAGTCCAGAAATATTTATGACGTAGTTGTTAGTAAGTATATCATTATTGAAAAGCTGTGAGTAAATATTGATTTATTGGTCATTAAAGCCGCTAAACGGTGGGTCAATAGTTCGAACGATAAAGCTAGTACTCGAAGTCGTTCCGTATTATGACAAGAAAATTAATTAATAAGTTGTTTTATTTAATATCTTAATCTGTTACGATATTTATATGTTTGCTCCTCAATTACCTACTAATGAACTATGGATGAAAAATAGAATATTTTTCATCTTTCATTTATAGTTTTTAAGTTTTTCAAAAAACAAGACAAACGGGAAGCGGACGAAGTCACAAATGGAATCTAGTGTGATATAGTTTGATTGTAGACAAGTGAAAATATTGTATGCGTATCTTCTAAGTACTTCATTATACGTATTGCATTCAAAAATAATATCAATTTATATAATTTTTCTACACATTACATTTTTAAAAATTTAATTGTAAACATAAAGTAACATAATTGTTCTCAGGTGTAGATAACTAGACCTGCTACAAAAATATAATTTATCAGTTTAACAAAAGTTTTGCAGGTCGGAAGGGTACGGTGGGGTCGTTGGAAGGATGACCTGGACGCCCACGAAAAAGATTGGTGGAATGTCGCCAAGGGCCGGGATTTTGGGGGAGACCTTTGCCCAGCAGTGGGACTATACAGGTTAAGAAAAAAAAGTTTTATGGTTCTAAAACAATGTAACATATGTAAACATATGTATAATGTAAGTAGATACACAGCAACAATGTTTTTTAATATCGCAACAATAATGTAATAGTAAATATACTGCGGATATCATAAAGCTACGTGCATCCAGCTGATTGTAGATTGACAAGATAATTTATTAATTACATGATTGTTACTTTGTTTAGATTCCAATATAATGATGGGTATAATATCATTACACTGAGAGTTTGTATTCGAACATAAAAAGGTTTTATCAAGAGCCGGAAAAGTTTTTTTGAGCTCTACAACAGCTACTGAAAATCACCCAGCCACACTTAGGGTCTCGAAAGAAAAAAAATCTTTGGAAGAAAGAACTACCAGCTCCACCCGATTTTTTAATGAGGGAACATCTGCCTTCACAAACTGTACAAGTTTCATCTAAATATGTCCAGCGGTTTAGGCGTGATGCTTATATACTAGTCTAATAAGAAACCGATCATGATCCTAAACAAAAATAATAAGCAAAATATGTGCAATAAGATCATATGTTTTCGCAATATAGTACCGGCGGATATTGCAGAATATTTCAATACACAATATACAAGACTCAATAACTGTTTTGAAATTACACAAGAAAAATTTACTGTCACCGTATCGAGTAGACTATGTACTAAGAATGAGTAGGTATTGTTTAAACATTCCATAACACTTTTTATTTATTATCTAATATACGGTTTCACAGATACAATCAATAAAAAGTAAAAAAATAACATTAATAATTTGGAGCCGTGAATTCAACTTTCATAATTCACACCTTTATTAACAACGTATGATAAAATTAGCACAACCACGTGGTAGAAAAACTTCCATTAATTATGCGTCTAAATAAAGAATACCTACTTATAATACGAGAACCCATTAGTCAGTACAAGCTTCCGAAGCCATACCGTTACGTGACCTACATGCAACCATCTTATCGAGACCTCTCCGCTGCTTACAATCAGAATCATGTAGCATTATAACTCTTATTGTATGCATTTACACCGCGTTGATTGTACCTACGTCGCTTATTTACTTAGTTTCGTGGTGCATACTTTCACAAAAAGTATAAAGTACATTAGAAAACTATGTCACAAAATAACCTTTGAACTACTCTGACCATAGTATTGTCGTTGGTGTTTTGTTTTTCTATTTTTATCATCGTGCTGGAACTAATAGCATTATTTTCCTTGTACTGACAACGCCGCGCGAAGAAAGGGTTATTGATAATTCAAATTGCGAATGGCCATTTTTTTTATCGATTAAAAAAAGTACAAGCTTTGTGCTTTTGAACTGGCTAAAGTCTACAAGAGCAAGGTAAAATACATAATTAATTAATATACCAGGTATAACGACTTCTTCTCCGGCATTATAGACTGTAGACCTCCCTGAGGTCTTTGCGCCTTATAGAATAATTTTGTACATATTAGGGAAAAGGGTAGGAAGATGATGTAGCAATTTCGGTCTATTTCTAAAAAAATATGACTCTGTGTGACAGTTCGACCGTGAACTGAGCAACATCGTGATCAGTCACGGCCTGTAAGTCTGTTACCAATTTACGATTACAGTACCTTTTACCAAACTTTGTTATCTTTCTAATTTTAGCAATTAGTTGATGATAAGATCTAATAAATCGAAAATTATGTTTTTGATTTCGTATTCTCGTGAACTAAGATTAGCTTAAACTTACTGTACAACGGTATTTATATGTAGGTAAGAACCGTTATTTAGATTGCATATGAGATAAGATATTTTTTACGAGCTTGTGTCAAGCGGTGGTAAAATCCTTCTGATGATGTGATGGGTGTCGGACTTGTACCAGATTTTACTAAGGAGAGACCTACATCTAGCAATGGGCCGTTTTTTATGATAAAAGTGCTCGTGGTAGCTGTTAACTTTTTATAAGATAGGGGAAAAGTATCTACTGCTTAAAATATAAATAAGCATAGGTATAAGTAGGTAAATACGCAGTTACGGCTACTTAGTATAAATCAATACATTTCAAATAACTAGACTCTCGATCAATCTATTGATTAACTATCATGAATCTTGCATACGATTTCTTACCGACTTTAACCGATCTTTGCCGAATACTTACGAATGCGTATGTAAATAAAAGTTCCTTCCAAACAATTCAGTAGTTGTAATGTGTGTCAATAAACGGTAAAATCTGCGCAATGATTTCCAAGGTCTTATCCTAAAGTTTTCTTAACGTTAGGCAAGGTCATGAACTATATTTGTAGGTTTATACTGTATCTGCAATCCGCTAGCTTGTTTATTATAAATTATAATGCACGTTATTATCAATATATCTTGGAATTATTCCATACAAATCACGTATTGAATGACGGGTGCGTTGCTGAATCATGCGGTGATTTATCAAGTTTTTTCTATACAGGGTGTATAAAAACTGATAGCGTAACCTTTATTTAATTAAGAAATCATAACAAACAACATTAATAAAAAAATACCAAATGTTATAACCCAGTTTGCATTGTGGTATAGAAATGCCTAATGCCCTGGACGTAGGTTCGATTCCCACAGAGAACAAACATTTTTGTGGTACACACTGATGTCAGTTTTGTGTCCGAGTGGTACAAAAAATATATATCCGTACGGTCATCACCTATCTCTGTACCATATACTTACTTTAAGGCCAATTCAAGCATTTAATTGATAAAAATAACCTTTAATTTATGATTTATTTAATTAATCAAATCAATCACGTTCCGGTAAACAGTGATTTTCAAACAAACACAATAAAATAAACATAGCAACTTGAAAAACAAGAAAATATTGGTTTATTAGACCGGTCCGATATGCGATGTTCTTTTATTTAGGAACCCTGTCACATCACACTAATGTCATTAATTTACTTCTACAGAATTCATTAGCTTCCATAGAATAATTTAACACGTATCTACGTACATACAGTAGTAATGAGTGTAGTAAGGTGTTTGTTTTTACTAAGCATTCAAGATTTGACTAAAATGTGCTTACTTATTGTGATTTCATGTCACAAGTAAGAACTGTAACAATAAAAATGTTTCGTTTCTATAGGTCTTTAATATTTTTTTTATGCTATTCTAAATCGTCCCAGCAGCGGTTCTTTAATAATGTTTTGTAAATATATATCTACGGACTATCTTATAAAAAGTTAACGCAGACTTGAAGTTCTGATTACCATACGTAGTCAACGCTAACTTTTTATAAGATAGGGAGCTATTGTTTACAAATATAAAGAAAATAAATTAAATCATCGCAGTCTCCTAAATACATTTTAATTATAACTCGATCAGATTTTAATTTATGATCGATCTTTTACGTATGATCCATGCAAAAAATCAATAAATCGTATTTAAGTTGGTTAAAAATAAATACGACCTATTTAAATTAATAATATGTACATATGTTAATCAATGGTGCATTACTGATAGCATACAACAACGCATATGATGAGTAAATGATTCATAGTGCGTCATAAAAGTACGACGGTCAACAAATAAGGAAACTATTTCACGCACTACTTCTTTGTTATTATTCAAAATGTATTCTATTCTATAAAATATCACCACAACTATTGTGGTTACAGGAAGTGATATCGAATTAACGACAGAGGGCTTAGTCCGAGCCTGCATTTTAAAACTCCCTACTCTCGAGCCGAGAGTCGTCTCTCGGATGTCCTTATATTTTTGTAACACTATTTTTGTCACGACTCTCGGCTCGAGAGTAGGGAGTTTTAAAATAAAAGCTCGGACTAAGGGCTCAGGCGTCACAGCTCAGTTGGTAGTAGCTCTGCCTTCCATGATATGGGTCGTGGGTTCGATTTTCAAACAAGAGCAAATGTTTGTGTGATGAACATAAATATTTGATTCGGACTAGAGTGTGATGTGTGAAATGTCCAAGATTATTTATTTAACTTGTGTATATGTAACTGTTGTTTATGCTAAGAGTTTGTTTCAAACCTTATGAAATATGATCTATGATCTTAGCATCCTACAGTCTGATATATTTCAGACATTAACGCACCCAAAATCGAGATTAGACCTGTATCCAAAATGCGCGGCCCGGCATGTTATAGGTACTTAATAAGTAAAACCGGATAAGTTCCTTTTCTTAAAAAAACATCATCAAAAAAATCTCCGATTTACATCTTATATAAACTTGCTATGTAAATCCAGCATATATCAAATTATGTATATGTTTGATCTATTAATCGAACAAGCTCAATAAATCGGATATTTATCTTAGAAATTAACTGCCTTGTCACATTATTGAATAGCTAATTCATTAAGTAAGACATGGCAATATTGTCCTGCTTAGAATTTATGTACAAATCATATTTTATTAATATTTACCTACATTTGTCTGACAAGGAGAAATAGTAATATTATTATGTAGGTTAAAATGATAGAGATTTGAATCAAGCTTCAATCAATCATACTATATTAGTTATACTATTAATAAACAAGAATATCACTGTTACATTGTATTTATTGGTTTTCTTCAGGGTCGTTTCCACCCAAGATGCTTCAATGCTAAAATATCGGTAAAATGTTACTTACAAATCATAAAAATCTAGTTTTAAAAATTTACGGCCGGTTTCTCGAACGATGATCAACGAAAAAATCAAATAATTACTATGTGTCAAACTCGGATCAATCGTGATTTGGGTTTCCAGAAACCGACGTTCGTATTCTATCAGCCATCTAGCTCTCATAGTACAAGCTTTGCTTGGTTTGGACTAGAGTGTGATATGTGAAATATCCGTGAATATTTATCTGTGTTATTAATGAATTGTATATAATTAACACATAGTGAAAACTTATCTCGCATTAAGTTCGAGTTAACTTCCTCATCGCCTTGGAACTTTCTATATTTAATTTCGGAAATTATCATTAATGTATTTTAAATGCTGCTTAAAATATCGCGCCTTAAAATACCGAAAACATATAAATTGCAACCTTAAAACAGTACGTATAAAATACAATTGCTTATTTAAGTTCATTGCATGAACCGTTAAATTGAATGCAATGCAAGTAATAATTTAGCGCCATGCTGAGAATATATACTGACGTACATAAAACAGATAAACATAATGAGATCACACCTATAAACCCCACGTATAGAATTCAAATTAACAAATTCACTGTAAATGATCTGCATTGCAAACTAAAAAGGTAGATTCTTGCCCGTTATTCTAGGCTCTGGTCGCGAGGAACTGGCACCTAGAATCATCTAGTGTAAAGACGATTCTAAATGATCATTATATTGATTTTGATTTTGTAGAGAAGCGCAACAGGATTAGATTAGATTAGGTTTTTCAGACATGGTGGAAATATAAAATCATATTGTATTTTTATGATTCCGCTGTATCAACAAATACAGAATAAAATAAATATAATAATAAAAATAAAACAAATAAGTACAAAAACTTTTGATACGGATCTATCCTATATTCGTGCGCGAGTCTGACTCGCACTTGGCCGATTTTATTTATAAACACATCACAGTTCACAGTTCAATGACATTGTCGACCTTAATCGATCGTCGATATTAAAGCACATAAAGTTGGATAAAAAGTTATAAATTTATAATCTATCATGATAGCGAAATATTTAAGTGAGAAAATTCACAAGTTCAAGCAAAACAGTGCTAAAATATATTTATAATTTGATGATTGATATAGGATTAGATGATTTAATACCTAAAAACACGGTAAATCACTTAGCGAGAAACTGTATTATGGATTATATATTATAAGTGTCTGTCAGCGCATAATCCGCTAAATGATGACGTGTTATAAGTTGAGATCACTATAAAAAAATTGGATGTCATCAATAAAAGTTTAATACTTATAACAAAAAAATATTTTTTAACTATTGATTTATTTCTATACTGTTTTAAAAAATATGAGTTATCCTCTTAGTAGTAGTGTAAAGCATGTTCGAGAAAGTAGTAAGTTGGATGTGCTAGTGAAATTATATGTCACACGTAAGTGTGAATTGATTTCACACCTTTTTGTCTCAGTGTAGTCTATCTATCTATGTACTCTGTATCTCAGTAGTACTCAGTATACTACTTACTACTTAGTACCTACTACTTACTAGTGACTACTTACTAGTTACTACTAACTACTTACTAGTGACTACTTACTAGTTACTACTGACTTCTTACTAGTGACTACTTACAAGTGACTAATAACTAAATTTGTATAAGTAGCTTTTTCATGTAATAAAACATCAAAAGTCATAGGTATAATTAGGTACTTTTTTGGTATATATGTATTTTTATAATTTTATATGTATATAACGAAACTAGTTTATATAAAGATCTTAAATCAAATACAAGTTGATTGAATATATGAAATATTAATGAAGTACGTATGCATAATTTTGTATAATTTTTACATAGCTTATTTGATTGTAGATCATCATTAAATGATTACAGAGTGGCACTTGTTGAGCAAAGTATAGTAAATACAATTAAATTAATGCTTAGAACAATAAAACATAAGTTTTATGGATCATTAATATCGTTAATGAAGTTGTTTGTTCTTTGTAAACAAATATGTTAAAAGTTTATATTATTTTAGATTCTATCATCTAGATTAGATTAGAAAAGACAATTTTAATATTTTTTTTACTTCGTTATAATGTTAATTTATTTGTATTTCAAAATGAATCGTCGTTTAAACAACTATTTGACTATTAAATACTTACTTATTTATTTATTAAATATTTTTCAATATCACACTGTTTTTTTTTTAATTTACATTTACTTGAAAAAAATTACTTACAGTATGAGCAAGTTCAAATTTTGTTAATAAAGACCATTTTCGAATTGATTGTACCTGCGTTAACTACCCACTTATAAATATATTAGGGGCCTGTAGGTACTTCTGCTGAGCAAATGTTAAAATAATTTTACCTTCAAATGAAACTATGTGTAACGATATTATATATTCAAATAAAAACCCATAGCCCTATTTTTTATCACACCAAAATGATGATTACTCTACGAACTTACATTAACTTACCATTACTTTTTTAGTTATAATAATACAAGTCAATAAAAAAATCTTAAAATAGTCATTTTGATGCTTTGATTAGATCGAAGCTAAAGATAAAACTTTGTTAAATTCCGTTAATGTTTATATAATAATAATAAATAAATAATATTTTATAAGAATAAGAATCATTTATTGTAAAATACTTTTTTTTTAATTTGGGACTTACTGTTTCATGTGTATGCAGTAAATGTGGAAAAATACAAAACTAAATTTGCATTCAATGAATTCGTATGAAAAGATTAAAAGTTAAGTATTGCATCGAAGTACGATGTTAAGCTTATGCAGTTTCGAGTTCATCACTCTAGACTCTAGAACGTTCCTTAGAAACCTTAAAACCGGTACACAGCAAAACCTGCTGTTATATATCCTTTATTTTTTCAACATTATGTCTAAGATACATTCACGTTCATATGTTTTATAGGCTCATACTGGATATACCTACACCAATATGAAGAATTACGTAAAATATCCGAGTATCAAGTAGTTTTGTCAATTCAGTACAGACTTGAACCTGCGTTTGAGGCTTTAAAGCTCCATCTTAGTAGCAGTAGCAAAGAATATATCGCAATGCTCCAAAAAAGACAATTAATTACAAATAAATCATTTTCAAAGAACCACGTCATGAAACACCTAGAAATCACATCAAGATAAAAAGACAACATGATTAATTTGTGAGGGAGTTCAGACAAATTAAGATTTATTAATATATTTTTTAATAATAACATGATTTCAAAGTCAAAAGCTAGAAATAATTGAATTTTGCAAAGTAAATTTGTTTGTTTTATTGTACGTGACCACTATTTAAATTTGCATAACAGGGTTTGGCTATTAACATGATAAACCGACTATACTTATTATTATGTAAATTACAGTGTGCTTAAATTTTGATATCTTAAACAGGTCAAAATTATAGTTATAAAACGACTTTGGTTTTTTAATTGCATATTTTATCTTATCACATGAACAGGATTAAAAATGTTATAGCAGTTCTTTTTTCTGATAAAGGACACCTAAAAAACCTAAACAAAATTTGAATCAGTATCTAATTTAGTTTAAATTGTAATTCTTTGTAAGAAGGATCATATAAAAAACGGTAGGAACCAGGCCGTAAGTTTCTTGCCCGTTATTCTAGGCTCTGGTCGCTTGGAACTGGCATCTAGAATCACCTAGTATGTAAGACGATTCTAAATGATCCTTGTGATTTTATTGAATATAGAATTTTTACTTTACTTACTTGAATTGCCTTAAAATGAAAATGAGCCCAACACATTGTGTATTATTTTTTTATTATATTATTTTATTATCCATCTAGTGACTAGATTCTAGTCTAACAAGATCAAGAACTCAAGAATAATAAATAAGTAGGTACAGTAAATATAACGAGTGAATCTGATTTTGTAGGTACAGACAGGATGATACAACTCAGTTAGTAGATAAGTAGGTATATGTAGATAGTAAGCTTTTTTTTTATTTGAATATGTTGACTTGGACACATCCAAGTCAACATATTCAATTAAATGTATTTACAAAAAAAGTGTTATTGCAACTTAGTTGTGACTAAAAGCATTTAGCAAATGTCCATCAAACGATTTATAATGATTGAATAGAAAATAAGTATGTACTTACATTACTTATCGACCTAATATTATATTTTAATAAAAAATAAATTACCTTTTAAAATCCGACTCTGCACCGTATACGTCAAATTTCTAAACTCCAAATCCATTTTTCTGATTGGCTGAAACAAATTAAGAACACAATTAATTTTGTTTTTTTTAAACAAAAGCACTTCATAAATCAATAGACTTGTCTGTCATTATCATTAACAAGTTCTTACTAAAATTCACATATAAAAGATTTTAACGCGCGTCTGTTAAAAACGGACTTTCTCCTTGCAGAATTAGAACAAAACACTTTTATTATGTTTTTTTTTGTCCTAGATACTTTGTAACTATGTTAGTGGCGTAGTAGACCAAATAGTTTAAGACAATAATATTTTAATGTTACTAAAACTAAGTAATAATTATAATGTACCTAAGTCCCTAAATTTAAATTTAAATATTGTACGCCCGAAATGGGTAGGCTGTTGAAACATTTATATATTATAAGATCTATAAACACAGTTTTATAATAAAAGATTCTTATTCTTATACAACTTTTCTTCATAAAAGTAAGGATTACAGAACCGATCGTTTTTGCTAAATAATAAATTTAGTCCGTTTCGCAAGATTTATGGAATAATATCCCATGCTAAGGCATATGATGTATGTATTTACGAAAAAAAATGAAGTATACTATCCGGAATCTAGTTTCCTTAATAGGTACAAGCTTTGCTTAGTTTGAGACTATATGGCGATGTGTCAAATGTCCGTGAATATTTATTTATATTGATAAATTGCTGCATAATTACGAGATTTTGGAAATAACAGCATTTATTGAACGATTATTATAGGTCTCATTTTATAGTTATTCTGAGAAGTAATTTCCATAAAGGTCATCGCAGGTATAGTTTAGTTTAGATGTTTGGTTCGCTATCGGAACTAGGTATTTTAAGTATAAAATACCTAGTTCCGATAGCGGACCAAACATCTAAACTATCATATTTATAAAATGAGTAGGATGAGATTTGCCATGGCAAATTTAGATTCAAATTTACCTTATGAGGATCTTGTAGTAAGTATTCTTGGATTAAGTATTCAAATCTATATATTCTATAACTAAAATGCATGTTGTAGGTACGTGTTAGTTTTGTATAAATTCTCGTCTGACATTTACTTAATAGTAGGTAATTTAAAATTTAAATATTTTTGCAATTCAATTATAAATAAAACTAAAAATTTGCAATTTAGTGATGCGGATAGTGAGCTTGAGTAATCTAAATGCTGACGTTTTTTTAGACCTGTTCTGCCTCGGTCAAGAGCATACGGCGAACTCAAGTTGAAGATCAACATGTTTTGCAACATGAGAGACAGGTTTTCACATTCACACTATCGGAGAAAGAAATCCTCAACCGAGAACTAACCAACAAATATGCTCATCACATTGTTGACCGAGCCGGGAATCGAAATCAGGCTCTGGGCGGCAGTCCGGCATGGTAACCTTTACGCCAACGAGGTCGTCATTTCATGAAAATAAGTTCTTTCATGTTCTAAGGAAATTGATAAAAGTTGATTATAGATTCACGCATGTTACATTTACGAAATTTCAATAACAAAGGATCAGCGTTTGTTTTGTTAAGTTATATTAAAAAGGAGTAGATATATGCCTTTTAATGTTAATTATACAAGAGGAATAATAATAACACTTATTTTTTGTAGTCGGTATTCAAATGATAGTGACAGTCAATTGAAATACAGGGTGATTGGTAGATGGATGCAAAGCTGAAAAGGGAAGGTAGTCTAGACCATTTAGAACCATTTAGGCCATAGTTATGTTAGGCGAAGTCCGACCATTTTTTTTTTATCGATTTATTTTTGTTTTTGCTGATAACACCCAAATTTGTACAGTTAATTGCTTATAACTGCCAGTTTGATTGATAAAGGTTTTTTTTTAATTTTTTTTTCAATAAAGTAATGTGTAAGCAATCTAAAAAATTATGGTTTAAGCGTCTGCGTCATCAGGTATTTTTAGTACATACACTTTGAGTTCACAAAAAATTTCAAAGATTTCAAGAATCAGGTTTTTGACGCTTTGTTAAAAAAAAAACTAATGGTGTTTTTTTTGTTCAAACCTTTTTGAAAACATGCTTGGTTATTAATCTTTGATTCGAAGTATCATTTACGCGGATATGTTACAAATTGATAAAATTAGGACCTACAAACCAGGTTGAGGGAGAAAATTAAACATTTTAGGTATTTGTTTTATTAGACAAATACGGGTTCAAAATCAGTACTCAGGTGCTCAATTCTAAGAATTAGTGCACGTGCTAGAACCAAATTGACAGTATTGTCCAATCAAAGACCGCCATGGGCAGTGCCACGGCCATAAAGCATATTTCCAGGTAGCTTGCCCCCCCTCATGATTAGAGAATAGGGATACATTGGTTTATTTTACAGCAAATCCGTCTTAGTTCGTATTCGCGCTAATTCTCTATTAATCGTGTCCAGTTGTAGCCTGTTGGAAAAACACGTGCAGGAGCGCAAAGCTGGCTACGACTGGACACGGTAAAACAAAACTGTCTAAAATAAAGATTAACACATGCAGGAGCGCTAAGGGCTACAACTGGACACGATTAATAGAGAATTAGCGCGAATACGAACTAAGACGGATTTGCTGTAAAATAAATCAATGTATCCCTATTCTCTAATCATGAGGGGGGGCAAGCTACCTGGAAATATGCTTTATGGCCGTGGCACTGCCCATGGCGGTCTTTGATTGGACAATACTGTCAATTTGGTTCTAGCACGTGCACTAATTCTTAGAATTGAGCACCTGAGTACTGATTTTGAACCCGTATTTGTCTAATAAAACAAATACCTAAAATGTTTAATTTTCTCCCTCAACCTGGTTTGTAGGTCCTAATTTTATCAATTTGTAACATATCCGCGTAAATGATACTTCGAATCAAAGATTAATAACCAAGCATGTTTTCAAAAAGGTTTGAACAAAAAAAACACCATTAGTTTTTTTTTAACAAAGCGTCAAAAACCTGATTCTTGAAATCTTTGAAATTTTTTGTGAACTCAAAGTGTATGTACTAAAAATACCTGATGACGCAGACGCTTAAACCATGATTTTTTAGATTGCTTACACATTACTTTATTGAAAAAAAATATTAAAAAAAACCTTTATCAATCAAACTGGCAGTTATAAGCAATTAACTGTACAAATTTAGGTGTTATCAGCAAAAACAAAAATAAATCGATAAAAAAAAATGGTCGGACTTCGCCTAACATAACTATGGCCTAAATGGTTCTAAATGGTCTAGACTACCTTCCCTTTTCAGCTTTGCATCCATCTACCAATCACCCTGTATATTCGTTATATTGGATATTTCAAATCGTCTAAACACTAAAAGCTTGACGGTTGTTCATGACATTTAAAAAAGAAATACATATATCTGTTTTGATGTAAAAGAAATATAAAAATTCAACCTAAAGCAAGTCATTGTTGGTAAACGACTCTTGAGCTAAAACATGTTTTTTCCTAAAATAGATCGCGCCAAACCTTGGACAATTTACGCAAGAGATAGAATACTTCCTAGGAGTACTTAAAAGAGAACGTTTTAAGCTACGTTCCACTTCCGTTTTTATCGACTTGTTAAACCTGCTTCCTAAGTTTTGCAATCATTCGAAATCCTATGCCAAAAAGGAAACACGCCGAACAAGGTTTCACACCAGTTCAACACCCGCAGCTTCGCCCGGCTAGAAGAGCATTTGTCTAAGTAATCTATCCATTATTTTACATAGGGCTGCCATCTCTAAAATCTGCCCCTCAGGACCGTGAGCGTATGTTCCCCGGGTTTTGGAGATTTCATCCCGGGGCATTTTAAGTACTTTTTTTTATTCACTTACATTAAAATATAATTTACTCAGTACTAACCCCGCCTGGACGCTCCCCGGACGTCTTCCAAACTAGGACGAATCCGGGGAAACCCGGACAGATGGCAGCCCTAAATTTACATATAGCTATACCATATTCGCATGAATAGTAGATTATTTTAACTCATTAATCTATTCTTTATTATTTATATCATTATTTCCACATAAGGTTTGCTTGGTTATCTACTCACACGCGTGAATAGTCATGTTACAAAGTTCAAACTATTATCGCGACATTATACGCTTAACTTACCTAGTGACCATTTATAAATAATTAAAAAAAATGCTGTCTTTGGCCATTAATGTCCACTACTACGGCTTTAGATTGTAGGTAAACCCGCTACTTGACTTTCTGAGCCAGTTCTACTCGAAAGATCTGATCTTGATAACCTGCTATAATTAGCGAAATCGTTCCCTGACGAGATCCAAGAGCTTGTGGAACTTGGAGGTGGACACGAATAAGTGTGACAATCGTAAACGTAACGTATTTAAAATACACTGCACACTACCGCTGCAACGTTCGACAGTAAAGCTGATGTTGACGCCCAGTGTATCTCAAGTACGTTACTGTTTCGATACGTTTGCGATTGTCACATTTATTCGTGTTCACCTCCAAGTTCCACTAATGTCCGATTTACACACAATTACGTAAAATAAGTGGCAAGTTATGTAGAGGTCATTACTACCAGAGTATCGTTACAAGCCACTGTACTTGAAAGTGTAAATGCTGTTTAAGATTTCTCCCTTGACTTTCACAAGAGTATGATTACCTGTGATCTAGCGATAGTCAGGTGTGGCAAGAAATATTGCTCACTTGCTTCAAGAGGTTTTTTTTCCACCAATCTGCAAGGTCGCTGCAAGGTTTTAGGTTTAACAACAGGTTTTGTAATTTGTGATCAGTGTACCGGATCGGCTGAATTCAATTAAGTCATAATTGTTATAAAAACTATAATCTGAATAAAGCTTCAAAACCTAGTCCTAAATTAGGCACTCAAACAAAGTTGACAAAGTTTATCTGCATTGCTGTTTTTGAGAGATCTAAAATTAATAGAGAAATACAAAAAATCTTTCAGTATGGAGCTAATAAGACATTATAAAGTGTAGAGCCTTTTTTTAAGCAATATAATATCAATGAAAATTACTTCAAAAGTTAACATTTTTTTATTCCGATAGATAATTAATTCACTGTGAATGGGTTACAAATCAATACTGTCGGTATAATGCCACTATAATTATTGATTGTCAAATTTTTTACACATTATTTGCCTTATCATAAATTACGCGTTAATTGTTTCTTAGCAAGAAATTGTAGAAGTGCGATAATTTATTATTAATTCTCTTGTGACCTGAGTTTTTTCGATGTTTAGAATATTATATAGGTGTGGTTTTTTATGTTAACTGTCCCTAACTCTTAAGGCTCTAAAGTCCTAAGATGCGCCACCCAAAGCACTCTTTTCTTCTCATCCATCCAGTGTTTGCCAGCTATGTTTCGTTTATTGTCGCTGCACTTTGCTAGAAGGCGACCTACGCTACGCTTGCTTGGTTAGTACTTCAAGATTCGTTTGCTCCAATGATTGTCATAGTCCAGTCAAATTACGAAATAAATAAACATGAGCGAATACAGTTTGGGGACTTTGAGGATCGATAGGGCGGTGTATTCTGAGCATAAATTCCAATTTGAGGGGTTGTACTGAGGTCAGCTCAAGGTCATTTCGATGGAAACGCGTTTCATTCGATATCTCGAGAATGGTTAGAGTTAGGCGAAAAATTGTTGAGACCTTTTCTTTTCCAAACAAAATTTACAAACTTTTTTATTTGAAACTTTTTTTTATAACATTAATATTTTTCAACTTATTACTCCCGCAAGGCAAAAATTTTACTTTTTTTCCATTTTTCGTCGTTTTCTCCCCAACCATTCAATTTTATTAAATTTTACCGATCATCAAAGTGTAGATCTTTTAATTATGAACAGTTTTGTCCTTAAACTTTTTTCCGTAGTGCCAATACCTTCGGAGTTATATATTACTTTACCGAGCGAAATCCGTGCCACTGTCGCAATATAAAAAGGTCAATCGATTAAACTATTTAAAAATTAAGTATTTAATTTGGGTAAATTTTAAGGTTAATTTGGGTAAGAAGTAAATTAACAATTAAAACTGTTTTACACATTTATTGATAGAGAAATAATTTATAAAAATAATAATATATCGGTAAACTAATATATAACTCCGAAGGTATTGGCACTACGGAAAAAAGTTTAAGGACAAAACTGTTCATAATTAAAAGATCTACACTTTGATGATCGGTTAAATTTAATACAATTGAATGGTTGGGGAGAAAACGACGAAAAATGGAAAAAAAAGTAAAATGTCTGCCTTGCGGGAGTAATAAGTTGAAAAATATTAATGTTATAAAAAAAAGTTTCAAATAAAAAAGTTTGTAAATTTTGTTTGGAAAAGAAAAGGTCTCAACAATTTTTCGCCTAACACTAACCATTCTCGAGATATCGAATGAAACGCGTTTCCATCGAAATGACCTTGAGCTGACCTCAGTACAACCCCTCAAATTGGAATGTATGCTCAGAATACACCCCCCTATCGATCCTCAAAGTCCCCAAACTGTGTTCGCTCATGTTTATTTAACTCGTTTTTAGCCATAATTTGACTGGACTATCATTTCTACGGCAAACATGGCCAGCCATCTGCCATCTCAGTTACTACTCGCTGTATTCAGCTTGTGAACTAACGGTATATCTTATGTGTTGTTTATAAGTTTTGAGTATCGTATAATAAGAGCTGTGGATTTTGTTTAAAGTTAAATCTCATTAATAAGAATCAAAGTCCTGACTGACTGACGGCTGACGTACACGCCACAGCCCAAACCGCTGGTCCTAGAGACTTGAAATTTGGAAGGCGTGTTCCTGGAGTGACTGTGTGGCGTACTAAGGCAGGAATTTTGGAAATAACGCTCCGGAGCCCTAAAATAAGGCTTTGAAGTTTGTATGCAGAATCTTATCCCGTGAACCGATTGACTTGAAACTTGGTACGCATAATGTTGACGCGAAATAAAATGGATCTGCATTTTTAGATTTTGCAAAATCATCCCCATTTCCCTAAAATTGAGTAAGTAAAGTTTAAAATTTCGATTTAGTATACAATTTCGAGTATAGATGGCGCTGTCACGCGTGGCGTAATCCTAGAACGCGCTATCGGTGCGTTTTGGCAATGTGTTATAGGTAAGTCGATCGGTATTAGCAAAACTTTTGTTGAATCGAGTTATATTGACTTATTTATGGTTGCGTACACAATTACCGCAACCTACCAATTAATAACTTTATTCACAAACAAACTTACGACTATACAGTATTACAGTATTTACAAAATGTACATTGTCATATAAAATACATAAGAAACAGTTGAGCTATCTACAGACCGTTGCAAACGATCTATAGATAGTTCAACTGATTCAAATCAGTACCAATCGAAAGTGTACCCAAGACCCGAGGGCTGGTGAGTATCTGGCCCAACGTATCAGCATTGCTATCGATCGATCTGGGGTCGTCTATTCCCCCCGGGCGGGGGGGATAGGTAAGGGCCTCGAAATGATTTCTTTGCCCTGGCTTTCGGCGCCAGGAGTAACGACTCCTGGGTCTTCAGCGCGGCAATGCAGCCAGTGTCTTGGGTACGCTTCCGATTGGTACTGATTTGGATCAGTTGAACTATCTATAGATTGTTTGCAACGGTCTGTAGATAGCTCAACTGTTTCTTATGTAAGTACTAAAAATGACAATGTACATTTTGTAAATACTGTATAGTCGTAAGTATATTTAAAAACAAAATGTTAAAAGGGGCGCTTATAGTCTCATACAAAAACATAATTTACTTAGATGGTTTGTTTTTTTAATATGTATAATAATATTTTATAATATATATATATATTTACATAATAATATTTTAAAATTCCTCCGTGGGAAAAGGGGCAAGTGTGTTGTAACGTTATTAATCGACGAACTTTAATCAAATTATTAAGAGGCGCTCTGTGACAATTTACTCTAATGAATGCAATAAAATGAGGGAAGTTTTCTGTAACGTTATTTATCGACGAAAGTCAATGAAAATTGAGACGCACATTAATGACTTGATTTTACACCAAATATTGCAAAAAGGAAGTTTGTAGTAGCGTTTTTTATGAACGATTTCAATCAAGTTTGAGAGTCAGAGCGTTTTCACATTATCCGATCCGATATCGGTGTCGGACGCTGATCCGATATCGGGGTAAGTAAAATGTATGAAAAATTTACCTGATCCGTCCCGATATCGGATATCGGAGCCGGCACCGATATGCTGGCGGTACCGTCGGACGCCCTATCTATATATAGGATAATGAGATAACGCTCTCACTCTAAGAACGTTTTCACATTATCCGATCCGATATCGGTGTCGGACGCTGATCCGATATCGGGGTAAGTAAGATGTATGAAATATGTACCTCCGATATCCGATATCGGTGTCGGACGCCATTCCGATATCGGGGTAAGTAAAATGTATGAAATATGTCCGGCCCGGCAGATCGGATAATGTGAAAACGCTCTTACTTAGGGCTCTTTCAATTTATGCGTTTCGTATCGGACCGCTGCAGTGCCGAAGCGGTGCGTTCGTCGTACGGCGTAAGGACGGACGTTCGTTTGTTTTCATACAAAATGCACGGTGCGGAAACAGTGCGGCGTCCGCATACGAAATATCGCACCCCTAGATTAAAACTCCGTTAACTCAAAAAACCTCATTTTTCAGAACAGACAAAAAACTGATATCTGCGTTACTAGATAAGATAAAAAAAATCTAATTATTGTTCCTGAAGGGTAAATTTTTTTAAAGCTTGTTTAATTAATTCATTTGTATATTGTCTGTAACGAAGCTGTAAAAATCAGTTTTTTTTAGTTACCCTGGTTTTGTAGGAAGAATAAATCAATTTTTTGCGCACTATTTTTAGTTACTTTAGTTTACCTGAAAAAAAATGAATTACTTTACTTTTCACTTCAAAAATTACAGAACTTTTTGACGAGTTCTTAGCATAACTCTAAACCTGGGGATGGTAGTTCTGGTGTAAAAAAACAATTATTGTGTATTTAAATACAAAGTCAACGTTTATTTACTTTTAAAATATTAATTAACTATAAAAACAATTATTTTTTAAGCCTTTGCAAAAAAGAATTCTAAAAAATCTAAAATGTTATCCTTAAAGTTTAGGGCAGTCTCTATATTCATTTTTAATATTAATTCTACTTATGTACTTAGCTTAATAGTAACAGTCAAAGTTGCAAATCACAGTATAGCATTTTGGTAGCCTCTATTAAAATTAGTTTAATATAGGCACTGAATTCTTAATCAGTCTAGATTAAGAATTGAATCTAAACCTACTTAGATTACATTTTTATAGAAACAGTCATAGTACTGTCTTGGAATCACATTTTTGTCGACAAGTTCCTTGATGTCCTTCTTTTTTGCTGCTGATAAAGGATTTTTTTCTGTGTACGCATTGCTCAAATTCATTGCGATATTAGGTGTAGATTCTACAGTTCGTCTAGTCTTTCTCTTGTTTACCCAACATTTTTTAAATTCAGTCTGTGCAAAGGATGTTTTATAGAAAAAGACCAAGAAGCATTTCTATAGCAGGCTGGTCAGCGTTTTCTGCTTCGCTTTTCCTTTTTTTAATAATCTCTAATGTCTCATTCTGCATTTCCATACCAGGGCCAAGAACGGTTCTTGAAGCATCCAATGCTGCTGGCTGATCAGGACTGAAATTGAAATTAATTTAATTAGTTATACTTAGAAACTAAGTTCTTGGACACGACAATATTTTGATTCTAAACACTTGAATTTTTTGACCGCTAGTGGGAAAAGTGAGAATAAGACAAGATGAGACTAACCTCCCTTCAGGTGGTAACTCAGGCTCCTTTTCTTTATTGAGCATTTCTATAGTAGGCTGATCAGCGCTTTCTGCTTCGCTTTTATTTTTTTGTATCATCTCTAACATGAGTTTTCCTCGTCTTTTCATCGTCCTAAATATAAATAAAGATTTATATTCAATAAAAAATCAAGTAAAGTCCACCAACTCAAAAAATCCAAAAATACAATCTACTGCTTTTTAAAACTTTAAACTGTTTAAAATATCTAATAAAACATGCCTTAAAGAACCTTTTTTTTTGTGCAAAAGTATCTATTTCACTAAACGAACAATAATAAATAAGATTAAATTTTCATTCAACAAAAGTACCGTTTATCGAAATTATCATTTACTTTCACGTAAATTTGACTAATTCGAAATGACAAAAAAAAATGACGATCGTAAATCATCAAAACTCTCGCAAGTCAAAATAAATAACTATTGTTATCAAGGAAAATTCAGTAAAACTCAATCAACTCGAAATACAAAATTCAACTTACCCAAAAAATGTCACGTAAACTCCAGCAACTCAAAATCACCCACTTTGCAAACGTCCTCCACCTACGACCACCGCGAGACAACTCAAAATGGCGGCTTAGTATTTGCGCTGTCCGTGTCAAGTTCATTCAAGTAAAAGAACGTTTGGCGCCATCTTTTGACAACCGTTCAAGGTATCGTTACGCGAGTTATTTTCCCGTGTATACCTTCTAATGAAGAAATTGAAAACGCCACTAAGTCAAAATGCCTACTTTTTGAGTTAACGGAGTTTTATTCTAGGGGTGCGATATATATGTACCGCAATACCGCAAACGGTAATTTAGTGAGTTTTGATTACTTACTTATGTTTTAGTAGTTTACGTTATTGGGTTTTTAGGGTTCGGTAACCAAAGGGTAAAACTAGATCGTATTACTGAGTGTTTAATTTCTGTCTATTTTAAATTCTCTAACTATCACGCATAATTAATATTCAAGGGGGCTTATATACGTAAATTTTATTTATTCGATATTGATAAGGGCAACGGGTCATAGATACGGTACGAAAATCTTCGTGCGCACTTGCCCGGTTTTAATAATAAGTACCTACCAATAAGTACTAAGTTTTCCTTCTTAGACTGCATTTTACCGCCAATTTCTTTCATAAGAAGATAGTAATGGTAATGGGTTATCGCAAAATCTCATATAACGGCACGCGGACGAAGTCGCGGCGGGTACAGCTAGTAAATCAATAAATCTTATAAAAAGTTAGCGCAGACAGAGTCTTGTTTACGCCAACAACTTTTTATAAGGGGGTAAGCCTTTACCGTCTCGTTTCGACACCATGGATCATAAGCAAAATGCATAAGTTAAAAATGTTTATCTCCAAGGACTGGGGTATAAACAGCGAAAAGACTTGAAACCAAACAAGTTCAGTTGATTTTCACTCCGTTTTGTCGCAAAAGTGATAAGAATCAACCGACTTCTAATCGCCCAGACCATCTCGGGGGTCCACCGGGTTCATCGTGTCATATACCTACTGAAAAACCATGTGATTTGGATTGCATCCAAAATAAAATATTATTATTATACGGTAGTACTGCATCATAAATACCGATGACTATGTAGAGCTAATTGCCATTCTAACTTAAGCTAAAAAATCATTGGCTCAAACCAAGATTAAGGTCATGTTATAGTGTTTTAATATAAAAATTGTCTAACAAAACCCTTTCATAAGAAACATTTGTTTGTATCTATATTTTAATTTACATTCGAAATAATGCTCCATAAAATACAACGTCGATTGGCCAAAGTTGTCACTCGATCATTAAACTAGTTAGGTTTACAGAACTTAAAAACTACAGAAAAATCAAATAAGTTTAGTCAAGAATCTCCAGCATTAACAATAGTCACCATAATGCCTAGATCGTGCTATGTTCGCACCGAGTTCGTTGACTCGCGTGCGTCTCGGTCAAGGCGAGATCTTTGCTCTGCGCCAACAAACGGTAGATATTTTAAAACTATTTCTCTTGTAAATGTATGTCATTTAGGCTTTTTCAACTCAGATCTACGATTCGTATTCACGACATTTCTGTGCCAAAATTGTTATGACTTTTTGTTCCTAAAACCACTTAGAAGAGGACACCACACACAATAATTAACTTTGACTTTTTTGACAACTATTTCTGATGCTTACTGATTAAAAAAAACGGCCTTGATGGTAATATTGCTAACTCATGATAAAATACAATGTACATAAGTTATTATTTCATTTGCATTTGTTGTTCATTAAACTAGGTATATTTAAAAATAAGCAAAGTAAAGAAGCATTTTATTTCAGTCATAAGATGTCATAAATGCCTTATGTATGTATTTTTTATTCCTTATTATGTTTTAAGTACATACTGTAAGTATTCCAATTAAAAAATAAATAACATCGTGTTAGTCAATAAAAAACGGAGACGTACCTACTCGTATCTTCAGTGCCTACTTAAGATTTAAGACTGTTTTTATAAACCTAAATCTAAAAGAGCCTCAGTGATCGAATATTGAACCTAAAAAACGTCGTTAAAATATGCTTCATAAAGAGTGTAGGTATATCAAATCCGTTTTGACGGTTGATTTGATTTACACTCTTGTCGTTTTCGACATCTTTTTTATTTATTTATGTTATATCTTATTAAAAACTCAGAATAAATCTAAAATTAAAACAAAAATTGAATTATAAACAATATACTATTCCAATAATGACATTTTATTCTTCACTATTATTTCTGTTGTTCAAGAATGGCCTACTTAATCAATAAACCTTGACCTAAACTAATTTCAATCAAAGGAAGTATACGAACAAAGTCCAGTTCCGTTTGATTTGTTAAATAGGTCATTTTATTATTAAGTGGTTACATCATATTGCAGATAAATGCAATTTTGCATCTATTTGACGACCGATGTGGCGCGGCGGTCTGCCTGCGACGCGAAGGTTGCAGGTTCGATTCCCGCCTTGGAATGTTTGTACGATCTGCAATTATTTATTCCGGGGGTTCTGGGTATTTTATATGTAAGTACCTACATATAATAAAAAAAATCTATGTAATGTATTGTATTAAGTATGTCAGTCTTCTAGTAACCATAACACAAGCTCCGCTTAGTTTGAGACTAGGGTGTGATGTGTTAAATGTACATAAATGAATATTTATTTATTTAAGTATACATCATCATCATCTTCCTACCCTTGTCCCACATTATTCATTTATATAACGTAAGTCGTTCAAAATATGAAGATGACAATGTAATAATTTTTGCCAAATTAATGAATTATGTATTAATGATAGACTTAATTAGACGTAGCACTAATTCTCATGCCAACTTAAGCGCGAACTCAATTCAACTTTTTGTGTTTTGTCGCTGACAAAAAAATATAAAATTAATTAGTGTAAAATAAATCTTGTATTTATTTATTCATAATTATCTATGTACTACATATCTACATAGGTACGTATTGTGACTAATGCTCAACATTTCGGAAATAAAGATGCCGTATTCTGAAATTCTGATTTATAAAAGGTTAACTGTAAGTACCTATCTTTTGTATTCTTATTGTTATGCATCTTTTATATATTGTATGCATGACGTTTCACGTAGACTGGTGGAAGGCGGCGGCTGACCGGAAGTACTGGAAGAGTAGAGGGGAGACCTTTGCCCAGCAGGGGGAAAGTACAGGTTAATAAATAATATTAAAAAAATATAACGTAGTAATATTGGGCGATTTTCAAACTTCATAAATCCTATTCTGACTTTAAAACATACATTTAAATTTTATTTTAATCAGTATTTAGGTATTTACTACGTTTTAAAAGCCACATCTGTATTTTAATTAAAATAACATGTTTACTTTTTATAGTATCGAGAATCTTGCCAAAACTCGTCAGATTATTGTCAATTAACATGTTTAAAACTAATCTGCAAAAATTTATGGTACCTACCTATTCAATCATATCTGAGTTCATAAGTTTTTGCGTGGGTTCAATAAAACATACTGGAATTGTTCTAAATTTAGAAGCACCGTATGTTATTATCTTATATTTAAACACATATAACACACCTACTTAACAAAATTAATTCTACTTTATTCTTTTTAAGCACGTGGAGTCAAAAACAAATGAAGACGTACTAAATCTCTAATCTTTTCTTTTTTATTTCATTTATTACCTTTCGTTGATTTCTTACGAGTTATTTTTTTTTATTAAGTTCTTTTAGTTCTGTACCAAAAAATAATCATTACGAAAACAAATGAATATAAAAGTTTGATTTTTCATTTAATTTAATCCTTTGAGAACTCTATTTAAATAATAAACAACTGAGAAATAAATTAATTTAGATATTTAGATGCATAGTGTAAAATGATTCTAAACAAAATGACGTCATTAAGGCCGACACTTTCCAGATTAGTCTTGTTTTGCACGTCAACAATACGCAGTAGTACATTTCATTAGTTAAGTAGATACTTATTCACTATTTACTACATAAATTGACGATTTGCTAAACATATTTATCTGATTTGCTAAAGAGCATTAGAAATCGAACTATGGTAATAGTACGTGATACCTTAGATTTGAAAAGTACATAAAAAAAATAAAATGAGTAAATGCCATTAGTTAGGATTGACCAATACTGAATACGATCCTTCTTAATAAACAATTGTAAAAAGGATCATTTATAAGAACGCTAGAATCCAGATCTAGTTTCTTGCCAGTTCTTCTAGCTAGACTCTGGTCGCGACGAACTGGCGCCTAGAGTCATCTAGTATGTAAGATGTTTCAAAGTAATCCTTGTGATTTTATTGAATACATGCAATTGAAGTTTAAAGTTTGATAAAGAATCTACAAACAAACTGATAGAAAATAAATACTTACACATAGGCATTTCATACAGCGCCAACTAAATAGTCTAAACATCATACATATCTTGTACTATGAGAAAGTTCCCATAGTACAGGGATTGTCAAGTTTAGACACAGGAATTGTCAGTTCAGGACACTATTTGGTGAACCAGCGATTGGTGCGTTGACGTGCGCTAACGCATGCACTTTACACCGATCGCATAAACGTATAACTCATACTACTTAGGCCCTCTCACGTTTCAAGCAACTAACCAGGCAAAAGTGTATTTTTAAAATCCATTTCAACTTTCCTATTCATAGTCATTGGGTTTATTATACAGGAAAGGTCAAACAAAATATCGATTATTACCCACTTTATGATTAGGTATTTTAGTAGGTATCGTTTTATTTGGTACCACAAGGATAAAAATATATTTAATAAAATATACATAATAAAATATATTTTTATCCTCGTGGTTTTTAATATACGGGAATAACAGTATTAGTAATGCAAATTAGTTTCGACTTACAGACCTTATTTATGTATGTCAGTTAACTCTTAAAAAAATAACGTATTTCTAACCCGCAAGATTTAAAATAAACTAAACTGCTTAATCAGGTAGAGGTCAATTGAACTCTAGCAAGTTACAACGTTGTACAAAACAATTTACAACGAAAGCTTTAACTTGAAAAACCATTTTTAAGATATAGCGTAAAAAAAAAACAAAAGTATGATGAATCCTAAAGTTCGCAAAAATTACTTCCGAATTTAAGGTTATATGTGTACATTTTTAGTTTCACAATACAAAATGTAATAGCAAAAGGTATTTTATATGGTGAAACTTCAAAGTACTTGATAGTTAATTCATTTGAGTATCTGGCATTGAATGAAATAGAAGCAATCGCAAGAAGTGCCAACATTGCCAACCTCCTTAAAAACAAAACAAATATTTCGACCAAACACAAACATTCCATTATATAGTTTACATACGACGTGCTGTTTTACAATATTACGATAGTAATGTTTTACTTAGTTGTGTTTAACACCAAGATCTGAGCCCTTAGTCCGAAGACACATTTTAAAACTCCCTACTCTCGAGCCGACAGTCGTCTCTCGGATGTCCATACATTTTTGTATGGCTATCCGAGAGACGACTGTCGGCTCGAGAGTAGGGAGTTCTAAAATGCACATTCGGACTACGGGCTCTGTAAGCCAAAAAAATTTTTTTACAAAGAATTGGTCGTCTTAAGCCACAAACTCGACCCGATGGAAAGTGATGTTGAGGCCGACGATGTAGCAGGACGATCTTAGACACCGATTCACTCGTGCCTTGAAGAGACCAAGATTGTAGTAAAAATACTTAGTATAGTTATTGTAATTATCAAATATTTGCCAAAATAAGTGAAACAAACTTAGTTTTATAAGAAGAAGGTACTTTCAAACTTATAATTAACCTTTAAAGCCTATCATAAACAAATCAAACTTATAATTAACCTTTAAAGCCTATATGAAAAATAACACGGGTTTTTATCGCGTACTTACTATATTTTTTTTCGATGTTTCGGCTACAATAGCCGTAATTGCGGGCAACTCTGTCTGTTTGAAAGAGCCGGAGTTGCCAGCGACTAAGGCTATTGCCGTAACCGAAACGTCGGGAAAAACAACAATATACAAGGTACGCGATACAAAACCCATGTTTTTTATGTCTTTACTATGATAAGGTAAAAAAAGATAGATAAAATTGTGGTATCTAAACTATTTTCTGTTACGAATGACCTCTATACCTAATGGATATATTTAATGCAAACTAGGTGATGCTAGCGACTTCGTCTGAACGTTTTATATTATAAATTATACATTATGTATTATAAATTATGTGTTTCTATGATGTATACTTAAACTTGCATCATTGCATAGTTTCATAAAAATCCATTCAATAGCTTTTGCGTGAGTAGTTTTTATGTCGCTGAGGACAGAAAAAAAATGGAGAGACCTCATCAAAGAGAAGGTCATGAGGAGAGGTCGCGACCCTCAGTAATGAGGAATCGACTGAGAGAGAGAGAAAGAGGAACAAACATACAGCCACACATCCGTACAAACTTTCGCATTTATAATACAATTAGTAGGAATGATAAAAAAATAGCGTTATTTCGAAATAGTTTGAAGACTAATAAATCTTTAACTCTATTGTTGTTTAGGCAATATGATGAAGATATTACAGAACACGGTAAAGTTTGACAATGACATAGTTATTTGGGTAATTGGAAGTGGAATTATTATCAAATTCTGATAGTGCAATTAGGTCAAGTTTAGTTTACACAGACAAATTGTAACGTGGCCACAGACCACGTTACAATTTGTCTGTGTTCTGAACCCTATCAATTCTTGGATATATGTATAGATCACATAATTATTTGAAGAACCTTCATTTCGTGAAACTAAACCAGGCGTTTTTCTTAGAAAACATAAGTTTATAAGTAGTTTTTTCAAAACAAAAAGAAAATAATATAAAGACAAACATAGGAAGAAATCGCTTTCAGAGATAAGGCCGCCCATTGTTATAAATTAAATTAATTCTAAGATTGCTTTGTATATCCCGATGTGCAACAAAGAGTTATCTATCTATCTATAGGATAATGTATTTAATATTTATGGGTACAATTAAAAATAATTCTTTAACTTCCATCATCGTCATCATCAACCTATATCAGTCCACTGTTGGACGTAGGTCCCAAGATGCGCCACTGAGCCCGGTCTTCGTAAGAATAATAGCATATATCTATTTTTGAATATCTAGGTACTTATTCAAAAATAGAAATAAGCTATTATTCTTTATTATATAAAAACTAGCCAAATTTTATACGATATAAATATAACCTACACTTGTATTTATAATGAATTTAGATCGCAAAAGTTCGCATAGATTTAATGTGTTCATAATATATTCATAAGCTTTTAAAGGCGGATTTTAGTGGTTTTTTTTAGATCATCATTCTAGATATTTTTTTGAATAAATTATTATTAATTGCATAGAGATTGAAACCGTCTAAAATATGTAATGGAAAATATTGAACAGTTTAAAAAAAATAATTAAATTCTAAAAAAGAAATCAATTCATAGACAGAACTATAATAGACGATGTACCTACTTAGTCAGCCAACCAAATTCGTGTAAGAAAGTAGTAATGTATGTATTAATATGTGATATTGATAATTATGTGAAATATTTATTTGTTATTCAAATAAAGTATAAATATTATACCACAACATCGATAAGCGACAAGTAATCCACGCGTCCGCACGTTATTGTGTAAATAATATCAATTTGTTTGGTACCGCTTGTATAAAATTAATAAACATTGTCATAAAAATAACAATAAATTATTGCGTGTAACATAATACCTACTCAAAGTAGTCATTCTTGGTGAAAGTTTTCGTCGGAGAAAGTATTATAGCACCTACTTCTACCACCAAACAAATACCTAGATACTGCCTATGTACTAATTAGAGCATAAGATTTTTTTTTTTTACAATAGCTCGTCCTTTGGCCACAAACTCACCTGATAGAAAGTAATGTTCACGCTACTGAATGGATTTTAATGAAACTTTACAATAATGTAGTTAATACATTAGAATACCACATGCTATAATGCACATGCTATATTATTATAAAGATCTTGTGCGAATTGATATAACGATAGACGAAGTAGCGGACACTAGCTAGTTCATGTATAAAATGACAAGGATCATTTGAAACACTTTTCGAGTTTCGTCTTATAACAAAGTTCAGAAATTATGATTTATTCAGACATTGATGTCAAAAACTTGCAGGATACATACTAGTATGCATTTGATATAAATCGCAGAATACACGTGCTTTATCAAGACCCATGACCTAATTAACAAGTTATCCAAACTGACCAAGTTCTGTGAATTTAGACCACGTCATCGGGTTATTTTTAATTATTTATGCAATGGATATGTAAATATTTCATCAAAAATAAAACAATTGAAAGATAGGTACTAACTAAAACAATACTCAAACATAATTATTATGAAATCGTAATGTGAAAGTACCTACATTACGATCAATTAAAATACCAAATGAGCAGCAAATACAGAAATATTATTTACACTTAAATAAAATATAAAAATTTTCTTACCTTTAGCGTCACGATCTAATTTTACAAACTCGAACAAAGTTGCACAAAATACGACACAACTTTTATTATGACTGCACGAAAAACCACTTGAAATTAGAACGCAAATAGCACGTAAAACAATGACATTCAATTTATGAATTTTCGATTGATGCGCGCTCGCGTTTTCAGCCGGGTAATTGTATTCAGCCAGTGTTCACCATCTATAGCGCGCTGGTTGGCGCTCAACAGTGAACTGCCGCAGCTGTCAGCCGATCCTACCGGCCACCGGCCCGACATCGCCAGCCAGTACGAACCGGGATCGTGCCAACACCCTGCCGCAAACGTCATCTGTCAGAACACTTTAGAATTCCGCATTTAAAATCGAAACTGGTCAACTATGTGAAAACTCGATCATCAGGTTCTTACGTGCTTTTATCTCTTTTAATGACGTCAACAATGCAAAATTTTATTCAGCTTCCTTTGACATCATGATGATAATCTGATGGGTATAGTTTACTATTTTGCATAGACTTCCGTGACTGGAAATAACAATGTAATCTATACATATTTAGGTTGATATAATTGGTTGTTGTAATTGGTTTAGTTCATAAGTATGTAGATATTAATATAGTTTTAAGAGCTGTGGATTTTCTTTAATAAGTACTTAAATAAATAAAATAATTTATTTTTATTTACTAAAACATAGCTATTACCTACTTACCTATATAGATAACTACAGTTTTATAAAATGTAAAGTTTCCATAAGTTTAAGACACAAGTATGAAAAACAGGTAAAAAAACTCGCGATAGAGTCGTATCAAGTAGCTTGGTGACTACAATCATTTAATACTATCATTGTCATATACAATGAATCTAAGAATATACAGCTTCCTCAATATGAATATGAAACCTCGATCAAACAAAACAGCTGTTGTACGGAACCCCTTTTCTTGAAACAACAGTTGGCACAATTGGTTTTTTGTAAAAGGAATGTTGAAGGGCGCATGCGCTCTCGACACAATTCACAAAGAAATAAACCAAGAAAGTAGAGCTCTGTGGCGGAAGATATTGCCAGTAACACAAGTTCAGCGCACACAAAGAGGGCAATATTGACCGAATGGAAGATACATGCAGCTTTTTTTTCTATCATTCAAGATCGACAAGGTCAGGAACAACTTTTGCATTACATATGCATGTTTATACGGACCTCTGTTGAAGGGTAGATACCTGAGACCTCATTTCTAGGAATAGGCTTACTAATCTAGACCTCTCGATTGTTTATAGGCCAGCCATTTTGCACCTACCATGAAGGGAATCTCTGAAGTTCATTAACCTTCCGCGAAGGTCTTTGTAAAATGGTTTTAGTTGGTGCATGCATGCAACTACAATCAACTCTTGTGGTTGCCATCGACCTACTCATAATGTTGTTCCAAGTATTTTTAGTACTTTGAACTCGCCCGCATCCAGGTAACTCGTTTAAAATTAGATTTAAGTAAGTAGCTTGAGTTCGAATGTATTAGTTTTTGTGGAACCACCGATCTTACCCACCAGTCAAATAGCCGTGGAAATTAAATAAGTTGTCACTTTAAATAGATTGTTACGTAAACAAACATAGTTTTAAAATAACTTCCCTCTTCCTTTTTGAGTAGTTCATAATAAACTTAAATTATGGCAACACTTCCAAATTTTCTTCAAACTTTGCCAAATTTTAAACACATATTTTTTAATAAAAAAATATCCATATCCACGAACATGGTTTTTGTGGTCCATTTTTACAAAAATGTTAAGTGATATTATTTATATCCCAACATAATCAATAAGTATGTAGGTACATACTAAGATTTTCTACGTAGCCGTACCTCTATCTTACACGACGCAGTGACGCTGCAACGTTCGGCAGTCGAACTGGCAATAACGCGCAGTGTGACTCGAACACAATGCATATAAATATGTGATACGTTTTTTCATCAGAATTCACAAACACTTGAAGAAAGTAAAATATACATTCATAATCATTGCTTGTCGTTTTTCTTCTCACATTAGCGATGGCGTGTTATTACCAAAAGAGTAGGTAATTTTATTGGTGCTATAATGTTTTTTATGACTTAACCTTTCTCGAATGTGTCATTTTCCTTCCGCCGATATTAAGGTCCATAGCTACATACTAAAAAGGTACGAAAATAAATTTAAATATTCTTTAAAGTTACATCTTCGTATCAATCGTAAACGTATCCGATTTACACTGCGCGTCAACGCCGGACGGTTGTAGCCTCACTGCGCAGTGTATCTCGTGATCACCCCATTGTCTAGCACAGACAATGGACAATACTGAGAAACTCAGACCAGCGTCGCATACAGATGGTGTTTTGTCAACCAATTGTCAAAACTAGCTTGAAACAAAGGCTCTATAGGGTTATTGATCGGTAATTAGGTCGTTAACCAGAACATTATTAAGTAAGGAAACACATTCTACGTTAGAGCGGTGTCCCACGGTCGTTGTCTGTACGTTGCATTGGCTCTACGTGACTGAGCGATGACGCTAACGTAACGATAACTTAAACGTGACGCACAGAATAGGAAGAAGACGAGTTAAGGAGAAGAAAGCTGCGTTGAAACGTCGAAGAGTGCCAGAAGAAACTTCGTCGGAAATAGCTGCGTTAAAACAGCGCAAGCGCAACTCCCTATTGAACACATTAAAAATATATACGCAATGTCAATAAAAAAGTGTGTAAACCCGTGGAATACATTTGCCGATGTGATGATTAAATAAAAACTTTTTACAAAAAAATTCATCCGACGAAAAAACTGAAAAGCAAAAAATAACATCTTTTTTATTCTATCCTAATTACTAAATTACGCACATCATCTTGTTGGTTATCAAAAGGGTGCTTCGATTGATTATTATCAGACAGTAAAAAAACGTGTTAATAATTAGGTATTGTGCGAATACCAGTTGAAGAACCACTTTCCTAAAAACAACACATTTAGTCACTTCTTCAAAATTACGTAAACATTTTTATTTTTTAGTTCTGAGTTCTAAGTCAAAGTGTTTTAAGTCCTGTTTGAGGAAAAGCTTTACCAGGAAAGTTCTTGAGGTACCTACATACAAAGCTTTTTGTGCAAAGGGTAAAAAAATTGCACCAAAACTTTCCATTTGATAAGGAAATGATGAACTTAATTCTTTCGGTATTTCCTGCAACGAATTCGGAAAACCCACAACTTCATTTCTATAAAGTTTTGAGACTTAAGAACTACTTAGAATTTAATAGTTTAATTAAATCTAAGCTTAAGAGTTAAAGACCAGTTAAACTTTAGCTTCAGTTTGTAAATTGTAAGTTTAAATGGAATGCAGTTAGGTAACTGTCAAGCTACATACTATACATCTAAAATAAGTGTTATTTAAACTTAAGTCTGCATCCAGTCCAAGATAAGTAAGCAATATGGCAGAAAAAATAACAGAAAAAATTAACTTCGACCGCGGAAAGGAAGAAAATGAGAACATAATAATATCAATGAAATGCCCAAAAACTCAAGATCTACAGAACAGATCTTAAAAAAACATACTACGTACAATGCTTGTGCCAAAATAAGCTCTACAATGCGCAATATAAAATATTCTAACTTTATTTGGTTACCAGCTATTGAACCCAGCTGATTACAGGTGTGCAACAGTGATTATTAGCATACTACACAATCTGTCGTAAAATGGAAGACAGATGTCCTAAGTCCTAACTAATGACAGGATGCGATGGATGTGCCCATTGTGCAACAAACAATACTGATTAATTGCACGGTTTGCATCAAAAGGCCGACCATCATTGCTAATTAGCGATTCAAAATATACTTGACTAGCTGTGACTAGACTTAGCAAGAAGATTAGCCAGACTAGACACTGCTTTACCGTGCCTAGCTGCCAACACGATGCAACAACAAAATACAATTGTAGCATCGACACGATAAGAAGAACAGGTAGCTAAGTATATTTCGGCATGACAGCGTTTGGTAGACTGCGCTCACTGTATTTTGTTTGTCATAAAAAATACTTATAAACTTGATATAACCTATGTTACTGGGTGAAGATGTAGCTTACTAATAGTGAAATATAATAGTTATAATAGTTGGATCAGTTGAACTATCTATAGATCGTTTGCAACGGTCTGTAGATAGCTCAGCTGTTTCTTATGTATTTTATATGTAAATGTACATTTTGTAAATACTGTATAGTCGTAAGTTTGTTTGTGAATAAAGTTTATTTATAGTTAAATAAAATCGGTTTTTTAGTAACAAATCTGTCCTAAAATAGTCTATCGCAAAGCCTAAATAGTTAGTAGTTTATAGGTAAGTATAGGTACTATATAAAAAATTATGCTGGACAATATTTTTTTTTCTCTAGCCTAAATCGTCCCACTGCTGGGCCAAGGCCTCTCCCAAACAATTATATATAATTTTAACATTCATCAGTATTGTTTACAACATTATTAAAATACAGATAGCTAAGTTTATAAACAGAATATCCTTTATTTCAGTTGAAATTAAGGCTTTGAACTTATATTTGAATAATTCAACAATAACCTTATTGCAGCATCACGTGTTAACGAACACATTACCTGCCGAGAACTTCTTGGAAACCCTACACTGCCAGAAGCCGCTTCTGAAAGACATCGGATGACTGGAACAGCAGCCAAAATCACGCAACAAGGGAAAGCCTTCAGAATTCACCCAAAAATCCAGTCACACTGTTACTCGTTGCACCTTTATTTAAAAAAATAGTTCCCAACCAGTTACACTTTTGTAACAGTGTGACTCGTTGGGAACAAAAATCCCAACGAGTCACTGTGTGATTTGGTGTGACTGGTTGGAAACCCACCGAAATTTTTGATAATGTGACAGTTAAAATCTCTTTCTTGTTTTTGCGCTTTTCTTTCCACTTTCCTTAGCTTTAGTTAATTAGTTAATAATATTAATGGAGTTTTTAAAGGTAAAAATATTGCATGTTTTTATATTGTGCTATAGCAACCACAGATTTTGATTTCTATTACCATTAGGCACACTTGGCGGTAACGCAGGCGTAGCCATGAGGTCAAACTTTGTTTCTGAATATTTGTGGTTTGCTGGCGGTTCTTCTTCGTGACAAGAACATTAGAAAAGTAGGTTTACTAGATAAACATTGCATTTAAACGATGTCAAGTTGAAACCTTGGTGCAGAAGGAATAGTACTTTAATTGAAGGCAACAGATACAATCACGCTAAGGTTTTTTCAGTTTGGTTTATTTTCTTGCTGAGGATGTCTATTAAATAAATAAATAAATAATGCTGGACAATCCACACAACATCATCTAGCCCCAAGCTAAGCAGAGCTTGTGTTATGGGTGCTAGAAGACTGACATACTTAATACAATACATTACATAGATAGATATTTTTTATTATACATATAACATACCCAGAACACCCGGAATAAATATTAGAGTTTGATAATCAAAATCAATTAAACTTAATTCAGTTAAATCACAAAGATCATTTAGAATCATCTTATATAGGTAGGTACTAGGTGTTTTCAGGTGCCAGTTCAGCGCGATAATAATAACCATTGAAAATAACACCAGAATAAACATCAAATCGAATTAAAAAAAAAAAAAAAAAAAAATTGCGTTTATTCAACATTACCTACGATTAGAATTAAAATCAGATATTTATTTCGATGGCCACATGAAAATATTTATCAACACAACAAAAAATACTAAATCTTAGGCGAAGTCGGTTATCTCCTTAGCAAAGTAACTGCGCAATCGTTATTGATATTTTATATGAGACATAAATTATTCTGAAAAAAATGGTTGTCTGTAAAGTCGGTTTACTGACGATAGTTGAACGTGACAACGTGTTAAGAAAATACTGATGGAATGGTAGCATTTTTCAAAAGAAAATTTTAGGAACGCCTCAGAACGCCGGAACGCCGCAACGCTTCATGAGTCATGTTTTTTCGTGCGTGCAGCCGGCTCTATCGAATTATAAGACGTTGTCACGTCAAAACTTCTTACACGAGTTAGTCAGAGGAACGTCCAGAGAGTTCAAACATTTGAAATAACATTAAAACATTATTTTAAAGAGAATGAGAGAGAGAAAAGAAGCTATTATTTTGCTACCTATATATTTGATACATCTCAATTTCAGTAAAGGTTTGCTGAAAGAAAACTCTTTTAAAGTAAAGCACTCGCTCTGTAATCCAATAAATTTAAGTTTTTTTTTTGTGAACAATAAAACATAAAGAAAGCAAAAAGTATCTTATTAACTTTATAACTTTATGATATTAAAATAAATTGAAAGGTCAAAAAAGGTTGAAAACTTCTATTAAAATAAATTGAAAGGTCAAAAAAGGTTGAAAACTTCCGCATTGTCTCAGACATTGGTTTATTGTTGTAAGTGGAAATAAATGCACTTTTTAAATGTTATTATTAAGTGGCCGTAAATGGATATAAAACTACTCAGTTACATGCGAGATTATGAATATATTCATAGTAAATATTTAGTTCCGTTTCCTAATGTTATGACGGAATCCTATTCATGAGACTGCGCTGTCCGTCTATCTCCAGAATAAAATAAATATTTAAGAGGACTTATATTTTTACCCTATTTTTTTTTAATACCTAATATCCTATAGCTAGAGAAAATTCTAGATATAAACACCCAGGTCAGGAAGAACGAGAACAATTTGAATACATAAAAAGAAAATCTTGGTAGGGATCGAACACACGACCCACAGTATGGAAGAAGCTAACCAACTGAGGCGTGAGTTGTGTAACTTGTGAACTTGTGACATTGCCATTCTAGAACAGCATACAGCAAAACACTGTTTTAAGAGGTATCTACAATTGTCCTTCTTGTCGCTCCAGACAGCTTAGGGTTTTACCCTACACGTGTTCAATGCCTCTTGTTTACGAGTTTTTTAATAGACTCGAACAAGACTCACTTAAAATAATAACTAAAATAGGTATTTATAGAACGGAAGTGTCTGTAGAAACTTTATCATAGTCTAAACAAAGCCATATAGCAGTATTCAGTTCACACACGGCTAAGCTGATAATTTGACGACGTTCAATCAATCAGAGACTGTAGAAAACACGATAATTTTCCATTATTGGCTGATGTATGAGATGTTATACATTAGGTATATCTGGTCTGTGGATAATACGTACCTACTCAAGTCTGTCATATTCATACCGTCAGCAATGATAGGTACACCATCACACATCATGAACTTTGGATTGGTAGACGTGGTCATATATATAGTTTTCATTATAAACGGGATATTTACCATGATTTGTGAGTCTGATTATTTCCCGAACTAACTATGTTCAAAACCGTGATAGTTTCAAATATTATGTGGTCATATATAGCCTAAGAGTCTGTGAACGCCAGAGCTTCGTTATGACGACCAAAGCTTCATAATGAACCATCGTTCTAAGTTGTGTTGGGAGTAGGTATGTGTTGATATAACAGGTGAAGTGGGATAAGTTTAGCACCAAACCTTACGAAATGAAACTAAAAAACAGTTTGTTGTACTGGTTTATAGGATCTGCTGTGTGGATTTTTATGATCGACCCGATGAAACCCGTTCGCCTGATCGCGTCTCTTACACAACAATACAGTCTTTGCAAGTAATTGAATTCGTTCTTGTACCTATTGGGGAGTTTCACTTCTACAAATTTGTTTATTTCCCACAGGTCAGATAAAATAATGAAGCTGATAAACTATGGTCTGGATATTCATAATAACATGTTTGTACACTTTTTGGTACTTCGGACTTCGTTAGCTTGCCGGGTCTTACAGCGACAAAATTATTCAATTTATTCATGAAATCTAAAAATAAATTAAAACTTTGATATTAGAAAATTGACGTGATCTGTAGTTTGATGAATCCTGTGGGATGTTATATAAAGAGCAGCAGACGGTCCTTGGACGTTGTTTGTAGATAGTGCTCCGAATAGCAGGAAGCAAAAATAGTTCTGGTAAGTTTTGCACTAGTTATAGAAGGATTCCATTTTCACCTTTTTATTTAGGTAATTTAGTTACATAGATCTTACGACAAAATAATATATCATCGATGTTCATAGTTCTTGAAACGTGAAGTGTACAGCTACCTACCTATTATAATCTAAACATCGTTTGTCCATTATTCGCAAATACTTAGACTAACATAATCAATGCCCTTTTTGCTCCGAGTAGTCTGGTATAAATTAATCTCGAATACAATGTGTATTTTCACGTGTTCACGTCACACGTTCCGCTACATCACGTGCCCACGCAGTATTCTAATTTAGCATTAATTAAACTAGTTTATTTGCATAGCGCTTATGATCACAGTACCAAAAAATTCATCAATATTGAAATGTCATAGGGAAGTGATATTCTGATCGACTTTTTAATAGGTGGAGCCAAAACTCAGTGCTAAGATACTAAATTAGACTGACTGGTAACAACGTGAAAGATAAGTAGGTGTAGTAGGTAGGTGTCTACTTTATTTGGCACTAGCTGTTCCCGCCGCGACTTCGTCCGCGTGCCGTTTTATGAGATTTTGCTATAACCCATTACTATCTTCTTATGAGGGAAATTGATGGTAAAGAGCAGTCTATGACGGAAAACTTAGTATCTATACCTACTTATTAATAAAACCGGGCAAGTGCGCACGAAGAGTTCCGTACCGTATCTATCTCCCGTTGCCCTTATCAATATCGAATAAATAAAAATCACGTTTATGTATAAGCCCTCTTTAATATTAATTTATTCGTGATAGTTATAGAATTGAAAATAGACAGAAATCAAAGACTCAGTAATAAGATCTAGTTTTACCCTCTGGTTTCCGAACCCTAAAAACCCAATAACGTAATGCTTCCATCTTGAACACATTCTCGTATAAAGAATGATCGTATCCTTTTGTGTTTGGTCTTTTGGTGGAATTCTGGCGGATTCTTAGCCATCTTAATTGCTGATTCGTTATCAACACATGCTGGACATTCACCAATGATATCTTTCATGATCTTTCGAAGCCAAATAATTTCTCTAGCAGTTTCACTTGCTGCCACTATTTCTGCCTCGGTGGATAAAATCGCTACTGTGCTCTGGCGTTTACTTTTCCAGGATATTAGACCTCCAGCATACATGCAAAGAATGCCTGAGGTAGACCTTCCAGTTTCATGATCACCTCCGTGGTCAGCGTCACTGTAACATTCTAAATTATGACTATTTCCTGGCTTGTAAACGATGCCTTCTTCTATAGTCCCTTTCAAGTAACGCATTGTCCTCTTGATATTGATGATGTTCTCCCTTGTAGGTTTATCTAAATTTCGAGATACAACACTGACAGCAAAGGCTATGTCAGGCCTCGTGCTTGTCATCAAATAAGCTAATGATCCAACAGCTTCACGGTACGGGAAGTTCATTGAAACTTCATTAACATCTTGAACATTATTTGCTTTTAAAATTGGTGTTGGCACTGGCTTACATTTCTCCATGCCAAACCTTTGCAATATGCGAACGATGGATGCAGTAAAATAGAACCATCAGGGTACCTTAACCACACTCTGCTACCATGTTAAAGTAGATATAAGTACTGCAGGATCGAATAAAACCAGTTACAATAAATAAACGAATATTATTAACGTATACTGTAAAGAATATTTTTTAGTCAAGAGTGAAGATAGTGACATTGATGACAATCAACAACGTTTGGTTGCTATGGTAACATCTAAGGTTGGTGATAGATATTAAAGGAGTATCTATTCCTAACAGTAACTTCTCCCGTTTTCCCAACATTTCCTTTCACTACTCTGCTCCTATTGATTGTAGCGTGATGAAAAGTATCCTATATGTTGCTCAGGAGTATGAAGAATAATTGTACCAAGTTTCGTTAAAATCCGTCGAGTAGTTTTTGTTTCTATAAGGAACATACATACAGACAGACAGACAGACAGACAGACAGACAGACAGACAGACAAAAATTTTACAGATTGCATTTTTGGCATCAGTATCGATCACTAATCACCCCCTGATAGTTTTTTTTTTAATATATTTAATGTACAGAATTGACCTCTCTACAGTTTTATTATAAGTATAGATTACGTTTTATTTCCCACAAACTAGGTAGTAAATTTTTATGGTACCACTTTAAATTCAGTGCTTGGTATAATCAAGTTTTAAAATAAAAATTATAATTAAAGGATTAATCATACTATGGAAATGTGTATGTGGATCATTGAAAACGTGGTGTAAAAAAAACCGGACATTTAGTCAGGTTTCCAAAGGTTATTCCTTTGATTAAATAGTGTAGGATTTCGGTGGCGATTAATAATATAATGTACCTAAGCACCGGTAATAATAGTAGCAAGTTTACCCTTCTGATTCTAATTTATGAATTGTATTATTCAGTAAAATCACAAGGATCATTTAGAATCATCCCACATTATACAGCGTTGTTAGCCAGCGTTGTTAGTAAATAAGGACGACTAGACTGAGAGAAATGTAAAGATGCTTTGTCTAGCTAGACTTTGGTCGCGTGCAACTGGTACCTAAAAACCTTGTGATTTTCAGGAAAAATTGAGGTTGTATTTGCTTCAAGAGCCATTTTCTAAAAACAATAGAACATAACAGGACATTTTAAACATGACATGTTTAAGTTAGTTTGAGACTACGCGTTGTACATCAGATAATGACAAAGATTAGGTCGCAGGTTCAAATCCGGATCGACTCAATAACTTATGATTAGAATTTTTGTATGTTCTAGCGCAGTTAGTACTATACTACCTATACGTACAAGAAAAATAATATTAATCAGTCAGTACTTTTGTACATAGTACTGTATTAGCTAGTATGGAAATAAAATCTTGTACTTACATATTTTTGATTTAAAAAAAAAATTTGAAAATGTAGTTCCGCTTTCGCAAAGTTTCAATACTGATATTTTAGTAGAAGGCGTAACGTGAGCAAATTAAAATATTCGTTTTTTCTAACCATTTTAGTCAGTCTGTAAGTACATTAAATTAGCGTTCATAAAATAAAATTATGTATTCCATAAATTACAATAATTGGCAATGTTAAGATACATACGTACTTTTATTTTTATCTTAATTTATTCAGGGGCCCCAAAATGGTGTACGGGTAATATTTTAGGGTCTATTTTATCTTTTATAGTCCTACATATTATACATATAGTTACGTAGATACCTATAGATATCTATACTAATATTATAAAGAAGTAAAGTTTGTGAATTTTGTTAAATTGTAAGGGGTAATCTCGGGATCTACTGAACCGATTTTAAAAATTCTTTCACCAATAGAAAGTCACATTATTTCTGAGTGTCATAGGTTATAAACAACCGAAAAATAAAAAGGCTTTTTCGTTTTGCAAAGTGAATCGGAGAAAAAACGGTCGAATTATGCCCAACGAACTGGGCACGGGTCAGCTAGTATTAAATATGTAGAATATTATAATAAATATGTATGATAGAAAACAGTATCGACAACACTTCCCTAATTTTTAGTTCTTAGCGGAAAGATAAATACTAAAACCAACCTATGGTGCAAAATTGAGAATGATTTTACTAAGCGCTTGATTTTTTGTGGCATACTTTGTACTGAGTTCATGTCAAATTATAACAGTGACAGGCGGCTCAGTTGGTAGTAGCTCTGGCTTCCATAATTTGGGTCGTGGGTTCGATTCCCACCCAAAGCAAATGTTTGTGTGATATTTGTTGTGTCTGGGTGTTTCTATGTATGTACAAAAAAATGTATATATTGTTAAAAATGTATGTAGTATTCTATCAGCAATCTGGTTCCCATAGCACAATTTGTTATTATAAACAATACCAGTACCATATACATACAAACAATAATCGTCAAGCGTATTATTTAATTTAGTATAGTATTATTCAAGCTCAAGTATTTTGTTTTTCTTTTAGATAAAATTAGAACAATGCTGTTTAGATACTTCGTGCTTGCTTTGGTGATGCTGTACAACCAAGATATCGTCTGCTCACATATCCTGACCTCTATAGACCTGCCTATACCTTCGTGCATGAAGATGTTGTCTTTGGCTGTACACGAGTTGTGTGAAATGTATGGAGAAAGTTCTTCGGGTAAGATTTGACTTATAAAATACTTTTTAATCCATATAGTTTTTCTCAATTTTCCCAAAATGGGTATCAAATGTCAAGCCTTTGACTTGTAGACACTGACAAATTTCAAAGTCGGTTTTTTTTTAATTTAAAATCTATTGTTGTTTCAGAAGAATCTGTCGAGTTCCCGATATTACCACAACTAATGGAGAGGCGTTACAACATAAAGCAATATATCTTGAAACGTTGCTGCTCCCAGCCTTGCTCTATGCCAGAACTATTACTAGCCTGTTAAACTTTGGCGTTTAACGACCTACTCTAGCTAAAACTATGGTTCGCTTAAACCGATCTAAGTCATCCACAAAGATACATTGCGTGCCAAATACAACTCGTCTGTAAACCCCTAATGCACGTCGCACAGTGTATTACTTTTCAAGTCTTCAACAAATAGATCTATTTGTTGAAAACTTGAAAAGTAATACATAGATAGTATCATCACTTACGAATTGGTTTAAAAATACACTGAACACTAGCAAATATTTAATCATTTTAGTGAGTCACATTATTCATAGAATAAACATAATATAAACGGATATAATATTTATAGTCAACCAGTACCTGATTCAAACACTTATTTTTATTCTGTAAAGAAATCCACCTGCTTATTTATCGTTAGAATAAGATTCTTACTAACTATTTTTAATTGTTTATCCAGCAATTGTTATTTTGGCTTTTAAAATCGCTGATTGTATTCTGCTGATAAATATGTAGAAAATAATGTGTGTTTAATGATTATCCCTCATGAGTAAATTACATTTAGGATATAAAATAAATTTGTATTTTAATTAGGATACAAGCGACCCGTCCCGACAAGTAAACTAATTTATTTTATCCTATCGGGTTGATTTTATATACATAATTTATTAGGTATATCTCTGATGAATCTCACATTGACGTGGTTTTCTATTCATAAAATATTATTTTAAATCGTTTCATTAGATCTAGACAAACACCTGAGGAGATAAGTGTGGGTCTGAGGAGTATTCGGTCGTATTGCTTATGTTCAAACTCCGTGATAACTTCGTTTGCGCGATCTAGGATTTGCGTCTGCCATCTGTTGGTCTGTTGCGTAGACTTCGATGTAGTTCATCATGTAGATGGCGTATATAGATGGCGCTACACACCTACTAACTTCAAATGTTATCTCTTTAAAATATAAGTAACATATAGTATATTTAAGTCACCTGTTTGTTAATTAGTTTTGTCAATATCGAAAAAAAAACAATTTAAATATAACTAGTTTATTTTGCCTTATCGTCACACATCTGGAACTATATTTACAAGTCTTATAACTTAGCTTAACAGTAAAAATGCAAAGAGAAGATATTTTCACTTTCAAGCTAAAATTGACACCTACCTATGAACGTGACTCACATTACAAGTTTATATGAGACAAGTTTGAGATAAACTCATTACAACATTGAAGGATAAGTAAAATATATCCGTAAAAATAATATTTTTCATTATGTAAGTTTATATTTTTAACCGTTGTTACCTAAACCATAGCCTTCGCAATCAGAACTCATAGTATGTACATGTAACTCATGTAATATATTTATTTACTACTAGATTGCCGCCTTGATCTAGTAGATTGATCTTTTTTTTTCTTTTTAACCTATTTCGTCCCACAGCTGGGCAAAGGTCTCCCCCAAATTCCTCCATTTCTTTCTTTTTTTTTGCTTCTTCTCACCATCTCTTTACAAAACCGTCTAGATCATCTCACCAACGTTTCTTAGGCCGACCACGAGATCGACGCTCATTAGGGAGCCCGGGTGTGGTGATGTTGGCCCACCTGTGGGGCGGCATGCGACGGACGTGCCCCGCCCACTCCCATTTCAGCCTGGCGGTCTTGTCTCCGACATCCGCAATACCTGTTATAGAACGCAGTATAGCAGGGTTGGCCAACAGGTCGATCGCGATCACCGATCGGTCGTGACTGTTAGTCCAGTCGATCGTGGCAAGGCAAAAACTGTAAATACGTAGACCCGACTGCACAAAAAAAACGATATGATTTTCTACTGAACTATACTGTTTCATTTAAGATTTCAATAAGTATGTAATTGGTAATCGCACAGGGTTTCGTTAGTAAACCGGAGATCTTGGGTCTAATCAAGTTGGCCTCCCCTGCAGTATAGTGTTCGGCACTCGATCGATCCTTTAAAATTCTAGGATGCTGCGTTCCATAGCTCTGGCATCTTCTGATCTGGCAGATCTTGAGTTTGGATTTTTGCAACTCGGTCAATGACCACATCTGTGCACCGTAAGTTAGGACGGGCAGGATACAAGTGTCGATGAGTTTACGCTTCAGTGACAGAGGAAGGTCTCCCTTCATATGCGCCTTCATGGACCAGTAGCTCTTCCAAACGTTTTCAATACGGCGATTGATTTCTTTATCCTGCCTGTTCTCGAAGCTTGCTATCTGGCCCAAGCAAATGTACTCATCTACATATTATAAAACCTGCCAATCTACCTCGACCTTACGTCTTGTGCCGTTTGTCAATATCTGTTTATTTGCCAATGCCAACCAGTTTATTTGCAGTCCAACCTCAAAACTTGCTCTGCTTAGTTGTTCAAGCATTTGCTTTAGGTATAAGACCTGCTGTTGGTGCAAAAAGTACAATATCGTCAGCAAATCGCAAATTAGTAAGGCGCTTGCCACCGACATCGATACCCTTTGTTGTCCAATTATCAGCCAGCATTTTAAATAAAAAAAAAATATCAAATAGTACTTATTATTTGTTACAATGTTTAACCCGCGCCGCATTCCACCCGTCCACACTTAGCAAATTAAATTCCTACGAATATAAAAATATTCGCTATTCCTAACGAGACATTCTTTGAATCTCATGGTTTTGGTGAGAGGCTGTCATATGTTTGTTTATTGAGACTGTCATGTGTTTTTTATCAAAAAAAAATATATGTGTTAATCTACCTCTGCCTACAACAGAGTAAGTTCATTGAGAATGTACATTGTGACGCTGTAATAAAAAAGATTCGAGCAACCTGATGGGAAGTGGTCACCGCCAGCAAAGGCGCTATCGATGCACTTCCGGCCCTTTTAACTTCTACTAATATTGCTCCAGATCAAGATTTTACGATACAACATGTATAAACAAACAAAACCTCACAAAAGTCCTTCCATTTCCCGCATAAACTGCATATAAGCGTCGTCTTTGCTCGGGGCCTGTTTCGGTAGATCCGCTGGTCGTTGCAGCGTAGTTTTGACAGGTTTGGCTTTCTTGTCTTCTCGCTTCACTCGTAGTGCGGAAGGCACGAATCGTGTGACGTCAGCGGATAGATTGCGAATCTGCGGCTTCGCTGTAATCGTTGCACCTGGAATGAAAACGTAGTTTGAGGATTTTTTATTAATACATATACCACCCAGACCAGAACAAATATTTATGTTCATCACACAAACATTTCTCTCGATGGGAATCGAACCCACGACCATGGAAGGCTACTAAGAGCTACTACCAACTGAGCTATGACGCCTGTCAAATGTAATTAGGGGTTTATTACAATAGATAGTACTTTTTAAAACATTCGAGATCACATCTTCTTCTTTTCTAATTGCAATAAAGATACTTTCAGTGAAGAGCTATTTTTTATTTATTTACAACATAGATACATGTTACATACCCTGAGGACCGTCCTTCTTAGTGATGAGCTGTGGAGCCGCCGTGAGCACAGACACTGGGGGCATCGCCTTAGGCGGCGGGGGGGGGCACCAGCGGCCGCATGAGTCGCGGGGGGGCCCCGGGCGGCGGGCCGGGGGGGCGCAGGATGGCGCGGGGGGGCAGGCCCGGCGGCGGGCCGGGGGGCGCCGCTCGCATCGCCATCGCGAGCCGCAGCGGCGGGGGGACTAATCCTCTCATCGGTGGTGGACGGAGAGCTATAAACAACAAACATAATTTTATTTACCTATACACGGGACAATTCCCGATATTTCGGGCTTCTATTCAACTGTATAAGATCGGGATATATCAAACTCACAAATCATTGTAAATATTGCTTTAGAGGTTTACAATGCTATTAATAAATATTTATTCATCATCATCATCATCGACCTATATTAGTCCACTGCTGGACGTAGGTCTCTCCCAAGACGCGCCACTGAGCCCGGTCTTAGGCTCCTCTCATCCAGTGTTTGCCAGCTACACTCCGCAGATCGTCGCTCCTAATATTTATTTACACAGCTCAAATCATATAAATGTATGTAATTTTATTTTTGACTACTGTGAATTGTTTGACATTTTTAATTAATTTGTGTAATTGGCTCTTTTTGCCATTCAAATTAATTAAATACAATATACCTGTGTGTATGATGGGCGGCATTAGGTTGAGTGGAGGCGGTAATTGCCGACTCTCAACTCCCGGCGGCTCGAGCTGCAAATCGTGGTGCAGGTGTGCGTGCAAATGTGGACTCTCGCTGTCACTGTCCGAGTCACTACCAGCGCCGGTACGTTTTAGTGCGCTTAGCCTGAAAATATTATGAGAGAAACGTTTTACATATTATATCGGTACAATTTTTTTTATGTGGAACATTTTATGCCTTAATTTAGGAGGTGGGCGTTGATAGCTACAACACAGTAGATAATACTATAGTAGTTACATCGTTACATTCTGTTGTTGTGTTTACTGTTTTTGTTTCGAAATAAAAAAAACTTTTGATTTGATTTGAAGTTTGACACTAAATATTACTTCTTCATTAGTTTTTATAATGAACAGTGTTGGGGATATTATCTCTGAATTGTTGGGTATTAAATCTTAGAATTTGGAAAGGAGCGCATCCCAAAAACAGATAAAACACGGTAACGCAGTGTAGACTGGCTAATTGTATTACCACAACAGTACTGTTAAATATGCTATGACCGAAAATTAAAAAACTTTGACACTACAGGAAAATCTTTAAATTATTATATTTAGGCATTTTTCCCTAAATGTCAATATTATTAAATTATTACACTAGTCGAGGTTTTTTAAAGCTATATTCATGAACATTCCACACATCACACTCAAGCCACAAACTAAGCAAATCTTGTACTATGGACATAAACTACCACAATAACATATTCTTGTACACTCAATTGTACCACGGATTTCACTGTATCGTTTTATTTAAAAGTTGTAAACAAACTGACCTGGCGTTCAAATCAGCCGCTCTATCCCGTTCTCTCTTTCGATGCACCTCTTCCATTTCCTTCATGAAATCGTCTATGTTTTGTCCCGAAAGCGCCAACATTCTCTGTTGAAGTGACGTCGGTTTTGGCGCAGCTAAAGCGGCCGCAGCGGCGGCTGACACTGACACATGATGATCCAAGTCCGTATCAATCAATTCACCGTCAACGTTTTCGTGATGAACACCATGTAGATTTACTGATACTATGTGGGCCTGTAATATTACAAAAGAATAGAATAACCCCCTTAGAAAAACCCCCTTTGTTCTACGATATCGTCGTAATCGTAGAACAAAGACGGATGTGCAAAACTGCAGGTTTACATTTTATTTCATAACTTTAAAACGGTTACGGCCTATCAAAGTGAAATTTAGACAAGTTGCTATATGTGTATAGGCCTTTACAATTTAATACAAATTTGAGTTGCATACAAAATAAATAATAGGTTAATTAATTAAATAAAAAAATGGCCAAAAATCACATCCGTCTTTGTTCTACGGCCATGACGCTATAACCGACGCCTGTTTTCCATATCACAACATATAAAGTAAGTAATAGTAAAAAATATTTATTTTCAAATAATAGGTGGCTGTGTACAGATGTGTATAAAATAAAATAACCTTAAAGGTACAGTAATTACAGTATGAGCAAGCCAGCTTCGTTTTATCGCAATCGTTATAAACTAGAATATGAGGCAACTGCAATAAACTCACTGGTTCTCCAGGGGGTCCTTCGTCGTTCACGTCCACGAATCGCAGACTTTTCTTATCCTTCTTATTTATATTCTCAGCCTTATTTTCGAGTAGCAACGCAGCATAATCGACGGGAGGACCAGGCGGCACTCCTGGCGGTTCTATGCCTTTAGGTCTTTCCTACAAAATAAAATATTATTAAAGGTTGACACAAATAGTATACCATTATTATAAAATATCTGATTATTTAGATGACAAGCAAGCTTGGGACGAACTAGCTCCAATCTTATTAAACAATTGTAAGAAGGATCATATGAAAAAAACGCTAGAATCCAGCTCTAGTTTCTTGCCAGTTCTTCTAGTCTAAAAGAACTGGCAAGAAACTATAATCTAGACTCTGGTCGCGACGAACTGGGGCCTAGAATCATCTAGTATGTAAGACGTTTCAAAGTGATCCTTGTGATTTTATTGAATAAATGCAATTGAAGTTTGAAGTTTATTATAATAACATGCGCGCATGCTCATCAACTAGCAATGGGCTTAAAAAAACGATTAATTGTTTGTTGAGCATTTGTACGTAATAAATAAATAAATTATGTGAATTACACCTAATCAATATTTATAATATTAATTTAACTCAATAGTACTCAACTGTATGTAATTTTATACAGTTGAGAACTATTGAAGTTAAATTAATAATGAAATAAATATGGCTAAAAGTATTGTAAAATAGCAAATTAGACTCAAAATGGTGAGTTAGTTGGCAAATAGTTTGCAGTCAAATGTTCTGCCATTTCTTTAGAATTGAGGATGAGCTTCCATCACATACATTTTGGAGTAAATAAATATATAAGAGACATACAATTAACCAATTATCTAATAGAACCAAGAACCTTATGCACTACCATTTAAAGTTCTATTTTGTAATACAAACAAAATGAGGATACTTATAATATTTGAAACTATCACGGTTTTGAACATAGTTTTCATTATAAACGGGATATTTACCATGATTTGTGAGTTTGATTATTTCCCGATCAGTTCGATCCGTGATCATGGCGCATGCAACTGTGCCGAAATATCGGGAAATAATCAAACTCACAAATCATGGTAAATATCCCGTTTATAATGAAAACTATGAGGATACTTACTTTGTAATTAGAGTCCTTCTTCAGAATTGGTTTTGGGATACTTTGGTTTACTCCATCCACAGGTAGTGGAATCTGCGATGGCATATTACCAAATAACAGATTTTCAGGAACCTGAAAAATAAATAACATGTCTTTATTATGTGGGCTATTTCATGTAATAAGTGGAAGTGCTCACAGTATGCGCAGTAGTTTTTAATATCATATAGCGATTTATTAACTTTGTAGAATATCGAAAGGCATCACAGCTCAGTTGGTAGTAGCTTTGCCTTCCATGCAAATGTTTGTGTGATGAACATTTTTTTTTCTAGGTATACTATGATACAGAACAAATCATAATAATTCACTAAAATCTGCAGGCATCATCTTTACAGGCGTTTGAATCATTGGGTGGTAAGGCTTGCTATTTGTTTTTATATGAATGCCTTGAAAGTCTTCATCATCATTGTTGTTGACACACACTGCAGGGTATAGGCTCTCTATTACGCCATTCTTTCCAATCCCTTGCAAAAGTCTTAATTCGGTGTAGGCCTACTCTCTTCTTTACAATCCCTTGCAAGCCTTAAAGAACTACAAATTTAATAAAGTACTTAGGGAAATACTTGTATTCCATGTCCGAGTAAAAATATTCAGAAGCTTAATAGCCTATAATAATATGTATCTTTTTCATTTAATCTTTTAGAAGTATCTTATCCAAAGTCAAATAATTTTCATAATATTGTGCAACTATGAGTATATTACGCAATATTATGAAATACATTAAATAATGTGCATTCAAATTAGACTTTGAACATTACATACAAAACCAATAAATAAGAGCTATGTATAGGATTACTATGATATAAATATATCATACTTCAACCATAAAGATTAGATTTTTTTTTGGGATAACCTGGTTAATGGAATGAATTCAATACTAAAGTGTAGTAAATAGTTTAATGTCTAACTTTGTATATATCACCTGAAATAACGGCTTCACAACAATATTGTTTTAAACAACAGTAAAAAAGATTTGTTTTTAATTACTTAACACTACAAGTGTTTTAAATAGTCGTTCATAAAAAAACAGAAAAAATATATTGTTCATAATCTAAGCCTGTGATATTTATAATTTAGTCTATGATAGGTACTTTTCTTCCCCTCTATGATTCTTGTCTATGTAATAATACGCAATATACTCATCATTTTAACACTTACACACATTAAAATATACAAAATTAAGCATAATTAAAGTCATTCAAACAGTCACGTCAAGTAGTACATCATACTTATATAAATCTGATTATGGCTAAATACTTGATCGCAGAAGGTGTTAAAAAGTTACCTGTAGTGTTGGTAATGGAATATCATCAACTTGCACGGACTGAGCATGCTTCACAGATTCATAGTATGAGATCAGATGAGCTCTCCTCTTCTCATACTCCATCTCTTGCCGTTTTAAATCCACCCACTTTTCAGGTTCATCTTTATCCTAGAAATGATAGTCACATTAGTTTTTATTAACATATTTTTTATATAATCTTTTTCTTATACTGTTTAGGCGGCAAATACCGTGACGGCACGATGGAACTTACATAGTCGGCCACAAAAAAATTAGAATAAAAAAAAAATATATTCTTGGCTCTTTACAGAGATTGTCATGGGAGGGATATTGGCCTGACAACCCAATAGCTTCTCTCATATAATAGTTTATGAATAATGAATCATTCATAAACTATTATATGAGAGAAGAGAATGAGAAATCATTATTAATAAATTATTAATGATTTCTATTATTATTAATTTTTACATAAGAGAACAAAACTGAAGAAATTATTTAATGTAATTATATAGTATGTATTACTAAACTGTGTACAGTAGTTATATTAGTATATTAAATGATAAGTTAACATAACATCAAATATTTACTTACATACATCTTCAGAACTCTGTCAAAGGTCTCCCTTAGTTTTTTTCTCTTCTCTTTTAATACTTTTTCATTAAGAGGCGATGGTTGAAGAACATTGAACTCTAAATAAACAAATAATGTAATTAATTTTAAATATAATATCAATCTTCTTCTTATTCCTGTCACTCTTGACAGAGTGACCAGAATAAGAAGATCAATAAATAATAATAATCACAAATCACACTCTATTCCAAACTAAGCAAAGCTATGTGGAAACATGGACTAAATGGAAACTAGATTTATTTAACATTAAAAAAAAAATTGATAAGATGCTTTTTAGAGTTTAACTTTTTAATGGTACAGCAACGCAATGGCATTTCATTCATTTAAATATAAGGATTTATGCTTAAAAATACCAAATTACGGTTTCCTTTTTAATAAAGAGAATGAGATGTATATTAAGGTGATACCTCTCGCTCTAGCAGGAAATTCAAATTTTTTTGGGTTTTTTTTTGCAGCTGAACTGTTACATCTTTTATTAGTTTAAGCTATTTTGCAAACATAAACAATAATTTTCTCTGTAACCCTGTATCAATTTTTGAGATTGGTTCTTTTTATTTGCTGGGAAAGTACAGAAACTGTTTTGTACAGTTTCTGCACTTTATAAGGTAGACTATCTTTAGAATTACCCATTTCATCAATCTTTTGTAGTTCATCCAATATCTGATTTGGATCTTTCATCTTGAGGACGGCAGCTCGGACCATCTGTCTTTGCTTTTTGTTTTTTTTTAATTCCTTTTTTCTGGCTTCCTTTCCTGTTGGTTTGCAATGTTTTAGTTTCTAGACAAATTAAGATAATATTATAAAACTTTGATGTGAATGTTTGAAGAGTTTTTTGTTATTTATATAGCAGTCTGTATAAACAATAAATTACTTCTCACTAAAATGGTTACCATAGTTAGCACTCAGTTTGCACCGTTCACAGCAATAACTCGACAGCATTAAAGGTGCATCTTAGATTAATTCATACCAAGGAAAGACAAACTTTTTCAAGTCATCCTTCTTGGTCATCTTAAGTTCTTCAGAATATAGTTCTACATACAGCATTATAGAAATTGTCTATGCAACTTATAGGTACTCACTTGCTTGATCCGTTGGATTCATGTATTTACCACTTTTAGTGGTATTTATTGATCTGCGCCCCATTTTGAAGCTGCTTTTTGTAGGCTAAATTCGGCTGGAAACAGAACTATTCAGCTCATTCAGCACCGCCAAAGCGCTCCCAACTAAATATGAAACGAAGATTATAAACAATGAATCACTAAACGTGGTTCAGGCTGAGATACAAAACGCCCGAAATGGTAAACGTATGTGTTACAGAAAGTACGAAAACCTGCGAACCTAGCGTCGAAATTTTTATAAAATAAAATAAAATACCAAACCGAAATGCTCCCTCGGACGGACAGACAGAATAATAGGGTTTTCTTTTCTTCTTCTTTTTTCATATATGGCTTCAGTCAAGAAAAGTCAATGTCATACCATTCATTACGTCATATTGACATTAGTAACTTAAATTTAAAAAATCGTGAAATATGAAAAATGAATCTAGGATTTATTAACATTATATTATCGGCAAATCGATTTAAGGACTATTTAAATAAGGCCCTTTATGCTACAAACCATGAACCAAGTTTTTTTGACCAGTGAAAGTCGACCATTAGCTCCAAGGTAGAAGATTATCTATGCAAAGAGATCCATCATTCATCAAACAGAAAGCTATTTCGTTTGGATTAGTTTTATTTTATTTGTAAGTTACAAATAAAATAAAAAAGAAAAATAAGTTACAAAAAAAATTACAAATTGTAACTTATATTCATACAACTAAGTATATTAATGTTATTGCGTTAGCTATTGATGTGAGGTAGCGTTACGATCGTACAAATGACTCGAACGTAAGCTCTACTCGCTAATACCTCACGAGTTAGCTCGCTGATGTATCTCGTATTTCAATTTCACTACTAAAGAACTACTACACTGGGTTTCATTCATTATCCGAACTAGACTTCTCTTTTTATCTCATTCATGCTAGGGCAAAACGCGCGTGTGCGAATGCAATAGCATTCTTCATCGCACCCTCTACCAAATGCGGAGTTTCCGTTCTTCGAGATTTTCCCTACTTCAGAGGAAAAAGTTGACTGAATAGTCCTTAATGTACATACATCATTTTTTATTTAGTACTTGTCTAGTAGATAGATTCTACCACCTCAACGTCATCATATCCCTGCCCTTATTCCACGCCAGGGATTGGCACAGTATGTTTTAGAATTTTACGTTTGAACACGGACAGTTAATAAAATATCAATATTTTATACGTTTTTAATCGTTTGATAGTTTTTTTAAAACGCGGTGACATATACATTTAGGCAAGGGTGGATCCAAATTTTTTTTCTGGGGAAGAGCACAAGATTTCTTTATGTATAAATCAACAATATAACAAGTTGAAGTTATCTTTCAAAAGGAACATAAAAAGCAAGTTGTTTCGTTCATTTATACCAAAAGCTCTACGAAATGTTAAAATTTTCAGGAAACTAATTATGAGTTAAACAGAGATAAACTTGATCAATATGGTACCTATTTATTGTCAAGCGGAGCGAAATTCAAAAATACAAAATATAATTTGCGTGCAAATATTCGCGGTGGCTGAGGAACCCGAACAATTTTTATTTTATGTTCACAAATCTCACGAGATGAAGACATAGGGCGGTGACAGTCACTCCGAGAAATTTCGTTTTCTGGTGAACCTGCTAAGGTCACTCACAAACGAGGACCACGGGCGGTGGTGCGAGCTCCTGAAGGGTTCTTGAAGTAAACTGAAAATAGCATCTCGGGTGTACCTACATCCTCCGTTACAATTAGGTTACCTGAATGATACCGTCATTTTAATAATTTTAAATAAAAATAATTAATTTTAATAAATTTAATATTATTAGTTAATAGAGAATTTGAATTTAAAATTATAATTTGAATAAGTTAATAATTAGTGTTCTAAAGTTTTGAGATCACTTTTTCTTTTACCTATCTCCGCGAGTTGAAAATTTCTAAATAACGAATAATACCTTAAGAATGGGCATGCGAACAATAATCGAAGAACAAAGGGAAAACAAAAATGTTTTGTGGAAATACTATCAAAACGCTGCGACGGCGGCGGCGGCAGCGGTAGCTCGGCGATGCGGGGCGGCGGCGCGGCACGCTACGTCGTTTGTTGTTGAAACCCATGCCGTGGATAGTAGTAGGTTGAACCCATATCTACATTACACACGGCCACGGCACGGGCCAAAATATTGGTTGGTTTTGGTTGTTGGAAACCCGCTCACTCGTTTCGCTTCCTCGCGCAGCAGCAATGCAGTGAGTGACAAGGAAGGGAAAGGAACGCGTTGAACACACAAGCACAGCCAGCCAGACAGTTCAGACGGGGCCGCGCAGGGCGTCACACTTTTTTATAGTAACGGAGTGGAGTACGCTTACGCTAGCGTGTATGCTCTGTCTTCATTATTGATGCAAAACCTCCACGATGGTTGATCATAACCAGAAATTGTTACAGGAGTTGTTAAAGAAACATGGAAATAATGTGTGTGCTGATTGTGGAAGCCCGGGTATGTTTACATGTACCTAATTTACGAGTGTATAACCAGTGTTTTCCTTGTGCGTGGTCTTTTCATGGGGTGGCAAATGTGTGGGGGGCGTAAATGCGTCCATGCTTTAGTTTGAGTTCAGTGACCTCGGAGTAAAATGCATTGAATGAAAACAAATCAACGTGATAGTAGTAAGTAATAGTATTCCAACCTACGTCGTTAGGGAGGTATCTACTTTAGTAGATAATAATATCTAGATACCATATTTTACTTTGGGCTCGGCAAGTATGTAAACAAGACTGATCAAAACACGCAGGGTAATACTTACACACTGGTTTAGCGGATTTTATACTACTGTAGGAATGTACCAATACTTGTAGAAAAACCACTCTTACAACAAAATGATTCATGTTTACGATGACCGAATGGGTGAGAGGCATACAAACACTAGGCTAGATACCTAATCACCATTAGGTGCGATTCTATTTTTGTATGTAGATAGGAAGATCTACATAAATCTACATTGATCTAGTGTATTTGTAGTATCTTTTTAGATACCCTTTTGAATAGTCTGAAGGGAGGTCAGTGATCACAAATAAATAAGAAGTAAAGATGTAACTGTAGCGTATCCGAGATACACTGCGCGGTGTCGCTACATCGCTCGACAATTGAGCTAGCATTGACGCGCAGTGTGAATCGAAAACGCTAATGTTATTGTCATGTCACATTTATTTGGAATCACCCCTCTGCTCTACCTTACTTTACCTCGCTTAGATACATAATGTAGAGCTGTTTAAAATCCGGCCTGGTTATTTAGCAGATATAATGTGTTACACAATATCCCTATAAACTCAACAACTTACAAAGAGATTTCATAAAATTTCTCATACAACTCGCAAGAGAGGCGTCCAGTCCTAGATTAGATTAGGTCTAGAATTTACAACTAATGCCTAGCTAGTCTATTTACTGTCCTAGTTCCCGCGATACCATTAGGCAGGTACCATTTTGTTTTAGACATCAACTATAAAACAATTTGGCCCAGGGCTGGATCTAGGATGAGAACATTGGGGTATCATAAATATAATGCAGATAAACGACATTATTATGCAGGTACCTTAATCTGCTTAAAACGTATTATTTGTTATTTTTTTCACTGATATTCGACGACCGATGTGGCGCGGTGGGCGATGGTCCGCCTGCGACGCAGAAGGTTGCGGGTTCGATTCCCGCCTCGGGATAAATGTTTGTATGTTCTGCAAATATTTATTCCGGGTGTTCTGGGTATTATATGTATAATAAAAAATATCTATCTATGTAGTCTATTGTATTAAGTATGTCAGTCTTCTAGTACCCATAACACAAACTCTGCTTAGCTTGGGGCTAGATGATGTTGTGTGGATTGTCCAGCATTATTTATTTATTTATTTTATTTATTTATTCTATTATAGAACATCATTACCTGTACTTGATTCGTGTATTCCGGTTGACCGTCTTAATCTTGTCGTAACATAACCCCACGAAGGTCTCGTGACCAAGGTATGACCAGCCCGGTCGTTTTTAAGTTTATTCAACATTCAGGAAAATTATCATTTTATAGGAGGAAACTGAAAACAATGTATAGGTAAAGATAAGGAAACCTATTGTTACTATTGACAAAATGTTCGTCATGTACTCATGTAATCATGTTATTACAATGATAGATAAAGCTGAATTCAAAACATAACTGTATTTAAAAACTATATCATTGTATTACCTTTACATAGAAGGTAATTATAGAACTTACCATTGAACTTTAAAAAATAATTATATATTTTATATCTGTTTGATAAGTGTCAACATTGGTCAAACATAAATGGATAAACCATTTTAATATTATTATTTAATATAAATAGATACATTAATTCTTTATTAATGCCCTTCATTGGTAAACGCTGTGAATCTTAAAAAACATTTCAATGCTGGTAACTTTCACATTATTTACTAAAACTTTACTCAAAACCAATCATAAAACTAAAGATAAAAAAGATCTAATTTTGTTGTGCCTAAGCCATTCTTCGAAAATTGTAGAGTCGACGAAGGTGTAACGTGTTTAACTGCTGGTACCGGTAGGTAGGTATAGGTACTCCAAATCTTGCAAAGTGTTGTGTTATTTGCGAGTGAGGCCACCTTTATTTGTGTGCGTGTGACTATGACGTCGTCGTCGTGTCGGTGTGGTCTGTCTGCTTGTAAACACGGATGTCATGCGAGAACAGCGTGGAAAAGCGCCTATTTTGTCCGAGAAAACGAACTTTCTTTAATATACCACCTACCTACCCAATTCCCCATAATCAATCCAGCTAGATTGTAAATGGTAACTAGATTTTTGTAATCTGTTTTCAAAATATCTATGGAAAGGACCTTTGATTTCATGCACCGTAAGGACTAAATTTGTTTTCTAATATACATAAGCGTTCGTCCGTGCAATTATATAGTTTCATACAATACATATTCCGTGGGTTAGGTATTTTAATATTGATTATAATACTTTAGTAAAGATTAAGATTACTGATTGCAATAAATCATAATCTCAATCTAGGCAAGTAGATAGTTGCTTGAATTACAAATAAAACACAATTTCAGACGTATTAGCGTCGCGGGAATCAACCTAGGTACACAAATACTTTCGTCCGACCATCGCGAAGTACATTTTTAGTACGGAGTTTCGGAGTAGTGAGATGATTACAAGTTTAATAGCAATATACTGCAAACAATGGTTACTTTCCTGTTAAACTATGATATTTCCCGTATAAAGTATTCATGTCATTAATTAGAGACTATAGTTTTAAATCTCATATAATATCTTTTAGCTCATGCTTATATGTAGTTGATTGACAATGAATTAAATGTTTTGTGTCCAATTTCGACTTCCTTCTTTTAGCATGGTGCGACGTTTGTACATATTAATATTAGGTACTTAGAACAGAAGTATGACTAAATAATATTTACACTTGTATTAAAAACCAGGAAATCAATGCATTTTACACAGGATTATCCTACTCGTGAAAAGTAAACTAGACATTTAAGATTTTAACAGTTAGCTATATATTTTTAGAGCCAGACTGGGCTTCGTACAACCTTGGCATATTCATATGCATGCGATGTGTTGGTATCCACCGCGGCATGGGTGCACATATTAGCAAAGTAAAGCATCTGAAACTGGACCGTTGGGAAGACTCGCAGGTCCAGAGGATGAAGGAAGTTGGTAATGCTGCTGCTAAAAACAAATACGAGGACAGAGTTCCTCCGTGTTACAGACGGCCGAATAGATTTGATCCACAGTGAGTACTCTCTTGTTTTAAGTCAGGGATCAATGATTTAAGTACTAATGGTGAAAGATGAAGATCACCTATGTATTTAGATGTACATTTTTTTTCAAAGAATTAAAAATGCGTATTATTCTCAAAGCTATCGGGTTTTATGGCTCGACGTTTATCAAAGGCTCGAATGAATCTTGACCTAAATTAAATAGCGTATCTTTCCATAAAAAGTTAGGTGAACGATAAGAATTGTACGTTATTGTTTACGTTACCCGTATTATGCTGTAAGAAGTGAACTTACTCCTATTTATATATTTGAACTATTGCTATATTGGAAGTATTTTTCGATATAAACTATTAACAACCCACAAAATAATTAATCTGGTAGAATAGAACAGAATCTGTTATAAAAACAAATTATACAATATGTGTAAAAGGGTTATGTATTATTTCGGTTATTTAATAAACTAATCTAATTTGTTTTGTTTTCAATAATATTTAGTACTTAAAAAAAAGGTAGCACTCCGGGAGTGCCGGCAGAAGTGAAAACTTCAATATTAACGTTGTGTTTTCACTTCTAAGTTTTCACATAAAAATATAACCACAGACGTCATAATGACAATGACAATCACAATGACACAGACACATTCGCGCAAGCGCCCTGTGGCTCAGGCACGGTAGAAAGAGTGGGAGATACTAGTTCCTCTCCCTTTCCCTCGATCTTACGCTTTCGATCAACGTCACGTGACCCTGACGCGAGTTTGAAAGTTTTTACCCACCCAGCGCCGCTAAAGAAGTTTTCACTTCAAAAATCGATTTCAGGGTGCTTATTGAACAATGGATTCGTGCTAAATACGAAAGGGAAGAATTCACTCATCCTGAGCGCCAGAGCTACCTCTCAGGAACAATGGAAGGTTATCTGATGAAGAGAGGGAAAGAAGACAGCCGTTATCAGATGAGAAAATTTGTTTTGTGCGAAAGTGAGGACTCCCTTAAGTAAGTAAACTTATTTAAAAACTGTGATACAACAACAAATCATACTCAAATACTGAAGATTAATCATTTTAAATTATTAATTTATTTTATTGAATATAATACCTATTCCGAAATCCGATGTGTTTTTCCGAAAAATAAAGAGGAAAAGATATATATTAATATAGTTTCAGTATTTGGGTTGAAGCAATTTATTCAGTTTCTCCTTTTTCGGCACATCATTTAATTTTGCATTTTTTTGTCATACAAATGCCTTCTTTCCAAAATCACCATTGTCACTTTGATGTACATGTGTCATCATTGTTATCATAGCATTTATTAAAGGTGTTTCCAAAATGATCATTACACATCAACACTACTTTTCTGATTTGCAAAATTCTAAATGAAATGATTATTGGATATTGTTATATTTTTCAATTTGATGGAGACCCCTTTGCAATGTCTTTTGTCATGTATCTTTTCAGAAGCTTTTTTTAACGCTTTGCCAATGCTTTATGTGCTAATTTCAAGCTCATTATACTTAATTTGTTTTATAACTGGTCTTAAAACCTGCGTATGAAATGTATTGTACCCCATATTAGCTAGAGTTAAGAAATATTTCCATCCTCTTTACACTAGACAGGCGTAACGTTACCCCTTAAGAGATTGAACTTAAGTACCTACCTGTGTGATAGTTAGGTACAGACAACTCTATGACATTAAGACATTTATGAAAAATAATATATCTTGTTAGGTACTTGCTCCCTATTCTTAATACATATTTATTTCTATTTAAATCTTTGCAGATGAAATCTTTTTTTCTTGTATGTTACAAAATATGGTTTGTTTCATTTTATTGTCACTGGCATAATATTACAGAACACTACTATTGACTGAATTAATTAGTTATGTTTTTAATTAAATCGTTTCATACAACAACTTCTACCTTACTGCCATTTCGTACTCAAAGGTAGTAATATAAATACTTCTTAATAAATTACATTCAAATCCTAAGTAAAATCAGGTTCAATATAACTTCAAGTAGTAGGATACCAACGCGTTGGTTTATTTACACACATACTGGTTATTTCTTTGTTTTTTCCTTAACTGAGATGTTATTTGTGTTGCAGCTATGTACCTCTACATACGTCATGTCAGCTTGTTATATAATAAGTTAATAATTTACCGCAAATAGTATTTTATGATCTATGCGGCAACTAAGATATTAATTGTTCAGTATTATATTTAGTGAGCAATTCTAACTATCAATTATAGTTTTTTACGCAAGTGTTTCGACTTATAGTTTGATGACAATTTATTTATTCGGTGTACAAATAGAAAATATCTGACAAAATTAAAAAAATACAAAACAATTTTAGAAATTTTATAACTATGTCTATAAATTATTATCAAATTCAGCAACTTAATAATTCAAGTTAGTGTTTTAAAAACTTACTTTGGTATTACAAATCTACTACAAAACTGTCTGATGAAATCGACTGGAACATGCCTCAACAATAAATCTTCAGTAGGTAAAAATAACTGTTTGCAATGATAATAAGCAATGTTTAATTTCGTACGCGCGTACTTTGTGTGTAAATTTGTGACGTGAAACACGTAAAAAAAAGTTCCACACCTCTCTTGGCGTCATAGCGTCGAGACAGTACAAATATTGACCTATTACGTATTCGTGAACACGTCGTCAACTGTTAAAAATATGTTCATTATCAGGTAGTGTACTAAATATCGTCTTATATTGCAAAATATGTTTACGTTATTCGTATATTTATTTATTTATTTTTCAATTCGTAAATTTGTTTTTATTTTGCGTAAATTATAAATACATGATTTAGAACGATTATTTGGAAATCGCAAGAACACGTCGGTCATAGTTACTGCTTTAAGTTTCATATTTATTTAAGTTTTTTTCTGTAAATACTGAGTTCGTGTTACTAATAAAAGTCTACTACAATCCCCATAACGTTAAAATAAAGGATATGGTGAACGCTATCCTCTAAATATATCCGGAATGGCCCCTAGGTACCTCCCCGCCAGTGACGGTTGCGGCCGTACCACGGGTTGTTTCGATCGGTTAATCGATCATCTCCGAAACTTTGTTCGCTCGAGGTAAGGACGTGACTGAATTACGAAAAATCCATAAACGGCAGTTTCCCTAACTAATCCCAATGTGTTTGCATTGCAATATCATCAACTCATTCATTATCATGCTTCCTAACAAATACATTCGTCATAATTATAGATTTCTATAATCATGGGTAATTTAAATAAGTTTATTTAATTAGGATTTTATATTAAACACTGTGCTTTATTTCTAGATACTATGTACGAGAAAACAAAGAACCTAAAGGCATTTTAAAGCTGTCGGAATTGAATGTTGTTTTCGCACCTGAGAAAATAGGCAACATGAATTCAATGCAACTGACGTTTATGAAGGACGGATCTACGCGGCACATCTACGTGTATCACGATGTACCCGAAGTCATACACAATTGGTAATATTTAATGTCACTAAATTGACACTTGTCACCGACAAGACTGCAGTTCGACTGATTACTATCTACTCATAGTCAGACATCACGTCACGTGACTTTATAAGACATCAGTTGGTGTGCGCACATGCTAATCTATAAGCCCCCTTTATTATTTCCTTGATACGGCCCTCTAGTTTGTTATTTTCTGAACATTATTGCCCAGCGCTACCTGTCAGTTGATATACAATTAAAACTAACGAAAAGTACGTAACTAATTAAAAGTACGTAAACCAATTAATTAGACAGAATGACTCACACCGTTTTGAATAATTTTGTTTAGACTGTATTCACAACTACCACTTACCCTTTGAAACGCGACCAATTTATGTTGCAGTAACCAATGCACTGCAAAAATAGTATTCATTTAAAATAGCATAAGTACTCAATCAGCAATCTACTTAGTAGCTTTTAAAAGTATGAGAACTTTTAAAAGCTTTGGTTAGTTCGGGACTAGAGCGCGATGAATATTATATGTACATGAATATTATTAATAAATCTCTCAAATGAAGGTCTGATCTTATCTTCCTACAAAATTAAATATATTATACCTTATTATTCCAGGTACACAGCAATCCGATGCGCCCAACTCCATTTACTCCAAGTGGCGTTCCCATCAACTCCTCAGACCGACCTCATTTCACGGCTCCCGAAAGACTTCGCTAAAGAAGGCTGGTTGTGGAAGACTGGTCCTAGACCCACCGACGCACATAGGAAGCGTTGGTTCACGCTCGATAATAGAAAGCTAATGTACCACGATGAACCGCTCGACGCTTATCCAAAAGGCGAGATATTTATCGGTAAGTCTATGTGTACAAACTTAGTTTGGGTTGGGACTGGTGAATGTGTGAATTGTCTGTGAATATTTATTAATCAACGTCGAATCACTTTGAATCGTCTTACATACTAGGTGATTCTAATCGCCAGCTCGTCTCGAGATGATTATTCGCTCAGTGGCGCGTTTTATACATATACATACGTCAAACCGTGTTTGATATTTGTAATGAACATGTATTACTATATTATAATGATTCCACCACACGTTCCAGGGCACGAGTCAAACGGCTACTGCATAAAAGTATCTAACACCGGCAATGGTTGCAAGGAGGCTAGGTTTCCGTTCCAACTGGTGACCCCTGAACGAGTGTTCTGTTTCGCGGCCAGCAAACATGAAGAGAGGGACGAATGGCTTGCGGTCATGCAGCAAGTCATCAAACGTCATTTGTCACCACAAGACTCTACCAGTGAGTAGTAAGTTTGTTAAAAAAAACCTGGATGCAAACTTGTGCAAGGGTACCAAAAATCATGTGTTAGTATGAGAACCCCCTTAAATATTTAATTAATTATGTTTTCAAAAAAAAATGGTCAAGTACCTACGAGTCGAATCGCGCACCATTCCGTACCAAAACTCACGTTGTTGTATTTGTTATTAAAGCGGCTAAAAATTATTTATTCAATAAAATCATACATACAGTGTAGATTGATAATTGTTTAATAGAATACTAACAGCATCCTCACATTGTTTGGATTGAGTGTGTTTTGGAACCTAAAAAAACAATTTTTGCACGACTTACACTAACATAATAATATTTTTTTAGGGTTCCATATCTCAAAAGGAAAAAACGGAACCCGTTAAATTTACTTGGTGAGTTCAAATAACTGTTTCGATTGCTAATTATTGCATGATAAAAACAATGGCTTTCTAGAATAATTTATAATATTACATAGGCTTTTAAAATAAATTCTGGTAATTTATGCTCACACTTCGGGCATACCATATGAATATGCGTTAAGTACATATTCACATATATAAAACGTCTTAATATTAGTGCGGTAGCGGCCCTTGGTTTGGCACGCCGTTACGCGGAGCGAAGCTTTTTATATCTATACCTACTATGTATTATTATTTATGCCTATTATTTTGTACTATTCAACTATGCTCTATTAAAAAACTTATAATATATCTTAATAATATATCTTGTATAGCTGTAATACAGAAGTCTTGTATACGTAGTATGTATATGTATATGTATAATGATCTTCTTTTGTTTCAGTTGAAGCTACCCTCGTCAGGAAAAGGGCGCATTCAAACTCGATCAGTATATTTACAGGAAGGTAGTTGCATTTTATACTCTATATTAAGTAGGTACACTAGGCTTCAGAAAAGCAAGCCGTGCAAAATAATTTGCGTCGCTTTAAAAGCTCTTTGAAAAAGTTCAATTTTAAAATTTGACTTTTGATAAGACAATTTTATTAATATTTTTTAAGAATTAATTTCATCTAGTGATGGAAATCGTGAATAAATTATTTAATTTTATTGAATCGGTATTTAATTTTATAAAAGTATGTTCAATATTTTAATAAGTTTGTTTACAATAATTTTAATGTTTTGTTATAGTAAGTTTTAACGTACCCACTGAATCTGTTCCGAGTTTTTTTTTAATTTAAAACTGTTTTAATGAATGGTTGAGTCAACGACTAAATAAAACTAATTAGACATCGCTCGACTAATTTAACAAAAAAACAATGTGTAATATATTAATGAGTTAAATTAAATCTGTACCGGCAAATAAGTTAAACAAGGTTCTAGATTCATTTTTTTAAACTAAATTGAAAGTACTGTATTTATTCCTGTCTCTGTCATTCAGTTGAAAAAGGGATGGCGATAATTTTCGTGCTGTCAATTACATAGATTAGTTAAATTGTAACAAGAATTCGTAGCATTCTTTTGTTTTTTAAGTTTTCCGTAATGCTGGGGCCACATTAGCGGGCTACGGCGAATATTCGTGTTAACGCGATGTATGTGGCCGGGTACATCGTGTCATCGCGTAGTATATACATATACAAGAAGACCGCCTATACCCGAACACGATGTTTTTGTCGCGCCAACACGATACGAATATTCGCCCGCTAATGTAGCCGAAGCATTACTAATGCTAAAATCTATATCAAAGATAATTCGATTAATTTATCTGGTTTATTTTAAAGTTGATTAATATAAGTTTTATTTTTACATCGTTGACTGTGTGTAACCTGTAAATGCTTTTTAAAATGTTAATTATTTTAATTGTAAACTGCCAAGGAATCTTTTATAATTTGAAAATATTTTATCAATATTTTCATAATTAGATATATCGCCTGTAGATAATAATAAATACACTTAGCAAGTACCTTGACTTGGCCTTCGAGGTGACCGCCATGTGGGATGTTGATTCTACGATCATTGTTCCGATAGTCGTTTCGGCGAACGGTCTGATAGCGAAGAGCCTCGACCAACATCTAAAGAGGCTCTCGCTAGAAGGTTGGCTCAAGGGGCAGATGCAGAAGGCAGTGATCCTAGACACGGCACGCATTGTCCGGAGGTTCCTCAATCTGTAGCCCTAACCACGTGACCACCGGTAGCTTGGGCCTTGCCCCGCTGCCGGCGGCAACCTAGTTTTAAGTTTTTTATAATATATGTATTTTTGTTTTTAGAAATCATGTATATTGTAAAAAACTTTTTGCTAAGATTTTAAATAAATGTGTGAATAATAATACACTTAGAACGAAGTTAATTAACAACTATATCTTGTTTGTGAGAGAAAATAAATGTGTAGAGACATGCACCAATTATACTAAACTACATATAAAAACTGTAATTTATATAGTAACTCATTAGAAAAGATTTAGGTGTCAAAAATAAACTGTTTTTCAAATTGTCATCATAATCGTAACTACTATGGTAGATCTACATAATGTAATATAAAAAAGTATCAATTAGGACTTTATAGTAAATGACGTTAATTTGAAGTTATAAAAAAATATTGATAAATACGTGATTTTCACTAAATGCTCTCTTGACTTGTTGCAAAATTATAACTTGACCATAGAAAAAGACATTATACAGGGAATGTGTGTATGGTGTTTAATAATAGTAGATAAGCAAAAAAGCTTATTCACTATAAGGTAGTATATTTAGTACCTACAATGTTTTGTCATCCATTTTGTACCATAAGTACAGTTAGCAACAGAAAAAGAACATTTTCGAAATTCTATGTAGAAAACATTTTATTGTACACACCACAAGGAAATATCAGAATATACAAAAAATAGACAAGTGAAGTACAATGGGCGGCCTTATCGTTTTGAGCGATCTCTTCCAGACAACCTTTGGATAGACTAGGACTAAACTTGTATCAAAAATATATCAATAACCTTGTCTCTCGTTTGCTGACTGTACTTATACTAGTAGAACTTTATCAGTAGATTTTTTACTATAATAATGTTGGTCATCTAGTTATAATACTTCATTATAAACTGTAGCAATGTATGCAATAATTAACGTATATGATATAATAATGCAATTAATTATTTAAAATGACCAAACGCAAGACTACCAGCGCCATCTTTTGAATGAACTTTGCATGTGCCTCTCCAATCTTGAGTTTTCTATATTTTATTGAAATATTGAGTGAAATATTTAAATGTCCTTTGGCTTAAAAATAATGCTAGAATATAAGTTACATAGGATATGTTTTTAGGGAAATACCAAATGCTAGATTAAAATATTTTCGGCGTTGAACGTCTTTAGTTTGAATGATAAAACGTCATTAGCAAAAACTCATTCTTAATTTTGTTTGTAGGTAAATCTTGATATTCGAAAGAATAGAAATATTAGTGGGGTGAGCACTAGTAAAAGTGACGATCGTAAAGTTAACGTAACGCAGCGCATTCGATTCATATTGCGCGACGACGCGCGACGCAGCATCGTTCGGCTGTCGAAATCGTCTCGAACTATTGACGTTACAAATTATTGTAACGTCAGTAGTTCGTCTAAGCAGCAGCTAAGGTTCACCAACGTACGTATTTTGGGATCGCGATAAGCGTGTAGCCAAACACGTTCAACATTCGACTGTTAGTGAGCCGAAGATTGTAACATAACCTCTGTCACACGAAGGGAAGAAAGATGAACGGTTAGCTGTTTACAGCGATCCGAAGTTGCACACGCAACGTTGGTGAACCTTAACTGCTGTCTAAATGAACTGTTTACGTGATAATTTTGTTTTTCAAGATCGGGGCCCTGTCGGCGGTTGACGCGCAATGTGAATCGAATACACTACGCTACGTTTACTTTACGATTATTACGATTGTCATATTTTATCCCAGTTGTTCTGTATTAAAATACCAAGCCAAGATACTACCATTTATGAACGGATCTATAACTCTATTAGTGTTGACTGAAGAGTTATTTTAATTTTAATATTTATTTGAGTTATCAATCTAAAGATTAGACGATCAACTAATCTTTGGATTTATCTCTTGCAAAGAAGCAAATAAAATAATAAGTAATAACTTTTAAAATGTATCTATTGTAAACTGACAAGAGGCTCAGTCACAAAAAACGGGACAATCGTAAACGCAACGCAACGGTTACGTGTTCGATTCATATTACGCGTCAACGGTGTAATGACAGCTAAACATTATAGCGTCACCGCGCAGTGTGTTACGTTACGATAAATTATTTGTGATCACCTTTCTGTATAGTTTTGAAAATTATGTAGTATACCTACATTGCATTTTGCTACGCTAGAAAGCCGCTATGAAAAATGCATGGCTGATTATATTTTGTCAAAATAGACAATGGTATATTAGTGTACCGCATTAGGACAAATAATAGTTTCGAGTGAAATGGAAAGCATTACATAATTTAGATTTTAAGACACAAAAGCAATTTAAATAGTTTAATGTACAATTTATTTTACAATTATTATTAGCTTGTGTGCTCACGTATTTTGACATAGTTAATTTGTAATGTTTATTTATAAGTAGTTTTACTTGGATATTGAATTTCGTGTAATTATTTATACAAATATTACCAAAACATGCCTCGCTTAAGTTTACGATTTTGTAAATAATAATAGGTAATAATAATGTGCTCTGGCATAATAATTTAAGTACCGAAATTAAACAATCTTTTCACACGCTAATTTGAGAATTTGATTTATTTTCACACCTTAAAAGCTTGTAATTTTTACTTCACTTTGTATGTGGTATTCCATTTTTTGAGAAACAAATACTTAGATGAAAAAATATAACTACAATTTGACACTACGTCTTTTGTTTACTGAAAAATATGTTTCATAAGTATTCTATGAGCAATTTAGTTGGCATAAAACTTGCTTAGTTTGGCTAAATTGCGTCTCCATTTATTTATTTAATTTAATTTAGTCGTTTTTTTTATAAAACCGTGTATTTCCGTTTTGTGGTCTATTTTAGTGTTTGTTTTGTCAGGTTGCTTGAATGTCGTTAGTGACGCCTACTTTGTTAAATATCATGTTACCACTTTGGATTCTTAGGATTGAGTTTCTTACAGATTTGTACAAATTGGTGACTCATTTTGAGTGGTTTATTTTGAGTGACAAGCTAGTTTTGCTTCTGTGAATTGCACTTACTACGATTATGCTATTTATTCTAACTAAACTTAGCGCTGCATTTACCGGCCCGCGAAGTGACCCGCGTCTCATTTGCTTTTTGCTAAGTATTCGCTTGTTTTTGTTCATGTAAGTATTCTAAATCCTACGAGAATCCTAGGTTGCACGTTTATAACATTAATGGGACAGGACTTTCTTCTAGCTGAAGGATACGGGTATAAAAATAATACAACACTCTGGCAAGTAATAAGGCACTTTGTTAAGATTATAATAAAAGCTGGTTCCCGATAGGATTTCCATAACTTACTACTTAAAGCTACGAAAAACGAGCATCTTTGGTCAATCTTTGGCATTACAGAAGTAGGTAATCTCAATTATTCATCAAGTTCTCGGACGAGTATGAGTTTCCCATTTCGTAGTAGTTATCTTTATAACCGTAGTTGCAATACTGCGTTTGCTCTGCATTCGTGTCATCGTAGCCTCGATCATCGTAATCGTTTTCGGAATACTCTTGTGTGTAGTGTTCGAGGTTTTGGCTCTCTCGAGTGCTGTTTCGACAAGGCGGTGTGTCGTTTTGCGGATTGACGTTCCAACGCTGAGAAATACCGCAGCTGAGCGAACCACCGTGTTGGAAAGCGAAAGGCCAAGCCTGAAAGAAAAAAATTATAGAAGATTGATATTTGAACTTACGAATGAGGATTAGAAGACACTAATTTAGAAACTTTAGGAAGTATTTATGTTTCTGAAAGCTATTGGCTGTAATATCTTTGTGTTTGTGCGCATCTAAGATTTCATTGTCGGCGTGTAAAGGTGTGGTCCTGACTTGGACCTCCCACCGCGTCTAAAAGTGGAGTCATTCCAAAGTGTGAAGATTTGCGTTCATAAATTGACCGCACTTTTTTATATCCATACAAAAAAGTGCCTCAGGTCATATAAACACGACACGTGTTGCCAAAAACAGTCAGTCCTTAGCCTGAATTTTATTTCTTGAAAAGAGAGTTCAAATTTCCTACGTTCTAGAATTGCTGTTGTTTTAAAAGTGTCATGACTGCTATTTTTATTATTTAGTTTAGGCTGTGCTGTGGGAATGCTGGGATATTATAGATAAAATAATTAAAGACAATAAAAAAACAACACAAAAGTTTTGTATGAAAAAAGAACTTTAGTTTAAAGTCGCACTTGAGCTAAACACATTTTGTACCAAAATCCAACTAACTCAAAAAAAATGTAAGAAAGTAAATCAAATTAGAAGAATATCAGATATTTATGCTGGGTAAGTAGAGGATCTATATTACTACCTAATTTGTTCTCATTGAAAATTTAAAAGCCTGTTTAAGCAGTATAATTTGAATAACTTATTTAACTAAAGTACCTAAAGGTAATTAAGTACTAACAAGACAAAGAGGCATCCGGAGAAACAATAAAACATCTCCACAAAGATAAATTTTATTTATACCAACAGCTGCAAACTTTTGGTCAGCGCGGACGTAAAACGCGTGTTTGTTATTGTAACCTTTTTGCTTCTATGCTCAGAAGATTCCAGTTGGATATGTTTGTGTTAAGCGGAAGGGTCGGAAAAGAGACTCTTAGGAATGAAAAAATGTGATACATAAACCACACAAGACGAAATGCACCAAACAATAACGGCAAATATTTTCAAGGCGTTTACATAGCAATAAGTTAAATTTCACAAACTGAAATGAAAACAATCATAAATTTTAAACCGATGTCTAGTATAATCCTGCTATCGATCAATTATTACCGGGCCTTCGTGGAACGTGCCGCCTAATCCTCGAAGACAGGCTCACGAGACGTCATTTGGCAGCACTGATTCATCGCACTCTTAGTCAGAAAACTTCTATCGGTTTTTATACATTACAAATTATTTATCTTGATTATTTTAAATTTATCAACTTTTTTTATGATCCTTAACTTCTTTATAACAATTAGGTACTTAAGAAAACCAATTGAAAATCAAACTAACAAAGAGTAAGTAAATAAATTTGTGTAGGTAGTGGTAGACCCTCAATAAATTGCCTTCATGTCAAGTAGAAAAATGAACACTGACTCCCAGCAATTTCGGTTGCCTGGATACCTTACCTACCCTAGTTATTTTAAGTGATTTGTTTCATTGTACACTATTTCGTATCATCCCTAAGCCATCCCACTAGGTACTATTCACGGACTGGTCAGTTTTTAGCCAGCTCTGAAACTAATGTCATGCAAGAGTGAAAAAATCGACTTATCTACATACTTACAATGTTTTATTCTGTGGTTCGGGACTCGTGCCGTGGTTTTAGGGAATTACCGGGATGACAGCCGTGACAGGAAATAAATTGTGAACAATTAAGTAGACCTTCATTTGTGAAATGTCAGCGGGTGCTAAATATTTGTCTTGTATTCTGATTGACTTGGTGTGGAAAGGTGGTGATTATCAAACATGGTTACTTTCACATAAGCAAGTTTGGTTTGAATTTATGAAAATTTACATTGTGGTAAATATCTACTTATTTCTAAAAACCAATATTTGGTTTTAAATAGGTTGAAACTTTAATTGACTTTAAAATAACAGTGATAGAGTCAAACTCTATCATTTCCTAAGAGTTTCTGAATATTTTATCTCAGTTACGCAGTAAATTAATAAAATTAATTAATAAAAATTACTTTAAATACTTTTCGCATTTCTTACCTCAAATCAAGTACTTACATGAATATTTTATTGTTGTACAAAGTCTTCAATAAACTTACCAAGCTTAGTGGATGGGGAGGCGTATGCGCAGATCTAGGTTCGTGCAGCAAAGCCCGTAGGTGTGCTATGTAGGATGCAGCGAGCCGTAATGTGTCTAACTTCGATAACTTTGTGTCTGCCGGCACCCAGGGTAGTGTCGTCTTTAATCTGCGTTATTAATAAAATAATTTAATGTAAAATAATTAATTTTATTTCAAGAGTTCTAGAAAATGAATTCTGCCCGCAAATGTTTCATTTACTAGTAACTCTACTTTTTTCTTTAAGATATGTTTTATTATTAATTCACTCTTTAGCATAGATTCTAAACTCACCTACAAAAAGCTTTGGAAAGTACTCTCATTCTCGCCCGTTCTCTGGCATTAGCGGCATTTCTATGCTGGGGCTCCTGACTATTTCTTCCTGTTGGTATATTATTTATGTGTAAATTAATTTGATAGTCATTTTTGTAGGTACATAATACGATTGCAGACTATGTTATATACCTAATATAAATTTTATTCATCAGGCCTGAAACCATGACCATAACCATGTAAAAAAAGGACCGGCCTGGCCATAGCTAACTGGACTTATTTTTAACTTGTCTTTTTATCTCTAACTAATCATAAATACATTTATGTAGATATGTATCTACTATAAAGGCAGGTACCTACCTGAGTTCGATTGTGTATCATCGAAAAAGAAATCATCGTCGTCAACCTCTTCAGACCTCTTCTCAATCGGAGGCGATCTATTAGCCCGTTTTCTCGGCATTTAATTAATAATTATTGCACAATCACTTAAACACTACACTTTAAAATGTATTTTATATTGCACACATCGAACTATAACTAAATAACGTACTGTTTTCAAACGAACTGCATATTATATTATATATTTTTTTATAAATTATAATGTCGAATTTCTAAATTCAAAAGGCACGTCGATTTCTATATATTTTTGGACGAATAGAACCGCTGCAAGGGTCAGTTTGTTCGTCTCTGAATGACGTTGCTATCTCATTTGAGGAGCGAAGGCGGGCGGCGCCCGCGCATATGCAAGGGCGGTCCTAAAGATCGCCCCTCCCGGTGCTACGAGACTTTAGTCTGAATAAAACAATGAAACTGAAAGCTTTACGTACCTATTCGGTATATTTTTTGCTCAGTTTCCGTTCGCCATTAAATAAAGTCAGTGTTAGAAGCTTTTTTACAAGAAGACCTCTTGTTTTTTAAGCCTTTCTTTCAAAGCTTTTCTATTGAATTCATCATCATGATCATTATATTAGTGCACTGCACGACTGATCTTATAGGCTGGAGGTTGTAAAATAGGCGTAGGGCTTTTTTGCGGGTCTCGTAATCTCGTTTAATGTAACAGATTTGCCTGTTTAGTTCTAAAAATGACATTAAACCTAAGGTTTGTTGTAATTTTTAGAGTGAGTAATTTAACTAAGTACAATTAACTTATTTTACACCCAAGCAGCACACAACTACATAGGTAAATAAAATAAAAAAGTGTGAAGCAATTAACGCCTTCCTATGATCCTAATAAGTTAGGCAAAGTGATTGACAGAAGGTCACCGCAGTGTCGCACTTCCGTGACACTCAATACTTTCTAACACATGTCTGAAGAGGTAGAGATGATATATGCACCTCTTTTCTAAGACATGATTTACCAACCGACTAAAAGACAATATTTTCGATTGATTTTTTTTCATTTTACACAGGTAAAAATATGATTAAACACATAATATTGTGCATAATGTTTTTAATTGCTATTAATTTGCAAGCTGACTATTTTGACTTGATGACTCTCTCTCGCTCGACAAATACTTACTTATAGGTATTTCTGTTTTTAAAATAGTATTAAATTCCCATCTACATTATTTAAGTACTTAGATATACATAAATAATATATTAAATTAATATTTAGGTACATAAAGGCATTTAAAGTCTTTTTGGTTTTATGTCACATTGAACGAGCGGCTGTCGGACTCGGAGTACTGCTGCAAATAGGATGCACAAGGGCTGTCACGCGTCGATTAAAATAAAAATATTCATTAGGTATTTACTATACAAGCCTATATATTACATAGTATGTAAGAATATTTAAGTACTTACTACTTAATTACATTACTTAATTAATTGACACTCCTAACTAAAGCCGCTTTTGCCGCCAACACCTGTACCTATAAATATCCTGCAGCTAAAGACCATGGCCGTACGTACCTACGTAATGCTCTGTATGGGGAGGAGCGCTGATATCCCAAATACAGGGAAACCTAGTTGGGAGTTGGAGCTCAGACATATACATGACAAGCCCTGTGTACCTACTTACCTACCTATCTACACTATCTCGTCTGTGTGAGCCAAGTATTTTTACTTACAGCAACAGTGTTGTGCATTGCCGCTAAATTTTATTTGCATGTAGGTACCTACTTGCTTTGTATACTTACTTAATATTATATTGTTTGTTTACCTCTTAAGGATTTACAAATATTCTGATGTATGTTTGTATAGTAGTTCATTATGAAGATGCAAATAAATAATTTTTATTATTATAAAAAAAAAAGCAATACCGCTTTATACTTTCTATTTTTTAGTTTACCTATTTGCGTTTTAAGTTTTTGGTCAATACCTAAACTTTTATTTATTATTATTATATTTGTATGTTAAACTAAGAATGTAAAAAGAAAATAATATCTGAAAGAAACTGCGACAGCCCTATTCGTCCAGGTGGCGGATATCAAAGCATTGAATATAACCGTGTCGACGAAAAGTGATTCGTTTCGACTTACGGGGTGTTTCACTGTTTTGATAACAAATATTATTGTTCTTTATTCGTGTAATTGCTCTTTTAGTACAAAGTACAATATAAAAGATACTTATTTATTTTGCCAAAATAAGTGTTACAAACTAGGTCGGCACTTTAAAGCGTATTTACTCTTTATGTATGGCGAAAGGGTGGTTTTAAGTACCTACTAGATTTTTTGCGTAACAAAGTTGCTACTCCTATCTACCTAGGTAGGTACTTTCGTAAAGGAAAGGAATCATACATAAATAGGGTAAGCACAACTAATATAGGTTTTAGAAATCATTCTTTAGAGAGGTAGGTAAATTTTTGCGATAATTGTAAATTATTAATTTTTATGATAGCCTAAATTGTAATTTACATGCAGTTAAAAATTTAAAAATGGCGTGTGTACAGTATTATATTAAAATAATTGCTTGTTTTGATAGTTACTATTTATTAGAGATTAATAGAGATTACGATAGGTAGGTACCTACCAACTTAGTACCTACTGTGCTGTACCATACATAGCTTTGTATCCTAGATTCGTTCTGTCACTTAGATTGTTTTCGTCGAATTTAGACTTTAGTAGCTACCTCCATGTATCCCTCGTCGTCCAAGTCGGGTATGTCATGCCCGCGGTGTAGCTACCTGCACGTATCCCTCGTCGTCCGAGTTGGGTATGTGGTGCCCGCGGTGTAGCTACCTGCACGTATCCCTCGTCGTCCGAGTCGGGTATGTGGTGCCCGCGGTGTAGCTACCTGCACTGCACGTATCCCTCGTCGTCCAAGGCGGGTATGTCATGCCCGCGGTGTAGCTATCAGCACGTATCCCTCGTCGTCCAAGGCGGGTATGTCATGCCCGCGGTGTAGCTATCAGCACGTATCCCTCGACGTCCGAGTCGGGTATGTGGTGCCCGCGGTAAAGTTACTTGTACGTATACCTCGTCGTCCGAGTCGGGTATGTGGTGCCTGTGGTGTAGTTACCTCCACGTATCCCTCGTCGTCCGAGTCGGGTATGTGGTGCCCGCGGTGTTGTTGCCTGCACGTATACCTCGTCGACCAAGTCGGGTATGTCATGGCCGCGGTGTAGTTACCTGCACGTATCCCACGTCGTCCGAGTCGGGTATGTCATGGCCGCGGTGTAGTTACCTGCACGTATCCCGCGTCGTCCGAGTCGGGTATGTCATGCCCGCGGTGTAGCTACCTGCACGTATCCCTCGTCGTCCGAGTCGGGTATGTGGTGCCTGCGGTGTAGCTACCTGCTCGTATACCTCGTCGTCCGAGTCGGGTATGTGGTGCCCGCGGTGTAGTTACCTGCTCGTATACCTCGTCGTTCGAGTCAGGTATGTTGTGCCCGCGGTAATGTTACCTGTACGTATACCTCGTCGTCCGAGTCGGGTATGTCATGCCCGCGGTGTAGCTACCTGCACGTATCCCGCGTCGTCCGAGTCGGGTATGTGGTGCCCGCGGTGTAGTTACCTGCACGTATCCCTCGTCGTCCGAGTCGGGTATGTCATGCCCACGGTGTAGCTACCTGCACGTATCTCTCGTCGTCCAAGTCGGGTATATGGTGCCCGCAGTGTAGTTACCTGCACGTATACCTCGTCCGAGTCGGGTATGTCATGCCCACGGTGTAGCTACCTGCACGTATCCCTCGTCGTCCTAGTCACGTATGTAATGCCCTCACCCACTCTTGTGGGTGACTCACATGAGTGAAAGCTCATAATTTGAGTTTTACTCGGACGAGTCTCGAAAATTCAAACGCATTTCGAAATAACGTTTTACTCTATACAAAATACACAATTCGCTTTGGTTTTCGAGACTCGTTCGATTAATACTCAGACTACGGGCTTATACGAAGAAGTTCAAAAGTCTCAATTTTCAGGAGACAACATCAAGTTCACCTCATATCATATTGCAGTCAACGTCAAATGACATCCAAGCTTATGTCAAACAAAACAAATGTCAAAAACAATTTTATTCAATACCTTAAAATACAATACACAAAACGGGATGTGGATATAATTAAAATGCGACAAGAAACAACAGCGATACGTAGATTCTCTAAAATACTTAGCTAATTTTAATGTTGTCTTAGCTAACACATAGTCGTCTTGTGTGTGCCTTTTTCTTTCTGTACGATCTAAATAGAATGCTACCTGGTATTGGAGTATTCGGTACCGGCGCAGTAGCCAAGGCAATAGTACCGTTCCTGAAGGAGAAAGGTTTCCCAGTGGAGGCGATATGGGGTGTGACCTTGCAAGAAGCCGAAGCCGCCGCAAAGGAGCTAAACATTCCGTTCTATACAAACAAAATTGATGATGTCCTACTGAAAAAAAATGTTAGTCTTGTTTTCATAGTTTGTGCACCTAATCTACACTCTCAGATTTCAGTAAAAGCGCTTGGTATTGGTAAACATGTAGTTTGTGACAAGCCAGCTGGACTGAGCCAAGCTGAAGCACTGAAAATGGTTCGAGCAGCTCAGTATTATCCTACACTCATCTCCATAATCAATCATTCTCTCAGGTTCTTGCCGGCATTCAGCCACATGAGGAAAAGTATACAGGATGGCTACCTTGGCAATCCAGATGAATTGACATTGATAGATGTAAGAGTTCAGATGGGTCCATTGTATGGTGATGTGTATAACTGGTTGTGTGATGACACTATGGGCGGTGGAACACTTACTTTAGTTGGGAGCCATGTTATTGATCTGGTTTCATTTCTGACTGGCCAGAAAGTAATTAAAGTACTTGGAGTTTTAAGAACATTTGTCGAAGAAACTGATAAAGTAAAAGGAATTCGAAAGATAACTGCTCCAGATTTCTGTTCATTCAATTTGATTATGGAGAAAGGACTGCTTGTTACTGCTACATTAAACAATCACTTGCCTGCACCATTTTTCAATCAAGAAATTTGGGTTTGCAGTGAAAAAGGCTACTTGGTTGTGAGAGGCGGAGACTTGCATGGAAAACTGCATAAGCCTGCCAAACCTTTGCATGATGAAGACAGTTTGCGACCTGCTAAAGAGGAAGTTATTTATGTGGATGTTGAAGACTTGAGCTGTACTTCGAGCGTTGTACCCAAGCCGTACATAAAAGGTCTATGTAAGATGATCAGTGCATTAAAAGAGGCATTTTTGCCTGTCAAAGAACAGATGGATTGGATTAAAGAGCCAGTGCAGACTGCGGCAACATTTGAAGATGGTCAGAGAGTGCAAGCAACCATGGAAGCATTAAGACAGTCCCATGAAGATGGTTGTTGGACATCCGTTCAGCTTCTAACTGAACCCCCAGATCCTAACCCAGCGTTGTCTGCCGCTGTCAGACGCACAGCCATATCTTTGCAATAATTGTAGTACATAATAGGTAAATCATAAGGCCTGCGCAGACCGGGATGGCATGGCAAGGGATTTTAATTTTTACTAATGGACATTCACAGAAATACAACATAATCATCAGGCATAATTTTAAAGCATAGCAATTTATGTTGTATTTCTGTAACAGTATGGTTGAATGTCCATTAGTAAAATTTAAAATCCCTTGCCATGCTGTCCCGGTCTGCGCAGGCCCTTAAGGTAATAATTGAAATTATTGCCTAGAATTAAGACTTATGGTTTGTGTATCTGGATCCATTCAGTATTATTTTGTTTCATTCCAGTTTGTCGGCCATATTATTATATTAATACTGTAACCATTGTTTATTGCTTGACTGCATGCCTTTGTAAATAAAATGCTAAAATCTTGAAACAAAATATTCTGCATAATAGTTATAAAAAAAAATATAAGCTTATTATTTTCTTGCACTTTGTTACTGATGTTCTACATATTTAATTATGACAATATAAAATTTAAATACATATCTGCTAGGTATTTCAATCAGTCAAGTGTTATGATTTACTTACTGTGATGAATTATAAGCTTATTTATTTTTGTTATATGAATATCTCAAATATAAATACCTATTGTTTTCATGTAGGCAAGTACAAGAGAACATTAAAGTGTTGATTAAGTTACTTCATTGAGTTTCATCTCTCCTTATCAGAATGGCCTTGTGTACCTTCTACTGAAGAGGTAAGTAAATCAAATTGTAGGTTATTTGCACAAACAGTGATGCAATACTCATTTGATCAAGCCAAGCTAGTTTGAGCCTACCTTTCACCTAATAATGTTATATTCTGTATTGTGATATATAGGGGTAAATAACAAATCAGAAGTATTATAACAATAGTATAATTAGAAATGCAATGGAGATAACATTATCTCACCCAACATATTACACAATCACAACAGCATGTTCATTCACTACGGTCTAAAATATAACTAACAGAATAAGAACCACCAGATAAAATAAAGCACTAAATTTAGTTTTCAATCTTTGCAAGAATATCAGATTCTCTGAAAAGGTGGTATTCCTTGTCGTCGTTCTCGAGAGCTACTTTGGTGCCGCCGTATTCGGGGAGCAAAACTCTGTCGCCGACCTTGACTAATACAGGAATGAAGTCGCCGTTTTCTTTTCTGGAGCCATTGCCCACTGCTACAACCTCGCCGTGCAGTACTTTGCCCTGCGCCTTCTCTGGGATCACGATGCCTCCTGCCGTTTTCGTGATGGCCTCCGCTCGTTTGATGAGCACTCGGTCGAGCAGGGGAATCAAACGTTTTACTGCAGCAGCTGCCATTTCAACTATTTTTGATTTGATCCAGAAAACAAACGAACGAATCTATGTTGAGATCTTTGCTAGCAGTCAAAATCTAGAATATTCGTTCCAGATTCGAGCAAACTTGCCGGCAATAAAATTAAACTGAATCTTTCTGTCAAAAATCGGCCATGTGTGTTTGGTGTTGCTATTATTTTACTTAAATTCATCTACTAAAACTTTCTTAAAGTAAATAATACCTTTTACTCAATTGAATATGTATCTATGCCCAAATATAATTTTAAATTTATTATTTAAATGAATAATATGTAAGTCCGATATTTGGCATTACAAAGAGCCATCTATTGTCGAGCGGAACTTATGTCAAAAAACAAAGTTAGATTTCATAGTTCTACTCCTCAGTAGATGACGCGCTATAAGCCACATTAAACATTACTTCGAACAAATGTAGATGGCGTTGGCAGGTAAATTAAATCAAGTTTGGAATAAATTTTGGTCTTTGATCGAACTGATTTTAAATTTTATTTCTTAAAATTATAACATTAAAAAAAGCGATTGTATAATAAAGAAGGCATCTTCTTCCTTTGACTTTCATAGTAGAGAGGTTAGTCCGTTAGATATTATGTTCCTTGGAGATAATACCTACTACGTTATGCCCTCCGACTTCCAGCAGCTTTATTGTTACCAAACAAGCAATTCTCATCTGAAAATATATTTTTTCTATTAGACTTTTTATAAAAGTAATCGGGTTCACACGGCGAAAAGGTTTATTTTACTTACTACACCTATTTATGTAGATATTCATATACGGGCGTATTTCACAAACGGTTCACGTGCGCTGAGGTGACTATGGTTTACTTGCTGCAGATGATATGATGATGCGGGAGATGTTTCACCTCTACACAGTTCTACAATAAATTATTCTTATTCTTATACATACAATCTTACAGCGAAAAGCTTCAATTTTTAGACTCAGGTCCGCAATCAACATGTTTCTACATTTAAGATGTTTTGTGTTTGTAAGATAATAACTATTAGGTACCTACCTATTACCTACTTAATAGTTACCTACACGATAAAAAAATAAGATGTTTACGAGTTTTCTTCTGGATAGTTTGATTTGAACTTGGTCTTTTGCATTTTCTTCTTCTTCGTGTCGATAAAGCTCTCAAACATTATTTTCCTTGGCGATGGTCGATTTGTACCTACTCTACAAATCGACCAAAGAACAGAATCTTTTGCATCTAAGCATGCTCTAAGACACTATTATTGTAAAAATCTAAATTATCGGTTTGTCCACAATTTATGGGCACACTATAACAAAAAAGTTGCCATAATAGTCGTACGCGGATGTTCAAAGCGTACAAAATAACACAACAAACAAGCCCGAACTCTGTAAAGCCTTACATGAGCTTAGCCTTAGCCACCTTTACCGCTGTTTAAATTGAACTCTATTCTTATGAAACTAGAGTTTAAAATAGCGTATTACGCTAAGATAAAAGTGTGAATGGTCTGATGGAGTAAATGCTTTCTCACGAGGGCACAGGTGCGCATCCGGCTATCTCGAGCGGGATTTGAATCAATTAGTAAAGCCTCATGATTATACCGAAATTTGTTTTTGACGACCGATGTGGCGCGATGGCCGATGGTCCGCCTGCGACGCGGAAGGTTGCGGGTTCGATTCCCGACTTGGGATAAATGTTTGTACGATCTGCAAATATTTATTCCGGGTGTTCTGGGTATTTTATATGTATAATAAAAAATGTATTTGTATCGCGTTGGAATTCTGTGATGATTCTTTTGACTTCTACTACTTTCTGTTCGTTTTACCTTCTTCAACCCGTTTTACTCTTTCTGGGGAAGGTAAAACGGACGGCAAAGTTGTGAACTGTAAAATCTTAGTGCCTGTAAAATAAGTAGAATTGTGTGGGGTCGTGGAGTAGGTATAAGCAAGGATGACCTTATCAAAAAAGGTGCTAACTATCTTCGAAAATACTTTCAAATTAAGTATAACAAAATGTCACGCTATTTCCCTGCTATTTTAATGGAAGATACGAGAATGGAACTGGCGGTTAGAACATTTTTTTTTAACCTAAGTATTTTGACCCACTGCTGGGCAAAGGTCTCCTCCAAACTCGTCCACACAACACAGTATTATACCTTTTTATTGTACAAATTATGTTACCTGATAAAAAATAAGTAGAATTATAACTTGGCAGTTGAAATGACTTGAAATCTCAGCAAGGCGATCGTGTTGTGTTGTCAGTCGTGGGCGGGCACAGGTGTTCATCTGAGTCCACTCGCATTACTTCGCGGTCATTGCTTTAATTGAACTCTAACTTATTTTATAAACTAGTATAAAATGAGTTAGTTATAGCAGAGACTAGTATAAACAAGTAAACAGACTAGTATAAACATTGTTTATACTAGTCTCTGGTTATAGTAAACTAGTAGTAGGTAAGTAGTAAGTACCTACTGCCAACTGTTCAAAACTAAATAAATATTCACGGACATTTTACACATCACACTCTAGTACTTACCAAACTAAGCAATGGGAACTAGATTGCTGAAATACCTAATACTTATATAGGTAAGTACGTTTTTTTTGTAAAAACATACAATGCATGAATGAATGAATTCATTGAAGATTCTTTGGAACAGAACACTTTCAGGAGTTGGGCTTTTGTAACCATTTTTGATACGATAAGTTTTTTGTTTGTAAACCATTAGGGAGTTATTTTAGATTAAAAAAAAACTAAAAGTAATTAAGTCGGTCGTGTTATTGAGATGAGAATTGTTCAGAGAACAAGCATTGTAACGTTGCAAAATTGCAATAACTGGAATTGAAAAAAGCGTCATCTTCCTGAAAATTATTGAACTATTTCTGAAACAAGCTTGCAACAGTCTCCCTCTGTGGTCTTTCAACAACTCGAGATAAAGCTTTCTGCATTCACGGCGAGCGAGACATCATAATTAATGCTCGAGCGAGGCGAGCACTAAGAATTAAAATACGATCTTTTGTACCTATTAGTACGAGTTATGTATTGTATAAGTATATAATGATATATCTTATTGTGCAGCTCACCCAAAAACTGCTCTCAAACGGCAGTGTTTTTTACAAAAAAAGGATCAACTTTTCATTATGTAGTTAATGGACAATATTAATTTATAAAAATAATGTGTGAACAATATTTTTATAAATTAAAGTCTATGTGTTATTATGATGTATAAGCCATATTATTGAATAGTTTCATTATTCAGTGATTATAACGTGAAAGAATAACAAACATCCAGCCATACCAACATTCGCGTTCATTGTACCTACTAGGAAGTAGAAGCTTTTGTTAGACCTTCGGGCCTTTCCTTTCTCTGCGGTCTCGGCGTGAATGTGGAGCGGGTTTGAAATTCATGGCCACAGTCTAGATGGAAACATAATCAGTCTGTTGTTTGGCGTATTCTACTTGGATTGTTTGTATTTATCTCGTATCTAGTAATCAAATAATGGCAGATCCTATAATAGAGACGTGTGAAGGAAAAATCAGAGGTTTTGTGACAAATAACGATAATGGCGTGCAGTTCTATACGTTTAAAGGAATCCCTTTTGCGAAACCACCAGTCGGCGAGCTCAGGTTTGCGGTAAGTCATGCTAATTTATACTTTAAAGCTTATGACATAAAGGACATTTTACTTTGTTTTAAAATAACCGGTCTGCAATTTACAGTCAAGTACACAAGACTAGATAATAAGGTTGGTTTTAAATTCTTAATAATTGCTCAAGTTCATTGCAGTGTCTGACTGACCTAACAGAACACGTCCGCAATGTTCACAGTGACTAACATAATGAGTTTATTGTAAATGCCATGTTAAAACTAAAAAGTTTTTTGCGTTAAAACTAAAAAGTTACTTTATTCACAAACAAACTGACTTACAGTATTTACAAAATGTACATAGGCCTATAAAATACATAAGAAATAGTTGAGCTATCTATCTATTTGCATTAAAAGCAGTTTACATCAGATGATATCTAGCTTTATTCCTCTTTGAGTTTGATTTTAGAGTTTGATATTAGAGTTCCGTTGATTAATTTATCATCTAATAAAAATCTTCAGTCTTCTTCATCTCCTCTAAGTGTATTTTCTCAACTTTCAGGTGCCCCAACCACCCGTACCCTGGGAAGGCATACGAGATGGAACAAAGGACTGCAATATTTGTGCTCAATTCGACAAGGAAACCAGCTCAGTCGTGGGCAGCGAAGACTGTTTATATCTAAACGTGTATACTCCAAAATTACCCTCCAAAGATTCTAAGCCTATGGCAGTCATGGTCTTTATCCATGGAGGTGGATTTTTATTTGGAAATGGGACAGATAGCACCAAGCATGGACCAGAATATCTAATCGAAAAAGAGGTTGTAATAGTGTCTTTGAACTATAGAGTCGGAATCCTCGGCTTCCTAGCATTGGATTTAAAAGAAGCACCAGGGAATATGGGACTAAGAGACCAAGTGCTTGCCTTAAATTGGGTGCAGAAAAATATCGGTAATTTTGGGGGGGATAATAATAACGTGACTATATTTGGGATAAGTGCTGGAGGAGCCTCTGTAGAATACCTCCTTCTATCTCCTTCAGCCAAAGGCACATTTCATAAAGCAATAGCGCAATCTGGATCTTCCTTGCTACCTTGGGCTCAAAACACTCACATCAAAGAACTGGCTTCAAAAATTCCTGCTCAAAAAGGAAAATCAGAAATAAAACAAGACAACGATCTACTTCAATACCTAAAAGACTTACCAATAAACGAGTTGATAATGTCGTCAATCACTGCAGTTTTTAGCGGAAAACACAAGGGTGGGATTTACTTCGGTTTTGTACCAACAATTGAAAAGGCCAACGGCTGGGAACCTTTTATAGGAACATCGACATATCAATCGCTGGTGAAGGGAGATTTCACAAAAGTGCCTTACATGTCAGGGATATGTACTCGGGAAGGCTTGCTTGTTGTATCGCACAGCAAACCAGTCTTAGACGATTTGGTTGAGAAAAAGAAGTTTGTTGAACACTTCCCTTTTGAGATAAACGACGTCGAAAGAGTGGAAGCTAAACTAAAAGCTATATATTTAGAAGGCGACCACATAACAGATGACGTAGATGCATTTGCTATTGACTTTTTTACTGATACAGACTTTTTAGGCGGTGTTCACACATCAGCAAAACTTATCTCTAAACACACTCCCGTATACTTTTATGAGTTTTCTTACGATGGAGCTCTAAATTACTTAAAGAAATGCTACGGAATCAATCGCTCTGGCGCTTGTCATGGGGATGATGGTGGATATTTACTGAAGCATAAGTTACTGACAGATAAACTCACAGAAAATGATGAATATGTTCAGAGTTTGATGCTGAATATATGGACGAATTTCGCTAAGACCGGGTAAGTTTTAACTAACCATTTTTTTTCCTATACCTACTTACCCTTACTTAACCCAATCTAAGTGGTTGGCGCAACCTGTCCTCTTCTTCTGTACATTCTCATCGATCAGTTGTCGTCTCAGTGCTCACACCTTTCTTACTTATATCATCATTCACACAATCCATCATTCTTTTCTTTGGCCTTCCACTACTTCTTTTAAGTGTCGTCACTTAACATCATCTGATGTTAAGTGACGATGCGATCTACGATGTAGCACACTTGCCTAGAAGATTCACTCGTCTCTTAAAAATATCCAAATTATATGACTCTGGAAACACAGACGCGGGCATCTATCTACATTCATATTGAATTTAAATGAATTTTGATTTATTTTTTCGGTTATTTAGTTCATTTTTTTTTATTACAGAGATCCAAATACGGACATCACTAATACCATGACTTGGGATACGATGTCGGAAACAAAAGACGTCTGTTTTGTTATTGATAAGGAACCATCTATAAAACATAAAATTTACCCTACAAGAGCCAACTTTTACAACGATATTTATAAAACATGTGGAACACAATAAAATTATTTATGATCTAATTTTAACATATTATCTGTTTAATAGGTAAGTTGGGCGTCATTACTTAATTACAGCAAATTTTTAGTTCAAATTTAAACTTAATATTTTAGTGAGATAAAATTGTAATAAAAAATATATAAATAAAAATTATGTAGTTTCTTAACATTTCATACTTTTTAAATTCCTCTTTAGATAGTTACCATTTTGTATTCGGTTATTCAACTACATATGATAAATGTAGATAGTATTGTATTAAGTATGTCAGTCTTTCAGTACCCATAACACAAACTCTGCTTAGCTTGGGGCTAGATGATGTTGTGTGGATTGTGTCCAGCATTAGGTATTTATTTATTTATCTACTATTTCATGCACAGCTTTAAAGCGGAAATTTAAAGTTGCGAGAACTAGCAGGAAAACTATATTATTACAATATTTTAATAACACTGTGTGTAAACAATGATTTTTAAAACTCAGCAGGGGTACTATGTATATTGGGCAATGTTGTGCTTCAAGCGTGGATTACATAGCAGTTAGTAGGCAAGTCTCGAGGCTCGCCCGTTGGATCGGAATGCGCTAATACCATTACAAGATACGACATTCAAAGCGGGTGGGTGGTATGGACTAAGAAGGTATAGACAGGACAGGATGTATGAATGAATGAATGATAATTCTTTATTGTGCAATAAAGAATTATCATTCATTCATGTATGTATATATCGTTATGACTAACAGAAAGATAAGAAAATAACTGATAAAAAATAGAATGAAGAATGGTTGCACAGAGTTACTGCTATTTATTCGGTCTCGATATGTGGGTTTCAAGACATATAACGCAATGAATAATAAGAAAATTTTAGGTTTTTGCAATTTGAAATCTATTACTGTCCATACAAAATTTGCGTGTCAGTTCCTGTACCCCAAGTACGAGTTTGTGCACACACGAATAGTAGAGACGCAATCGCCGAGCGCCACCGTTTTTGTATGGAGATCCAAACAGCGCCCCTAGCAGATTTCTTGAGAAGCTTGGATTTCCATACAAAATTGGTGGCTTGCGATACGAAGGCGATACGTTCGTATGCATGTGCAAAACTCGTACTAGGCCCTCAGATATAGTCGAAAGTAATAGCAATAAAATCCACAAAATTTTAGTTTCACGTAGATAAATCTAAAAGAAAAAATGCTGTTTATCTGTCTTATCTTCTGCCGTTATCCCACGCTAAATAGGGTCAGCCAGGGTCAGTACAACATGTCTTCATCTGATCAATTATATTCATCAACTGTTTTTATATTATAATTTATAACTGAGTTATATTAGGTACTCATTTTATTATATCATTTTGTAATACTACATAACATAGCAACACTAAGACAGATTAACTAACTAATATGTGTTTCACAGCTAGGCAAAGGCGAAACCCCTTTGCCTAGCTGTGAAACACATATTAGTTAGTTTAAAAAAAGTACTAATAAAACACCAATCTATGTCAAACCTGTCAATGTCATCTTTCCAAAGCTTTGTCGGCCGACCCCGATGCCGCAGATTTTTGTGTATTTATGTGGTACGCCTCTACAAGTTCGTAGTACTACATACCGGGTCACAGACTAGAGCAGACTGGCCGTCGGCGCCAGCGAGTCGCAACGTGAAATACTCAGGTGCATCCAAACCTGCCCACGGATTTTATACAGCGTGATTTAAATAAAAAAAACAATTAATTTTTCAGCGCGGCAATGCAGCCAGTGTTTTGGGTACGCTTCCGATTGGTACTGATTTGGATCAGTTGAACTATCTATAGATCGTTTGCAACGGTCTGTAGATAGCTCAACTGTTTCTTATGTATTTTATATGACAATGTACATTTTGTAAATACTGTATAGTCGTAAGTTTGTTTGTGAATAAAGATGTGATTCTATGTAAAAAAAAAAAAAAATTGATGAACTTTGTGAAAAATAGCAAATTCCTGCAGGATCAAGTAGTAACTGAATTTTTTATTGACCACATTTTCACAAAATGTCTTGTTTGCGATACAAAAATAGGTAAGATACAAGAAATTTAACATGTTGGTACGTCTTGCGTTACAAATAAAAAGGATTCATAAAAATCGGTTCTCTACGAAAATAGTTATAATATGGATTTTAATTTTTCATAGTCATTTAAGAGCACTAAAATAAGTTGCTAACATATACAGGGTGTCCCGAAACTCAACGATAACCTGGTACCGGGCGAGAGGCCAATGTATATCAGTTACGAATAAAATAAGAAAAAAAATCCATACCACTTAGTGAAGCGATAAAATATTTTTTTCTAAAAAGTTAAAAATTTTACACCTTTAATGGCTTTTTTAAGTGCCGTGATCACAATTTTCACAATTTTAAAGTGATTTTTTCAATAATGTAATCTCAAATAACAGTGTTATTAATCGCAACCACAAATCAAAGTAATATCATTCTTTAACTAAGTAAAATAAATTAAGTTTTGACGAGTTTTGGTTCAAAAAATTATTGTCACCAAACTTTGACGCTCCATGTTGAAAAAAAAATGTACCACACTACCCATGGCAAGTTTTTTTAAAAGATGGCCCATTTTGTGTAGATTGCAAAATGGTATTACACTTGACAGTTTTCTTGCCAATAAAAGTACTATTTCGTATTTTTAGTGAAGGGATCCCACATTTCAATAAAAATACCTGATACTATTTTGTTTAAAAAGGTTGTCGTTTCCATTGTTTGTAATGAACAAAAGTCATAAAATGAGATAAATAGTAATTATGCTGTCTGTTAGAGCGAGACAGCTTGTCATACGACTTTTAGGATGAGTTTCAGACGTTTTTTTGACTTTTAGACGTTTCTTCGTTTACTGCGCATCTCTCGTATTCGTTTAACTTTCGTACTATCGACTTTGGCTTGTGTTAACCTGGATTTGATACTCACCTTTACTTGTCGACTCTGGCTTTGTATTCTGGACTTTGTGCTGTGCAAACTGTGTATGGACAACATGCCGGATTTGTACACTCCGGTAGAATATGCAAATATGCATCTTATCTACGGTGAGTGCCGTTGTAATGCCTCTGCCGCACCTAATTGTAAAATGTGCACGCATCATACTCAGAACTCAGGACGATTGCCCAGTGCTCGTACGGCTGGTGGAAGACCTCGAGCAGACCACGATGACTTAGTTTTGAATGAAGTAAGAAATGACCCCAGTACTTCATTTATTTAGTTATACATTCCGGTACAAATCCGGCATGTTGTCCATACACAGTTTGCACAGCACAAAGTCCAGAATACAAAGCCAGAGTCGACAAGTAAAGGTGAGTATCAAATCCAGGTTAACACAAGCCAAAGTCGATAGTACGAAAGTTAAACGAATACGAGAGATGCGCAGTAAACGAAGAAACGTCTAAAAGTCAAAAAAACGTCTGAAACTCATCCTAAAAGTCGTATGACAAGCTGTCTCGCTCTAACAGACAGCATAATTACTATTTATCTCATTTTATGACTTTTGTTCATTACAAACAATGGAAACGACAACCTTTTTAAACAAAATAGTATCAGGTATTTTTATTGAAATGTGGGATCCCTTCACTAAAAATACGAAATAGTACTTTTATTGGCAAGAAAACTGTCAAGTGTAATACCATTTTGAAATCTACACAAAATGGGCCATCTTTTAAAAAAACTTGCCATGGGTAATGTGGTACATTTTTTTTTCAACATGGAGCGTCAAAGTTTGGTGACAATAATTTTTTGAACCAAACTCGTCAAAACTTAATTTATTTTACTTAGTTAAAGAATGATATTACTTTGATTTGTGGTTGCGATTAATAACACTGTTATTTGAGATTACATTATTGAAAAAATCACTTTAAAATTGTGAAAATTGTGATCACGGCACTTAAAAAAGCCATTAAAGGTGTAAAATTTTTAACTTTTTGAAAAAATTATTTTATCGCTTCACTAAGTGGTATGGATTTTTTTTCTTATTTTATTCGTAACTGATAAACATTGGCCTATCGCCCGGTACCAGGTTATCGTTGAGTTTCGGGACACCCTGTATAAAAGAAATCAATTATAGAATTTATCCGTAAAATTAATGAAAACTGACTTGCAAAATGCATTTTTCATCTGTTTTTCTGCTAAAAATATATAAGAAATCAAGTGATGATCTTAAATATTATACATATTTTTTACTAAATATTTATTTATATTAAATATTTATTTATAATTATTAATATTTATTTTAAGAACGAAAATATAGGAACAACATAAATGAATCAGCCTGTAGATAATGGATCCTTTCATGGAGTTGCGCGTGAGTCGTGATTTGATTCCCACAGAGCGCGCCGACTGTGGCAATTGTTCTTTTTCTTCTCGTTTATAAAGCTTATTCAGTCTGTATTAGTTTTAAGTTATAGAATAATATTACTTTTTTACATATTTACATGAAGTGACTTTTACATATAAATAAATAAATAAAATAAATAATGCTGGACAATCCACACAACATCATCTAGCCCCAAGCTAAGCAGAGCTTGTGTTATGGGTACTAGAAGACTGACATACTTAATAAAATACATTACATAGATAGATATTTTTTATTATAAGTACATATAATACCCAGAACACCCGGAATAAATATTTGCAGAACATGAAAACATTTATCCCGGGGCGGGAATCGAACCCGCAACCTTCCGCGTCGCAGGCGGACCATCGCCCACCGCGCCACATCGGTCGTCTATCGATATGTGGATCTGTATGTCAATAACATAAGAAAAATCTACAGTCTAATTCCTATTATGTAAGCTTTGCTTAGTTAGTGTTTGATGTTACGTGAAATGTCTATGAATATTTAATTATTTACAGATGTATTCGTCACTAACTATAAAAGTATATAGGCTTGAGGTTTTGATTTCAGTTTCAAGATTTTGGCAAAATAGGTAAATATCTTGTATCTGTTACTTATTTATAATTGTTTATCACAATTACTGTTGAGGCCCACGGCTTATTCATTATTAAGTTGTATAAAAAAGCCATAAATGTAATAATCAATATTGTTGCATAATTGTAACGAGCTGTGAAAATTATCTCTTCCTAATGCTTCGGCTACATTAGCGGGCGAATATTCGTACCGTGTTGGCGCGACAAAAACATCGTGTTCGGGTGTAGGCGATCTTCTTGTCTAGGTATATACTACGCGATGACACGATGTACCCGGCCACATACATCGCGTTAACACGAATATTCGCCGTAGCCCGCTAATGTGGCCCCAGCATAACAGATAATGTCGAACAATGACAGAGTACATTTTTACAAATTATTTATTAGTACAAATGAGATTATATTATTCAGCAATCGTGACGGCAATCTACCTACTTATCATTATCATGTAGTAAGTATCTTTTTTTTAACTATAAAATTATTATTTTCATCGATTTCAAAAAAGAAGGTTCTCAATTCGTTATACCTAAATGTTGTGTTTTTTGTGTAAGTATGTTACGCGATTACTTCGCCAATTGTGAACCGATTTTGATAATTCTTTATTTGTTTGAAGACAATAATACCTACCTACTTTAGAAACGGTTCTAAGTAGGTATAACACAGGATACTTTTTTAAGACTGTTCAAATTGTTTTTGATGTTACTCGTCGTGACGATTGAAGTTAGTTTGTTATTTATTGTTAAACTATAATTATATTGTAACAAGCGCAACCAATGTGTACCTAAGTATTTCAATTAGTTTTGGAGCTAATTCAGTGAGTGCACCTATAAGTGTTCATCGGATGTTTATTTATACTTTTTAACTGTTAAGGCTGCAGTTCCGTCAATAGTTCTATATTAATTGCAACTGTTCTACAATTCCGCATTGTCCTCAAGCCCAAAATGAGTGTTCCCACGCACACCTGCATTGGTACAATACGCGCATTCCTAAGCCTCACTCTTAAATCGTGACTTGGGTATCACGCCGAGCCAGCCCACAGAATACACCATACCTCACAAATCCCGCCTGAGCTGGTCTTCTATATGCCATGGAGAAATAAGTGTTTTTTTTACAATTGCAAGGTGCCAATTTTCGGGAGTACAAAAAAATAGTATGCTCTTAAACTTTGGTCCCTAAAAGTCGAAATATCTAGACAAACTGATAAGTAAAACAAAAGACAGTCGTTCAAATGTGATATTTTGATTTCGAAGAAAGGTGTTAATATGAATAAAAAGTATTTTAGTATTTTATCTTCGATCTAATAGTGCAAGCTATCAGTATATCAGTGTCAACGTTGTGTGAAATGTCCACAATTATTTATTAAAACATTTTTCGATGCTATCGATCCAAAATTTTACACACTCATATTTTACACATTCACTTTATTAATAAATATTGCTACATCCTTATAAAATACAGTGTTCGTTCAATTACCGCTGAAACCAGTTGTGTCACTCGCGATCGCGCGTACCAACAGCCAAAAGTGCAAACGTATCAAAACAAAGCCGTCGCAATCGGCCGAACGACGATGACCTCGATAGTCATCACTTAAAAAAAATGTGCGAGATAAGCAAATTATAGTGTTAAGGCGACGCTACACGTACGTACGTGCCTCAGCTATGGCTACCAAACTACCGCACAAAATAACCTTGAAAACGGATACTGAACATAGTCTATATGAACACCTTAAGGAAGTAAACATTTGCTACCAAGAGGCAAGAAAAGAGAGAGAAAAATTGGTTAAACTTGTTAATAACCTGACGAGTCAGAATGAAAGCTTGCAACAGCAACTCAAAAATGCACTAGCCCTTAACTCGGTGTCGCAAACAACCACAATCATGGAAACTCCCTCTGCTGGCGCTGAATACGCCACGGACGAAGAAGAACTGGCCAAAGAAACGGAGTGGATAAGAACCAAAGCTAGAAAAAAACGTAAATTGAACACCTCACCATAACTTTCTCCCAACGAAGTTAACGAAACTTCTACAAAATAAAACAAAAGAGTTCCCCCTGCACCACCAATTGTAGTGGATAGGGTTAAAGACTTTTTGTCTGAAAAACAGCCAGCAGGTACCCTCAAAATTAAAATGATGACCGGTAACTGTGTTAAAATTAACTCCTGTCATGAAGAATCATATAGGTGCATTACAAAAACCCTAACAGATAATAACTGCTTGTGGCACTCTTACGAAAATAAACAACAGAGACCAGTACGAGTGATGGTTAAAAAATTACCATACTCTTGCAAACTAGAAAGGATCATAGAAGATCTAACAAAGAAAGGCTATAAGATTGAAGATGCCGTCAACAAGCTGAGCTGGAAAACTAAGGAGCCACTCAACATGTTTATGCTAACCTTCAATAATCAAGAGGAAATAAGGAATGTTTTTAACATAAAATATATCCTGGGATGCATGGTAGAAATCCAACCAATAAGATCCACGAAACTGGTTCCTCAGTGTAAGAGATGGCAGGCTTACGGCCATACTCACAAGTACTGTGCCAAAGAGCCGAGATGTGTTAAATGCACAGGAAAGCACCTAACCAAAGACTGCAGAAAACCTGCAGAAGATAAACCGAAATGTGTCCATTGCGGACAAGCACATCCCGCTAATTACAGAAGTTGCGTTGTTGCCAAAGAAATTCAAAAATTCAGAAGCAAGGTAATCACGAAACCATCAGTCGGGCAGCTACAAAAAGTCACTGGGTCACTGGCAAGTAACAAAGTTACCACCGACCAGCACATCCATGGCACAACCTGTACCGTCAACAAAGGAACTGTGCCTTATGCGCAAGCGGCGGCGAGCAATGCACCCGCTACCCAGCGCAACGAGCAAACGAACCAAGCCGACGACATAAAGCTGGATGAAATTCTTAGGCTCCTGACGTCCTTCAAGGAGCGTTTAAAAAAGCTAGAAAATAGTACTTTATATTAATGTAGTGATAAATACCTAAGTGAAATTTAGTGTAAGTGTAAACCTACCTTTAAGGACACAATAACGATGTGTTTTCATTCAAAATAGAGACTGTAAGAAATGTGCTGCTGAGCACTTTCTTTAACTAATCTATATAGTAACTTAAGTGCTAGGGGGGTGCATGGAAAGAGCCTCCTCGTGGCGCACACCGGTAACAGCTAGGCACGGTAACGCAGTGTCTAGTCTGGCTAATCTTTCCAACACGATGCTACAACAAAATACAGTTGTAGCATCGACACGATAAGAAGAAGAAGTAACTTAAGTTAGATTAAAATTACTCATTAGCCTGTATCTAGGCTAGATCGTAATCTTAGTTGGTGCGTTTTTATTGTTTAGCGTAATTTTTGTTAATTACGCTAAACAATAAAAAAAAAAAACTTTATAAAATGTTACGTAAAAATACATTCTAATTACATAGACTACCTCTGGCATCCAGTGATAAGCCCATGCAATCAATAATTATTATAATCAAGCTTTTAAATACTAATATCAATATTATCTAACAATACCTAATATCTAAATCATCATTTCGTTACATCAAAGAAAACCATTTAACTAACTACTTGTCTGTCCATTTGTCCACATAAAATGATCCTATTTATAAATGGATACCTCAATTATCAAATAGCTGACATTTGGCTCGTAATACTTGCCTTCGCTAAATAAAATAATGTAACGCATTGTGCGCAATTGTACCCATATTTGTTAACAAAAGACCGGATTCCTATTGACATCTGGTGGGTCTTCGAATCGCAACCAGTGGGACATGGAGGAACTGTATTTGAAATTCAGTCTTATATCAATGAGAAAATGCGTATAATGGATTGAGCAAAATCTGATGACCACTGATATGATACTTTGAACCTTATCTCGAAGAGATACAATGAACTTTCAACTAAACCATTAGTTATAAAAAGTACAGATTGTTAAACTATTCCGAATTGCCACTTGTGACATAATCGCGCGACTTACTAAGGGGTGACATTATTTGCACTTTTTGTGTGTTTTGCCAGTTGGTGCAAATATGATGTAAATTGACTAGTCTAATTTTATTTGTCCCTTATCAGCATAAACGTTTGAACACACATTCTTGGAGCTGTTCAGATTTTCATTTATTTAAATGGACAGCAACCTATTTGTTGAGATATCATAAATTTACATTATCAGGAAATAATTTGCGATAGACATTATGCGATACATATTATATTCGTATACTTCTAAGTAAAACGTACGTTTGCGTTTCGCACGGTGCGGTGTGCATACACTGAGAAAAATGTCATTTTGGCATAATCATAAAATATCGTGACGTTGGTTTAAAATAGATGCGTTGTCTTATAATATGTTGATAATAAGTAAATATTACGCTAGAACTGAAATGTGTTAAGATGGAATCGAATGTTTTGGGTAAATAATGCAATATTATGATACTTGTCATCGTAAAAATTTGTAATTATGAAATAACATTATCTTCTTCAAATAATAACACAATGTAATAGAAAATGGTCCACTGTCCCATAAATTAGTATGATAATTATAAATAAGATTCTAATTAAAAAACACAATGGCAGTCACCGTAATATAAATAGATTTCATAGTTTAATATGAGGAAGTATCTCTAAAAATACGATGACCTCCCCCTAATGTACTATATTAAATTATAATGCTTTAAACTTATATTTTTAAAGTAAGCATCATTTTTTAATATTACAGTCATATTATTTTATGTGAATCCTATGATAATACGATTAAATAATCTCATATTTTTAGAGTAAGCATCAAAGTTCAATATTATAGTCATATCATTTTATGAGTATCCTACTAAATTATTATTACAGAGACCCATTTATGAGTAGCATCTAGCATTTGAATGATGTCCTACAAATTTATGGTGACGGCATTATATAGGTCTCCCTCTCTCACTTCATTCCGCCGCCGCGCCATTTCGGTCATTTGTATTTCACCGCTACAGCCGTGACGACTCACGCACGACTCGTTTAATAAATAGCAAAAACAATTCCATTAGTGCCAGTGAATGTGTTTGATCAGTGCAAAAATGGATATGGCTAAGCGCAAATCTCTGGCTGGTTAGTCACCGCCAGAAGGGCTCGACGGCAGCATTTAGTTTCGTTGGGCCTTATTGAAAAGCCCAAGTCACGTTCTCGCTCCAAGTCCAGTCCTAGGCTAGACACCCCTCGTCGCGCTGGAATCGACCTAACCGGACTTAAAGAAGGTAACTCCTTTTCAAGAAATTTTATGTTTTCAGATTGAATTAAATTATCAAGAACAGAAATAGAGAAAAATATCTGAATTACTTAGTATAAATTTTCGTTACAAATTACAAAATATCTGAATCTAAGACCGTTATTGTTATTGTACTAATTATTAATCGTTTTAATTTTTGTGTGCAGGTGAAGTGGAGGACGTAGCGTCAGCATTAGAGCAGCTGTCATGTCCTTCAGCTGGTCCGTGGCAGGAGGTCAGTGCCCTGTGGCTGGAGACGATGCGAGCTCGCCTCCGGTACTTGTACTACGAGGAAGGGACATTACAGGAGTACTTCAATAAGTATCCTATCCTGAAGTCAAGTGATGGATGGCGACTCTTGACGTATGACTACGAAGCACTGTTCCCTGATAAATCCGGGAGCCTCGACGCCTTGGATGCTTCATCGGAAAACATACTAAAAGCTGCTCAGCAGAAGCATAACACCACAAAGGACTCGTTTCTTCGTCGAAAAATAACTGATACATTGGCAATTTGTGACGGTAAGGAAAATATTCTGTTATATAGTTCTAGGTGCTCGACCTTCCTGGGTTGGTGAACCCGTTATAAAATATATAGACAAAAAAGAATTTAAAAATTATCTAACATGGTGCAGTCGTTCAGAAGTAACGGGCGGGCGGACAAACATTTCGGCAGTTCATTTTTACATATATAGATAGATGTATATAGTATTAATTTTATTTTGTTCTGATACTTTTCCCTATTTGCTCAGTTAATGATGATGTGTTGTGTCAAATATACCTACTAAGTATTATTATTTTCTTTCCAGATGAACAACCGGAGTCAAAATTAATAGCAGCGATATTGCTACTCGGCTGTCTCTTTAATATTCCTCCTGCCCGTCGATCTAGAAAAGACTGGCAAGCTTCACGAGCGGAGATATTGGATGGATTTGTGACCATCGTGGATGATGACGTGCAAGTGGTAATTGAGGAGCGTCGCCAAAAGCTTCAAAACCTAGGTATTAACCTCCAACCATTTATAATTTGGTGCCGCCAGTCAGGTGGTTCCTTCACAGTATGTGACAATACGTTTTACAAGTTCACAACACTAACTGAGGCTGTTGATGTGACTTTTAAAATATTTCATGCTACTGCGGCTAAATATCCTACTGAAAGCTATAAAATTTGTAAATTAAATTTCTACTCGTCTCAACCTTTATTTTGTATACAACAACCTATATATATATATATATATAAAAACTAGAATTATTGAACATAATGTATATAATGATTTTTTATAATGACCGACAAATAGATACTGTAATCATTAAGGCGATGATGTTTCTAAACAAAACAGTCTTCTTTTATACTGTTATTCAGTAGTGTTTAGAGTATATAATAATTATTCTTTCATACTATGGAAATAAAAATACCATTTAATTTTCTGTTTAATTTATACATACATCCCTTCTTACCTTCTTACCATTCTTGCCAAGGTACTTTTTCCTATTTTTTACTTGCTCCTCATTTTTTTAAGGTTCAAGTTTAGGGTTCTTCAGTTTTTTTTAATATTGAGCTCACACCTAATAATATTTAAATGAAAAGAACCAATATTGGATACTTAAAAATAAGGGGATCATGTAAGTCCAGTGGCGCCCTCAATTATAGGATTGTGTTTTCTAATAATCCAAACAATGTCTGTGTAATCCACCAGTATTTAGTTGTAGTCCTACTGATGGAGAATGAGTAGAACTACAAGTACTAAGTATCACTGGTGTATTAAAGAGATATTAATTGGTTTATTAAAAAACACAATCCTCCTATTGAAGGCGACCTCCGTAAGGGGCTCCGTAATAGGCTATAACCAGAGATATGAGGAAATAGTAGGAAAAGTAAGAGGACCTAACCTAAAATACGAGGAGGTTACCGAAAAATAGTAGGAAAAATAATAGGATATAACTGGATATATGAGGAAGGCACCGAAAAATAGTAGGAAAAATTGTATTACATAACTGAATATGTGAGGAAGTCACCGAAAAATAGTAGGAAAAATTGTATGACATAACTGAATATGTGAGGAAGTCACCGAAAAATAGTAGGAAAAATTGTATGACATAACTGAATATGTGAGGAAGTCACCGAAAAATTGTAGGAAAACTAATAGGATATAACTGGATATATGAGGAAGGCATCGAAAAATAGTAGGAAACTAAAACTAAATCCATGGTGACACATCATCTTAAATACTGTTATCATCAACTTCAGTATTATCATCGTTCTTTTTGGTGAATCACTATGCTCCGTCCTTTGAGTGAATTCATCATACTTTAAGCTGAATTCACCTCTTTTATGATTGTCAGTTTTCTCAGTGTACGCTTCTCTGTCGCGACAACTAGGCTCGCGTGCACTCGTAGCACACGCCCGCCAGCTTTCAAGCACTTTATAAGTATTCACATACTGCGTTCCAGCATCAGTATTACGTTGAGACCGCATTTACCAACAAGTTTTAACAAAAATGGCATCCGTCAACGGACTAAGCAACGAGATCAAGTCGTCGGCCTTAGAGCTCATTGGCAACACGCCGATAGTTGCCCTTGACCGCCTTCACCCGGGACCCGGTCGGATTCTGGCCAAGTGCGAGTTTATGAACCCCGGCGCCTCGATCAAATGCCGCTCGTCGCTAAAAATGATCGAGAGGGCTTTGGAGTCCGGTGAGTTAAAGCCTGGTGCACCCGTTGTTGAAATCACCTCCGGAAACCAAGGGTGCGGACTCGCCGTCGTGTGCGCCGTGTTGGGCCATCCTCTCACTCTCGCCATGTCAAAAGGTAACAGCGCGCAGCGAGCGATACATATGGAAGCCCTCGGTGCGACATGTATCAAAGTACCCCAAGTGGAAGGTACATATGGAAACGTAACTCTCTCCGACGTCCAAGCTGTTGAGGTAGAAGGCCTCAAACTTGTGGAAAAAACCGGTGCATATTATGTAAACCAATTCAATAATCATGATAACTCCCAATCACATTATGAAACCACTGGACCTGAAATCTGGAGACAAACCGGCCATCGTGTTGATGCTTACGTAGCTACCGTTGGAACGGCGGGTACGTTCACCGGTACCTCGAAGTACTTGAAAGAAGTAAACCCTAATGTAAAATCGTTTGTTGTGGAGCCAGCAGGAGCGGAGCCCATCAAAGGAGACCCTATAACGAAGCCTCTCCATTTACTCCAAGGTTCTGGGTACGGATGTGTTCCGAATTTGTTCAAGTTTGATTACATGGATGGTACTATTCCGGTGACTGACGAAGAGGCCGTGGAATATATGCAGCAGATCGGACATAAGGAAGGATTGTACGTGGGGTACACGAGTGGAGCTAATGTTGCAGCTGCTGTCAAACTATTGAAGTCAGGCAGGATTCCCGAAGACTCGTGGGTTGTCACCACCTTAAACGATTCAGGTTTGAAGTACACTCCAGTTCCAGCAGAATTCACACAATGAATTCATTATTAAGAAGTTATCTCTTTATCGTAGTAATAAGAGTTCTTGTAATGTGATAAGAGTCTGTTTGTTGATAAAACTTTATTAATATCTCGTTGTTATAATGTTGTTATTTAATTTGTTTTAATTTATACTCGTTATAAACTTTGCAGATAGTAAATAATTACAATAAATAATATATTTGTTAAGTAATTATTGTAATGCTATGTAATATAAAACTAATAATACTTTAAAGTAAAAATTGGTTATTTGTCTTAACAAAGTAAGTCATATAATCTTTAATAAATGAACTTGTTATTTAAAAACCTGTTTTATTAATATAATTTAGAAAGATTCGTTTAATGTGTGTTTGTTATTGTACAAATTATATTTTTTTGTATTGTGATTCATAGACTAAAAAACCACAGAACAGACTAGACATCCTAGACATCTCTTTATTCTGCGCAGTAGTCTGTGTGCATCATAGATTTAAATCTATGGTGTGCATATGTTAATTTTAGTACATATTGTGATTTAATATAATTACAGTTGTATTATGTAGTTTCACGTAGGTGTGATAATTAATAAGTATATTTATTCAAAAGCTTGTGTTATTCTAACTCTACTCTGTTTTTTGACGTTATTACATGAACAATTGTTACTAGCATTGTGTTTAGTTTTAATATTAATTTCACAATCACTGACATTTCAGTAACAAAAAGCTATACTTGCCTATTAACTAAAGCTTTTTTACTTTTGATTACAATTTAGATGTTTGCAATTAGTGAACAAGTTGTACCTACTAAGGGCGAAAGTGGTACATCAACATTTCAATCAAAAAATATATATTATATGCGTTAGATATATAAAAATATATATAGAACGGCGTCAAGGTGATAAAAGGTACTATTAACTAATTATTACAACATAGCAATATATAAAAATATATATGTATTTATATTATGTGTGTATGGCTTTTGTGTTAAAAAGTAGTATTTTTTCTAACGCATTAAAAATAAACTTTTAACGCATATTATGTTTCGTTTAAAGCTATAGTGCCCAACCAAATGGTAACTAGTAACAAATCATCAGGAAGAAAGCATATTTCAAATAGAGTATTAGATATGAATGTAGATTGATGTAGAAGTAGGAGGCCAAAGAAAAGATGGATGACGTCTGATAGAGGAGAGTGGAAGAAGACGTGTTGTACCGACCCCACTGGGACAAGGGTTCAGAACCCTTTCTTCCTACCTAATAATAAGTGATGATGATTAAAGTGGATTAGTGGATTAAATAACTAAATAAAACAAATAAATATCACGGCTACCGCATTCATACAAACTTTTGCATCACCACTTACTAATAATGTACTTATACTTGAGATAGTGGACAAGGTGAGTTACATTACCTACAAGTATTACAACTGCAATAGCATACCAATTACCTAATATGAATTGAATGCCATAGAGTTAACTTACTTTCATTCAAAGATTACCTGTCTGTAATTTATTTATTAATTAATTTACGCTTCCGATTGGTACTGATTTGGACCAGTTGAACTATCTGTAGATCGTTTGCAACGTTCTAGCTCAACTGTTTATTATGTTTTTTTTTTTATCAATTACATATAAATAAATAATATATATTTATTTGAAACAAAAAAAAAATGACCTTGAAAAGTGGCAAAATATTTATTATTTATCCTATTCTATTAGGTTTTTATTTACGCCATGACGCAATTACATTAAAACATAATAGTAAAAAAGCCACCACTCATCATTAGTAGTTTAAGCGAGATACACTGCGCGGTTAATGCTGCAACGTTCGGTAGATACGCTAAGTTGACGTGCAATGTGAATCGAATATGATACCGTAACGATAGCCAGATTTATTTGTGGTCAACCCTTGAATAAAGTAATTATCTTACACTGACTACTTATCTACTGGATTACTTATCTTTGTAACAGGTGGCCCTATTAGAAAACAGTTTTTTATCTTTACCAGTAACAGTGTAAGATAATCGCATTTATTCTATAAACAATTACTTTCATTAAAATAAACCTTAAATGATAGTTTACCTAATCTTATCACACTAAAATACACAAAATCATTTTGATCTATGTTTACAGCTGACCGAGTTTTGGATTGTTAAGTAGGCGTTCCTGCACCTTTTTACAACCGAATGTTGTTTGATATTTTGGTAAATGATACCAATTTGTAAAGTTTTTATTAAAAATAGCTTTAGGCAAGGACTGCCAATAAAACTGAATAAAATTGGCCTGTTTTTTTGCTAATTATTAACGCCTGTAGACTTCACAAGGATGTTTGATCCTTTCTGGGAAGCAAAGGTGTGCGTAAAAAGACAGATGGAATAGCAGAAAAAAAAATGAGAACAAAAACACACAATAAACAACCAAACACATGTATCTATAAATAGGAAAACCTTGTGATGTTAGTAAAATCATTTTTATAGGCAACCATGAATTTTGTGAGGTTAATTATTTCCCGATATTTCGGCACATCATTCGTCAAATCAAACTCACAATTCATAGTAAATATCCCGTTTATAAAGAAACCGAATAACACGTATGAAGACGACACTTTATTTTAAACATTCTATTTTTTTTTACTCATGTCGGAGCATTTATAAGAATATAAGTATTTATTGATAACTGTGTAGGTACATAAAGATGTTATTAAATAAGGTACTGAGTTAACAGTTTGTCTGTTTCGAACGTCCAATATTATGTTTTAATAAATAATAAATATTGCTGGACAATCCACACAACATCATCTAGCTTCAAGCTAAGCAGAGCTTGTGTTATGGGTACTAGAAGACTGACATACTTACATAGATATTTTTTTATTAAACATATCAAATACCCAGAACACCCGGAATAAATATTTGCAGATCTTACAAACATTTATCCCAAGGCGGGAATCGAACCCGCAACCGCCGCGTCGCATACCTATGCCCGCCGCACCACATCCGTCGTCGTTCACATATTAACAGTCTTTTTAAATTTAAATAGTCATGCACGTTGTACAAAATATATCTGATTTAATATAATCACAGTTAGAAAACGATTAACGTGACATGGTTGGAACTTCCAAGTGGAGTGCGGTTTGCACCTGCCGTGCTCTAATACCCCGGAATGGGTGTTCTAACACGATTCTAATAGGAAACGTGCTGTTGACCACCTGCCGTACTCATCCAATCAGAGAATGCTTTGATTAAACACCGATGTCTTACGGACTTACGGCCGGTTTCTCGAACGATGATCAACGAAAAAATCAAATAATTACTATGTGTCAAACTCGGATCAATCGTGATTTGGGTTTCCAGAAACCGGCCGTTAGAGATAGGTAGATGCTTTCCCCCTATCGTATAAAAAGTTAGCGTTGGCTTTATGTCACCATTACCTACGTATTATAAGATAGACCGTTTTTGTATAACACATACCTAGTACCTATATGTTTTTTAGTTATGTTATTAGTTAGTTTTAGAGTTATCTTAGTTATAGAGTTCTTAATATTGAAGTATGTGTAATAGAAAGTCATAAAAAGAAGCAGAATACGAATCCCTTTCGTTAGCACAATAAAATGTAGAATTAAGAGATACATAACTAACATTAAGTTATCTATCTATCTAAGTTAGTTACAATTTAAAATTTTTAAGTGAATGTTTCAATATTTATAAATTGTTTTATTATTTTCATTCCATTTAGTTCCTGATTCAAAAACGACTTTATTTAATTTCTATCTTGGTAGTAAGTATAAACTTTGCAGATGCTGTGTGATTGTGTTTATGTGTTGCGGGTGACATAACTCGATTTGTTTTTCACAATTCTTAAATATTTTTATTGTAGTTGCCAAACAAATCTTCTCACTACTGGAATATATCCAAGTTTATATAGTCCTACGTGAGCTTGCTTCACAAAAACAGATGCTTAAAATAGCACATACTTACTTTAAAACATCTAAAAACTAAGCAGGATAATTGTAAAATAGCCCAACAAAATGTAATTAGTCCTAGACAGCGGAAGCCATGATGCAAAAACTTAGAAATTAGTATGTTCCGCTTGCAATAAACCTAGCAGGTGGCTCATTAGACGCAGAAAATCTGCACCACCTGTCTACACAGGAAAATAACTATTTTCTAGCATTAGCCAGCTAAATCTGATGGTATTATAGCGTAAATCGAATTAAAGAGTGTTCCTGCGTATTTAATATTTTTCTAACTCTAGATACTTAGAATCGAATGATTAAATAAATGTTCATGGACATCACACATCATACACTAGTCCCAAACTAATACTTATACAATAGAAATGATGAAATTATTTATATGTAAAACAAAAAACTAAGTAAGTACCTACTTTTTTATTTTACACACAAATAAATGTGTAAAAAGCAAACAGTTAGGTAGGTATATCTCCTCGTCATTATATTTACATCCCACCATTTAATATTTACATATTAGTTTGAAAATTGGATATTAATTGTTTTAAAGATATAAACTTGCAATTAATTAGTCCATTGAACATTTACATAAAGCCTTTTTAATTAGTCTTAAAGTGTGTAAAAAATAAGGTTTTCTCACTAAACTAGATAAAGTTTGTCATCTGGCCACCTGTGCACACGGCGCGGTTCCCATAGCTCTTCGTAAATATTGACTGAGATTATACCGATTCCCTGGATGAGCGCTATCTCACGTCGACTCAACATGTCCGGGACTACTCTCTATGGTCTGCTGATTTGATTGAAAAAACAAACTAATAATGAACCTTGCGGTTTCAAAAAATTAAAATCAATTAATCTGTATTCTGTAAATTCGAATTTGTTGATTGTTGTGATTTTTCTGAAGATTTCTAAAGAACATTGATATCCTTTGTTTGTATATCGTAAGTAACGCTTAGTTAATATGTATAACGCTTTAAAAAAATTGTTAATAAATTATTTTATTATTTTGCGTAAAATCATAAGTTTTCCCAATTTCAAATTCTACCAAAATTTTCTTCCAGTTTTCGAGAAAAATAATTATATCTTAGTCTGAACTAAGTTTTATAAAATGTTTAAAAACTCCTATTTTGGTTCGGATTTATAAACCTGAATTCTATGTAAGCAGCATTGTTAAAGTTTTCCATTCAGACTATTTAGATAAATGACGAAGATATTTACTTGTACACTTAGCGATATTTGCCATATTAATTTATTTATTTTACCGCAGCTAGTTAAACCTCGCCGAGTCCCTCGGAGCACGATCATAATATTTGCGAAGATCTAGAATGATCTTACCAAATAAACCACTAATTTAATATTTGTACAATAGATACTACGAAATTGACGGGTTTGGCAAAAATAATCTGCTCAAAAAGAATCCTTAAACAAAATAGAATCTATAAAGAAATTTAAACAATTATATTAACTGATTTTTAACAAAAACAATTTAAACAAACCTTTCTAGGAGAAATAAATATTGCCATGTTGTATTAAATATAGCTTTAGCTTTTATTATTACTGTGACGTTCGTTACAGCTCAGTTGGTAGTAGCTCTGCATTCCATGCTGTGGGTCGTAGGTTCGATTCCCACCTAGAGAAAATGTTTGTGTGATGAAGATAAGTATTTGTTCTGTCTGGTTATTACTATGTATTCTATGAATGTATTAACAAAAAAAAAAGTAGGTATTCTATCAGCAGTCTAGTTCCACAAAGCTTGGTTAGTTTGGGACTAGAGTGTGATGTGTGAATTGTCCGTGAATATTTATTTAAGAATTATTAGGAACGTAATGAAATGAAATGAAATATTTATTTGCTCGAATTCAGGTAGAGGATAGTACATAAATGATTAAATAAGTTTCACTGTATTCGACTAGTCAGTCGTGCAAATATTAGAATACATATAAATTATTAATTAGAATTTAGTACAATTGAAAAATAATATTAAACATGTCCACAAGATTAAATAAAAACACAATAACAAAAAAACATAATCAAATTAAATTAATAAAACTTACAATTCAAATAGTCATCTATACAATAAAAACATTTATCACAAAGCCAAAAATACAACTTGTGGTTAAATTCGTTATTTTCCAAATCTCTAAATTCACTAGGTAATTTGTTATATATATATATATTTTGACTGCCATGGCGTACGAATTTTTGTCACATACTTTGAGTCTATATCACTATTAATGGCTTTTGTACTATCTTTCTCTTAGTTGAGGCTTTTTCGTCTTTTACAAACAGTGTCATTCAGTACAAACAGTGTAATTTTTTCTGTTGACTGTACCTACTCACAGCCTACACGTACCTAATGCTTTTCTAACGCCAGCTGGCACCTGCTGGCATTTTTTAATCTTGTTACTACTTGCCTTATACGCACTCGTGTAGGGTTACGCCATTACACTATAGATCTAAGCTTGTTTTAGAATTGTCTCTGATATTCTACAAGTTTTACAAGCGTTTAACCTCAATCTCGTCTCTTAAAAATATAAATTGTTAATCGAGGAACACAGACGCCGGCAAGGAGGTTCCACTCTTTGGCTGACCACATTATATAAAACAACCCCAGAAGAGATATATAAGTTAAGGTAGTAGCTCTGCTTTCCATGCTGGTCGTGGGTTCAATTCCCACCAAGAGCAAATTTACATAAATATTTGTTCTGAGTCTGGGTGTTACTATATTTACAATGTATGTATTTACAAAAAAAAAGTACCTATAAGTATTAGTATTCTATCAGCAATCTAGTTCCCATAATACAAGCTTTGCTTAGTTTGGTACTAGAGTGTAATGTGTGAAATGTTCAGGAATATTTATATATTTATACATTTAATAGTTCTATATACTTAATAGGTCTATGTGCGGTCATAGTCCTGCGGTTAAAAGACGTGATTTGAGCTCTATAGTAAGTACCTGCATAGAGTTAGGTAGCAAAACCTGAAGGCTGTATTAACTACTAGACAGGCGCAAGAAATATAAATATATGCATAAGAAATGTAAAATAAAAGATTCTATGACAATACTTTGTTATATAATCAATGAAATATTTTTATTGCAAACCTTAATAACTTACAAAATGGAGCATTACTATTTGAGACTAAGAAATAGAATAACAATGGGTGGTCGTATGAAGATAAGTTAGATAAGCGATTTCTGGCAAAAATAAAGCTTTAAACAACAAAGTAGGCAAACGCTGTGACTATTTATTTATTTACGTTAATTTAACCACTTCAATGTTTGTCTGAACATAAGATTTTCAAAGTCTACTTTTTCCCAGATCTGTTCCTGCCGTATAGCAAACATCTTCTGTAGCAGAGAAGTAAGCTGAAGTTCTCTGCTAGAATGCTTAGGTGATACCTCTCGCTCTAGCGGGAAATTCAAAGTACCGAAACTGTTTTGTACAGTTTTTGCACTTTCCCAGCAAATATAAAGAACCAATCTCAAAAATTGATACAGGGTTACACAGAAAATTATTGTTTATGTTCGCAAAATAGCTTAAACTAGTAAAATATATAACAGTTCAGCCGCAATAAAAAAAACCCTCAAAATTTGAATTTCCCGCTAGAGGTATCACCTTAATAGACATCACAGGGTAGAGTAGTCGTCTTGTCTGACTTACTTCTTGGTTTACTTATAGTAAAAAGGTCTACGTCTTGATACCACATAGCTCTAGAAAATATTGTCTATGGCTAGACTATGGTCTAGCCATACACAATATTTTCTATAGCACAGATAATGTTCGTCCTGTCACCTGCCGCCGCATTCCTACCGTGATTACAGCAGGCACCTGTGGAACTACTTGTTCGTTAGATTTATCGCAGGAAAGGATTTGTTAGACATGTTTGAATATCAAATTATTGCATAAATAAAAGAAAATACAAGGATTTTAGTTTTACTTATCTATACTAACACGGAGGGACATATACGAAAAACTTTTGCTGCCCTGCAAAAGTTAACGTCTAATAACCTGAGGCTGAGTTTTTTGAGATATCTTGTTGTTGCTTATGTTCGTTTTTATATTTGTGTTTATTCTTTATATGTCTTATTTTCATTCATTCATTTACAGAACATATGAAAGGCAACCTTTTTTATGTTCTGTGAATAAATGAATGAACGTAATAGGTATACCTGATAAACTTAAGTTTACAGCAAATTTTAATGGAATTAGGATTTATTAGGATTTGTATGTAACATTTAAAACGCCTGCAAATGTAGTCAGAGCATTATATAGCCGAGATAAATTGAACACATAAATTCAAAAGCCTGTCACTAATATCGTATATTTTTAAACCTACATAGGAATACAGGGTCCTTCATGGAAAATGATCGTGATTTTTTCTGTCTCTGACTGAGTGAATTCGGGGGTGTAAGTTATACTAGCTCAGACGTGTGTGATTTAAGTTATTTTTCTTAATTAACAGCGTAATGAGTGCAAGTCATGCTATTTGTTTCTTTCGAGGGCTGTTGTTATCTATATCTGCTGCTGCTATCTGTTTATCATGTTATTTATTTTAAAATATATGACGGCTGATGTGGCGCGGCGGGCGAAGAGTCGCCTGCGACACAGAAGGTTGCGGGTTCGATTCTCGCCTTGGGATAAATGTTTGTACGATCTGCAAATATTTATTCCGGGTGTTCTGGGTATTTTATATGTATAATAAAAAATATATATCTATGTAATGTATTGTATTATGTATGTCAGTCTTCTAGTACCCATAACACAAGCTCTGCTAGCTTGGGGCTAGATGATGTTGTGTGGATTGTCCAACATTATTTATATTTATATATATTCATAATAATAAGTGGTGATGTGGTGAGACTGGTGAGCAATGCGACACCGCATCCTGGCGCCGCAGACGCCGCGATCTGAATATAATTACTGCCTAATGAGTAAGAACTTTAAAGAGCTGATGATAGGTTTAAAAAGCATTATTTTACACTTGTTGATTTACACTATACACTTTTTACACTAATTGATTTAATATCAGGAACATGTTAGCTTAAAATGTAAGCATATTATTATAGTTAAGAATGGGTCTAATAGAAAAATACGACATTTTGTTTAGGCTCAACATGTAATAATATAAAGATTTTTAATTACTTAAAACAATAGTAAATAAACATTAAGTATATGAGATCAAATACCACCATTAACTTTATACAATTTTAAGAAATGAATAGAAACAAACACAAAAATCAGAAACTATGTCAACTTTTATTTTTATTTCTCTTTTTACATTTATATTATTTAATAATTTTTTAGGTCTTTTTCCTTATATTTTTACAAGTACCTACTAGACATTTAACTCTTACATTATCTATTTCCTTACCTTTATGATTAAGTTTTATATTATATGGGTGAATTAATAATTATCAACACATATTTATTCATATAATCCCTCAAACACTTGTTCGAATACAAAACAGAAAAATGAAACTAGGTACACAAAGTAAACTCAAGTCTTTGTAACTTACCCCTCTATATAATTATCGGTATTGACACTTATGTAAATCTAGAAATCATCTGCCTAACCACCAAGTATAATGGTTTAAACTTGGGTCGTAGTTTTTACAATTTCCATCATCACCGCTGCTGGATATAGGCTTTTTTGTGTACTGCCTTTTAACTTTTTTACAATCGTAGCATAATCCAAATATTCTGCATTATTTGTAGGTACATACGTCACATAATGCAGAATGCGTCATTATTTTCTGTCATAGCAAATGAACAATGATGTTATATCATTATATCATGCAGGCTTTCAAACGTCGAAACGTCTCATCCAAAATAAATAAAATGAAGGGACAAATTGACATTCTACTTTTCCCGCATGACTTAGTAACGTTACACAGTTTATTCAACTTTTTCTTTTGATTTTTCTTGCTATTATACTTGGCGGTAAAGCAACTTATAGGGGATCTAGCTCATTAGAGTAGTTATCAGTATCACGTTCATTTTCCTACACCATTGGAACTAAAAGCTTTAATTTAGGCATGGGCGTTTTTGGATTTTTTCACAAACCGATACAAAACCGATTTTAGATTTTGAAATCGATTTCAAAAACCGTTTTTAGAAAACTATAGAAAACTAAAACTTTAGGTAGATTTAGATTTCGTTCGTTTGCAGTTTGAGTTTGGTTTTCGTTTTCGGTGCAAAACTAAAATCACGAATGCGTATCAAAACTATAGAAAACTAAAACTTTAGGTAGATTTAGATTTTGTTCGTTTGCAGTTTGAGTTTGGTTTTCGTTTTCGGTGCAAAACTAAACTCACGTCGGTTCGGTTTGGTTTGGTCGGTTTCGGATAAGATTGTTTGCAGTTTGCGTTATCATCGTGCGTTTTCTAAAAACGGTTTTCTCATATTGGAATATCGATGCGATACGATATCTGACTGCAAACGGATTTCAGTTTCGTTTTGATATATCTGTCTCATGCCTACTTTAATTATACATCTGGATGTAGACCCCGCCTAATTATTGTATCTTGTTCTAATGAGAAAAAAACAGTTTTTTCGAAATATCTTTTTTCCATGGGACGGATTTTTTTCATAAATATAGTGAAAGGCCCGTAAAAGCCTTTTAAAACGTCCTATGTGATATGTATAATTTATAAGTCGTGGTGGCCCACGCTCCATAGAGAATATCCCATTCTCTTTTGATGCACACATTTTTTTTTCTGAGTTTTGCTGTCTCATTACTTGACAAATGGCTATAAATAATGTCAAAATAATCAATTAATCCAAACAACCTTAGCAATATTACAAAACTCTTCAAAGTAACAAATTACGTAAATATTACCATATTCAAATAAACATTTCCATATTAAAATAATTAAAAAAAAATATTCAAATGAACATTTCAATATTAATTAGTAAATACGTTTAACAGCTACTTCTTAGAACACCAATGTCAAAGGGCGAGACCGCTGCGCAAGCGTATACACCTGCTGTTAACAGTTAACCAGCTAGTAACCATAACGGTTAATCAACAGATCATTTGTTTAATGGCGATAATCCCGTAATTATGGCTTAAATAGACGTCGTTATGATCATCACGTACTATTTTATGTACCTAATATTAATGATAATGATCTGTATACGAGCATCAATAATTATAGTTATCTTGAACGTGTAAGTAATTAAAGTGAGCTTTTGTGAGCTTTTTTACACATCATGGTTTAAATAGAAAGTCAGCATTAATTTACCATATTTTACTTTTAAAGATTGGTTTAAAAAAAAACATGTATTATTCACATGTTCAACTAGAAACTAAGTAAAGCTTGTAATTCCGAGACTGGATTGCTGATAGAATATTTTTAGACACCGAAAAACAATAACTTTTACTAACTATGTATTTATGAGCTCTCATAAAAAAACTAGATTGTTTGGTTTTACTAGAATTATATACGTAGATACGGCTATTTTTTAGAGCTCTGATTCTTCTGTCGATTATTATAATTATGCGTAACGTAGTAGCGCCTGACTATAATCTCTGATCAACGGCTCAACTTCGCTGAAACCAATTACTTGTACAGCATTTATCAACTTAAATACAGGCACGACAACTTTGAAATGATGGTTATCCGCCTCCTAATTTAGTGAAGTTAAGAAATATTTTAATGGCCGACAGGCTGGCACGCAATGACACCTGGGTTTTGGTAGCACTAGGAAGATTATTGGTCTATGTCAAATACATTGTGTCAAGGTGTATGGCGACTGTGATCCAAAAGCGTGTGCCGGTACACATCATCATCATCATCATCATCCTATATCACCATCCGGTCTTCGGCTCTTCTCATCCTGTGTTTGCCAGCTACACTGCGCAGATCGGTCGCTCCATCTTGTCAGAGGAGGGCGCCTATATCTATTTTGGGTGTTACTATGTAATATATGTCTATTGCAAAAGAATAGATATTTATTTATAACTAAGCGACTAGTTAATATCCTTTGATGACAACCAATTTTTTTCGAAATAAATATTCTTATTCTTACTTACAATTGTGAGACGGTTGTACTAACTGGTGCTTAGGGTACGTATACTCAGTAATTATGAGTGTGTCATCATTTGTCGAAGTCCAATAAAAGTGTCATATACAACAATTAGCTGCGTTTCTTTGCTGTTCATTCGGACATTCCATTCACTGTAGTCTGTAGAAGGTAGTGTTGGAGGTAAGATATGCTTTATATATTATTATATCAGTTGCTTTAAATAAAGTATAGGCGCTTCATCTTGGGCAGTTTTGTACAAAATACGTTTATGTAAATTGAATTTGTAATTTATATGAAATATAATAATAATGAAAAATTGAATTAATATTACAATTATAACTATTATGGAGCAACTTAAAAACACAAATTTATTTTGTTTGTAATATGTATCATATTAGGTATATCTTGGATGGTACGAGTAAAGTAAAAAAAAAAACTTAGTACTCAGGTCCTTTATTTCCAAAACAAAAGAGGTTCTCATCATACCCCTCTAAAGCGTTTTCTTTGGAATTTAAGCTCCAAATACCTCAAGCTTCGAATATCTCAAATAAGGTTTCTTATTCGAGACTTAGCAATTCTGAGACACCGAAGAATTTTTCAGATCCTATCATTGACGTTGATAAATTGCAGGTTTTTTCGCTTCGACAAAATCCAAGCCGGTATTTGCGACTAGAGCTTACAAGGTAGTCTAAAGTTCCGCGTTAGCCATAACTACACTAGTAGTTAGTATGGTTCTATCGTCATTTAGTCACAGATTTGTGAATAGTTAGTATTAGTCCTAGACTAGAACTATTGGAGATTTTAAGATTGAGTTTACGAACTGGCCGACCGCCGAAGGAATGCTGTTTGCCTGCATTCATTCTATTCTGATTTACAGCTACCAGTCCTTTTCGGATGACGGTTGTTGATTTGGCACATTTTTAATAATTATTATATTTAAACCAAAAAAGATTTTAAAATCCCCTCTAATATGCGTGGTCGGTTGTTTATTAAGGGGAACGCTAGTATCCTGCTTGACTCAAAAACTTTGGGATTTAAATTTAAATTATAGTATTATATTATTGTTTTGCTAGTTATAATGTAAAAGTTATTATTTATTTATTATTCAATAACAAAAGTAACCATACTTACTTAAATATCGTTTTTTGCAATATTAAAAACAATCTTTATGTAGGTACTTACCTTATTTACAAGTTTTATTGATACTCTCATTTTCTTAAAGTACCTAAACTAGGAATTTATTGTATTATGCCATGGCAACTGCCGCAAACTGTACTTGTTTATTTACTTATGATACGAAATATATAATTCGTTGACGTATTTATTTGCTAATCCAATAATAATGTTTTTGGATTTGATTTAATTAGCTAGATGCCAGTTTTATAAGCTGTTAATTAGCATTTGACTTGTAGACCATAAATTCGGCTATAATATTATTTAATATTTTTGTTTACACCAAAATCGGTTTTATCAGAGTTTTTGATAAGATGACCTTTATACTTATCATGAAAAATGAGATCATTTCAAGATAATATTTAATTCCACAATATTAAAATATTTAAAAGGAATGTACATAATGTTAAGTCATATTATATGTACAATTTTTTATGATGTCATAAAGTACCTAAGTACTAACATACATCAGCTGTTCCTTTGAAAAGTGTTAAAAAAAACACAAAAATTGCATCTAGTTTTTAAGGAAATGATGTATTCATTTATATTAATTCAATTAAAACTCTAATCAATTAAAAAAATCAAGTAGTTATGAACTAAATGAATAAAAGTATAATCAACCTACTTTAAAATAAAAAAAACTACGAAAAAAAAATCGAAATCCATTATCAACAATTCGAAAGTTGAAAATCTGCAAATAATCACTGTCAATACAAAAGCATTGACTTGATGGTCAAGCAAGACGCAAGCAAATTAATAAATGAATACCATAACCCGAGCGGTAGCCGTGGCGACGACGAGGCGGGCGCACACCTGCGCAGACGCATCTCACACCCCCCCTCCAAAACTACACCTTATTACCACACACTAAGGTCTATATCAGAACGGAAAAGTCCTCTCATAACGAATCACGGATGTAACAAACAAACTACACAAAACATTGTACCTTAGACTTCGGTTTTACGGTCTATGGATGGCTGTAAAGATTCCTTAGTAGAAGTCTTATCGATGTTTAAGAGCGTACAGCGAAGAAAGTTTGATTTGATTACCATTTGTTGTGGTTGTGGGTCGACAAATCAAATAGTCATATAATGTTAGTCTATTACTATGATATATAATGAATAGTAAAATATAGCGCGTACTTAAATCACAGATTATACAGTGATATCTCTAGTGATTATCGATAACAACCTGATGCCGTATCAAAATCAAACTAAAGTACTTTTGTGATGACGATGATGGTACGTTAGTGGGAAAGTCAATTTAGTTCCAAGCAAATAACTAGATGGCGTTGTTGTACTTGCAGAATCATTGCAGAATCATTTATACAAATTAAACATAATCGTTACTATAAAAAAGTTTATTGATTGCAAAACATTTTATAAAATTATAATTTCTATCAATTAAGATTATTATTTAATCAATTTTTATATTATTAAAAATATTATAAGTAATAATGAGTCGGAATCCTGAATCGCGCTTACGATATTTTTTATTGCGTGTTACCCTATACCAAGATATTATTCCATTAGTGGGTTTCCGATCAGTTCAACTTCGGGGTTACCAACAGAGTCCTTGTGACTCCTTATCCCGTGGAAAGTCCCCGGAGATGGGGTGGAAAGCACCGCATCGTGGTGATGTCAGACCGGGGTAGTGCTATAGGGAAGGTTAACCTGTCTAGCGCTGTCCCCGTAGCGTTGCTCAGAGCACAGCTAATGTTGAAAGACAACCGTGTCTAACGAAATGGGGCTTACTCGGTCAGGAAACCTATTTTTACATTTGCTATCAATTACATTTCAAAACATCATTATTATATTTTTATTATCAAGGTCGAACTAACTGACCTGACTGGCCATCATTCCCTACTGCTTGTTCCATCACTTCGTAAAAATAAAAGTTAAATTATACAAAACATTACAATAGAATAAACATAGGTACAAGACATAACTAAAAAGTACTAAAAAATAAAATACATCAAAAAGTATTCCATGATGCCCCCAGAGAGATTTGAACTCTCGACCCCTGGTTTACAAGACCAGTGCTCTAACCCCTGAGCTATGGAGGCTATGTTCGGTTGAACGAAATTAAAGAACAGTTACACCGAGTATCTTAGACAGTAAAATATAATGACGTCACATTAGACTTGCTTTTTTTTAATTAAATGAAAAGGAGTAATTAGGTCACATTAACAAAAAGCAAAAAGTCCGGCGAAACAAAAAAATATTGTTTTCGAAATATATCGAATGACAAAAAGTATGATGCATTTTTTTTATAGCAATTTGTACCTACCGCTATACCTACTCAATTATACCCCTTTTAAGCGAGTAACTAGTAAGTGTAAGTATATTAAAATCGTAAGAAATTCATAAAGCATACATTTATGTTCTAAAATTGGGTCTACGAAGGTGCTACGAGAAACACGTAGATGTTACATAATTGTTTTTAATTTTCTGTTTAATAATGTGTGCGGTGGCGCTAAAGAGCGTAGATGATTAGTCACTGTAAAATACCAGAAGTAGTTCTGCGAGCAGCTAACAGATGGCGTTACTGTGTCTACGGCGAATAATTTTTTTTATGTTTTTTTATGCGATAAACTGAGTTTTAATATATTTATTGTTGGGTACTGTTTCAGATTTTTTTTAATACTTTTAATGATTCGTAATATTATTTTGTTTTTCAGGTATGGATATGGAAGTACTTAGTTACACTTTATTCGCTAGAGGCGCTGTCTTCGCTCTACGAATAGTAACAAAAATTACAGCAGAACAAGTTTTCTTGATACGTTTGATATGATTTCAAAATTTAAATATATCAACTAAATGATATTACCTTATTAGCCTACAAAGTTTACATAGAATTTTAAATAAAACAAAAATTATGAACCCATTAATTTTTTCAAATTGATCCTTGTAAACGTTTTAATTTTAATTAGGTATAGTATAATATGACTTTCCGTGGTCTCAAACTAATGTTATGGGCATAATAATAAAATAAAAAAAGACGTGTGGCACTCGTGGACTGCCGCGGTAAATCTATATATTTTTGTTGGATTACGCATGCGCAGTGTTAGGTTATTTTTCATTACGGAACTTCTGAATTCGGTCTCCACGCTCAAGGCCCGCGATAGAAGCTATGCAATAGCTTAATAAAATTTTGTAAATGCTGAAAATCTGGTAGGGTCCATAAATGCCAGTGTCAATAACTAGACGAACAGATGGTGACCGGACATCGGCCAAATGTGGGAGTCGATGTAGAACAAGCCACTTTAAGACCAATCGTTTTGCATGCCAGTGCCATAGAAGGTAGCCTATTGCTCCTGTTATGTACTTGTTACCTATTATTTTTGCCAGAATAGGCAAAAGTAGGTACTGTAGATACTGTCAAATATCTTTTGCAAAAGGTTGTAGCTAAATCGAATTTGTGTCCTCGTTTGAAGATGTTAAGGCCCCTTGACATATATGCGGCGGTTCGAGTTTAGGTATTTAGAGACGCGCGACGCGGCTCACAGCGCTCGCGACTCGCGAACGTACCGTCCACGCGATATTGAAAGACTTACGAATTTGATATTTTCACAGTACTTCATTACTTCCAACATTAAATATCAGTGATATTATTCACCAATATTTAATTATGTGTTTGGTTTGCTATGTCGCATTTGTAAGTAGGTATAATTCGTTGAAAAAATAGACCAATTAATTTTTGTTGTCGTGATTTCTTGTCGAATATCAATATGAGAAATTTAAAAGTTGATGGTTTTTTATTTTTTTTATTTATACTTATACTATACATATATTATTTTGAACTAATAAAAAAATATGTATTATTCCTAATCAAATACAGACAATAAATCAAACTACAAATAAGCTTAATGTTTTTTTTTTTAACCTCAAACTTTGCAAATTTTTAGAATGAGCACCGTCTTGGTACTTATAAATAAGTTGATGGTACCTATATTACCTGCCATATAAAAAATATTTTGCAACCATTTTGGAATCCAAGATGGCGCGCACTAGTTTTGGTCAAATAAGCGATATGGGTGTCCTTTTCGGGGTTTATTGGGATGCTGATTACGAATATGGCCACCATTTTGGAATCCAAGATGGCGTGCACTAGTTTTGGTCAATTTTGCGATATGGGTGTCATTTTCGAAGTTTTTTGGGATACTGATTACGAATATGGCAACCATTTTGGAATCCAAGATATCGCACACTGGTTTTGGTCAATTTTGCGATATGGGTGTCATTTTCGGGGTTTTTTGGGATGCTGATTACGAATATGGCCACCATTTTGGAATCCAAGATGGCGCGCACTAGTTTTGGTCAAATTAGCGATATGGGTGTCATTTTCGGGGTTTTTTGGGATGCTGATTACGAATATGGCAACCATTTTGGAATCCAAGATGGCGCGCACTTGTTATGGTCAAATAAGCGATATGGGTGTCCTTTTCGGGGTTTATTGGGATGTTGATTACGAATATGGCAACCATTTTGGAATCCACGATAGCGCATACTAGTTATTGACAATTTAGCGATGTGGGTGTCATTTTCGGGGGTTTTCAGGATGCTGATTACGAATATGGCAATTCAATTTTTTAGCAATTACTTAAATTAAATTATAATTGACATAACTAGTATGCGCCATCTTGAAATCTAAAATGGTTGCCATATTCGTAATCAGCATCCCAAAAAACTTCGAAAATGACACCCATATCGCAAAATTGACCAAAACTAGTGCGCGCCATCTTGGATTCCAAAATAGTTGCCATATTCGTAATCAGCATCCCAAAAAACCCCGAAAATGACACCCATATTGCAAAATTGACCAAAACCAGTGTGCGCCATCTTGGATTCCAAAATGGTTGCTATATTCGTAATCAGCATCCCAAAAAACCCTGAAAATGACACCCATATCGCCGATTTGACCATAACTAGTGCGCGCCATCTTGGATTCCAAAATGGTTGCCATATTCGTAATCAGTATCCCAAAAAACCCCGAAAATGACACCCATATCGCAAAATTGACCAAAACCAGTGTGCGCCATCTTGGATTCCAAAATGGTTGCCATATTCGTAATCAGTATCCCAAAAAACCCCGAAAATGACACCCATATCGCAAATTTGAACAAAACCAGTGTGCGCCATCTTGGATTCTAAAATGGTTGCCATATTCGTAATCAGTATCCCAAAAAATCCCGAAAATGCCATATTGCAAAATTGACCAAAACCAGTGTGCGCCATCTTGGATTCCAAAATGGTTGCCATATTCGTAATCAGCATCCCAAAAAACCCCGAAAATGACACCCATATCGCTAATTTGACCAAAACTAGTGCGCGCCATCTCGGAATCCAAAATGGTTGCCATATTCGTAATCAGCATCCCAAAAAACCCCGAAAATGACACCCATATCGCTAATTTGACCATAACCAGTGTGCGCCATCTTGGATTCCAAAATGGTTGCCATATTCGTAATCAGTATCCCAAAAAATCCCGAAAATGATACCCATATTACAAAATTGACCAAAACCAGTGTGCGCCATCTTGGATTCCAAAATGGTTGCCATATTCGTAATCAGCATCCCAAAAAACCCCGAAAATGACACCCATATCGCTAATTTGACCAAAACTAGTGCGCGCCATCTTGGAATCCAAAATGGTTGCCATATTCGTAATCAGCATCCCAAAAAACCCCGAAAATGACACCCATATCGCTAATTTGACCATAACTAGTGCGCGCCATCTTGGATTCCAAAATGGTGGTCATATTCGTAATCAGTATCCCAATAAACCCCGAAAATGACACCCATATCACAAAATTGACCAAAACCAGTGTGCGCCATCTTGGATTCCAAAATGGTTGCCATATTCGTAATCAGCATCCCAAAAAACTCCGAAAATGACACCCATATCGCTCATTTGACCAAAACTAGTGCGCGCCATCTTGGATTCCAAAATGGTTGCCATATTCGTAATCAGCATCCCCAAAAACCACGAAAATGACACCCATATCGCTAATTTGACCATAACTAGTGCGCGCCATCTTGGATTCCAAAATGGTGGTAATATTCGTAATCAGTATCCCAAAAAACCCCGAAAATGACACCCATATCGCAAAATTGACCAAAACCAGTGTGCGCCATCTTGGATTCCAAAATGGTTGCCATTTTCGTAGTCAGCATCCCAAAAAACTCCGAAAATGACACCCATATCGCTCATTTGACCATTAGACCATTTGACAAACTAGTGCGCGCCATCTTGGATTCCAAAATGGTTGCCATATTCGTAATCAGCATCCCAATAAGCCCCGAAAAGGACACCCATATCGCAAAATTGACCAAAACCAATGTGCGCCATCTTGGATTCCAAAATGAATCTTGGATCAAAAAATTCCATCCTAAGTTTAGTAAAATTTTAAAATCATTTTTGATTTCACAAAGACTCAAATCTATAAAAGTTGCCTTTCAAAGGTTGTTACGAAGAGAACGCTCGTAGCGAAAAGGCCGCCCAATTGTCTGTTACTAATAATAATATGAAGTTTGTTTATTACGGAACGTCATTGTGGCATCAATAAAAAAAATCGTTTTTGTACTAAGGATCAAAACCACACAGTCCCACTATTTTTGATGTCGATTTTGGTTTTATAATTATTTACGTAATATTTGAAGATCGCGACGAAGACCGACATGACCGCTCTCTCTGACCGCTCGAGGCGGACTGATTTACGACGCGGTGCGCTCCTCGATTTATAGGTTGTTTTCAAAAAATTATATAAAAATAAGTAATGGCTACAAGCTTCCAATTTTTTTTTATTATTATCAGAAAAGCCTGAATTTTTATATAGTTGGTATATTTCAGCTGTAGTCTCTATAATCTTCGTAGAAATAACGGTTATATTGAAGGGCAAAATTTTATAATATGCTTTTTTTCATACCGTCTTTTCAATATGACATTGTATGAACGTATGATAATTTTTTTTGTAAGTTCTACTCACGGCAAAGTGTTCTTTCATACTTCTTTTTTTATATTACTTCATTATTATTATTTTGACCACAATCACGATCGAAAGTACGCTATTTTTGCTAATTTTTGCAAACCTTGTCTACAAATTAATTAATTTCTCAGTTGTTAATTAATAAATCAAAATTTTGCTTCCTACATACAACTTTTGAAGAATCATTCTTTGATATACATATTTTTTTATAACCGTGAAACGTTTCTGTTAATAAAAATCTTATTCGAAACCTCACCAATTTCACAGAACTCAATGAAGGGACTCTTAAAACAATGTTACATGTTACCATATATTACTATGTACTCTATGTCTTCTTCTTCCTGCCCTTATCCCATTATCTCTATGTATGTACAAAAAAAAAACGTGTGGCACTCGGAGTCTGCCGCGCTAAAGCTATTGCATAGCATTTTTTACTGGATTACGCATGTGCAGTGTTAGGTTATTTCGTTACGGAATTTCTGGATTCGGTCTCCACGCTCAAGGCCCACTATAGAAGCTATGCAATAGCTTAAAAATATATAAATGTATTCAATTAGCAATCAAGTAGGTAGGTACCCATAGCTTTGCTTAGACTAGAGCGCGATATGTGAAATATCCCTGCAATCTTATTTGTTATTTTCTAGTTTTGTTTTTTTTCCATAACAGGAATACTAATGGTGAAAATCAAGTCCTAAGGTCATCTACACTTTAAGTAATCTTGAGAAACATGTCAAAAGCCATGTTGAGGTACTTCTAGGATTAGTATTTTGACAGAAGGTATGCTTAAACTTTGATCTGGTTCAAGCTTTTTGCAGCTTTAAATACACTTAGCTACACAAAAAAAATTCAACCATCCAATATAATTGGGAGTATCGTATTTCTTTAAATAAATTCACCTCATTAGTTTTTCGACCGCACCGGAACGTATACAATGAGATTGTATAGATAATTGAATTTAAAAAACAGCTTTCTCTGTAGCACTGTGCAGCAATAAGTTCGATAAGGCACCGAGTCCATTCACTCAGTGGTCTGGTTCGGAAATTGGGTATCATTACAAGCACCGTTTATGGGCCCGGTCCACTCGTCCACTGCAGTCTGCACTTCGAGAGATGAAACAAATTGTAGACTTGATTAGACGCAAAAAACAACGGGGTGTTATAAGTTTGTGCACAAACTTATAACACCCCGTTGTTTTTTGCGTGTCGGAGTGTGAGGGTGTGTGTCTGGCCTGGCATCGTAGCTCGCGAACGGATAAACAATTTTATTTTTTTTTGTTTGAAAGGTAAAGTGGTCGGGAGTGTTCTTAGCTATGTAACCCGTTTCATGAAAATCAAATTTTCACAATTTCTGCAATATGGGTAACAAATGAAATAGTCCAGTCAAAATAGACTAAAATTATGACTTCAGTTTGCATTAATTCCCAACAAGCTGAAATTTTTGTACAGGCCTTGAATACGTCATTACAAATGATATGTCAAAAGTCCCCATCGATCCCGCTTGTGCGTTGTTTTTTATTCGAGGTGAAAGGTCATAAATTTGCATTTTTTGCGTATATCTCTGAAACAACGAAAGCTATCGAAAAGTGGTTCAGGCAAAGTTTGTACATCGTAAAATTGTCTACAAAAATATTTCAACACTTTTCTTCTACAAAGCATCGTTTTCGAGATATAGTGACTTTAGACTGCAGGAAAATCGTCGAAGATGCTGCATTTTTTTCATTTCAGCCGTTTTATCTGCTTCATTGCCACAGAACAAACAGTATTTCTTGAAATTTACTGAAAGGGGTGATGGGTTCGATGGGTTAGTCCTCCTCCAAGGTAATGATTCGTCTTTTTGTTTCAAGAAATACTGTTTGTTCTGTGGCAATGAAGCAGATAAAACGGCTGAAATGAAAAAAACGCAGCATTTTAGTAGATTTTCCTGCGATCTAAAGTGACTATATCTCGAAAGCGATGCTTTGTAGAAGAAAAGTGCTGAGATATTTTTGTAGACAATTTTACGTTCTACAAACTTTGCCTAAAGCATTTTTCGATAGCTCTCGTTGTTTCAGAGATATAAGCGAAAAACGCAAATACCCAGGTTAAAGTCATAAATTTGCGTTTAAAAGTCATAAACGAGAGCTATCGAAAAATAGTTCCGACAAAGTTTGTAGATTGTAAAATTGTCTACAAGAATATCTCAACACTTTTCTTCTACAAAGCATCGCTTTCGAGATATAGCCACTTTAGATCGCAGGAAAATCTACTAAAATGCTGCGTTTTTTTCATTTCAGCCGTTTTATCTGCTTCATTGCCACAGAACAAACAGTATTTCTTGAAACAAAAAGACGATTCATTACCTTGGAGGAGGACTAACCCATCGAACCCATCACCCCTTTCAGTAAATTTCAAGAAATACTGTTTGTTCTGTGGCAATGAAGCAGATAAAACGGCTGAAATGAAAAAAATGCAGCATCTTCGACGATTTTCCTGCAGTCTAAAGTCACTATATCTCGAAAACGATGCTTTGTAGAAGAAAAGTGTTGAAATATTTCTGTAGACAATTTTACGATGTACAAACTTTGCCTGAACCACTTTTCGATAGCTTTCGTTGTTTCAGAGATATACGCAAAAAATGTAAATTCATGACCTTTGACCTCGAATAAAAAACAACGCACAAGCGGGATCGATGGGGACTTTTGACATATCATTTGTAATGACGTATTCAAGGCCTGCACAAAAATCCAGCTTGTTGGGAATTAATGCAAACTGGAATGTCTATTTTGACTGGACTAAAAGGGCTTGACTAGTAGACTACGATACTTTTTATGAATTTCAAATCCAAGATGGCCGCCACCACAATGCAGCGGATAACGATTATTATTTCGCTATTTCCTTCAAATTTTCAATCAAAGGGCTTCACTCGTTGAATTTGACAAATATCAATGTCTGGGGTAGTTTCAAATTTATAAACTTTAGTTTAAGTTAAGTTAATGAATATTACCCTTGCAGTTTGCATGTTTCATTTTCATTTGCTTTATAATATCCATAAATCAATGTTTCATTTTAAACATATCTATACTTTTGTTTGGTCTATGGAATATTACCGCAAGCACCCAAGTAATAATTTACTAGCTCCGGTAATGTACTCTCGATTTTTTAGCTTATTTACGCTCATTCGCTTAATTGGATCTTGGAGCTGGTTGACCAGTTGTAACTGTATAAATTATTTATATCAAGCAACATTTATTATGTTGCTTTTACATGTTTCTACATTAAACTTACTACAGATAAGCCAGTATTTTAAAACTTTTATTCAATCACCGAATTTTTCTGACATCCTAGTATTTTTCAATATAATACGTATTAATTAAAAACTTGTAAAATGTTCGGTTGTTAACAACAATTCACAATTTTCATAAAATGAAGAGGTTTTTAATTATCTTTTACGTAGTTCTATAATACATATCTAGGATATGTATCAATTGTAGGAGTCAGGTATTCTCTAACTACACTCAGGTTTTTTTAAAGTAACTAATAAAAAAAATACTTATTTATTAGTTTAGAAAGTTACGTCTAAGGCTTACGTAACTTTAATCGAGGAAATTTACAAAATTTCGTTTGGCATGCCAAACTCGAAATTTATTCGCAACAGATGGTGCTATAACTCTATAACGTGTAGTGATTTCCTCGAAGTCACCGGATACTGTTATCGGCAACCGAGCCGTCATGTCTTCTTTGCGATATTCAATCACGAAAGCATTCGATACTCGGAGGAGCTCGGAGTAAGGTGATACGGCGTCAGACGGTAACCGAGCCTCGACTTTGCCAGGAAGGGTCAGCGCGAACAAATCTGACATCATTACATCAGCTAAACATATTCAAATTACATTGCGTGTCAACTACAGCTTGAATGTCCTACGTTGTAGCTTCACCGCGCAGTGTTACTTGAATAGTTTTATTTGCATGGCAGTTTCAGGCGGTAAATGAACCGCGATCTCTGGCCAGCACACTTCGCCAAGCCTCGGTCTGTTGGACTGGCTGACGAAAATCAAGTTTTTTAATTGTTTTTTTCCAAAATAATTAAGTTTTATGTTTATATTTGTGTATAAAAAGAATAAAAATCACCATGTGTTTAGGTTAATCTCTTCAGCAAAAATGGCACGTCCCACTTCCAAGCATTTCTTGTTAGTATTGTAGCGAAAGTAAGTAACTTTTGAACTACATTTGTAAGATCAGTTACGGAATACTTACTTAGTTTATGTATCACATGCCCCGTAGCGTGCCTGGAGCAAACCTAGCTTTATTAATTGCCGGTCAAAGCAACCTATCTTTGCTGTCCATTACGAAGCACGCAAATATCTGCGATAATCATTCAAGTGTAACGAAAGCAGCTTCGGATCGGGATCATACTCCATTTTTTTCTTTTTAATCCAATTGGAAGCCAATTAGACTGAGTTATTTTAGACTGAAATTTAAAATAACCTATCTCTGTAACACAGGTTTGATGTAAATAAATATTCATGAACAATTCACACATCACGATCTAGCAAAGCTTGTATGATGGGAACTAGATTGCTAATAGATTTTTTTTTTGTGAATACATACATAATAGTGACACCCAGAGACAGAACAAATGTTCATCAAACAAACATTGGCTCTGGGTGGGAATCGAACCCATGTCATGAGCAAGGCAGAGTTACAACCAACTCAGCTGTGACGCCTGACAAATAACAGAAAACAACTTAAATATTTTAGATGAGTTATAATAATGAGCTTTAATAAGTCATGAATTAGTAGTAGCTTCTGAAAAGAAAGTCAACTAATGAATTTAATATAAAATCTGTAAAGCATATACTGAGCCTTTTTAGAAAAGCTTTAAAGAATAAAAAAGATGATACAGTTTTAGAGATTTGAACAATGTTATCGGTAGTTAGATTTTATCGGGTTCATGGTTGAAAACTTTAGGTTAATTTGAACGACAAGCAGAAATAAACCGGATATAAAAGTTAACATTGATAAAGTAGAGCGAGCGGGGACTAAATTATACAAAGTACTTCCTGATTAACCAGGACATTTCCTGCCTTGTTCAAAGACTCATTAACTAATCATCCTAAAGAACAGTACAAATAGAGTACACAATAGAAGTCCACCTATTGCTTATTCATATTTTACATCTATGTATGTCATATGTATGAAGATAATCTATAAGAAAGTCGAACTCTGAGATCATGAATCTAGATCATTGTACTTGGAAGGAACTCGTAAATGGTTTTTTTTCTTACGATTAATTATATAGAACTATAACAACTCATCTTTATGAAACTGACAGAAGTTCATGATAATTTTGAACAGGAGCGCACGAAGCCTTTTAGATATTCCAAAACATACCGTATAGATCTGATAGACCATGGTCTAAAGCCTAGGATTAGAAGGGATTCTAAGATATTTATGAGAATAATAATGTCCAGTTGAAGGAGACCGTAAAATAACGATCAACCTAAAAACGAGACATTTCGCAGATTACTCCGACTCAAAGGCATCAAACAGAACCGTTATTGTTATACGATGTGCATTGTTAGTATTGTTACTGTGAATTACTGCATTCAACTGTATTTGATCACCAGTTGCATAAAATATGTTTAGTGTTCCTTCCAATACTACGGTAAAGTATATTATTATCTTGGGTTACGAGGAGAACGGCAGCATTATGTATTTTGTGGTAGAACTTTGGTGGCGTGAGGTTAGAAATCATTTCAAGCTCACGTTCACATTATTTCATTAAGTTTATTGAAATAACAGAAACAACCAAATTCAGTCTTATATCACAGGTCATGGTTTTGGGTATAAAACTTGAAGACTGATTTTTAATGGTCTAAATGTTTTAAAACAGAGTCTCCAGCTTTTACATTCAAAAGATAGCACGACCAAGGACATTATTCAGTGGTTTATATAGTTGGCTCACTTCCCTCATAAACCGCGGTCGTTCGTGGACACCAAAGAACAAACCAATATTGGAATACATTTCACGCTTCGACGCGGCTTCCGGACTCATTCACGATTTCACACGGACACCCCCGATTCCGTCGTGGGACTGTTTTTATGGTAATTTCCGAATTAAATCCTGGTTCATTGATTTGCAATCAGGGTGACTTTTGACTTAGTTACCTGAGAACTAAAGCTATCATTAAAATGCGTAATTTTAAAAATATGGTGTATGCGGTTCTATCTCGTCATTATAGAAAAGAACAGCGTTGTTACGTTACATGACAGTGTTGTTTATAAAAATGAGGTGTATTGACATGTCTGTCTCGTCCAAGGCCTTGTTGGGGAAAACTTGTAGTCCCATTAACGGCACTTTTAAATGAAGGAACTGGTTTACGATTGTCATCCTGCGAAGGCGTGAGAATGGCTCTCTGGTGCTCATGGTCTTGTGACGTCACGGCTGCACCTGCATGAGTGAGGCTGCGGCAAAAGGACAATGTCGTTAAAGTGGTTATCCAATTGCGGTTTCAAGTTCGTACAAGTTCGCGGTCCAAGGTTGCAGTTGAACGTAGGCGTATATTAAAACTGCTGAATTCGTGAGTTAAGGTGACGGGTATAGCCAAATGCGTGTTTTTGGGGAAACCGAAAACTGTTTTCAGAAAAAGTGATAGCATGTGGAGTTGTGAAACTTATTATTTCCTATAACACATATATTGAACTAGTGTATTGTTACTCAAAATTTGTGCTCTTGGATATAGTTTACTTTTAAATGTAAGTTTAGTACCAACACCTTTTGCAAAAGTGTGGTTTAAGATCCCATTTTTTATGGGTTTGGCAGATTTGTTTGGTACCAAACTCAGCACAGCTATTCTTATGGTTCGTATCTTGTGACTCTAAAGAAAACATTTCTACATTAAGGTGTTTAAAGAAGAAGAAGAGTAGCGCCTTAGGAATTATAAGTGTTTGATTGCTGTGTGCTCGCAAATATACATAAGGCACTGCTTTAGAGTTTGACTATCCGAACTGTGCGCGGCTCATTATGTGTTTTGCGCCGTTGTCAGCATTTTTGTTGAAATTGAAATTGTGACGTTGCCACGCTGACTGTCTAGAGTTTAACCACCACGGCAAAAACTATGCCGTGTTACAAGTTTAACGTGTGTATAGATATAATAAATAAATAATAAACTTGGAAGTTATTGACATTTTTATTTATTATGAAAAATTTCACCCTACCCGTCGCCTTAAGCAAAAGTACTAAGCCGGTCAGGTTATTAAATATAACTATTGTTGGCTCAATAATATAATATTCACTTTGGAAGACCTTTAATCTTCGTGCGGTATGCGGTATTCTTAGACAAGTCTAAGAACGCTGCTAAACGATGCCCTGATAAATTACCTCGTGATATTTACCAGAGACTTAAATTTTCCAAGACAGCTTTGAGTAGGTATATAGTTTATGCTATAGCTGAGACCACCTCATGACACCAGGTTCAAGAAATTCACAAAGTGCCTTTAATTGGTTATTATTTTGATCGGATTAAACTGGATAGGCAACAACAATACCATTTTAATTGGACCACACTTGCAGTGATATCGACATTCAGCTGCAAATGCTGTTCTGAAAGTCAATAATATTTCACAAGCTTTGGAACTTCTATACGTGCTAACCGTCAAATCGATGTACAGTTAATAACGTAGTTTTTAGTATACAGTCAACCCACAAAAGCTTGAAATGCCTGATCCTTGATTGCGATTTACGAGCCTTAAAAGCTCCGTAACGGTAGTTGGGCCGATTTGGGTGTAACTTCCAAAATATTATAGTTCGTGCCTTGAATGATCACATACTTAAATATGATGGGATATGTCAGAAAACCAGAGTTTAGAAGAAGACATCATCGCGCAATTACTATCAGCACGTATAGAAGCACGTATAGAACTCCATGAACAATGAGGTTCATAAACGCCACTTCGAGCAGATCATAAATTAAGGTATATCGATCGGATCTTTAAGAAAAATACTTTACATTTACGTACAGAGCACGTAAGGATAATAAATGGTGAATCAGATTACTGCCATGAAGTGCGCAATTAAAGCTGTTGAGGGAACTCGAGTTATTTTATTGACTGGAAGATCTTGGTCAAGTGGCCGTTTTAAGACGATCATGGTACTAACGTGGAGTAGATGACTTTTTGCCGATCAATTTGTCATCAAGATCGGGTCTGTCTTCAACTTTGAATGACCATTCTGAATACAAGATATGACATAACAAGACAGAAATAGATGAAAAATAGAAAGGCGGCTCGCCTTTCTTTTAAATCTAAGAAGAATGCATTCCTACTTAGTGTAAGTCTCAAAATCTCATGAAAAAGCTTTCAGCCCCAAGAGTGTAATCACGGAGTATGGCAATTAGCTAGACCATGCCATGCTATCATCGATTTGCGATGTTTTTTTGTTTTTGCAAACATTGCGTGATTTCAGATTGTAACTATTAGTGATATAATCGAAATGAGTGTAAATGAATGATGACAAGCAGCAGATGGCTCGCCAGATGCTAGACGATAATCTCTGGTCATTAAACCTACAATAGTCTACATTGAACTCGGAATAAGTCACGGCCTACGCACTGCGTTAGTCATTCTGATGCAGAAAGTAGTTGGATTTGCTATAAAAATTACCACTCTCGATACATATGCAATTACATTTTAGATAATTACTAGAGTACAATATTCTGCGCTAGTCACAACTACCTCTATAATTTACAACAAGACAGCTTTTTAACATGATATCTAATTTTCGTAGTAAGAAAAACACAAATATTCGAGCTCCTATGATTTCAGAGGAATATTCGTGATTTGAGCTATTGGAATATTATAAAAATCGTTGAACATAATATGTAGTTGGATCCGATACAAAATATTGTATTTAGAGCCCTTGTTATGAAGAGTTTATTTTGATGCGCAGTTGTAAAAGACGTAATAAAAACACTTATTTTTTACTTCTTTAGAGTATTGCCTGTACCAAATGAAGATGTCAATTGATGTGAAACCTTTGGAACTTAATACATTTTTCATAATGTAACTAACATTATGAAGCAATGCTAACATTATGAAGCAAACCAGCTTTTTGTTTAGTACTAGCTATGTAATATAATTAATTTATGACATGCATGTTTGATTTGACCTGTTGTACACATTTTCTTTTAAAAATATGAATAATAATATACATTGATTGTAATTTGATAAATGTAGTATCTTAAATGTGTGAATATTGTGTGTTAGTATTAATTAATGTAATTGGTTGTTATAACCGTTTTAGTTAATATAAATAAATAAATAAAATTTGTTAATAAGTATACTTTGTTTATGAAGAGTTTCAGGTTCTTCTAATTTAGTAAACAACTTACCAAACATTGATTCGAATCATTATTTCTTTCACGGGTCGATAATAATTATATTACAAACCGACCAGTTCTTCTCGCGTGGGAATCTTGGACAGGTGTAGGATCTGTACCAGCTCCTGTCAACCAGGGCTCTTACTCTTTCAACTAAACGTCAATGTAAAATAAGCTTTATTATATTTATATAGGATTCAATGTAGGATACGAGAAATCCAACGTCTATCTTGTTGACAACCAAAAAATTTAAAATCGTGAATTAGATGTAGGTATGTCCACATTTGCTCTAATATATCACTAATAATATTGATATTGCTTTAAGTATTAGTATCGACGAATAATATAAGCTAAGCAGAGCTTGTGTTATGGGTACTAGAAGACTATTCCTTACATAGATAGATATTTTTTATTATACATATAAAATACCCAGAACACCCGGAATAAATATTTGCAGATCGTACAAACATTTATTCCAAGGCGGGAATCGAACCCGCAACCTCTGCGTCGCAGGCGGACCTTCGCCGCCGCGCCACATCGGTCGTCGAAAATCTCAGATAGGTTAGTGCCTATCGATTGTTTGTTTCGGATGCTTGGCTGATACTGACTCTGCTATGCATCTGCGAGTCCATAGGCATAAGTTTTAGTATCATTACAGTGAAAAATCAGTTCGTTACTGGCATTGGTTCTGTGGAGATTCGTACGTGTCTTGCATCCGCAAACTGATAGCCAAAAACTTCGTCGAACATAAAAATATGCACATAATTGTGGTAAGAACACGTGAGATCAGGTAAGTGAGCCTCATCATGTTTTGTTTTCAGTAGCCTTCAATTTGTGCGTGTTTTTTGCGAAATTATACAGAACGGAATAATTACACGTATTAAAGAATACAAGCTTGTGCCTTTGTCATAATCATCTCTGTACCTAATTGAAGATTGTGTTTTAGATTGATACTTATGTTTCACGATATCACGTAGATTTTACAGAGAGTACCTATAGCTTATGACTATGAGCCTATTGTATGTAGGTACAAAATCTACCTAATGTAGGTGTATATTGCACGGTTGCCTGGAAGAAACAGGTATCAGCGATACGGCCGCCCATTGTAGGTAGGTAGGTACTAAGATTTTTTTGTATTTTTTTTTTTTTTTTTTAATGCTGGACAATCCACACAACATCATCTAGCCCCAAGCTAAGCAGAGCTTGTGTTATGGGTACTAGAAGACTGACATACTTAATACAATATAATACATAGATAGATATTTTTTTTTATACATATAATAACCAGAACACCCGGAATAAATATTTGCAGAACATACAAACATTTATCCCGAGGCGGGAATCGAACCCGCAACCTTCCGCGTCGCAGGCGGACCATCGCCCACCGCGCCACATCGGTCGTCAAAGTATTTTGCAATAAAGAGTTATTTATCTATATCTTTCTGATGAAAGTAAATATTTTTATAACGAACCATTTATTTGCAAACATATAGATCCAATAGACTAGTAGGTAAATACTGGAATAATATCAGCTATTTATTTCAGAACTGTCTAGTGCCAACGCCGCAAAAAGTACCTAACATTTTAATCCAGCAACCAATAAACCGAGTAGTAAACAGATCTTGTTATCTCACATTAGCCATATCCTCCACAGGTACTAAAACATTGCAAACGAATAAAAAAACTTATTCATTGGACGTGTGGGAACACCGGACAGGTGCGAGCTTCCTACCAACTACATCTCAATCTGTGGTTTTAACCATACTAAGTATTGTTGAACCTGTGACGTTATCATATTAACTGTTAGGTTATCTTTGGCTCGCCTCAGGAAATCAGTACCAGCTCCTGTGTGCACTAATTCACTATGGCTTCAGCCACCTGTGGAAATTGCATGGGTTATTCGAGATTTGTAGAGGAAACGAGTGCGTCGACCGTGCGCAGGTGTTAGATGGTTCATAGACCTTAGATATGTAAACAAGCTTTCATATTGTTGTATGAGAAGTATGACGCCTACAAGAAACATTGCTGAGAACATTGTTTCATTGAACGCAATTTATACATGAAATTTACTTAGTATGAATGAGAAGTAAAAATAGGGACAAAGTTATTCAAAAACCCTCGTGATCTAGTTTCTAATAAGTATCTTATAACAAAAGATAATTCTAACAATTCTCTATTTTGCATTCATCATGGGAAATCATAATTTTCTCATGATTGTCTATTAAAAAAAAACAAAAGAAATCGTGGGAACCATTAGCAGGTGCGCGAGGTAAATCATAAAATGATGATTCTTAACAGTTTGTTATGGCGTCACGCATATTTGTAGAATCATAGAAAAATCATATCAAGACATACACTGAAGTCTTCTAGAGCTCGAACCCTGGTGACTGTGTTTTGTTTCTGAAGATATATATTGATTTGACGACCGCGGCGGGCGAAGGTCCGCCTGCGACGCGGAGGTTGCGGGTTCGATTCCCACCTTGGGATAAATGTTTGTACGATCTGCAAATATTTATTCCGGGTGTTCTGGGTATTTTATATGTATAATAAAAAAATGTATCTATGTAATGTATTGTGTTAAGTATGTCAGTCTTCTAGAACCCATAACACAAGCTCTGCTTAGCTTAGGGCAAGATGATGTTGTGTGGATTGTCCGGCATTATTTATTTATGTTATTTATGTAAGTAAAAAAGTCGAACGGTAAAGACTCCATATCATAATAGGTTTTGGGAACAAACTTAAAGACACCACTAGGATATAAACAGTTACTGCTAGAGGAAGGAACATCAGGGAATGCCTTCCTAAAGCGGTCCCTCCACGAAATATTTTTCGACCCCGCTGGCAGGATTTTTTACGAGTGTGAAGAAGCTTCTATCCACGTTCGTGTTTTGCTATATAAAAACCAATAATTAAGATTATGATCATCTAATTTAAACTGTCTTATGTACTTACTTATCTTTTCCAATGTATTAATAGTAGATAATATCTAGATTTCTTTGATTGGTAGGATATTTTTTTTAGCAAAGTATAAAAATGTAAGAAAATGACGAGACGATTAGATTTGTATACCTTTCACGCCGTACAACGACTTTAATGTATAACTTGTATTTCCACAGGTTCCTAATGAAGCCTCAAAACCTGAATGTAAAAACCGGAGTGACCAGGTAAAACCTGGATGTGACAAATATACCGCAAGGATGCATTGAGTCACCGTGGGAAGCTGTGCAGGTGACGAGGCGCTTGCGCACATTATACAGTACCATTTGCATTAATCTATCCTGACTGTGGGGTGACCATTATTTTGATTTTTCTGATTTCTACAGCTAGATTTACGGCCGGTTTCTCGAACGATGATCAACGAAAAAATAAAATAATTACTATGTGTCAAACTCGGATCAATCGTGATTTGGGTTTCCAGAAACCGGCCGTTAATGATACATTTTTGTATAAGTGCTACATCTTTACCCACTTTAATAATCAGCTCTCTCTATACTCTTACTAAGGTTTGCTGGTAGAAAACTCTTTTAGGGTTTAGCTCGCCTTTGTATATATTTTTCAATTTGTATGTTTTTTGTCTCAATGTGTACAATAAAGTAGGTAAGTACTTATAAAAAAAACTTTGTACCGGTTCCTTTCCGTGTTTTTACCCTATGTTGAATTGACATGATTTATAATAATACAAATAAATATATAAATATTCATGGACATTTCACAAATCGCGCTCTAGTCCCAAACTAAGCTTGTACTATGGGAACTGGATTGCTGATAGAATACTTAAGTGTATATAATAGTTTTTGTAAATACATACATAGAATACATAGTGAGAGAGAGAGAGAGAGAGAAAATACACAAATGAACAGAAGACAGTTTGGTCAATTTCTAATAAATTGGTTTTAAACATTATAGCTTAGTAAATTAGCTTTTTTGAAACCATGGTCACACCAAGTGTACACAATCAAGGAGGCTGCTCATCTCGTTCAACATCATGAGTTTTTAATGTGATTTTTCTCGTTATATCACATTTTAGATCCTGCTAATGTATCTGCGGATGCATGCTTGTTATTCAACAGCATTATATGGCTAGTAATAATGTGATGTAATTCAATTATCTGTTCTCATGAAACTTGCTTTTGTTTTTTATGGCGAGAAGAATTACTAGTTTTAAAATGTCGTGGAAAAAGTTACTTAGATGTTACAGAAGATTAATTGATTTAAAAAAAGTCAAACAAGTTTTCGTTTACATAATTCTACTTTTTATTAAAATCACTGAATAACTATAATATTATTATTAAATATACAAGAATTTAACAAAGGTGTTCTTTTGTTAAATTCTTGTACGTTGGCTGAATTATATATTTTTTTAACTTTTTTGTTTTAAATAAATAAATAAATTTATTCACAGTTAATTTACACATCACTTTCTAATCCCAAACTAAGCAAAGCTTGTACTATGGGAACTAGATTGATTTGTTATGGGTGGGAATCAAACCAACGACCACAGCAAGAAAGGCAGAGCTACTACCAACTGAGCTGTGACGCCTGTCGATTTTTTCATTCTACATACATTCACTTCAGTAAACCAATAAGAGATGTTCATCACACTATTATTTTGATTTAAAGCCTTTTTTAAGTGGACATTTAGTTAGATAGGAGGTAATAATAGTAGGTATACCAATTGTCTGTAAAAATAGGTTTTCGCTTTGAACTAAGAGCATGATCGATCCGCGTCATTTCTATGCAATCTTGTGACATAAAACCAAGATTGTATAGAAGAACTTGGAACCTGAAAAACAGGAAACCAGACCACACACGTGCGCCGATCCAACTATTAATACATGAGACTTGAAACAAAGTTTAACAAACGATTTTCACGGCGCATGCGTCCACTGCTTTCACGCTTGATTCAGTACCGTTTAGTCTAATTATTATTATATTTTTACAATCATTTTCAATAATATTCTGCTCAATAATATTTTGTTAATTTTTTGCTCTCGTAGCTCCTTGTGCAAAAATAGTCATTAACAAAACATTATTATCACTATTAAAACAAACGACGATGAGCTTAATTTACTATTGTATTGCACAATTATAGTAATCGTTTATTACTAATTAGAATTTAATACTAATCAATCAATTATATTTTTTATTGAATGGTTAGCTAAGTCTCACGCTCCAATTTACGAAAAAGAACGTCACGTACGAAGACCATAGTTGTGGTTTACCCATTTTCTAGCGAAACAACTTGATAACTGTTCGTTAAAAATAAAAGATACGATAATTCATAGACAACAGGCCTATTACACGGTAGAGCAGCGTCGCCAATCGAGCGGGTTTTCAAATTGGATGTAAAGTCCAATGTCCACTATACCGACGTTACTGCAAAAACATACCGACGTCCGTTTCAAGCTTTTCCTGGGCAATAATCTTAATTCTGTTAATGACACTGTAGATGTGATTTAACAGAAATGGAGCCTCATGTTGTTAGATGGCAATGAAGAGTTTGGAGGTTCGTTACTTTAGTGGATCAAAGACTTTAAGTTGCGCCTGCGCGGAAATCCTCCAAACCACGTCCTGCAAGGTCGTGGGAATATAATAAAACAGTATAATGGGTTAATTTATCGATGACTGCACTTGTTCGATAAAATTCAATAAAGTATACTTTCAATCTAGGTTGGTTTTCCGGTCCTGTAAAATCAACAAGTTTTAATCAAGCCATTTGTAAATTGGATACTCGCCACGTAACAAATGAATTGACACATACACAGATATTTTGATTTAAATTTAATAAGTTAATAACGCTACATGTAATTAAACAAATATCGACGGTCGCTGAGAGCCGTTGAATAGACCGTAAAAACATTCACTCTTATGAAATATGGCGCTAATCTCGACAATGAGCGTGCTACTTTTAAAACTAAGACTCTACAACTACAAGAGGACGTTACATAGTGTGTCTACCATAACTATCACGATAAAACAATAGCCAACGCAGGTGCACATATCAAATGACGGTTCCGCGCCGTAGCTTCCTGGGAGCATCGGAATGGAACTCCAAGGCATCAGGCACAATCAGTGTGCTCGTCCCGTGAAGACTATGGAACAAGCCTTGCGAGGTTCACCCACCCGTGCTGTATGCTTTTTATACCTTCTTGCAAGGGAAAGGTTTTATTATAGATTTTTTATGATTAAGGCATGACCGCAGTTCCTATGGTTAACGTCTTTGTAAATGTTATTTCAGGTCACGACTAGGGTTGTTATTTGTAAATTGCATCAGGCAGAGTGTTGGTTGGTTGATCACATCAGTGTTTTATGGTTTAACTTTATTCAGGACTTGAGTCTATAGAGTTCTTGTATAAATGTGGGTCTGTTAGCAGTTAGGTTAGGTTAGACTATTGAAGTAGCTGAGGCATATTGCCAAGAAATTATATTAACTTTGTAAAGTAGTGAAGGTAACAAAGTTAAACTATGATAGTTTTGATTGGCTTTAATATTTTACTGCAGGTTAATTCCTTGCTGACTCTAACTCTATTACCCAATAATACCTCAGTGTCTTTGTTTTAGCCTGAACATTAATAAATCCCACTTACGATCACGACAACGTTCATTCACGACTTCCTGCGAGGCCGAGGGTGGGTGCGCAGACGCCGAAGTTCCTAAAATGTCTTCAATTACAGCCATCTTGCTGTGATTATCCTTTTGTTTCCTTCTTTAGGGTGTGTACACACCGTGATTCCTTGGCGCACCTCTTATTCATAATTCCTTCGTCTCGCTCTGATGCCTTTTGGTGAATGACCGGCGGGAGCTGAAACGTGAATCACAGGATTCATGGTGTCTAAACACAGTAACGTATCTTTAACTGATTTTCTTCAACGGTCAATCTCCATTGTTATTACAGGCCAGCTGGGTCTTTGTGTCACGTTAAATATCAGTAAAACACTCGGATTTATATTAACGTTACAAAGTATGGACACTTTACTAAACAATACAAAGCGTTTAATTCTCTACAATATTAGGTTTTGAATTTCAATTTCGAAACAAATAGTTATCACGTTGGCTGTCAATGTGATCGCTTACGTGACATTTATATCGGCCAATCATCGGACAATTTCAGTAAATGACGTCCAATTACGCGAGGGCGTCTCGAACGCGCCAATTAGGTGTTTGTTGCGCACCTGGCTCACTCACGAAGTGTATGGTCACGCGCAAATATCTTCTATACTTATAATAAAACTGTAGAGAGGTCAATTCTGTACATGAAATATATTAAAAAAAAAACTATCAGGGGGTGATTAGTGATCGATACTGATGCCAAAAATGCAATCAGTAAAATTTTTGTCTGTCTGTCTGTCTGTCTGTCTGTCTGTATGTTCCTTATAGAAACAAAAACTACTCGACGGATTTTAACGAAACTTGGTACAATTATTCTTCATACTCCTGGGCAGGTTATAGGATACTTTTCATCACGCTACAATCAATAGGAGCAGAGTAGTGAAGGAAAATGTTGGGAAAACGGGAGAAGTTACTCCGTTTTTTAAGCTTCCGTCGCGTGTGCAGCCTTAATGGTTAAAGTTACATAGAAATCATGTATGACGGAAATATTTCACATAAAATTGTCTAAAAAATATCCCGCAACAGCATATGTCTATCTTTTATGGTTGACTCACAATAACACGTGTAACTCCTGATAGCTTAGCAGTTCGGAGCATTCTGATTATATTTGTTAACTCTTACGTTTATAAGACTCTCAGTCATCCCAAATTTAAAAAAGTTAACATTATTACCTATTCAATAAAAAAAGAATCATAGAAATCGGTATAGAAACACCAAACTTATACATGAAATAAGCCATCGCGCCGTCGCACTTGAATACTCAAATCGAGTAAAGTTTGAAATTTGTTGTGTTTACCACTAGATGGCGCTACTGTGCACAAATCCTAGATCGCGCTATCGGTGCGTTTTGGCAATGTGTTCAAAGTCGGTCGGTATTCAGCAATAGTTCTGTTAAATTGAGTTATCTTGATAAGTTATTTAGGGTTGCGTATCCGATTACCGCTTTAATGACGAATAAATATTTAAAAACAAAATATTATCAAGGGGGTGCTCATAATCTCATACAAAAACATAATTTACTTAGATGGTATATATTGTTGTTGGGCCAGTGTACATTTACTTGGGCCAGTTAGCGAGCTTCGAAAACAGGCAGGATAAGGAGATCGATCGCCGCATCGAGAACGCCTGGAAGAGCTACTGGTCCATGAAGGAACACATTAAAGGCGACCTTTCACTTACGCTTAAACGCCAACTCATTGACATGTACATCCTGCCCGTCCTAACCTACGGTGCGCAGACATGGTCACTGACTGAAGCACAGAAATCCAGACTCAAGATTTGCCAAAGAGCAATGGAACGTAGCATCTTTGGTTTCAAGCACATCGATCGAGTGCGAAACACTACGCTGCGTTCGCTCACTGGTATTGCAGATGTAGGCAATAAAACCGCGAGGCTTAAGTGGGACTGGGCAGGTCATATTAGCCTGATGGACCCAAAGAAATGGTCCAAAATCGTGACACCGTGGCTGCCTGAAGACGGAAGGCGGCGTAGAGGCCGACCAAAGAGGCGATGGCGGGACGACCTTGATGCTTTCGAGAGGGATTGGTGGACGAAAGCGGAAAGCAGAGAGAAGGATTTGGGGGAGACCTTTGCCCAGCAGTGGGACGAGATAGGTTAGGACAAAAATATATATATAATATACTTACTTAATCTATACCAATATTATAAAGAGGTAAAGTTTGTGTATTTGTTAAATTGTAAGGGGTAATCTCGGCATCTACTGAACCGATTTTAAAAATTCTTTCACCAATAGAAAGTTACATTATTGCTGAAAAATAAAAAGGCTTTTACGTGGTAGTCCGTTTTGCAAAATGAATCGGAGAAAAAACGGTCGAATGAAAGCGTTTCTTACGAACGCTGCCTTAACTATGAAAGAAGTGTTCTAAAAAAAAGATGTGGAGCTTGATAATGCCTACAAAAAAGCCACAATTCAACGACAGCATATATCTTACTTTTTTATGTAATAAAAATTATCCCCAACGAAGTGGGCACGTGTCAGCTAGTCGATCATAAATCCTTTCTCGATACTTATGTGCGATATTACTTCAAATTGATCAATTGGTTGCAATAAGCAAGCTGTGCGCTTACAAAACGACAAAGGACTTCGGAAACTCGGTCTACACAAACCACCATAGTCAAAGATTTTTGTGTAGTTTAAATAGTTGGACTCTTTTACAGACATTTTGTTATGGAGCATTTCCTCGTGTGAGTCGGTCGTCCGATGTTCCGGAAATGACGATTACCCGCTAATGAGGAAACAGTTACTGGCGGCCGTGTATCCTGTGCTGCACTGTATTGTTGCTATTGCTTTGTGCTGTATGACCTACTCTCGTTTCTTCATCAACAGTATACATAAAAAACATAAAAAAACAAATATAACATAAAAAAAAAAAAAAAAAAAAAAAAAAAAAAAAAAAAAAAAAAAAAGATGGCGAAGTAAAACTCATATCGATAAAATAAAATTAAGAATAATTAATAAACCTGAAGAATATGCTCCACAAACTAATCAAAACAGTCGAAAATATTACTATCTATTTCATTTTGAAGAAAGAACAGCACAATGGCAGCGAAAAACTGCATAAAATGCTCCAGTACAATAGCCGACCGCAACTTTGTGTGTTGCTCATTTTGTAAGAAATACTACGATTTGGATTGCGCCAACATTGATTTGAAGCGTTTCAATTCGATGTCCAAAGAGAAGAAACGTGAGTATAAGTGCACCAGCTGTAATAACCTACCGAAATCAAACATCTCTTCCTTTCCTCTGTCTCAAGATATGATGCAGGATAAGAATGTTGATGATCACATGTTGACGCGCAAAAACACAGGCACGCTGAATCACAGCATAATTGGGATAAAGGCAGTTGTGCCATCTAGTGACCCTGTTATAGATTCAACCATATTAAATGCCATTCGCTCAGAGATACATTCAGCGGTTCTAGGTTCTATCGAACTAGCTCTTGCTCCAATAAAGAGTGAATTGTCTGCCATAAATGACCTTAAAAACATTATGGAACTGGTCAAGGCTGATTATGGTCAAATTAAAAATGATATTCAATCTTGTGAGTCAAAGATGGATTCACTGGAGAAAGAAAATGCAAACCTTGTTACTTCAGTCCACTTACTGGCAACTAGACTGCAGATTTTAGAGCAACACTCACGTGAGAACAATCTGGAGATAAATGGAGTCCCTGAAAAGAAATCTGAAAACCTTATAAACATTGTTAAACAAGTGGGCACCCTAATATCATTTCCTATTGACAATGCAGATATACTGTCTTGCTCTAGAGTCCGAAAGATGAATGAATCTAACAACCGTCCTCGCTCTATCATTGTCAAGCTTCCCAATATGAGATTTAGAGATGACATCCTTGCTGCAGTGACAAGATTTAATAAAACTCATCCGAGTAACAAGCTAAGCTCACAACATTTAGGCCATGAAGGCAACCGAGCTCCGGTGTTTATTTCAGAGCATCTCTCACCTTTTAATAAAGGGCTTCATGCGCAGGCAAGGAAAGTTGCCCGAGATAATGGATTCAAGTACGTATGGACAAGGAATGGTCGCATATTCATTCGGAAAGATGATCAATCCCCTGCTAAGCAAGTGAAAAGCTTTGAGACACTGACTAATATGGGCTCTTTGTTGATATAAAACCAGCCTAAGACAGGATACAAACTAAGTTTAATACCAAAATGCTTGAGGGATAAAGACAAAGTTTATTGATATTGGATTGGCCTCTTTGTTTTGTAATCATGATGTTATTGTGGTGGTTGAAACAAGGTTTGGAATGGATGACTCATACAATGATTATTTGATGACTACTACAGTACATATAGTAGGGACCGGAGTACTACACAATCAACAAAAGACAAAGGAAGAGGAATATTAATAGCAGTGTCAAAGGATATATATTCCCTCTCGGTTGATCATTCCAATTGTTAATTTTGAAAATTCCATCAAGAATAATATTATGTTCAGTGCAATACACATACCTCCCCCAGTGTCTTTGCAAAATTTGGTTCCCATCCTAGATCATATAAACACAGTGATGCAGTCAAGTGGTGTACAAACTATAATTATTGGAAACTTTAATTTACCATTGATTGAATGGTCTTTATCTAGTGAATGCTACAATAATCTGTTTAAACTCAGCTGCTACTCAACCTTGAACTCCTGTGAAGACTTAGTTCTTTAGACATGTTTATTTTTTATACTTACTCTAAACAAGTTAATTACTGAGGCATTATCCTGTAGAATTTAAATTCCCAAGCTATATCTTTTTTTATGATCTCACTGTTAGTTAGAAGTTTGAAATTGTTACTTTATTCTTTAAGTATAATTAAGTTGTGTTAAATGTTTGGACACCTTATGTAGTGTTAATTGAATTCACTATTGTACAACTTTTGTTCTGATGATAAGGTTTTGTTTGTTGGAAGTTTATTTTTTAGTTTCAAAAATGTTTAATGAAAAAAAAAGATTTAAATTTAATATTCAAAACTTAATATTAAGTTGATACTTACTAAGCTGTTTACACCTGTAATGGTATATCACATTGTCCTAGATTGTAACAAATATATTGTGTTTAATATTATGTGTGAATATGCTGATGGTGTAACATAAATAAATAAATAAATAAATAAATAACAGTGTTTTGTAGTGTGAGAAAGAGGTCGTGCACTTTATCAGTATCGACAGTGTTTTGTTTCACGACCATAATAGAATGTAGGTATACCTACTACACAAAGTCTAAAGATTTTTTTGCTTACATAACAGAATTTCTTTTTAATCAATATAATTTTGGCTCTTGAAGTCTAACCAGTTGAATTGCAGGTTGCTTATTTATATTCTAATGTGTCCCTGAATAATTGCGAATGTATTTTTTATCTCAGTTACTTCTAATAAAATTCCATAGAGTCTTTGCATATTAATCCAACGGCCATCCATGGTCTGCCGAGTGACTACTGACCCATCGCGATGGGAACTTCTTAACCTTAATCAAAGAACACCTGTTGAGGGTTACTTCTTGGGGAATCTTAATCATGGGAATTATAAACTGAAGGGGACTTTTACGAATGTTTCGCTAAAAATGGATCAAAAGATCAGAAATACAAAAACACACACTCAGGATACCAACTTCTGAAAAGAATGCAGATCAAATACAATCAATCCATAAATAAAATTAATTATTAAAAATTAATATATTATATTCATTAGATTGATAGAATCCAAATCCATTTAAAGAATTTGGTGATATCCGTATTCAATTACATTAACATGTTTATTTTATATAAATAAAAAAGTAAGTTTTTAATTTAAATTGAATTTCATTCGATGAATAGGCTCTATACAAAGATATTATCAATGGGAGACCAAATCAGGAAATCAGAAAAAACTTACAGAATTTAAATGAATTATAAAAGGCTATCCAACTAACGTAGAAATTAGGTCAACGGTTTTATTTTGTTTAATTTCAACGAAAGAGTTTTTTTGCTAAGCAGATTTATCTAACATAATAAAATCTGTTTCGCTAACAATGACAATCTATCACAATAGAGTCAATAGCCATTATAACATACTCCGACAACGAGATGACCAATCTGTCCAGTTCCGCGCCAAAGTAAACAACCCTTTGTACTATAATTCCGCCAAAATAGCGCGCCAAATGTCAAACATTTCTCAATGAGTGCCCTGACAATGGCTCATTCAAGCTGGCACCTGTAAAGGGGTTCCCCACACGTGGCTCGGCCGTATGTAGAGTTTGTACGTTTGGTGCTCTCACCTGGTGAAATCTCGCCCCTAGTCAGGGGTAGGTTTGTTTTATCCACACATGTCAAGCGGCTGCTACCGACAGATGCTAAAATACGTTAGTGCTGACATCGATTTATTGTAATGATGATGAATAGACCTAGCCAAATTTGAATTCCATCAAAGGAGTACTACCTATTTCAATCATCACCTAATTTTTGATTTGGGGATTAAAGTGTCGAACTGTTGTCAATGTGGTGTTGATAATGTAAATCAAATCTAAAGTTTATATCTACTTATCTATTAAGTTTATAGTAGTTTTAACATATATCTAAAACCTACTTTTTCATTGAATTTGACAGGCGTCACGTTACAGCTCTGTTGGTAGTAGCTCTGCCATTCATTCTGAAGGTCGTGGGTTCGATTCCCACCCAGAGCAAATGTTTGTGAGATGAACATAAATATTTGTTCTGTGCATGTCCCAGACACAGATGTTTCTATGTATTCTATGGATGTATTTACATATTTACTCTATCAGCAGTCTAGTTCCCATAGTCCAGGCTTTGCTAAGTTTGGGACTAGAGTGTGAAATGTCCGTGAAAAAAACAAAAAAAATTTTTTTTAGTTCGATTGATTATTTAACACCCAGCAAAGGATAAGAATAAAGTAAGCATAAAATGATAAATTTTGGCTATTACAAAAAAAACTTTAGGTAAGTAAGTATACATAAATAAGTTTTTTAATATTATTAGATAACTAGTTCTAACTGGCAGATGGTGCTCCAATACCCTACGGATTCAATACCAGCAGGCACCAGGACATGCCATCTGCAATGGTCTGCCGCCATACCCCACCCCTAACAGAACAGGCACCTTTAGTTAAAACATTTCATTATTACCAACACCGTTTGACCTCCAGGTGTACGCTATGACATCTGCGTGTGCGCAATCTCCGTTATGTCATGCTTGTATTGTTGTTTAGCACAATGGGACAATAATGTCAAATACAATGACTAAACGCGCATTATATTAGGTATCGAAAACCGCATCGAATACCTAACTGTCATTCAAATGATCAACGATTTGTCATTGCCTGGTTGGATCATGGACTAATCAAATTATGTCTATGGATGAAGACCCAAAGATAAATAAATAAATATAAAATATTATTGGACATTTTACACATCATACTCTAGTCATAAATTAAGCAAAGCTTGTACTATGTGAATTATGTAGATTGCTGATAGATAACTCACTTATATATATTTTTTTGTAAATACATAGTAACATGGAACAAATACTTATTTATGTGCGTCACACAAACATTTGCTCTGGGTGGGAATCGATCCCACAACCCACAGCATAGTTATAACCTAGTTAGATGTTCAATGAAATGCATGGATTTTCTTCACTGTATTCAGCAAATCTGATTAACTATTTAACTTTTTAGTTACCTTTTTATTAGCACAGTATTATACGTGCCTAAAGACGCATAAGGAAATAAAATAACGAATAATGTACTTACATTATATTAATCATTTTAACACAAATTAGCTTCGATTCAATATGTTAGTGCTTGACGGTAACTGCTGTCTTGTCACTGCTCTTACTTCCTTCTCAATCTCCCTCTGTATGTACTTGGTGCAGTATTTCTTCACTTGTGTCAAGAAGTATAATGCTCCTGTGAATAGCATAAAAAATATCACTGTTAGTAATATAATATCACTCGGTGCGATTCCGTCCATCACTTCAGTGTACGCATGACCTGACATAGTATCTACTAATTTTATGCACGAATTGTTTAAACAAATGAGTTTTTTTAATACAAAATCTTGTGTTTCTAATTCAAGTGTATGTTTCAATTTGCGAATAAATTGCTTAAGTTTGATTACCACTACAGTATTTGCAAAGTAAGCATTGTTGGTATGAAACGTAGTTTATGATTTTTTCGAAACGTATTTGATTTTTCGTAATGCATAGTCTAGTCATACATAAAAGGCGAACGTTGTATATTAATAGTAGATACTCATTTAAGTAAAGTAATGCCCACAATGTTTCCTAAGTAAAGATGTTTACCGTGACTGGTGGTAATGCGGTGACCCTATTTCCTTTAATTTTTCATGAAGAATTAAATACCTTGTTAAAATGCGTACTAGAATTAACAAATCATAACATTGTAAAAACATGATTTAAATCCAAATTATCTTAACAGTACATTTGTAATTTTTTTTTACTTATTCTATCCCGTTGCTAGGCAAAGGTATCTCCCCTACTCTTCCAGTGCTTCCAGTCAGCCACCGCCTCCCACCAGGCTGCGTTAAACGTGTCCAAATCGTCGCCCCAACGTTTCCTAGGTCTGCCCCGGTTTCGTCGTCGTTGTACACTTTAATGAGTACAATTGAAACAACATCCTTATAAACCCATTTAGTATCCTTGCAAGTAGACATTCCAAAAAACAGAGTAACAGCAACTCACCGATGCCGTTTCAAAACAACGAATGATTCGTGTTGATATTGCAACTCAGTGCTGTTTAAAAACAACTAGAGATAGATATACAGTTGATAATGTAATGTAAATCTTTGAACTTTACTTGACAAGAGTATCAATAGCTTAGCATTTCTACATCGTGCGGTTGGGGTCAAGTAGCGCGGCGCCGGCGCACTGCAAACTCAACTCATGCTTATGCAGAAATGTGAAACACGAGCCTGGGCATTGAATGTCTGCATATTTTACTCAGGCATTGCATGAATAGCTGCAACGTTTAATACTTTACTTAACTGTACATTTTATAGTTCTATTGGAATAAGGACATAGGTTATACGGGAAATTTATAGCCAGTTAATTAAATTGCTTTTATATCTAGACTAAGAAGAAAGATAAAGACTATGCCTACATATCATATTTGTATATGTAATGGCAGGTCTATGAAGCTTTGAGTTCTCTGTATAGGTTCCTACTTTTGGTATTCCATAAAATATTCATGCATATGTATTTCGCATAAGGGTTTGCTATTGTTGTTTACTAAAGTGACTTTATACTGACGTCAAGTCTAAAACCGATTAACACTTGGTTCAGAAGTTCCAAGAAAAGTGACAAAGTAGCCGTGTTTATTACGTAAACAAGTATCAATGGAAGGCGTTGCTTCCTATTCGCAGCTGCATAGAGGCGAGAGCACACTGGCGTGCGAACAGCGTGACATTTTGCTACGGTACATGCAAATCACGAATTTTAGTAAGAACTTTGAAATGAGTCAGTACTATGATTATAAGGTTAGAAGTCAGTCTCATTAGAGTAAAGGGTACACCCTAATTAGAGCTCAAAACGACTCTAATCAGAGCTTGATTTAAAGATTTCAGTTCCCAGTTTGCCTTGGTGAATACTGGAATACACAGTACCGTGAAAGCAATTTCAAGACTTATTTCATAATCATCAATAAGGTGTGGTAGGTACTACTTTTATGACCTACGCTAATTGAGCTTTACCTAAATGCTTATAATACACTATAAAGATTTTAACTTATCTTATTCCAATTGCATAAATATGATCTAATATACATTTTTTCTATGCAAGTCCGCACTCGCCTACGCATATCCACTATACCAATGCCCTGTGCTGCAGTATGCAATGTATAAACCTGCACAACTATACATCGTGGTTGAACAGTACTGCATACTAAGTCTAGTTATGAACTAGTCGCTCCATTGATGGGCACAGCTGCGGCTCGACCCGCGATAACCCGCGAGGCGCCAGTGTCTGCGACTGATATGCTCCTCATTCATCTTGCGACTTGCGATAGGGCTACCTCAAAATGCCAACTAGGCAAAGAATAGTAAACCTTTTTCGTGCATGGTTTTGACATCCTTTAGTACTTTAGCCCTCAGATTAGATGTTTTTTTGTAAGTAACGCCTTTCTGCAGATTGGAGATTTTAGTTTCTGAAGATGAACTCTAGAATCGTCTTATCTACACGCGCGACTGATGCTTATCTTGAAATATTTTTTTATCTTGAGATCTTTATCATTTGAAACTAATGTGATAGATAGAATACACTAAATTACAAATAACTACTCTGAAAAACTGTTAATTTCTATTATTTAATGAAACCTAAGTCTGAGTGTACTTCGAGAACATTGATAGGCAATTTAATTATAAGGAGATTGTTTTGAAAAAAATGTTGATCACATTTGATGATGAGTTAAAACCCTACAGGAGCAACCCGATCCTGATTTAACCAAATCTCAATGATGATAACCTATGACATCGTCATATATGTGTTCCGAGATTTGGTTTCTTATTTATTGCAATTGAGTTACCTCTAGCAAATAATTTGTCGATGCGAACATGACTATTAGTTTGCTCAATGTAAACACTAGAACGGTAAGAGAAAGCTGTCTCTATCGTTGATTTATTTGAAGTAGACCTGTTGTTGATGATATATATAAAAATATATCTTCAATATATCATTCATCAAATGTTGGATGTCTTACCACCTTACGTGACGTGACAAAATCTAACTTATGGTAATTTTCTTAAAAGGAAAAAGCGATTAAATTGGCTTATATTGAAACAAAATGAAAACAAAAAGATGCAGTGGCCTATATACATCACCATATTGCTCCTTTTCACCAAGATGATAGCCCTACAGCAAAACAGCTGTTTGTACACGATTAGTCTTAATTGTACACAGCATCACGCGTTTCGATTCGATGCTTATGCAAGACTTTAATGAAGATAGTGTTACTAGACCGAGAGCTAGTGGTGCTACTCTTATGGCACAGAGCAATGGTACTGAAGAAGAAACTATAGAAAATAAAGCATCATTTTAGAGAGCCATTAATGCGATTCGTTAAACAAACATTTTTATATAATTTCCACAAATATTTCTAATACTTTGATAAAACGTCTATGTGGTCCGGTCTTCCACGATACAGGTTTATCTTAGAACAGGAACCGCCAAAAATATATTTTTTTGTAAATTAGTATTTGGATTTGTATTTTTAGTGAACTTTTAGTAATATTTTAATTTGTATTCCAAAGTTTAAAGGTATTGAGTTTATATTCTATATATTTATAAAAATATTGAGTTATTTTATCTTTAACATGTTCAGTTAATATAATGTTGGGTATTTTAATATAAGAGTGACTAGCTCTTATTACATACTGTTTGCACTTGTTATCATTGTGGGACGTTCGTTTAATTGCATGAGATAAATTGGTGTTTATAGTGCATCTTGGAGGGTCGTCATAACACTAAACTAACTAGTTCTAACTAATTTCCTTCGAATCACATCATCTTTACTTTCAACACACCTGTTTAGTTCTCTTTTAGTAAGTATTTAATGTCCTATGATGTAAATAAATATCTGTTTTTTTTTAGATTTTAGCATACTGTGGCTTCAGTATGTTGCATTTACTAAAATCGCAAATGCTTGTACACGCCTCATAGTAGATGGGTTTTCGGTTATTGTCTCACAAAACAGACCATTCATAAGAAAATTTGCCTATACATAAAGTTAACACTACTGTGATATTATACTGCTAAGATTACACCAATATAAGCGTAGAACGAAATTTAATTCTAATGCGTGGTTCGTCTTAGACTTGGGCGATGTAAAAGTTCTGCTGAACCAATAACTTGATCACGTATTGCTAATCAAGAATAAGTTTATTATAACAAACATAATCAAGTTTCAAAACCCAAATTGAATCGGTTATAGAATTCCGTAACCCAACACCACCTTGATACGTGGAACCCAACAAAGGCTTTTGTTCGGCCCCGGCCATTTTCGCAGAGTATTTTTCTCTTATTGCATTCCTTCGCTGACCCAACAGTCTCCGAGGACCTAAACAGGTTTCCAATTCAAAACTAAAGGTACATTTTAATCGCGGCGTAACAGAGTGCTTTGAAAAATCAGCCGAAATTAACGAGCAAATCAATGCTTTTAGGGTCCATTTCTTTAATTAGTGGTTTCTTTATCTTCACTATTTCATAAAGTACTTAAATTTGTTTTATTAAAGCCAGGATATGCATTTATCTAAAAGTAAACTTTACTTTAATTATTATTATTGTCCTACTCTTATACCACGTTACGGTTGGGTTCGGTACAACACGTCTTCTTCTTCCACTCTCCTCTATCAACCATCGTCTCAGTGCTTGTTCCTTTTTTACTCATTTCATCATTCTCACAGTCCATCCACCATATCTTAGGTAACTTCACTTTGTCTTCATTAATTCCCAAACAATCATAGGTATTCTCATTTAAATCGAGCTCAGAAAGGTTATTGTCTATTTGAACGTTCCTTATATATGGTGGATATTCTGCGGTATCACTAGTAGGTACTACTAAACAGTACAACTAGTAAAAATGACAAACTGGAACTACCAATGGTACTAGTAGTAGCTTTATTAAATGGGTGACTACACTGACCACTAACATGCTCTACGTGACTTCGTTCTTGCTGTCGACCAAACACCTGTTATCTATACAGTAGATGTTCACCGTAAAAGCCCGTTATGGCTGATTTACACGTATCAAGTTGTCTAGAAATTTACTACATTTTAACTTTATTTTAAGTGACTTAATCCGTGTAAACAGTGAATTTAGTAAGAAGTTGCAAGTTAAAAATTAGTTGCAACTAAACAAGGTAGAATAGAATTTTGTCTATTTTTCGGTTTAGTTGGTGGGCGTGGCTAATCACTTGACACGTTTGGACAGGCAACATTTAGTTAAATTTAAGTGAAAAGCATAATGCACTGTTGATGTTGGTCGTCCGCTAGGGGTGTATTTGTTCTGTGGTCGTCCATCTTGAGCGAATAAATGAGTTTAACTAGTTATTTAGTATTTTTACGTGTAAACGGTTACTTAAAATTAAGTCGCTTGAAATTTAGTTACAATTTAGTTAAGACTTGGCAACTTAATACGTGTAAATCAGCCTTTAGTGGGTAAGTGACCTAATTCTAATACATTGTCAGAAGCGGGTCAAGTTCCCCGCTGAGTGGCGCCAAAACAAATCGCCAGCTGTGCAACTATTTGCGGAAGTCTCCACATAAACAAGAAAAAGTCAGCCGCATGTTCAATATGATCATAAATATAGGTTTTGCTTTGGAGTTGCTAATAACAACATGATAACATGCTCATTCAAAAGGCCTACTACTCACAGAATGAGTATTTTGACGACTTAGACCTATCTAACTACACTAACGAAGTTTTAAAATCGATACAATCGACTACTTATGTATAAATCTTGAGTTATAAGACCTGGCCATGCAAAAATATAATGCAATAAATGACTGAATAACTATTAAGCTTATTAAGTTAGGGTATTTTTACTAGTCATGGATATTAGGTTGCTAGGTTGGCTATTACGTAGGTACTCAATTTCTTAAAAAAACTTTGCCACTTTTTACATAATCACGTGTTCTATCTTGTTTTCGAATGATCTCTCACACCAGCGTTGCTTAGAAATAAAATAATGAACCGTATCATGACAAAATATGTCATAAAAATCAGTGCGATATCATGATTTTAAAACTGTCAGCAGGGGCTCCCTGTGTTCACGTACTTTACTTACTCAACAGTGACCGTTACTTGTGCTTGATCCGGATACCTCAATACAGCACAAATTAAACTGCACTCTATTTATTGATTTACTTCAAGAAATCTGCGAGAGAAACTTGATTTAAATTTCACGTCGTTTTTTAATGTATTTTGTAGAGTGAAATCAGAACACTCCTTTCGAAAAACCTTACCGAGTTGCTACCAAAATTAATTTGGAGCGAGATACTTATTGCCCCACGCGATGCCCAAAACACTACACAAATCTTTATTAAGCAAGACTTGATGAAATTATAATGTGTTTTTAACCTAATCCGAAAACGCTTAGGAAAGTTTTATCCAAATTCATAACTGAGACAAACTTTTAATTAAAATTTTACATAATATTTTCGGTTAAAATATGTATTTATTAAATAACAATATATTTATTCACACACAAACTTACGACTATTACAGTATTTACAAAATGTACATAGGCATATAAAATACATAAGAAACAGTTGAGCTATCTACAGACCGTTGCAAACGATCTATAGATAGTTCAACTAGTCCAAATCAATTATGTTAAAATATTGGTGCTAGATATCATAATGATGCTTTGATCAGTTGCCATATATCGTGCTAAATAAAATGAAGTTTTAATAAAAAGTTTAAGTAAGTAGAAAATTTAACTCCAACATTCCTCTGCTAAATTATGCTTTTTACCATATAAAACAGTAAAAAAAATATGTAACTAGACGTAGTCATTAGGTCAAGTGGCTTGTAGACGCGGTACGGCGCCATCAAACGAATTGTTTACTAGAATTCTTGCACGTGTATGTACTGAGATATTTAATTGCATGACCAGCTAGTTACACAAGTAATACAGATTTATCCTGCTTATAATCACCCATTAGTTATAAGACAAATATCTCAAAGAACTAGTTTTTGTACAGAGTCTCTTAAATTCGATGGTATAAAGTAAATCCATCTTATTGACATTAAATATTCTATCAGCAATCTAGTCCCATAGTTCTACTTTGTTTGATTTGGAACTTTTTTTTTTGTTTGTGTTAAGGGTTTGTGTTTTTGTTTGTTACTTAAAAAAACGTAGGAAAAACGATTAAATTAAACTTTATTGACACAGATGTGTTTTGTGGATAATCTAAAAATCCCGATTCTCAACTATAAACAAGAAAAATCCTAATGCATACAGAATACTGCTAAGCCAAAAGTAGATGGATATTTAAATATACTATCATATAGGTACCTAAGTATAAACACCAATAAAATCTAACCATTCCAGCGTCTAATTGGCCAGAAGCAATAAAACTATTTTTCGACTCCATTAATTAACAAACGCAAATCAACTTTTTGTCTGTTCGTTTTTGTTAACATTTATGTAATAGCAGAGCTAGTTCGAGCCGGCCTTGCAAGGCCGATAATGGACGGACGTTGATATCTACATTTGCGACTGTGGGATTGTTTTATAACTATTTAGAACTTTTCCTATTAAATGCGCATGAAAAACCGGTCACTGAACTTACTTATCCACTTATTCTTGTGGATTGTTTTATTATTTTATGCATTTTTAACCGACGAGAAACGGTGGAAGTTCTCAAGTTTTTTTGTCTATGTATGGATCACGTATATAACATTTTACAGAGTTAACTATTACTATCAAAATCGTACGTATTTGGTTATTCTTTTTTTATATTATCTTATCATATCATACATCACTTTACAAACTTTAGTTCAGCACTGAATATTTAATAAAATTATTGATGCTGGGTATCATCTGACTTTGTGTCAGATGATACCCAGCATCAATATATTCAATTTCGTTTGAATATTTTTAATGATTCTTTATAAAAAAGCGTAAAACATTTGGTCCGTCCTGGCTGCTTAAAAATGGTACTTGAAGAATGGTACTTAATGGTACTTAGAACTACTCGGTGGTCATAACCACCGAGTACCTAGTTCTAAATTTTTGATTATATAAATAGCTACTGGGAGTCGGCTTTCTACGTGAATGCTATAAAATTCGATGTAAACTAGACTTGTCTCCCACTCGACGGCCTTCGTGGTGCAACGGGTGAGTAACCAAGAGCAAATGGTTTGTTCAGCGCAGGCTGCGCGACCATATGGTCTGCGCTTGCGCCGCCAACTCCCGATATAGACAAATCTATGATGAACTTATCCTAGCCTTCTTTAGAAATTTATAAACGCAAAGTTTATAAGTAAGTACAGATGTTTTTTAGATACTACGCAAAAACTACTGAATGAATGAAACTTTTCAATCTACAATATTAGAATAACACGTGTGAATTAGATAAGATAAAATACTTCCAAGCTTCATCTTACTTAATGTTATATTTTGGTAAATTACCTTATCTAAGTATCTTATTTTGGAACATCATTATACTCTAGGTCCGTGGGGTACCGAGGCCCACCGCGTTTTCAAAATTATTTCTGGGTGTCTAGTCGAAGCGACGCGTGACCCGAGGGCTGGTGAGTATCTGGCCCAGCGTATCAGCATTGCTATTCAGCGCGGCAATGCAGCCAGTGTCTTGGGTACGCTTCCGATTGGTACTGATTTGGATCAGTTGAACTATCTATAGATCGTTTGCAACGGTCTGTAGATAGCTCAACTGTTTCTTATGTATTTTATATGACAATGTACATTTTGTAAATACTGTATAGTCGTAAGTTTGTTTGTGAATAAAGTACCTTATACTCTAAAATGATTAAAAAATAATTTATAAATAAAAAATCATAATCATAAAATGATAATTTAATTATTATTCTCTTTGCACTATCAAAAACCGTTTATTTTAGTATATTCAATAAGTTTTATATTTTCAACCGACGCCGACTTAAAAACAAAGGAGGTTCTCAAATTTACGCGTATTTTTTTATGTAAGATCACGCATTACTTTTTGGTGTTAAAATGTACGATATGGAATTCTGAGTCTGTGTTTTGATGTCCATAGCAACGATACGCATACTTTATTAAAATTCTATTCAACTAATCAACGAAACAACTCTAAAATCTGTGCGACCTTGCCAAGTAACTGTTTTGCCGCAAATTGGAATAACCCAACATAAATATGTAAATTTTTTGGACGTTTTATGTATCTCTCGCACAGCTGTGTATGTATGTAAAACAATAATAAAGCTACTTTTTAATTATGTTGCTAGTAAATAAAATGTTTTTATATTTGAATTTTGGCAAAAAATAATAAGTTTAATGATATAGTTAAGTAATTAATATGCTTGTTTTTGAATTGATGATAAAAAAAATAACACGACGCGTTTTTTAATTGTTGTTAATAATTACTCTACTTCAGAAATCTTTTTTTAGACTACATACCTACCCAAGGTTTTCGTTAAAATTAAGTATGTTTTAATCTGAATCTCTTAGAAATACAAGAAAATACAAAACAAACTTGTGACAATACCTACGCTTTGTCGAGTTCAAAACTCATAGTTCAAGTCACGTTTGTAAAGTTTTAAATATTTAACAAATTACAAAACGTGATGACTCCTAATAAGTGTTTAACAATCATTTATTTTGAGAATGCCAAGGTAACAAAAAAATCTCAAAAGCTTAGTTTTTTCTGCACGCGGATACGACAACAAATTCTCAGGTGTGATGACCTCGAAGCAGCGCGGAGGCGTCATCATCAGGGTTGGCACTATCAAGCACAAATCAAAAAATAACCAGTTGGTGCAAGATTTAAATCAGCGAAACTGATTTAAAGCAAACGGTGATTTCCATCCCGCTGCGCTGGTTCTGAGTCGGTTATTATAATTTGTACACACAATTTTATAAAAATCTGATATAATAATGTATATCATATTTTAAATGAGTTATATTTAGGTATATTCCGCTGCAGAAAAAGTTAATGAAAAACTTATATATTTTTCCAATTATCCATATATCTGTTCCTATTCATTTTCTTACAAATTGTTACACATAACTTTAAAAATTTGATTGAATTTATAAAGCAGCAGCCCTATTGACAGGATCACTATAAATTAACGACGCCAAGATCGATTTTAGAGTTGGAATTCAACTCTATGAATTATGCAAACTCAAACCATCTTTAATGGGGTCACATTTTTGCTTCAGTTTCGCCTTGCACCTGACAGATGGCGCTATGTCGGTCAACCTGACCACGTCATCCCGGAACTAACATACGTGCCTATAACTTAACACCATACAGGGTATAATCTGATTTTGACCAAAATTTCATAAAAGTGCGAACTGTTGAACGACTGAATATCGATGGACATAAATGGGGGTTATCTCGATAGGCAATGAAGTCAGCTATCGCCTTGCCACTTTTGGACCACCCTTCCTGTTACACCCTGTATATGGTATATAAAGATGTAATATAGAATACAGCTATTTAGTTGAAATTATCAGACATGAATATAATCTAACATCATTTATTATATATGGTTGTAAAAATACTACTTTTTTTACAAGCAGCAATGTCTTAGTAATATAAATTTATTATTATTTAGTACCTACTTACTCATATATTCTTATGGGTTTTACCAGTTTGGCCAAATAAAAAAAATACTAGCTCGTCTAGATTAGTATTATGAAATTAAACACCATATATTTCGTGTTTATACACAAATACCTATTAAAAGTATCATAACTTTAGCGAAATTTATGAAAATTTAAGGAAATCCCCAAAATTTTAAAGGCGAGATTTTGTGATGTCATTGATGTGATAGATTTGTGTGATGAGAATTTTAAAATCCGACGCAGCATAATCACGATGAATATATTTGAATTAATTTTAGAAAGCACTCTACTACCTCATAAAAAAGAGCTTATCCTGTAGAACGAGGATTAGAATGATATAAAAAAAACTCAATAAAAAATACATAATATATCAGTCATCACTTGCTTTGCATATAAATCCAAATTCTCACACTCAATGAACCCTTGTTAATATTTGGGTAGTTTAAGTGGTTCCGTCATGATTTGGAAGTGCTAACAATTTGTTTGACATGTGTCAGGATTAGCTCGTAAACAGGGATTTTTATGGCAAAATATATTGAATTTTAAACGGCAAACAGTTGGCGTAAAACTACTCAAAGATGATTAGAAGTCACATTAATTTTATTTGGTTTAAGTTTGAAATACAACTTACTAAATTTATTTATTTTTAAACCTAGTTGTGTAAACTTGTAATCGGCTCTCTGTGTAGAATAAGCGCCCGCACATATTACTTAACCAAAATATACTAATGATGTACATAGCTGTAAGTTTTCCAAAAATAAATAAAATAAATATTTTGCTAGAGATAAAAATCACTCATTATGTTATATGTATATCCTATCTAATTTGAAGAACCTCAGTTATTTACTAGGCAATATCCACAAGATGAAGTATTTAAATTTGTAGTTAAAAAATCATAAAAACTATGACATTGACCGCTTTGTTCCGTTTTACTGCCTCCTAGTTAATTTAAATCATAAAAATCATAACAAAACTACATCGCGAAACTAATTCTTAACAAAGAGTCTAAGAAATTTTGGCCCGCACTCAAAATGTCATTTAAATACGACCTCTAAAAGTAACATGGTTAAAATCACATATAAGTTGTAAAAATAGAACAAAAAACATCGTGAAAACAGAACAACTATGAACCAAGTGTAGAACCATAAAGTTTTTTATTAATCCTTTTCCACAATCCTTTCGTTTCGTATCCTAGTGTTCAGAGGAAACCTTGTAATTAGAACTCGGCTGTAAAATAACCATCAAACTTTAAGAGGACTATTGCTACAACATATTTATCTACACTCTTATTGCTTAAACAGTAAGGTTCAGAATTGCTTAGGTTATAAGTAAAATTGGTTATAGTACGTAACTTCATAAATTATGTTCAATATGACAGGGTGGGTTGTTGCAAGTTTTTACGGTTGAAAACATCTCAGTGATTAACTTAGCCATACTTAAGGGTCAGGTAATTATTACAGTTATGTTACGAAGAAGCCTTTTAAATTTTAAAGCATTTTTATATATTTGTATGTCGTTATAAAGATTTATGTAACTACACTACGTAAAAATGTAAGCGTAAAAAGTTACCTTGTAGCAAGCAATATATTTTAAAAACAAAATATTCAGTAACTTTACAACGTCAAGAATTACTTGTCCTGTCCCAAAATTATTATGTATATCTTTAAATATTTTTATACAATTGCTTGCAATAACTTTTACATGTCATCATAATATTTCGCGTAACCTTCAATAAAAAGGTAAACGAGAAAATATCTGACATTGTTTTCTTTCGGTTAGTTTATAAGTAAGGCTGCTCTTTAAAAGCATAAACAAGGAAACAGGCATATGAAGTTAATGTAAATGTAATGTATCTTGCTGGCAAACATTGACTGAGCACTTTATTTCGTTTCAATACTCAGGGCTTAAGTTTATTTATTTATAAGGTTTATAGTGTCTAGTCTGGCTAATCTTTCCAACACAATGCTACAACAGAATACTTACCTACAGTTGTAGCATCGACACGATAAGAAGAAGAAGAAGAATAAGGTTTATAAAATTTTAATAGAATTGAAATGTATTTTTTGTAAGAAGCCTTAGAGTAAAATTTTTATTTTGGTATCAAAGATGTGGCCAAGAATCGTCAAAGAACTATAGCATCAAAAGAAGAGGTAACTCTAGTAACGAGTGTTTACTCTCTTCCCATTACACCACAATCAAAATAACTGATGTAGGAATAAAAGATCGGGATGAATGGAAGAGTTTGAGGGAGACCTTTGCCCTGCAGTGGGACAATAGGAAGGAAAAAAAAAATGGTAGCACTCCGGGAGTGCCGGCAGAAGTGAAAACTTCAATATTAACGTTGTGTTTTCACTTTTAAGTTTTCACTTCAAAAATATAACCACAGTCGTCATAATGACAATGACAATCACAATGACACAGACACACTGACACAGACACATTCGCGCAAGGGCGAATGTGTCTGTGTCAGTGTGTCAGAGTGGGAGATACTAGTTCCTCTCCCTTTCCCACGATCTTACGCTTAATTTCGAACGTCACGTGACCCTGACGCGAGTTTGAAAGTTTTTACCCACCCAGCGCCGCTAAAGAAGTTTTCACTTCAAAAAAAGTAATCAGAGAATATCAATAATAATCTCTTGTGTTTTCATGAAATGGCTATAATCTTGCATGATCTTAATAAACCACAGTTCAAAATGCCGACCGCTGTGCACTGCAAAATGCAAGTTGTACCTATCTGTATAAGAATTAATCGAGTGGGCCTAAGGGCACAGACATAGTACGGTAGTCTCATTGCTTGTATTGTAAGGTAGTCGAGATTGACATTTCAATAACAATAAATTCGATCAGCGACTTGTGGACCGCAGCTGGCGAACACGTGCGATGGTCACGCCGAGACCTCACGATACACCATCACGACTTCTTTGCGTCATCTTGTTGGCTAGTAAAAATAGCAGGACAAATACTAACTAGGTATGACTAATGGCAGCTGTAGTAGATACAATCGGATGAAAAAAAAACAGATATTTTTATGTGAATGTGATAAAAAGCCCACCAAACTAAAAATCTAAAAGATTAAACTTTAATCTTTAATTCTTTATTGTACAAATATATAAATTACAAACTAGGATGATGAAAGTAATGTACAAAGGCGAGCTTAGCTCTACTAAGAGTTTTCTTCCAGCAAACCTTTTATTTATTAATCAGTAATTAATAAATAAAAGGTTTGCTGAATTATTAATCAGTAAAATCACATGAATCATTTAGAAACGTCATATATATACGCATAAATAAATGTGACAATCGCAAACGTATCAAAACAGTGACGTATGAGATACATTGCGCGTCAACATCAGCCTTACTGTCATACGTTGCAGCGTTAGCGCGCAGTGTAACTTAAATACGTTACGTTACAATTGTCTCATTCATTCGTGCTGAGCCCTGGTTCCTACAGTTACTGTTAATTTTTGCCAACAAAACAATAATGTCCGTTTATTATTTATTTTATGAAGCAAGTCTCATTGAACAAGTTCACCGAGGTCATCTCATTCATCATTCTTATAAAACGGATGAAACAAATGAAAAAGTTACAGAAATTGCGTCTTAGCGAATACAAATTGTATAATACCTGTGACTTTGGTAAAATTATTCCGGCCAGATGTTCATTTAAAACAGTGACACTGTTTTCAATAAGTAATCATACATTTGAATTTCAGGGTCCATCATGAATAAGTTGATACGACGATCAAAACAGCAAGGGAGCATATTTTTGAAAATATTATAGCGGTATTTTTGACATCACCAAGATGTCTTTACAGTTCGTCTTTACTTTCATAGATCTTTTAGGTAGGTATTGTACTTAACTAGGATATAAAAGCTTACCCCCTATCTTATAAAAAGTTAGCGTTGACGTTATGTCATCATTACGTATGGTAATCAATACATCAAGTCTGCGCTAACTTTTTATAAGATAGGCCGTTAGCCGTAAGTTGTCAACGCATTTGTTTAATAAAATAGATTTTGTGAGAGACATACCGACAACATTAAACAAAACTAGCTGGTGCGATATATATAGGACTCAATTCAATTCAAAGATGTTGCTTCATTGAGGATACTGGCGTGTGTTTAGTGTTTACCGATCTAGTTGTGCCACATTGTCTGGCCAGCTTTTCATCGCAGGATCAAACGTCATATAAAGCAGAATAATGTTCTCGTCATTCCGTGTGCAAAAGCACATGTTTACCGTTGGCTGACACCGCAGGGCTGCGCCTGCGACTCCTCAGCAGGCTGACATGACAGCTTGAACAGAAACCAGGCGGGTCTATAAATACTGGTCATCATGACAGGATGACATGACATGAGACGCAATGCAGAGATTACTTTTTACTTTAACCATGGACCGACGTCAATATTTTTCATAATGTTTTATGAATGATTAAAATTAAGATAAGTGCATATATCGGCTGTATTTATCTCTATATTGTGCTATTTCATTCTGACAGTGTTTTGCGTATAATATTTAAAATAATGTGCACGGCGAGATTTCAAACTAATACCTACGTCAAAAATTACCTGAAACTTTGAAACAGACCAATGATACTAAAACAGAATTAGAATATTCTTGTGTCTTGTTTTTGACAGTTTCCGTTTGTATTCAAATATCGACGTCAACTAACGATGTCTTATTTTAGTTGTACTTTCTTTTGTTTTATTTCTGTTCAACTTGTGAGTTTGTATGATGTGTATAGTATAGTATAGTATAGTAAGTAAGTAGTAAGACGTGTATAGTACTTAATCTGTCCACAAAAAATCAAAAAAATCAAAAGAATCAGAAGAGTTTATTGGGAACAATAAAAACTTAGGTCTATTATCAAAATATGAAACGATGGCTACAAAAGTTGTGATAACTGTCGCGCAGCCATCAACGCCCAGGTGGGCGTTGATGGCTGCGCGACAGTCTAGGAGGTCCTAGACATGCAAATTTGTTCCTCAAAAACAAAGTGTATATAGATCAGATAACTTCTTAACTTAAGACTTCGCATATTTGAAACCGGCTTAGCACTATGATAGACCGCTTGGCTATTTCTCCCAAGTAACATCTGCTTCGTCGGCGTCGACAAAGAGATGGCTATCTCCACCATTCACCACCATTGTCCCATTGTATGCTATATTCGCGATACGTGTGCAATCTACACAGCTTCAACAATAACTTGGACGACGTGACGGAGATAGTGAGATATGACGTTATCAGCGTCAGTAGAACAAAATTATATTGTAAACTCATATACAACCTTATTACGTTGGAACTATGTAAATTGTAAGGTATATAAACAGCTGTGTCTTATCTGTTCAGGATGTATGACGGAATTTACCTCGTTATTTTCTAAAAAATATATAAATAGTAGTATTACGCTATCATGGTGCGTATAGCCTACATTTTCCTCAAACAATATGTTTTCGGCAGTCAATTGTTATGACTATCGTTTGTGATGCAAAATAAACAGTTTCTATTTTTACCAAAATACTGTATTATTATTATTATTTGAAGCTTAGTAGTCTTGTCAACATATAGGGATGTAATAAACTTTCATATTCAAATAATCAAATCAGAGCTAATCTTAGTACTGCGAATGTACCAGATGGCTTGTCTGGTTAGCACGTGGATGTTCCACGACTGAATGCCACCCTTGTCCTCACACATGATGCACATATGCCAGGGCTGAAACTTGGAGTACTGAAGAGTGAAGCAGTCACTAACCACTTTGAAATTGCTTTTTGAAGACAAAATAAAAACGGACAAGAATAAAAAGTAGCATGTCTAAATCCAGGTCAAGAATCACTGACAGCTGCTACGGCTGTATTACTGACAACGAAAAATGAGTAACCGTACAGACTTTCGCATTTGCTTTTGTTGAACTTAGTGTGCCACTAAAATAGGGCGCCAAAGTATTTTAAGTTTGAAAGTTGGTAGCAAGCTTACTTTGTTATTTAGTTATTACTAAGTTGCTTTAAACTAATTTTTATCCCAATTACATAGAATTAGTAGTCAATAGACTAGAATAAGTAAAAAATAATAATAAAATTGTCAGTAAAATTGTATTAAAAAGAGAGAGAAAAAAAATAACGTGTTAGGTTATTTTCGTTCGGTTATTTCGTTACGGAATTTCTGGATTCGGTCTCCACGCTCAAGGTCCGCCATAGAAGCTATGCAATAGGTTAAAAATAAGTATGTATCTCCAAATTATTGAAACATCATCCGTAGACTCAGTAATATGGCCGCGTCAAATGATTTGTAGTTAGTATGCGACAGGCCACTAAATGTCGCTATTTCTTTGTGTCTTCGGCTCTACCTTGGTGTGGAAATCACTAACACTTACACACTAATAAGAAATTAGAATGGCAGCCTCATATGCAAACTGGCCACGCAAACATGCGTCCGGCGGATGTCTACCGAATAAATTATTTTTGAATAGTATTGTATCCAGCAACATTCGCGAAATTAATATTCAAATCATATATTCTGATATAACGTTGTTTAGACGGAAATCTTTATACAAGATAGTTCTAAATAAATCTATCTAGCTGTCGAGAGGTATCTTATTATTTTTTAACTTCATTGAAGAAGTTATAGGTCTTCTCCAAATAGTATTGATTTTATACATTTTCATCATAACCAGCTCTAAAATTCAAGTGTCTTACATTCGTATTCAACACATTTATCAGTTATACATATTAAATCAGTCGCAAGCGCAACTCTTGGATACGGAAATCTTTATAAGACCTAGCAAATATAGTTTTATCAATCATTGAAATCGTTTGAATTTATAATCGATAGAGTTTGAAAATCACGTAAAAGTTCACATTAAAAGAAAAACTAGCTATTTCAAAAAGCTGTTTGAGTTTTTAAGCACAAGTTTACGGGCCTTGAGCGTGGAGACCGAATCTAGAAATTCCATAACGAAAATAACCTAACACTGCGCATGCGTAATCCAGCAAAAGATGCAATAGCTTTACCGCGGCTATCCTGAGTGCCACACGTCTATTTTTTTTCTCATTAGGTATCATTTTCCGACTTCCTGTGGAATGTGTCTATGTCTTCGCGCCTGTCAGTCGAGTCGACAGACAAACCGACGTATTTAGGTGAACTAAAAAATATGATTGGTTTATTAATAGTAAGTCATAAACGGGGTGCTCTTCATATAATGGTAAAAAGTGTGTGATTTAACAATAACTTCAGGTTTGAGCTATATCTTGATTAAAAGTACCTTGAAATTTATAAGCATGTCTATGCCGTTGTGTGATTTCATATATGTAGATAGTTTATAGCTACTAACTGACTGGCACACAACTCGATCGGATGATTATTATTTTGATAAATTAATTTCGTTATGCAATTCCAATAATGCTTAAAACATACTATTATAAAGTAAACTTTTAGTCAAAACTTATATAATATATAACATGTTGTGAAACACCTTGTATAACCCAATTAGGATCCATTTCTCATAATTAGCGGAAAATATTTATTTGAAAGGAAATTTTCGACGTAAAAATATCAGTTTTTCACTTCAGACGTCGCCTACTAATTAAGACTAATTTAAAAAATGTTATTTATGTATTATAAAGATACATAATAATATGTTTTTGTGTTGCCAAATCGTATAGCAATAATGCATGCGATATTATCGCGCGCAGTAACAATAAATGGGCAGCTTTGGGCAACCAGTGGTTTCAAGCTTTTAACTTTAAAAAAAAATGCTGGACAATCCACACAACATCATTTAGCCCCAAGCTAAGCAGAGCTTGTGTTATGGGCACTAGAAGACTGACATACGTAATACAATACATTACACAGATAGATATTTTTTTTAATTATAAATACCCAGAACACCCGAAATAAATATTTGCAGATCATACAAACATTTATCCTAAGGCTCGAATCGAACCCGCAACCTCCGCGTCAGAGGCGGACTTTCGTCCGCCGCGCCACATCGGTCAAATACATTGGTACTAACGGAACAATAAGATCATTTTTTGGATTAGTATCATTAACGAAGGCTCCAGAAGCAACTTTGAACACACCGAAGACATCTGCAAGACAGATTCATACGATTGCCCAAAATTCTGCAATGCACATGGACGTGAGAACTAAATAATTTATTTTTAAAGAAAGGTTTATATTTTTACTACTCTCTTTGCTGCAGAAAACATGTGCACGGAATTTTCAATTGTTTTACAAAGTTGTAAAATCAAATCTGGTTTGCTGGTTTATATGTATTGTAGGATTAAGGAAGGAAGTTATTGTGCACGTGTATGACGCATTTATTCACGTCATTAGTCCCTGGAAACAAAAATAATAGCAAATAAAACAATACTTATAAATTACTTTACAAAGACTAATATGTATTAGAAAATAAACATATTATATTCACAAACAAACTTACGACTATACAGTATTTACAAAATGTACATAGTCATACAAAATACATAAGAAACAGTTGAGCTATCTACAGACCGTTGCAAACGATCTATAGATAGTTCAACTGATCCAAATCAGTACCAATCGGAAGCGTACCCAAGACACTGGCTGCATTGCCGCGCTGAAGACTAATTAATTAAATATGCTTGATTAAACAATATTTAATACGATATACAAATTCAACAAAATTCCTATCTATGTTCTATAATGCTTTGGAATATAAAGTTAACTAGAAATTCATCAGTTGTGGTTGAGTAGATCTTATTTTGTGGATAAAAAAAAGACGTGTGGCACTCAGGGATTGCCGCGGTAAAGCTATTGCATAGCATTTTTGCTGGATTACGCATGCTCAGTGTTAGGTTATTTTCGTTACGCAATTTCTGGATTCGGTCTCCACGCTCAAGGCCCGCGATAGAAGCTATGCAATAGCTTAAAAATTACAGTAGTTAGTAGTTCTTTTTATTGCATAGATCGGACTCGGTGGCCCTCTTCGGAAAGACCTACGTCCAGCAATAAAACGGATGTCTAGAAGTAGATCTGTCGATAGGTTGAAGATGATGATGATGGTGTGTAGTACCTGGATGCGATGATCACATGATCTGTGACGACACACGTGCATGCAGCTGAGCACACACGTGTGATATCCTTCAACTTATACGTTATCAATTAAATCTAATACACATTTTTCATCTCACTCTTTATATCTAATTAGTCAGCAACAACAACAACAAGCTTTAGTTCTAATATTTTTTAAAAGATATAAATTCAAAGATATACCATAAACATTCATATTATGTAATGTATTGTATTAAGTAGTCAGTCTTCTAGTACCCATAACACAAGCTCTGCTTAGCTTGGGGCTAGATGATGTTGGGTTGATTGTCCTGCATTATTTATTATATTAAAACTTGTCTAATATATAACTACGTACATTGATTAAAAGTGAAAATAATATTAGATAAGTGCTACAGTGATTTATATTTTTATTTAATTAAATAGGACACTCAACCCGGGTGCAACAAATCATATAAATATATACTTTTTAAAGTTTAGAAAAAATATCTGCAACAGATATTATAGAAAATTTTATACTTATACAAAGAATTCTGTCCCAACCTACTGCATAGTAACAACCAGCACCAAATTATCATAAACAAGAAATTAAATCCAGTACACGGGCACTAAGCAGTTTATAAAGTGTTAATTCATAAGTGAATATACTATTACTCACACAGTTACAGCGTCATAAAGATAAGTGCTGATTATATTGTTAATCATATGCCTAAATTGTGACGCGAACACCTCCAATTAAATTTTAAGTACGAACACCTGCATGCACTCACTTTATAGGTCATACTCAGTTTTTTGACTTCGCTAATTTAGTATGAAGCGTAGGCAAGATAATGAACGTAAGTATGACGAATAAGATTTTTCATAAACTCTGTCAGAAGTTGAATATTAAAACGTTTGGTTAGGTAAATAAATAATGCTGGACAATCCACACACCATCATCTAGCCCCAAGCTAAGCAGCAAAGCAGAGCTTGTGTTATGGGTACTAGAAGACTGATATACCTAATACAATACATTACATATACATATTTTTTTATTATAAATGTAAAATACCCAGAACACCCGTAATAAATATTTGCAGATCGTACAAACATTTATCAAAAGGGAATCGAACCCGCAACCTCCGCGTCGCAGGTGGACCTTCGCCCGCCGCGTATCATAAGATAAGTGCTGCATTTACACTGACTTTGCATTTACGTCAAATTTCACTTTCTATAGATAAGGTTTCCATTTGATTCTATTTACAATATTTTCCATTGTTCCTATGCCTGCCTAAGTATTTTAAGTTGTTATCAGTTGCTATCAGCAGTCCCATATGCCAGGGCGTCGTTTAGCTGATAGCGTCACCGCTAAATGTGCCACGCAGATTTGCAACACCCACTATTCACTAATCTACAAGCTTCCTCACACGTGCACCTCATGGGAACCTGCAGGCCATATGTTTTGCGAACGTTTTACAACTAGCTTCCTAAAGAAAGGTGATCAACAAATGCTGGCCGAACTTCCGTCGAACGGGGGCAGTAAAACGCTTTGTTCACATTATCGTGGAAACAAATATGACATCTGGTGTTGCCTGTTATCACCCGCACAGCTGTTCGCGTCATTAAACAAATGGAAAACTCAAGAATGTTGACAAATAAAATAAAAAGAGAGTTTAACTAGAGCGTTAGAATATGCTGTACTAGACAACTGCCAATTTCTGCATTAGCTTGATCTTGTAACGTAAAGTAGACAATGGGAGAGAGAGTGGCGTTTAGATGGGCATTTGTCTACAAGCTTTGGTCAAAAATAACAGCTATTTGACACGTACAAATGAGTGGACGGACTGACGGCCGGAGCCTGCGGCCGGACACCTGGCGCAGACGACAAATCATGCTATGACGAATGTCTGCGTATTCCACTCGCTCATTACACTAGCTAAATACATCGTGACACTGACATTAGTTCTTTGTCGAACACTTTAACCGATAACTTTACATCAAAGACTCGATCTTATAACAAATTAAGATGTGTCTGCAGTAGCTTGGTCCAAAACTTTTTGTACAATGTTCACTTTATACATTGAAGACGCTCCTACATTCATAAATACTTGCATCATACCATCATGTGATGTGGTGCCAATAATGTGGCACGCCTTTACCGACTTTACTCGATTGTCAACACAAAACATGACATCATTTCAAACAATTCATTGTGGTTTAGCCGCACTCGCAGAATCATTCACAAATATTTTGAACATAAGTAATAAGTCACTCAATTCTGCTTAAAATGTTGTTCCAAATTTTTGTGTCGTATCAATTAATTATTGAGATCTTGATGTTGATTAATTGTAAAAACACGGCTTGAATTGTCAAGTTTTAAAGTGTCATATTTATGTCAAGATATTTAACCTTATCTTGTCGGAAAATAAGTCATAATGGAGGCCAGATGTGCGCTCAGCCTTTTGCAGTAAAGTGTCACAAGTGTGCGTTTACCTTATCGCCATGATCTAGTTCCTACTATCTGTTCATTAGCACTTGTGTTGGGTTCTATTATACATCTTTCAGTTATTTATGAAGTTATTTACCAATTTTGCACCTGCACTACCAGCTGTGATATATTTTTAGTTAATTAGTTTCTTATGATAAAAAAATTAAAGTTCCATGAACCTTATTTAAGAAACCTTGCATTACGTAAACGGCACTTATTAAATAGTTTTAAGGTGAGAATGCGATTCTAAGAGGTAATTTTTATAAAGATGTGTATTTTATGTACCTACCTATATTATGAAAATTCCAGGATCAGCATACATAGATTTTTTGATGAATAACCGACATAATTATATACGTGTAATGTTAGTATGTTTGGATTTATAAAAATATACTTACTTACTAAAAAAGACGTGTGGCACTCGGGGACTGCCGCGGTAAAGCTATTGCATAGCATTTTTTGTTGGATTACGCATGCACAGTGTTAGGTTATTTTCGTTACGGAATTTCTTTATTCGGTCTCCATGTTCAAGGCCCGCGTTAGAAACTATGCAATAGCTTAAAAACATTAATAACATGAAATTCTAACGAAAGGGTCCAGAGCAGAAATAAGACGCATATTAATGATTGTAACATGAAAAGACTGAATAAAAGTGACCCTAATCAAAGGTATACCTACAGTTTACAAAGTATTACAACTAATCCGGTTCTGAGACGTATAGAATTAAATTATGCAAGTAATAAAATCCCATTCTGTATCACAAAGCGGCCTCGAGCACGCAATTTCTCAAAACATTGTCGCGTCATTTTTCATTGCATCAATCAGGCCGCTTGTGTGGACAGGGCTTTATCCTTTAGGGTTGCCACTAGAATGATTTTTTTCTTGATTTCGGAAACACTGTTACTAAAAAGCTGCAAATAATTTGCATGTAAGCCCTTAAACTTGCACACGATTAAGTTTACGCAAAGTTGTATTAAATCTATTAAAATGGTATTTGGTCTACTGTATTGGTGTACGAATCAAAATCTTTAAGTAAAAATGTTTGTAAAAAGTGTTTCCAGCATTTCTTACTATTATATGAAGCTGTGACATCCTTGATAACACTTGCAGGGTTGTCTCATCAACTGTTAAATAGAGTGTGAGCCAATGAATATTTTTATTGACGCGTCTGACGAGTTTACGTTGGATCATCGTACATCGTACTAGGTCTCTTCACTAACGACCCGTTCCATTGATTCATTATTTTGAACTCTATCACTTTACAATACAATTGAGTTTTGCAATGAACTGTGTGGCCAAGTAAACATAATCTCAACATCGCCAGGAATAAAGTCTCAAATAAATATCAGTGTAACTGAACGAAAGTCATCAACGCGGCATAGGAGATTGCGGACGATAAGTTTCTTCCTTGCATTTCTTATGCAAATATTAACACAATGTTGGCATCATTAATCAGGTGAGATGCCAGGGGACTTTGAATGTGACCAGATGGACAGTATTGTGAGATGAGCTACATTCGAGACAGATATCAATCAAGCATGTTTATAGAACATCATGTTTATTCTAGGGTAGATTGTAAGGGCTTTCTGAGTAATGGACACATGAAGATTGATATAAATGAGATAATTTATTTAAAGTTAGTAGGTTAGGTAGGGTAAGATAAGGGCACAATAAAAAGATGTGACCTGCGTAGATCCGATTGTCATAAAGTTGATTAAACGAGTTTTATGACTACTACCTAAACCTTATACCAATAACTTTTGGGAAATTAAAACCATATATATGTATAAGTACAGTTAATTTAGGTAAATCATGTTTCTCACATATTTATTACAACTGGTACGGTAAATAAACTTGAAATAAAGAAGCTATTTACGGCATTTATTATTGTACAATCCAAAAAAAACCTTGGAAAGTTATTTTTGCAGAATACATCTAATGGACCATTATCATCATCAACCTACTGTCCACTGCTGGACGTAGGTCTCTCCCAAGACGCGCCACTGAGCCCGGTCTTTGGCTCTTCTTATCCAGTTTTTGCCAGCTATACTCCGATGGACCAACGGCATGTTTTATTAATGTTGCAAAAAAAAACGAGGAACGCTTATCTTGTTCATTATATCACAGCAGTGGGTGTTCAGATTTTAATGAAATGATATCACTAACCAACTAATCTTTGTTTGCTGTCACAAAGTCCCCAATATGGCACATTGTTTCTTATCACTTTAATTACAAAAATACCAGCTGTGCTGTGACCGAAGATTTGTTTACCTTAAAACGTAAAATAAAATAAATAATGCTGGACAATCACCACAACATCATCTAGCCCCAAGCTAAGCAGAGCTTGTGTTATGAATACTAGATGACTGACATACTTATATAAAATACCCAGAACACCCGGAACAAATATTTTCAGATCGTACAAACACATTTATTCCAAGGCGGGAATCGAACCCGCAACCTTCCGCATCGCAGGCGGACCTTCGCCCGCCGTGCCACATCGGTCGTCGATGTAACCCTTGTTATCGTGTATTGTGAGCACTCACAACAATTTGTGCCTACTTATGGAAACAAGTCACAATATTGAACCAACAGTTATAAAAAAATGCCACTAAATGGTGGCATGTGCTTCGCAGATTCCAAAAGTCGTGAGATATCCTCAGCTTTGTTAAGTTTCGGTAAATGTGTTGAACAGTTAAGCTGGACAAAAAAAGTTCTACAGCAAATGTGTTCTGCTAGAGTTTATTATAAGCAAATACTTCAGAATAGCATGACCATAAATATAAATATTAACAATATTGTACTCTGAAGAGATATTTAAACAATTATTTTATTTATACAAGAGTGAAATTATAATGCTGTGGACACGTGTTAGATTGAATTTGAAAAAACATAATTCCATAAAAAAGCTCTTATTTTTAAATACTTGGCAGAAAACACGATTTTTTTGTGTGTTCCTGCCGCAAAAGTAAAGTAAAGTAAAAAGATTATTTATTCAATAAAATCACAAAGATCATTTAGAATCGTCTAAGTGATTCTAGGTGCCAGTTACACGCGACCAGAGCCTAGAAGAACGGACAAAAAACTTACGGCCTGGTTCTTTTATATGATCCATCTTACAAAGAATTACAATTAAACTAAATTGCGGTGACAATTTAACTTAGTAAATCAATTTAACTAACAAAGCATCATTATGCTTGCATTGTTGTGTTCCATTTTGGATACCGCCAACACATGAAAATGAGACTAAGAACATTACGTCTAAGATAGATGGACGCGGTGGGATCTCTCTGCAGGATACGTCCTTAATTGCCGCTTGGTTATAGAGGTTGCCACTTATAAAATATAGAAGCCATATTCTTCTTTCATTACTTATTTAAAAACAAATGATGAGAGATGGACGCGGTGGGATCTCTCTCAGGACACATCCTTAATTGGTTATAAAGGTTGCCACTTACCATAAGATAGAAGCCATATTCTTCTTTCATTACTTATTTAACAAATTATTTTTCATACCAAATTCTAAGATAAGATAAGATAAGATTTTTATTCATAATTATTATTATAGGTCAGATTACATTCAATTAAATATATTATACAACTAGGTAAGTTCATTTTTAATCATTATTCAGTTAAACAAAGCACATTATTTAAATTCTAAGAATTCATTAAAACTATAAAATGTTTGCTCGACAAGCCAGCGCTTTAGGCGCTTCTAAAATGAAGCCATGGTTGGTGCTCCAGTGATGGCATCTGGAATCTTATTGTCTAAGGCTAGTTCTCTTGCAAGCTGTTACTATAAACTAGTGAAACACGTGTTCATATTAATTGCTGGCAGTAAAGTAAAATAGGAAACAATAAAACTGAGTCGAACACCTTTACGATACAGTTGTAGCGAGTTGGGCGGGCCGCCCTCGCCGCCCTCGCCGCCCGCCCAGCTACCGTCAAATACAATACGCGTGTCAATGTAGACTTTGAAACCACTTAAACACCGTATTAGTTTTCAATACTTGATGAAGAATAACTTGATCAAAAACAAAAAAATAGGTATATTATCGTTTATTATTTAAAAAAATATTAAACGATATAATATCTGCTAAATATAAAATTACTCTTTGATAAAAATCAAAGAATAATTTTGTTTTTAGCAGATTATTATTTTTTGAATTAACAGCAGACATTTATTCACAAACAAACTTACGACTATACAGTATTTACAAAATGTACATTGGCATATAAAATACATACGAAACAGTTGAGCTATCTACAGATTTTTTGAATGAATTAAAATTGGTGCAAATAAAAATATAGATATGCAGATGAATTATTGTTTAATGTTGATTACATACCTACAATGGAGAAGCTCGACTCGTCATCATTATAATTATTTCAAACCATATGTACGAGTACCATAATCGACAAACCCTAACAAAGACCCTTGTTCTATCCACATGGAGCTCGTCGAAGCTGCATGTGCCAAACATCTGAAACCGTTCCCTTTCAGGGGGGCTATCCAGCAAGGGGAAACTTGCGTGACCGAATATCCTTTCAGTTGCAGTTCAGTTTCGATGAGTTTACTATATAAATTCATCAGTATTCCGTGGCATTTTTGTGGACTGACGTGACTGAGCTTTATAAAATTATGACTGAGCTGTTAAAAATGACGTCAATGCCGCGGTTTAGTACGTGGCCTACCTGATTTGAGCATGGCCTACCTGATTTAAGCATGACCTACCTACCTGATTTGAGCATGGCCTACCTGATTTTTCGTTAATTATATCAAACGGTATGAAAATCGATCATTCAAAATATCAATAAAAGACGAAGAAGAAAACTGAACTGCAATTTGATCAAATAACAGTTCAAAAACATTTCAGTTGTCAGGATACCGCCCCAGATGCGGAGCTAAAACAGATTTTGAGGGAGGAAGTGGCACGTTGATCGTTCTAAACATTACAATTTTATCTGACTTCCATATGACTTTGTTTAACTGCGTAAAGTTCTACATGAACTGTGTTTAAATTTTTTGTTGTGTTCATTTGACACGAAGAAGAAGAAGGCTATGGAAGGGAAATAAATCATCAAATATGTATCAGGTTTTTGCGTGTTTGTATTACCTACTTGACTGTTAGCTAGTAACATAATGAACTTCTACAGCTCTAAGAGCATGCCGGTGTAGTCCATGTATTTAGCAGAAACACACATTGTTGACGTTGATTGAAAAGAGGTTCAAATATTAGCATTTCATTAACTCAAGGGATTATAATTAAAAACTTTTTATCCATACCCCGATAGGTAGGTACATGTGACGCTGCGGACCTGCAAAATTTGTGATGTTGCTTGCTTTATACCATCCTCTCAGTCGTGCTGACTTTTTCTACAGGAAAGACAATGTCCTCCCACAAATATAAGGTTAAAATTATATTGCTCTAATTATTTATTGTATTGATAGCATTCAAAAGTTTTATTATTGCAATAAAAATGCACTAAAATAGCCAATTTATGTTCTGGAGATCCACCTTCGTGAGAAAGCTCTTCCTCATGTTATCTGTAATCCATGGTTATCTATGATACGCCCATCGCTTGCACTGCTTTGAACCAAATTCGTAATAAAAAGTGTTAGTTTATTAGGGCGTTTGCATACATGCGGGCAGCTGCGTCCACAGCTGCGATTCGCGGTGTGAAAAGCTCTGTACTGCGATTCACATACGGACATCTGTACCGAGATTTTGTAGGGGAGCTGTACTAACACCTTGTTAAAAACAGCCCTTACTGGCTTTTCTGAAAATGTCCCAGAAGAGCTGAGCGTGACCTTGATACTTCCAATGAGAAAAAAGCTGTACGTATAAGTCGTTCAGTTGGTGTTACTAAACCTTTTCTTGTAGAAACTGCTTGCTAGCTGAAAACATGCTAGATTTACTAGCTTTCCTGAAGATAAACATTGGCTCAATACACGTATTACTGTGATACAATCATTTGCTTCTCAAAAAGGAGGTATCTTAGCTCAGGGAGGTAAATTGCTCTGTAAAATTGTATGAAGTCTGGAACTAATAGTTTTTCTCATAAGATCACAATCAACCTAGTCAAATCTATGATTCTATTACGTAAGAGTTCTATTGCTGTGCGAAGTATTTTAAGACCACTTAAATTGATTGTACCTAAGCCAATCAACACTTCATTATTTTCGTGATAAATTTCTGCGAGTTAATTGAGCGAGCGAAGATCCTAGAGTAAACTTCAACAAATCAGCGTCGCATGTTTGCATGGCCGTTTTTTTTTAATACAGTGAAAACCTCAGTTCGAGGCGAACTAGTAATAATGAGTTTGTATGACTTGTGCTCAAGAGACGTTTGTTTTCTCTAAAGCTAGTTCCATTCAAAATACGTCTCAACAATGTAGCGCAAAAGACTGTTAACAAAAGAAAGAACTTCACAACCCCTAACACGCTTTATTAAGAGATGAAAAGAGTACACAAAATATACCAATATTGCCGTCAAGTCGATCACAATGCATCGTATCGCATCATCTGCAATTAGGGTCACGAATAATTGACGCCAAAGGTTTGGGGCGTTTCTTTCACCATAAAAACCGACATTCATAAAACCCTCATAAGTGAATCAAGATATCGTGCCCCGATGCACCTGGCTTTCACCCCGAGCTTGGCCTATTTTATTATCAAGGTACTTGAAAAAATTCAATAATACTTTCCACGGCTCATTGGTTTCATGAATGGGGCCTTATTCTGCTGGTTGTGCGATTTCGTCATGCGATTTCTTTATTGTTTCTTCAAGTTTGTTTTACTGATAGCGATCTTCGTAACTGATATTTCGTTTAACGTACGATTGCAAAATCGTATTTATTTATTTTTTATTTCTTTACTAAAAAACTCATTCTTCTTTTCAGTTTGAAGTCATGAGTGTGGTAAGATTCTCACATTTCCACAGAAAAAAAGTTTATTGAAGTATTCATGTAATGTTGCAAAACAAACGACTTTACACACCACATCCTGTGATGCTCGATAAAACACCTGTACATTATGTTTTACGATCTATTCAAAAGAATGCTCAGATCTAAGAAAAGCAATCATCTACGAATGACCAATGACGTCATTGAACATCCCGGGAATAATTAATTTAATATGAATCTAGCATTTCTTCCTGTACTTACAGTTTATTTATTTTTTACACTTTTTAATAAAAAGTAGAGGAAAATCCCAAGTTTGATTTCCCTATTTGATTCGTCTTATACAAACTACCTCACCTACAACGTTAAAGTACATACCTACACGCCTAGATATATTTAAAATGCCTATAAAAAAGAGCTGATATAAGCTAGCCATAATTTACAATTCGTTCCCATTAATCAAGTACGCGATTAGTTCTGCTGCCAATCTCGTCCATATCATAATCCAATATCCATTCATCAGCGACGAATGAGCAATGCGAATCCAGCTAATGGTCCTATAGTTCCTTTATCGGAGAGTTAAGTGCCTGCACAATAGAGGCGGCTCCCACGCGTGTCACAACACCCCTATAACATTTTATCAACCGATTTACCCAGACCTTCCTTACCTCCCTGACGAGATACAAAAACGGAACAGCGCGGGGGATTTGTTGTATAATGATGGGTCAAGTTATAATGGTTTAAACTCTGATGACGTTGCAAAGCACAGGGTGATCCTCTGATCTCCAGCATTCATAATAGTAACGATTGTGGGAAAATCGACACAGTTTTTGTTATAAATCTGTGGGAGTTTCGCTTTGACGTCACTGTAGGGCATTATAGGGCTTTGTTTTTCCCCCTTTTTCTCGAGCGTGAATGTTTAGGATTTCCAATAATCTATTTTTTTATCAGTTTTGGCATATTCTTATTGAAAACTTATGAGTTTAGCGAAAATGAGGAAGGAATGTAATTTATTACGTAAGTACTTACATAAAATGTGTAATATACAAAATTCAATTAAAAAATATTAAACAAATAATATCAATTTCATAGTTTTATGTTGTTTCAAAATACGTTAATGTAATTTGGATAAGTAGGTATACTTATTTTTTTTTTTATACAAACGCCATAAGTCAAGATTTATTGCATTTTCCAATGTTATCTTTTAATAAATATAAAAGTAACATAAAACCTAATGTAATTCACCCTCGCTTGCGCCATGTAAGCAAGCAGTCACGTGACCGGCACGCGACCCCCTCCCTTACCTCCCCCACCCCCGCGCCTTCATTACTACGATTGCTTGGTATTTGTTCACGGGACACGCACGTGGACGGACGTGTGCATTATTAAATGCCTTTTACGCTTATTGGGAATTAAAAATCCCCCGCCTTAATGGTTGTCACGTTATGATCGCTCGAATAGGGTTGATAAACTTCAGTTTTCATTCTTTATTATACAGATATGAACAGTCCTAGCATTTGTCATAAAAATTAAGTCTTCAAATGCTTCGTTCCGGAGTGACTGTTATCATCAAACATACAAAATTTATAAATAAATAAATATCCACGGACATTTCACAAATAACACCCTATCCCAAACGAAGCAAAACTTGTTTATAAACATAAAAATTGCTATAAGAACTGAACTGCAAATTAGCCTTGTAGGGCAGATAAAACTAATAATATGTTAAATTGAATTTAACAAAATGTTACAAAATAAATAAAAAAAAGCGGATAAACTGTTGGTTCTAACCTAGTTTTATTACATCTATGTACACAGTTAAACAATAAATACATTCTTATTCTTATAGCGACAAAGCCTTCAAATCTTTCATACTATGACTATGAAAGTATATTTTTAATTCCAACATTCTTAACCTATGTTATTTTCATTAAAAAACGATATCCAATCTTCAGCTCGTTCACCTCTCATTAGGAACTGACCCACGACCTTTGCCCAAAAGGCTCTCACGGTGCTTCTCACAGGAACCGACCCAAGTCCAAGTTTCAAACCAAATTATGCCGAAGAACCACAGTTTACTTACCATGTTCTCACGTTTGATGCATGCCTTTGTAATTTTCATATTATACTTTAGTGAAAGGAGATTGTCCACTAAACCAGAACGTAAAAAAAAACTGTAAAATTATTATCGGTTGAATTAATCGGAACGTTTTATCGGATAGTTTAATCTAGACGGTTTTAACAGATAAAGATGTATTTATGATGTATAAACATAGTATAACTATGTTCTAATCTAGTGGTTTAGGGACGTATAAAGTCAGTAAAATCTGTTATTGTAATTCTGTTTACATTTGTTATATTTTATTCTGCAAATAATGCCTAGGGATTCATATAGTTGATTCGATAAATGTTTTTGTTCTATCCACATAATGTGTTTTAACACATTCATATGTTGTACGGACAAGTTCAGTCGATATGAGCCTTTAATTTATTTCATTATATTAATCTAGGCCTGTTTCCACAGTATTGATTTATTTAATGAGTATTAATAGTATGCCTTGTATTTTTTGGCTACAAATTATTTTACTTTTTAATTATCTTTTTAAATTGAGACATCGGAATAATCATTTTGTTAACAAATAATGTAGAAGATATTTCGTTATTTTTTTCTTTGATTCTTTGCCGCGTTTTCACCGTTCCTATTGTGATTCTAATGGTTCCTTCATAAGACTTTTCCCTTTAAATCTAAAATGGAAAACAGCCAATTGCTTTTAAACCGCCGCTAATTATCTCATTAATTTACAAGTGTTCCGTTACTATTTAATCAGTCGGCGGGTTTCTTAAGGTAATGCACTTGTAATTACCTCACCTGTTTAGCATGTGATTGATTACTTATAGAGCTTGAATACGGAAACATGACTGGATTATTTCTATCGATTGACAGTTTTAAAACATGTTGTAGCAAATGGTTAAAACAAAAAAACTAGTTTTATATATATTTTTTACAAAACGTAATTAAACCGACTTCAATTGACAAGTAGGTACCACATTTTTAGCATAACTTAAAGATTACATTTATATTATAAACATTACAGATTACTGATCTCAATCAAATTTATTTGGGGGCACATAAAACAAAAAAGAAATTAATATTAAATTAAATTATATTTAATATTTAATTAATATATTTTATAGACAATTTAATATAGTTAAAAAAATAATGTAATATAATTTAATTTATGTAATTTAATATTTATTATATTTAATTATAATATTTAAAGGAATCTAGTAAAATCACGATCGTTTCTGCGAACGCAGTCCACCCCGCTGTGCGCATGCGCCGGCAAACCATCAAGTGGTAATTACCCCGACCTGTGACCTGATCCCACGCCGGTTCACACGAGCCTCGCCGCTTCCCATCGGACCTGAGAACTTCAATCCAAGGAATTTCATCAAGCTATATTTTTCAAAACTACAACACCCGCTATAAGACGGTTGAAAATGTCATCGCTTTAGTTTGGAAAATAATACAAGGAAATAAGACCAAAAGACTACAACAGATACTCAATGCACGGACCAAGAAAATGTACTCGTTTAAAAAAAGGTAATTCGCAGCGATTTTTAGAAATGAATGACACAAGATACAAGATTAACAAAAAACAAAACACGCTTTTTATTTCTTTTTTTTAAATATGCGAATACCTGCAAGTTAAATCAGGCTGATGACAGTAAAACCTTTCTAAAGAATCCAAGTTTTAAGTACCAAGATCGTGTTCGCCTTAAATGTAAACATGGTGTACTTAATTGTATGTTATGTGACCTCATGCGTATCCCACTCATCTTCAACTGATGCTATGATTGCTGGGTACCGAAAGATTATTATGTTCTGCGAAGTTGAGATCTCACAACAAGATATTACCATCCAACACCTTCAAATGAACGTAAAGCAGCTATGTAATCAGAGCTATACGAGATTAATTTTATATATGGCAACATGTATAGCGAGTAGATACACAATTCTTACGTGTCCCTATTGTCAGTTTTCGATCAAGCGATAGTTCAAGTGCGTGCACATTCAGTCCACAAATAGCAAAGTCGATATTAGAAAGACACGTGCCGCCACGCGCCGGAAAAGCGCGTAATGAGCCCAAGCCCTGGAATACATAACAGATAGTATGACTGCGCCATAGAATAGCCAGTAGTCAGTACGCCCGCACCTGCATGGCACGAATTAAGGGATTTCTCGCGCCCTCCCGTGGGAGCGGAGGGAAACTCACAACCCACGGATAGAATGTTTGCTTTGTCAATAGAGAGTGACGGCTAGCCAATATAGCGAGTTTATGGCCTAAGGCTGGCAAGCATATTGAGTTACTGATTGTATTGTGCGAGTACAATGCGAGCTCAGATATTGCTGTCTTGTTTGCGAATTTATCTCACGGAAATTTCTGTAGTCTTATTAAAACAGAAAGAGCGTTATTTGGAGGTTAAAACTGAAAAGAACTCATTGTTAATGATAAAATGACTGAGTATGGTCCAGCTGATAAAATATTTTATCTGTGTCTTTAATTAAGATGGGTAATTCATTTAACCGTGTTGATAAATATGAAAAATAGGATAACTGCTTCACAAAGTCAATGATACCTCAAAAATATAATCCCATGTTATTATGTTTATCGCCATTAATCTGTGTTTTTGTGCATTTAAACAAGGAGTTTATACTATAGTTTAGGGGTGTCCCAAACCGCATTCACACAATGGTTCCGTATCAGTGCAGTATTAGCGATCAAACGGGGTGCCCCGCGATGGGATAGCCGCGCGTGTAGCACTCCCACGACACGCGCACAGTGTGGACCCACCCTAGCAGTATCTAATGAGAATACTCAGTTCAAACAATGGGTTTAATAAAAGTACTAATAAAAGTCTATTATTAACATCTGCTATTATTAAATCCTTTTTTTAATATTAAAAGCTTTTTAAAAAAATATTATTAATAAATATTTTATTACGTTTGATACAGCAATACAGCAACGTAGTCATAACGTTACGTTGGTCGTAAAAATATCAAGAAATTACGCGAATAATTAAATAATTACAAATATTCACATATAATACCACAAGAGCTTCAAAATTATCGGGTATTTCCCGATAGGTTCGTACGTCGCCAGATAATTTTGAAGCTCGTGTGGTATTCGGGGATTATTTTTCCGTCCCAAATGTCGGCCAATAGAATTGCACCATGAGACGTATTAATGGGAACATTTCCTTTGACTTTTTTATCGATGGTGGACAGAGAACAAACTCCAAATCGACTCATTTTCATGCAAAATCTCCAATTTTCACAATTGAATTCAACCTGTCAGTTTGACGTGTTTGGATCATGTTTTGTTTTTTATATATAGCAACGACCAGAGAAAATTTTCAAAAAATTATCAGTATAATACCATGTAGGTTGTACCACGTGACGTCGAATGTTGCAATTCTATTGGTCGATATTTGGGTCGGAAAAATAATCATGGACATTTCACCCATCACACTCAAGTCTCAAACTAAGCAAAGCTTGCACTATAAGGTTAAGACTGCTGATAGAATTATATAGTTGAGTTGTTATATAGTTAAACAATTAATTGTTGTTGGAGTTATTAAAAATATTTACATAAGTACGTTTTGGTGTTCCAAAACTACCTTCAAAATCGCCAGTACCGGAAACAAATAAACCCCAAAATAATTACAACATCTTATTTGTTGTTACTAATTTCACACTTCAATACTGAAAGCTCTTATAGAAAGGGCATTTATTACACCTGCAGATTCAAAATAGCCCATTTTTTGTATCGTTATAAAAACGCCAAACGATTGTCGTCTTAAAATTGTAAAGGTGTTTATATGATGCTTAATTTTTCTTGTCTCGATTTTTTTTGTCTGGTTTTTAGGGTTCCGTTGATTTAAACGATTCAAAAATCGTTACTTATCTCTATGCCCAAATGAAATTGTGATCAATATTTATTGAGTGCGCGAAACGAATGAAGATTTTAGTGAAATTAGTTTCTTTGTAAACTTTCGAAGCGTTGATTTTGGTGATTAAAAGGGAAAAAATGTTTTAGGCTCATACCCAAGGCTTAGTTAAAATCAGTAACCAGTAAAGCGCGAGCTTTTATTCTGTCCAGTTTCAATGACTTTGCAGTTCAAGTTAAAATGGCAATTCGTAATACTGTAAAATCAAACTGATTTGCGATGTTAACCACAACCTTATATTGTAGATTTTGCAATACTTAAATTAGTAATGTTTAGTTAAAAAACGGTTCATTTATTTATTTATTTTTCCCTAACCTTTCGTCCCACAGCTGGGCAAAGGTCTCCCCCAAATTCATCTCTGCTTTCCGCTTTCGTCCATATATAAATACAAAAATTAGTGGTCCAGAACCCTGTGTTGTGTTTCATCAGCATTATCAGCTCTTACCTGCCTTTTTTTTATGTCTCCACTATAACAAAGGAAACCTGTCTCCTAAGACAATATTCTGTCAATTGCACAGCAAGGTGCTTTTGATCCAAGATGTCAGAAAGGTCCGAACGTGAGGGCACAATACTTACACCGGTAAAACAAAATTGCAATCGTAAATTTAATTTCTCAGGTAGCCGTGAAGACACGTTTTGACGGATATGGTCAGTAACACTGTTTAAATCAAATCTTTGAATAAATCAGCCTTTATTTTGGTGGGAATTCGGTGTTTTTCATGGGATTTAGAAATATGTTATGGACAATTTATTTTTTGTCTCTTAATTTACTGTTTCGATATCTATGGTCTAAACAAACATGAGATTAAATATAGTGAGTAGTTAAATATAAGCTCGCTAATTACTGTAACAGTAACTTTCAGTGCTTTTATAACTCAAGTTAAATTACAAATACATTTTTTTTTTACAAAAAAGAACAAACCGTCATCAACAAGACTAAAAACACATTTTTTATGATTAGTCTACACTACATGTATTATTACTTACATCTAAATAATCACAAGTCCACATTATGAAGTGTTATCTATCAAACAAAAAAATAATTATTCAAATTAGGTTCACAATTAGCGAAAAATCTAATACACAAAATAAAACATACTTGTTTAAAAATGTTGAAAGGAGAACCTCCTTTTTGGAAGTCGGTTGAAAATACAAACTAGGCAAAGTTACGTTAACATTTTTTGTTCTAAATAAATATGTTTGCACGTATATTGCACGTGTGATCGAACAATAGCCTCGGGCATTATAATAACATCACTACTTTACAGTAATATCCCATAAAACAAGTCCAGTAAAAAAAAAGAACGGTCCAAATAACTCAAAATGAAGCAATTCACTACCTGAGTTCTTTCCTCCCGCCTCCAAGGTGACTCCGCTTTTTGCGGCACTTGTTTTTTTATAGGCACCGTGTTATTATCACGATTCGGACTCTTGTGTGGTCGGAGTTTTATTAGGAAATCACATTGCAATTATAATATAATTATAGCAGTCCTTATATAGGTTGATTATGCTTGCGGTACTGTGAAATTAAATATTAAATGTAAACTTTATTAGTGCATGTTAAATATGCATGCATGCAGGTATTTAACACGTGTATACTCCCAGTAATGACATATGGATGCCAGACATGGGCCCTTACTAAAGCAAATCACCAAAGATTAAAGGTGTGCCAGCACGGAATAGAACGAAGTATCCTTAATATTAAACTAAAAGACAGGAAAAAATTAACAGAAATCAGGAAAACTACAAAAATTGAAGATATATCCACTAAAATACGAACACTAAAGTGGCGATGGACTGGCCACATGATGAGGACCAAAAATGCTAAATGGTCATATGACTGCACAGTGTGGTACCCACGAGATGGCAAGCGCAATAGAGGTAGGCAGTTCATGCGCTGGGAGGATGAACTTCCTAAAGAATGGCGGAGAACATGCAAAGACCGCACAAGTTGGAAGGCTCTGGAGGAGGCTTTTGTCCGGGGGACAACCTGACCAGAACACCGGTGTTAATTAAATATAAGTAATTATAATATTTACAGAATATACATTAAACTATTGTATTACTTTAAGTTATAAGGTCAGTGAATAAAAGCTTTTTTATTTTATTTATTTATTTATTTATTTATTAGTGCATTTTAGGGGGGAGCGCAGATGCCTATCATACAGGCTTTTTAAAATTTTGCTTATTACATTGTTTTATGTACTTTAGTTTGTTTGTAATTAATTTTAATTCAAATGTTTTATTCTTTATTGTACACAAATAAAACATAGAGAAAACACCTACTACTACTACTTTTTTTAATGTACTTACTTTTTTTATAATTCTATAGAGTTTTAAATCTCTTACAATGAAATCGGAGTATCATCAGATATTCATAACTAGGCAGTTGTCTTCATAAATGTTCTATAATGAAACATATGTAGTTTCTGAAAAGTTCTATTAAAACAATTTATGTTTTTCAAAGATCATTTACAAAACCCAAACAAACTGCGAAAGAAACCAATAGTTCTATTGAATGCTTATAAAATACCGCATTCATAAAAACATATCCAACCATTATAAACCGTTTTACAGACTAGTTGAATGCCCGCGAGTACGTCTATAAGGCGCATTTTATTATAAACTTTAAGAGCTTTGTAGTAAATAAACATGGAATTCTTGTTGAGCCTTGAAAATTTAGAAAATACACTTTTCATAGTAACCAAACATAGATAGAAAACACTATACCTACTGCACACCACATAATGTAAAATTAATAATTGAACAAGAAGAACGGCTTTGAGATATACATACAATAGGCGGTCTTATCACAATAAGCAATCTCTTCCAGACAACCTTGCTCCAATAACAAAGTGCAAAGATTTGAAACTGTTGTTAATCTATTTGATTTAATTTGTGTTTTTCGTTGGATGTAGTAATTAATAAATTAATAAATAAAATAATGCTGTATAATAATAATCTAAAAACTAATATACAATAAATCTATGACAGTATATTTTCGACTGTGCGTTCAGTCAAGCAGTGATGTAAGAATTTGTATAAATATTTTTTTCGTGAGCACAGCCTCCGTGAGAGCGCGACAAGTGGATGCCTTCACGTCGCGGGCCATTGTTCACCCCTGACTCCCCCCACTCCCCCTGCACTTGTTAGAATCCACGAGATTAGGTTATAGTTTGTACGCTACAATTTGATTTAAATTATAATTTGTTGGTTTAGAGATGAATAGCTGACGCCCGCGACTCTGTCTCATTATCGTTATATTTTGAATAATTCACATAAAGTGACTATTCACGCGGATGTATAAACTAAACTATTGTAAAGTAGGATTTTTTAAGATTCATTTATACCTACATAATTTTTGTTTCTTTCTATTTATATTTAGCTCATTAAGATAAAATACACATCATATGACTAAAACTGTTATCTTATTACCTAATTCATAAAATAGGTCCTATCACTGGTGTAGTTTGTAACAATAAATCATTTAGCTCAAATTGTGATACGGAATGTAGATAAACAGGTGCTCTAACAAATTAATAACAAACAAATTTTACGGACCCAGAAATAAACAAGAATACCGAGGACAAAGTGCATGTCACGAGCGCAACGGCCTTATTCAGGGCCGCCCAGCGCAGGCAGACGCGGCGCCCACAACGGCCGCCATGGGAAAAATCAGGCTTCGGCGCCCCCGCCCCGCGCGCCCATTGGCCGCACGACCCCGCCCCGCGCCCCACTAGCGCCCATAAATACCAGAACGACGCGCGCATCTCCTCATTCCTCACTCGTGACCCGCGCTACACGCACGCGTGTACTTTCTCTCAGTTCAACCCAGTGCTCGTGTTAAGTGTCACTTACAATGAAAGCGATAACAGCAGTGTGCGCGACCGGCGCTTCGGTCCCGGCGATTGCCAGCGGACGCATCCAGAGACATAGAGATGGCGAAAACGCGGAGATCCAGATGTACCTGTCAAAACTTCAGGACCTGGTGCCATTTATGCCGAAGAACAGGAAAATTTCAAAGTTGGAGGTGATTCAGCACGTGATCGACTACATTTGCGACCTGCAGTCGGCGCTGGAGAACCACCCCGCCATGGATCAGTTCGACGCGGAAGGCGCGCTGGCGGCGGTGGCTCCCTGCGTGGCGCCGCAGCCTCGCCCGGCAGCGCGTCGCCCGCTCGGACCTCGCTCCACGCCCAACACTATCCTCCACCAACAGACCTCAAGCCAAGAACACAGAAACCAAATGGTGAGTTTCAATACCGTCGATGTTTTTGTGAATGTCAAAGTAATGTTTTCTTTATGATGCTATACCTAATGTAAATCCCCAAAATGTATGTTTTTTCTTCCGTAACAAATAAGATACCAATCATTGCCACAGAACGGCTGCATGACGATTGTATGTAGCACATCTCCATAGAACTGAATTTTACTAAAGCCTGAATTTAAATGTCCATTTATAATTTAAACTAACAAGAACGTATAATAACTAAAAGCATAGCGTCCGAAATGCACACAATCTAAAATAGAAAGACAGCGTTGCATAAAAAGTAAATGGAATCGGTGATGTCGGTGTTTTTGCGGCGCGCACCTGCGTCGGTTTCGCAAGCGCGAAGGTAAAAGCGGGGATGCTGAGTTTCACAACACGTGGCGACATACGCATACCTACTGCGATAAACAAATTATTACATTACCTTCACTAAAAAGTTCTAGATATTCCATGTTCACAGTACCTAAACCTAGACTCTGAACTTTCTCCTAAGAGTTTCCATATTTGTTGACACGAAATTGATGAACATAAGTATGTCTATAGTCTCCTATAGTCATAACATCACCGAAGTTATCCATCGGTGGTAGTTGTATATAAGTAAACGAGCAGCAACTAAACCACTGTTCACGCATGCGTGACTGCTGCTTTGAATTTCAGCCTTGAAGCTCGGCCACCTGCACCGGCGCCGCGTAAATGTACTGACACACAATCTGAATATTCAACACATATTTATCTTAACTCTTAAAGCATTCCGGCATGACACCTGTGTGGTTGCCGTTTCGTATATATATTCATAGAACCAAATCAAAATCAAGGCTCGTCACAGAATTTAGCAGGAATTTGAGAAGGCGTTGTTGATGTGTTGGACGGACGGCACTCGGCAGGTGCATCTCGAAGGATTTATTTGTACGCCTGTGATTACGAGCCCCAGGCGCAATGCGCGCTCGTTAATACTTGGTCGCGCCACGTAAATTTTAATCACTGCCAGTTGTTGGAACCGAGGGAAATGTTCAAAACAAGCGTGATTTAGGAGACACAAGCTGGCCGTGTCAAATTCAAAACAACGTGAATGCCACAAAACGTGATTTGCACATGTTGAGCAGTTTAATTAATATGCAACACCCGCTCCGTACGAGCAGTTCAATATCATAATACTTACTTATGCAAAAAAAAAACTATTCCGCGATTTAAAATTATGCGCAGTACTCTTCACTTTTATTTCAACACGTAATCAATATATTCGAAATTATACGAATAGGTATAAGTGTTACATTAGCAAACAACAAGCCAACCGTTAATTAGCTTCGGGCGCCGGTGATACAGCGATAGCCGATATTTACTAATATGCCGCCTACTACTGGAATGTCGACCAATCAGGCAACATTCCTGAATACAAATGCGGAATACGTTCGCGCAAGGACATTCGTTGCGGATCTCTTAGTCTGTCGAAATTTGGTGGAGAAAAAACAATGCTAAAGGCGGTCGTGCTGCAATCTGATGTTCCGTGCGTGTCGTGAGCATTTCTCGAGAGTATCTTACGGGCCATCGCCGTGCCACCAACCTCCCGTCACGAGCATAAGCCACGGCTGCTATCGCGACAGTAATTGTTGCCTGCAGCTGTTCGCCCGAAGGCAATTGCGGGGCCGTGAGATCGATCATGAATTTTACTTGGTTACTTTAGAAACTGTTCACTTACTGTGAAAATAAATTTCTCTTCAAACGAGTTCAACTTTTTACATGCGCAAATGCCTACTTCTAGTTTGACTTATCACTCCAACCGTAATAAGCTGTTAAGTATCATAATGAGTATTGTTAGGCGTGTAATCCATTGCGGCGGCACCCCTGCATTAATACTCTACAAAGGGCTCCACCCTATTCATAATCATATCTTGTACTATTGATAGTTGATCAACAAATGATAAACATTTGTTTAGTCTTTGATAGAGAAAGTCACACGTCTTTCAATTACTGTTTAGTTACGGTACGTTAGTATGGGTTCGTTAAATGCCCGCATGTGTCTTTTGTGCATCAATTGAACGCCCCTCAGAAATCAATTGTTTCATTCCATGTCGTACAAAGAGATATCTCCGCGCTAGATCGGTACTGGTTATTGGATCCTGTTAGTTGCGTCGGCTTAGCGCCTACGCATCGTCCATCCGACAGGCGACACTAACGAGCCGCCAGGTGTCCGCCTGCGCCCACGCCGCGCCGCCTCGCTCCTCTGAATATCTTTGTCTCCACGCACCTCGCGCATAAATCGCACACGTGAAAGTTTTACGACCACCTTAACGCTTCCCCGAAGTAATAAACCTCAAGGCGAGTCACGACCTGGCTGACAATGCAGCACCGCCACAAAGTTCCCAGCGATACTCTGCACACGTGCAGTGGTTTTGCCAATAGATTGGATGAGTCGGATACCATCGACGACGGATCGATCGAGGGCATTGTGCGGGTAACGGTCGCTCACAGCTGCGTATGAACACACGTGACGGCGCCGGTGGCCGGATAGCTAAATAAATGCGATGAACAGAACGTACTATTCATTATCCGACCGACAATGCTCCTCTCATAAAGGGATTTCACGTGCGCTCCGCGAAGTCCCGATCCGTTCGGGACATGTGTGCTCTCCCTTTGGTATGTGTCCGTAAATAGGGTGTGGCCACGTGCGCCAGTTCAGCTGTGTCGCGGATGCGCGGACGGGAAGCAGTAATCCAACACTTGCTGATACTCGGAACATGAGCTGCAGCGGCTGCTAAACCTAGCTGATTCAAACTCTTTCTTGGTTGGAATCTCTAACGCAATTGATTAACCGTTTCAGACGTATTCAGATCCCAAGGCAACACATTCATCAATTTAGGGTTGCAAAACAACCGGTCTATTGTTCAGCCTAATAAATTAAAACAGTGTTGAAACAGAGCACATATGTGGTGACAGATGGCCGAACGCGGGATGTGCATGTGCCACCCGATATAATAATTTTATCGCAATCACTAATACGAGTAGCATCAGCCACCAAATGGAAGTCATCGTTTAATCTAATTAGAAAAAAAATGAATCAGGCTTTGAACATGCTCGTAATTATTATATCGATATTTATCAGCAGCACTGCTGCTGAGTAAATAGGTGCGTCAAATACGTAGACATATGCGCGCGCATCTGTGCAATGATTGGTAGCCAACCCTCGCTGATTAAATGCACTCACCCTCTTTAGCAAATCAAACTACCTAATAAAGACCAACCGTGCAATTTTCTTATTTGTATTTTCTTTTGTTACAGACACCAGAAAAGCAGAACCAGCCCGACAGGCCGTCATGCTAAAGTGCTTAGAATAGGAGAGACTTTAATTTATGGTAAATAATATACCTCGTATTGTGGCGGCGCCAGCCTCCGCGACGAGAGGCTAGACTCGGAGCTCGGGGGGCGCAGAGGCTCCAGAATAGTTCCAGTGATCATCATCCGATGATATCCTAAAACGATCTCGTTACGATCAATTTAAACTAATATTATTTGTTTTGTGGCATTACACAGACTTGCATTACAATGCAATTGGCCGTTGAGAAGCGGCCTGTTTTGTTATTTTGTGTAAAAAGCTTTACTAGTTAGTTTAGTTTGATGAATGTAAAATCTGTTTGTAAATAATGTATGTTGAGTGGTTTGTAGAACACCTTTTCTGGCAAACATTTATATTTATAATGTAAAAATTCAAAATCTATGACATTTTTCGGAGACACGAGACGTACAAAATACTATATGATTCTGTAAATTATTTTATGTTTTTTCACTCTTGAAATCAGTCTTTAGATTCTTAGTTTTATTTTTATAACGATGCTTCCATTTATGTCAAAGAAGTAAATCAATTCTAAGTTGATTTACATTATTTAAATCTATTTTAGTTAAGTTCAAATTCTTGAGTGTGATTTTGCATAGCGATTTAGTTGCTACTAGATTTGATATATTATTTTAAAAGTGGATTCAACGTGATTTCTTTGAAAAAAGTAATTTATTGTTCACGTTTGATCACATTGTAAATAGTGTATGTAACCGAAAAAAATATAAGAAAAAATAATTATCATTTTAGACCTTTTTATGATTTTATTTTGAGTATAAGGTGAAGATGCTTTAACTATCATAAATTACTATTAATTATAGTGTATTATAATTTGAATAGACTGTTATAGTTTTAGTTATTTAGAGATGCGTTGCTAGTGATCAGAAAGATATGTTGTTAGTACATATAACATATTATGTATGAAATAGTGTATGTACATTTGTACAGACAAAATTGTAAACTTCATACCTAAAGCATGATAAGCCGAGGGCAGCTAGACTTCAATGTATAGTCACAAAACATCAACAGATATAATGCATTTCGCATTCATTAATAATTAATTACTTATTATTTAGTTTTAAAGTATGCACTGATTTTTTGGATAATAATGTACCGGTATATCAATTAAACAGAGAATAAAAAAATATTACAAATTATTTATTATTTTTATTTCAAAATATAACATTCCTATCATTTTCCTGTACGAACTTCATATGTAATCTGAGCATATTTAGTAGGTAAGACGAAGGTTAAAATTATTATATTGTACTCCACTTGATAGTCTCCCATAGTAGAGTGCAATAGCATAGACACTTTATAAACATTTCGAAGTTTAACATGTTCATTATTTATCATTTGTTATTTGTTTTTTATCAAAACAATTGCTTATTCATGAGCTTTTTCACATATTAAATTTAAATAAATATTGTAACGTATTAACCCAAGTCTAATTAGACTACTACTCGTTTAAGTTTCGGTGGTAAAGAGCCATCAAACAAGCAGAACAATTTGTTGGTAGATTTTTTTAGTTGTTTTTTTTGTAATTTATATTATTTTTTAGGCGTTTGCCTATAATATTATAGGCAAACGCTTGGCCGCAATCACATCTGATGTTAAATGATGATGCGGCCTATGTTGTAACGCGCTTGTCTAGATATTCACTTTTACAATTTGATATTTGATCAATATCATGTAGCGTTAGAGAACAGCAAATACCTTGAAACCGTGCAATTACATCACGATCAATTATCGTAACTACAATATTTGGTCAGCTGCGTGTTGCTTACTTCCACAACAACGGCACGTTGAAAATAAACCTTATTTATATAAGGATAGCATACAAAATGGTCATTTAGTTAAAGCTAATATAGGTAAAATCGAGGTTTAGGAGACGTAGGCGTCATTTCACCTTGAGTAGAGGTGCCAAATTCAATCCATAAAATTCATAATAATTCATTAAATTTCCAGGAGCATTTAACACTGCATATGAATTGTAATGTAAAAAGAGTAAACATTTTACACTAATTTGGTTATTAGTAGTTAAAATAAAATTGTCGCGACCCTGCCAGGATTCGAACCTGGAATCTTCTGATCCGTAGTCAGACGCGTTATCCATTGCGCCACAGGGCCTCTGACGGTGGTGCCAAAATAGAATAAATACATTTGATTTCTAAAACAGATTAAAACATTTGATTTCTAAAATATAAACTTGGCTTTAGAGATTTTATAGAAACAGGATGTTTAATTCTAATCTTTGAATTATTCGTCTGATAAGACAAACTCTAACGTTGAAAATATTTCAAATTGCAGTTACATATTTCCCGAACGATAACACTCGACGGTATGAGCACAGGTGGATTTACACTCGTTATCAGTAAAGTGGCTTAGCGGCCAAAACACATATTAATACAAACTAAGCTACAAAAAACCGTGATGCTAGATGCAATTCGTTTTGGATGACTGTAGTAAATTGCACCGTCATTTTTTTTTATTCAATACTAACGTCATCTCATTTTGAAAAATATTAGTATTTGGTCGTTAACAGTTAGTGTTGCAATCTTACAGCCGCATTTATTTGTACCATTAAATTACAACTATCAATTTTTTTTAATTTTTTTTTATTAGTTGTGCTTATTTTAAAAATTAAACTGGAGTATAGGTTTCACTTTGCCCACTCTAGGAGTAAATCCTGTGTTGTGGGTGTCAGTACTCTTTCGGTTAAAGCTATAATGTGTGAATTATATTTTATTTTCCCCCGAATGACTAAAGCCTTAAAGGCCTTACCACAATCATTAAAGCTCAGTATTTTATAGTAAATAAACAACACAGTTAATCAAAATGTAAGGTTAGTGGTCACTTATATGACATCTAAGGTTGAGCATCATTAAATAGGCTTGATGCTTGGATATGCCAGTATATGTAGTCTGACCCATATCCGTGGTAAATAGCGTTACACGTCGTGTTTACTGCTTTTACTGCTCATATACCTACCAGTTACGGTATATGTACGGTATATGTACTTACTTTCTGTTCTATATGGTGACAGGTTTTTTCTAGGGCTATTACTTTGAACACATTGACGACGTTATGTTGTTTTGAAAATAGTTTCTGTAGTTATTTTTAATTTAAGTGTCCCAGCAGGATACCAAGTACTGTATCACTTATTATATTATTTGTAAAGTATCTGTAAGTGACTCGTATCGTATCCCTCTGATTGAAAGACCGAAAAGACAGACGAAGAAGGAAGAAGGTATTTTTTGGTAAAAGCCATAGGCCTGATATATTTTGCTATTTATCTATATTTATACAGCAGCGCTGCAAAAGAATTTATCTATCAGTTTTTTCCTAAAATAGAGTACTTTTCGTTCGTCGAAAGTCAGTTTTATTGACTTTCGACGAACGAAAAGTCCTCAATTAAAAAGTCAAGAAACTAAACCTACAAGTTCGTATCTCAACCACAGATCAAAGGTCCTTTATATAAAATAACAAGTGTGGTCATTTATGAGAATAATTTTCAATAGTGAGATAATTGTTTAAAAATACAAGCTACAATCATAAAATGATACCTACTAATAGCCAATATCAGTAGCATACTCGTACATTAATCATTCCGGAAACCTTTATTAACCTAATAATTTGTAAATGCTATCTATCAGGATATAGTACAAAGATATAGGTAGATATAGATTCTGTTTTGGTCGATAGGGCAGACAGGTGGGTAGGGCAGGTGTTTGTACCCGTTAGTGTAGGTGTACCGAGCGATTGATAAAAGATAATGGAATTACTTATATCTTGAAACCAGTTATGAGGACCTCTTCAAACGGTCCTGAGAAGTACTGATAATAATACTGATAGCATAGAAAATGTACTGTTACATATTACAGACATAGTACCTGAGTTAGCCTGGAATAGAGGAAAGAGGAAAGAGAGGGGGGAGACCTTTGCCCAGAAGTGGGGCAGTATAGGTTAAAATAAAGAAATAAACAGGGTACCTACTTATGTAAGTCTACGTCACAGCTTCGGCATATGAAGACTAAGCCAAAAATCATTCAAGCTAAGATCAGAAATTTATAACCTAAGGTCGTACTTCTCCGCCTTTTAATCAAAACATCTATATTGTGACAGGTTTTTTCTAGGACCATTAGTTTGAAAACATTAACCAAAGGTTTTTCTGAATGAATGAAATGGGACACTAATATTAATTAGTATCTCATTTCATTCATTCATTTTCAGCCTGTGGTGTCTTACAGCAGGACAAAGGCGTCCCTTCCTTTTCTCCAGTTCACTCTGTCTTGGGCTATTGTGGACCAAAGTGTCCCAAAACTTTTAAAATAAATCAGTACCTACAATTACGTAGAAATACGCAACTATGCAACACGGTTATGCCAACCATAACACGTCGCAGTAACCACTCACACACAACTCATGCGCAATCACAAACAATACTTCGTAAAATAGAAACCTCGGTAAAATTGAGAATAGGCACACAATGCTAGTATTTATTGCTTCACTGGCCTTGTTACTAGAGTTCGTCGACATATTTTCTTTGACTACATATTTTCTTTGACTAAACATTTTACAGCTCTTTTACTTAAATTCTATTCTTAGAAAAAAAATTACAATTAGAATCATTTTGTATAAATTACTGTCTTAATTCTGTTTTAGAAGTTCTTCAAATATATCATATTCTATGTATGCATTTAACAAATTAAATCATTTACTATAGACTATAATTTTATCCACACGTTGAAGTAACAAAGTTTCACATCACAGCGGATCACAAGGCCATAATAAACAATGGTGACTTAGAAAAAACTACAAAGCTATTTATAGATATATTTATTGCTAACAAGTTACCACCAAGGCTTCATCAAAATGATTTACCTTATATATCTAGCCTTGGATCTTTACCTGTCATGTGTTTACTTCGTGACTACTGAGGGGTGAACACGAATAAATGTGACAATCGTAAACGTAGCAAATTTAAAATACCCTGCGCGGTAACTTTGCAAAGTTTGACAGTAAAGTTGATATTGACGCGCAGTGTATATCAAATACGTGATTGTTTCGATACGTTTACGATTGTCAAATTTATTCGTGCTCTCTCACTGATGGCACTAGGTAAATACGCTTTGCCAATGTACATACGATAAGATACAGTCCACTATCTTAATAACAGGTGTTTGTACTGAACGTACCGAGTGCACTTGATGTTACCTTTTCAAAACTTTTCTGTAAATAAATTTGTAACAAATAATAAATTTCGTGATAATAATGAAACACTTCATAGTATCTCAAAAATCCCTCTAATCATTCGTGTTACTAAAATGCAATCCACTATTTCTTAACATATTGTTCTTTGTATAATATTTTTTTACAAAAAATGCAATCCATAATTTCCAAAAATGTTTATTCCTTAAAACCTTTTACAAAAGAAACTTACGACTGTTACAGTAGGTACATATTTACAAAATGAAAAATTTATTCTTGGGTTGGATTTGGATCAGTTGAACTATCTATAGATCGTCTGCCACGGTCTGCAGATATCTCAACTCTTTCTTATGTATTTTATATGCCTATGTACATGTTCTACAAAATCATATCCATAATTTCATAAAATATTCCTTCTTTGATTCCATTACCAAGATGCAATCCAAATTTTCTTGAAATGTTTCTTCTACCAAATGCAATAGTATTTCTTAAAATGTTAAAGTACTACAAAATGTCTGAACCGTGAGTGAAATATTCCGAGGGCACGTCAGCCTCGTTAACCTTTCACGATAGCTCGCAATACCGATATTTTATTCATGATACAATTGAAAGCAGCCAAACTCTATAGTTACATTCAATTTAAAGAAAAGAACCAAAGTTTATTCCAAGTCAAGTTACAACGTCAAAGCCAATAACAACAAAGTTACTACTACATAATACTATCTTTGTAAAACAGTGTATACTTTAACCGCTAACGATTTTAGCCTTAACCTCATAACCATGATAAAATGATTGCAAATCAAACATGTACTCAAAAATATGGAAATATTGTATTGATCGGTCTGCACATAACAAATACATTTAAATCGGACTTTTGATTTATGAGTTGCTTTTTCAAAATGACTTAGGTCTAAACAAACATGGATGTAGCTTATTATGTATTTACACCCCTTTCAATCGAATTTGGTACAACATGTCATGTAACTTTTGTTCATGAAAAAAACAAAACACGGTTGGCATGGCTTGTTCCAGTTTCTTATCTCAGACATTGTTTTATATTATTGTATTTTTTTTATTGATTTTATATTAGTTTTAAATTTGTATGATTTCATGCACAAGTAAGTTTGTAAAAAAATGATTATAGAGTATTATTGTAATACTTTTCTGAGTCTCATTTAACATCTTAGTTGCTATCTCGAATTATCTTCACTAAAGTCAACAGGAAATGAACGGGACACGGATAAAGTCACGGATGGTTACTAGTTACGTAGCAGAATATAAGGCCGTGAGTGAATGACGTGAAAAGGCTTTAAATATTCAAAGGGTGTAAAGGGCAAACGGCGCATATTTCCCCTGGGTGGTCTTTGTTTACCCTCTAGTACGTTTTGTATTCATATTGTACCCACTATAACAGTCCACGCTGGAAATAATTTCTCAATTTGTATTTCATTCAATAGAACACTCAGAAAGAAGTTCCGTTTTTTTCTTTATAAATGATGCTTATTCAATTTCTGCGTGTACTACTTACTGTTTATTGTTAAAGTCGGACGCCCATTTGATGAAAAACAAATGAAAAGTTACATTGACTTACGAGCACATCAACCCCATACAAGATCTTCAAATCGGTGATAGGATAATTTAACCTTAAATCGAATGTATTGTTTTTATTCCGGCCAACAATACAATCTATACTATATTTGGTTAGTACTTAGTAAAAAATTATAAAAATATGACGCCTAAAAACGTTGTTAAACAAAACTGGTTTTTTACACCCTCTATAATGCAATAAATACTAGTTGGATTATGAAACAATTCGTTCTAGCGTTACAAAATAAATAGTGTACTCAATCCATACTTCGTCACTTGGACATTTGGCACAAATGTTACAAAATAAATAAGACTTCTCTTATTATAAAGCGTGTACAGCATAAATCAATGTAAACAACATAGGCAATTTGCCTCGACTATACAGGGTATAAACAAAAATATTCTGGATCCTGAAAGATACAAAGACCAAGACAAAATTAGTAAGCTGAAGGATTGTTTTATTGATTAAAAAATACATTTTTTTAGGATACACTTATAAATGCCTACTTAGACATAATGACAAATGAGTATCTTAAAATGTACCCTGACTCAGCATAGGTTGGTTGACGGTACTTTTTGAATTTATCTGAAAGATACCTTACACCCTGTATAAAACACTTAGTGGTATAGACTACAAAGTGTGCAGTAGGTATGTGGGCAGGTATAGGTAATGACGTTGATGTATCGCACGGCGCTGCAATCGTCTCCGTTCTAAATCTAAAACGCTTTTTTTTCACAACCAGGATTACAATGCTCATCAATTCATGCCTTTTAATGATATTTGAGACTGTATTTATCTTAAAAGTTTAGTTACACCCTGTATAAAACACATAGTGGTATAGACTACATAGTGTGCAGTAGGTAGGTATAGGTAATGACGTTGATGTATCGCACGGCGCTGCAATCGTCTCCGTTCTATATATAAAACGCTTAGTTCACACTTCGGTATTGTTCCGCTGTCACCGCGATGCAGCTGTATGCTAAGTTATTTAGTGCCTACTACGAGCGCTACCAAATACTTGCTCGATGTTGTTTTGCCATAGATAAAGAAAGCAATTCATGTTTACTTTATCTATGGCGTGCTGTTTTTTTTTTCTAACCAGTTCGTCCCATAAATCAGAAATATTTTATTTTTTAACTGTTGTACATAAAAGATCTTAATGTTAGTAGTACAAATTTATACAGTTTGTTCAATCTGGACGTACAATAAGAGAGTAATGAGCCATACCCAATAAAAGACGAGAAGCTCACAAGATATGTCCTCAACTTCAGGAATGTAATGTACGCTACACCTTTTGTCTTTATTATTATTTATCTTTCAAAATATTCTTGAATTGTATAACCCACTGCAAGACAAAGGCCTCCCATTTTTCCCTCCACTCGTGTGTAAAATAAAATTTGTCATTTCATATCTGTTTTGACCTTTTTTATATAGAAATAACAAATGAGGTTTTATTTTCACTTTTCCCTCTCGAAACTTTGTTCTTGTCTGATCTCCATCTATGGTAGGGGATATTTAATTAAAATGGTAAAATAAGACACATTCGTATTCGAATCACAGAGCATAGTCGATTGCCGCATGCGTGTCAATGTTTAAATGATGACACCTCTACATTATCAATATCTATGGTACTTATTTATGCATCACATTACTTAATGAATTAAATAGCTTTGTATGTAAATAAATAAAATACGAAAAAACTTGTAGTACTTTTAACTGACATGAGAAGTTAAAGATTAAAAATTCTTGTTTTTAATGTGTAACAAAGAAACTCTTAAGAGCCAAATTAACGCAAAAAACTGAGTCACTGATCCAGTTCCGCGACAAAGCTACCATTGTTATGCTAACACTAGTTTCATATAACATTTTTAATGTCATATAAGCAAAAATACTTACTCAGGATCACAAGAACAAACTTCTATTATAAGCTGTAAGAGTAGTTAGATATTAGAGTCATAAATTGTTTTAAAATACATATTTCAGAGCATTAATATTCCTGGCGACTTACTTGTATGTAAGGAGATCCTTCATTCCTCCAATTGATATCAGCAGTAGCATAACATCAAACCAAGCAAAATAAAATTATATCCCCTAACTTTTGCACTATTACGTGGTTCTGATATCCTGGTACTTTGCCAACACACTAACTAGGCAACATCTTCAAAATCTGACATCATGAAATGAAGAAAAAAATCTCAAAAATATCGTATTACGTGATACACTGCGTAGTGTAACAGCATAGTTCAGCAATCGAGCCAGCGTTGACGCCCAGTCTAAATCGAATACGCTACCGTTACGTTACGATACGTTTACGATTGTCACATTTATTTGTGGCAAAAACTGGATGAGAAGAGCCGAAGACCGGGCTCAGTGGCGCGTCTTGGGAGGGACCTACGTCCAAGTGTGGACTGATATGGGTTGATGATGATGATGATGACATTAATTTGTGATCGAGCCTCAGGTCTGTATAACTTTATAAATATGAAACGTCAGGCCGGATTTATTTTCGTGCCCATTTACATTTTCGAGATCATCAGCATAATTCATCATTGGACCGATCCTGCATAATATTTCACAGGTGCATGCATTCATTTCAGTAGCATTTTCATAAGATATGCAACAGCCAAATCAACCTCCATTGTATTAAAATATTTTCCATCTCGTGTGCCCAATCATAATAATTTTGTGTCCTTATATTTATGGTAATGGTATAATCACAATAATATGAGGATAACCTATAAGAAAAGGACTTTTGTAAAAAAATACAACTTGAAACAAAATTGGTTTGATTTATAAGTATTTTGATTTCATAAATCGCACTTCTTACAGTTTATAGGTAATGACAACATAAATAAAATAAAAATAAAATGTGTTACGCTATCGAAAATCGCTTTCATGGACTTTATATGCCATTACATTACGACGTTAGTTATTTTGGTTCATTCAAAATTCTATTAGAGTAGAACCTATAAAACCGAATAAATCCGTAGTTCCTCGTACAGCCATCAAACCCGATAGCCACATGTGATTAATCGCCGCACGCGCTTATCTCATAATCATAAAAGCGCACTTGTGCCGCAAACGGGATTTCTCGCTCCGTTTGTTTTGTTTTAGTGCCGCTACTAACTAAAGCACCGCCTATTTACTCAGCTGCTGCAAGTGTTCAGCAAATAGGTGTAGGTAGGTACACTCGCAAGCTCTAACGCAACATTAAGATTGACAGCGTCTCAAGTAATCCTTCAATAGACCAAGATGCAAACGCAAACGCAGATGGAATCTAATAGTCAGTGAAAACACAATAATACAACGCTCGGTGATGAGGTTGTAAACGTCCCTTAGTGCCCGCCCATTCAAAGAATAGTCTAGATTATAAAGTCTTACCTGTTTAGCGCTCTGTAAGAGTCGTCAGAACTATAATATTTGGGTCATGATTTTTGTGCATAGTTATTTTAGTAAACTATCACGCTATTACGCTCAGAATATACGTATAATACGTCGACTATGTCATTGAAGTTGATATCTAATTACTCTAGTGATAATGTTGTCTTAACAAACCATTTATCATTCCCACTTTATTAAATGAGTAATTTCAGCCACTGTCTCATCGGCAGCCGTGGCCGAGCGGTTAAGGCGTCTGACTAGAAATCAGATTCCCTCTGGGAGCGTAGGTTCGAATCCTACCGGCTGCGAATACTTTTTGGATAATATTTTTATTTTGTGTTTATACGACAGAAAACTATTATGATAATTTTCATTAATTCTGAAAACAACCTTAACCCAACAGATTTTTATTATTCTATAGCATTAATTATTCATTACCTTATCAGCCTTATTTTAATACTGTAACTGTTGCACGCAACCAATCTTATTACCAGTCTGAAACTTTTTGCTCTAGATTTACCCAATAATAATTTATTGGGCATACCAGATGAGCTAGACTGGTTTACGCTCTGTATTTTTTCACGCAATCCAATTAAACATTTTAATGAGGCATTATTCAAGGGCCGACAAGAGAACAAGAGCTACATCGATCAAGCGATGTCCTTACAGGGTCTCATTAAGGACGCGCACGTGCGCATCGCATTTTACAATCACTGGATGTTGTTGAAACAGGGTTGCCAACCTGTAATGCGAAATATTTGCTTTAATTAAATGTGGATTATTTCGTGTGATATATCAAAGAGGTGATTTTATGCAAAAACACTGTTATAATGAAATTAGAAGTAGGTGTATAAATTATTGTACAAATGCGTTATTTTTTCAAGTAGTACTTACAATTCGCACACTAATCATAATGCATTTGCCTTGTCCAGTCAAAATAGACTAGAATTATGACTTCAGTTTGCATTAATTCCCAACAAGCTGGATTTTTGTGCAGGCCTTGAATACGTCATTATAAATGATATGTCAAAAGTCCCCATCGATCCCGCTTGTGCGTTGTTTTTTATTCGAGGTCAAAGGTCATAAATTTGCGTTTTTTGCATATATCTCTGAAAATACGAGAGCTATCGAAAAGTGGTTCAGGCAAAGTTTGTACATCGTAAAATTGTCTACAAAAATACTTCAACACTTTTCTTCTACAAAGCATCGCTTTCGAGATATAGTGACTTTAGACCGCAGGAAAATCGTCGAAGATGCTGCGTTTTTTTCATTTCAACCGTTTTATCTGCTTTATTGCCACAGAATAAACAGTATTTTTTGAAATTTACTGAAAGGGGTGATGGGTTCGATGGGTTAGTCCTCCTCCAAGGTAATGAATCGTCTTTTTGTCTGTGGCAATGAAGCAGATAAAACGGCTGAAATGAAAAAAACGCAGAATTTTAGTAGATTTTCCTGCGGTTTAAAATCACTTTATCTCAAAAGCGATGCTTTGTAGAAGAAAAGTGTTGAGATATTTTTGTAGACAATTTTACGATCTACAAACTTTGGCGGAATCATTTTTCGATAGCTCTCGTTAATGACTTTTAAACGCAAATTTATGACTTTAACCTGGGTATTTGCGTTTTTCGCGTATATCTCTGAAACAACGAGAGCTATCGAAAAATGGTTCCGACAAAGTTTGTAGATCGTAAAATTGTCTACAAAAATTTTTCAACACTTTTCTTCTACAAAGCATCGCTTTTGAGATAAAGTGATTTTAAACCGCAGGAAAATCTACTAAAATTCTGCGTTTTTTCATTTCAGCCGTTTTATCTAATTAATTGCCATAGAACGAACAGTATTTCTTGAAACAAAAAGATGATTCATTACCTCGGAGGAGGACTAACCCATCGAACCCATCATCCCTTTCAGTAAATTTCAAGAAATACTGTTTGTTCTGTGGCAATGAAGCAGATAAAACGGCTGAAATAAAAAAAACGCAGCATCTTCGACGATTTTCCTGCGGTCTAAAGTCACTATATCTCAAAAGCGATGCTTTGTAGAAGAAAAGTGTTGAAGTATTTTTGTAGACAATTTTACGATCTACAAACTTTGCCTGAACCATTTTTCGATAGCTCTCGTTGTTTCAGAGATATACGCAAAAAACGCAAATTTATGACTTTTAACCTGGAATAAAAAACAACGCACAAGCGGGATCGATGGGGACTTTTGACATATCATTTGTAATGACGTATTCAAGGCCTGTACAAAAATCCAGCTTGTTGGGAATTAATGCAAGCTGGAATGTCTATTTTGACTGGACTATAAATATTGTTGCTCGAAACAAACATTATCTTATGAATGTAAATTTTAACTATTATGTCGGTCAAAAAGATATGTCAATCGTATCCGTATTTAATCTTTTAGGTATCGTGACGCAAATGCCCATAAACGTCCAAGAAATCTGTAAATGAACACATAAATTGAAGTTCAATGAAAGCCGCAATACTTTTCCATATATAAAAAAGCGATGTATATTTATAGGTATTCTACAACACCCCGGCGAGAGCGATAACCAAAGAGGAGAAATAAGATAGAGCGCGTATTGAAGCCGGACGATTATTTTAATTAAAAAATATTTCTCACCATATAAAGAATATAATAAGCGATTGATGTGATATTAAACATTATAAGTAATGTATTGATAGACTTGAAGTGACTTTTCCATAGTGTAATGTTTTGTGACAAAGTACCTACGTATACCTACAGGAGATATAAAAAAAGAAACGATTTCTAAAAAAAGTGAGTTAAAAATATTTTTTGTAACACAGAACCGACGTCGATGTTCACCACACAAATCTTTGTTCCTTGAAATGGAAATGCAATGCTGTGTACAACGAAAAAACTAAAATTGCTTTTAATGTAAAAACCAGTGCTCTCCAACGTATTACTCATCTGCGGTGAAAACTGACATCTCAACATTATGATCTTGCACGTGCGTCGCCGATGGCATACATTTTGCCGTCAAACCGTGTAATAATCATGTCAAAAGGCAAAATAAAAGCCGTTTTTGAAGAAATTGCTATGTAAAAGCTTGTTATGTTATTTGATTGGATTAAGTGCTTTGCTTTCAAAATGTTAAATGTTAGTAGACATTTAGTGTACATTCGGCAAGTGACGACAAGATAATAGTTTTGCATCGTGTCATTTGTTTTTTATGGAGATCACAGAAACTATGATACGTTTTCAAACGATTATTTTACCAGCTAAAACCAGTCACTCACTTACAGCGCTATATATTATTTTATTACTTTTGTGATGGAGCAAAGCATGTTGAAAAACATAGTACTGCAAAGTTGATTCATTCGCTACATTCTCTAAATAAAAAAACTACTAAGTTTGAAAGAAGATTTACATTTTCTCGTATGGCTTAGTGTTCAAATCTGTGATACACACCAACTGGATGACATTATGGAATATGACATTGGTCTCTTGATTACATTTTACAAACGAATACAAAAAGTTTCTTGTAGTATACAAGGTATTGATATGTCGTAAGATGGCGCTCATTAAAGAACGCACGTGCACTGCCGAGGGCTTCGAGCCTTCCAGGGCTGCAACACCATCTATAGATTTTATCTTGAAGATAGTCTCGTCTAAAACGCTCAACAAACATTTATTTTTACGATTTCGAGTTTTTTGATTGAGTTAAAACTTTTACGGCCGGTTTCTGGAAACCCAAATCACGATTGAATCGAGTTTGACACAGTAATTATTTGATTTTTTCGTTGATCATCGTTCGAGAAACAGGCCGTTAGTGGTCTTGTTCAAAATTAAAATCAAAAATATTTAGTTTAGGTACTCAGAAAAATCACAAGGATCATTTAGAATCTTCTAATACACCAGGTGATTCTAGAGGTTTCTAGTTAGGTATTCCAGTTGTTTGTGTTTACTTCAGTCTTTTGTCAGGTCTCATAACTCTGAAACCTTGTAAGGGTTATCCTAACAAAAGACTGTAATTTAATGATTTATGTAACTGAAATCGTGAGCTTTATTGCGCGGAAGTTAGAAGAACAAGAATGTCGTATCGATCTGTCGTAAGATGGCGCTCATTAAGCACGTGTTCAGCCGAGGGCATCGCGCCCTACAGGGTTGCGACACCATGCGCACTTCTTATTTCGATATATCCGCACAGATTTTGTATTTGAACACTTGTCTTTTTTTTATAATCTATAAGACCATCCTTCGGCTTCAATCTCGTCTGATGGAAAGCGCTGATGAAGCCGACGATGGAGCAAGATTTTTACAGTGTTAGGCCATTTCGTTACGGAATTTTTGGATTCGGTCTCCACGATCAAGGCCCGCGTTATAGCTTATAATAAAATACCTCCGGCAACTGTAAGTCAGGGCAAGTTATCTCACTCCAAATAGTCAAGAAGAGTATTTTTATTTACTGACACTAAAATTTAAGTAATAAAATTGACCGTTGTTTTTATATAAATCACATTAAAAGGTAAATAATATTAAATAGCATGCAATTCTCAATTGCAGTAATGATTTAATTAATGAGTCAGTAACTGATATAAATAATGGCGACATACGCAAATAGACGATTAGCAAAGAGACCAGAGGAAACAAGTTCCTTGACGTCGTTACCTTCAACGGTAAATAAGCTAATTATAGAATAAATACGGTATATATATATTGTGTACTGTATAACTTGCAGGCCTCATTGAGTTTCATCTCAAATAATTATGTAAACATTTCTTTTTAATTTTGTAATTTATTTTTATCAAATATCCTACGTAATTAATGGTATTATTTTCGTAATAAAATATAACTAAATTTACTTTTGTCTTAGCAAAATAATTTATACCTTACCTACTGATTGGATTGAACTATTTAAAGATCGTTTGCAACTGTCTAAAGATAACTTAATTGTTTCATGTTTATTTAGTACAAACATTAATTCCAAACTAATAGATATTTAATTCAGTAATATCTTCCGCGCCATATTGCAATGCACTGCCATGTTGCATAGCGCTCAAGTCTATTACAAAATGCAAATCGGATTTGTCCAAAAAACAACTATGTCGTTAGATAAAAACACAATTTGCGCTGGAAATGAAACAGTAAACCGCATTAGCTTCGGCCAACTGGCAGTGGCAGTGTTGCCACCCCTGTGCGAATCTTTCGCCATGGGATTACGAGTGCGTACCAGGGATTTAAGGTTTCATTACTTTGCTGGACTCCCCTTGTCTCCTCTAACCCTACCTTGCATTCTCGAAATCTATTCGGTATTGGCTTCTAGATCAATATTTTTATTTTTTATTCTGTAGTTTTTTTTAACAGCATTAGGTACCTACTCAGCGAAAATTTATCTTTTATTGAGTTTAGAATTTGCGTTGAATCTATAAAACAAAATATAAAAGTTCTAAATTCAAATCTAGATAATCACCTTTCAGCCAATATCATTGCAATGATAGACCAATATTGTTAGTGGATGATCCTCGATGTAGCCATAATATAGTTGCAATAAATTACTAAAGAAATCGGCATTTCTCTATCAAGTCTGTATAAAAAAAGAAAATCTGAAAACAACAGTAGAAGCATCTCCCCCACAACAGAAAAGCCATAGAGTCAAAGCCGGTACTTTGGAGGGAGCGTATCCGACCAAGACCTCTAATGTACAAATATTGCGGACGAAATGAATATATCCGACCCCTGTCACAGTGCTCATAGCAGTTACTACGGGACCCCATTTAGACGCATATAGATTTAATAACAGTTAGTATGAAAATAACATAGACTGTGTAATAGTTATTGTAGGAGCCTAGGGCGAGGCAAGTGCACGTTTTGATTAAGTCGCCCCGAGATATGAATTTATTGACGCGATGATGTGACTAGACACTAAGCAGTGATGATGGATTCGTTTTTATTGCACATCAATTTATAATGAAAGATAGATTGCGTGTTTACATTTTTTCTTTTCAAACAACAAATGACAAAATACAAAAAAATTAACCACAAAAAAACTGAAAAACAAAAAATAATAAACCTTTTTTATTCTATCCTAATTGCTAAGTTCTTAAACTTATCTTAGTATACCTAGTAAGTAAAATTAAGTTTAAAAATATAAATGCGTTCCCTTCTCCGTTTTTTTAGTTGGTTAAAAAAAAGCAAAAAAGAAGTAAGGTAAGTACATAATAAGGAAGTCCCTAGAAACTAAAGCCTCTAATAACAAACAGTCCCGTTATAAAATCTTTTTTGAATCCAACCGCTGTATATAGAGCCGTGTTTAATATAAGTACTGTGTTGTACTGTATACTGATTACTGAAGAAATCGCACCCCATCCCCCAAGGAAAAGGGTAAAGAACATGCTGCCGATAATGATTCCTAAAATAATGTTTGTCCGCGAAACTGCCAGTTGGTTCCATTCCGCCCGCATCCAAGTCCCAAGTGTCCTGATAATACTCCATATGGCGCAACACCGTGCTTAAACAACCAGCTACAGAAGACTCCTGATAGCACATCGATATAACAAACGTTTTATGGTAAAGCTTGAACGGGAGGGTCAGGTTATACTGGATTAATATTCATGGCACTGTAGGGCGGGAGAGCTGATGCAACGACATATGCAAGCATTAGGGATAGTTACTATTCGGACATTAGCTCAGTGTCTTAATTTGGACAACTGGCCTGTACGTTATGGACATATCTGCATAATACTTACATTATAGATAAATTGTAAAGCTGGATTCAATTGGAATAAATAAATATGTATACTTACTTCAATAAATAAATAATCATTTTTTTTATTACATAGGTACATATAATACATAGTATCACCCCGACAGAAGAAAGATTTATTCACACAAACATTTTCTCGAACTGGGAATCAAACCCACGACTGCATGGTAGGCAGAGCTGTGACGCCTGTCACAATTAGTGAATGAGAGAAGGACAAGCTACTCAGAAGCACCTAATGGTCAAACCGCTTCAAATTATTCCCACAAAGAGTGGTTTAAATAGTAAAGAAACAGAGTGACCTAACACAATCAGCCGATGTCCGAAGTGGAAAAATAAACTGATACAAAGTTGTGGATCGCATTTATAGCAAACCGGTTGTGGATGTGATTATGCAATAATTACACAATCATATTCTGATAGCGGCGACTTCTCGTGTGTCTCAGGTTCTAAGAATGCCGTCGCTCTGGCGCCAGTCAGGTGACACCTCCGTCGGTGAGATATTCATGGCATTCTGCTCATTTTATAGCAATTCATGTTTATTTATTTATAAGGCTGTGTCCAAGTGCGGGTAAAACTTATCTGCAGCTGCACACGTGATCCTTCGCCAAAATCTATAGTTACCAACTTGAAGCAATAAGTGTATTCACTTATCTATAAGTATGTCTAAAGATCGACTCTCAAATGCCATTGTTTGCAAACAAAACACTTAGGTAAATAAATATTCACGGATAATTCACAAATACACTCTAGTCCCAAACTAAGCGCAATGCTTGTACCATGGGAACTAGACTGCTGATAGATTTAATATTTTTAATATTTTTTGATGTTTAATTTTTTTTGTAAATACATACCTACATAGAATACATAGTAACCCCAGATATAGAGACATAGAACAAATATTTATGTTCATCTCACAAACATTTGCTCTGGGTGGGGATCGAACCCACGACCAGCACGGAAAGCAGAGCTACTACCAACTGAGCTGTGACGCCTGTCAACTTCATATATAATTTGGTAAATTCCTTAACTCCATTCATGATGGATATATGAAGTATTTGTAAGAACTTGCGTCATGCTTTTCTGAAGCTAGAGTTTGTTTGTATTTCCCACGAAGCCCACGCAGTTAGCACCTCTCGTATGCAACGGAACCTTACAAGGGATTATTACAATTTAGCATTAAATTGTTGATAAAAGCGAAACAAAGACGAGCATTTTGTGGAAAATTGAACTATTTTGAACCACAAAATCTTTTTGTTGACACGAATATCAAGTGTGCTTTTTTTAAACGTCAATTATTTTTCACGTACATATCGATGACAGATTTTTTATGACATTGTTTTTTTGATATGAATCATGATAGCAGTATTCCTCATTTTTTCTTCTGTATTTTCCTATAATATTTTTATTTTTATAATAATTTAAATCATTTCAATCATTATTCATAACACAACAAGGTTTCTTTCCCCATCATCGTCATCACGGAACGTCATACGTGGACGCCAGTTGATATACCATTTCCCTCATAAAAATGTTTTATTAAATTTTATTATAGAAGTCAGTACGACTATAAAAACAAAAATAATAGGTAGATGTGTTAGTGTCGTGAAATAAAGTGCACTTACCAAGTTAGTATTTCATTTTAGGTAGTGAGAAATATAATTTTATATATTTTATACTATCAAGACAGATTATACAAAAGAATCGAAAGGTCGAAACCAATTTTGAAACAATGACTGAATGAATGAACGAAGAACGAAACAAAAAGATCATATATCGATAAGTTATAGATACATTTGAAATAGAAGTTCTCAATTCAAAAATATTCATCTTCGATTGACTATTATTACCTCTTTTCAATCTATATCATTAACCAATCACATATCCAGTCAGCCGTGTTGAAAATAGTTGTTTTTCTGCATCAGATATTTATTTGAAGAGTAGACTGTCCATCAGTCCAGTCATCGCTTCATTTCACATAAACAAGATTCATAAACCTAGGCGCTGACGTCTATACTATACTCAGCACCTATATCTATTGAAATAACTCACAAAAATAATAATGTGTAAACAAGTAGAAGTGTTATTCGTGAAAATAACAAATTGTGATGCTTTTATAATACTGTGTTTATTCTTTTATATTGAGACTAGTTTTTTCTAGACACAAAGGAAACATAATAAGGAACAAATTATTTATATTATTAGCATATAGGCCACATAAAAAGTTGGTTATTATGATAATCCCGGTTACAAACTTAACCATGTTTCATATAAATTAGTCATTTCGGTGCGTCGTAATAAACATAAATATTCAGACACCTTTTTCATATTTATAATATCTAGGTTCCTCAATGAAAGAGGCTGATAAACTCATTTCTGACACTTCGAACTCATCAAAAATAATAGTGATGCAAAAACAAGGTGGGAGCGATAAAAGTGACAAGTTTGGCCGTGATGACGATTTTACTGCGACATTTCTTATCTGCTTGACTGGAGTGTCAAAATAGTGGAACATTTTGGTATATTTATTACAAAAAAAATCATAGATGTAACTAAATATTATACTTGGAAAATATACTGTTTTTAAATAATTAAAAAGCAGTTTTGTCATTTATAAAATTAAATGTCAAAAGTTTGACGTTTGGATGTTTATGTACCAAACATATCAAAAACAGTTACCCGATTTAGATAAAACTTGAAATATATACAGTTAGTGATTTAGATTGACCCGTATGCTACTTTATTAACGTAAGTACAGAAAACGATTAGGACATGCTACTTAATGTTCCGAAAATCTTACTAGTCGGATGTGGAAGTTAGTATTTAGTATATATAATATGTTCACAGGTTTGGTCAGAATAAGGAGCCTTTTTATTGTGTACAAAATAATGATAAAAAGAACTGACGCTCCTAAAGATTTCGGATCTTGTAACACCCTGTAGGTTTATACATAAAAAACGCCGCTAGAAGCTCAGCACACAAATGGAACGTAATTCACTGTATTTTCTCGCTAACGCAGTGTTATCTACTCAATAGTTATTTCAGTGAGCTTTATCATATCGGGGTCAAGAGCGCGACTTCCTCTAGATAACACGTCGATAACAACCCAAAACCATAGCGGGTGACGGGCACAGCATCCCTTTTCAATATTTATTACATAAACAAAAAAAAACATAAAAAAATTAAGGATGTCCTCACAGTATCAGTTTGGGAGAGCATGTTTACTGACATGATAAGATACTTCGGTATTCACGCATCGGCCGCGTCGTGCTCAAAAAATCAAGATAACTTTTTGTGTGCTCGTGAAGTTTTAAATATTTTAGTTTGCTTTTAGTCCGTTGGCGTTTGTTCGCTCGGCAAACATCCTGTCCGAGCTTAAATATTGGTCCATCCTCATGATGTCAGTTTGTCAATCGATGCTTGCTAACATGGGCTCGAAATTCTCTAAATTAGTTTGTTTTTTATACCACTGTATAACGGTAGACGTTGATGGCTCTCTTAATATGAAGTGGCAACCATTGGTTATAAAAATTACTTATGTTCGAAGAATATTGGTCTAACAATAGGTATGTCTACCTAGTTAAATAGAAAACTGTTTATTGTGCACACCACAAGGAACTATCAGAATATACATAAAACAGTATTTGTTATGTGAATTACAATGGACAGCAATATCGCTATGAGTTAGTGTAACAATAGTACCTACTACTCACTGAGGATCTAACGTTGCGTATGTAGGTATATAGTCTTTACAATTTTTTCCGCTACTGCGGCAAGATATAAAATTCATCATTAAGGGATAAAAGTATTAGGAAATCGACTGTTGAATGTTGATTGCAACTTCTTTACAAGTGGCATTCAACTCGAGAGCAGAGAAGCGAGTCATTCGATTAGTATTCGAATGTAATCCGTGACGATTCGTAATCGCATAATGAGTTTCTCTTGCACACCGCTGAACGATTCGATTCGGTACGGTATTCGAGTACTTATTCTACATCTGATATTGCTGTTAACTGGAACTTCAGTATTTAATTGTAATTCTTTGTTAGAAGGATCATACAAAAAACGGTATAAACCTTTTCTAAATGATCTTGAATAATTTTAATTGATTTTGTTGATTTTTTATATTTTTGTTACCTACATGTTATAACTACAATTAAATGTTTGCATTAATTAATAAAGGATTAATATTGTGGTCGTGTTGTTTGGAAGTGGTTAGTCGTTTTGTAAGATTGGTTTCAGTAATATTCGTTTTTTTCAGTTCACAACTATATTTATATTACAAAGCTTCTTTCTCTTTCGTCTTTGTTTTGAGCCGAGACTACTATTGAACAAGGTCAATCTTAAAAGCTCTATCTAGATCGACTAACTTTTTGAAGTCTCCAAGTACGATTTTTTTTTATGTCAATAATAGCAACAAATCTTCATTTCCATCCCATCATCATTTAGCTTTCATAGCTGGAAGACCGTGTCGGAATTACATAGGAGACGATTCGATCCGCCCGCCCAACTCAACGCGGAGGAAACACCAAGGGTCTTACAAACCATTTAAAGTAGACCTCCTTTTCCACCTAAACCTTGCAAAAGTCAAAGACGTTTTACAGAAAGAGGGAGAGAGATGGGTCTTAGAAATATGGATGTTATTGCCTTGGGGAATAAAATGTCGATGATATTCACAGAGATAGCATTTTTGTCTTTACTTTTAAAGCCAACATAAGTGTTAGAGGTGTCAAGAATGTCTGAGATGAGATGTAAGCATAAAATAAATAACAGCCAGTATTCAAATGTTAAATTAGTAAAACATATGGATAGTAGTAATAACTATATAATCACAATGCTTTAAACTCACGGTACTCTTACATTAATTTTCAAACAATAGACTTTTTACAAAGTTCCGTTATTCGCCATTTTTTCAAGAGAGCTCGTCTACCATTCTTAGTGTTGCCAGCCATCTTAAAAAATGTACCAAATCTCCATAGACTAACAATATCTGATGAAAACATCTATCGATTACAATTGCTGCCATTTCATTTTATAATCAAACGAAATATGTATATAAGTACATAATTTATTGACACAAAGTTGCTTACATATCCATTTACAAAAGTACGGTGTAAACATTCCTCCCATTAAGGTTCCTTTTAAACGACACGTGCTGGACACGGTCGCGTTATCGGTCGCGTGTCGCGTCGCGTGTAATGCCTTTAGAAAATGTACATTTATCATACGTATTTTGTATTAGGGAGATGCAATAGTCGCATGAAAACATTTAAAAGTGTGATCAATCCAAAAAGCACTTTATACAAGACTCATAAAGTATAGATAAATAAAAAGGCTAACAAGTCTATTATTAACAACATTAATTTGAATTATTCTGCACTGAATTAAAATAATTTTAAAACTTTTATACAGTGCGTATATCTATGTTTCTTTCTACAAACTATAAAACATCATAAAAACTTCGGTGAAATAAAGTAAAGTACTATTTTCATGTTTAGAAAAATAAGTATCATCTACTTTTCAAAGCCTTAGGAACTCTAAAGTGATTTCTTTTGTACAAATAAAAATAACATTCCTTGCATGACATTAATTAGATAAGTAAGAAATAACTTAGTCAAATATAGTGTTTTATTATTAATTTTTATTAATATCATGCAAGGAAAGTTTCGTCACGGCATCGGGTAATTTAAATAGTAATTTTTATCTATACTAATATTATAAAGAAGTAAAGTTTGTGTGTTTGTATATTTGTTAAATTGTAAGGGGTGATCTCGGGATTTACTGAACCGATTTTAAAAATTCTTTCACCAATAGAAAGCCACATTATTGCTGAGTGTCATAGGTTATATAAAAAACCGAAAAATAAAAAGGTTTTTACGTGGTAGTCCGTTTTGCAAAGTGAATCGGAGAAAAAACGGTCGAATTATGCCGAACGATGTGGGCACGGGTCAGCTAGTAATACATATAGTTAGTACCTATGTACACATAATGTTTATGTAATCAGTTCCGTGGATATTTGATTACTTCAGCGGAAACTAACACGCGCTTCCGGTTCGGCACGTGAATGCATTTCCGTTTTAACAAAATCGTAGAGGGTATACTATGACTCGATGGGAAAATGTTATCGATTTTTCCATATCTTTTTCATTTGTTGTAACATTATTCAGTCAACATGAGTCATAAGCTCGTGTGGGTTGTTAGTTCGATTTCCACCTAAAAGAACTTTTTTGTGATGGCAAGAAATGGTTTATTCAGTGACTGTAAAGTGACCACTTATGTACAAATTTAAATATAAACTAATATTATAACAGGAAAACATTGCATTTTACTTAAAAAATAAGCCTTAATTTCAATTAGTCAAAGATTGTATTATAACACAGTAACAATTATTTGTAATGTGATCGTTCGTCATATCTGAGGCTTTTATAAGACCGGTATTATTGGGGTTGAAGGCAGTTAATGTCAATCAAAATCTCAAGGATCTTTGTTAGACTAACGGCCGGTTTCTGGGAACCCAAATCACGATTGATCCGAGTTTGACACATAGTAATTATTTGATTTTTTCGTTGATCATCGTTCGAGAAACCGGCCGTAAACCATCGACTGCATCTTTGAAATACTTCACAGCTATTCTACTTTATAAATATACTGAATGTGTCTATTCTAAAAACATCTACTTAGACATACTTATTCTTTAGTTTTAAAAACATGTTTAATACTTATATTGTGCCTAGACACCTTTTAGGTGTATCAGCGATGGATTATATGAAAGAATCTAATGTTAAATCCAAGTCACGTCGATGTGAATATAGCTTTATAGAGCAAAGTCAATGGTGCAAGGAATAGACCGGGCGGGGTCGACGGCGACCCAAGGGAGGTCATGGCATGGCGTATAATGTATGGGGTTGCTGTTATGACATCAGCGTCTTGATGAGAAGACATGTATTATTTAAATATTGTTTACAAAAACCAAATGTAACCTACCACAGTAAGTTTCATAAAATATCATAATAGTCTGTCTGTCTGTCGTAACTCGTAAGCATTACAAAGCATTGATTAAAATACCCTACATCAAACAAGTCCATCTTACAATATACATTGCATTTTCACTATTGCAAACATCAAAGTATATAAAATACCGTTGTAACCTTATAAACCTTATAAAATTGTAAAATTATTTGTACTTTGTAAAATAGTCTTTAGTGTATGGTCTATAAAAAAATGTCTTCCAAAAAAAACCTTTTGCAGCAATAAACTATAATTTTTACTATACAAAACTATTTAATATCGCCGGCTCCGCTTCAACCTTCATATCCTTTATTTATTTCATAACATCATAAACATTTTACAAACACTTTTCCCCGATCATGAAATCTTTAGCAAAATCATTTTATTTTATCCACGAACGATCAAAGTATGGGTAACGTAGGGTTGTATTGCCACAAGAAATGCTTACACGGTTTTCCACTCCGATCCGTGCCGGACTAAATTAGGTATGAGAGACGTGATCGCAATGAAATTTCTGTTTTCTTTTATTATGCTCACGCTCACGACATAACGACTATATCGATCCAGCATCTGATTGAAAGTATTATTGTAATAATGAATGAATGAAATGAATGAATGAAAAATACTTTATTGTACACTTAACCAAACATTTTAAAGTAAAATAACAAAAGAAAGATTAATATATAAATAAAATGTACAATGGGCGTAATAATTGTGTCATCGCTTTTTAGGGAAAGCAAAAAGATTAATCTCTCAATCAGTAGGTATAATTGGTAAAGTGACAGTAGGTACTTAAGAAATCTCACTTTACTATCAGTATTTATTGACAAAGTGACATTTTAATTTTATTTTATCTTTATAATTAGGATACAAAAGAATATAGGAATAAGTAACCTTCTATTTATCACTTTGCCTTTAGATGCTTTAGATAAAGTACACTAGAAGAGAGCCACTTGACACTTCGTTCGTCAACGCCCAATTAACCCCATCCTACTAGGATGGGGTTAAAACTGTCAAGAAATAATTTTATGTATGGTTATAATATTGAGAAAAAATGCTTTAAGCTTATCAAACCAACACCTACATAACAGAACAATCGATGGCATCATTCAATTAGGGAAATTAATCCAATTGCCCCAAATTGCCAGTCAGTACCTAAATCATACGGGCGCGCCCGTACAAGTCCACCAGCTGTCTGAACCAATCTATTAAAAAGGTTTCCCGTAGTTTGTTAGGTAAGTATGGTTTTGTTTGAAAACCCTCCCTAGCTTTGACCAAGTAATGAATAGACAGATAAACCACACTTCTCCATAATATGCCTAATATTGCCCATCCAACTTGATCTTGACATGATGAGCTTTGCTATAATCAAGCTAAAAAGCTTGATTATTTAGCAAAGCTCAACATCGTTATCAACCTTACAGAAAGACCTATGTTCATTGCTGGACGTAGGTCTCTTCCAAGACGCGCCATTGAGCCCGGTATTTGTCACTTCTCATCCAGTGAGTCCCAATTTTGTGAGGCTATGGCATCTTACATCTCAGAACTAGACTGAGTTTTAACCAAGCATGAGTTGACTGGTCTGTACGTAACTACTCTATGGTTTCATAGTAGGGACGTGAGCTATCCAGTGGCAGCTCAGCACGTGCGCTCCTTATTGCAGTCGCCAGTCTGTGACGCAGACGACTTTCTTTGGTTTCTCTTTGTGGCTTATCTATTTTCATGTTATTTGTACATCTGTGCATGCTTGTTTTGTTAGAATTTGTTTCTGTAGTCGTGATTACAAGCGTTGTTCAAATGTGGGTTGATGTTTTTTAACTTTTTACTTGCTCTCAATTATTTGACAAACACTTACTGATTGATTTATTGATTGATAGTAGATATAATTTTAATAAAGATTTTGGTCTCTCAAGTTTAGTATATCTTAGTGCCAAATAATAGGCAAGGCCTTGCAAGTTATCGTTTTCGGCTCTACTCAAATGTAACAATTAAGTCAACCAACGCTTTTAAAGGACACTTTTTTAAAGTAACAAAAATATATACATCTCTTGCAAATCGCGGAAAAATAAGCACAGCTGACCATTTTTTGTGGGTACATCATTATTTGGAAAAGCCATAAAAGTATAAACACTGCACTATTTGCCTATGAAAGTTCGTAACAAGGGTTGGAGCGAGGGGTCGTGATTAAGTTACGTGACATGCGCCCGCCAATTTGTATCAGAAGACCCTCGCTCCTCGCGACACCCATCAGTAAAATTGCATTACACCTCGTAATTAAATAGTCTTTGCTTTTATACGAAAACATGGCGTGTTTGTGAGTGCACTTTGGGATATTGCTGGAACATGGAACTAGGTATTCAACTTTTGAACAATGAAGTAGTGATCGAAACTTAAATTAGATTTTGAGTCAAAATTGGCAGTGTAAATAAAAGTATAGGATAAAATAAAAATTTAATATATTTTTTCAAAAACAATATATCAAAACGATCAAAGTTTATAATCTTTCAAACACCAATAGCCGCTATTCATCAACATAGTTAAAAGCATCTCTCAGCGCGGTCAGCTCATACACTCTGGAACGTAAACAATAACACTGGAAACTTTTTAACACGTCATACACTGTATTCTCTTAACATTACATACGAGGCGAATTATTCGGCCCTGTTGTGAAAATATACTAGCACGTGCGCTGACGAGTGTGGTGCAAGCTTCAAGAGAATTGCCCCTTACCATTCTTCCACGGAAAACATAACCATCTGATACGGGACTTTACAACCTAGTCGAAATAAGAGAGTGAGTTGTAGAAAATGTGTGGAATTGTTAAATGTTATTTATATTGACTGCGTAAGCCCGTATGCGGTAGAAATCTATGGAACCAAAAACATTGAAGTTTCATGCAAAGGAGCCGTCATTGAATAAAGTAAATATGCAAAGTGTATATCACTAGTAATGAAATAGCTGGGATTATAATCAGAGACTAATAACTCTGTTTATACTCTTATTTAACTTAGTTGGTAAAGACTTTCAAAATAAAAACGTTTATTACTAGACTTGCACCAAACGCTTATACAAACAGGCAGGGCGGGCGGCGCCGACGCCGCTCGAGATTATGATCACGCGTGGATCGTGATTAATGCCAGCTAGCGCCTATGCGCAAGCGCATGCCAGTACATTCAAGTACGTCACTGTAGAACTAAGCACGGTCATAAAGCTAGAGAAAGCATTTTGTTCGTTGCTACCGGCGACAGAAGAAAGCGGTCCTAGGGTTTTAATGGATTAACGTAGATTGGTCTAAGTCTTATCTTACTTTAGCTATCTTTAGCTATCGACACGATAAGAAGAAGAAGAAGCTATCTGGGAGAAATCTCGAAAATATTTATAATTATTTTTCTGGTAGAAACTTATTCCAAAACGAATGGTATTTTGTGCCAATCTTTCGAAAGCTTTAGCTGTTTTGTTTGAAGAAAGCTTGCACTTGAGTGCAAGTGTTAGGTACATTGATGTGTAAATAACTTCGCTCAAGTGGTTGAAGTATAAGTACCTATCGTGAGTGATGAATATTAACCGCATATGGAGTGAAGATGTTGAAATTTCTTCGTTATCGAAATGGTGAAAATCATCTGGTACCTGCAAATAATATAAGATTTTGATAAAAAATATGCATTATGTGCTGTGGCTGTATTGCTATACTGTGGTCAGATTCCTACTTAATATTATGGTTTTCTTTTTCATATGGTCTGCATATTCTGGACACGAATTTACGATAGTGTTACCGAGCTATTAGTGAGTGAAGAAGGTTCTCTACCATACGAAAAAAATGCCTTCAAACGTAAGGCCACAACTTGGTTACGAATCTCAATATTTTACATCTCTTTAGCCTTTATAAGTTCAGTCAGTATGATAATTATAAATAATAGTATGTAATTTTGCTTCCCCTTTTCGTTCGTCATACACCGATTCAATGAAAAATAAATCTACGACTGAAACTGTATCAAAACTGAAACATAATCATGTCCAACATCTAATTTAATCGATCTTATTAACATCAGCAATTAATCCGATGTAACAATGCAATGCAATTTCCTTGAGTAATACAGAACAGCGGTTCTTTGACAGGTACTCTCAATTACATTCACACATGTTGTACGCTTTTGTGCGGATTTATATTTGATAACGATGAGCTTAAGAGTGTTTAGGACATGAGGTTTAGTTTCCACTTCGTAAAGGTGTGGTCAACAAAACGAGCAGGTACAGTTTTAACACTCATTCAACATCTTGTATTCTGTTAAGCTATAATCTTGAGAAACTGTCTTCTGTTTAGCTATACAAAAAATCTGTTGTTAAATAAATATTCATGGACTTCTCACACATTCCTTCTCCCAAACCAAGCCAAGCTTAGTTATGGGAACTAGATTGCTGATGAATACTTAAAATGATTATGACACAATAAAGATATCAAAGTATACGGCAATAAGTTGGTTATTCAGCGACACGATTATGAAGACTAGATATTGAAGGTGGTCTGAACTGAAAGCTTAAACAAAATGTATCTACAGTGTTCCAATCTTCAAAAGCTGTTGAACAATCCAAAGCAATGGGATAACCGAAATTAAACCATATTTACTATGTAAAGTAAAAGTAAAGTAACTTGCATTTTATTTTATTCTTTTAAAACAATCGCTTATCGCTATAACTACGACAGATCCAGTTATCACAAGTGGAGCGCAGCTGTCGCGACGGGCAGACAACAGTTGTCGACGGCGTTTGTCTTGAGCTGCGCACACGCACCACATCCAGATTAATCATTACAAACTGTTTTCTTTGGATACAACATGAAAATTGATTATACGTGGTCATCATGTGCCAGATTTCATGTTTTATTTAATCTTTAATAGCACAAGACTACTTTATTTATTCTAAAATGTCAAAACTTATAACCTGTTATTACCTACACCGACTGAACCGTGGTGAACCTTTAGTAAAATAAAAAATAACAAAATAAAATAAAAGTAATAAATTTAACAGTAAATAAATTATACTTGTCGCATTTGTCTCATGAAATTAACAAACTAAAATATCGCCTTCTTCGTGGTATTTCGTGAAAAATCACTATTTGCACCTGGTAAGAAAATCACGCAGAAAATACCAGACGTATACAATAAACAACAGGGTGATCAAGTCTTCGATAGAGAATTTAGTTTAAAGAAGTTTTATTGCTTTTATATCAAGACGATCATGATGTCTGGTACACGTGATTGCTTATTCAAGTATCTAAGACATATTTTAAGACAGGTTTATGAGTAACACCCGTTATAAAAATCAGCCAAGCATATGTTGATTCCGCAAATAGTTGGATTGGCGCCACTGGTGTCAAGCCACATCACATCACGCCCTTTACCAATTAGGTACTTTATTCTTAAAACCCTTGTTCGGTATTCTCAGTCATCTGCAAAGCATTTGAATATTTAGAATACTACAATAAAAACTTTTAAAATATTATACGACATAAACATTATTTAGTTTTTTTCTTTTGTTTTTCGTTTGAAGTCTCAGTTAGTTCACCTGTTAAATAAATTCTGACAACTCACGTCAAATTACATTTTTGAGTTAATCTTTTTCTACAAATGTCATAGTCACATTAATTATCACAAAAATGAGCGTTTTTATTATCACTTCATAAAATCATCTTTGAAGTTGATCTCTTGTTGAAAATCCGCCATTAATAAGTTTAAGCGGCAGCAACAAGAACTTTGTTTATCATTATAGCAAATATATCACAAAGAATAAATAGAACAAAGATCTGACATTTTAAAAAGAACAATTGTATGCTCAATTAATTCAGAAAAGTCGCGACTAGATGATAAAACATAAAGTGATTATAATGTGTAGGTACGTAACTGAACCCATTTTGATGGATACAGTTTGCGGGAAAAGCATAAAACAGCGAAAACGCCGATAGTTGCGAGAGCCGCCCCTGGCCCTCGGCCATCATTCATCATCGCGCAAAACGCTCCGTTTCCATGAAAATTGCAACATGATTTGCATGCAGCTTCACAGCGACGAGATGTATTGAAATGATTATTGTAACCACAGGGTACCATTTTTATGCTCGCACAGATTTACCGCACCGTATCGTGTAATCTGGTTTATGATGTATGCGAGGTCGTAAAACGTCCAGGTGTGGTTGAATACTGCTTGTAATGGCGAGCATTATTTTCCTACGTTCGTGCGATAATTTCCCTTGTGCGTGGGTGCGAGCGCCTCGCAGCCAGCGGCTACGGACGCGCTATCCTTGCTCGCCGCATTAAGGCGACAAATGGTATGATTTTTAGAGGAAAAGCTTCCAGATGAGCGTCGTATCTTGTGACATGCACGAAAATAATTTGACGCAGCCGTTCGTCGGGCGACATACGGCGACACGTGGCCACGATATATTACACGCGAGCCGCGTACTAAAAATATTGTGTTGGCAAATTAATGGGCATTCTCGACGTTAGGTGGTGGGATGAAAGGAAGTGCCTTTTATATGTGAAACGTTGGTTTTGTACGAAAGAGCGGCAGCCGGCCACACCTGTCTGCGCGCTTTGGGCGCAGGACTAGCCGGCGAGAGCGCGCCGCGACGCACGGCGACGCCGGCGCACTCAATCTCTCCTAGGGTTGCTACCTATCACTATTCATTTCTTCATAATAATATAAATCCGTATAAAAATCTGTAATTACAATACAACAATGATCGATCAACCTAAAATAAGGCTAAAAATAAACACTGCATATGCATAAACACTTCTACTTGAAATTATCAAAAACAACACATGTCATGGAATAGCAACAAAGGGTGTCTAATGCTCCTTCCTACTCATAGCACAACTTCTAAACGATATCTGTAAAAACCGTTACTCTCCACCTGTGACCAGCCCTGACTAGAACGGATGTGACAAAGAAGACGTCTGTTGCATGTCAGTTGCATAATTATTGACCAGATTAATATCCTCGATGGTGTTCATATTTCGCCGTCCGGCCGGCTGTCACTACGTTTTTTCCGCTGTCGGTACAAACTACTCTGTATCCTTTAATCTTAGTGTCAAACACCATCTATAATCTCGGATCTTGGTGTTTGTGTACCTAATAGAAAACCATAATGAATCAAGAATATCAAATACTATTGTATTTATTTAATATTTAGAACAATCAAGAATAAAAAGTCAGACCAATATAAGTCAGTGAATTCAATTAGAATGAAACTACAACTAGTGTAGCTTTTTAAGCTTAAGATGAGATTTTAATTAAAATTTTTGTTGTCATAAAATGATTTTAAATGCTCTGAATAAAACCTGTAAAAATAAATCAAACTTTAGCCAGTTATTAAAAAGTGTTCATGATGAGGATTGATATTAGTAAGGTCAAAGATTAGTTGCATACTAAGCAAGCTTTTGCGCTTGCTTCAAGAAGTAAAATCTAGGTTAGAACCTTACTCAAATGAGCTAGATAAACAAAATAAATGTTTTACTAGAAACAACGTAAGAGTTTATTTAATTTGCTGTTAAAACTCTTCAATGTTCTGCATATTATAATGTTCTGCTAATCTATCCAACACGATGCTACAACAAAGTACAGAGCCCTTAGTCCGAAGACGCATTTTAAAACTCCCTACTCTCAAGCCGACAGTCGTCTCTCGGATGTCCATACATTTTTGTATGGCTATCCGAGAGACGAATCTCGGCTCGATAGTAGGGAGTTCTAAAATGCGTCTTCGGACTAAGAGCTCTGTTGTAGCATCGACACGATAAGAAGAAGAATAATGTTCTGCAAAAAAGCCAAGAGTGTCCTGAGGAAGGGCGGGCGGTATAAATACAGTAGCGGCACGTGCGCCGGCGCAGCTGGGACCCACGTGCTGCTAAGTTAAAATAGATCATTGTCTTGCCACGCCCACCACCAGATAAAACATCACATCAAACGCTATAGATAAAAAAATAAATAATTAAAATACCTAAGTAGTGCAGATTTTGACGGGACTTTCTTTGTCGCAACATAAATGCAACCAAATACCAATTTACCATATTGTACATAGTAATTAATATAGTTTATTAATGATTGCAAGTGGAATTAAATTACCCGCAGGTTTCACACTGCATTATCACTGTGGAAAGGGTTAATAAATACTTTTTCTCTCTTACTACTTTTTCAGACTTAATTCCGTCTCTGCGATTGCAGCCATACTCGTACTTTCCGCCTCTAAGCGAAGTGTGCGCTGCATCTTCGCATACAGAAAAGCGTAAAAGGTTCCTTAGCGATTAGGTCATTTAGTCGGTAAGTCTTTGAAAGAAACAATGCTTTTGCACTACATTTTTTACGTTTAGTAGAGGTTTCATTACCAACATCACAAAACCTCACATCTTTTACGCCACAATAAATCAAAGAGCGAAGGCCCTAAAGCACATTTCACACTGAAGCCGTGGAATGGCACAGAGAAAGATAAAACATCAGATAAAACACCACATCAAACACTATATCGATAGTAAAATCGCTAGTTTGTTTGTTGGCGCTTCAACATCTGCCTCAAACTTTCAGTTACTTTCATCTTTTTGTCTCAATATTTTGTCTTGGGTTTTGTGGGATGGTAAATGTATCTACTGTTTTATTTGAGAATTTTATTGTTGTGTTCATGAAACAAGATATCTACTTATTTCTTTTTTATCTGGGATATATTAGATAGCTTCCAATAGAAATAAAAATGAAATAAAACATTGTTCTGAAAAATAAGCTTATACTGTAACTAGTGATGTCACCACCCTAAAAAAAGAAAAGACAATCGAGCTTACTTCCGTTAAGAATGCTTCCGCTTATAATACCTAGTTGCCATTTATTATTCACAATAGACTGCATCATTCTATCAAAACATCAGGTTTTTTTATTTAACTATTTATTTATTTTCGTACTGCTTCTGTACAACTCAGTTCTTTTTCTTCTTTTAAAAATAAGTTTTTCGCTAAGAACTTGAAGACAGACAAATTGATTTATATAATTTTGTATTTATTACTTGTTTCATCATCATTGGCTTTTACATCAATGAATTGCCATGCAATTCAATTAAGTTTCATTTTAAATCAAATTAAAAACCGAATTATTATAATCTTAAAAGTCTTCCGACAAACTAAATCTTAAAATCAGTCTTTAAAAGTAGACAAGACAGCTGGTTTAATGAGTGCATTGTGACATTTAGTGCGTGGTTGCTCGTCGCATCGGTGATCGAACGTCGCCTGCGCAGTCAAAAATACGACACACGTGCACGCTTGTTGATTTACATGAACGCGCTTTCTTTATTTTCAGATCGCTTCTTTATTTTCACTCGCTTTTGGCACTGCCTTGTGGACTTACAAAACATACATTAACATGCTTCAGATAATGTAATAGCAGTTCGTTTTAAATTAAAAATCCAAAAACATACGAAGTATTTAATTTAAAAGTCGTTCACAAACGTATTTTAATTTTTCGTAAAAGCAAGTGTCGTACTTATATTTATTCACCCCGTATCGATCGCTTTCAATTAAGGCTTCATTAAAAGCGGCATGCTTCGCATTCAAAGTAAGCACATTTTTAGCGTGCTTCTATTCCCCCCCGATCATCCCCTAGCGACCTCCCATTCCCCCTTACCACCTCCTCGATCGATACTCCGCCATCTTGAATTTCCCGACCAATGCCCGTGAATATGAAAAGCCGTTGCTATGGCAACGCGTCGTCACGGCTAGGGGAAAGTGTGGGGAAGGCTTTACGTTAGCTATTGTCTAGAGAGGGTATGTTGCTGAAATATAGGCGTATACCACGCTACTATGTAGTAGAATTTGAATACAGCTAATGGTCGTCCAAAAATTACAATTATGTGATATTTCCCTGAAAAAAAATTATTTTAGTATAATAAGTATCAATGAAGCAGGCTATTTTTAGTGTTCTTAGTAAAAATCGTGTAAATTGCTGGATATCACCTAGAGTAAAATGAGATAAGAAATCTTTGAAACACTTGGAGGAGGCTTTTACCGACGACGTGTTATGTCTGTAAAGTTAGGTCCTAGAGGCACATACTTACTAGGTATGTGTTAATTTGTATTAATATGTGAAAATAGCGTTATAAAAGGTTTTTGTATCAACAAAATGGTTCAATATCTGTTAATACTTAAGTACAAGACGTTCATATAAATATTTAAATTTTAAAGCCCACTTATAACAAGAAGTTTCTCATAATAAAAGATAATAGAAACATCCCGTGATTGTTCACGCAGCCGTGCTTTATGACTGTTTGCCGACTCTCCAAAAAACCCTTTGTATTTTCGCAAAACTCTTCAAAACAACTTCCTTTTCTTTGTCCGAAACCGCATCAACAATATCTCGCTCTAAAGAGGACTGAGATTGTTTGTAAGTAAAGTATAAAGGTATCTACACCTGCGACCTACCTGTCTATACAGCGAAGTCTACACAGACTTTCAACTTTACAGTTTCCTGCGTTTGTTCGCTAACAATAGGCTATATAGTCCAGTCAAATTATGGCTAAAAACGAGTTAAATAAACATGAGCGAACACAGTTTGGGGACTTTGAGGATCGATAGGGGGGTGTATTCTGAGCATACATTCCAATTTGAGGGGTTGTACTGAGGTCAGCTCAAGGTCATTTCGATGGAAACGCGTTTCATTCGATATCTCGAGAATGGTTGGTGTTAGGCGAAAAATTGTTGAGACCTTTTCTTTTCCAAACAAAATTTACAAACTTTTTTATTTGAAACTTTTTTTATTAACATTAATATTTTTCAACTTATTACTCCCGCAAGGCAAAAATTTTACTTTTTTTTCCATTTTTCGTCGTTTTCTCCCCAACCATTCAATTTTATTAAATTTTACCGATCATCAAAGTGTAGATCTTTTAATTATGAACAGTTTTGTCCTTAAACTTTTTTCCGTAGTGCCAATACCTTCGGAGTTATATATTACTTTACCGAGCGAAATCCGCGCCACTGTCGCAATATAAAAAGGTCAATCGATTAAACTATTTAAAAATTAAGTATTTAATTTGGGTAAATTTTTGGGTTAATTTGGGTAAGAAGTAAATTAACAATTAAAACTGTTTTACACATTTATTGATAGAAAAATAATTTATAAAAATAATAATATATCGGTAAAGTAATATATAACTCCGAAGGTATTGGCATTACGGAAAAAAGTTTAAGCACAAAACTGTTCATAATTAAAAGATCTACACTTTGATGATCGGTAAAATTTAATAAAATTGAATGGTTGGGGAGAAAACGACGAAAAATGGAAAAAAAAGTAAAATTTTTGCCTTGCGGGAGTAATAAGTTGAAAAATATTAATGTTATAAAAAAAAGTTTCAAATAAAAAAGTTTGTAAATTTTGTTTGGAAAAGAAAAGGTCTCAACAATTTTTCGCCTAACTCTAATCATTCTCGAGATATCGAATGAAACGCGTTTCCATCGAAATGACCTTGAGCTGACCTCAGTACAACCCCTCAAATTGGAATTTATGCTCAGAATACACCGCCCTATCGATCCTCAAAGTCCCCAAACTGTATTCGCTCATGTTTATTTATTTCGTAATTTGACTGGACTAATAAGGCTGCGGACGCAACGTAGTGTTGACAGCAGCGCTCTCTATTCAAAACGCTTGCTGTGTCTACATTTCACGTTTAACATTATGCATTCAAATTGTTGCTCACATTGAACAGTTGCAAGCGCGTAGTGCACTTCGAAGAATGGTATGAGTACGTAGAATGTACCAAGAATGCGTGAGCTGAGTTATTCACAAAAGAACATCTCGAACACGACTAATCCAATAGATGAATCATCGTTTAATCTTTTTCAACTGAATACATTGCTCGATCAGTGTTTTCGATCTTTTCGTATTGCTTAGGTTATTTGATATTTAATTAAATTTTGTTTATATAAGATGCGATAATAGTAAAAAAAATGAGTTCAAGTACATTTTTAGGTCATAAAACTTTATTTGTTTCAATAAGTACTATATATTTTAATTTATAATTGGTCAAGAACAATAACATTAATGTTGTTGATTATAACTCATCGCCATAGGTCATTCTTATCATTAAAAGGTCAAATATATCCGTAAAAATAGTGATAAACGTATAAAAATAAACACTTTATGCAAATGAAGCTAGTTAACGGAGAAAACGTGGTGTATAAAGTGAATCTGTGCAGTAGCCAGCTGGCCATGATCTTACCTTAACGATAAAGGAAGCATTCAACTTGAATCAAGTTAAGACTTGCACAGTAGAAATATTATTTCGAATAAGCCCGGCATTGAGGAGACACGTGCAATTCTATACACTCACTAACAAAGATTACTGAGACCAATTGCATTGTGTAGATGCAAAGCATGCAGCAGAAGCACCGAGTCCGAGTTATTGATCATTATGTTGAAAATCTAATCTGTAGACTATACATATTTATTACTTAACCTTCTCCTATTTTTCATAAATATCACCTATAATAACATCTATCACATCTCTCTCTTCTTCTCCTTCCTTTTTTATATTCACGGACATTTCACACATCACACGCTAACTTTAACTTCGGAAAGCACTGTCTCTAGGTCACGTGGTATGGCTCTGATTAACAGACCTATCTATCCTATACATATAGGTTGGAACCAACATCGCGAATCCATCGCGACAAAAAAAAATCATAATAAACTAAATGCCAGAGGTGGCTGTGTTTTCTACAATGACGCATGAGACCCTGGGTAATAGACCAGATGAGATCCATTTGTCACAAAACGTTTACCAGTATCTTCATCAATCATCAGCCACCGGCGCCAGAACCTCAAACAATAGTACGTTATCGCTTTGAAAGCTATTGAAGCAAAAAACTATTGCAAATTGCAAGGCGGTGCATTCTCCCACTTTGCTAAGCGATGGAACTTGATCCTTCTGCGCCTAATAATGGAGTATTGGTTCAATTTATTAGTTAGATGGACAAGGCATTGCCTTGACGACAAACACTTTGTAATAGGTAGATACGTATGATAGCAAATATTTGATGAAATCTCGAATTCATTTGTTTATGGTCGGAATACAGCAATGGATTGATTGATTGTAGATGTTAGGAATTAAGTAGGTACCTATCATATATTAATCTTAAACACTGTTGATGTATATCGATTCGCAAATTAGTAATGACAAACAAAGACACGACGCGAAGTTTTAAAGCTCCGTAGTTAGTACCTACCAAAGATTCTTTATTTCCAATCTTTTATCATTAATTAACGACTTTCTTTTAATTTTTCCTTTGGTTAAAGTTCTGGGACTCGAAAGTGGATGTCGTAAACAAGCTCCACTTTGTACGGCACTTTTAAAAGCCTTCCATCCGAAGAAAATAAATCCCGTTTTGCCAATATCCTCGTCAAACCTGACCCTCGCTTATAAAGGCCTAAGTCGATTCAGATTTTTTGCCTTCTAACTCCGGAAGGAAAGTTGACATCGCCTTAAATTGAAGGAGCTCCTTATTATAAGAAATTACTGGCTCCCATCAAACCATATTCGGATTGAAAATGCACATTTTTATGCACAGTTATAAAAGGAATAAGAATCTGGGTGCAGGTGAGTCCACTCAAAGGGTTTTTAAGATTTCGTAATGTGGAACTTGATAAAAGGGAATGATTCGCTGCATTTCTTTGTCATAAATGTTTATGACGGACAAATTAAGTTTAACTTTGCGTTTAAATGGAAACTTTTGAAGAAAATTAATAGTATAACATCATGTAAAGGAAATAAAATGTCCATAATAAATATACAGAGTGTAACAGGAGGGGTGGACCAAAACTGGCAATTTGATAGAGGACCTCAATGCTTATCGATATAACCCCCATGTATGCTCAGCGATATTCAGTCGTTCAAAAGAAAGTTACTCGCACTTTTATGAAATTTTAGTCAAAATCAGATTTTAGGTTAGATGTCTGAACGACTGAATATCGCTGAACATACATGGGGTTAACATTGAGGTCCTTTATCGCCCTGCCACTTTAGGTCCACCCCTCCTGTTAGGTAGGGTACCTAACAGGAGGGGTGGACCTAAAATGGCAAAGCATTTTTTTTTAATTACATTATCATAATACTAAGTATTTTTGTATAACAGAGAACAAACATCAATGTTTGGAAATAACATAAATCTTTACCTTCGACGAACATCGCACTCAACCATGGAAGGCACAACTAATACCAACTGAGCTGTATTGCCTGTCATCTCTTTGTGTCTCTAAAAGGTCCATCGATGACGTCATACGAGTAATTGCGGCCCGGCTGGGTCCGCCTGACTAATAGTCGCAGAATGTGGCTGCAGGTTGATAAGCCGGCGCCAGCCACCGTCCGGAAGATAACCTTCCTACAATACCTGACCTTACATCCGTGACAAACAGGCCTTTACATCTAGCCAGGTTTTAATAATCTAGATGGCCACTTTTAAAAGATATCCAGATGGCAACAATATAGGGTTCGGAACTTATTTTAGACGAACTCAAACTTATAACCATTTAACAATCATTCTACTATGTGTATATCTGTAGTTGTATAGCAAAAGGATCGAAAGTCATTAAATCAAACCTAAAAAGGCTGCCACCTCTTTGCAATGAGATTATGTTAAGGTTTAAGTAATAATAATAATTTCGTTTTTTTTCTTTAGTTTGTTTAAATAGTTCATAATGTTTATTTTTTAGATAGTTTTTAATGAATGTTTTTTTTTTCTCCTCTCTTTCATCTCATTGTATTTCTTCATTTCTTGTACTTCTATTTCCTGCTGTCCGTGTTTTTTTTTTATTATGAGTGTTGTGCATGCCTGTAATTGGCACACATTTTATAGAATAAGTTAGCCTGTAAGTAATAATTATAAATGTTTACCGTGTGTGCTGTTGGCGTTGCCTTTAAATAAATAAATAAATAAATAAAAATTTATACCTAAGATCGCTGTTTCATCCGGGAATATGGAGACTTTTTAAGACATTTGATGATCTTGACTTCCATTATAATTTATTCAACTTATAAATCAATAGAAATAATGGAAGATTAAAAACAAGCGAAGATCTAGATGCGTCATATTAAGGCGACGGGTAGGGTGAAATTTTTCATTATAAATAAAAATGTCAATAACTTCCAAGTTTATTATTTATTTATTATATCTATACACACGTTAAACTTGTAACACGGCATAGTTTTTGCCGTGGTGGTTAAACTCTAGACAGTCAGCGTGGCAACGTCACAATTTCAATTTCAACAAAAATGCTGACAACGGCGCAAAACACATAATGAGCCGCGCACAGTTCGGATAGTCAAACTCTAAAGCAGTGCCTTATGTATATTTGCGAGCACACAGCAATCAAACACTTATAATTCCTAAGGCGCTACTCTTCTTCTTCTTTAAACACCTTAATGTAGAAATGTTTTCTTTAGAGTCACAAGATACGAACCATAAGAATAGCTGTGCTGAGTTTGGTACAAAACAAATCTGCCAAACCCATAAAAAATGGGATCTTAAACCACACTTTTGCAAAAGGTGTTGGTACTAAACTTACATTTAAAAGTAAACTATATCCAAGAGCACAAATTTTGAGTAACAATACACTAGTTCAATATATGTGTTATAGGAAATAATAAGTTTCACAACTCCACATGCTATCACTTTTTCTGAAAACAGTTTTCGGTTTCCCCAAAAACACGCATTTGGCTATACCCGTCACCTTAACTAAAATCCTTTGTCAAAGCAAAATGTCACAGGAAACAAAGACACAAAAAATACTCACAAATTAAGTCTAATATATTAAATAGGATTCATCACAAAAAATGCCAATGATGTTTCTACAATCATCAGTCGTAAGAGTCCAAACCGTGTCCTTTGTAACAAAAAATCAAACATTAATCGGCTTATCTTAACCTAATTTAAATTCTAAAATACCTTTGAAATTATAATGACTTTCGATGATTCGACTAAATTTTTATGTTCGTGTTTTCATATTATCATCTGAGTTCCGCACCCTATTTCTTCACATAGTGCCATCTAGTTAGAGTTCAAAATACGGACTCTACCTATATTGACTTTACATAAAATTTAAAAGTATCGCAAAGCTTTTTCCAAGTATTCATTGTTTTTTCTAGCTATTTTATAATGATAAGTTCGCTACGAGTGCAAATTAAAAATCATAAACGTTATTCATTAAAATATCTAGTTCTCTCAACTAGCAAACGACGTGCTAAATATATGTCACAAAGTCCATTGTGTGCCTTATATCCAACAGCGGAACCCCAAAATACACCTATTAACAAACCTGGGAAAATTGACGTTTAAAACAGGACAAGAAAAAAACAAAAACGTTTCTTCAATACAAAAATGCACCTGAGAATGAAGGCGGGCCACTTGACTAATATTCCGATTATTACAAATCACCGTGACGCGACGTATCGGGTATGTTCAGCAACCAACGCTGGCAATACTCCAGGTTGTTTTTACCCAGGATTAACAAAACAGGTAATGTATGTTGTGAAGAGCGGTATGGTCTGTCTGTGGTGTGGTGACCACGTGTGTAAATCTCAGGTAGTGGTTAATAATTCGTTTAGTCCAGAGAGTTGCGCCCACGTTTTTTCGTCGGCGGCCCACACAGGTGCATTGCATCCTAATTTACTATTCCTGATGACGGACGGGCGACACTATTTTGCTCTTTGCTCTTTGTGACACGACTTTAAATAACTTGGAGTTTCACACAGTGGAAAGTACAAACTGAATCTGATTGTTTTTTTATTTAAACTCAACAAGTGTAGTAGTTGACAGACGTCACAGCTCAGTTGGTAGTAGCTCTGCCTTCCATGCTGTGGGTTCGATTCACACCCAGTGCAAATGTTTATGTGATGATCATAAATATTTGTTCTGTCTGGATGTTACTATGTATTCTACGTATACTTGCAAAAAAATGTATAGAAGTATTTTATCACCAATCTAGTTATCATAGTACAAGTTTTGCTTAGTTTGGGACTAGACTATTTAGTTAAGCATCATACTTCTCAAAAGAACCACCATTGATTTTAATGCCTTTATTTCAATTAAATAATTAGTCAATAACAATTAGGTAGGTACAGTTATATCATCGACATTAAACTCGAGTATTACGTATCAAAGCCACCTGTTTCCTTTCATAAAACCTTAGTAATCTTACGTGTACAGTAAGCGACATTATAGCATGCACATACGCACGGTATTTTAGCAGAAAAAAGTTTAGTCATATTTCAATACTTACTTTCGAGTGCGTGTTTAATGTGGAATCAAAAATTTTTAAGTATAACTTATCCATTTATGATAACCTACTTAATATGTAATCCCTCAAAGAATCATCAACCAAATGCAACTCAGACTGCTCGACAATGCCTTAGAATAGACATTTATAGTATGTACTTACTTTTGCCAGTATCAAGAGAGGTAAAGAATCAAAGCGACATTTTTGATGCATTTTAACTAAATATAAACTCGATTAAAACACTGAAAATCGTGTTAATTTCTGACTTCAGGTACCAACCTGAAGTATTAAGTATTTATATTGAGTTATGTGCATAGCAACATGTCGCATACTGTAATACGTATAATCTGACTTAACTCAATCAATTTAATTGAGAGATAGATAAATGGCGATAAACTTAACCATCACCGGTCCCAATTATACGTCGGCTTTATAACTCAGGTAATTGATTAAGTTGTAAATAACACATCGAGTCCAGAATCACGTATTGATTTACTTAATTAGCTTAAATTTTATTATTGAAATACCTTTCAATGTTTTTATTGAAGGAAATAGGTAATTTCCTGACAATTATGGGAATATAAAATAAACACTAATTAAATAAAAACATGCTTTTTTAATTTACTTTTGATTAAATATATTCATTCTATTATTTTCATCGACTTCTCACACAACGCGTTCTCAAACTCAGCAAAACTTGTACGAAAATTAAATTACCTACTAATAATTAATTTATTATTCAGAATGTTACCGTTTATGATAAAAATCTTACTTTTGTATTTAGAAACTTCACTTACCAAATTAACCGAACTGTATAAAAGTGAAATACTTACTACTTGGCAGGAAGATAATACTGTAATTTCACAGTTTAAGTAACTAAACTCCAGTATTTATTTCTTTCTCTCATATAAATTATGTAGTTGTAAATTACCTACCACATATGAATATACGTAGACGTGTAGGTTTTATGATAGGTAGCAAAATGCTCAGTCTGGCGGGCGGTTCAATCAACGAAGCATGTAACTTGATCAAATCTAAACACAAGTACCTGTGCCTTTAAATGTTAATCGTTCCACGTAGCCAACGGAAATGTTTATTGGTGAGGCCGGGAATGTTGGGTGGGCGATAAACCATAGAGGCGCCATTTTGAATTCGTATTGTCGCCAAAGCATTGTCGATGGTCACATCCGGCGCCGGCCATTTGCATCGGACGATACAAGAATATATTATAATAAATTCGATGTTAGTTTTTGATTATAAAATTAATAGATAAATAATTCGTTGAGAGCATAAATTAAAACTAAAGTTTTTTTCTTTTTTTTTGTTGGAGGTGGTCTAACGGTGGAATATGAGGAACGTTTCCTGTCAAACTTACAATAAGCGAGTGTTTTTATCACTCGAGGTAGCAGACCTTTTTTGCTTTATCTCTATAACTAAGTCAAGTGTCTCAAGTCCTGATATAATCAATCCTTGCTAGATACGATTCATTGCATAATTTCCACAAGGCACCCAGCAATTTTGTCCAGTCGGAAACTGCGAAATTCTCGATTTTGAATCATGGCTACCGGCGTGAAATTAGGAGCTTGCGTCATTTGCAAATAGGCTTGAGACCAGTAGCAGAATGTAGGTTACCTTTGTAGGCCGACCACTTACCTGAGGACAATAGATTTTCAAGTCTACCAACGTCTTTCGATTGCGTCGGTTTTGTGCGTTGGTTGTTGGCCTTTTACAGACTCAGACCCTCTTTTGAGGATCTTATCGAATGGTAAATACCAAGACAATTGATTGGCTGTCTACTGTTTAGGAATTCTTCAGCTCCCGTTGAGGTTTGGTTTTATTTACTCACATCAAAATAATTTTGGTTGATTCTGAGACCAATATAAATGGATAATTGATTATTTGAGCGTTTGCTCTATTTTATCTGAAGAGAACAAAACAAATTCCAATTATAATTTGCATTTGATTCATTAAAATGAATCAAACAAGTGCAGAATTAACGACAGGTGGTCACGCACGTGCCGCCTTGAATAAAACGCAATGAATGTCAAATGTCTTCTGAAAAATTTCTCAGCAGTATTCCCACATCACCACAAATCTAAAACTGTAAATACATCTTTATTCACATTTGCAGAAGCATTTATATGCAACGCATTATACTGTCACTTGCATCGTTTGGAACTCAGAGGACCCGAAGATACTTTCTGATTCCATATCACTAAGATATTTATTGCACGATAGTAGAATTGTATATCTTCATTGAATTCTAGTAACTATGTCTATGGCTTTAAAATTCAGATTTGTGTGTATATCGCCCATCTCGGTACGAGGGTTAATTCGCCACCCTCTATGACTGCCTGACTTTTCATTATCGAGATGTTTTATTAAAGGGGACCTGTTATTCGTCTGCGAGGGGACATTTAGGGCTGTCTGCGGTGAGCATATCGGTTTCTTGTAAGTAAACGTTTCAGATGTTTTGAGAAGAGTTTATCTAATATGTTTTAGCTCCAATCCTATTAATACACACCTGCACAATAATAGTTTCTTAGATTCAATGTAGAAATTTATGTAATAAACTCCGGACATTTCGTTCAATTTGACTGTATCTTTATGCGCCATTGCAGTAGAATCGATGTCCAATACAAATTGATATAAAGAAAATAATCATTAAGACCTAGTTTTACAGTGTTTTAGAATTTGCAACCCTAAGCTGGATCAGGCCAGCCGAATATTGAGTTACCAGTCAGGGTGCGGGTAAAATGTTTACAGTGGGATCGGGGCTCCACGTGCCTATATTGCATTCCTTTACTTAGTCGTAAACCGTTCTAGAGTTTGAAGCTATTTCAAAAGGCTCTCACAGTTTTGCGATTATGCACTCCATAATCATAAAACTGTGAGCTTTGTTCTCAAATTATAATCATTGATAGACGTGAAACGCAACGTTGTATTCTTTGATTAAGTATTCGTTTAAAAGTCGCGTGGTCTTTTTAGTGTTTGATTATCTGGAGAATAATGTGTATAACTTTGAGAGTTTCGTCGAATGTCAGTCAACCAGACGATGTAGGACTACATAGTACCTACATCGTCTTTCTTCTTCATTCTCTCCTATTTGCGTGGAAACCCAAATATAACTTTTTACACAATATCTTATCTATACATCGAAAAGTTTCCAGCGACCAATGTTATGTCTACTGCCGTTTTGCGCCGCAATTGAACGCCTGACACATCGCAGTTCTATCAACACTAGCCTTTCAATAAACACCGTTGTTATACCGATAATTTCCTCGAAACTATGTTTGTATAACTGTGGACAGACAAAGACAATGACACGCGCCGCGTCCAAACATTCTGAGTCAATGGACGTTGAGTAATGGGTTAGTTTCACGCATTGCATTATCGAAATCGAACTATAGTGTTATAAATCCCACATAGAGTTTACCTAAAGGCTAGAATAGCTTACTAAAAATCTGTATATTTTTGTAACAGGCAGTACTCTCTCTCTCGCAGTCGATTCCTCATTACTGAGGGTCGCGACCTCTCCTCATGACCTTCTCTCTGATCAGGTCTCTCCATTTCTTTCTGTCCTCAGCGACATAAAAAGCCTGGTAGAGTTGGGTATCCAGGGTGGTGCGCACCTGGTCTGACCAGCGCATAGGGCTTCGTCCCCTTGGTCGTCGTCCATCAACCTTCCCAGTAATAGTCAGCCTTTCCAAACTGTCTGGGCTACGTCTAGCGATGTGTCCGAAGTACTCCAGGGTGCGGGCCAGGCAGATGGTCGAGAGCCTTTTGGACACTTTGAGCTCTTCCAGGATAGAAACATTCGTTCTCCGCGCTGTCCATGGTATTCGAAGCATCTTACGCCAGCACCACATTTCGAAAGCATCAATCGCCAGGTGTAAAGCCTTCTCTGGTGGTGCTGGAAGCAGGTGTTCATGATGCTAAGACTTTTATCCACGCAGAATTCGATCATTCTCTGACCTCGGTCATTCCTATCCCCCAGTCCATGTCTCCCGACAATGTTTCGTAAGTGGTCGTCTTCATATGTGTTTCCAACTTTCGCATTCCAGTCACCTAAGACGATAGCAATTTCACGAGAGGGTATGGTGCTAAGAGCCTCCTCGACAGTAGCATAGAAATCGTCCAATGCTTCTTCCGAGCTCTGTGAGGTGGGTGCGTATACTTGTACGATATTGAGTGGGAAAGCCTTTGTGTTGAGTTTCAGTGTTATGACTCGGTCAGACAATGGATTATAGCCAAGAACAAACTTGTTCATGTGCGCCGGTATCAGTATTCCGACTCCGTTTCGACTTGAATCTTCGGATCCGCAGTAGTAGAGGGTGTTACCCAGTAAAGTATCAAAGTGCCCCTGGCCACGCAGGTGCGTCTCGCTGATACCCATTATGGACAGCTGGTACTGTTCCATCTCTTTCTCAATATTGCTGAGTTTGCCTGGTTTGAGTATTCCGTTGACATTCCAGGTGCCTATGCGGTGATGTCGTCGCATAGAGATCTTGCATTTATTGTATGTGTGGTTTGACTTGTCAGTAGCAGTTCTCCCTTCAGAGGCCTGACAAGACGCCTCTTCAGAAGCTTCGGTCGCTGATTTCACACCTACGGCCCCGGTAGCCGGTAGGCGCCGATCGTTAGTCGGGTCGCCCAACAAACTCGTTTCCTTATTAATGCTTTCCATGAGAGAGGTTTTCTTGGGAATAATATCATGGTGGGTTCCCGTGTCCTTCCATGTCCACGACTTTCTGAGGGGATTTAAATCCTCACGGCCCATGGATGCCGCCTCGCCTGGGCAAGGGTGTCAGGTTAATTAACCGCCGCCTGATGCTCGGCGTTGTGTTGTGCCTAGGTAGATGTCTTCCAGGTCACACCCTCCTCACTTTCTCATCCGGGCTTGGGACCGGCAATGGCGGAGTTAATCTTGCTACCCACACCCCAGCTCGATATTGTCTTTACTATAATGTTGAGATTATTAAATAAATAAATAATGCTGGATAATCCACATACCATCATCTAGCTCCAAGCTAAGCAGAGCTTGTGTTATGGGTACTAGAAGACAATAAATACAATACATTACATAGATAGATATTTTTATTAAAAGTAAAAATACCCAGAAAACCCGGAATACCGGACCTTCGCCCACCGCGCCACATCTGTCGTATTATGCTATGTCGCTTAGCTAGTCATAGGCGTTGGTATTCTGGTAGGTTGTGCTAAAGTATGTCTTCGTAACTTTTTGCACTCGTTCATTTTTCTCAGACAGACGTCACAGCTCAGTTGATATTAGCTCGCCTTCCATGCTTTACAAGCTCGTAGTTTGGGTCTGTGAATATTTCTTTATTCAATTTATTTTAAATTAGGTACCTACTTAAGTTATTAAATTATCATATTAGACCTCAGAAGGCTCAGAACTAAATAAACCTCTTTAGATTAAGATTCTGGAGTAGAATTCTGCTGAAAAAAATCGTTCTATACAATAAAAAACGTCCAAATAAATGCATCCTTATTCACGCGGTCAATTTAAGAGTGCACCATTATCTCGGAGACTGTATAAAAAGACAGTATAAGCGAATATTTTTCCATTTATGTGCACACGTGCAGTCAGATCGTGACCCGTCCTACTCACCTCCGCACCACTTTTACAAGTGGTTTAAGAGCTGGTTCAGACACGGCGGAATCCGCGCGGTTCCAAACCGCGCGGGTCAACCGCGGAGGTCTTATTTACATTAGCGCCTATTCATTCGTTCACACCTGTCCGCGCGGATTTCGGCGGATTTTGGCAGATTTCCGCGCGGAAACCGCCTTGTCTGAACCAGCTCTAAGTCTGTAGTGAATCGCTTTAGTAGGTATGGATACCTAGGTAAGTATCCAACCTAGGTAGGTATCCACCAAAGCGATCCGTTCAGTAGTTTTTGTAGGTAATAATTTTAAAGCTAAGAAAGTACAATAGAAACTAATTTTAATTAAGTAAGTATTAAAAAAAAATTCAAGATTATAATTATCTTACACAACAAACAACAAAAGAGCTGATGGTTATTATTGTAATTGCCTAGGTATTTTGTAATAATGTAGATATAGGTCGTATAATTTTACTTATATAAATTAATGTATTTTTTGTCATTACATAGGTCAAATGTTGAAGGAGGAACTCAGATTTATTTGACGAAAATTTGAAGATTTAATTCATTAGTTTAGTACATTCCTATAACAGTGAGTAGGTAAGGCAACTAGCAAGCGGCTTCTCAAAGCTTGGCTCAAATTCTCAGGTGCGCGTGGTCGCGTCGATACTTTGTTGTAGCGGCAGAAAAAAGAAGCGCCACAATGGCCACAAAGGTACGTAGAATAGACCGGGGCGGCGGCGGCGGCGTGGCGGGAGATTTCCGAAAGCCTAGAGCTCGATGATAGTAGTTGATGTTTCTTAGGTGGTCTCGTTTAAAAATATATTGAGAAATAAATTTAGTGCTCAATATATTTAGTGACCAAAAAAACTTGGATAACCTTTCCACGTTTTCCGTATTCCGGAAAGACGCATAGGAAAAAAATAAAATTTTGTTTTAGGATAAAAAAATTTTTTTGTTCTTATCCAATAAATTAAAACTTGAAAGTTATTCACTTGATATCAAGGTAGGGGTCAATTGATGATAATTGGACTACTACTACTGAACCTAAGTTCCTTCTCATCATATCTGTTTGGTCTACTACCTGCAATCTATTTTGATTTTGGCAAACTAATTTATACATAATATTGTTGTGTTCTAAATACGATAGGTGGCGCTAAATCAAAATAGGTCGTAGGTTTTCTTACACAGAAAGTTTCATCTAATTTGCTACCTGACACTAGATGGCAGTAAACGGCCTACTAAAATAAATCTTTTTTTGACAGTGGCAACCCTGTTCTTATATAAATGACGCCATGACAGAATAATCTTTCATTTCATTGGTCAATCGTTCAGCACGACTATGGCGCGCTTGCGCTCCGCCATTTTGCTGAGGAAGCGTTGTGGTTGTGCTAGTGGAAGTGAACAATTTTCAATCGAGCCGCATTGCGGCAATCGGCTCTACTATAATAAAGGTAAGGTTTTTCTCTGTTTTTAACTAGGAATTGTAATGTATGTATATGAATATTTTGCACCTGGTATCTCCACGGTAGATATAATATCAATCGTGGTCGTTTTGTTGGTGCAAGATTAATAAGCTCTCCCATTCGAAAGCACAAGATAACTCTCTGTTTTCGATAGTTACGAGCGTTACATTTCATTTACATATAATATCTTAGGTTAGAGTGGCTTCTAATGTGAATATCTATAAAAAGTGTTTCATCAAATTGTTTCAGGAATAGGTTAAGGGCGGAATCATGTATCTCTATAACTTGACTTTGCAAGGCTCATCAGCCATAACACATGCGGTGCACGGTAATTTCTCCGGGACGAAGCAGCAGGAGATAATTATATCACGTGGTAAAACATTGGAACTTCTACGGCCGGATCCCAACACCGGCAAAGTGCATACTTTGATGAAAGTGGAGATATTCGGTGTCATCCGCTCGATGATGTCATTCCGCCTCACTGGGGGCACTAAAGGTAAATAAAAAAATGTACATGCTATTTTTGAACCATGCGGGGTTATTGACCTAGCTAACCTAACCTTATTTGACTTCGCGTGGGGACCTTAGTCCTTGCGTATATTGCATCGTCTTGCTCCATTCTCCTTCAGCAAAAGCAGGATGGGATAACTAGATGCATAGATCAGAATCCATTGCGTCGCTCTTTACAATGTTGATGATTGTTGAGATGTACCGCGATTGTACAAACATAAATCTTATGTTTCTAATTTTCATAGAATAGTCATTCAGTATCTAACCAAAGTTATCTTTCAGATTATCTGGTTATTGGGTCAGATTCTGGGCGTATTGTGATATTGGAGTACATTCCCGCTAAAAATATTTTGGAAAAGGTTCATCAAGAGACATTTGGGAAATCAGGATGCCGCAGAATTGTGCCTGGACAGTATTTGGCTATTGACCCCAAGGGCAGAGCCGTTATGATAGGTGGTGTTGAGAAACAGAAGTTGGTGTACATTCTCAACAGAGATGCAGAAGCTAGGTTGACCATTTCATCTCCGCTGGAAGCCCACAAGTCAAACACGTTAGTTTACCACATGGTTGGTGTTGACGTTGGATTTGAAAACCCTATGTTTGCTTGTTTGGAAATTGACTATGAAGAGGCTGATAGTGATCCTACTGGTAAGCAATATATTTAAATGTAAACATGTACAACTTTAGACGCTGCAGAATGGCGATCGATAAGACGCCATTTTGATATTGTCGCCATGTGGTGTTTTATGTTCACATGCATATTACCAACATTTCGTTTTTTTTTGCTTGCACAATGATTATTTCGAGGTCCGTGTTTCCGATTTACAGTGACGTCAGAACCGCCCTCCATGAATTAAATCTATAAATTCTAAAACTTTTCTCACAAGTAAGTGGAACTTACCTAGGTTTATTTTTGTTTTAGGTGAAGCAGCTCAAAAAACTCAGCAGACATTGACTTTTTATGAATTAGATTTGGGTTTGAACCATGTAGTCCGAAAGTATTCAGAACCATTAGAAGAGCATGCCAATTTTCTCATCACCGTTCCTGGAGGCAACGATGGACCTTCAGGCGTGCTAATTTGCTCTGAAAATTACCTAACATACAAGAATTTAGGTGACCAGCATGATATCAGATGCCCCATTCCTCGCCGCCGTAATGATTTGGATGATCCCGAGAGAGGCATGATATTTGTCTGCTCGGCAACACACAAAACAAAGTCCATGTTTTTTTTCTTGGCACAAACTGAGCAAGGAGATATCTTCAAAATTACTATTGAAACTGATGAAGAAGTGGTTACTGAAATAAAGCTGAAATACTTTGACACTGTTCCAGTAGCTACGTCTATGTGTGTTCTCAAGACTGGTTTCCTGTTTGTTGCATCGGAATTTGGCAACCAGTAAGTTGATCTTTATTTAAATGTTCACAAGCATGTATGAGCTTGTGAATTTGCAATAATTCAGATTCACTTGTATTTTATAAACATGCAAGAGAAGAAATCTCTGAACCAAGGTCCTTCCTCTACAAAATTGAGGAAGAGCACACTGATATGAGATGCACAAATTCATTACTAAATCAATATAACTGAATACTCCCTTGTTATGTTGTTATAACAATTCTTCATCTTTCAGTTTCCTGTATCAAATTGCTCATTTGGGTGATGAAGATGATGAACCAGAATTCAGTTCAGCAATGCCTTTGGAAGAAGGAGACACATTCTTCTTTGCCCCTCGACCACTAAGAAACTTGGTTCTTGTTGATGAGCTAGATTCACTCTCACCGATATTAGGTAAATATAAAACATCGTACTATCCATATTCATTATTGTGCTTGTTAGATCTAAATGTTAACAAGATTATGAATTTGGAAAGAGTAAACTATGTATTGTCTAGGTGAGGTTCGTGAAATCACATTTTCAATGGACCTCAATCCGGCAAAACACAATTATAACTCTAAATATAATTTTTTTAGTAATTCATTAACATTGTGATAAAATATAAACTAATCTGTAAATAATATTTTAGCTTGTCATGTGGCTGATTTGGCTGGTGAAGACACACCACAAGTGTACTTGGCATGCGGTCGAGGACCGAGATCTTCCATCAGAGCATTAAGACATGGATTGGAAGTAGCTGAGATGGCTGTATCAGAGTTGCCTGGTTCTCCAAATGCTGTATGGACTGTGAAACGCCATAAAGATGGTAAGTTATTTTGATAATTTAAACAGTCTTATCAAATTAGAGGCGGTTGTTAGACATTTTAGGAGCAGTATGATTATAAAATTTTGGTCCGTGTTACTGATATACCGTGACGTTACAATAAACCACTTATGAATGCTCCTCTTTATCAACAAGTTACTAATAAAACCCTGGTTGTTTGTCATACATAAACACCAGTGGTTTTTCTTTTCAGAAACTGCTATGGGACGATGAACAATAGAGATGGTTTCTACAAACTCACACAGGTAGGCATCGGCAGCTTTTATTTCTTCGGAAGACGCTGCCAACTCATAGTGCTACTTTACAACTGGGCCTAGGAATTAGTTTTTAGCTTTGAAAATTTCTTTTGGTTACAGAGGAATTTGACTCTTACATCATAGTGTCATTCGTAAATGCCACCCTTGTTCTCTCTATCGGGGAGACAGTAGAAGAAGTTACTGACTCTGGTTTCCTGGGAACCACTCCAACACTGAGTTGCCATGCACTTGGCAATGATGCTTTGGTGCAAGTTTACCCGGATGGAATCAGACATATTCGTGCCGATAAGCGTGTCAACGAATGGAAAGCGCCTGGCAAGAAATCCATCGTAAAATGCGCCGTGAATCAGCGTCAAGTTGTAATCGCGCTGACTGGCGGCGAATTAGTCTATTTCGAAATGGACCCTGTAAGTTGACTTATTTATTATTATTTAATGACCGACGTGTTTGCGACGGCCGTGCTTTCGGGCATGGCCTTAGCTCGGGTGGTGCGTAGCTGCCTCTATGCAGTGACAGGCCCACAACGTCGAAAAGCATGCTTTCCTCCCGCTTGCGGTAGAGGGCGGCACTCGGCATATTCCATAGCCTTGCTGGAGTCTGTCAGACTGTGAAGGCGGCCAAACCATGTCGTGGACAAACTGAAACATATATTCATGATATTGTTTTATATCAGGTAGACAAATCAAATTATAACTTTTCTTTGTTTTTTAGACTGGTCAACTGAATGAGTATACTGAAAGAAAGAAGTTGTCATCTGATGTGTCCTGCATGGCCCTTGGATCTGTGGCAACGGGTGAGCAGAGAGCCTGGTTCTTAGCTGTTGGTCTCAATGACAACACTGTCAGAGTTATATCTTTGGATCCATCTGTAAGTGTATTTTTAAACTAGTACATATATTCATACTTAGTTTGAGCTAAATGATGAAACAAGGACACCACTGAATTTTTGTGATTACAATAATCTAAAATGCGTTATTCTTCTGATAATTTATTTGTATATTGTTTTTATTTTCTTACTTCAGAGCAGATCAATAAATTGCAATTATCTTTTTTTGCAGGATTGTCTATCGCCTCGATCTATGCAAGCCTTGCCGGCCGGCGCCGAATCCTTGTGTATTGTTGAACAACCCTTTGAATCGGGAGCTAAATCTGCCCTGCATCTCAACATCGGCTTGAGCAATGGTGTGCTTCTTAGAACTACACTGGACTCTGTTAGTGGAGACTTGGCAGATACCAGAACCAGGTTAGTACCTAACTAAATAATTTTAGCTTATCTTTTAATATTTATTCGGTGATGTAAACCACTTCGCTCCGTGTTTCATCTGATTCACAATGACGAGACAAACCAGATTCTGAGGATAACGCTCATTAAAAAACATTTGTTATATTTTGGTTCAGAAATAAATAATTATATTTTTTTTTAGGTATCTTGGTTCAAGACCAGTAAAACTATTCAAAGTGCGGGTGCAAGGATCTGAAGCTGTGTTGGCGGTATCGTCTAGGACTTGGCTTGGATATCATTACCAGAATCGATTCCATCTGACGCCGCTATCTTACGAGTGTTTGGAATATGCCGCTGGGTTCAGTTCTGGTAAGTGTACATGTTTCAACTGGTGATGTAGGGATTCGCCCCTTAATATGGAACTTCAGAGTAACATACTCGACGTGTTTGCGACGGCCGTGCTTTCGGGCATGGCCTTAGCTCGGGTGGTGCGTAGCTGCCTCTATGCAGTGACAGGCCCACAACGTCGAAAAGCATGCTTTCCTCCAGTGGCGTAGCTACCAAGGGGCGAGGCGGGGCAGTGCCCCGGGGCCCTCGAGCTCAGGGGGGCCCCCTGAGCTCTATTACTAGAAATCTCGATCGAACTGAACTTTTGGAAAGGAGATAGGGCAATCCTCTACGGAGCGTGGGCCACGACTTAAAAACTCGTCCCTCAAGGTTGCCACATCATACATATTAAAGGGCTTTTACAGGCCTATTTCTTACTATTTTTATAATAAAATCGGTCCCATTGAAATCGAAAAATTTGAAAAATTTCTCGCGTGAAAAATTAAGCGTACTTTATTTGCTTTTCAGACTGTTTGAAAATCCAACCAGTGGGAATCGAGATACTTCCGAATAACTGTATTTCTTTTGTACAATACCACATGCTTTTCAGTAACAACTCACTTTCCACAGGTTGGATTTTCAAACAATCCGAGAAATTAATAAAGCCCGTTTAATGTTAATTATACGCCACAAGCACAACAGTTATCCTTGTGGGCCTTTAGAATTCTAAGTAATATGATGTATTTATTGAAAAACTATTTTTTCGGAATATCTCGATTTACATGGGACGGATTTTTTCCGTAAATATAGTAAAATATTGGCCTGTTAAAAGAGAAGATTTAAGGGTTTATTGTATAAAGGTCGGGCCTACCAACTGACCAAATAACAATTAAATTTTCAATTTTTTCCTAGCTTTAGTTTTTGCAATAACTTCGTTAAAATCCAGGTTTGATGCGGTTTTGTTTTCAATTGCTATTAGCGATAAATGTCGGAGTCGAGTTTGGCCCATACCATTTCTTAAATGATCTTTTAGCTGCTGCAGAAGTAACATAGTCCAGTCAAAATAGACATTCCAGTTTGCATTAATTCCCAACCAACAAGCTCGATTTTTGTGCAGGCCTTGAATACGTCATTACAAACGATATGCCAAAAATCCCCATCGATCCCGCTTGTGCGTTGTGTTTTATTCGAGATCAAAGGTCATACATTTGCGTTTTTTGCGTATATCTCTGAAACAACGAGAGCTATCGAAAAATAGTTCAGACAAAGCTTGTAGATCGTAAAATTGTCTACAAAAATATAGAAACACTTTTCTTCTACAAAGCATCGCTTTCGAGATATCGTGACTTTAGACCGCAGAAAAATCGTCGAAGATGCTGCGTTTTTTTTTTTTTCATTTCAACCGTTTTATTTTCAATAGTTATAATTTTTCAATAGTTATAAAAAATCATAATTAACAAGTTCATTAACTTTTATGAAAATTTACCGCAGGATCTTATAAAGTGCATACATCAGCGGGGCTCCACGAAGTTTGAGATTTTTAGGCCAATTATTTATACCTTTAATTCCATTGTTTAAACCAATGGAAATTACGAAACAAATTGTCAGTTAAAAACTGAATAACTTTTTGAAAAATGATGATTAAGCTTTTTTTTCTTCAGGGCTCGGTTCTTTCAAGTGTTAAGAAGATACAAGATTTTTTTCAAATTTTTAAAGTCACGTTTTATGTAATAAAATATTATTTTTATTGCTGAACTCTCTTTAGCGGCTTGCTGTAACAGCCGCGCGGAGCTCTATTTTCAACGTCTGATTAAAGTGATAAATAATGGAGATAGAGTTCCGAAAGTTAGGACTTTTTTATTGGAAATTTCCTCTTCTTTAACGAGCAAAATTGCTTAAATAGAACCGTTTTCCCCCCGAAGGGTAGAAAACGGATATTTAGGTTTAAGCCGAAGCTTGAACCACCTTGAGATTACGCTTATGTCAAAGTCACTCACTTACTCGAAATTCGTGTAAGAAGGAAAGAGATGCACTATACTTCCCTCTCTTTCTACCATCTCAGCAGCGCGGCGGTATGGCGCTAGCGCCACTTCTTCAGTACCGTCGAAAGAACCGGCAAGGTCTTAAAATGTGGTGGTTCAAGCTTCGGCTTAAACCTAAATATCCGTTTTCTACCCTTCGGGGGGAAAACGGTTCTATTTAGGTGTTGAAGCCTTCGCTTGAACCACCTTGAGACGTGTTTATATTCTGCCGGTGCTGCTGGTTATGCGTACTGTGATTAATATATATAAATGAAACTAGTTAAGGTAAGTAACTGGATCTTACAGTAATCTTATTTATATTTAGATGTGTACTTTACTTACGTACAATGAGATCAGTCAACTAATTAACAATAATAGAATAAATAACAAAAATAGTTATGTAAGTAAGTACCTACGTACTTTCCTTCAAATTAATTAAGACAAATGATTATGGGTTGAGAGATCATCGCTTGATGATTTTTACATTTGTATTATCATTTTCGCTGCTCCTGATAAAGGGGGCTTCCCTGAAGTAATGGTTGAAGAAAGTGATTTTGGACCGCCCATTTCCTTTCTTTAATACTTCGTCAATGTTGTATGTATTGTTTGACCAAGGCAAGCTTTATCTGAAGTTTCAACCTGAAGCATTAATTCCTGCTTTATTAAAAGTAGTTCTAATCCAGCCTGTAATAACTTTTACTACGCCTTGAGTAGGTAGTAATGAACAAATTAAATATACTTTTTGTCTTGCGTCAAATTTTTAGATACTGATAAAAACTTACGCCCTCAAGATGTAAAGTTTTAGCATTTTATTATTTTTAATATCCAACCTGATTATCTGTAAACGTAAGAGTCAGTTTTAGACCTTACCTACCTAAAATTAGGCCACAGGATAATTTCTTCTTTTTTAACAACAAGTGCTTTGTTATTAATGCTTTTTAACGTGAAGTCATGTGCTCCTGTACACCTAGAAAATGACTTTTCGTCTGTGTCGTTGGCAATGGGTTTTTAACAAAATAGCTTTGAGCACAAGTTTTATCCCGGAATGAGAACTTAGTTATTCTGAGCGTAAAGGGTTAGCTAAAGTGCTAATTACAGATTTATGTAATTATTGTGCGAGGCGCTAGTTATACTGTATTGTGGAGACAGCGGAAGTATTTTGTTAACTTCGTTGATTCTGAATTATCCGGCACTAGGCGAACAGGCCCATTTATGCCAAAGTACCCAAATGGGTTTGTATGTTTGAGTTGTAGTTTTCTCCAAGACGATTTTTTCACAATCTCTCCAGTTTTTTAGGTGCTTCGTTCAGCCTGCAGCTTCCAGGCAAGATGGAAGATTTGTGCGATAATTTATTAGATTTGATACCAAGTTTGGTATTGGTAATGGCGGGCACGTTGCCCGCTTCTTCAGATCGAGCTCCTAAAACGCCTTGTTCCAGCTTCCAGGGGTTACGATTCAGTAAGAAGTTTGAAGTTTCCAGATGGTGAAGTGTTAAGGGTACTATTATTATTATAAATAATAAAATAAATAAATAAATTTCGCTCACATACAACGGTCGAGCCAACTGTGTGCCCAATTTCTGATATATCGTTGAAGTAGCTTAGTGCTTGAAGTGCTATTCGGGAAGGGTGCCTTCACCCGAGAGAGGCTGGCTATACAATTGTATATGCTGTATTTAACGCGCGATGGCAAAACTCTAGTATTTTAAGTGTTGTTTTTAACAATCTTAATGATCTCGTTCCTTCCTGCTTTATGATGTATGCTACCGTCGTCCGATTGTCCGGCTGAACCATAACTGTTCAGTGCTCTAGGACCGAATCCATTCGTGTTAGGACTTCGCACAACGTGAGCAACTCTTTTTGCTTGTTGTGCCCCTTTTGCTGTTTCTCTGTCCCAACGCACCAACTTTGAATCTGTGTTTATACAAAAAAATGACGGTTTCGGCACAGGAGGAAGTGAGCTTAGTCGAGCATTGTTTTGTCTCTAAGTTAGCTCTTCTAGAGCATAGTGAACAATTGCAACCTTGGTAAGGTAATATGGTTTGATTTCGGCTAAGCGATTGGACTCCCGCTGTAGAAGTCTATTGTGTAGACGTTCTAAGGGTGATTCCCTAAGATCCCAAGGGATGCGAAGTTCAGTTTCCCCAGAATTATTTTAGTAACGTGCCAAATCCAACGAAATTTTTACGAAGAGTGTTTCTTCTGTTGTATAAAGTGATCTTGTTTTTCTTTAGACAGTGGCTTTCGATTGGTCTAGGTGTCCCTTGGTTTGAATGGTTTGATCATTTCAAGGGAATTCGGTATTATTAAATAAAACTTTGATTAATTTATGGTTTTGGTCTCCGTAAATCTTTTCTTAGAATGTTGCTGTTGCTGGCCACCTCTATATTGTCCATAACAGGGTTGTTTATTCGGCGTTGAGTGTGTATCGGTTAAGGAATAATAATAGATTCCCTTTCTCCCATTATAGTTTGAAGAATACTTTGCCAATGCTCGAGTACGATCTTCACGGGCTCTTGTTCTGTCCTCTTCGCAGAATCTTGGAAAAGGCTTTTTGCGTGTGGGTTCAGGAATACTTCCAAATGTCATCGTTAGAGCAGTCTATAACTGCTTTGGATAAGGCCTCTTTAGCAAAAAGGTGAGTTTTTCATAGAGGAATGTTGTGAAAAATTTCATTGAGTTTTATTTGGTACTCGAAAAACATATCTTCTTTGCTCAATCGCCTTTGCTCGTCGGCCCCAAACATACTTCTCTTTTCCAATTTTCTCTCTTCCGTCAGATGGTAGCTGTTCTAAGAGATCGTGAAAGACTCTCCACTGTTGCATAAGGCCATGGGTGCTGGCACCCAGTGCCAGGTCAAACTTTTCAAGTACTGCAGCCGATTTCCAGTTTGGTGATACGCTGGCGAGAATATTATAGACTTTCAGCGCACAAAATCCCGAAGATGCCAAGAATTGTTCTTGTGTTTCTGCGTATCTAAGATTGCGCCACCCTGATTGGCCAAAACGATGGCAGTGTTCGACTTATTTGCGAAAAAATGGATCAGCATTTCACACCTTGGGTTCGGCTCCCACTGATTCAGGTAGCCAATTTCTCGGATTGTAGAGATTTTGGCGAGATAGAAATCATGTCAACGCTTGAATGTCTACGCAAAATGTCAGGACATTGTCTAACGATTCAAGAAAACGTATTCTCACTAGAATTCGACAAATGGTGGCACGACATTTCTTAGAGATCCCAATTTTAAGTTCCGTTTGAGCTATTATTTTAACGAGATCTCGTTCAATCGGTATCTACATCTATTTGTGGTTTTAAGTATTCACACAACATAGATTATGAAATGATTATAATATTTGAATATCAAATTATAGTAAATAATACAGAAAGATAATAGTTTTTGAACCAAAAATTTTTATATCCAACATCTGAATATCTTTACATGTTTTACATGTGTAGTGCGAAACTTTGAGTAGGTAGGTAATTAACTCTAGACTGTCAGTTCAGTCTTACAGGCTATCAAGCGTCAAGTCAGAAAACAACGGCATGTTTTAACTTTTTACATCATATTATTAAAAAGAGATACCGGCCATATTCTTAGACACTATCTCCATTCTACGGTTTATGAAACTAGCGTGACTAAGGCCGATACATTCTACAATACGATATATTCTACGATAAATTCATCAACCATCGTAAAATCTTTATGTGTGGTAAACATCCACCACAACAAAAAACCACAAATCCAACAGAAACTGAATCACACAGAGAGTAATAGTACTTAGGTACCACTTTTCCAAAACAGGCAGAGTTGCCTTTGGACATTCGATCTCTAACGCTCGGAAGCACTCGTTGCTTGTCAAACGATTTTTTACGATTTTTTCGACATTCTCCGTCGTTTTTCGATCTATGTCGACTTCGACTTAATCTCTAAAGAACGAGAATCGGCCCCCAGGGCTAAAATCATACTTTTAGAAGGATTCAGTGTTAAGCTTCGCTAGTTTTCTTTGTGCTGAACATATGCTATTTATTCATTAAACTTTACGCTGGTTTTCTGCACGCAGCTGGTCAGCACGTTCTCACCAGAAAGATACATGCTAGGGCAAGATAGCTTATCACCACTTGCTGTTTGAGTATTGTCAGGTTGAGACTCGAACGATTCATTTATGTCAGGGACGTTTTTCGAAACGATTTTTCAATTTTTCCACTTAGATCTTATTGAGATGTTAGGAACCGTTAAACATTAATGCTGTATTAAACCAGCAATTAGGATTTGATAAGTGTTTCCGTTTTTTAAAACGTACCGTATCAGCATCGTTTATCGTATTTTCAGATATTTTTCTCTCATTGACAGACCGCTCATAAGCGGAAGAGCTGGGTATTGGTTGTTCTCCTAGAAGTTTAGCAGAGGCGCTCTTGCGGTTTACTAGTTATTTTTTAAAGAATGCACAGCATCCATAAAATTTTAATAACTTTTGCTCGAACCGTGGATAGTATCCACTCTCCATAATGCTATGTGGAGCATAAATCAATGCTCTACCCAAAGGCCATTTTAAAAGCTTCGTACTAATCATTCCATATCGCTTTTCGGATGATGCTTTACAGTTTGGCATAAAAGCCAATGCTAGTTCAGTGGTTGGAACGGTAAACCTTAATTTATTGTCTATAGACAGCAATAACTCAAATCAATAGCAAAATAATTCCCCAAAAGATGGTGCTCTAACTTTCAGAAAATATTTTTCTAAAATGAACCAGATATTCACCACACTGAGCACTGCACAAGTGACTTATTCGAAATTCAAAAGCGTACTGAAGAAGTGGCGCTAGCGCCATACCGCCGCGCTGCTGAGATGGTAGAAAGAGAGGGAAGTATAGTGCATCTCTTTCCTTCTTACACGAATTTCGAGTAAGTGAGTGACTTTGACATAAGCGTAATCTCAAGGTGGTTCAAGCGAAGGCTTCAACACCTAAATGTTCATATTTTTCAAGTTATTAACAAAAAATGGTATATCATTTTTTTTTAATCTTATTTTGTTAATAACTATTGCAATTTTTAACCTGCACCAAAATCCTTCAAAAACATTTTTCTATAGGTGATTCCGAATCGAATGAGCCATCGCTCATATTTTTAAGTTTTTGAACTTGTTGACTAGTCTAAATCAGTTTACATAGCAGTGGGGCCCCATTTTTTAATTTGCCCCAGGGCCCTTGGTTACCTAGCTACGCCACTGCTTTCCTCCCGCTTGCGGTAGAGGGCGGCACTCGGCATATTCCATAGCCTTGCTGGAGTCTGTCAGACTGTGAAGGCGGCCAAACCATGTCGTGGACAAACTCAAAATTACTTAAAACTTTATGAAACGCATATTACATTTATCTAATTACAAAACATACTTGTTACAGAACAATGTGCGGAAGGTATAGTAGCTATTTCATCCAACACATTGAGAATCTTGGCATTGGAAAAATTGGGTGCAGTATTCAACCAAACCTATGTACCGCTGGATTATACGCCGCGAAAATTCATCATCAATTCTGACAATAACCATATCATTATCCTGGAAACTGATCACAATTCTTATACTGAAGACATGAAAAGTCAGAGAAGGTAATTATTGTTATTTATTCTCATTTACCGTATCCTGGTGTTCTAATGATGACCAATTTACACAAATACCGAATTTATATGTAGATACCCCTGCAGTACTGATTTTTCTCTCAACATTCTGTCACATCAATGACTAAATGAATGTTCTAATTAAATATCATTTTAGGATTCAAATGGCTCAAGAAATGAGAGAAGCCGCTGCTGGCGGTGGAGCTGATGAACAACAACTAGCCAATGAAATGGCTGATGCATTCCTTTCTGATATTCTCCCTGAAAACACCTTTTCATCACCTAAAGCTGGAGCAGGTATGTTTCAATTTCCTTTCTTGTAAATGTAAGCCACATTCTCTGGGCAAGAGCGGAATGCATAAAGCATACTGTCTCTAATCGATTGTGGCAATATCAAATCTCAACGTTAATCCCAGATGACCTAAATATAGGTTGTTTGATTCAAGTTCGGGATACATTTCATTACTCAATTATTTACTGTTCCAATATATTTGTCTCGGAGATGACGCGTTTTTATACTGTATTTCATTTGGCAGGCATGTGGGCATCACAAATTCGTGTCGTTGATATGGGGATTGGAGGAGGACAACCAAACACTTTATTCAAATTACCCCTAGAACAGAATGAAGCTGCAGTGTCTGTGTGCATCATTCGTTGGGCCGCGCAAGGCGAGCAAGCACATCCGCATTTAGTAGTAGGCGTGGCTAAAGACATGATACTCTCGCCAAGATTGTGTACAGAAGGCAGCTTACACGTTTACAAGATCTACAATACCGGAAAACTGGAACTAGTCCATAAAACTCCGGTAGATGAGTATCCTGGAGCGTTAGCCGCCTTCAATGGCAAACTTTTGGTCGGCGTCGGCAGAATGCTGCGATTATATGACGTGGGACGCCGGAAGCTGCTCCGAAAGTGCGAAAACAGACACATTCCTAATCTTATCGCCGATATCAAAACAATTGGCCAAAGAATATTTGTATCAGATGTCCAAGAATCAGTATTATGTGTGAAATATAAGAAGCGAGAGAACCAATTGATCATATTTGCTGATGACACCAACCCCAGATGGATAACAAACAGCTGCATTCTCGATTATGATACAGTGGCTATGGCTGATAAGTTTGGCAACATAGCTGTGATGAGACTGCCCCAATCTGTCAGTGATGATGTTGATGAAGATCCTACTGGAAATAAAGCTCTGTGGGATAGAGGTAATTTCTAAATAAATTTGTAATATTCTAACTTATTGAACAGTTTATGATGATAACTCAACACATCACACATGCTAGACTAATGAAAATTAATGATTCTACCATCCTTTCTGATGCTTTCTAACATAAATTTATTTCAACATGCACTAGATTGTTTATTAAACATCTACATTTCGTTTAACAGGGTTGCTGAACGGCGCTTCACAAAAAGGAGACATTTCTATGAACTTCCATGTTGGTGAAACTGTGACATCACTGCAAAGAGCTACTTTGATTCCTGGTGGCTCTGAAGCGCTTTTGTATGCAACCGTCAGTGGTTCCCTTGGCGTACTTCTGCCGTTCACATCAAGAGAAGACCATGATTTCTTCCAGCATTTGGAAATGCACATGAGAAGTGAAAACCCTCCTCTTTGTGGAAGAGATCATCTCTCATTTAGGAGTTATTACTACCCAGTCAAGGTAAATTATATTTTTGTTATTATGTTACCATATTTCCGACAGTAAGTCAGCAGGTGTTTTCATGGAGAAGACACATTGTGTTACACTGTTGGTAGAGAACAGTCTCTGTTTGACGACGTGTGTGCATACCGTTATGGTTGCGCCTTGTTGTTATCAGTTTCTGAGTTCCTGAGAGTCGAGAGCACTACTGTTAGTGCACTTGTAGTATTTGGAACTGCCATTTTCTTCTATCAATGATTTTATATTTCATGTTTTAGTTTCAAATACCAACACGCATTTTCTATTGTTACAGAATGTTATAGACGGTGACCTTTGTGAGCAATACAATTCGCTTGAACCTTCCAAACAAAAGTCTATTGCATTAGACCTGGAAAGAACTCCTGCTGAAGTCTCCAAAAAGCTTGAAGATATTAGAACTAGATATGCATTCTAACTTATTGTGATTGATAAACATAATTTATAAGACTTAATAAATAGGTAACTTGTGGTAAAATTCTCAATTTTTAATGCAAAAATGCCTTCTAAACAAAATAGGTATGTATCTATAAAAAACTATTGCAAGATATAGTAATATTACATTGGTCAAGAATTAATAAAAAAATTGTTTTACAGAATGCTTAAAAAAAGAACCCAGAGTATCTCAATCAAGCGCACTTGTTAACTTCTGACTGAGGACCACATGCTAAGGTTTGTTTTAAAGCATACATTATTTTTTAAGTTAATTTCCCAATGATGTAAACCAATTCGCTCCGTGTTTCATCCGAAATACATTGACGAGACAAACCAGATTCTGAGGATTAACTTAAGTAGTTTATGAAATTCTTTTTTTATCAATGTTTTGAATTGACAACATTTTTGCTTTTATTGCAGATGTTTTGGGTTAAATATGCGCTACTGAAATCAATCTTCTTGGCGTCGTAGCGACAACTTTGCTGATACTAAAAGGTTTGTACTAAATATCTATTTGTTTTATTTATATAATTTGCTCTACATGTTCCAATGATGAAAACCACTTCGCTCCATAATTTATCGGAATTAAATGTCGATACTAACCAGATTCTGAGCAATATTTGAGTAATTACAATTACGCCCATAAATTTTCCAGAAATAACGTGTTTTTATTTTTGTTCTAGGTACTTCGATGGCACCACTGTTTAAAATGTTAGACACGGGAAGTCGGAAGGACAGCAATTCAAACCAAGCTCTATTTGCAGTTTTAGGGCTTCTAGGCTTACTACCCAAGCACGGGAAGAGAGGAGAACAAAACATATAGTTTAATCGTAGACTTATCTAGTCTAAATGTATGATCGTGGTTATTAAATAACTCAGAAGAAGCTTGAGAGAAGCTAACTTCGTTCCAAGACTGCCTGCCAGAGACCCTAAATTGACCACAGCGCGCCTTGAATTTGCTCGCGAACACATTAATTGGAGTGCTGAGCAATGGCGGTCAGTCCTGTTCACTGACGAAACCAGAGTGTGTCTACATGGCAGTGATAGGAGAGCTCGGGTCTACATGCGTGGGAAAGGATACCTCAAGAACTGTTTATTAAACTTATTAAAAAAACCACCTTCAAAGTGTTATTAGAGCTAGAGGAGGCAATACCAAATATTGATTAAATAAATGAAGAGTATTAACATAAATTTTCTGTTTAATTTTGAACCTTATAGATAAAGTTTTCAAAAAAAATATATTCCTTAAGGTCAAAAAAAGCATGCTAATAAGCTTGCTTAAAATTAGCATGCTCTGCCAACTGTTCACATTTGCCAGAAATAAGCATGCTTTATTTAAAGCATAGTACTCCTAAATAGGCATGCAAACATGTTCAGACGTGCTCCGAGCAGTCCGAGCACGCCCCGACCCACCCGCGCCTCAGGTAGCATGCTTGAAAATCAAACGTCGTTTGATTTTTGAGCACGCTCGAAATAAGCATGCTCATTACACGTGCTACTAATGAGCACTTGCTCAATAAAAGCATGCTTTCGTGCTAATAATGAGCACGTCTGTCAGTACCTTTATGCATTACTCAGGTCATTTTGGGAAAAAAATACACTGTAAATTTTGTAGGAGTGATACGATTCGGTTGCTCGTGAGTCGTGAGTGTAGTCAAAATGTATGAACGTTTTTTAAATAAATGATTACTATACAAAACATTTCTTTAATTTCTACGTCTACACTGAATAATTATTACACCTGAGCAGTTTAGGTAAACATACGATACACTGGAGTCCATAGTGTACCTTAGGATAAAACAAACTGACTAGGTATTTAGATCTAAAACTAAGTTAGGTTTGTTCACACAACAGCACGTGTAGCTAAGACTGAAGAAAATTATTCCTGCTGAGGGTAATTATCGCACGTCTAGAATATAACCCGGAAGAATTCATTACTTTGATGAATATCTAATCGCTACGACTTTCTAAAAGTCCCGAGAGGTAATGAGTCCCTACAGAATAGTAAACTAATAGGTGGTGGTAGTGCCAAGACTACGGGTAATAGAGTGGAAGAGTAGGTAATATGTGTTTGTAGTAAAACTAGGATTTACCTACAATTAGAGTAGGGTTGTTAGTCGGCATACTCATTGGACATTGCGTACACGGCGAGGTACAAGTTTAACCTACTTATATGTAGGTACCTATATTTTTGTGACACATGGTGATGTATGAAAAATCTTATTGGGCGCTGTGCCATTAGCAGTGTACTCTAGGTTACCACCTACCTACACTGGTACCTAGCAGTAGGTACACGTAGCAATTTTCGCGTCACCTGGTGGCCTAAATGCAAATACGTACATACAGAAAAACGCTCTAACTTCTTGCGAGCACGTGAAACAAACGTTTCCATGACTACAGTATCGACCGGCGGCTTTTCCGAGGCTTTTCTCTGAAATTCTCATTCGCGTGACGTCCGCTGAACAATAGGGTGCTGAAAAAGTCTAGACGACGCTTGACCGGCACGGCGTTGTTACGCCGGGGTTGATACGCTGCATACGTGACTAGCCTAGCGTGAATGGATAGTCGACTTGCAAATGCCTAGATGTTACCGTTACTTTTGAAAAAAATATTACAGTGCTTGAATAGTATGGTGTAGTGACTTGGCGCGTCCAGCAGCAGCCCCGCCTGGCAGTGGACAATGAGTGCGCGTGACAAGCGAACCGCGACGCGCGCCCGCCCGCGACGAGATCTACGCGCGTGCGTCCGTCCGTTTTAAAAAGCACTCCGGAGCACTCATTAGCTGGTGCACCGTAACTGCGCTGCGGTTGGAAGATACAGAAACGCAACGTGTGTGCAATACGGGGCATTAGAAAGTGTAATGTATAGTGGATGCGATGCTGTCAGTGAGCAAGCCGGCGTCGTTGGTACAACAGAAGAAGCAGCAGTGGGCGCGGGAAAGAGGTGCGTACGCGCTGATCATACCATTTTCGTATTCACAGAGTTGTTACATTAGGTTTCACAATATCCCTTAGCATCAAAAATAATGTTCTTGTAAGTTACATTACAATACTAGGTACCTACTATAACGCTCTAATAAACAGTAGTTAAGTTAGATACAACCTCCCTGATGATAAGCGGTTGCCGCGTGTTCTCTTAATTTGATAAGTATTTGTATAAAAAAACGGAAGAACAGAATTGAACTCATACGGTGGTGATCCATACAAGCTCGCCTATGTACGATTTATTTTATGTGCAATAAAGAATTGTCTAATCTAATCTAATCCATATGGAAGATCTCAGCATCTTACGGCCGGTTTCTGGAAACCCAAATCACGATTGATCCGAGTTTGACACATAGTAATTATTTCATTTTTTCGTTGATCATCGTTCGAGAAACCGGCCGTTAGAGGCCTATAAGACCAGTAAAGTTGCAAAGTCAAAGTCAAAAATTACTTTATTCAGTAAAATCACAAGGATCATTTAGAATCGTCTTACATACTAGGTGATTCTAGGTGCCAGTTCCACGCGACCAGAGCCTAGAAGAACGGGCAAGAAACTTACGGCCTGGTTCCTACCGTTTTTTTATATGATCCTTCTTACAAAGAATTACAATAAAACTAAATTAAGTAGGTACTGAAGTTTCAGTGCGAAAAAAAAAGTTGCCTACAAAACACTTATGTATAATATCAATATTTTGTCAATGTCGTGTTTATACAGGGTGGTCGATGAACCAATCAATCTCTATTTCAAGGTCGGAACGAAATAACGACCTTTGACCTCGGACAATCAATATCTAGGCATATTTATTTCAGTGAATAACCAACTATTCTGGCCCCCAATTCTCGGATTGTAGCGATTTTGGCGAGATAGAGATCTTGACGAAGCTTGAATGTCTAGGCAAAATCTCACGAAAATGTCTGACGATTCAAAAAACCGTATTCCCACTAGGATTCGACAAATGGTGGCACGACATTTCTGTAGAGAAACCAATTATACGTTCCGTTTCAGCTATTATTTTAACAAGATCTTCTTAAATCTGAATCTATATACATTTGTGGCCTCAAGTATTCACACAACATAGATTATGAAATGATTATATTATGGAATATCAAATTATAGTAAATAATAACAGAAAAACATAGTTTTTGAACCAAAAATTATCATATCCAGTGTCTGACTACCTTTACATGTTTTACTTGCGTAGTACGAAACTTTGTGGTAGGTAAGTAAACTCTATACTGTCAGTTCAGTCATAAGGTTGGTTTATACAGGGTCAGTAGACAAGTCAGTCGCAGCGCCAATGTCGGCGCCGCGACTGACTTTAACTGTTTACCTGAAGTAAGTAGTAGAGTCTGTCAAGCGAAAGATGGCCCTGATAAATCGCGGCAAATTCAAAAACTATTAGTATGGCAATACATTAAATAATAGGATAACTTGGAATTACATAATTTGATACTTTGATATTATTCTAAATAAATATACTTACATAATTTTTGATGATGATTATGAATAAGTAGATGATATACTATTGCCATACTAATAGTTTTTGAATTTGCCGCGATTTATCAGGGCCATCTTTCGCTTGACAGACTCTAGTGGTGCGTTTCTCAAGGTGAGCACACATGTGAAGTCAGTGGGAAAAATGAATTCGCGAAAACAACTGAAACGACGATTTAATTATTTGTTGAAAAAATTATCAATTTTGCTGTTGAATGAGTTAATAGAAATGGTAGTAAATGAGATAACTAAAAATAAACTACATTTGTTGAGCCATATTTTGCAACGCCGTTGACCGCATTTCTTTATTGCGGTAATTTAGGGGTTTATTATCCCAAAGGCACTAGTTTTCGCAATATAATTGCACCAATTTTAAGGTTTCGTCTTCGCTAAGCTTACGCGTCATTTTTATCGCCAGGGAAAAAAACGTGGTCACTCTACAACGCAGCGGCAGTGACTAACCACGCACTGACTTGTTTGTTTACACAGAGTTTATTTGGCTGGCGCGGGGGTGCGCGGGTGGCGGGGTGCTTCAACTGACTTTCAAATATTCGTGTCCGATTCGATTCCGATTATTCAAGTCAGCGCTGACTTCAACCCACTGTACTGGACTTCAAATCAGTTTGCACAGGGTTTTTTTCGGGTCAGCACTGACTTGCCTCGAATTTGTAGTCAGTTACTGACCCTGTCTAAACCAGCCTTTACATGCTATCAAACGTCAAGTCAAATAACGTCATGTTTTTAACTTTTGACATCATCATATTAATAAAAATATTTATAACAAATATACATTTAGGGAAGATCAATGGCTGCTCTTATTTGGTCTGTCCATTTCATGGGTGATCTACCGCGCGCTTTTTTGCCTTCGAACTTGCCCTGCACCACCAAGCGTTCAATGGAAATTCCTCCACGACGAGACAAATGCCCAAAGAAAGTGAGGATACGCGACTGCACAACGGACGATAGACGTTGCTTGATGCCAAGTTCTTGGAGTATGGATTGATTTGTGTGAAACTCTGTCCACAATCCTCCTAGCATTCTTCTCCACCACATCGCAAGAGCATCTACCTTTTTCTCACTTTCCCTAAGAGTGCACGTCTCTGCAGCGTATAGGAATATGGGAAACACAAGCGTTCTGACGAGCCGGATTTTAGTGGCTTTAGTTATATTACGATTTCTCCATATTTTATCTCCATTCTACGGTTTATGAAACTAAAGCCACAAAAGCCAAAAAGAAGAAGTGAAGTGAACTTTTTACTGACTCGATGTTACATATTTTTCTGGAAATAAATTTTTTTTAATCTATAAGTATATTATTTAGTTAATTCAGTTAAGTATATTATTGATATCAACTTGATATTGGCGAAAATTGTTTGAGATGGAAAGCGTTAAAAACTCAACGATAAATTCATCAACCATCGTAAAATATACCCACCACAATAGGAAACCAACAGAAACTGAATCACACACAGAGTGAGAGTAGATACCAACCCACTATTCTTGTCAAAACAGGCAGAGTTGTCTTTAGAAAATGGCTGCTATCCTTCGACATTCGATCTCTAACGCTCGGGACCACTCGTTGCTTGTCTAAAGATTTCTTACGACATAAGTCTGTTAGCGACATCACGAGAATAGCTTATTTAGCATTTTTTCGACATCCGCCATCTTTTATCGACCTACGTCGATTTCGTCGAATCTCTAAAGCGCGAGAATTGGTTGGTTTGCTTCAATCTTAGTGCTTCTTCATCTTTAGACATAAAAATATTGTAATTTACTTGTAATTATATGTAAGTATATGTAAAGTACCTAAACGTTGGTAGATTAATATTTACTTATAAACGTTTTTATTTATAGCTAAGGTTCCAACTACGATCTACAAAGACCTTATGTACATTATTCCTTTACGTCGATTCTATGAATTTGACCACTAAACTAAAAAAAATAATGAAAAGAATGGCATAATAAAGAGGAGGCTTATACTCAGCAGTGGCCCACTGCTGAGTATAAGCCTCCTCTTTATTGCACCCACTGCCAGTGGGTGCCAACGGGCTGAAATGATGATGAATCAAAGCAAAACGTGGATGGAGTTCCTTCAACCCCCACAGGACTTTTCCTCATAAAAAGTGCAACGTCACCCATCGCGCTTAGTAGGGATGGGCAAACCGAAAAAAATATCGATATATATCGTATCGATATATTTCAAATATATCGATTATATCGTCCAAGAAATATCGATATTTCGATATATCGATATTTTTTGCCCAATATGCAAATATTTATAAAAATTGCCAAAATATTAGAAATTTTAAAGCAAATATACATCTGGCTGTATTGACATCCGTTTTTTTATTTAAAAAAAACAGGATTTTCATTGCTTGACTTAAAAAAAAACAAATTAAACATAACATTACTCTAAAATAATTTGTCTGATATTGACATCAGGAGCACTCGTTGTTTAGAGCTTTAAAAATATATCGATTTTGATATCTGAAAATAAATATCGAATATCGATATATCGCTGGAAAAAATATCGCCGATATACAGTAAAACCCGCTTAAGACGATTTCTCAGGGACCCTACCAAAAACGCGTCTTAAGCGTGAAAGCGTATTATGCGGGATAGAAAAAATAAAACGTTATACATAGTCTACATACATATTGTTCTGTATTATGTTATAATGTAATATGTAGGTATTAAATTATACATTTATAAATTACATTAAATACGTAGTGTAATTATAATTACGTCATTTAAAATAATCGCTTATTTATTTTGACAGAAAGATTTTGATGCATTAGTAATTAAAATATTTTCAACATAATTCAACTTTTGCAGTGCGTCTTTGCTTTGATCCAAAGACGCTACATAGCATCTTAAAACATTAACAGCTGATAATACCTGAGCGTTTGACAAAACCGGAGTTGACTCATCTTCATCATCATTATTATCACTCATTTTATGCCTCATTTTGTGTGTTATTCACATTCTCAATAAGATCACCGTATGAAAATGATAGAATTTCATACGGTGCCAAAATATCCAGGAAATATCCAGGAAAATCCTGCAGTATCTCGGGTTCTTCTTCTTCCAATACGGGCGGGGGGCTTTCTGAGGCTCGCGTTAGAGCGCTCTGCTAGTGACCGACGGCTCGGCTCGGGCGTATTAAACGGGATGACGAATCGTATTAAGCGTTAAGAAATGTATGAAAATATGTCTCAAGTTGCAGGGACCGGCGTAAAGTGGCGTATTATCCGAGAAATCGTATTAAACGTGATCGTCTTAACGAGGTTCTACTGTATATCGATATTTTTCAGAAAAAATATCGATATTTTGATGTATCGATATTTTTTGCCCATCCCTAGCGCTTAGTCACGCACGCCTCTTTAAAACGTATAAAAATGTTGTACGTCAGCGTAATTTTCCTAATCGTAAGCAATCGCATTCTGTATTGTTCATTCTTTATTTATCACGGACGTACCTTTGTGTTGGTAGGTTATATCCCCCTAGCAATAGGCCACATACAAAGTTATATTTTTAAACCGCTTTTAAAGACTAAACTCGTTTGATATCGTGGAATTAGCAGTTTGTAATGTTTTTTTTATCTATCTATCTAATGTAAAACAATATTTTTGTAAGAATATCTTTGTCAAATTGTGCGAAGAAGCTTGGTCTCGTCGAAATGGTGAAATTCACGATTGCAAAGTTTCGCTGATTGTACTATGGTAGGTGCTAAATGTACATTTCAGTAATTAAATGATCATTTAAATAGCTGTTAACTTAAAGCTACCAATGTAGGTTGGTCCCTCTTATTATAACGGAAATGATCCGCTAGCGGTCATACATACAAGCTAGCCGTGTTTTTGTATGTATATAATTATCACTAAATATTATTTATATGAAACAATCGCTCCATGCAAGAAGGGAAGCAAGAGAGCGTAACGTGCCTAACAATATTATTATACCACTAGCTGACCTGCCTGCAACTTCGTCTGCGGAGATGAAATACAATTTTAACTCCTTTTACTATATCAGTCTAACTTACTGTGCCTACCTACCAACTGCAAAACAATTTTTTTTTGAGAATAATGTAATATAACATGCTGGGGCTACTTAATTTTCTTTTTGAGGTCACTCTCTTTACCCTACCCACTTGAACCCCAAACTAATCATTTATGAATGTCACCGCCTCGTCACGCGCAGTCCGCAAAGTGGGCCTTACCTTACCATACAACTCGCCATAAAAACTTACCATTGTTTCATATTATTACCAGTCATATTATTACAGTACTAGCTGTTCCCGCCGCGACTTCGTCCGCGTGCCGTTTTAAGAGATTTTGCTATAACCCATCTTTTTATGAGAGAAAGAGAAAAAAGAGCAGTCTAAGAAGGAAAACTTAGTATCTATACCTACTTATTAATAAAACCGGGCAAGTGCGCACGAAGAGTTCCGTACCGTATCTATCTCCCGTTGCCCTTATCAATATCGAATAAATAAAAATCACGCTTATGTATAAGCCCCCTTTAATATTAATTATTCGTGATAGTTATAGAATTGATAATAGACAGAAATCAAAAACTCAGTAATAAGGTCTAGTTTTACCCTAAATTTAATAATAATTTCGTTATCAACACTTAGGGATGCTGGACCAATTCACCAATGATATCTTTCATGACCTTTCGAAACCAAATAATTTCTCTAGCAGTTTCACTTGCTGCCACTATTTCTGCCTCGATGGATGAAATCGCTACTGTGCTGTGGCGTTTACTATTCCAGGATATTAGACCTCCAGCATACATGCAAAGAATGCCTGAGGTAGACCTTCCAGTTTCATGATCACCTCCGTGGTCAGCGTCACTGTAACATTCTAAATTATGACTATTTCCTGGCTTGTAAACGATGCCTTCTTCTATAGTCCCTTTCAAGTAACGCATTATCCTCTTGATATTGATGATGTTCTCCCTTGTGGGTTTATCTAAATTCCGAGATACAACACTGACAGCAAAGGCTATGTCAGGCCTCGTGCTTGTCATCAAATAAGCTAGTGATCCAACAGCTTCACGGTACAGGAAGTTCATTGAAACTTCATTAACATGTTGAGCATTATTTGCTTTTAAAATTGATGTTGGCACTGGCTTACATTTCTCCATGCCAATCCTTTGCAATATGCGAGCGATGTATGATTTCTGATGCAGTAAAATAGAACCATCAGGGTACCTTAACCACGCTCTGCTACCATGTTAAAGTCGATATAAGTACTGTAGGATAGGGTAAAACCAGTTACAATAAATAAACGAATATTATTAACTTAAACTGCAAAGAATATATTTTGTCAAGTGAAGACATTGACATTGATGACAATCAACAACGTTTGGTTGCTATGGTAACATTAAGGTTGGTGATAGATATTAAAGGAGTATCTATTCCTAACAGTAACTTCTCCCGTTTTCCCAACATTTCCCTTCACTACTCCGCTCCTATTGATTGTAGCGTGATGAAAAGTATCCTATAAGTTGCTCAGGAGTATGAAGAATAATTATACCAAGTTTCGTTAAAATCCGTCGAGTAGTTTTTGTTTCTATACGGAACATACATACAGACAGACAGACAGACAGACAGACAGACAGACAAAAATTTTACTGATTGCATTTTTGGCATCAGTATCGATCACTAATCACCCCCTGATAGTTTTTTTTTTAATATATTTAATGTACAGAATTGACCTCTCTACAGTTTTATTATAAGTATAGATTACATTAGGTACCTTCCAACGAGCGAAACGAAAGTGATCTTCTGTGCTATACACCGACATTTACGCAATAGAATCATTTAAAAGATAGTTACACTATGAAATCGGAAGTAATTTATAACCCAACTTTTGTCTACCTCGTTATGTTATCAACATGCGATATTATGGGGTCGTGTTCTATTTTAGACATTCACATAATTTATTTCAGCAACTCGTTTGCATAGTTACACACGAGCTCAGCAATAAATTTTAGAATGTAATGTTGTTGCGTCGTCTTATCTGATAGGGGACGGCTATAAACAACACACATATTTTCAAGAAACCTACTGTTTTTTCGACGCGGCAGCGGCGACGAACGGCATGAAAAGAATGAATAACGACTTTTCATGCATGCGCTATCGACTAAACTTAAAAACCCTTTGCGGACAATAAGGGGGAGTTTTTCATTTTCTTTTTCCGAGGAGCAATTGATACTTAATTCATCGACGACTTCAGTCATGGAAGGTCGGTCTAGTCCCTGTACGTTTCAAACTTAAATAATAATATGTTATTTTTTGCTAGGCCTTAATATTTGCTCTGACTTTTAATTTCAGAGGAAATGTCACACCTTTACTTACCATGGGGCTCCGGTGAGCGATGTACCAATCGCGCTCAAATCAGAAATCAATTCGCGAGCACTCTCGAATTACACAAGCAGTCTTCATACGAGTACCAGGAGCAAGAACCGATACAGCGACAACGCAGTCCGAGCTTGCCGCCCATCCATCACGGAGAGAACATTAAGGATGATAGGAGAACCAACATATTAAACCGAAACATTCCAAGCGCTAAACGATTTGCTTTTTACGACGAAGACGGTGAGGGTGATACTTCAGGGTACGGAAGCGAGACAATCAACCACATGAACAAAAGCCAAGGCGTCCCCTTGCATGACAGCAACCGAAATCCAGTAGTCGCGTGGCAGCAAGAAGCCAAAGAGAACAGGTGATTAGTTTAGGTGCTTAATTTTGATTAAACACGCGAAAAACATTAAAATGACCCAGTGACTTAAAAAAAACAATATGAATTGTAGCTACTGCTAACGATCGTGCAATAACTAACTTTCACAGTGTTTACAGTGACTCAGATATCACTCAAGCAAATCGCTACTAGATTCTTTCCATTAAGAGTGAAATAGATATTTTAGATATACGTAAGTTATACCCACTTTAGATATTTAATTGCATTTACGACATAGCGTGCGCAATAGCGCGTTCGCTTGTAATAATTGTTTATATTCCATTTTGTAACAATTTTCATATAACTCGTATCATATAAACAGAAACAGGTCAAGTGGTCCTAATTCTGCTGAAGACCCGTGGTCGGCTCGAAGTCCTAGAACAGCAGAAGAAGGGCGTCCTCGGTGGGGGGATCGAGGAGTCGCGACTGGAAGACTATGGGAACCCACAGTTCCTACTGCCAGACTCCCACAAGTACGTTGTCAGCCTAATATTTACAAAATAACTAATAATGCATACCACGTAACCACACATCTTACAATAGTATTTACTTATACTTATGTATATTTATCTTCGTCAGATGCCAAATCAGAAAAAGGGCACCCCATCATGGGTGGAACGTGGTTTGAACATGATTGAAAACACGGCGGAAGTGTTAGTTATAGACCAAAGAAGTTCTAGCAATAATAGTACGGGGCTGGAATGCGATAGATCGTCGTGCAATGGCAGCGATGAAGGAAGGTACGTAAACGAGTATAAAAAATTAAAATGACAGATTTCTAATTTCGTAATGAATAATCAAATGTATTGAATGTATAAGTAATGCAATACGGCTTTATTTATTTCAGAACGTTTTTGAGAGGGCAAAATGTCCCCTTAGAGCCTGAAATCAAAGCTGCAAGGGAAAACAAACGTATCAAAGCATTAGAATTACAATCAGCAATATTAAACCAACTTGAGGATCGAGAAAAACGCCGCATGGAAGAAAGAGAACTTAAGTTAAGAGAAGAAAGATTAGAAGAGTTGAGAATAAAAAGACAACAGGAAGAAGATAGGATAAAACTAGAAGAGGAAAAACGTAAAAATGAAGAAAAACAACTTATGGAACAAAGAAAACTTGACGCTCTAAAGAAAGCACTCGAAGACGCCGAAAGGACTGCGAGACAAGAAAAGGAAAAAAGATTCACATGCTTGAAAAAACACCTGGATGGTGGTCACAGATCCACGAACTGTGATTCCGGTATATCAATTGATAAACAGAAAACAGAAGATACGTATACTGAAACAATTACAAACTATGAGCGTGAATCTGGTAGTCCAACAAAAACTCATAGAACGTACGATGTTCTTTCTGCCAAGAGTCAAAAGAAGGATTGTGGTTCACATCAAACCACTGAGTTCAATTCCCCAAGGTCGGTAGGTCCTGGTAATCTTAACTTATTCATTCATAGCGTGCCTCCGCTAGCACTTGCTGATAATCAGTTTAATATAGTGCCAATCGGTATCAACGGGAATAGCGATATCGGCAACAGCCCGCAAAACAACATACAACTAGCCGTATTAGTCCCTCAGACATTAACTAATAATTTGTATAGTGTCTCCTTGAATTCATTAAATAATATCAATGACTTGCCGGAAACCAATAAGTTATTGACGCCAAAGAAATATCGCACAATTATGATGAAAGATGCTACCACACAAACTGAGTCATATGTTTATACGAAATGCACAACGGACAAAATTATTGAAACTGATGAGATTGAGCGAGATATAGATAAGAATTATCAAAATATTGATGAAAACGCTCCACAAGATAGTAATCATAATACTTTGAAAAAAGATCGACGATTTCGATCGGAAGAACGATTCAAAAAGGATTTAGAAAGTCGGCCAAAGTGGGGTGTAAATCGGCCTGTTGCTCAATACAAAAAACAAAGTGAGAAAGATCCTTTTTATAGCCAAAAACGTAAAGTACGTCAGAAGTATAGGCCTCAACCACGTCAATACTTATCGCAATCTAGTGAAGACAGTCGCTCTCCAAGTCCGCTTGGAAGATCAGAAAAAACTATAGAAAATGGATTAAAGCTTCGCAATTCACTAAGTCAATCATACTGGCGAAATAAAAGATCTAGTCAAGATTTATCAAAAACCAATAATGGTTCTGAACCGGTAAACAGTTTGCAGATAGAGTTCAACCACATTGGACAAATAACAGCAAATGAACTCAGCGACAACAAAAAGTCACCAAAAAATATGTCACCTAACAAAAGAATGACGTTATCCCAAAAATTCATCAACGATAAATATGGAAACAGAAAGCTATGGAACGACGATATCAATGAGAGAAATACTAAAGTCGGGATGTTTGACGTTGATAACAGAAAGAAAATTATTGACCAAATAAACACGGCTAAACGAGATTATCTCGATAAAAATAATGATCAAGAAAACTTTCTTTTAACGAATCAATACTAAGATAGCTTACCAAATATACAATTAAGGCACTTTTTACTAGTCGTGCAATAAGGTAGTAAAAAAATAGGTTAACAAGGCGGTTATCGACTTAACCGTTTCTAAGAATACGGCGGGCGGTGTTGGATCAATAGGATCCTGAGGCAGTTGGAATACTCGTACAATAAGGTAGTGCACGTGTGTTTTGGTTTCGAATAAAATGGATGATCTGTTTGATAAAAAGAAAGATGAAGCGCCCATGCTGGACTTGTCTAAAGTAGTAATTAATACAGCAGAAGAGTATCGAGCTGTTTTGGATAAAGTGCCAGACTTTAAAACTCGACCAGAAAAGGTAAAGATAGTATTTGTTTCAATAATAATTTGTTCAGTGTCACATTGATGTGTATTAATTTCATAACATGAAAATAGGTGAAAGCAGAAGATATTAAAATATCAGATAAAGCTGGCCAGAAAACAAAGACTCCTCGGAAAGAAGTGCGGGCATACGAAAAGTTGGGGACACGAGGTTACGAAGAGAAGCATTTTGGGTTCATGGATCCAATACCAGTGGAGATGCAAGGGCTTAAGTTTGAGGAGTTGTGCGCGGTGCCTATCGAGTGGCGAATGCTAACATCTCTCAGACCAAAGTCTAAACTAGACGAAGAATATTTCAACAGGTAATATACGTTTATCCTAAAGTTACACCTCTAAAGATTACACACAAATACATTTAAATTAATTCCAGGTTGATAGAACTTGGTAAATCTGAGTTGAGGACTAAAGCACGGGACAAGAGAGAATTTGCAAAGAATCCAATGATCAGAAAATCTAAAAATAAAGCCGGCGTTACTGAAACCAGGATTGTGTCTTGCGACGAATGTGGCGAAGAATACTGCAATGGTATGTGTTACATTAACTTACGTTTGTAGGTTCTATTGCTGCGACAGCTTTTCATTTGTTTATATCTAGGCGACAAGTGTGACTGTTTGTACCAGTTTGGAAAATCGATAAAGTAACTGCGAGTTACATTACAGCCTGCATCATTTATAACAAAGTAAATAATATAATATGCTAATCTCTCTAGGTAATTAAGTAGTGAATCAAATTATTATAATAAAAACTACACTTTCTAAATTTAAAATACTTAATTACCACAGACTCATGTTTTTCGTATCCGTTTTCACTCGTTGCGGTCGGTTGACCAGGATCGGATAGTTTTTAACAAATGCTCAACAATTACCTACTTCCAGGCTACTTGATTTCACTTGATTTATCATTAAAATCTAGTTTTTTTTTCAGGTAAAATGTGCGTCATTACCAACTACGATATGTTCGCACGTCTTAAAGTCGAGGTGGAGACCAAAAAGGCACAAGCCGCGCCAGCCCAAGCAGGAAAGTTACGTAAAATGAAACGTCGCGGAAAACGAAAGCCTAGAAGCAAGAGTGCTGCACCACCAGCAAGGAAATCTACTTCCAAATCTGGAGCGAAGAGCGACTCTGAATTGTAATTGTTAAAAGAGTCAAAGCTAATCTAATGACGGTGTATTTGTAGTCTAGTATGTGGTCCAGAGTAAATGATAACGCGAGTCTTTTTTTCAAGTTTGTGCAAACCGCTTAGCTAAAAGAGAGACGAAACGTAAACGAACTGTACAATTTTGAATCCTCATCCAATATGATTTGCTTACTTGTCTAATAAGAATTTTTCTAAAATAGCTCTATAACTGTAATTCGGAAGCTGAATTAATCAGCCGAAACATCGCACAAGTGGAACTAAGTACTGGCACAAATAATGGTCCATATATACTCGTAGCGATAAATATGATTGTAAGATGTACCTATAATGACTGATTTTCTTTATTTGTTGATAGTATAGCGACTTCAACGTTGTTATATCTTTCACAACCTAGCCTAGTCGATATTACTTAATTATTTTACCTTAAATAATTTAAGATGTGTAGCGTTTACTACATTTTTGAATCTCATGACCTTTTTATGTACTTTTGGTACTTATTACAATAAAAATAAGCATTTGATAACTCTAAACAGATATTTTATTTTATTGATAGTCCACTAACAAGATTTTGAAATGAAAGATGTTATCAATATCACTCTTTATTGATTTAAAAAAATATTTATATTACACATTCATTACAATATTATTATTTGTAGTGCCTATAATAACAACAACATTACCAAGACAATATCTCTATGTATTGGCAACAACCTGCGCCAATGCAGGGCAAAACCCTTCACTACACTAATGAATATGAAGCCAAAAATATCTTTTTAATCTATTAAACCTATCGATGATATACGAATTTAATTCACCTCTTATACTTCACTATATGACATTATAAAAGTCTAGGCCCTAAGTACAGAAATAACGCTATAAACGATGGAACACAAATAATGGAAAAATAATATTCTAGGATACACACATATACTTAAAGAAGTAATAACAATGTGGGTAAGGTGCCAGCGATCAGAGTAGAGAAGATCGGAATACAAGTGTAGTGTAAGTATTACACAAATATTACAATAATGTTCCCAAAGTAACAGGTAATGTATCACAACTCTCGAAGTATCCATACTGGATAAATAACATAATATAAGAAAAAATAAAACAAATATATTCTTAGTACATACATAAATATTCATGTCAAGTCAAAATAATTCTGGTAACACATGTTCAGATAATATAAAAAGAATGTCACAACTTGATAATATACTAAGAATTTTATAATAAAATTATATGTATATACTCACAACATTGACTGATGATAATGTTCTCATTCTTATTCTATTTATAATAATTTATTATATAAAGACTTTAGAATTTTCGAACGTCGTTTACAATATTATTTATTCTCTACAACACATGGGTTTATTCTTAAATCTACATTACAAAATAGGAATCTGCAATAAAATTATGAATTGTCTAGTTATATTAGTTTAGTAGTAATTTTGAACAGGGGCAGGTATTTAGGATGCGAATATTATTAACTTTGCACCTAGAATTTATTAGTTTAAAGAGGTCTAGGTAACTTGTGTGTGTGTGAGTGATTAGATTACAAGTACCAATTTTTTAAAACAATAAATTCAAAATTGTAATTCACTAAGCACAGCATTCGGACGGAAAACAAAGAATAATAGATTTTCTCACATAAATAAAACTGAAAATTATTTGTATGTTTAAGGTACATTTTTTATCAACTTTTATTGGTCCAATCTGAGGTCTCATCTCAAAATTTTGTCATGGATAGGTTATTATCAACCAAACATTGTGGTATCATGTTTTACCTATTTATAATGTGTTAGTAATAACCTAAATTCGTACATTTAAAAACAAAATATGCGCACATTTATAAAAGAGGAAGAAATGCATACACATGGAATGAAGGAGACTTATTTCTACAAGCACCAGAAGATTAAAAGGTTTAAAAGTTTTTTTTTTTGACTGAATATTTTACAACTAATGGGATATACAATTTGTGTCTACGTTAAACTCGTATTGATATTCATAAAATACATAGAACTATAAGAGCGTATTTTCAAAAAATACATCATCAGAAATCATTTATTTTCAAAAATTTAAACACGCACATATTGCAGATTCCCAAAAATACACTTTTAAAGTAGGTATTCCAAACATAAAAGAAATGACTCGTACAAAAAAATATTATGCCTTGAAAACAATAATTAAATTATTATGAAAAAACAAGTCAACGTTTAAAATGTACAATAAAATATGAAACTAAAAACATGGACGTAAGTTAAATGAATGTGTAAGAAAGTAGGTAATAAAACTTAATTAACAATAATCGCGCCCTGTAAAGTACGGCCGTTTTTTAATGTATTTCGTATATGGGTCGTGATAATACGAGGCGTGCGATTGGCATTGAGCTAGCTAGCGGGCTGAGCCCAGCTTTACCCTGGCAATATTACTCACCATTCACTGGTCTTTGCGAGCTTTCTTTTTGCTGGTCTTCTTGGACACCTTAGCGTCAGTCCAAGTGTCTGGAAATAATATCGCAATCAGATTTGACAACTAACCTACTAAATAACTAGAAATAAGGTGCTTAATCCATTTAGAGAAACGAAAGTATTGTTAAATTTGAAAGTTTTGATAATTAATATATTCCATATTCTACAAAGTTTTAAATAAGATGTAGATTAACAAGTGTGTTACACAATAAAATTTATCGTTCATGTTTAAACAGGTGATTGTGTAATTATAAAAAACTGTGTAAGCATTAAGTTGTGAGATAAATATGACCTCAACTTTGCAGAATTTTCTTGTGACCTGGTTATGTCTGACTGTTACAAAATTCGTTAGTTCGTCATGAAAATGTTGTTAATGTTAGTAGATAATAGACATTCTTAATCGAAAAATGTTGTTAATGTTGGTAGATAATAGATTTACTTAATCCCCAGATTTTTTTTGGGGAGTTCTATGACCGGTTATTATAGTGTACTGCCGTGGGTTCAGTTCCCACGAAGAACAATAATTTATGAGGACACTGATGTTTTTTGTTTCTGAGTGTCATAAAAAACAGGCCCAGTGCGAGTCGGACTCGTGCACGAAGGGTTCAAACATCACATTTTTGTATATATTTGTGTACAATAAAGAACATTCAGACAGACCCAGATAAATCCCATAATACACGCTAGTTTGGGAGGCTACAATGTACTCACAATGCTTGAAATATCATTAAATTTTTATTTATTATCAATAGTACTTGGATAAATTGTGAAAGTTTAATATATATAAGCTAGTATACAACTTACCTCCCAGCTCATCAAAGGCAGGAGCGTTAGGAGTTTCATCTTGCTTATCAGAATCGGAGTCCTTCTCGACAGAATCAGCTTTGGGCGGGATCTTGCCGGTCTAGAAATATAAAAACATAATTAGTTCATTTACTAACATTTTTTAAACCCGTGATCTCCGTTTTCTTTAAAAAAAAAACTATATTCATACTATTTCTCTCCATTCGTCTCTATTGTTAGTAATAATTGGTCAGTCTTTTGCAAAGGCTAGCTATCTGTACTTTTTTCTTCAGAATCATTACAGAAACTAGTAGAAAGCCTCTTGATTTACAGAAAAGGAATTGAAAACATGTTTATGTGGTGCAAAAAAAAAAAATAATAGCCATTTTATGCAGCTAATAGCATAAAAATGCAATATATTAAGCCACAGAGTAATAATATTGCTGAGACCCAAATGATTCAAATAATTATCTTAGTTGTAAAACAAATATATTTTTAGGTAGGTAGATATGTACACCCATATTTACCTACTTTAAGCGCTACTCGAAAAAACTTTTGACATTTAAACCCAATTTGATGATTAAGGCTATCTGTAAGAAGGTGTGCTATTAATACAACATAATTAAGATATACTTAACAGTAAGTCACTGTTCGCCAAAACAATATTTAAATTGTCTTAAAGTGGGTCAGATTTGAAAGAATTATCATAGAAACGTGAGAAGAAAGATCAAGTGCCTAAAAGATATTGTAACTAAAACAATTATTATTGAAAATATCACGGTTTTAAACATAATTGTCTTTTTATCGGGATGTTTACCATGATTTGAGTTTGACCAGTTTAAGAAATGGAGGAGATGGTGGAGTGGGGTTTAGGTTTGAGAGTCATATAGTCAATATCCTCGACGGAAATCCCGCGCAGTAAAAAATAGAACATAGTATTTTTTTTTTAATCAACCTACACTGTCCCACTGGAACAAATCCCTACCTCTTTCTTTTTGTTCTGCTTCTCCTTATTCTCCTGCTTCTTGGTGCTTCTGAGATCCTTGACTTCAGTCAGCTCTTCCACTTCCGGGGACTCTTCAACATCCCCTCCCCCCAAAGCTGCCTGCTCATTGCGCTCCCTCTGTTGACAGGGAAAATAATTATTCATATATTTCTTTACAAACCTTAGTAAAAGTATGAATGTTTTTTACAATATAGAATATATAAATACATATCTTGAAACTAAAAACAACTAAGCACTCATTTTACTACAAGATTGTTGAAAGCAGGGCAAGTCTCAGTTTAAATTATTTTAGATTTAAATAAGTTCAAAGCCATAGCTCATTTTAACTCATAAAGATGAAGTGGATCTTAAAAAAAAATTTCAATCATTTTTTTTTTTAACCTGTATTGTCCATCTGCTGGGCTAAAGTCTACCCCAAAGAGAAAATAAGAAGACAAATTTAATCTATACTTATAATAAAACTGTGGAGAGGTCAATTCTGTACATGAAATATATTAAAAAAAAACTATCAGGGGGTGATTAGTGATCGATACTGATGCCAAAAATGCAATCAGTAAAATTTTTGTCTGTCTGTCTGTCTGTCTGTATGTTCCTTATAGAAACAAAAACTACTCGACGGATTTTAACGAAACTTGGTACAATTATTCTTCATACTTCTGGGCAGGTTATAGGATACTTTTCATTACGCTACAATCAATAGGAGCAGAGTAGTGAAGGGAAAACGGGAGAAGTTACTCTATTTTTTAAGTTTCCGTCGCGTGTGCAGCCTTAATGGTTGAAGTTACATAGAAATCATGTATGACGGAAATATTTTACATAAAATTGTCTAAAAAATATCCCACAACAGCATATTTCTATCTTTTATGGTTGACTCACAATAACACGTGTAACTTTCGATAGCTTAGCAGTTCGGAGCATTCTGATTATATTTCTTTACTCTTACGTTTATAATACTCTCACTCATTCCTAATTTAAAAAAGTTAACATTATTACCTATTCAATTCAATAAAAAAAGAATCATAGAAATCGGTATAGAAACACCAAACTTATACATGAAATAAGCCATCGCGCCGTCGCACTTGAATACTCAAATCGAGTAAAGTTTGAAATTTGTTGTGTTTACCACTAGATGGCGTTACTGTGCACAAATCCTAGATCGCGCTATCGGTGCGTTTTGGCAATGTGTTATAAGTCGGTCGGTATTCAGCAATAGTTTCGTTAAATTGAGTTATCTTGATAAGTTATTTAGAGTTGCGTATCCGATTACCGCTTTAATGACGAATAAATATTTAAAAATAAAATATTAAATATTTAAGGGGGTGCTCATAATCTCATACAAAAACATAATTTACTTAGATGGTTTGTTTTTTTTATATATAATATTTTATAAAAAATATATTGTTGTTGATGAGTAGATACATTTACTTGGGCCAATTAGCGAGCTTCGAAAACAGGCAGGATAAGGAGATCGATCGCCGCATCGAGAACGCCTGGAAGAGCTACTGGTCCATGAAGGAACACATGAAAGGCGACCTTCCACTTACGCTTAAACGCCAACTCATCGACATGTGCATGTACGGTGCGCAGACATGGTCACTGACTGAAGCACAGAAATTCAGACTCAAGATTTGCCAAAGAGCAATGGAACGTAGCATCTTTGGTTTCAAGCGCATCGATCGAGTGCGAAACACTACGCTGCGTTCGCTCACTGGTATTGCAGATGTAGGCAATAAAACCGCGAGGCTTAAGTGGGACTGGGCAGGTCATATTAGCCGGATGGACCCAGAGAAATGGTCCAAAATCGTGACACCGTGGCTGCCTGAAGACGGAAGGCGGCGTAGAGGCCGACTAAAAAGGCGATGGCGGGACGACCTCGATGCTTTCGAGAGGGATTGGTGGACGAAAGCGGAAAGCAGAGAGAAGGATTTGGGGGAGACCTTTGCCCAGCAGTGGGACGAGATAGGTTAGGAAAAATATATATATCTGTAATATACTTACTTAATCAATACTAATATTATAAAGAGGTAAAGTTTGTGTATTTGTTAAATTGTAAGAGGTAATCTCGGGATCTACTGAACCGATTTTAAAAATTCTTTCACCAATGGAAAGTTACATTATTGCTGAAAAATAAAAAGGCTTTTACGTGGTAGTCCGTTTTGCAAAATGAACCGGAGTAAAAACGGTCGAATGAAAGCGTTTCTTACGAACGCTGCCTTAACTATGAAAGAAGTGTTCTAGAGAAAAGATGTGGAGCTTGATAATGCCTACAAAAAAGCCACAAGTCAACGTCAGCATATGTCTTACTTTTTTATTTAATGAAAATTATCCCCAACGAAGTAACGAAGTGGGCACGTGTCAGCTAGTTTAATAATAAAAATCTTTGGTAATAACTTGATATAAATGAAGATACAGACACTTTGTTTTATTTGATATACTAATTCATATAAACAAGTGTTTTATATAAATTAGTGCTTGGTTTGAATGAATCTGAACCTAAAACCTAAGGAACAAAGACTTACCTACTTCTATACTATCTATCTATACTAATATCTATATTCTATATATCTATACTAATATTATAAAGAGGTAAAGTTTGTGTGTTTGTATATTTGTTAAATTGTAAGGGGTAATCTTGGGATCTACTGAACCGATTTTAAAAATTATTTCACCAATAGAAAGCCACATTATTGCTGAGTGTCATAGGTTATATAATAAAAAGGCTTTTACGGTCAGCTAGTCAGTCATAAATGTATAAAGCTAGATTATAATCAATCCTTTACTTGATTTATTAACTTAGCAGCGTGACCTAAAACCATGCTGAGAGGACAAGTTCAATGTTATCAAGATTATACCTATTTATGCTAGAGGTTTTATTGCTTTCTTGTTCAATAAACATGTTTTATCGCAACTGTGTTGCATTTTACTGAACAATAAAATTTTTACATTTTATTTCATTTTGAGTAGAAACCCATAACTTATGATAATTAGTGTAGTTTAGCTGTAAAAATATTAATAAAAATCTATTGTACCTCGTTGAGTATGCGTTGAAGTTCTTCAACTTGAGCTTGCAAAGCTTTAGCAGCATTCTCGTCAACATCTGGTCCAACGGCGCTCACAACCTTGATGACTTCCTCCACGGGCTCTTCGGCTGGATGAGCAGCCTCCACATCCTTCTCAACATCCTTATTCTTCTTTCCCTTTCTAGCCGGACTTTCCTTCTTAGCAGCAGATTCCTTCTTCTCTTCCGGAGACTTTACCTTCTTCTTGTCACTCTTTTTAGGCACCTCTTGCCAAAGCCCATCATCAAAATCAGCAGGCTTCTCAGATTCCACACCCTTTCCTTTCTTTCCCTTCACCAAAGGAACATCTTTCTTAGCTGCTTTTGGTTCAACCGGCCTATCCTTTGGCTTGGGTTTTTCGGTTTCCTTTACTTTCTCCTCTTTTTTCTCTTTGGTAGGAGATTTCTTAGAGGATTCAGACTTGGTCTTCACATCATCAACAGCACGGTTGGGAGAAGACTTCTGGAATAATGATCACAAATTATTTGAATGTGTGTTCTACCAGGGATTATGAAGGTATACTATAATAAGGTGTTCAAATACAGATGTGGTGGTGTTACACTCATAGTATGACACAAAGTTTACTAAAGACAGGTACAGCTACCACATGGGATAACAATCTCCCGGTTAATTATGTACCTAGCATATGCTTACAGGTTAAAAATAAAATGAGCTCCCCGACAAAGGCGGGAGACGATATAATGACAATGCTCGAGTAGTTATAATAGTATTGGTACTCACTTTGTCTTTCTTTTGTTTTTTCTTATTGGAGGATTTCTTGTCGTCGAGCACGAGCGGTAGCTTGTCGAATTGCGGTGGTTCCGCTGAGTGGAACCCGAACACGAAAACTAGCGCAGCACATACTAAAACAACAGCGACTGCGGCAGCGGTGAACACAAACTGTGTGCTAGACACCTGGTTCAATATTTCCATCATAATGAATCCGAAATCGTCCAAAATTTATAGTTCACATAAAGTTATCGATAACGTATGATAATGCTGAACAAAATTAATTCCCGAGTGATAAAAGCAGACACGGAGACATGATGACGCGGCTGTGACGTGCCAAATTTTGCGATTCTTGCGAGGTTTGTGTTACCACTTCAAGCAAAAACCAAGACAATGTTCGAAACACAGAAATGGTACGAATCTGTTTTAATTATTTTCGTGTTCAATTCTATAAACCAGAATTCGATTTTTATTTATATAATATGCTACAGAGAGAAAACGACTGAGCAACGTATAGTTTTATTTATGTTTACCAGCTGATTTTTTCGGACATTTACCGGTTTAAGAAAATGTCAACTATTATGACAGTGACAGTAAAATTAACACCTACCTCAGCGCGCGCGCGCCTCGTCGAATTACTTTACATTTGAGGTTATTATTTTCTTATTTGTTTTGTAAGGTTTTTATAACACCTTTAGAAATAATGGCAGGAAAAAACAAAAGAAAACGTAATAATAAGAAAAATGCATTGAAAAAAGCTAACCAGACTGATGAAGTAGAAGTACAGCAGGAACTAGTGGAAGATGGAGGTGGGGAAGAAATAAATGAAAGTTTGGAAAACGAAGAAAGGCCCCCAAAAAGAAGTAGCGAAGATAATTCAGATTCAGAAGACCAACCTAAAAGGAAGAAAAAGAAAAAACAGCCTGTCCCTGGAGACACAGCAGAAAAAAAAGGGGCCAAGTCTATTCGGCAAATGAAGAAAGAGAAACATGCGCAGCGCCTAGCAGCAACGGACGCTGCTTCTAAAGATGCACTTAAATCTGAATGTATAAACTACTTGTCCACATGGAAACACAACAAATCACACTGGAAGTTTATGAAAATAAAACAAATGTGGCTTTTTAAGAACAAGTTTTCTTCAGATTTGGTTCCAGACTCTTCATGGAAAACACTTTTAGAATATTTTGAATCAGCTCAAGGGAATATAAGGAATCTTCTGTTAGATGATGCCAATAAAGTCATAAAACAAATGGATGAGTGGACAGAATCACAAAAAGAAGAGAAGCAAACCACAGAAAATGAAAGTGAAGAAACAGATGATAAAAAGGAGCCAGTAATTACAAAACCAGATGACACAGCTTACAAAAGAGCTAGAGACCTAATACAATGTTTACATTGAAATAAGTTATTTTATTTGCAATTTATTCAACTACACAATGGTAACAATAATAAATACCTAATAAAATATCAAATCAATAATAATTTCAAGCCTTCACTTCTGCTTTAGTCTCATCAGTGGTAAATTGTTCAATCCACTTGCGTAGTTTATCAGTGTCTTGTAGACCAACTAGACGATGCTGCACCTTTCCATTCTTTATAGCAACCAGAACAGGTACACTTTGTACATCATAATCTAAAGCCAAGTCGGTCTGCTCGTCAATGTCAACCTTTGCTAGAACCACTTTACCCTTACTCTCAGATATAATAGACTCTAGACGAGGAGTAAGGAGCCTGCAAGGATTACACCAACTGAAACAATGAATTCTCATTATTAATTTGTAAAATATTCTAAGAATGATAATAGGTTTGTAGCAAAGTGCATGTATAAGGAAATAGGGAGTAATATAAGATAAGGGCTTCTATTGAATTAGGTATCACTAATAAAAGTGCGATCAGGATTCCAAAGGTCAAACGTTGGATATTAGATTACATTTAGTAAAAATAGATAAAACAATATCTTACGTAGCGAAGAAGTCTACAACAACTGGTACTTTACTGTTGATTACTTTGTCTTTGAAATCATCCATACTCTGAATTTTTACAATGTCACCGTTAACAGGTGTTGCAGAAAAGTTCCTGATGAATGCAACATTTTTTCCTAGGTTATTCTTAGCCAACAGATTTGCGATACTCTTTGCAATCATTTTATGTAAGATTTTAGACTTCTCGGATTAGAAATTACTATTATTTTCCTGACAGTCGCAAGCAAGAAAGCGAAACAGCAGAATAAAGTTTTTTCTACTTTTTTCTCTTTGTCAGATATTATAGACACTGACTGTTTGCTAATGACAGTTACAATCGTGATTTTGTTTCCACAGAGCAAAACCAAAATTGGAGTAGAACTAGTTTAATTCTTTGGTTTCTATTTTTTTATTTGAACCATGTGATAATGATGTACAGTAACACAATATTCATAAATAAAAACTAATCGAATACAAATAGTTCTATTCCAAGATAGTTCATTCAAGGTTCATTGAATCAAACAAACCTTCCTCTTCTTTTTTTGTTGTTAGGGGCTAGTCTGTGGCTTGAGGTTGCTTGAGGTTTGGGTTGGGTTTGGGTTGGTTGCATGCGTGGATTTCTGTGCATAATAAATAATTCTTGAAGATATCAGAATAAAATAAGAACGCAATGTATTCCAGTGACGATTATAACGAGGTAAAGAACATTTAAATAATAACTTTTTCCATAAACTTAAATCCATTTATAACCTAAGTTTAGGGATGAATAGACTGACTACATATTGTTTTTCTGCGATATCTACTTCCAGGGTGGGTATGAGTCCTACGGTGATACATACGAGCCACACACAGGAGACCCTCAGTATGATTTGGAATACGATAGGTCGTCGTACTACAAAGTGCCTGAATTGGTGAGTGCAGTTTCTTTTATTGTAGCTAGCTATCATCTATCTCACAGATTAAATAGATCTAAAGATAGACATATACAAACTAGGAGAGAATTTTCAGCTTAATATGCTTGTTTCCAGGTCAAAAAGTTCCTTGTGTACTTCAGAAACATGATTACTGAAGGGATGACCTATGAAATCTCCAATTTGTATGAGAATACCTTCCCCAAGTTGACGGAGCAATGTTTTGACAATACTCCGTGGCCTCATGAAGATGAAGTATCACCCCTTGTTGATAATGACCCTGTAAGTATTATATCAAAATCAAAAGTCTTTATTTTAAACAATTGGTGTACATAAATTGGGTTGGGAACTCTTCTTTTTATATCATTTTATTATATCATTCTAGCATGTCAATTGTTCACAATAACTTAGACTAGATTCAACTTAAAGTTAGCTACTTTAATCCAACTGTATGTATTATTGATAGGTCTTGCCTTGTGAAGGTAAGACACAAGGTGCAAACAAGCATTTGGGACATTATTAAGGAGCAATGACTAAGAGAAGAGTTGCAATAACCCCATACTTTTGTTTGATGGTAATCTAGTACAAAAAAAATTTAGTAGTGAGTAAAATCAAGTATAATTCAGTACCTTAGTCTAATTCTAATCCTAACAATTTACTCAATAAACTTAATTTTATCCATCTTTATTTCTCATTTTCAGGTCTTCATGATTCTATACAAGGAGTTATACTACCGTGATATCTATGCTCGTGTCCCTGGTGGACCCAAGCCGGAGCAAAGATTCCACTCATTTTACAACTACTGTGATTTGTTTAACTACATCCTGTCTGCCGAGACTCCGGTCCCACTGGAGCTACCCGACCAGTGGCTCTGGGAGCTGGTAGATGAGTTTGTGTATCAGTTCCAGTCATTTGCTCAGTACAGGTAATATATGAATTAACTGTATAACATAGGGCATCAAAAATCAATAAGTAAATGATAAATATATGTTATTTTACTGGTTCTAGTCTATTAACTTCATTATTACCTTCAACATTGTAGCCAAGTGACTACAAATGTGTCAAAAAGTGCTTAGAATGAGTGATCATATTGAAATTAATACACATATTATGTGTCAAGCCATAATGTGTGTATTAGTAAGTAAGTAGTAAGTTGTCAGTAAATAAATAAAACCTTATCTCTTGGATCTTAAATTAATGAAACATGAAATTACAGATCTCGCACATCCAAGCTGAGCCCAGCTGAGATTGAAGCTCTGAACACAGAGACCAAGGCATGGAATGTGCTTTGCATCCTCAATGTCCTGCACTCTCTTGTGGACAAGTCCAACATCAAGCGACAACTTGAGGTAAACCTACCTTAAGTGTACACATAATTAAAACACTCACTTCCTTCCTTTATTATTACTTTGTTAAGCAGATCATGAGCACTGAACACCCTACACAAGTGTAGACTGTTGGGATTACTACCAAGCAAGACAAAATACTAACCCCTATCTTATAAAAAGTTAGCGTTGACTTTTTGTCATCATTACGTATGGTTATCAATACATCTAGTCTGCGCTATCTTTTTATAAGATATACCATGTAGCTCTATTTTGTTATATGTCGAAAGATAGAGATGGAAATAGTTTTTGTCTTCTTGTTTAAAAACATAATGGTGATTTTAGTGCTGTTGATAATCAGTAAGCCTTCTAGGTTCTGGTCGCGTGGAACTGGCACCTAGAATCACCTAGTATGTAAGACGATTCTAAATGATCCTTGTGCTTCTATTGAATAAAGAAATATTTGATTTGATTTGAGTATTCTCTGCAATCATATTTTTGACGTGACAACGTCTTATAACTCGATAGAGCCGGCCGCACGCACGAAAAAACATGACTCATGCGGCGTTACCTCGTCTGAGGCGTTCCATGAAGTGCAAGCGAGAGCGCGGAACGAGCGACAAAGAAGCACAATCGGCCTTTGCGTTCGTTGTCACGTTCAACTATCGTCAGTAAACCGACTTTACAGACAACCATTTTTTTTTTTCAATAATAGGTGTACGCAACGGGTGGTGACCCAGACTCCGTAGCTGGGGAATTCGGCCGGCATTCCCTTTACAAGATGCTGGGATACTTCTCTCTTGTGGGCCTGTTGCGTCTGCATTCACTGCTTGGCGATTACTACCAAGCTATCAAGGTACTACCGTCAAGGCATTCCTGTTTGACATGGCTACATCTAAAGTTGTAAATCAATCTTTGACGACCGATGTGGTGCAGCGGGCGAAGATCCGCCTGCGACGCGGAGGTTGATTCCCGCCTTGGGATAAATGTTTGTATGATCTGCAAATATTTATTCTAGATGTTCTAGATATTTTATATGTTTGTAAAATTTTTGTGCAATATAGAATTAAATAAATAAATAAATATAATAAAAAATATCTATCTATGTACATATTGTATTAGGTATGTCAGTCTTCTAGTACCCATAACACAAGCTCTGCTTAGCTTGGGGCTAGATGATGTTGTGTGGATAGTCCAACATTTATTATTATTAATCTGAAAGTTTTTTATCAAAAAAATATGTGTTTCAGGTTCTAGAAAACATAGAACTGCACAAAAAGTCCCAATACTCCCACGTACCGGCGTGCCAAATCTCTACATCGTACTACGTCGGCTTCGCTTACATGATGATGCGTCGGTACGCAGACGCTATCCGCACTCTGTCATCTGCCCTGCTTTATATGCAGAGGACTAAACAGCTGTTCTCAACCCGGTCATACCAGAATGATCAGATCAATAAGCAGACTGACCAGATGTATCATCTGTTGGCGATTTGTTTGGTGCTGCATCCTCAGTGCGTCGATGAATCTATCCAGCAGGTAAGTTTTATAGCTGTTAGTCTAAGACAAATTATAGAGATCACCTTTGAAGATTAAGAAGCACTAAAGCGACTGATCGACGGACGAGTAAGACCGTGGTTTTAAATACCGACGAACCTGGCTCGCGGCTCGTTGGTGCTGATCGATTAGCAAGCAAAACAGTCGCAAACATGTCTTGTTCCAAGTCTGAAGCCTTGTGTTATCTCGCCATAGGATATTACGCAGTTATGAAAAAAAAAAGAAAACGCCCTAAAGTTTTGGTTTAACCCAGTAATGCCTAGCGTGTCCATATGGACACAAAAATATGGGTCTGCTAAAATATTTTTTGTGACAAACCACTATTTGTTTAGAAATATTTAACTGGTCATACTGTGCTATCAAATGTCAAAGTTTTTTTACATGTCATGATATGTCATTTAAAAATCTACATTCGCGGGTAAATTCATTAAATTCTCACCAAAGTCAAAAACGACGGAAAAAATGGACCCGACACGAGAGTAAGTAACATCATTTCCAAATTATTTTATTTATTTATGTTATTTTCGTGTAATATTATTCTAAAATAATGTATTTATATGTTGAAATAGGTCAACGATAGTTTAGTTTTATTTTAGAACTATATTTATACGCCTAATGTAGCTGAGTCCATATGGACACGCTAAGCACTTAGCATGTCATTATATAAAATTGTTTATGTTATTAGATTCTTCCATTTTGACCAGTACTGGGGAACTAGGACCCTAAATAAACTCTTGGACATTTTATTTGAGGATGAGGAAGAAGCTGGAGACCTGCCGATACCATAGTCAATTTATGTCGCCCCTCCTGAACCCGCTGTTTCAGGAGTGTTTGAGAGATTTTTACGAAGATTCAGGTGACGAAGGCAGTGGTCGAATGCTCGTCAGTTGACAGCTCAGGCTGAGGTAACGTTTAGCCAGTCATACCAAGCTTCCAATAGAAACGCTCCTCGCTTTGACGATCTTTGCGGTAAAAAACCTAGGACATGGATTGATAGAGCTTTAGAACTTTAGCAACTACATAGGAAAAATGATAAAATCCCACAACTGGAGTTCCGGAGGGAAATCGTGCTAACTCATCTCAAATCCTATGGAATAGCAGCCAAAGGCGGAGGAAGACCATCCACCTCTAAGTTTGCAGATACTGGGCGATTCGACATTATGTAAAAAAATGTATGAAAGAGAGGTGTAAGTCCAAAAGTTCGTCAGTTCGAACTGAATGCTTGAAGTGTGACGTCAGCCTTTGCGTACCATGTTTTGCTGACTATCATAAAAAATAATAAATGTTTTCATTAGATAAATCTTGTTTTTTTATCTAATAACTCCTACAAGATAAATTATATCTTCTCAACTTTTTAGCTACTGTTAGCGCTTAGTGTGTCCATTTGGACACATGGTTTTTTTCTAACTTCCCATTTACTAAAAAAAAAATGGTTAAAATCATGTCATTAAGAACCCCTAATTGAACAATATTCCGTGTCCAAACTAAAAAAAATCAAGAAAAAAATAATTCGGGCATTACTGGGTTAAAGTTGGATTGAAAAAAGGCAAGCTTTGTCACATACCCGAGCGAACCGAGTAAAAAATATAGCACGACGACGAGCCGCGAGCCAGGCTCGGCGATATTTAAAACCGTGGTTTTGCAATGATACACCGGCGAGCTTTACCGACGAGCCATAAAACCGCGGTCTTACTCGTCCGTCGATCAGTCGCTTTAGAAGAAGACATAGTAAAGTTATATGTAGTAAATTATTATTCTCGACGTTTCGGCTAAGTATGGCGACGACGGCTATTGCAACTTAGCTGAAACATCGAGAATAATAATTTACTATATATCTAGATATATATCTTTTTACTATGAGTTATGGTCGCTTATTATGAGTAAAATACACTAAGAAGACTTGTCTTCTATTTTTTAAGACAGTTTGGTGATTTGGAGTTAGGTGAATCCAGTAGTATAGAATCTAATCCAGAAGCCCCTCAAGTCTTTTAGGCGTTCTGATTAATAAACACGATGGTTTTAAACACTCGTAATTGCAGGTGCTCCGCGAAAAGAACTACCACGAGAAGATGTTCAAGATGCAGTGCGGAGATCTGGGAGAATTTGAAAGTTGTTTCACATTCGCCTGTCCTAAGTTCTTGTCGGCTTGCCCGCCTCCTATCGAGCCGGGCTCCAACTACGGACGCGACGCTGTGAAGCATCAAACGCAGGTGTTCATGGATGAGGTAAGATATAACATTAAATAAATATTCATGGACATTTCACACTCTAGTCCCAAACTAAGCAAAGTTTGTGGTATGTCTCAATATATTTTGTTGTAAATACATAGAATGATTATAAGTGAAGCATTCAACAAAAACATTGCGTTTTCAACCATTTTCGTTGCGTTCCGGGGCCGTCCTTGATAGTAGGAGTAGGTATTCGTGAAAGAAACCAAGGCAGTATGTCTCCTATTTTTGCCGCCGCTATTCATATTGTGTGTCGGTTTAATAGTAAGGTAACTTTGCAATCATTTTACGTCTCAGAGATATAGGACATGCCGTGTCAATTCATTGATTTAGGCTGAGCGTTTCGGCTAAGTTGCAATGGCCGGGCATATGAGTTCTGATCGCGAAGGTTTAAAAAATTATATTGTTTTTTTTAATTCTCAGGTCCGCCAACAAAAGATACTACCAACCATCCGTTCGTACCTCAAATTGTATACCACGCTGCCACTCGCGAAGCTCGCCGCATTCATGTTGGCAGCCCGCGGCGGCGACCGCGACGCGGCGCGCGAGCACGCTTCTTTAGCCATCAATTTGCTGTGCTTCAAGCATAAGATGAAGAATGTGGTGTGGTCTAAGGGACCCAGTGGACTTGATGGCAAGTTCCAGAGCGGATCTGAGGTAAGATAAATAAATATTTTGTTAAATAAATAAAATAAAATATTCAGATATTTCACACAGCATGATATTACTGAACTTATTTTTTATTGAACCCAAAGTAAATGAAAAAACAACTTACTATGCGTCATAAGCTCTTTCTTGTTTAATCTTTGTGAATGTTATGCATCAACAGTTATGCCTAAATGAAGGTCAAACAAACCCTTCCCAAGGATCGAGTTAATTTTAGATCTCGTGTTGCAAATCGCATCGATTTTACTCGAACTTATTCTATTGTATACCTGTGTAAACTAGATCAAAAGTAGAAAAGATTTAGATCCAAACCAAGCCTTTTCGCATGTCGCCCCACTCAATAAACTAAACAATTATTGCTTTGTTCCAGCTCGACTTCTACATCGATAATGACATGATCCACATTGCCGACACTAAGGTGGCTCACCGATACGGAGACTTTTTCATCCGCAAACTTCTCAAGTTCGAAGAACTCAATCGCAAATTGCATCTTATCAAAATCTAGGCCATTCACGTATTATTTAAAAATGCCTAAATATGTAGACGGTTTATGTTAGTCTATTCTATAATTCATAGGCTGTTTAACTATTTTTGCATCTTATGGTCTTGAAATAAAATATCTGTACAAAGTTATGTGTTTTATTTACTCTTAGACAGTAGGTACATATTTGATGTGTTTCCTATCCCTTTTATAGAACTTTTTAGGCTCTTCTATTTGAAAGTGCTGCCTCTGAATAGTTTCTGGGTATGTGTTGTTAAACTGAGCCCATGGGTGTTCTGGTTTTAAGGCCTCCTCAGCATTTATTTCCTGCAGCCAATCATTGTAGGCTTTTGAGAATATTGTATAAGATTTTAAAAAGACATCATCTTTTTCTCTCTTTTTCTGAAAAGAGTTAAATTACATAAGCACAAATCAATGAGGAGTTAGATTAGGTAGGATGAATAAATATAAACTAACCGATTTGACACTTTTGTAGCATTGTTCTTTGAAAACTTCTAAATGTTTTAGCATGATGGAGTTTACTTGAATGTTTTCTTGCTTCACCACTTTCATCATGTACAAAATATATCCAAAATCATAATTACTGGTTCCTTGTCTCAGTAAGGTGCCCAGAATTTCGATATTCACCCTGGAAAAATCAAGATTAGAGTAAAACATTTTTTTTTTATTTAATGGAAAACCAACAGCACAAATAATAAAGAATGAGACAGAACAAAATAGAAAACATAAGGCCAATAAAAGGTTTTCACGAGTAGTAAAGAAGTAGAAGAAATATAATATTAATAAAAAGTAAATATATTCCTACTTGAGCTGTGCTTCCTTCATTTCACTTAGAAGTTCTATAGCATTCTCCTTAGTTTTACAAGCCATGGCTAGAACACCATAGGTCATAATGTTGGTCTTTAGTCGGAACTTCTTTTTCAATGGAAACTTCTTTTTTCGCCACATACTTTCAGTTTTAATGATCTCTTTGACTTTCTGTAATAAAATAAGTAGGTACATATGATCTGACTGGCAAAAACTGGATGAGACGAGACGAGCAGAAGACCGGGCTCAGTGGCGCGTCTTGGGAGAGACCTATGTCCAGCAGTGGACTGATATAAGTTGATGATGATATGATTAGTTTGGTTAGGTTAGTGTTTCAATAAATAAATATTGATAATTTTAAACTTACAAATGCTGCATCATAGTCTAACCTCAAGCATCTTTTTTTGATTAGCATATTATAAAAATCAATATCTGCTTTTAAACCTGAAGTCTTTATAGTATCAAGCAGTTTAATTTCTGCCTCATTTGTCTCATCTAAAAGTGCCAACATCTGTGTAAATGTTTTTATATCTGGTTTTACTTCATACACATTCATTTCTTTCAGAAAGTCTTCCTGGCCACCGATGACAGCAAACTTATCTTGGAGTGTTACCACTTTTTGTAATGACAGTACTTGCTGTAGTTTTAACTCTTTTGATAATAAGTTGGGGACTTTTCTAACTTCTTGAGGTCTGTTTAGTTTTACTAACTGAACTGATGTGTTGTTACTGACAGTTAGTTGTGTACATTCTGTTATGTCTTGTGAGTCAGATTGTGTGCTTAAATCTGCTGACTCTCCAGTATCAGGTTCTGTCTTTGGGAAATCAATTTTCTTTTCTATTGGTTGCAGGTCAGCTAAGACTTCAAATTGATCTTTAAAATTTTGCTTTATCATATCTTCTGTATTGGTTTTATCCTGGCCCTGAATTGCTAGTTTTGGTTTGGACTGTTCAAGCTGTAAAACTCTTTTCTTATTGTCAATTTGGTCTTGAATAACAAGGATTAGCTCTTCAATATCAGTTTTAGAACCCATGTTGCATTCTTTTACACATTTTAACATGAGATTGAAGGAGTAAATGTTAGGTTTTTCCCTCATTTTTAGCATTTTCCTCCAAACTATCAGTGCATGTCGCAATCCATTCTCTTTATCTGAAATGCAAGCCTGTAGAAGATGATTAAAAGTGTGAACTCTGATTTTAATACCTTTTTCTACCATTTCATCTACTATTTTGAATGCTGTTGTCAAATCCCCACAACGTCCAAATGCTTTGATCATTGCATTGTAGTTTGTTAAGTTTGGTTCGATTCCCTTTTCATTCATAAGTTCTCGTAAATGACTAGCTTTCTTTTGTCCATCTAAGGTGAAAGGACTGTTGCTGCAAGCATGGAATAAACATGTATAGGTGTCTCCTGTTGGTTTTAGTGCGCGTTTCTTCATATCATTAAACAAACTGAACGCTTTCTTTGTGTATCCTACATCAGCACATGCTCCAATAAGAATATTGTAAATATAGTTCTCAGGTTTAACTCTGTCTTCCTTAAGCATTCGTACTTCCAAGACATTGATAGCCTCCTTTAATCTCTTATGGCCCAAGTATTGCTTGATTATATCTGCATACTGCTTCGTAGTTAGCTGTTGGTATGGAAGAGGGTTATTTTTAATATGTTTCTCTTCTTTGAGATCACCTTCATCTTCTAAGACCACTTTATCCCGGTTCAATCTTCGTGATAATGTACCAAAAGTATCTGGATCTTCGAAAAATACAAGATTATCCTCGGTTCTGTATTCTTTCGGTTCAACTTTTTCTGCTTTTTTACCAGCTACAGATATTGAACACATGTTATAGCGCAGCACACCTACACTTCTGATTGTTTGCAACATTTTCATACAGTGAAAAGCCATAATTTAGGAATAACTTTTTACTCTTGAAAGGAACTCAATCAATGGATAATGGATAAGTCTATACAAAACAAATCCAAAGTAAACAGCATAACCTCAAAATCCTATCAGTGACAGTCTCATCAATCAAAGTCGTTTTCAAATTATTAGCTACAATCAATGTCAAAATAAGATAACTGATTAGTGACTTGACACTTAACCTTTGTTATTTTGTCGCTAACCTCAAAAAACGCACGGCGACGTGTTTTCAATGTTTATGAATATTACAATTACAATTTGAAACGTGAATTCAAACAAAGATGTCGAACGAAAATGAAGATCATATGGAAGCAAGCTCTTCTGAAAGCGAAGATGAAGATATGGAAGAAGGAGATGAGGGAAGCAATGCTGACGATGAGACTCCCAAGACTTACCTTCCTGGTCAACCCCTAAAAGAAGACGAGCATTTGGTCTGCGATCAATCAGCCTACGTGATGCTACATCAGGCTCAAACAGGTGCCCCATGTCTGAGTTTCGATATCATAACAGACAATCTTGGTAATGACAGAAAAGATTTTCCGATGACTGCCTACCTGGTCGCCGGCACACAAGCTTCTAGCGCGCATTTAAATAAGTAAGTTGCTTCCTAAACTGTACCTCTCTTGGCTAAGGTATGTCTGTTATTCTTGTAAAGAAGTACTAACATTGTATTTACTTACTTCTACAAACTCTCACTACATAAAATATTTGCAGTGTTTTAGTAATAAAAATGTCCAACCTGCATCCTACATCTAAAGATGAAGAAGAAGAATCTGAAGAAGAGGATGATGAGGAAGAAGAAGAAGATGAAGAGAAAAAGCCTGACATGGCATTCTCATTTATCAAACATCAAGGCTGTGTCAATAGGATACGGGTATGTTTACTAAATAACAAAATCTAAGCTTCCAAACGTTCTGACAAGAATCAGACTGATTGACAAAAATTTACTGTTTACACCACTTGGTCACTAGAATCTTGAAATTGTGTCTTTCTACACAACACACTCTAAGCTAATATTTTTTGGAACTATCATTTTACATTTAAATAATTAAGTACCAAAACTAAAGAATAGCTTTTTTAATATTTTTATTTGTACATATTGATTAAATGTTCTTTTTGGAAACTATCTACAAGTACTGCTTTTATTTCAGACAACCAACTTTAAAAATTCTGTCCTAACAGCCACTTGGTCAGAGCTAGGCAGAGTAGATATATGGAACATAACACAGCAATTACAAGCAGTGGATGATCCTGTGATATTGGAGAGATATAACTTAGAACAGGTCACAAACCCTGTGAAACCTATATATTCCTTCAATGGGCATCAGCAGGAAGGATTTGGAATGGATTGGTGCCCAACAGAACTAGGAGTAAGTTGGCCCTGCACACATTACCTTTCAGAGTTCCATATCCAAATAGGACCCTATTACTGAGACTATGTAGTTGTATTTCATAAACTGTGTAGTTAGATAAATTTTCGAATATGATTTAATGTGCTTTAACTATAAATACTAAAAAAAACAATAAAATTAATACCCATAAGATTGCTCTAATACAAAAACGCGATACTTTGGTACGGAATACTTTCGAGCGAGAGTCCCACTCCCTTAAGCTTAATTTAAAAACATCAATAATTGTGTACCAGAAGTTTAAAATTTCTTCATTTGTTTTTAGGTATTAGCAACAGGAGATTGCAGAAGAGACATTCACATATGGAAGCCAAATCAAGCTGGAACATGGGATGTTGATCAGAGACCCCTAGTGGGGCACACAAGTTCTGTTGAAGATATACAATGGTCACCTAATGAACGGTAGGCAGACATTTTATATTAGAAACAATTTCAGATTTTTAAAAGAGTATGGAACAGAAAAAATCATTCAAAAACTTATCAATTAGTTACCTAGGTTAATGCCAAATTTTAGGGTTTTATCAAAAAAAGCATCCATTCAATTTTTTTTAGGTTGTAAATAAATAAATAAATAATGTTGGACAATCCACACAACATCATCTAGCCCCAAGCTAAGCAGAGCTTGTGTTATGAGTACTAGAAGACTGAAATACTTAATACATTACATAGATAGATATTTTTTTATTATACATATAAAATACCCAGAGCACCCGGAATAAATATTTGCAGATCGTACAAACATTTATCCCAAGGCGGGAATCGAACCCGCAACCTCCGCGTCGCAGGCGGACCTTCGCCCGCCGCGCCAATTCGGTCGTCGGTGTATTGTAACACCTACTTTTAATGAAGCGTTAATACCTCACTAAGCATGCCTATTGTGGATATATGTATTGATACTTTTGTTGATTTCAGAAATGTGCTAGCATCATGTTCTGTTGACAAAACAATAAGGATATGGGACACAAGAGCTGCGCCACAAAAAGCTTGCATGTTGACTGCTGAGAATGCACATGATAGTGACATCAATGTTATTTCTTGGAATGGAAAGGAGCCTTTTATTGCTAGTGGTAACTAATTTTATTTACAGAAACATTATGTTGTAAGTGGATGGTAAGAGCAGAATAAATTTGAATTATTTCTACAACAAAATACATTATTATCTTCCCAACAATTTTTTTTTTATTGTACTTACCAGTATGGTAATTGTAATTTTTCTAGTGAATACATCAACATAATTTTATTACTTTGTTTGTGTTGCAATAGAAGAACTAACGCCAAAATAAATAGTATGGTTGGTGTATCTATCTATTTATATCTACCAATAAGTAAGTTACTGCAATAAAGTTATTAAATGTTTACTTACTTTCAGGTGGCGATGACGGTTTCCTTCACATATGGGATCTTCGACAGTTCACGGGAAGTTCGCCTGTTGGTACATTCAAACATCATACGGCGCCTGTGACGTCAGTACAATGGCATTACAGCGAGCCCAGCGTGGTCGCGTCAGCAGGGGAAGACAATCAAGTAGCGCTGTGGGACTTGGCTGTCGAAAGAGATGATGACGAAGTTGTAGAGGAAGAATTAAAGGTATTTGAATACTTTTTCTATTAACTTACATATTTAAACATTGTATTTTGGTAGCGCCATCTATCTGGTTACATGATAAATTGCGTCATAGTCCATGGAACAGAACAACAGATGGCACAGGCAAATCCTAGATCGCGCAAAACGAAGTTATCACTAAGTTTTAAAAGAAAAAAGAAAGAAAGTCGCTTGGCATGGAAGATCACCCCTTTTTGTAGTATACCAAGCCTATCTTCACAGATGATTGGTTTGAAGCTATCTGAATATAGTTTTTATAGACTTCAGATCGACCCTTCGTGATCATAGCCCATGCAACTGTGTCGATATATCGGGAACTAATCAAACTCACAAATAATTATAAAATCCCGTTTTTAAAGAACTAATAACTATTGGATGCGTAATTTAATCATCAATCTTTGTTGAGTGACAAATTATCTAATCTAATAACGAAGAGGACCTTGGTGATTCCCGCCAAAATTTTAGACCGAACTAATGAAAGCCTTTATTTTGTAGTTGATAATTTAGTTTAACATTGTTTTGTTTCAGAACCTTCCACCACAACTACTCTTCATCCATCAGGGGCAGTCTGACATCAAAGAACTTCACTGGCACAAACAAATACCAGGCGTCATTGTAACAACCGCACACACTGGATTCAATATATTCAAAACTATTAGTGTATAAAATAAAAATCAAAATATAAATTACTTAGTTTTATTTCAAACATGATTTGATCAATAATTTCTTTAAAAAGTTAAAAAAAATTATAAGATTAGGAATCTCTTGTGTGTACCATGGCTAGATTGACGAGATGTCTTATGGTAGGTCTTCCATGAGGGCAGTTCTGAAAAGAGACACATCAATATATTTAGTAAGATAATTACTAGATATATTTTCATAAGTATGTATAAGTATAGGTACAACATATACAACCAACCAAAAATAATAAATTAATGAAAATAAATAAAATCCACCCTGTTTATGCAGCATTAACAATATAACAACTGTACTTACCCAAGGTTTATCAATTTCAGCCATATGGTCTACTAGTTTTTTCATGTCAGCTTTACCCAAAGCAGTACCGATCATAACAGATTTCCGACACGCCCTTGACGCAAACATCGCTCTCACTCGACTGGGCCTGCAGTATTCGGACGGCGATTCCTGCAAAAGTAAAAAAATATACACTCGGCTAAGTATCAAACACAGTAGGTGGATCTAAGTTGAAAAAATAATTTAATTTATAAATGTATACCCCGAGCCAAAGGTCGCTTGGCGTGGAAGATTCTTCCATGCCATTTGCGCGATCTAGGATTTTTCTGTGCCATCTGTTGGTCTGTTGCATAGACTACGATGTAGTTCATCATGTAGCGAGGAAAAGGAAATGTATCACAATCTAGTGCTACATTTTCTTTTAAAAGTACTTACGCGTAACATAAATAAGAGTTCTTCAATATCTTCTTTGCCGAAAACCCAGTTTTTAGACATGGGTAAAGTAAGCAGTTTCACACGTTTGGTGGGTAGAGCATCCTCGTTTATTTCAAAGGTGAATCCATTCTTTTTGAAGACATTCAGATTGTCTATTAGAATTTGTTCATTTACACCTGTTAGTTCAAGCTGTTGCGGACTGAAATTACAAGCATACACATTAGTGTTTAGAATTCTTATATTAGACTATTCATGGTTTTGTTGAAGACTTAGTAGACTTACATTACTAATTTCTGACTCGTGAGCTCAGTTGTCTTTTGAAGGGTCTCAAAATTATAAATTTCGTCAGTAGCATGTTGATCTATAATAAAAAGATCGTCTTCCAACTTTGTGATTATAAATCCTAAATTAAACTGTCCCACAACTTTCATTTGTTTGAAAGAATGTTTAGATATTTCTTTGCTTAGTTCCTCTTCACACTTTTTATTGAAGACTGGGTTTATCTCACCCTTAAATTTAACTTTTATTGGTACTGATTTTGCTTTATGCTTTTGATAGATATCTGTTAGAGCTTTTACATGTTCTAGAGATGTTTTGAGTGTTACTGTTTTCCTGTTATAAGTACCTAAGTCTTCTTTGTCTGTTATAATTTTCACTCGTTTTGTTGGTATTTGATTTATGTCAGTAGAAATATTTGCTTTTCGAGTGTTGCTTTTAGTTTTACAAACAATTGTGTGGGTTTTTTCAGCAAGAACTTCAGAAATGTCTCTTATTTGAGTTGTAGGTAGGTTGTCAGTAGATTCTAGGTAAACTATTTCTCTATTTTCGTTAGTGGATGGCTTTGCGGATTCCGGTTTCGTAGTTTCTTGCCTATAAGAATTATCTTCGTCCGATCCTAAAGATACTTGCTTACTATTATTAAGTGTATCGGATTCTGAAGATTCGTCGTCAGTTCCTTCAAATTTGAGCATTGATTTATATGCTATGGGTTCATCTTCTTTTTGATCTTGAATATCAGCAATAGTTTTTTTAGCAGTCTTTGAAGAAACAAAATCAAGCATTGTTGTTGATTTTCTTTTGAGCTCATTTTTGATTTCTTCTACAGTGCTTTTGGATTCTGGATTTGATTTAGATTTGCCAAACTGCTGTAAAAAGGAGTTAAAAATTCTTGGTTGTTCTAACTCTGGCTTCAAGGTTTTTTTTAACTCTTGGCTATAAAGTGTCTGATCAACTTTTAAAGTTCTTGGTATACTCTCAAATAGTTTTAACAAAGAGGCCTTGAGCACATCCAAAATGATTTTTTCTTTAATCATGAATATTTTTCGTTTGTCAGGAGTTACATTAACATCAACTGATGATCTATCAAGATTAACATTAAGAAACACAAAAGGGTATTGGCTTGGATTATACTGTTTGTATACTTCATTAATCAGTTTAATTACTTTGGTTGGTTCACATGGTCTGTTATTGACAAAAAAGAACTGTCTGTCAGTGCTGGATCGTCCACTTCCGTGTGCACAAGATGAAATAAATCCTGTGAATTCCACTGGAGTTGCACAGTTTTTGTGACCCTGAGATTTTTGCGAAAGGGGTATTGTATCGTTATTAGTAGTGTCTGCTTCATTTGAATCTTCAGAAAGGTCCAATTGTACATCCTCAATGTCTACAGTCTCATCTATTTCTTCAACTTCTCCAGACAGACCTTTGAAAATATTATTTTTTATGTTAGTAACATTATCTGGTTTTATTTCTAATATGCTTTGAAGTTGCTTCACTCCAAATACACAGGAGATATTATCTTTGTATGATGTGGAGCCCTGTGTTGCTACCACTATTGATTTTTGGTTTGAACTTGTTTGATTGCTGCATGTTATCCTGGAATTTGAATTTTTAAATAAAATAATGTAATTATATTAATTATATGTAGAAGACAATGAAAGTTGTTTTCTTAACTTACTTGACTCCCAGTGATATCAAGCAATATGCATACAACAACTGGGTCATTTTATTAAATTCTCTCTTGGCATTTTTGTGGAATTCCTTTTGCCTTACTGGTAATGAGTAAAAGAGGTTTGATAAACTAACAGTTGTTCCAAATTGTCTTGAGCAAGGTGTCATCTTAGTAATATTTCCTTTTTGGCCATATTCAATTTTGTAACCTGTAACATAACACAAAAATTTAGAAAGAAAAACAGAATGAAAGAAAATCTTTATTTTGTGTCACATTAAATCAAAAATGCATACAATTTAAAATAAAAAAAACTTACTTACATAAAAATTATCAGCTTTTAATTTACTACAGACAGAAAAACCAACCCTTATCTTTCAAGGTAAAAGTTTGGAGGTCTCAAATATTTCATAAAGTTTTATTTTAATGATTTTGACCTCTTTAGACTAGGAACATATTGAACTTTCTGATATTATCTTACACAATATTTTTAACTTTATGATAATATCCAAAAACTTATAGTACATGGATATCATTAAAATATCTGTGCTACTTTTTCTTTTCAAGAAATCTAAAATGTAAATCTATAAGCATGTCTATATAATTATGTTACATACTTTTATTAAAGAGATGTATTTACCATATTAGCATGCAAAAGATGTTAGCAGTCTTGTAAGATATTACCATATTCAGAACTCTTGTGCCTGGTAGTGATGATGAGGTTAGCTAGTGCACAGAGAGAGCTCAAAGCTTCTCCTCTGAATCCAAAACTTGAGACACCTAACAAATCTGAATAGTCGCTCAACTTTGATGTGTGATATTTTAGAGCTGAAAAGAAAGAATAGGCTAGTTCAGAACTGATATACTATAACATAAAATTTATTATAATTATATTATTATATCTTTATTTTTTTTTTTTTTTTTTTTTTTTTTTTTTTTTTTTTTTCTGTTATTTTATGAGTAATATAGGTTATACCAACAATAGTAAGTATGTACCTACTAAACATAATATAAAATAACAATATACATAGGTGGAATGTTAGAATGTATGGTACTTACTCAATGCAGCAAAGTTGTCTTCTGTGACTCCAGATCCATTATCAGATACTTCAATCAAATCAATGCCATGATTCTTAAATCTTATTTCAACGTTGGTAGCTCCTGCATCCAGCGCATTTTCAACCAGCTCTTTTACTGCAATTCCTAGGCTTAGTACAACCTGTAAATACATAAAATGATAACTTACTGATTACTAGAAAAACAGCCCGGTGTCCGGGGGAAGAAAGTGTAAACTTTGTTAGGACGGATAAACGAGTACCGGTTTTACTTACTTGACCGGAACATATTTTATGAACAGTGTCCGCGTTGATTGGTTTGATAACACTCTGTTCGTCATGGTTACTGAAGTTTTTGTCCATTGGAGGTATTATTTATTTTCTAGAGTTCTTTAAAAATCGACTTGAAATGATCCACAAACAAACCAAACCAAAACACAAAATTCGGTGCACACACGAATGACAAAATGACAAATGACTGATTATCTTACATTTGTCATTTCTCTTGTCAAGCGGATCTGGCATGACATTGACTGTTACGACATGACTGCCATCTGATAATTCCTATTTGACGTCACAAGCACAAGTCAAGGGTCACTCACTGTCTTACCCACTTTTAGATGCACAAGGGCAGAGAAAATTCAAACCACTTGATAGAGCAGAAATACTTGCAGCTCATTTAGAAGTCCAATTCTCACCACACCCGATAGCGGTAGATACACCACATGAAATTTTAACCCACCATGCCCTTGTTGAAGAAACTGTTGCAGATTTCCTAATGCGCCCGTTTCCACCTCTCAATGGAGAGAACTTCATCTCCCCATCTGAAATACGAAAGGCTGTCTCTCGCCTTCCTAACAAGAAAGCACCGGGATGCGACGGGCTACCAAACCCAGCATTGCGGCACCTCCCACGGAAGGGTGTGACAGCTTTGGCCAGGTTATTTAATGGTATCCTACGAACCGGACACTTCCCAGATATTTGGAAAAAGGGCAAAGTAATTATGCTGCCTAAGCCGGGCAAAGATAGACGATTGCCCTCAAGCTACCGGCCCATCACATTACTCTCAACCACGGCTAAGTTATTCGAGCGCCTAATGTTACGACGTCTAGCCCCACACATCGAACCTCGGCCGGAACAGTTTGGATTTCGTTACCAACACTCCACAACGCTCCAGCTAACACGCATTTTACACCATCTAGCTCATGAATTAAACAGAGATCGCCATACAGTCGGAATTTTCCTAGACGTGGAAAAAGCTTTTGATCGCGTCTGGCACGCGGGCTTAATTCTGAAACTTGTGGGGTCCAGCACACCCCCCGCGATTATCCAAACCCTAGCATCGTTTCTCCGCGGCCGAAGCTTCTACGTGTCGGTAGAGCAGACTGATTCAAAGCCTAGACCAATCACAGCTGGGGTACCCCAAGGCAGCTGTCTTTCGCCTGCTCTCTATGCACTCTACACAGATGATATCCCGACCTTGGAGGGCAGTCTCAGACCCGGGGAAAGGGATGTCACCTTAGCACTCTTCGCTGATGACAGTGCTTTCTTCGCGTCTTCTACAAATCCAGATAAAGCCACACTCCGCATGCAATGTTTACTTAATCTTCTGCCAATGTGGTTAGACAAGTGGAAGATAGCAGTTAACGTCGAGAAGACAGCGGCTCTTTTGGTCTCTCGCCGACGCAACATGCTGCCGCCGCTACAACTACGAGGCAAAAACATAGCCTGGCAAACTTCCGTCCGATACCTTGGCGTAGAAATCGACAGGTCTCTTACAATGAATGCCCAGGTCGAGCGTGCGATAAGACAAACCCGTGCCGCCCGAGCCATGCTTCGACCCGTACTTTCTTCAAGACTTCCACTGAGAACAAAAGTAGGGATCTATAAAACCTATATCCGGTCAAGATTAACCTACGCAGCGCCATCATGGTACGCGTTGTGTTCAGCAACAAACCGCAAGAAATGCCAAGCACAGCAAAATATAGCCCTACGTGTGTGCACAGGAGCGGGACGCTACGTCAGAAACGACGTTATAGCCCGAGACGTGCAGATTCCCAGCATTGAGGATTTCATAAAAATGCAGGCGCGGCGAATGTTCGACCGAGCTGACAACTGCCACCATGTCCACCTCAATTCAATCGCCCCGCTGCATACGCGACCACCCGACAATCCAACTTCCTGGAGGCCACTTCCCCGCGAGCTCCTGGGCTCACCCGACTCTCCGTAAAGAGATTGATGAGCACAAAACACGCGAAAACCACAGCGTGCCATGATGGCACAAAATAAGAACCGCTGAGCAAAAGCGGTCAAACCAGTGACTCGTGAGTTGTAGCTCACGACGAAGAAGCCAGAGAAAGGAACAAACGTTCGACTCTAACCCGCACTTCCCAAAAGGTAGAAGTGTAGACGACTCAATGATGATGACTCACTGTCTGTTGTTGTACACTGTCTGTGTACAGTTTGCGATCGCTGCACTTTTTCCTAATTAGAAAATCTCCTTTTGTTTGTTTTAACTACGATTTCTGGCATACATGATTGCCTGAGATAGTATAAATTATTGAAAATGTCGTTAAACACAGCTCACGCTGACCATGGAGTTCTAATACATGCAGGAGAAACGTGAGTCACCGCACTACCTTTGCGTCGTCTGATTGTTCTATCCGGAATTTTCTACGTAGTTCTAATCAATGTGAAATACGAAGATGATAAAATTCTATCGTTGTAGATGATGCAATCCAAAATACTGCATTATGTGCTAAAATGTATAAATTACAAACATTAAGTTTAGTATTTTGTGTATAAAAATTGATTTTGATACACAAACTATCCCTTTTATATTTTACATAAACATCCTTCCAATTCCTCTTATTTAATAAACATCCGGGAGCTCATTCAGAAGTATGACCCAAACTTATTTTAGGAATTCATTTATGTATTAAACTTATACATTAGGAAGAAAATTGGTAGGGACATACCTAAGTCACTTTACCAAGTGCAGAAAAACTAACATTTCATAATATTTTTATATTCTAGCATTCTTCTGTTCTCTGATAATGTGACAGTCGAGTTTTATGGCAATGAAACACCTGAGTTCAAGGGCTCTAAAACTGGCCGGATGTATCTCACTTCCCATCGCATGATCTTCAACTCCAAGAACAATTCAGATCCTATGAGGTCATTCAGTTTCCCATTCATTGCTCTTGAAGATGTAAGTATAAAACCTTTTTACGTTCTGTTATAAACCTTTTTGCTCTCGGGCTGTCTAATAAGATACCCATAGACATTACTAAAAGCATATCACATTATAAATTAATGTAAAATTTAAAATATAGCCTGCTCCGAAGAGCGAAAAAAAAAGAGTTATAAGTCAATGTTATTTTTTTAAGGTCAATGTTGAACAGCCAATGTTCTCAGCTAACTTCATAAAAGGCAAGGTGAGAGCGCAACCCAACGGAAACTTCATTGGTGAAGTCAAGTTCAAGCTAACATTCAAGTCTGGTGGAGCTATTCAGTATGGACAAGCTATGCTACATGCTGCCCGTCTTGGTAAGTACTAGTATATAAATAAATAGAAAATATTGTGCAGACAACAAAATATTCATGCATATTTCACACAGTATTATGCAGTCCTGTAAGTACTAGTATATAAATAAATATAAAATATTGTGTAGACAACTTCATGAATATTTCACACAACACTAAGTCAAAAATTAAAAAAAAGGGGGTCTATGGGATTGATAGATGCTTCTGTACTTATTTTTTTGTAAATACACACAGAAAATGCTTATCAGTTAATCTAGATACAAAATACATACTTAAGTATATTTAAATACAAACTTTTATTTAGAGTCTTTTTCAGTCCAAGTTTTTTTAAACATTTATAATAATATTTTTAAAAAATAGTATCTAATAATTAACATTAAAATTAAATATTAACTATATTATAAAAAAATATTATAAATTATTAAATTTTTAATAATCTTTCTCTTTTTTTCTTTATTATATTGAATATAAATACAAATGAGTATTTGGTTCTCTACAGGAAAACCTTTATTTTTATTAGGCATATATGTATATATTTATATTTCATATGATTATTTTCTATTAAATATTAAAATTAAATTAAATGTAATAATATAAAAACTTTATCATTATCCTTCACACATTTATTTAAATACTTAGTAAAAAGTTTTTTACAATATACATTATCATTATCCTTATTATTATATGTGTCATACTAATATAATAAGTATGTTAGCTGTTATCAGTTTTTGTAATGCCTTATTCAGATAAGGCATTACAAAAACTGATAACATATGTGATGCATTTATTGTTGGTTTGACTTGCTTCTATCATAAAACAAACAACACCTTTTCAGAAAAAAAAACCTTTAGCAATATACACATAATTTTTAAATGTGTTAATTTTTTTTACTAATGAAATTAATAAAAAAACCTCAGATTACTCCCTAAAACCTTTAAAAGGAACTGACAAATCGAGACAAAACATCAAGGAGAGTAGTAGTTGACTCTTTAAATTGGTGGATTCTTTGGCCACACTAGTGCAATGGACTTTTAGTTTTGTTTTGAGTAAAAGGGTTGATGACCTAGAATCACCAGTTCATCATCCCTTTTACCTAGAATCACTTAGTTACTAGGTGAAGATCTTTTAGAATCATCTTATATACTAGGTCCTAGTATATAAGATGATTCTAAAAGATCTTCTTTCTTTCATCTTTGTGATTTGTAACCTCTGATAATGTCATATATTTTCGCAATTTCCTGAATATGGGTATCAAATGGTTTTACTTGTAGAATACTATACACTATCATGACAAATTACAATACCAAAGGTATTTTTATTTTTTAATTTGTACTAGTACAGTACAGAATTAACGGCCGGTTTCTCGAACGATGATCAACGAAAAAATCAAATTACTACTATGTGTCAAACTCTGATCAATCGTGATTTGGGTTTCCAGAAACCGGCTGTACGTTTAATTGACTTTGACTTTGATAATTGTTGTTTATAGCTTCGCGGCACATGCATGCAGGGAGTTCACCGCCGCCATACACGCCTCCGACGGGCCCGTGGTACGCCGCGCAGCCGCCGGCCTACGCCCCCGCACCGCAAGGGTACTATGGATGGGTGCCGCCTTACTCCGTAAGTTTACTTATATTTACTGTTTGTAAGATCATAAAATAAACCTTAAATAATATAAGGAATTAACAAATATTCATTAATAGCAAAGAACCAATATCTTAAAAGGGTCTCACTAGAAGGCTCAATCTGCAGCCCTGACCACCGCACCGGTAGCATGAGTCTAGTCCCGATACCTAGTTTTTTATATACTATTGTAGATAACTCTTTGCTAAACTGTTAAATAAATATGTAAATATGAATGAATATTTCATTAATATTAGATACATCGCCATTTCGTCTCAAACCTTGATTATAATAATACCTAGCCCTATCGTGATCCATAAAACAGTATTTTAAATCGTAATTTCATTCATTATAATCTGTCGAGTGGTTTAGACGTGATACTCTAACAAACAAACAGACTTACAAGATTTTTGTGTTCTAACCCGTTTACTGGCGTTTTTATCGTTCGTATTATAATCATAATAAAATCATAGGAGTTTCCCGATCATCCGCCACCGAACTCCGTGTTCGTGACTCCCAACCCGCCGCCTTACCCCGGCATCGGCGGCGCCACATACCCGGCCGGAGGGCAGTTCTCCGGCAGTCCCACAGGTACCGGGTACCCGGGGGCATCAGCACCGTCCGCGCCCGGGGGCATGCCGCCCGGATATCCGGGCATGTCGCCAGGCTATCCGGCCGCTATGCCCCCGCCCGGATATCCCGGCGGATTCGCCCCGCCCGGAGCCACGGCCGGCATGTCTTCTAATGGTGAGGAACATTCTAAATTCTAATATTTTTATTACATAATGATGACATGACTACAAATACATTATTATTTGGATTCTAATTTGGAATTTGTTCAGAAGCACAAACTCGGCTCGAGGCTCCTACGTGAGAAGGATTTGTAATTTTTTTAGCGTTGAGTATTTAATATGTCATTAAAAAATTTGAGTAATATCATTATGTACCTACTCGTAATACTGTTGTATTGTACTTTGTTTGTATTTCCATAACTGCTTTTACTACATTGTAATATCAAAATAAAGACGTATTCAAGTATCTAGCTAGATGTTATTTATTGTAAGAGTTGTGTAGATGTATGTTGCAGTAGATTATTAACATTTTCAGATGCTAAAGCGGCAGAGGCTGCTCAAAGTGCATACTACGATCCCAACAGGCCTCAGACTGCTTACGTACCACCGCCATATGTAAGTTCTATTATTTATGACAAGGTGAATTTTTGTTGTTGAACAATTTTTTGTATATAAAATTTTCAAACTGCTATCGTTGTAGATCTTAATTAGTTAATTTAAAATAATTACATCAATTGTATACATAGTATAGTCTAGAAGCTATTTAATTTTCATAATATTGTAGAAATGTAATATGTTAGATTTTATTTTATAAATGGCGCGACTTTCATGTTGCATAATTTCGAATCAACTGACTTGAATAATTTGTATGATTTACATTTTTTTCAAGATTGCCTATCCGACTCATTTATAATATTATATATGATTTTAATATGTATTTTATTATAGGATCAACCGCCAACATACCAAGAGTCCACATCGAAGAAAGAAAATTAAAGCATTGTCCGCATTTTCATATGACACCACCAATTCGTGTTACTGAAACCGAAATTGTTAAAGATCATATATAACTAAACTGTGAAACATTACTTAATTCACATTCCTTTATATAAAAACAAGGTGTAAGAAGCTTCTGGAAATTTTTAATGAAAAATTACAGAAAGGTCATTAGGGGCCATTCATTCATTACGTAAGACGTATTGACGATTTTAATCCCCCCTTAACCCCCTTGTAAGTGTACATAAGATTTCTGGAACCCCCTTTTTTACGTAAGATTCAAGATAGTTTTCATAAATAAAACGTTTTTATGAAGTAAAATTATATGATGTAAATTGAAGTGCACTATGATATAAAGAAAATCATTCATGTTACGAAATAGAAATAGATTTTTTAAGCATGTAACACACTTGCACATTTTGTTAACTCTTAGATTAATATCAGTCTATCAGTACATCAATAGTTATGATATCCCCTTATGTAATTAATGAATGAGCTTAGCGCATCAGAAATCAATTCAACACTTAGCACATAGCACATCAGATGTATGTATTTGTTTGAAAGAACCTATTAAGTTTTTTGAGTAGTGTCTTTACACTTTCTCCATGAAATGTTTTTAAGTTGATGAAATTAATCTAATGAAGTTGAATTATAATTTTGTTATTAATGTGGTGATAATTTCAGTATTGGCGTTTTACGTAATTTCGATTTTTCTGTGATTAACTAAATTCTATACTTGTTTTTACCGTAGCGCAGATAATAATTTATTTTTATATTATACGATTAGGTACATAGTCATCACATTATGACGCTAATCCTTTCTCGTATTTGTATATGTATACTTGCGCAAATAAAACGAGAAATATATTTAGTCACTTAATGTTACATAAATCTATAAATAATCTGCTTGCATATTTTCCGTAACTTAATTCGTGTGAAACCAAATTTGACACGAATTAAATTACGGAAAACGGAAATATTTAAATAAAATGTTGGATCGTAATTAGAACGTAATCTTTTAGTACTTTGCAAAAACCAAGAATTCAGTTCTTGGTTCCAATGCGGGGATTTTTTATGTATAATTTAATAAAAAATGTAATTATTTGTTTATAAATGTAGAATGTTATTCAATGAAATAAGTTAGCAGATGCTTTGTAGTTTCACTATTTATATTGTTGAATTTTCGCTGAATAAAATCGCTTATCGTTTATTAAGAAAGTTGTATGATTTCTGAATGTACCTATAATTTTACAACAATACTAGGTAGGAATAGCTGTCGTTTAATAAACCAAAACAAATAATTATGTGCAAACTTTGATAGATATCGCTTAGTCACTAAAATTGTATAGTGAGGTAATTAAAATGAGCAAGAATGAAATGGCATAATCGAAAGTTAAGCTAATTCAGCAATTTCGTTTGAGAATTTCAGATGAGTGTGAATGCGAAAGTTTGCACGAAATTATTTGTTAGACTAGAGGTATAAATGACTTAATAAATGAATCCAATAGGTATTGTAAGGATAATTTTGTGATTTCAGTTAAGACTACAAAATATGATTCTTCTGATTATAAATTGTAATCGACAAGAATATTTGAACATGCTTTCTCTTTACTGTGCTTTGACAATCGACCTGTGTGAAATCCTCTGTCAATAAATAAAAATAAAGGTTGATAGAAGATAATACACATGTCAATGTTGAAAAAAGAAGATCAATAATGTAAAATCCGTGTGTCAAAACAATAAATTACAAAAAACACAAAAATATGCAAAATTAATAGAAATGATAGTGTAACCAATTTTAAAACGCTTCTTTGACTTGAAATATTATGGGTAAGTGTTTGCTGTTATATAATTTTGATAAATTGTAGTAGACACCTATTTTGACAGCTTTGTACAAAGAAGCCTGTAGAATTTATATTTTGATACAAAGAAGCCAGCCCCGTGTTCAAATCGATTGCCACTCATTCAGCAATGTAAAATTATCAACAAGTGTTATACAAAAGTTCAATAGCGAGTGCTAACTCCGTTTTACAATTAACGCCTTTACGGTGGTCTCGCCTATAATTTGATGAAACGCGAATCAACTAGTGTCTGTGATAACTCGGTTTAAATGCGTGACAGGCATTGAACTTTTGTACAAAGTTGTGGGTGCATAACTGAGGTGGCGAACATAGTCAGATTGGTAAGCCACTCGCGTCGCGAAACTCCATTGTCGACAAATCCGGTTCAAACAATACCTGCCTGTGCTTCTGTTCACCACCTCTTCAAGAACTTACTCTAAAAGCATATTTTTCTTTCAACTTTAGTGTAAAAATTGAAGCTGGCGGCGGATGTGGGTAAACCACCTGAAGTAACTCTAACATGAATAAGTATTGTGAGTATCACTCATGCATAAATACGACATTAGATTTATTTTGCTCGGAATTTAAGCGGTTAAATGGTACGCGCGGTTTTTATTTTACGTTGTCAGTGTTTTCTCGAGAGTAAAATGCAAGTAAGTTGGCTCAGTTTATTTGATTGCTTAGAATGAGTGGCAGATACTTTTAGACGCTGGCTTCTTGTACCGTTCATAGTATTATTTGATTGTACCTTTCTGATTTGATTTATAATTTTCAGACTAGATAAAAAAGCAGTGCGATGGCTCCGTCTATGCACCCCCCGTGCGTGCCGTCGGCGTCATGCACTCCCGTGCGGTGCCACCCGACGCCGCCGCCGTGCCAAAACCCGGAACGATGCCTCAAGAAAACCATTTCAAAAGGAATCAGACCGTGCCAGAGCGCGGTCTCGATCATGTCGACGAGATCTAAGTCGAAATGCGCCAGCTGTGGCAAATTCAAAGGATCCAAAAATCCTAGAAACGTTTCTGCTGTTGAAAAGTTTCTCAAACGAAAATCTAAAGAGATCAAAATGAGGAAGAAAGATAGACTAACTGGAAGCCATAGTTACTTGAAGTATACTAGGAGGAAGGGAACTCCTCGTAAATCCACGGACTGTTGCGCAGGGCACGGGCATAGAGGCCGACTGAAGAAGAAATGCTGTGAAATACTGTGATTTGTGCCACGTCTGATCTAAAAGTACCTAAATCATAATTTATACCTAAAATTATAACTTTTGAATTACATTTTAACTTCTGAAATGTTTCTTTACATGATCGGTTGTTGATTTTATATACCTAGGTAAAACTTAGGTACAATTATCGTGTTGTGCACCTACAAAGTCATTTGAAACTGGTAAAGGTAAGGAAATTAATGTTTGTTTTTTGCTTTAACGTTATACGAGGCTGGCTTCTTAGTTACGATAATTATTTTAAACGTAGAAATTATAATATTTCAGTAACAACACTATGTGTCCTGCCATTCATCCCCCGTGCACTCCTACCGCGATATGTTTGGAGGACACCCGGAGGCACTGCCATCCTACGGGACCTCCGTGTCCAAATCCAGAGCGATGTCTTAAACGAAGCCGAGCGAGACGGGTGAAGCCATGTCCCAGTGCTGTGTCCATCATGGAAACACGCTCTAAAGCACCATGCTCCGGCTGTAAGAAGTTCGCACAAAAAACCAACAGCCCTCGTAGCGTGGCTGCTGTCGAGAGATTTTTGATGGAAAAACGGAAACAAGAGAGGCTCAAAGAAATAGACGAAGCTACTGGAACTCGATACTACGAGCGGTATATGAGAAAGAAGGGTAGAGCTAGGATAGAAACTATGGATACGTGTTGTCAAGGCAAAGGTCACAGAGGAAGACTCAAGAGGAAGAAAAATTGTACTATTCTGTAGCGCAAATACCTACATCCAATTCATGAAGTAAAGTGGAGTTTCCTATACCTACCTGCCGCAAACCATTAGTACCTAATTCAATGTGAACAAAATAAATAAACATCAGAAATCAAACACACTTTTTTTAACTACTAGTCATGCTAACGAGTTTTTGGTAGGTAACGAGGTTATTAGACTTGACGTCAATAGCGACTAATTAATTTAACTTTTAGTTTATTTTTAAATGTAGGGTGTTTGTCGCTAGTTATCACTTATCACCCCTAAATAGGTAGGTACTACGTACTCATAAATGTAATTACATTCATTATTAGGATAATTAGGTTATTCATTAAAAAGGAACCTACTAATTTTATTCTATATTCCAGCTGTATACTCGAGCAAGAGTTTGAAACCGTGTGTTTCGGCACCGACATGCAGTGCTCACAAACACAGGCCGCGTCCGGCACCTTGCCCGCAACCAGACAAGTGTTACAAAAAATGCATCAAACAAAAAAGCAAATGTCCCAGTGCAATGGGCATAGTCACCCGAGCGGGCTCTCCATGTGATTGTGCCCGGTTACAATCAAAAGATTCAAGAAAAACTAACAAACGCACCAATAAAACGCATAGAAAACGAATTCGTAAAGCTTATAAACAACGCTCGATAGAATCTCGTTGGCGGAGACAGGGAAAGTGCTGTGTTATTTTGTAACAAAGGAAGCTCCAACTCTTCATCCAATAAATAATTTACAACCACTAAAACCTATTTCTTTTAAATTCATGCCTACTCTATAATCATGTTTTGTACCTAACTTTATTTGGCAACTACTAAATAAACGAGGAACTTAGGATTAGAACTAGAGAGATGCACGGAGGCCTATGTTAATCGCGCGTTCATCGCCAAGTTTTTGAATTACGGCGCCATGATGATGGGCGCTGACACATCGGTGCTACTATTATTTTGCTAGTGCAGCTACTGACCGGTAGATGGTGCTATACTACTTTATGTAAAAATACTTGCGAAATATTTATCTTTATATTATCAAATATATTTAACGGGTTCAAGCATCTTGGATTTCTTATAATAATTAATTACTATATAAATTCATTATAAACCAGCGATGTCGGTAACGGCGCAGGCATGGTGAAATAGACAACGTCATATAAATCTGTGACATAGACTAGAAAAATATCCAAAGTGAAGTTATCTACAAACTCGAAATAAAGAAAAAGAAAAGATTTCCTTGGGCAGGCGGTGCTCGATGAGCGTTTTATTGGTTTTGTTTTATTCTATGAATGAAATAGTGCGAAATACGTAACGTAAGATATAATCGACTGAGAGCTATAGAAAGATTGGATTTGAACTGATTATAATTATGCCAGAAGACCGGAACAGAAGCAAATAAACTTTGTTTGTGCTAGCCGCTTGGCCCGGGGTTATTGACGTTTAATTTGTAGCTAGAGCTACCTCCTAGATTGGTTTGTAATGCTGTTTGTGTACCTGCGAAAGTATGCTGGAAAAATTGTAGATAATAGTGAACCCCGGTTTCTATAAAGTGGAAAAGTGATATTTTGCACGACTGCTAAGTGTTACGAATTGGTACTGATGTGGCAAACCGGATTGCTCCAAGCTGGAGAAAACGTGACTTCGTCGTAAGGTCGGTATCTAGCTATCAGTAGCGAACATATCAATTAGTGTAATAAGTAATGAAGAAATTGTATAGAACTAACGAATCTTTCAATACCTACTTGATTCTAATGTGATCATTTTTTTGGATCATAGTGTCAAAAATAACTATTTACTGCAATTTTAAATAAATCATACTTTTAGAACACATTTTTATCAATAAATACTTACAGTGGATATTATTTTTGAGGGTAACTGTATTAACTGAAGGTAACAGAATAACCCTTAGCCAAATTAGAAAGCAGTTATAAAATAAAAATGAAATTATTGAAATTTTACAATCAATTGGTTTAGTTTCTATAATAATTACCTGATTCATCAAGATTTTGGTGTCTATGAATACTTGTCAAATCTTACAAATCCTTATACTACAATTACTTATTAGAACAGTTGACCTAATTTCTAAGATAAAGATCCAAATCATTTATCTCTATAAATAATCTGTGTATGTGGTCTTGTTAGCCTATTTTATTTGTTGGTTTGTTACTAAAAATACATTCACAACAGATAAGTCTACTCACATCTTATAACACTATGGCATTTATGTTTACAAGTTCTGTAAGACTCAAAGAGAAACAATTAAAGAAATGGTGGTTCTTGATCTCATAAAATATTAATAATAAGGCCATAATGGGTACCGTAGAGTCGTATTTGTTTTTATTTTCATTTTCACCTTACAGTTGAAAGGGGTTTGTTGATATTTTTATTTTATTGAATTAGTTGCATTGTTGGGGATATAAGGAAACTATACACATAAATATTTGGTAGCCATTTAAAAGATTTAGTATTTTTTTTTTTTGTCAAACTTTGGGCCAAAGTATCCCTAGGACGTGGGTGACTTTGGCCTGCTCATTTTCTTGTTCTGAAATCGTTGATTGTCGTTGATTTTGGGACTAACTAAACTCCAAAAAATATATCTACTGATGAAAAAATACAAAACTACATCAAATAGAGTAACTTTTTTTTAATATTAGTTAAATATTTTTATACTTATGTTATCAAATGCAAACTCACCTTAATTTTATGTTATAGACGAAAGTTTGCACTACAAAATTTTGCTTAATAAACAAACTTTTCGAAAACAGCTAGATCAACCAATCAGAGAAGAAACCACAACCTCGAAACACTGTTTTACCGACTATATGTGCTGCCCTAAATTGATTTTTACACATACTTTTTTGTAACAGGCTGTAGGAGAGGTGTGGTGTGTATTTCAAACTTTTAACAATTTAGGACCAAAGTCACCCCCTAGAGCTCACCGGTAAAGTCATACCACTTTACCGGTATATTTGGACCTCTTTTAAAGTTGTTCGTTGGCCAATGACACTTGAAGATATTCCAAGACCTAGATATGAAATGTGTGATGACTGTTTCATTTAATGTTGTTATCAAGGTAACCTAAATGAATCGGTTACACAAAAGTATTGTTTGCATAGTTGCTTCAAGTAGATTTGTATTCAACATTCTAATAAGAAATGTTGATAAGGATTATTATAATCACTTGTACATTCTCGACTCAAAACATCTAAAGAACTATTTTCTGTAAACTAGCTTGACTTCGAAAGTTGTGTTTGAATTATTTATTTATGAGCAAATATTGTTCGAATGCAGTATGAGAATACATGCAGTGTTAGCTTACTGCTGCTTGTTTCTTATGCAATGTGCATGCAAAATAACATGATTTTAGGCGGGAAACTGATTGAATTGATCATATTAAATGCTGTTTTTATCTAGGAAACGTCTAAGTCTATCAAATGGTGTGTTTAATCGAAAGAAAGTGTTTTTAAAGATGATTTATTAAAATTACAAGCGGTACATAAGTAATGTGATAACAGAGGATGCCGTTTTAGGTCAACAAATATGAAGTTCAACTGTCTATTTATGTGTAAGAAATGTTTCTTAGTTAAAAATAATATTTGGTTGGCTATACTTACTCGGTTTGTGTGAATAATTCAAAATCTAGAGCAGTCAGTATATATTTTTATGGGAGGTTGCCCTTGCAATAGTAAATCAATGACTTGCAACTAAGCAATAAGTCGAATCTGCAAAATACAATAAATATGCTTTTAACACCTGTTTAGATTGGCTGCCTGATTAAGACATTCCAACTGCTATGTCTAGAAATGTTAAACAAGAAAGCGCCAGTAACCCGCTTTCTAGGTGAATACGATCCAGATAGGTTGTTCGGAGTTCATGCTATCAAGGGCTGTGACGTGTTCAAGTGGTGGGGGTTGAAGAGGCTAAGAATCGAGTACCGGACCACCCTTCAACAACGACCCTTCAAATCGACTGCGCCCATTAGTGAGCACGATATCAAGCTTTGACGTGACGTGCTTCATTTTTTTTGCTGTTGGAACTAATTCTAGTGGTTCTCAAGTATACCCAGATCTAGTTGTTTTAAACTAATATTACGTCGATATCTTTTCTTGATCAAGGCAATGCTTAGATAAGTAGTACTGATTTAGAAAAAGGAACTATCTACTCTGAGGATACTAAATTCGATGCAGTTCTCATTTTATGTTTTTTGTATTTTGAATTCACGCGCTGCTATTCAAAAACACTTTATGGGTCGGTCAATTTGAGGTCTCCTAAACCAAATATAATATACCTACACGTATTCAGAATATACACGTAGTATTGTATCTATTCTTGTGTTTAAGGTTGTATCTGATCTTTCATGTTCATAATGGGATTGCAAGTGGAAAGCTACCGCCATTCGTATAAGCCTGTTAAATTAACGAAGCCGGTGACCTTTTTCGCTGTTATGGGTTAGTTAATATCGCCGAGTTTCAAATATTTTAATTAATTTAATGTATTTCCAGCTGGATGGTCACTAATTGGGGAACAGACTTTTAGGGTGATCTGTTAGATCAACGTTTATCATCCTTACTGCATAATAAATCACAACATCTAACTATGAACTAAAAATCATCGTGTGTATATGTCACCCAAAAATTGCTTTTTAAAAATAACCAAATATTTAGATATCAAATGAGGCCAATGCTGTCTAGACTGATGCTTTAATTTGGCACATTGTCATGAATTTGTATCAAAGAGTTACTGGTTCCTACAAACAAAGCTTTGGAAGTGAATTGCAAGAACTTGACCAGGCGGCTCTTATTGCCCCTCGATCTGATAAAAGTATAGGTTTCGCAAGCTAGCTTCGACCTTGGTCTGGCTAGTGCAGGTGAGGTGTGGCCACTGGTTGTAAACTGTTTATAATAGTTACTCCTGGGGCATCTGTGGAGCGGTGTTCCATACAAACTGTTGGTTCATCTGTGTTGTTGTACAGTATTCTGTGGTAATCCAAGTAGCTTGTTCCAGATGGAAGAGCGTGCGAGGCGAGCGGTCGGCCCGCGGCTGGCGTCGGGTGACACGCGCTGGTCACTTGGCCCAACCAATCAGCTCGCGTTTGTCCGGTGAGTTTATTTACATTACACAAAAGGACGTTGTACTTACTTATATTTTTGTTAGGAAGCCGAGCAAATTTACTTTTTCACGCTTCTAAATTTGAAGACATAGTTAACTTGACACATTGCTCAGCATCAGCAGGAATGCTGAATAAGTTGGTGTAACTTAAGGGTCCCTTCATTGAGCTCTGTGAAATTGGCGAGGTTTCGAATAAGGTTTTTATGAACTGAAACGTTTCACGGTTATAAAAAGATATGCATATTAAAGAATGATTCTTCGAAAGTAGAATGTATTGAAAAAAAAATTGATTTATTAATTAACAACTGAGAAATTAATTAATTTGTAGACAAAGTTTTCGAAAATTAGCAAAAATAGCGTACTTTCGATGGTGATTGTGATCAAAATAATAATAAGGAAGTAATATAAAAAATGAAATATGAAAGAACACTTTGCCGTGAGTAGAAGCTACAAAAAAAACTATCATACGTTCATACAATGTCATATTGAAAAGACGGTATGAAAAAAAGCATATTATAAAATTTTACCCTTCAATATAACTGTTATTTCTACGAAGATTATAGAGACTACAGCTGAAATATACCAACTATTTACAAATTCAGGCTTTTCTGATAATAATAAAAAAAAATTGGAAGCTTGTAGCTACTACTTATTTTTATACAATTTTTTGAAAACAACCTATAAATCGAGGAGCGCACCTCGTCGTAAATCAGTCCGCCTCGAGCGGTCAGAGAGAGTGGTCATGTCGGTCTTCGTCGCGATCTTCAAATATTACGTAAATAATTATAAAACCAAAATCGACATCAAATATAGTGGGACCGAGTGGTTTTGATCCTAAGAATAAAAACGTTATTTTTATTTATACCACAATGACGTTCCGTATTGAACAAAGTTCATATTATTGTTAGTAACAGACAATTGGGCGGCCTTTTCGCTACGAGCGTTCTCTTCGTAACAACCTTTGAAAGGCAACTTTTATAGATTTGAATCTTTGTGAAATCAAAAATGATTTTAGAATTTTTCTTTAGGTACTTAAGATCATACGGATATAAATATTCCAATTGGATATCCACTTTAAAATCCAAGATGACGCTGCTGATTACGAATATGGCAACCATTTTGGAATCAAAGATGGCGCGCACAAGTTTTGGTCAAATTAGCGATATGGGTGTCATTTTCGGGGTTTTTTGGGATGCTGATTACGAATATGGCAACCATTTTGGAATCCAAGATTGCGCGCACAAGTTTTAGTCAAATTAGCGATATGGGTGTCATTTTCGGGGTTTTTTGGGATGCTGATTACGAATATGGCAACCATTTTGGAATCCAAGATGGCGCGCACAAGTTTTGGTCAAATTAACGATATGGGTGTCATTTTCGGGGTTTTTTGGGATGCTGATTAGTGATTACGAATATGGCAACCATTTTGGAATCCAAGATTGCGCGCACAAGTTTTAGTCAAATTAGCGATATGGGTGTCATTTTCGGGGTTTTTTGGGATGCTGATTACGAATATGGCAACCATTTTGGAATCCAAGATGGCGCGCACAAGTTTTGGTCAAATTAACGATATGGGTGTCATTTTCGGGGTTTTTTGGGATGCTGATTACGAATATGGCAACCATTTTGGAATCTAAGATAGCGCGCACAAGTTTTGGTCAAATTAGCGATATGAGTGTCATTTTCGGGGTTTTTTGGGATGCTGATTACGAATATGGCAACCATTTTGGAATCCAAGATGGCGCGCACAAGTTTTGGTCAAATTAGCGATATGGGTGTCATTTTCGGGGTTTTTTGGGATGCTGATTACGAATATGGCAACCATTTTGGAATCCAAGATGGCGCGCACAAGTTTTGGTCAAATTAGCGATATGGGTGTCATTTTCAGGGTTTTTTGGGATGCTGATTACGAATATGGCAACCATTTTGGAATCCAAGATGGCGCGCACAAGTTTTGGTCAAATTAGTGATATGGGTGTCATTTTCGGAGTTTTTTGGGATGCTGATTACGAATATGGCAACCATTTGGGAATCCAAGATGGCGCGCACAAGTTTTGGTAAAATAAGCGATATGGGTGTCATTTTCGGGGTTTTTTGGGATGCTGATTACGAATATAGCAACCATTTTGGAATCCAAGATGGCGCGCACAAGTTTTGGTCAAATTAGTGATATGGGTGTAATTTTCGGGGTTTTTCGAGATGCTGATTACGAATATGGCAACCATTTTGGAATCCAAGATGGCGCGCACAAGTTTTGGTCAAATTAGTGATATGGGTGTCATTTTCGGGGTTTTTCGGGATGCTGATTACGAATATGGCAACCATTTGGGAATCCAAGATGGCGCGCACAAGTTTTGTTCAAATTAGCGATATGGGTGTCATTTTCGGGGTTTTTCAGCCATGTGCCACCCATATCGCAAAATTGAATTCGTAGCATCCTAAACAGCCCCAAAAATGACACCCATATCACTTATTTGACCAAAACTAGTGCGCGCCATCTTGGATTCCAAAATGGTTGCCATATTCGTAATCAGCATCCCAAAAAACCCCGAAAATGACACCCATATCGCTAATTTAACCAAAACTTGTGCGCACCATCTTGGTTTCCAAAATGGTTGCCATATTCGTAATCAGCATTCCAAAAACCCCCGAAAATGACACCCATATCGCTAATTTGACCAAAACTTGTGCGCGCCATCTTGGATTCCAAAATGGTTGCCATATTCGTAATCAGCATCCCAAAAAACCCCGAAAATGACACCCATATCGCTAATTTGACTAAAACTTGTGCGCGTAATCTTGGATTCCAAAATGGTTGCCATATTCGTAATCAGCATCCCAAAAAACCCCGAAAATGACACCCATATCGCTAATTTGACCAAAACTTGTGCGCGCCATCTTGGATTCCAAAATGGTAAAACTTCACGCCGTCGCTTTTAGCCTATGCATGTAGGTCCGTTTTAGACTCATTACCTACCAAAACTGGCTTCAGTACCATGCACCTTGCATGGTACATATAATGTATGTGATGAAAACAGTGCAAGGAATAATAAATAAATAAAAATAAAATAAATATTATACATATATAAATAATCTTGGTGAAGTAGTAAAAATAAAAACTGAGGATTGTGAAACTGGTAATCGACTCTCTCAATCATTGTCTAACTAAATCTGAATTTCCATTTGATCTTTGGCAATGAAATAATGTTTGGAAGCCATGTTTAGAACTAAGGAATATATTTTAAATTCATCAATAAACCTTCGTCTTGTATTTCCGTAAGTGCGTAACACAACGCGCTGAATAGCAATGCTGATACGCTAAAGTAATAAATAAGTTAGAACTAAGGCAAACACTCTAGCAAGAACAGTAGCGCGCACGGAATAGTTTTAGCAATTTTTTTCAAATTTACGAATTTCTACTTCGAAATCTAATATTAGTTTCGAGACTACAAGTCACACTTTTGTAGGTGATAGGAAATAGTATTTAGAAATCTTATCTTCTTTTTAATATTTGTTTCTTGATACGATATAGCAAACCAATTAAACACATAATTTCATACTTCCAAGATTAAATATCGATGAATAATATCATTGATATTTAATGTTGGAAGTAATGAAGTAGTGTAAAAATATCAAATTCGTAAGTCTTTGAATATCGCGTGGACGGTACGTTCGCGAGTCGCGAGCGCTGTGAGCCGCGTCGCGCGTCTATAAATACCTAAACTCGACCCGACGTATATTGTCCATGGCCCCTTAACACATCGACAAATATACGTGATGGAATAAGTATTTGACATGCAAAAAGACTACCAGTTCATATCTGGCATGAAATATTGGATCACGAATTACTTCCACGTAGCATTATTCATCATATCAATGAATATTTATTTATTAATAATCATCCTTACTGTGAACCGCATTACCGCCTGAATTGCAGAAAAATTATATTTATTAAAAAATAATCTATTGTACTTACCTAATTCTTTGAAGCCTATTCTTATTATTTAAAAGGTAAAATAGTTTGTGAACAACTAGATAGTTCCACTATTCAAAATTAACACCAACTTGCACATTTCGCATAGTTGCATAAATTATGCAAACTAAGCAACTCTCTTTCGTGAGAGATTCTAAGGTGAATAATAAGCTAGCCCTCTGAACTTTCCGTTAAAACTTTACCGAACTATTTTTATTATTTAGCACTTACTATGGCACTGGGTATTGTAAAGAAAATCAATGAGATATGGTAAACGTCTTATTTATTGACGATTCAATGTAGGTACGTTTTTTTATGTTTTTTTATTTAGTAAATACAATCATCTGTTAAACAATTCTCGATTGTCTAAGAAAAACTGGCGCATCTGTCCGAAGGCCACTGGGACAGCATCGGGGTGGTGGGGTAACCATCAGCGTCCACGCAGTAGAATGTGTCTCCTACATTCTGGTTGGGATCGTAGTTACCGAGAGCCGAGCATGTCTCTGTGACCATCATCCCATTTTCCGGGAAGTACATCATAGTATCGCGGGCACAGTCTAGAAGTATCATAAAAATAAGTATAAATTACGGAGATATAGATTTTCTTCGTTTATAAAAATTACGTTCATTCCATAGATATTTTACTAAACATTATCATCAAAATATTAAATTACTCTAAGTAATCAAATTATCATAACGTGTAATAAAAACCATTGTTATTATGAGAAATTAGTGTATGAGACTGTAATAAAATGCCATCAAGGTTTCCATTCCGAGACTCCGTTAACAAAAGAGCCGTTTCAATAATGTCGAACTCGGACTTATCGCCGAAGGTGTTGTGTTATGGTTCACGGTCAATTACTTTATAATTTATACATATCGATGTCGAAAATAATGTCTTGTATGAGACATTGATCTTTAATAACAGTAGGTACCAATTTGATACATAGTTTGTGCCTACTTCGTAATCAACCTGTAATAATTTGATTCATTGTATCGTGCGAATCAGAACAAATCCCACGTAACCAAAAATGTGGTCAATACCCGCGGAACACATCATAGAGGCCAGCAAAGCAAACCACATAATTGACCGCGCTGACATACAAATCAATGCTGATTGCTTACAATTATCTTAAGTAGAATGATTTGTTGTGAAAAAGGAATATTCTTCAATACTCTTAGTAGATCATTATTATATGATCACCTCTAAGCTGGTCTACACTCCACAGCCAGCCATGGCCTCCATCTCCGCATTCCACCAAAACGGTGATATGGGCGGAACTGTATATCGGGAACAGGGTCACGGCCGCGGACCGGTCGGGGCACAATGCGAATATGCCATGTTACTAACGGTATGGCGATGCCTTCCCGCCTATCTTGTTTTACATCTAGTGCTACTTTCCAGATCGTATAAGATCCGATGAGCTAAAGAAGCTTGAACTTACTGCAATTCATTCCCGCCATTTCACTTGACATAGTCTGCCAGGATCCCAAAATTAAACCATCTCGCCCCGTACAATACGCACTGAAAAGAGTTATTGTTTGAGTAAAAGCAATCTTAGGGAATAATTATTTATGAAATTGATTGGAGTTCTTACACGCCGTTTAATATTTGGTACGGTCCATAACTTCCATCATAATCGCAGAACGTTGTTGGGTTTCCGAGAAAACTGGTGCCATGTTCCGTTTGCTCCATATTAATCGCAGCCGCCGCGTGAACTACACTTTCACACCTTCTCAAGTATTGCTCTCCAAGAACTAATGCGCTATCTAATAACAAAAGATAAGGGTATACAAACGAAGACATCGTTGCTTATAGTAAAATGAAGTGGTCTTCTTATCGTGTCGATGCTACAACTGTATTTTGTTGTAGCATCGTGTTGGAAAGATTAGCCAGACTAGACACTGCTTTACCGTGCCTAGCTGTTACCGGTGTGCGCCCCGAGGAGGCTCTTTCCATGCACCCGATATACTCATTCCAAACAATGAAGTGGTTGGATATACAGTGCACATAGAACGATCAATATAGGAAAGAAATAAGTTCAGGGGTCTCTGTCCTCTCCCATTACGTCATCGACCGCTCGATGGACGTAGTAAGTATACTATTGTATTGCATTGCACCTGCAGGTTTGAACTAACCACGAGTTCAAGCGAGTTGTCAAACTAGGTCACTTGTTTTTTTTTATGAGAGTTGGTGTTGAGACAATCAGATGGCCCACGTGATGTGAAGTGGTAACCTGTGCGTATAATAATTAATTGCTTCACTAAACACATCAGAATAGTTTTCTCAGTTCAGAATTCTGTAGTACCTACTCGTATAATTCTGAGACAAACATGATCATCACCCTTCAAACCGAGCATGGTTTGGTGGCAGAAATAGGTATAATTATCACAGACTGAACCTTGAATAAGGAAAACTTACAACACGGAAGATGTTCCATATCTACCTCAGTCACAGGAGTGACTGTAGGCTGTCCTGTTTTGGGTTCAGCACACCAACATAGCCCGTCGTCACATTGCAGATGCTCGTAGTCTCCTGAAGGCGTACAGTGCAAGGTCGATAGCCTCCCAGCAGCTTCTATCTCAGCTCTCCTACGGCTGCACGCTAAAACATTCAACCTACAAAGTTCTTTTGAAACGAAACACTGTGTAACCTGAATGTATCTTGTTTGAAACAAAGCCGAAGACAATAAAAGTGACCATAAAGCAGAAATATACGCAGATTATACTTTTTGTTTCAAATAATTGGCATTAGCTTGACAAGGTGTATGTTCTAGCGTTGCCGTTTTTTCTCGATAAATGGATAACTACTTCGGTGTTTTGTTAAATTACTGTTTTCTAATGGAATCGAATAACTACTTAAGCTTCCTTATATAATGCTTATAATGCTTATAATCAAATACATCGTTTAGTTTTCGAGTTGTATTTTATAAGCGTCACCGTTTCATTTCAAACATGAAAATAATATTCCAGTTTCTAAAAAATATAATCTAATTTCCATTATAATACAAGATATCAAATCACTGTGAAAATGCATTCCCTACCGGTAAAGTTCTACCTAATATAAATATTTTTTATCAAAAGGTTTGCTTGTATGTTGTAAAATATGCTTACCACAAGTCATGTCGCTAGCTTCATTTTTCCACATTTGACCAAATATCCTCATCCCATGCTCGTCGGAACAGAAACACCTGAATAAGTAAAACCATGAGCCATTTGTGTAAATAGAAAATGAGTCGATTCCTTGTTTATTTATTGCTTACATTTAAACATAACATTCAAAATGCTAATGTGCATTCTGGAACCTGAGTCATCGCACTTGCTAGAAACGTTAATCGTCGTCAATCCAACTGTATTTCAACACCTGAATTATTATAGAAATAATGTAGGATGTCGATTAATAGTTTACCTTCCTGTGAATATATCGCCTTTGCATTGCACCGGTGCGTATCGTCCATCAGGCAGGCAAGTAGCTGGCTTCTTACAACTTGGCTCTGTTATACTACCTGGGCATATATTGAGAATGAAAACGACAGTTAACGCATGCATTACTCTCGACTAAAAATAAATAAACCTCTACTCTCATTCAATTAAAGCTATTGAAGATGTGTTTACGTAACCTTTTGAAATTCATTGACACACTTCGTTGGAATATGCAAGTCCGGTTCTACTACGGAAACTTACTATGCTTACGTGCACTCTATCATGATGTATGGAATAGTCATGTGGGGATGGTCGACAGACAGTGAAAGAGTTTTAAAGATGCAGAAACGCGCAATTAGGACACTTGTTAAAGCAAAATACAAAGAATCTTGTAGGGACCACTTTAAAGACCTGCAAATATTAACATCAGTGTCTGTTTATATATTAGAAGTGCTAAAATATGTCAAGCATAATTTCAGTCACTTCAAAATAAGAGGAGCAAGTAGCAATCGTTAGTCCAGAAATGGAGTTTTTCTCGAATCCGTTACCTGCAGACTTAGTCTTTCCAAAAAACAACCACAGGTTATTGGACCAAAACTATTTAATAAGCTTCCATTAAGTATAAGACAAATTACGTGTGTACATTCATTTCTAAACAAAATTAAATTACTTCTCCTTTACAAGACCATTTACAATGTCAGTGAGTTTTTAGAAAATGACTACAGTAGCTTTAATCATAACTGATAAGTAGTTGAGGTACCTAGGAAATGAGTATTATTTTTATTTTTAAATGACGACGCCCCTTTACAGCATATGATTTTTAATTTAATTATTTTGTATATGAATTTACTTAATTAATCATTTTGTATATTATTTTAATCTTATTATTATTTGAACTTGTTGAACTTTTAAAATTGTTGTTTTTTGACTTGTATATTTAGATTTTAACCTACATGAATTAATTAATTAATGAATCAATTGTATTTACTTTTTATTGTGATTATTAGTAAGTACCTATTTATGAGACGATTGTTTGATATTGTAATATTACAAAATGACGAAAGATCGATGTCACACTAACTCTGCTAAATTATTTTTATTATTGTTATTTGTGTACATCTTTGTTAATAAATGAAATTCTATTCTATTCTATTCTACTGATACCGGAAGTATGCTTAACATATGAAAGTGTCCAAAACTCTATAGTATTATGGTCATTAATTTTGACTAAAATCTGTATTGGAGAGGAAATTAAAATTGATTTTATTTGGAGAAACAATGCTGGTGTCAACAAAAGTGAGACGAGAGAAATCTTCGTTTCGATTAAGTATAGCGATATTCTTTGTTTCTAAATGATTGCACGATCAATTCAATTAAATGATTACCAATGAAAATTTGTATTATTTTCAGTTTACATTTTGGTATATTTAAGCAAGCTATCTGCTCGCTTCATTATCAAAACTTTAGCATTACTAGGTACACAATGTGTAACCGGAAATTTTCTCTGTAATAAGTTCTTTCCTGGAGACTACGGCCAACGCAATCGCGTTAACCTAACTTCCGAATGGTCTTGAACGGTGGTGAACGTACTGACTGACACGTATAATTTATTTATATTGACTGTTGTTCGACGATATATTTATAAGTAGAGCATCATTAAGAACAGAGTTACCTGACGTTGGTTGACAGCCTGGGCAGCAACCAAATATTCCACCATTAGGCACCATGGTCTCTCCGAATGAACAATCTGCTTCGGTCACATCAGCGAAACACACTTGTGCCGTATTATCACACTGTGCTTCTACGTCACAGAGTAACAAGCTTAGCCCTATCATAACAATGCATTGAGAATACATCGTAATCTCTAAAACAAAGCAAATACTATTCCAACTTTTCAACCTGATTTCACCTTGAGTCGATGAAGCTCAAACAATAAGTAAATTAGGTTTCATGTCTAATCGTTATCTTCAGAACGTTATCAGTGGAATCTAATCTCAACAATTTTAACACGTCATTTTACAGGAGGGTTTGTTGTTCGCATAGTTTGTCTATAAAGTGAATGATGAATAAATAATATTAAAAATATTATGAATTTAAGGAATATGTCATAGCATTAGTTGGCATAAAGATGCAAAATAATACAGTGAATTTAGGTTTCTTTAGAATACATTATCTATTACGTTATCAACGTTATCGCTATCTCAAGCTAAATTATACGAAGAACAATCATGGCACAACTGTCGGGCGGCGCGTCGTGAGTCTCGCGCCAAAGCCCGAGCACTAAATACCTGTGTCTTCCGAACGCATTTCGCGTCGCGCTTATCACTATTTTATCAGCTCTGAACAACCGCGTCCTATTTAGCTTTTCCCCGGCCGTCTTTTACTTATTGTGGTCAATTCTTGTTCCAGATCGGATTAAAACGCGCGTTTCCGGCTAGTATGGAGGATTATAAAAAAAGACATTCGTGTACTAAAGTTTCGAAAATTGCTAATATATTCCAAGGAATGCCGTCGAGGGAAGAAGAAGAGATGCGCGGCGCCGACGTGACAGTCGTCCGAACTGAGAGCCACCTGGCTCGGTTCAACAATGCGCGGGCTCTATTTGAGAAATTGGGTGAAGAAAATAAAGGATTCAGAATTGAAAAATCTCCATCGGCTGCAGCTAGTTTTGCCGGCACTCGGGGTATGCCGCCTGTAGCTCCTTCGCGGTCGCGCTCCAGCTCTGCAGGCTCAGTAAGTCCTCCTAGGCGCATCGTCACTCCGACGCCGATGCCTCCTCCGTCTATCAACGGCGATCGTCTCGCTAATGGCGCTGGCCAGCCGCCGCCTAAACCGGCGAAACCTAGTGTCTTGCCAAAACCGGAAAAACCCGACCGGCGATTCAATAAAGAGCTTATAGAAAAGCAGAGAAATTGGACTGCACATTTTAACAAGTCGCGCCAGGCTCGTAATGAGAATGAGACTAGAGTGGATACTCATAAATATCCTAGTACATACCAAGATAGAAAATCACCGGAAGTTAGTGATAAATATGTCGTACCATCTCGTGTATATTCTCCGCCGCTTTCGCCATGCGCTGGTGATTCCCAAGCTGAACGACCGAATACGCTTCCTACTCCTTTAGTAAGTCGAGGTATGCCTAGTACAAAATCTCCTAGTCCCATCAAATCTACAGGTGCTGTGATTCCGTCGCCTAGACCTAAAAGCTCACCAGTTACTAGGTCTGAACCAATGGTTTCGCCTTCTGTAAGAAAAAATGTTAGTCCACCTAAAACAATTGATAAACATTCTGAACAGCTGGAGTCTTACGATATACTTCGCAAACATCGGTCATCAGTTTCCCCAATGAGTGAAAAAGAATCTAGCGAAGAAGTTGATAACGTAGCCCCTAAGCCAAATGATCGTTTACAGTCTCCTCAAATTGTTGCATCAAAGCCCACCGAAAGAATATCTCCCATTCCACCATCACCGCCTTCTTCAAATTCAACAATATTAGAAACCGTACCGGCGCCTAGAAGTTCAAAAACGCCCTCTCCTTCTACAAGATCACCGAGGTCGCCAATAATACCTCCTTCTAATGAAGAAAACGTTGAAATTCTTCAAGAGCGACAGCGTGAACTATCAATGTCTCCTTTGCCGGAGGACACTCCTAGTGCATCTGAAAACGTTTCCGACGAAATAGTTGAAATTGCAGAGATAGGTACAACTGAGGAACTCGACTCGTTGCCAATCCAAGATGAAATCGAAAACTACATCGTTGAGGAGGAGGAACCGGTGATTAGGCAGAATCACCAGTACGAGAATGTGTCAAATGTTGAAGTGTCAGTGGTTACTAGTTTAGAAGACGATGTGTATGAGCAAGTGCAGTTCAATGATGAATGGGATGATAAAGCGAAAAGGCGGTCATCGACGCCCGAGTGTCCGGCTGCCGCGGTAAAGGTGGAGGAAATGCCGCGGTCGCCGCTCGCGTCCCCGCTGGCGTCCCCAGTGCACCGCAATCTCTCCTCGTCGTCGCCGCCCTCTCACCATGCTTCACCCTCGCCTGGTATGTACTCATTTCTCTCTTACGATTCGGCACACTTAACAATACATAGTATCAATATTTAATTTTACGAGACCTACATGCTTATCTGTTTTGTTATGTTTTATCTCTACGTTATCTGACTAAGAAACGGTGGTGCATTGACGTGTGTTGTGTATACTGAACCGGTAAAACATAATTCGTGGAAAGGGGCACCTAAGTGAAAGCATTTAAAATTAAATCTGATCAAACAAAGCCAAAGCGATTTTTTTGCTTATCAAACTCAAAGATAAAATAATATGGAGTTCCGCCGTGGGAAGCATATTATCCTAGGTAGAAATCGGTAGAGTGGGCGTCGATTGACGTACGTTTGGCGGTCTCGTGCGCGGTGGGTTCAATGTAATATTGAGGAAGTCAAGGTATTTGAGTCGTTGCGAGTCGATCCCGATTTAGATGCTCCGGCGCCGCCGCCTTCGCCGCCGTCGCGACGCAGTAACCCGAGCGACGTCGTCCTGCGCGCTCCCATCGTTGATTTATTTCCCATTACAGGCAGTTTATCTATCGCACGACTGCACTCTCTATCGAGACTTACTGTTTTCTATCTACACCTACCGCAGTTTTGCATATTCAAACACGTGCGTGTGATGTGTTTGCAATTCGCATAAATGTTTGGTGTGGAATGCTACAGCGAAATCATCTTGCAATTCCATCGGACAATCGTGTTATATTGTGAAGGTTTATTTGCTGATTGTTTTGTTAGTAATATCAACTCTCGACGAATACGTATAATTTGGGAAAAATGTTTTGCGTGACTTTCTGCAAGATGTTATCAGTTTAGTAAGTTTGCAAGTTTTTATGCCTGTTGCTATCTCTTTCTGACATAAGAACGTTTGTTTCTGTCTGCCTTGCTAAATATTACATTCATTGAGCAACGTCTCCGACCCTCCCATTCGGACTCGAATTGACTTGATAAACTATTTAAATCAATTTGCCCTGCACACGTAACGGATTCAGTTCGCTACTTTTAATCCTTAAGTCCCTTCAACAAATCGAGTTTGTCATTAAAGATTTGGATCTATTTCTGGATGGACATAAAATTCTTCTGAATATTTACGTTGCCAACTTGCTTATCTGCGGCGGTGTTTGTTTATAAAACGCACCGGCACCGGTGTCCAACGACGCCAGGCTCGTAAACTTTTTCTGTATACAACACAATGTTTTCATCTTTCGCGTCAAGATAAACGCATTCTTCAAACAAGTATCGGTACAATAGGAGCTGTGATTCAATAGTGTTTTTAAAGAAGTTATAATACAGCGTTTGAGGTTCAACGTTTGTGTGAGCGTGCAAGGAACTGGCTCGAGGAGTGATCGAAGATGGTTCGGTGATGAATCGAGGGGCGTGCGCGTCCGCCGTCGCCGTCGTATGCGTTCACTCGACATGCGCCTCTGCGGCTGTTGCCTTGGTTAGTTCCCTTTGTTCTACTAAAATAACCTTTTACAGATTGTGGAAATCAATCTAACAGAATGATTTTTCTTTTGCTACCTACATTTCATATCCTAACCCATAATGTCGTGAGATTACATTACGGAAACAGGGCCTCACATTGAATTGTGCTACAACTATATAAGTATCAATAAACATTGTTTCTATTTCTATTTTCTATATTATTAACACAAGTTAACAGCTTCATATTCTGTATGTAATTAATTTATTGATCAAATCGTCCCTAAGTACGTAATCGATTTGTAATCATAATTCTTTAGTCGTAATATATATTTTATTCAAACCCACACCTACGAGCAACACTTATGAAGGCATGCTCTACTTATACAATAGGAAACAACCTCGTACTGTTCATTTCTTCCTTATCAGTATATCATAAACTCATAATCCATGAGTAAGAAATATAACATTACGTTTTTATAACAAGTTACATAGCAGATAGGTATATAAAACAGTGCATCCACGAATGAATGAACGCTGTTTCGCATGAAACAATGCGGTCTAGTTTGAAACAGACGTAGACCGTAGTTTGTTGCTCCTGGCATCATGAGCCCATTCATTGCACTTTCATTATCTCCACATGCAGTTGCGGAGCAGAGTAGCATGTGGCTTCAAATTCCTATTTCACTACCGTTAATGTTTTAAATGTGTTGATATATTGTCCTTTATCAAGTTTTATTGCTAGCGTGGGGGAGATCCATTCAACGACTCGCTAAGGCGCTACATTATTAAACTCGCTCGCTACCAATTTAGGAATGTCGTCTTACGATTTAACTCGTTCTAGACGATATACACTCGAGAGCAATGAATCCGGGTCACTTAAAGAATGTTAAAAATCTCGGAAACTAAAAATGATAGGTTAATGCAATAAATTGTATTTAATAGACAATGTAATACTCCTTAAATGAAAGTAAAAAAAATATGAGTCACCATACATTTTATTAACACAAAATTACATAAAGAAAAAAACTGCTGATCTCTCCTTAAAACAAAAATAGGAAACATGAAATTTTTGAACTTTATTACGATTTTCTTGAATTTTAATACTTCGTATTGCCTCCTCGTGCTTCCATTACTGCGTTTACGCGGTTTGGCATGCTGTACACCAAGTTCCTTATACGATTTTGGGGAATATTCTCACATTCCTCTGTGAGAGCAATTTTGAGCTCACGAAGCGTGATTGGGGGAGGGTTTCGTTGTTTTACGCATCTGCCTAGCTCGTCCCAAGCATGCTCGATCGGGTTGATATCCGAGCTGCGCGCTGGCCACTCCATACGAGTAATGTTCATCTCTTGAAGGTAGTCATTCACAATCCTACCTGTATGAGGTCGGGCATTGTCATGCATAAATATAGCATCCTCACCTAAATTGACCATAAATGGACCAACGTGATCATTGAGGATTTCTTCCACATATCTTACGCTAGTTAAAGAGCCGTTTTCTATGATCACCAGCTCTGTGCGACTTTCAGAAGAAATTCCGGCCCACACAAGTACAGACCCACCACCGTAGGCTACTTTTTCTTCGATGCATGCTTGCTTGAATCTTTCCCCTGGTCTTCGATACACTCTGTGTCTTCCATCGTGCTTGTAGAGCATAAATTTTGATTCGTCGGAGAACATAACTTTTGACCAATCTTCAATACTCCAATTTACGTGGCTCTGGGCATATCTTAGTCTCGAAATACGATGCCCACGCTCCAGTTTAGGGCCGTTTGCAGGTCTAAGGGGTTTTAAGTTAGATTCAGCAAGCCGACGTCTTACTGTCCATGCACTTGGGTTACTTCCTCCGAGGCGTCGAAACTGATTGGTGAGTTCAGTTCCTGTGAGAAAGCGATTTCGAAGCATGGTGTTCACCAAGTATCGGTCTTCTCGTGCTGTGGTACACCTGGTTCTGCCCGTTCCTGGTCTGCGTAGGTTAGAACCAGTTTCTTCGTAACGTCGGAGAACTCTTTGTACTGTTGACAGCGACACACCGACAGTCCTGGCTGTATCGCGCTGACTTCGGCCGGTTTCCAGCATTGTAAGTATTCTGGTGCATTCTTCAGGCGTAAGCGACATAATTTCAGCTTGAATAATGAATATAGAGCACTATCAACATGGTTTATGTACCCACATAAATGACAGATTACAAACAAAAGCAAAACCAAATGCTGTAATTTCGTAGTTCCATCTTCGAAAGTGGCCCTTTTTCAAATTTGATTTTTTTATGATATAACTTTACAATAACTAAGAAGTTTTAATACCTTCATTTAAGGAGTATTACATTGTCTATTAAATACAATTTATTGCATTAACCTAGCATTTTTAGTTTCCGAGATTTTTAGGATTCTTTAAGTGACCCGGATTCATTGCTCTCGAGTGTATATCAATTTTCCGATGTTAATTTCAAGTGATTATTCCATGTAAAGGTCAAACCTGATACAATAATGGCACAAACTGAGTCACCAGTATTAAAAATAATGCATGGCTCTTATAACAGTTACTAGTGATCCCATAAAACAGAATCTAATATTAATTTCCCTTCATGTACTTTCATCAACAACCAATGAAGTTGTGACATTATTACACGTTCAGTCAGCCTCAAGATTGAGAAGCCGTGTAAATGAAAATGGAATTCATAATATCCTAACACGGATTGTTTGTAGAACTGTTGTTGCAGGAATGTTGTCTTCCATATAGTACCGGGCAGAGGCCTAATTTCATATCACTCCATATCTGTGTTGGTTTAATTAGTAAAGTGGCTTCTCGCTCTTGTTTCCTCGCGGATCGCGTGACCGCTCCTCCATCCAACGGTTAATTGCGAATTCATGCTTTTACGTAGATTAATATTATTATAGCGCTTCCATGCTTCGTTAACTGTCCTCAATACGTTTATAAAAATGGGTAAATGATTGCGGTGTTCTAGATTGTTTAAGTAAATAATAAGCATAAACGACAATATTCTACACTTGGCTTCTTTAGATTAACGTTTTCTTTCGTCAACGTTTATTCCCAGAAAAATCAAAACAAATGGCGTCAATATATATAACAGTCCTTTACCGAATATTCAGACGGCAGTTTAAAAATTATTAAGGTTACTCAAGGGCGTGAAATACAAAAATACCACCCGTTTACATACCGGATCTACTTACTTCTCAGTTTCACTTCATTTGTATTGGCGTGAGCGTTGAAAATGATAAGTCTACTTTGGTGTTTATTTATGTAAGGCATCTGTAAGCTCGCCATCTATCAGCTTCCGATGAAAATCTAGTACGTAAAAATAAAAATAGACTGCTTATTTGCCTTGTTCATTAGCCTAAATTGTTTTACGCATTACGCATACTAGATATATCCATATTTTATTCAGTGTAACAGTGCGCCCATTCTTTATAAATTCGCTCAGCTTGTAAGATTACTTTGATACTTGATACAGCGGGGTGTAAGTCGTACGTAGTGAATTACACGGCTTAGGAATCTTCCACTGATTAAACAATAAGCTTAGACTAACACGTACTAAGCCTATATAAAATAACGAAGAGGTAGTCTTTACTTTGTTCAAACTTTACGAGTAAACAAACTAGTTTTGTGAATATTTATTTTCCTAAAATGTATAAGAGTGTGGGATTATATGTTAGGAACTTACCTAGTTATTTACAAGCGATTGTTTCTTTCTTGGAGCATGGTCTCCCTATGGCGATCAGTTGACCCGTGACGTAGGAGTTCATCGCCTTAAATTTCTCCTATTAGGCTAAATATACTAAAGAGTTTTAGTTACCAGATTAAATTTCATTTTGACCTTTTTACTGCAGTTTATCCAAGGCTATATAACCAATTTTTCTTAGGAAATGATTAGCAACCGCAGATTGTTGCACATTTACAATAATTATTTTATTTGAGTTTCCGCCCGCGCGTCTCTTGTTGATTGTTCAGGATAAAAAATAGCCTAATTGTTAATCCAAATTACGAACTTGATTATATATTCCAAGTTTCATCCAAGAAAATATGTATATTTTGATTTAATGGTGTGCAATACAATAAAGTGTTTTATATTTATTTAACTTTCACATTTAATATTAATAAGATGGTTAAGAATGTCTCGTTCATCAAAACCGCCAGTTAACACTTTTATGGCAAGTTCTAAATTATATATTATCTCGCTCTCAAATATATCTCTCTAAAGATAACATGGTATTCTTAGTTGGCGGAGGTCGCAAGTCATCTGAGGCGGAGGAAACGCCGCCGCGGCGCAGCGGTTCGCGCGCGTCCAGCGTGTCAGACGAGGGCGGGTTCAACGAGCCTTCTCCCGAGGTGGTCGCGCGACTCAAGCCGGCTGATTACAGGGAGCCCCCGCCGCCGCAAACGCAAGATAATAAAGACACCGAGCGCGATCCTGACACCTTGTCTGTGCAGCAGCAGGTATGATCAGTTTAATTATAAATACTGTTGGACGTTTTTCGCAAAGTCTTTCTTAAACTTAGCAAAGCTTGTATTATGGGAACTAAATTGCTACTTTAATATTTTTTTTTTGGTAAGTAAATATGTATGTACATACATAAAGTAGTAGTAGTAAATAGATAGATAGATAATTATTTATTTGGCTAACACACAACACAAAGCCTTAAAAATACAAAAAATATAGAAAAAAAAATTGACCTTAAGAATACTAAAATTGAACTAATGTAGGTAGATACATGTAGGTACCCAACTAAGGGGTAGTATGGGCACTGAATAATCTCACTCTGTGTCGGATGCAACCAAACAGGTCCTGACTCAGCTTGGTGCTGCTGGCCTAGTGGGAACTATACCAGCAGCGCTGGTAGTAGTAGTAGTAGGGCTTAGAATCGTTAACTTATTTTTACTTTTTTTACCTTTGTCGTGAACAACGGGTTTCTATTTAGTTGAATTATACGACCTTGCAATGATAGTTTTGCTGGCCGAAATACACTTTATTTTTTCATTATGTAAGCCATCGATCAGAATGCTTCAAAACGCCTCATTAGAACACGCATTACTGATAAACAGACGTCCCCTTTACAGGACTCCGGCGTCGTTGTGAGTGAGGCAAGCCAAGGCTCCATAGAGGTGCTCGACAAGTCGACCACCAGCCAATGGAGCGGTTCAGAAGACGCGCCGGAATGTCGCGCCGAGGCCGGCGACGCCGAGCCGGACGCGCGGTGGGACGACAAACAGCCGGACAGCATGACGCCGGATGAAGCTGAGATACTGCTTAGCTCCAGGTACTGTTTACGTTCTTATGCGATTTGCGTTCACAAAGACACGGTGAATTAGTCTGGTAGGTGGCGCTAGTGATTTGGTAGTGTCGTGGCCGTCCTGCTTTATAATAAAAAAAACTAGTGGTACCGTTCTGGTTTCGCACGGGTTGATTTATTTTATCAAATCAAAGACAAAAGTATTTTCAAAATTGGTTCAGTAGATCTAGCTAGACTTACTTACTCCCTACCTGATGTGGTAAGAAGGATTTCTGGATCTACCGAACAACTTTACCTCTATAATATTTGTATACAAAATCAATTAAAACTAACAAACACTACCAATTAACTGCACCATCTATTCGATTAGCATGTTGTTTCCCCATTGACCTGATAACGCTTTGGCGGACGCAATGTGAAAAGAAAAGCAGCCCGAAAAGTATGTCGCTGCATGACAGATACCTAATGCTCAGAACGGTTAGTACGGTTTGTATAAACAAGGAATATTATGTAGTTTTCACACAACTTAATGGTTCATTTCACTCTTTTTCCTATACTCTACTACGGTACCTGTGTGGAGTCCAAGCTCTGTATGCTATTTGTTGGACAGGATGGTATTAGGTCTTTATTCTGTAAAGCTAGCAGTAGGTATGTCTGAAAACCAGTTTTGTAGACTTATTTTGTAGATACTTTACATTGTTAAATGTACCTAACTACTACACTAAATTTTTACTTAAAATATGTCGTGATACATCATAAACTAACTTCCTAAATCATAAAAATATTATCTTGCAGTTTACTTCTTGTAGAATGCTAAAATGTTTCTCATTGTAGTTAGATTACATTATATTATTTCATCAGTAATTTTTTTTTTCTATTATTTACTTACTTCAAAAGCTATGTCAACATGATGACATTGCTTTTCAACATGAACCTTCGTATACTTGCACTTTTTATTTCTTGGAATATACCAAACATAGTATGTAGTTTAGTTACAATAAAACTTTTCAATATCGTCTACTTTGAAAATTAACTTGCTTCTATAGCTTTTATATGGTTGTTAATAAATATTAAATAATCAATTTTTTTAAAATTTTATCTAAAATTAAATAACATTTTACTTTAAACTGACATATAAAGTGAGTTAGTTTTAGACTAGACGATATCTACAATCCTTTGAACTTCTGTATTGTAGAGCTTAGTTTTTTATTAAATGTTGTATTTTCATTTGCATGCTGCCTGTCCGCACAACGCTTCATTCTTGCCTGTGATCACTTGCAGCATTCTGGAAAAGAAACTTAGGTAAGCTACGCATCTGTACTGCTCTTTTATTTCACACTTTTCTTAGAATGTTTTGTGAAAGTTTCGGTTGTTTTTGTGTAGTGTATGATATAAGCAATTCTGTTTCTTAGATCTTTTATGTTTTTCTCTATCTGTTTAGGTGTAAGATAGTGACGCCAACAAGTAATGTCGGTGATTCAATATAAATAAAATTATACGAAACCTTAAACGTGGAGGTTTTAGCATTAGCGCGGATATATGATTTTATTTTTTATTGCTTCTAATTAAAGTGCCATTTCCATTAAATGTAGGGGTTCGTTTATGTCCAGGCAAGAAGCTCTGCTATCAGACGAGCAGGCGCAAGAGATAGTGGCCATGTTGTCTCCACAGGCCGCTATACCTCACGATAACGGTGTCTCGCTCAACGATAGCTACCAGTCCGTGCTCTCGTATGAGAGGTATGTATACCTGTTATAAAAAGCGGGAGTATTGTGTTTGTCGACTGAAAGGGGGAAGTAAACTGGCACAGGCGGTATGGATCGAAACATACTTTCTATCTTAGTTCTATGGGTTAGGTAATTTTTTTATGTTGCTTTGATTTTATTTTCTTGATCGTGATCAAATCTATGAGTGACCTAGCGTGCTGGCACAGATATTGTGGACCATTCGATTTATTTATACTAAAATTATCAAAATATTTATTTGACTTAAGTTAAGCAATATTCCGTTGTATAGGCGACAAAGAAATTGGTTTACCACTTTTGATGACATCTCCCAGTAACATAATTATTCGCTAATGCTTCGGCTACATTAGCGGGCGAATATTCGTATCGTGTTGGCGCGACAAAAACATCGTGTTCGGGTATAGGCGACCTTCTTGTCTAAATACTACGCGATGACACGATGTACCCGGCCACATACATCGCATTAACACGAATATTCGCCGTAGCCCGCTAATGTGGCCCCAGCATAAGGATTACAGATTGACAGATTCTGACGTAGCAGTTATTAATCTGTCAAGCAAAAATAGCCCTTGACGTTTTTATTTTATTTTATTTTATTTATTTTTAGAAAACTTACAGCTATGAACATAATTAGTATAATATGATGGTTACAAATATGTACTGAGGGCCAATTACAAATTTTCACAAATAGTTTCAAAAATGTTATTAAAGATTTTTTCTAAGACGACGGATGGCTTTAAAACTAAAAAGAAAAAACAAAATAAACATGTCAAAGAATAGGCGTGTGGATTCAAACAACATAACATTGAGTATCAAAATTTAGAAAAACAAAGAATAATTTTGAGTTCTATGAATCATCAACCGAATATAGAATTTAGATACTTAATCAGATAGGTAATCTTAAATAAATATTTGTATTATGAACCAATATTGTGAATACAAGTTATTACTAGGTATAGGTAGGAACTTAAAGTAACTGATTTACATTAACTTATATACAAGAACATAATAGAACAAAAACAAAAACAATAATTAATTAATGAAATCCACACAATCCATAGGTGTTAACTGTCCTGAAAGATTTTTTCTGTTAAAGTTAATTTCAACTTTCTTATCGATATGTTGAAAAGATCAATATCAATATTTGCTTTTGCCAAAGTGTTAAAGGCGGTGCACGTTCTTATAATAAATGCATTTTGCCTGTAATTTGTTTTTGCTTGTTGAAAGTAAAGTATGTTTTGTACGTGCAAATGATATTCAACCTTAGAGTGGTAAACCAATTTCTTTGTCGCCTATACAATACCTTCGGTTAGGCATGAGTTGCGTTTGTAAACACTTTTTGACAAAACTTAAACAAACGAGACTAATTTTTTTTAAACTGTATCCCAGTATGCAGTCAGTGGATGAGAGCTACGAGTTTGTATCACTGGAAGCGGACAACGGAATGGCGGGGGGCGACCGGAAACAACCGGAACCGGCACCTGAACCGGAACCGACGTCCGTTTTCGAGTATTATCCGCCGCATTCGTTGCAAGTCCTAGCGGAGGAGAACGGAGTGCATTACTTCGAGGACGGGCATTTCTATACAGAGGTAAGACCATGATATTTTTATGAAAAGATGTTCAGTAGTTTAAGGATGAATACTATACAAAAAGCTGACAATTGAAATAAGATGTGCGAAAAATGACTGGATATTGGTGCTAGGAAGCTTAGTGGTAAACGAACACCGAAAAATTTGATAGGCTTAAAAAAATCCCACTCATAGTTGTACTTACATGAAAATATCAAAGGAATCTAATTAATGAATCAAATTATTTCCAGGTGGCTGGCCTCCCGCCCGTAGAAGAAGAAGAAGACGATGATTATTACCCACCAGTATTTGTCAAGAAGAATTCCAAAGTTAAATTTAGGTATGAACACATGAAAATGCTAGATAAACTCACCACAACCTCGAGTCAAAGTTAATTTTTCATAAATAAAATGTCAGTGTTTTTTATGCAGAAACCAATAAGAAAATTAGCAGGAGATTGAGATATTTGACACAAAAATCGCGACTTCGATTCACTCGTTTTTCGCTAATAAATTTCAGACTGACTTCAATTAAAACTTCCGTGCATATAACATCAATGATGATCCTTACCTTCAATGTTTATAAAGTTATAAATTCAATAAACATTTCAGTACGGGTCCAATGCGAGTGTTCTCGACGCATTCAGTCCGCGAGTACGACCGCCGTAACGAGGACGTTGACCCCGTGGCTGCTTCGGCTGAATACGAGTTGGAGAAACGTGTGGAGAAAATGCATGTCTTTCCTGTCGACCTTATCAAAGGCGCTGATGGTTTGGGCCTATCTATTATTGGTGAGTTTTTATCTACTACTACTAGATTCCCAAAGTGACTTAGTTATAGAAGCCTTCAAACGAATAGCAAACACTGTGCGACTGACGAGGTGCAAGATATATAAGAGGGATATGATAAAATCCGAAACAAATAAATGCAGAGACTCTAGTTGTCTTTACTAGAAAGGTGAATTGGAAAACAAAAGATGTGGTTAAAATGTGCGCCGTGATGACGGCAATCGTACAAATAACGAAGTCGAAAGACGATTTCTACATGTTTGTTTAGTTTAGATTGTATATGCGGGTGAATAGATAACACTTCAAACAATCGATCGAGTATTTATGAGCTATATCCAACAGTAATTCTTCAATCAGATGGCATAAACGATGAGAGTTTTGTAGACATAGTATTGAGACTATGAAAGACATTTTGTGCATTACTTACATTATATTGTTTTTTTTTAGGTATGGGTGTGGGCGCTGATGCTGGTTTGGAAAAACTGGGCATTTTCGTGAAAACTATAACTGAAAGTGGCGCGGCAGCTAGAGATGGTAGAATACAAGTCAACGATCAAATCATAGAGGTTGACAGTAAGAGTTTGGTAAGTAAATTATTAAAAAAAAATGCATGATATATATTTTCCTTTTTTTTATTTAAATGCAGTGGGAATTGTTAATCGCCTAGTACATCAACTACACTAAAACTTACAAAATTAATACAGTTCAATCTTTAAAACAAATGCTATTTCAATCATAAACTAAAACCCTGCGCAATCGGAATCATTGAATATTTGTTTATTGGTTTCTATGGCTTATGCTAAGTGACAGTTTTAAACACTTATTTTATATGTTTTAATTTTAAATTGTGTTTTAGTGTAAATATGTTTTATTGTATTCTAATCAAAATATGTAAACGAAAATTCATTATTTCTAGGTGGGCGTAACACAAGCATACGCAGCGTCTGTATTACGCAATACATCGGGCCCTGTCAAGTTCCTTATCGGACGCGAAAAGGATCCTGAGAACAGTGAAGTGGCGCATCTTATTCGACAGTCTCTGGCCGCTGATAAAGAACGGGAAGAAAGGTATTACATTATCAACAACGTTTCTATTGGACACCATTATAGCTCTTTGTGCTATTGTTGACCAATAGAAACTTGTATTACTGATTGACATCTGTCGGCCAACTATCGGCTGACTGTTTAATCAGTATTGGCGCATACACGCCCGCGCATACTTGACGATTGTTTAGTCGGCCGATAGTTCAGCTCGCTCGCTGTGATTTGGCGTCGTGTGCGTGTATTTTGAATATGGTCAGTTACAAACTAGTTCGAGAATAGTCGGCCGGCTGTTGGATAGTCTGCGCCCTGTTCACCAACCAAACTGTTTAGTTGGTTCGGTGTGGGCACTTTCAGCCCAACCCGACTAAACTATCAGCCGATAAAAAGTCTGCAGTCTGCGGGGGCCCTAAATGCACCAAACGTACAAAAATAAAGGGAAAAGTCATGTGTATATCATAATGTGTTACATTTAGTTCATAAATTATTGTAATATTTTTAATAACGATAGCAAGCCCTAAAATGCTGTTATTTATTTTTCAGAGCAAAACGTGAACATCAGCGTCGTCAGCAAGCGGAAGAAGAAGAAAGTCAAACCACAACTAGCGACGATAGAACCACCGTTATTTCACAAGCCAGGCATCCGGATATCAACGAACTGCGATCCGTTTTGAACGAGGTGAGTACAGAAATGTGTTTTATTATAATTTACGGAATTTAACTATGATACAAAAACAAATAAGAATTAACAAAAGAATATTAGTAATTTACATAATGAAATATTAATTTGCGATGCTTACGGTAAAGTGATAATGCTCCATTTATAACCGACTGCACAGTGCAAAAAAAGGTTATAAATTAAACAGTATGTGCTGAGTGCGGATCCCGAGATTTTTGCAAGTGGTCCCGAAGAGCTTGAAATGGTTTCGAAAAGGCTGACTAGTGATATATATTATCAGTGGACGCTAATCAAATATAAAAAAAATCTTGAAGATTCTGTTTTTATATGTAAGTACTTACCTTGTATTTTATTTTCACAGTTGGTGGGCATGGAAACAGGCGGTGGTAGTAGCGAAGAAATAAGCACTCGAGTCCATGAATGGTGTTCACAAAGAGCCCCCGATGAACATTTACGACGAGCCCTCACCGCCGCTACCGACACCGCGCATCGTGCTCAGAGGAAATACGATAAGGTAACGTAAGTTGGTGGACGAAGATTAACATCATCAAAAGAATATATCATAAACAAAAGAAAGCTCTTTTAGAATCTTCGCCCTGGTTTAAATGGTTTGGCAAATTGTTCAGATCTCAATCAGGAAAACATTTTGAGGAAACTAAGCTAGGCGTGTGTCGGTTGTTCGATTATGTTGAGATAAAGGTGCCACTGTAACAGGTATATAAAGTGGTTTATAGGTTTATAAATAGTGATCTATATTAGCAACAGAATCCATTGGTTCAATAAAACGACCACAGTGTGATTATTTACCTCACTAGGCACCTCTAGTGAACGTGCCCAGACAAGTCAGTATTAATAAGCTGAGGTAAGGTTACCACTTGGCATCAAACATTTGCTTGTTTCTTCACACATTTATTTTATTTAACCCATTGTGCTAGGCAAAGGTTTCACACATTTGACGACCGATGTGGCGCGGCGGGCGAAGGTCCGCCTGCGACGCGGAGGTTGCGGGTTCGATTCCCGCCTTGGGATAAATGTTTGTACGATCTGCAAATATTTATTCCGGGTGTTCTGGGTATTTTATATGTATAATAAAAAATGTCTATCTATGTAACGTATTGTATTAAGTATGTCAGTCTTTTAGTACCCATAGTAGTACACAAGCTCAGCTTATCTTGGGACTTGATGATGTTGTGTGGATTGTCCAGCATTATTTATTTATTTACTTACATGAAATTCTAATTTATTTCAACTGTCTTTGACATTCATAATGACAGGCTCGCCGCGCGCTTCGTGAATGGCGTCGCACCCGCGGCCTGGTTCGAGCTCGCGAAGAGTGGTGGAGCGCGACGTTACGCGACGCGCACAGAGAATACGCGACCGCACTGTCAGCACTACACGATAGAGTCGCCAGGCTTGAGGTGCTGTTACTGGTCAGTACGCATCATGCTTTATCGCAGTGCCCCCGCTAACTGACATGGGGGCGCCATGGACTAATCCGACCAGGTTCCTGTAAGCTCGTGCCACGCGTTCTATTTATATTTCAACGCTTTTCAGCAACTAACGCGCTTACGATGCAAACATATTTTAAGATAAATTTGACACTAGCTTCGACGATTTTTTTTCTGATCTGAATACTTCGAGGTTTTTTTACGTTCAGGTTTACCAAGTTACGGAACTATGATATAATTTTGTACATCCATTTCGTTCGTCACATTTTTTTTAATAAATAGGGTAATTCCTCGATTCGATTAGAGGGTTTATTAAGTTCATGCTATACATTTTATTCAAGTCAGCTAGTAGATATACTATAAGGGCTTATGACGCATGTGAAAAAGCTCTATTATGAATTCTATAGCATTTGTTATTGGTTACAGTTTTTTTTAAATAGCCTTATATTCTGGCTCTATTAATGTTAGCTTTTTAAAACATTTTTTTAATCTTCGCGCTTATATTGCCAATGTACATAAATTATCACTTTATCAGACTTTCGATTCTAGAAGTATTTAAATTGCTTTTCTTTTTTTTAATTGTTTATCGTTATTTCCAACTTATTTTCAATATAGCTATTTATAAAGATTCCTGAGATGTTGCTTGTAGCAAACCTTTTAAATTACAGTCTCAAGTGTAATTATTTAACGCGATTTAATCCACTTTATTACATTTATTCGGGCTGACACAATTATAGTGATATTAATAATTAAAATGCATGTTATATACAGGAAACTCAGAAGAAAGCCGGCCTACCTGTAATGTTGCCTCATGAGCCATCGGCGCGTCGTGAAACCCCGCCTTTACCGAGACGGCCAGACCCAGACCCGTTACTTATCAATGGTATTTAACAATTATATGTATAACATAAAATAGTAATTATAAATGGTCTTGCATGCTGTGTATCGTGGGTTTGATCCCCAACAAATATAAATATGTAAACATTGATGTTTGTTTTGTTAAAGTATTTTATCAGAAATCTAGTTCACATAGCCTAGGCTTAGATTTAGATTGGATGGTGTTAACTCACATCAAAAGTCTATGAATAAACACATAAATAAGTCAAATGTATAAAAGTTTCATTATTCCAATTACATTTATAAAATATATTCTTCATAGTTTTTTAGATGAGTAATGAATTAAATTTACCCTAGATTTTGTTGATCAGTGTACTGTCTCGCTCCAACAATATTTTGTAAATCCACTTTATCATTAGTCAAACATATGTTCAACAGATCCTTGGAGTTCAGACAGCGATCTCTCCGACCTATCGCCCGTTGAAGATGAATACGCCAAAGTAGACAAAACGCGACGTGAGCCTCCCGATATCGGTGACGTCACAGCTACCACGACCAATGACGTCACACCTGTCAACAACGTGACCACAGTGACGGTGACGTCACAACCGCCTGTTGTCACGCAAGTGATACCACAGAAACCGGTGCCGGAACCGCAGATCGTTCAGAGCGTTGTTACTGCTATACCTCCGACAACAAACACAGATACCATGTAAGTTTCATAGTACATATTTCAGTGACAAAACATACTTTTATTTATCCCTAGCGGCCTGTCCCGGCTTCGCACTCGTGGAAATTGAGTTACTTTACTATAGTTTTGTGAGTTAGTATTAATTAATGTAATTGTTAGAACCGTTTTAGTATATATAAATATAAATAAAAAGTTGAGAGGTTGTCGGTTCTTCGGCAAACATGGCCGGCCCACTGCCACCCACTGCCCCCTTTCGCAACGCGCGATATGAAACTTCGTTACAATAAATAATAATTCGACGACCGATATGGCGTGGCGGGCGAAGGTCCGCCTGCGACGCGGAAGTTACGGGTTCGATTCCCGCCTTGGAATAAAAAATATCTATCTATGTAACGTATTAAGTATGTCAGTCTTCAAGTATCCATAACACATGCTCTGCTTAGCTTGGGGCTAGGTGATGTTGTGTGGATTGTTTAAGTAAGTTATTTATTTTATAATTTGTTGCAGGTCAACGAGTCATTCGAGCGCGTCGCTAGTGCACACGGGCTCGGTGCTGGTGGCGGGCGCGTCGCGCGAGCTGGACGCGGCCGTCCCGCGCAGCACGCTGCTCGACACGTCGGCGCACCGCGCGCGCACCGACCTCGCGCGGCACCGCCACCACTCCGCGCACTCGCCGCATTCACTCAGCAACGCTAGCTCGGTAACGCATAATACATCTAATTCTAATTTTATTGACGTGACAACGTCTTATAATTCGATTGAGCCGGCTGCACGCACGAAAAAACATAACTCATGAGGCGTTCTGAGGCGTTCTGAGGCGTTCCATGAAGTGCAAGCGAGAGCGCGGAACGAGCGACAAAGAAGCACGATCGACCTTTGCGTTCGTTGTCACGTTCAACTATCGTCAGTAAACCGACTTTACAGACAACCATTTTTTTACCACTAGTAGTACGCCCCGGCTTCGCGCGGGTAGCGGGTAAGGAATTTCTTTGGTATTTTTTTACACCTTGGGTTACATAATTGAAGTTTTAGTAAGGATCCCTATTTTTTTTTAATATAATATAGCCTATGTTCATCGCAGATAGTGTAGCTTCACAACGGTGAAAGAATTTTTTAAATCGGTCCAGGGTTTTCGGAGTCTATTCGATGCAAACAAACAATCAAATCTTTCCTCTTTATAATATTAGTTTAGATATAAAAAGTTAACATAATTACGTTATCTAAATAGCATTAAGAAAAGCACAAGGTTTGTAGATTTAATTGGGGGAATAAGATCTGCACTGACGTCCCGCAAAGGGGTGCCAACTTCTTAAAGTAACGAAAAAAGACTTTGGGTTGGTGGCAGCAGTGTTCTAGTATCCCCGATGCTGAGCTGGATATATACATCGTTTGCTAGGATGCAAACAGCACGTGTAAGGCCTATTCCAAATTAATAATCAAATTACCTAGTAACATCCGACCTTTATTTGTTAGCCTCCGAAACTAAAGATAAAAATCAATGACTACAACCAACCGATGTAACAATGTTTTTTTTTACAGTACGACGGCCTTGATGACTCTTACAACGACTCTGCTGACGAATCTCTCAGCGAATCAACGTCGGGAGCACCCACTCACGGCACTGTAAGACACTTATTCTATAATTTCTATAATAAATCCTACTAATATTATAAACACGAAAGCTTGTGTAGATGGATGGGTGGATGTATGTTATTTTATTGAAACTTTACAATACATAGTATATATATATATATATATATAGTATAGCTTATCAGAATACCACATAGACTAATAATATTGTGTGATGTGAACTATCCAATCTATAATAGAACTCTAATAACTCTAAAAAATGAAGTCGCGAGCACAAGCTAGTATAAAATATGTATGTCAAAGTGTCTCATCCATGAAGCATCCAACCATTCCCTTGATAAGAATTCTGGCATACGAAGTCCAAATCCCACTTATGTTTTTAACACTTCAATAAATTGTGTTGTCAAAGTAATGACGTTCTAATGAATAAAAGGATAATGAATAATCGGATTTTTTCTCAGCAGCGCGACACAAGACAAAGTTGTGGCAGCTCTGTAGGCAGCGTAACCGATGACGCTGTTTATTCTCGAGATCATAGACTTCACCAACTATCAGGTAAATATCATCTCATCTTACTAAAAACGTCTATCTCATTCCATTATATGACAAAGAGTGAGAGAGATAACCATTGGCGTATATTTTACAAAACGCCGCGCTTTTGTGTTTAACGTCACCAGTTTTAACCATGTATGCAAGCTTATATCATCGATCGCTGGCTGAAAATCATGTGATGTCTTTATGATTGACCAATTGCGAATATCGTCCGAAGCTTAAATTTTGACTAATTGTAGAATAGTATGTAAGGCGGTGCCACGATTTGAGTTGCTGATACATCAAATGTAATATCAAAAAGGTAAATAATAATACTGCACCCTCCGCGGTAAGCTGCAGAGGATAAGTTGAATCAATGGGATTTTAGCACAAAAAGTGAGAGAGAACTAGCAAGATCGGTATTATTAAAGAATCAAATAAATTAAACAAAAGAACGTTGTAGATAAAAAAAAGTTACGCTCAAATTAAACAAAAGAACGTAGGATAAAAAAATGTTACGCTCAAATCAAACAAAAGAACGTAGATAAAAAAAAAAATGGTAGCACTCCGGGAGTGCCGGCAGAAGTGAAAACTTCAATATTAACGTTGTGTTTTCACTTTTAAGTTTTCACTTCAAAAATATAACCACAGTCGTCATAATGACAATGACAATCACAATGACACAGACACATTCGCGCAAGCGCGAATGTGTTTTCACTTTTAAGTTTTCACTTCAAAAATATAACCACAGTCGTCATAATGACAATGACAATCACAATGACACAGACACATTCGCGCAAGCGCGAATGTGTCTTGTCAAAAATATAACCACAGTCGTCATAATGACAATGACACAGACACATTCGCGCAAGCGCGAATGTGTCTGTGTCATTATGATTGTGTCATGTCACATTCGCGCAAGCGCGAATGTGTCTGTGTCATTGTGATTGTGTCATGTCGTTGTGTCACATTCGCGCAAGCGCGAATGTGACACAACGACGACGTCACAGTGTGTCAGATGTCGCCACAACACTATTTAATTGTTTGAGTCATACGTCGCGTGACCGCAAGTGTGTTCTTTTGTCGTCTCTTGTTTTACGAGCAATGTATAAAAATTAAATAAGATCTTACGCTTTTTCGACGTCACGTGACCCTGACGCGAGTTTGAAAGTTTTTACCCACCCAGCGCCGCTAAAGAAGTTTTCACTTCAAAAAGTTTCGCTCATCTTTCTAATTGCCATAAAGGTGCGTTAGGTCCTCCCGCGTCGCTCGCGGAGCAGTTGAAGCAAGTGCTGGCGGAGAGAGAGAGAAGGCTAGCCAGCGGTCCCCTTCCCCCAGACCCGGTGCAACTCACCAACGAACTGGTAGACGAGATCCGACAGGCGGTCAGCGAGGCCAACGCTAGAGGTTTGTATATAACTGATGACGGGATTTGCACTAAACTTTGACACCTGATTTTCAAAGCTCACTTGAACGTAATACGCCATTTTTTCTCAAAAAGTCGATTTAATTTTTCGATCATTTAAAATAATGAAGAGAACTACGATCCAAAATAAGTGTATAAATATTCAGAGAAAATATACTTCATATTGGTAATTAATTTAATTCTTGTTATGTATCTTCCCTTAAGCGACCAAAAATTGCCAACTATATAAAGAAATAAACATATCTATTAGGATGATATAAAACAGGAAGTAAGATAAGCCTGATTAGCAATATGTTCATTGCTAATCTTAGGATTTGTCAAAGTTTAGTGCAAAATGGCATAACTAAGAGAAAATGATAGACATCCCTTTATTACAATCTATTTCTATGTTAGGGTTGGTTAGGTTACACACAAAACTAAATCTTTTACTTTTTTGTTGTTTTTTAGGGTGGTGGTGCTTTAATGATTTATGTTGTAAAATCTGTATTAATCTCTATGTATTGGTGGTGGTGTTTTATTTCCTTTCAACATCTTGTGTATTTTTATTCTGTTACTGATACTTATTTTCCCAGTAGGAAGGTATTCTATGGAACAGATATAATAACATTTTAACACACTCTAATTGGAAACAGAATAGAGTTTTATGAAAATAATGGGTATTATGGCTTTCCAAAGCCCATGACTGACATCCTGTACAAGAATGGACTTTAAACCTTCAATAAATGGCATCAATAGCTGCAAATCCACACTAATATCTGAAATTGCTTGATTACATGCAAGCACACACAAATATAGTAAAATTTATTAATTAATATAATTTGTCTAAAACTGAATAAATTGAAGAAATGCAATTGAGATGTTAGTGTGCTATCCCCGACATTTAGTTGTTGATTGTATAACAATGCGTTTGTAGTGAAGAAAGCTCCGGCTTGCGTAGTCGGCGGCGAGGTGCCGTGGCAGCCGCTATCCAGCGCCGTGTCCGAGGCCAGTCTGACGCCGCCGCCCGGCCCGCCCGGACCATTGCCGGTCAACCACTGGACTAAACAGCAGGTAATATTGACATAACCTAACCTGTACCCCAAGTAAGTACTTGCCGAACGCCACCGATTTTGTATGAAGATCCAAGCAGCGCCCCTAGCAGATTTCTTGAGAACCTTGGATTTCCCTACGAAATCGCGATTGCGTCTCTGCGCTCATCCATGTATGCACAAACTCCGTGATGGCTACAACATACTTTAGTTTGTATTGTACTTTCAGGTTTGGCAATGGGTGTCTGGTCTAGGCGAGGGTCTAGAGAGGCACGCGGGCGCTTTCGCGGGGCGCGGAGTCGACGGAGCATTACTGCTGGCCCTCTCGTCCTCCGACCTCAAGCTACTCGGTCTCGGGGGCGACGACCGACGCCGCATGAAGCGACGCCTCAAGGAACTTCGATCCGCTCACGAGAAGCACCTCAAAGCTCTCAAAAAGGCAGAGAAAAAAGCCAAAAAGAAGTAGAAGTAATCGACGCGCATGCCATCACCAAAGAAAGGGTCAGTTCACATCGAACCGCCTAACCTTCCGTTCTTTCTTTAAATTATTTCGTGCTTTTCCTCTTTTTCTTAACGCGGCTTTATGTGAACTGCCTTTAAAATATTATTTTACGGCAGCTGAATGTAAAATGTTTACTCAATTCTTGTGATTTCTCGCTATAACTGCTAATCTTTCTCTTATGCTAATTCTTGCCTTATTTCTCGTCGAAGCTTCGAATCGATAGTATTGAGTAGTACATTCTAACAGTAACTCTTTGGTATTTATTAAAACTAATGTGACTGGACCTCGCGGCCTTTATGCCAAGGGGCTTACGAGTTACGAGCTGTGTGCGATGACGGAGTGCCATCTGACCCATAGCCTAGTAACGTTAGTGCGCTTCAAACTAAGAAACGAATATTAATCGAAATTTAGATATAAGTGTATGTGAAAAGGACATCAAACTGGTTTTATTCGCGGTTTGTTTCACCTTTCAGAGACTTCCGTTTTTACTTTGACTAAGTAAAACTCCGTGTATCTCTGATTTAGTCTACTGAAGCTAGCACCTATTTTCAAGCAAAAATTCAGTCATTGGGTGAAACAATCGCAGTTTCGTAAAATTATAATTAGTTTGTGTGGGGAAAATATTTTGTCGTTCCTACATTTGTATTAATTGTGTCAGTTTTTCTAGAAGTTCGATATGAATTAATGGACTGTGGGAAATAACACTGGCTCAATCTAGTCATAAGAATGAATTAGATGTTCGAAAGTCATGCATTACTATAACATTTTCTCTTAGACATTTCAAATATTTAAGGTGTATGTAATAAGACTACTATGTAACTCAACTATGACCCTATAATATTTACTAACGAAATAATGTAACGCGATAATTTATTTAGTGTTTGTATTCAACGCAATGCAAATAGTGTTTTGGTATACTTTGGCATTTATTTATAGTAATGAAATGTATTGCACAAAAGTACTTAGTTTGTGGTGATTGAATTTACTCTTACATCGCCATACTTTAGTGTATCTTAAATTAATAAATGTATAGTGAAGTAGCATTCATCAAACATGATCTCATTTCATGTAAGCATACCAGGATATCTATGTCGCTCTTGCACCAGTATTTATTTGCTAAACATACGTCAGCTGAATAAACTATTGTGAAATGGAATATTCACGATTTTATAACATTCCAGTAAAGTACTCTTATAATAGTTATTTCTGTGTGAAGTTTTCTTAGATTACATCATTGTACCTACATACGATTATCTAAGTGTTATTCTGTGTATTAATGTGCGTGTGTTTGGTTCCATAGACAGTATGTACTGTGTATAATAGTCTCTGGGCGATTGCGCTAAAGTTTCGAACGAGGCTAGTGCGACTCTGAAATCAATGTGTGTGACAGAATGTACTTGTACATTTAGAATATTATTATTTCAAGTAAGATTTAACGGCTTAGGTACTTTATGTCTACTTTATCAAAAAGATCACTGGCACAAAATGATCACTTTCTTGTAATGGCTACCTGATATTCCCAAAATGTGAAAAATTTGGCTTGGGTACTTTATGTCTACTTTATCAAAAAGATCACTTACCATGAATAAATCACATCCATATATTATATATTATATATTTTTTGAATTTATGAAGATTTTTGAATAAAAGTACCAGGAAAGCAGAATTAAATAAGTGGGTCGCAAAGGCTGTACGATCCATCCATAATATTTTTTTGAATTCATGAAGATATTTGAATAAAAGTACCAGGAAAGCAGAATTAAATAAGAAGTTCGCAAAGGCTGTACGATCCATCCATAATATTTTTTTGAATTCATGAAGATATTTGAATAAAAGTACCAGGAACATAGAGCCAAACAAGAAATAATTTGATCCCGCTTTTTCTAAAATATGTGGACGGCCAGAGGTATTTTTCTTTTATGGGTGAAAGCCATTTTTGAGGAAGCAAATTAGCCAAGCACCAGGTTAGCAGATTTAAAGAACGTTACTTCCCTACATTTAAAATTAAGTACCAGGTGAGCAGAACTCAATAAGCGGTGGTTATAAATATTTATAAGAATATTACGAAGGATTTATTGCAATTTGAGACGTCACTTGTTCAAAAAGTATAAATAGTGAGCATCTACCTCTTTGCTCGGCTGACATTTGAAGGGAAAGATGTTCTTCTTTGATTGATGGCTTTTGGAGGGAAAGGTAGATAAATTGAATTGCTAAACCTCCATAAGCTTCTGCTAGCCTGGTAGGTACTTTTGTTTGGTTTTAAGTCCAAAAGCATTGAAAGGTAGATAAATTGAATTGCTAAACCTCCATAAGCTTCTGCTAGCCTGGTAGGTACTTTTGTTTGGTTTTAAGTCCAAAAGCATTGGTTTACCATTTACCTCTTGAATAGTTCTGTTTTCCTAGTACTTTAATTTAAATATTTTCTACAATCCAGAACATTATAATATAAAAAATAATTAATTATTATATTAATTAATTTAGGCTGGGAAGAAGTAGACATTATAGAAAAACAGCCGTTTTATGGAAAGTGACCATTTTGGTAAAGAGGTCATTTTATGCGAATGATCTTTTCGGTAAAGTAGACATTATAAAAAAGTAGCTATTTTATGGAAAGTGATCATTTTGGTAAAGAAGTCATTTTGTGCCAGTGATCTTTTTGATAAAGTAGACATAAAGTACCCAAGCCGATTTAACAACTTATTCTAAGTAGAGTCCAATAATGTTTGCCAAAATTAATCAGTACTTTATTATGTTGTTATTTTTTGTTTACTTTCCATAAATTATATATTTATTTCGGGACCAAATTAATTTATTATGAACCATGTTTTTTTATGTATTTGGTGTGTTCAGAAGATTTTTTTATTTATAATTTAATAAACAAACCAAAGTCTACATAATATTGTTTTTTACTGTGTTCTGTGTGAGTATCATGTACATTTTATGAGATGATGGTAAAATATAATCTGCAATTATGACTTTGAGTTTTTGTTACTTACCCCTATATAATTATGGTAATGAAGTATAAATAAAATTTAATTAGTAAATATTGCAATAATTTTATTATCATTTATTTTTTACTTTAGGGTTTCTAGGCTTCCTATTTATTTTCTTCTTTTTAAACTTCTTTTTTGATGGAGGGCCTACCTTTTTATTATCTTCATCACCATAGCTGATGGATACAAATGCACCTGGCTTTCTCTTCTGTCGTTTTGGTGGTGGTGGTGGTGTCACCTCCTCTTCAGTGTCAGATTTTTCATTTTCACTGTCACTTTCTTTGTTATTATTGACTGTTTCTGGTTCTTCCAATTCATCAGCTTTTTCTTCTTTCTTCACTAAATGATTTTGCCTGTTTAATGTGACACATGTTACTCTGCAGCTTGCATTGCAAGAGCATATTTCATTCAACTTTGAATCATCTACAGCCCAGGCTTTCAGCTCTCCAGAGCTTGAAGCAGAATACAACATTGCGTTTTCATAGTGTAGACTTTTAACCCTCTGTTTATGAGCTTGGTATGTCAAAGCTGCAGTATCTGTTACAGTCAAAGTTATAATATTGCCATTTTCTAATCCAACATAGAGTCTTTCATCATCAATCCACTGTACTGATGTAGGTTTTGAATTACATGTGATTCGTTTTTCAACACCAGCTTTGCTTATAGTCCATACATCTACAGTTTGTTGGGAGACTAGAGAGAATCTATCACCTCCTGGTGAGAATCTGATTTCTGTCGGCAAAAGAACACCTTTACTTGCAAGGTTTATGGTGAAAGCTGGACGTCCTTTGATTAGATTCCATGTTCTAAGTGTTTTGTCTCCACCAATACTCAGAGCCATTTTGTCTGATGGATGTACAGCAATAGCAGTGACCGGTTGACCTAAAAAAAGTATATAATAATTTTAGTTTCAGTACAGAAAATGAGGATAAACCTGGGATCATGCAAACTACTTGACTGTTTTCTAAAACTGCTGGTAGACCTTTACCAGCAGTTTTAGAAAACAGTCAAGGTTTGATCAAGATTTATTTAAAAAATTACAACAAAGATTACCTCCATGTGCTTTTTTCCAAATTTTCTCAACTTGCCAGTTTCCTGTTCTAGTGACAATAATAGCACCATCATCACTGCCCGTCAAAAGATGTGTGCCACCATGTGTAAATGCCACAGCATTTATCGTGCCGTCGTGGTTCATCAAAACTGTATGTTCTTTGCGACTCTTCATGTCTACTACGACAACTTTATCATCTGTTCCGCCAGAGGCCAAGAACTTCCCCGATAAGGACATACATCGCACAGACGCCGTATGGGATTGCGTAGCGAAGGTTTGCTTTAGTTTCTTGATCTGGAAAAATAAACATGCTGATACTAGAAATCATGAATAACCATTTAGGATCTCAAATTGAACTTGTTAATCTGAGGTTGTAACTTACCGAATCTTCAGTGCGGAGGGAATAACCAAGTACAAAGCCTTCGTAAGTCCCTACTACAAGTTCATCCATTTTTACTTTGCTTGAACTTTAGATCTGGTTGAAGTAGCAGTAAAATGAAATTTAATAAAAACGAAATCATAACCTAGAAACATGCCTTGTTGACATCTCTTGTTTTGACAGTTGTATTTTAGCACAGACTGCAGAATTTACAAGAAATCAGAAATATGGTCTGTTTCATATGTATTGATTGATTTTTGACATGACAGGACATTAGGCCGCTGCAAAAAAAAAGAAAAAAGACGACGGCACATCACCCGTAACGTAAATCAGAAAACTAGTAATATTCTTGAGAAATAAAGCTATTCGAGCATTATATCGAATGGATTTCACTAATAATATGTTCATGAGTTAAATAATTTTTATACTCCGCTAGAGCAAGAATAATTACCATTCTGGTGAGTGCAACCACGTTGTATACATTCGTTGTTTCGATGCTTGTATCGATCTCTTAGGACTGGCATTATTTTGTTCTAGGATTCCCAAAAGAGGACATATTTAGACATCTACAAGATGGATTTGGCCGAGACGATGAAGAATGTGCTCGCGAAAAGTAGTGGTAGCTCGAGTGGTGCGGCTGCGTCTACCAGCGGGACAACCCCTCACCCTGCTGAAGGCTATGTCACAGAGAAGTTGTACATGCTTCTACAGCTTTACTTACAAAACAAGGGCTGGAGCCCGAGCATAGAGCTCTTACAGTGCTTCAGCGACCTCAAGGATTCATCTATGTTACCCAGTGCACAGTATTTACAGTGAGTTTATTGTAAACATTAACATACAAGTGAAAGGTTATATTTATAAAATAATTGCAAACATGCATTGTTTTAATTTATATATGATACAAAACTGTTATTATGTAAATGAATACATCTTATGAGAATCTTATTGGAAAGAGTGGAAGAAGAAAACATGTTACTCGTAGCCCCACATAGAGCGGAATATGGGCAGGAAATAGTGATGGTTGAAAAGTTTATTTAATCAAATTTTATAAATTTCAGAGTGATGGCTTCAAGAGTAGGATTAGACACACAAGGTAGACTGATATTGCGGGATAATGGTAAAATAATACTGCCTTACGAACACTTTGCAAATGCAGTTATGCTAAAACATATGAATGGACCCCACGGCTTGCATCTTGGAGTAGAAGCTACTGTTAGAGCAGTGAGTAGAATACCATTTATCTTTTTTCGCAGACCACCAAGAAATAACCTGATAAAATCTGTATAATAATTAATTGTTATTAGATGAAGATTATAAATTGAGTTTTCAATTCTTGTTGTAATTTGATCTCTAACTAATTATTCTGAAGAACTTTTCTTTTTCAATCAATCACAATTCAAATCATAAGTGATAAATAATAATAAAATAATCATTTATTTTGTCCCATCAAATAGCCTTATACAATAATTTAATAAATATTCACAGACAATCACAGTCTAGTCCCAAACTAAGCTTGTACTATAAGAACTAGATTGCTGATAGAATACTTATTACCATATGTTTTGTAAATACATAAATAGAATACATTTTTATGTATCTCTCATTAAAAATGTATTTCTACAGGTAGTGGAATCCTACACAATAGGAAGAGAACAATTCGGAATGGAGAAAGAGTTTATCCTAGAAGTGATTCAGAACTGCCCGAACCCAGCATGCCGTTACTACAAGAGCCAACTGGAGATGACTCAGAAATCTATGCAGCATTTATCGCAACAGCCTACTTACATTCCGGGTATTTTTAAATATTTTTCCTTGTTTGTAAATTGATTTTCCTCATAAACTAAAAAATTTAAAATAAGATAATTAAAAAAAGTAAATTGTCTTGCTAATAAAAATGAATGGTTTGAACGTTTTTAGCTTTTGCTTAGCGATTCATTTTTGGCCATAACTATTAGAGAAGTTACTGTGGGAACTAGATTGCTGATAGAATATCTATATGCATTTTTTTGTATTAACATAGAATACATAGTGACACAAAACAAATATTTCTCACAAACATTTTCTCTGAGTAAGAATCAAACTCACATGGAAGGCTACCTATCCTACTACCTAGCTGTGCCTACCTAGCACTTATCAAATACATCATCTAGTCTAAACTAAAGAGAGATTTACTATGGGCTAGTTCCCATTGCCAATAGAATACTTCCACAATTGTAAATACAAAGTATAATATTTGCAATATTTGAATAATGTTTGGTTTACAGATGCAGGGGCGTCGAATCTCTCCGATAGTCAGGCTGTAGAACGCCTTCTGCGCGGCGCTGCTTTGTCGCAAGATTATCAGCTGCCTTTAGCGCCGCACCTCGCCGCACTCAGTGAGTTGCTAAGTAATTTATATTTTACATTTTGTTGCGATAATGTTTTTAATAAGCGTTGGAGGGATGACCTAGACATGTTTGATATGGATTGGTGGGGCACTGCCAAGGACTGGAATAAATGATTTGTTTCGGGGGAGGACTTTGCCCAGCAGTGGGATAATTCAGGCTAGGAAATTGACTATTGTAACCATATCATATTTTTAAAAAGGCGATACACATAATCTTAAAAAAATCTATAAAAACAAAATTCGTACTTTTCTCATAACACCAAGTCTCAAAATAAGCAAACTATGATAATTAGTACTTATAGATTACTGTTACTTAAGAAGCCACTACACTAAACTATCACGCTAACTTTAGCATAATCTAATGGGCCCTAAACTGTGGCAACCACTAGTGACTAAGAAATGTTGTGTGACAGTAAAACAAATGGCTTCCTTACATGAGGTAAGGCTACCTCACATATATGTGACTACGGAACTACTATAGACTATATAGAAAACTGTAGAGTAGTATTCTCTTACAGCAAACCTCACGAACGAAAAACCCGATCGTCGACGCGAAGACAAACTGTCTCAGCACCAACAGATGCTACTCCAGCATCAAAGCCGCTCGCTCAGCCACCAGTCGCTGGACAAGTACAGTCATTCCACTCGCTCCTCTGCCTCCTCGCAGTCTGGTCTGGACTCCAAGTCCAAGCATCACTACAGTGATGATCATAAAATTACGGATTTCTTGAGGTAAATATCGCTACTGTCAGACCTTAGCAATCAGTCACGTGATCCTCTGAAATGTACACCAAATTAAAAAAAATTCAGAGGTTTTTAATGTATAATTTGTCTCGATTATATTGATAAAATGGTACAATGATACAATCTCAGCAAGTCTTTCAATTTACAATAGATAGGCTCACTTTTATTTATTTTAGAGTTTTAGTTTAAAATCAGCTATTAAAATATTCCTAAGAGCCCCATTAGTTTAACGGATACAAAACCCATCAAAGTATTGAAGCTTGAAGAATATCAAGGTATGCTTGATTCAAAACTTATTAATTTTGATCTTGTTAAACTATTCAACTTCCAGAGCTAACTTAGAAAGCTTGGAGTCTCTGTCGACCGGCGCTGGACATTCAGACCGCGGCAGTAGTGCAAGCGGCAGCGGCAGCGGCGGCCAAGAGCGAGTAGTCCGTGCCTTCGCCGAACTAGCGCGCAATCTGCAGAGAATGCGGCCTTGTGTCCGTCCCGCCATGTGCAAACCATACGGGAAACAGAGCGAGCAACTGCAGAAAAGTAAGCTTTTTTAACTGAGGCTTTATTCAGAGGGGTAGGCACTAAGGCCACCCTCCCTCGCTTTAATCTGGCACCTCAGAAAACCAGCGCTTGTGCTATAACTAACGAGCACCCGTGAGCAATACACATTAGATCTCTCATTTCTTTGGCATTTTTTATTTTATTTCTAACTATACGACAGCTCACCTAAAAGTTACTACCGAATGCCCGTAGAATAACCCCCTATCTTATAAAATGTTTATTATGTTAACCATTACGTTTGGTAATTAAGACATCAAGTCTGATGCAGATACGCAAATTGTTGTGAAAATTGATGTTCTAATTGTTGTTTATTTGTTTCAGTTCTGTTGGACACTATACAGTTGGTGCAGTCACTGCGCAGTTATCTGCCGCCGCCGCACATTCAAGTTACATCTTGGAAGAACGACGATAAACTACGGTAAGGAAATCTTTGTAGCAATAAATAAATAATGTTTTTTGTTTATTTAATAATATGCAAAACCAATAGCACACACATTAAATGTTTCAATATAAAATAGCCACTTCCAAGTAAAAGTACAAGAAATAAAGTTGTGTTTTATATTTTGACAGTTCAGTTGGTAGTAGCTCTGCCGTCCATACTGTCCTAGTCGTGGGTTCGATTCCCAAAATTCAAATACAAGCAAGATAATCTCCATAGTATGTACAAGCATTGCTCAGTTTGTAACTAAATTAAATAGCGTTGTGTGAACCGTGACTAAAATTATTTCTAAAAGATTAATTGCTTTATATTGCATATCAATGAAGCCTATTGTTAAACAAATGTTTATTTAGTTTTTTTAATGATTTGCAGTGGGATAATAACAATGATATATGTATGTTAATTACAGTTCTAATAATATGGATGATTTGGAGTCGCGCAAAATCGTGAGCGGCAACTAACGTTTTGGAAAATGGAGTTCGTTCTTTCTTGATCACCTTGCGTTGGGTCAATGACCGGGTTTGTATTAGTATAAGGAACTTGCGACGGTGAACTAGTGTGGTGATAGGACAATTCTTTTGCTAATTGGTAAAACGACGCAGTGTATTAAATTGGGCCGTGAGATGCAATAATGAATATTAAATACACACAATAGAAAAAATCGTTTCGATTGAAATCCTAGCGGATGTTTACGGGGTTGTCACAGGCACGTCCATGTATTCAGAAATATGTTTAACTACAATCACCACACTGGTTTCACACTGTCGAAATATTTGTATCACAATAGTGTATGTTATGAAGTTTTGTGTATTTATATGAGATAGGTTTGATTCTATTGGTTAGTTTGTAATTATTGCCATTAAACCTAGACGTTTTTTAAGCTGTAAGTTTGCACGAGATTTCTAGAATTGGTCCAAAGTCTCACATCGTTCATCTTTGACCCTTAGGAAGGGAACCTAGTTTTTTCTTAAAAAAAAATGGTAGCACTCCGGGAGTGCCGGCAGAAGTGAAAACTTCAATATTAACGTTGTGTTTTCACTTTTAAGTTTTCACTTCAAAAATATAACCACAGTCGTCATAATGACAATGACAATCACAATGACACAGACACATTCGCGCAAGCGCGAATGTGTTTTCACTTTTAAGTTTTCACTTCAAAAATATAACCACAGTCGTCATAATGACAATGACAATCACAATGACACAGACACATTCGCGCAAGCGCGAATGTGTCTGTGTCATTGTGATTGTGTCATGTCATTGTGTAACATTCGCGCAAGCGCGAATGTGACACAACGACGAAGACAACGAAGACACACTGACACAGACACATTCGCGCAAGCGCGAATGTGTCTGTGTCAGTGTGATTGTGTCATGTCGACACAACGACAATGACAATGACAATGACACATTCGCGCAAGCGCGAATGTGTCTGTGTTTTCACTTTTAAGTTTTCACTTCAAAAATATAACCACAGTCGTCATAATGACAATGACAATCACAATGACACAGACACATTTTGTCAGATTTTGTCAGACAGATTGTGTCACATTCGCGCAAGCGCGAATGTGACACAACGACGAAGACAACGAAGACATTGATTATTGAGATTGTGTCATGTCGACACAACGACAATGACAATGACAATGACAATCACAATGACACAGACACATTCGCGCAAGCGCGAATGTGACACAACGACGAAGACAACGAAGACACACTGACACAGACACATTCGCGCAAGCGCGAATGTGTCTGTGTCATTGTGATTGTGTCATGTCATTGACATTGACACAACGACGAAGACAACGAATGATGAACGTCACGTTCGATGAACGTCACGAGTCACGTGACCCTGACTGAGTTTTCACTTCAATAAGATGGAAGCGATACAGTTAAATACAAGTTAGGCGAAACGATTCGTACGATATAATAGCGTCTATCTGGTTATGCGCGCGCGGCGAGCGATACGTGTTTCCCGTGCGAGGGTGCTCAGAGCGTCTGTCGGCTGCCGGCGCGCGAGTGCCGCTTCTCGGTCCTCCGCCCCCGCGCTCCGCACCGCACCGCGTGTTGGCAGCGCCTTGTACTCGCCTTGTACGATGTCGCCACAACACTATTTAATTGTTTGAGTCATACGTCGCGTGACCGCAAGTGTGTTCTTTTGTCGTCTCTTGTTTTACGAGCAATGTATAAAAATTAAATAAGATCTTACGCTTTTTCGACGTCACGTGACCCTGACGCGAGTTTGATAGTTTTTACCCACCCAGCGCCGCTAAAGAAGTTTTCACTTCAAAAAAGGTTTAAAAATAAAAGTATCTTTAGGGCCTAACAGTGAATTAATTATCTAAACTTTTGATTCTAGACCAGAACTTCGTAGTAATCTATTTACTCTGCTACTAGTCAGAGGTATGTTCGAATATTATCGCACACTCCCCGTTATTAGAATTCTTTTACAATTCTATGATTTTTTTATTAAAATAAATAACCGACTAGGTTTGATGGCAGTAAAAAAAATTATGAATAATTTGAATGGTTCCTTATAAATTTATTTTCGAAACTTTTGGATCTGCACATACTTTAGTATTCTTTCTTGCCTTTTTGGTTGACTGCTTACTTGTCTGTCTCGAAATTTACAATTTATACTTTTTGTATACAAAATTATTATTTATTTTTATAAGATGTGACTGCGTTTTGACATTGTGGAGGTCTGAATTGTTCTTATAATTAGTATTAGTAAGTAAAGGGCACACATCTTGCCATTTATTCATAGATCAGCAGAAAAACACTGATCTATGTTCTTGACATATTCCAGACACTTTGGTTTATATATAGTGTCATGGACAGATCTGTTACTTATACCTATTTATTTATTCTACGAGCATTCGGTAGTAACTTTTAGGTAATCTGTCATATGTATTTGGAAATCAAAACATATTGCCAATGAAATGAGAGATATAATTTGTATTGCTAACGGGTGCTCGTTAGTTATAGGAAATTGGGTATAAGTAGATAAATAGGGTGTGCTCTAATTATGATAGTTTTAGCACAAAATAATTTTATAATCATGCATTTAGCATTGTATTCAGTTTGTTGCTTTGTTGGTGTTTGCAAGTTAACCCATTTATTTGTTTGCAATTTATGATATAATTTGATTTTGATGTTATATTTCCGTACGGTATTTTTTTAATTCGTCCCAGTTTATATTTAAGTTTTTATTTTATAATTTTATATCCGTTTATTCTCGTAAGTGCATTATTTACACTGTGATAAAGGTGTAATAGGTGTAGGTTTGAGCAAACTTTGACAAGAAGGTAACGATCTGAGTGTTGGTTCGTATAGTCAGCAAATAAATTAAATAATTCACAACCAAATAAACCCTAAATAATGTACTGTATAATTAGGATTGGCTGTGTAATCTTTGTTTTTGGACTTAAAAGGATCAGCTGGTTTATTACGTATATATTTTGAAAGCTGACTGTACAATCTTTGTAAGATTAAATTTGACACTTTATTATCATCAACGGTTAAATGAATACCTAAAATGCGAACATTAGGTAAGGTCAAGTTCGCTATGTCTTGTCTTGTGAATGGTAGGAAGTATCTTATTGAAGACTGCAATTTTTCACAACTTAGCTAATGTCTGTGGATTTGTAAGATTAGGTTTGGTAAGTCGCGCGTACTGCATACTTGGAATTTTTAGCAAAATATGATATCAAATGCTGGAGGCTATCGGGATTCGGATTTTCTCGCTTTGTCTTTTTCTATCGCGTGTAAAATCATATGGCTTCTTGCGATTGTAAAGCATTCGCTGTACCCTTAAATGTGGCTGCATTCGATAACAGCGATATAGGCTAACGTATGTAAGTTTAGTGTTGAGTTTTTTATAATATTAAGTATTATGTTCCAAAAATATGTTCCAAGTGTGCAGTATGTAGTAAGTTGAAGTTATAAAAGTAAGGTTAACAACACGAGTCGCTATTTACTTCCAAATGCATCACATCGTGTGAAATAATGATTACATAAGTTTTAGTGCAATAAATAAGGCAAAGCCTACTTTAAAGTTTTGTATCCTAGTAGTAGTTCTAAATTTATATGCATTCGTGTATTTGAGTTATGCGTTTTGATTTAAAGTGGGACGTTATGTCATAAGCGTCTATAATATGAATCGTCGAATCGCATCGCAAAAACGTGTTGGGGCATTTCAGGATCTGATTTGTGTACATTTGAACTTACTATTGACTATTTATGTATTCTTTGTTTGGTCTTTTTTAATGAATTTCGCAAAAGTAATCATAAACATACCAATAAACTAATTATTTTGGCGCAGCATTATCAAATCCCAGATTCCAATTATCCTGTATTAGCATAGTATATATTTATTAAGCTGCTGCGTCGTACCTACTTCTAATGATAGTATTATCATTATTGCGATGCGATCCACCGATGAACGCTTGGCTTCGATATAAAATATATTATTTTTATTTTACTACTTTTTGTAAGTCACGTTTGACTGTTTCGAATGTAATGTTAAGCAGCTTTATAATATGACGTTATTGTATAATTAAGCTTGATATATTGTTTAAAACTTGGGTGTGTTGGTTTTTGTACGTAATTTTTGAAGAGTTCATTGCATTATCCAAATATAACGAGGCTAATATGTTTGATCTTGCAATACACCTTAGTTATTAAGCAGATATAACCGTCGACTATGTACTCTTAAGTATTAACATTTTCCTTATGAATCTCTCTGTTTTAGAATATTAAGCTTTCTAGTCAAAAATTGATCGCAATATCACATTTATACGAATTGGTCCCGATTATTGTAATTTTCTGACTAGTAACATTATATTATTTATTCAATGTAAGTAATTAAACATTTGGAAATCGATCTCAAAATTATGCTTATAACATCACGATGATGTATTTTTTTTATACCAATGGTCTAAAGGCACATAAAATTGGCGGGCTTAATATTTGGGCTAAATACTTTTTTACATAGACTGGTTTGTTTTATATAATTGTATAACTTATCTATTTATAACTAACATATTCAATCTAGTTTAGTGATCTAACGCACCAATAGTTATACGTAGTGATAAATTATATAATTTAAGAGCTATTTCATGAAATCTATTGAATCGGAATCGTAAAATTAAATCATATGGCATCTGGGTTCTGTGATAATCAAAATATAATTTTGGCGTATGCAATATTTATTTAAAATTTCTGTCTCTCTTTAAGTTACTAAAATATGAATTTCTTGTTTTGGCAAAGCGTAGTTTTGCAGTAAAATAACAAGAATATTGTTATTTAAAAAGCTGATATGTTCCACACAACATGAACACCGCTTGATCATTTATTTTCTGTGAGCGAATGATCGGAACGTATCTTTGCTTCTTCTTGATAATCCGCCATCTTATTGGTTAACGATGATAGATTTCGAACGAATAATGATTATAAAAGGAGTAACGCAAATTGTGCATTGTAAAAGTATACAATAAAAACATAAGACTTCAAACTTATAACGCATCTCGAACACATCACATAATTATAATTAAATTAAATATTGATTTGTATAAATATCGCTTTGCCATTTGTAACTTATTGTTTGTCGGTATATTATAATCAAAAATGTAAATTAGTAATGAAAAGCAGTGCTTAGAATAAATGATTAAAAACTATTGAGTCGTATTATTTTATTCACCATTCCTAAATGTTTCAATACTAAAGTTTTCTACCAGTGCAGAACCTATGACCTATGCTGCTTATAGACGTGGACACAAACAGTGGGGTTGGTCCACAAGCAAAAGTAGCCTCACTTTGCTCGGCATTTCATTGAGAGATAGGATCTTACATGAAGTTATCCGACAAAACCAAGGTGTTCGTTTATAGCAAGTTAAAGTGGCTGTGGTTCGGTCATATTTACCAAAAAACCGACAATCATAAGAGCTAACGAATAGTGGAGTGGAGTACCAGGCTTTGATAATTTTTGGAACATGCCTAGATTTTTGAGTGCTCATACATAACGTAGCGTAACGTAGATTCGATTAAAGCAGATTCACACGGACGGATTTAACTACTCGAAAATTAATTGAAGCTTTAATGAAATACTACCTAGGATTTTTAAGTTTTATTACAATACCTATAATTCACGTTCCTGCTATGTAGATTCAAGAAAACGCATTTTACATGGTAAAACATTTATTTAAAAACATCTAATTGTATCACAAACATCTAGGTAAATAGAATTACTGAATACAAATGCTAATTTGGAACTAAATATAATCACAATTTAATAAATGCCATGCAATACTAACTATCAATACTTTTTTATTAGGTAGGAATTTTACGTTTTTAACGCAGTGTTTTTTGGCACCAAACACGAAATAAAACCTGGATATAATAAGTATTTTATCTAAATATAAACGGATACCACTTTATCCGTCTAACAAAACTGAATTATGAATCGTAACATTTATGCTTTCAAAAAATGTAATATTATGAATATTTAATTATCATTTGGCATGGTACAAAACATGCTTTGTATAAGTATATTTGTATATTCAATAGTGCAGATAAACACGTTAAATCTTAGCACATCTAATTATAAATAACACGACACATAATTTAAGTAATCAAAATTTAAAATACCCTTTCGATGTTATTAATCATTTTGTGCGCAATACATCGTATTTTTCTTAGGTTACATATTATATAAAATTTTATTTTTTAATTCAATTTTATGCCCAACGGCGGATCCAGGAGGGGGGGGGGTCATGGGGGTCATGACCCCCCCCTGAGCTGGTTCCAGGACTTAGGGTGGACCACTAATTGAACATAATTATTTTATTTATATATTTTGTCACCATACAGAATTAATGTAAAAACTACATATGTCATAACTTTTTATAATGGCAAACGTTTGGGCATTACATTATCAAAGTTAAATTATAAGTTCTTGACTTGACCACGACTATGTGACCCCCCCCTGGGCACCAAAGCTGGATCGTGACCCCCCCCTGGCGCCAAAGCTGGATCCGCCGTTGGTTATGCCTATCTGCTATGAGCAAGAAGTTATTAAGAATGAGTTTATAATATTTTTACCGAAGCAGCTACGACGTAGACTTATAAGCGTTGGCATTTCGACACTAGAATCGCGCTAGGCATAGGAATGATTTTTGAAATATTACAGTAAAAAGATTAATTTGGTCCAGCTATTTCACATGTGATTGATCACTGGCAATGATTTTTCACTGTATTATTTTGTTTAATTTGAAATATGCAAAGAGTAGTGCTCTTAATAGATCTATGTAAGATAAAAAATATATATTATTTTGAAACTATTCACAGAACACAATAATAATAAGGTGTAGATTATTACGTATATAGAGAAAGTTAGATGTTTAAATAGAAAAGATATAAAAAAGTTGAAAGACGAGGTAGTGAAGGAGCTTACAAAATTCAAAAACATTATATTCTAATATTTAAATAGTGTCACTATTTAACAAGGAATGTATAAGTATCTGGCCTTTTTAGATGTAAAACTGCACTTGACAGATAATGATATTACATCCCATACATCAGCCAATCATAGACCTTCATTGAAAATGATCATGTTTTCAGCCTCTGATTGGTTGAACCTTGAAATATAAGTTATTTAGCCTAGCCGTGTGTAAACACTACATATTGCTCATAATACATAACCAAACAGAAACCGTAATCAAAGGTCGAAGAACCTTAAAAAAAAATTACTTGTTTTTATACTAATTATTTTTTTCAAGATCTTTCGGTTTGAAAACGTATACAGAATCGTCGAGCCAGTAATATGCTTGTGAGAAATCTCCTTCGCAGAGATACGGCGCTCGAGTCCAGGAAACCAGTTCGAATCCGGCTTCCTCTGTCATGAATTGGACGAAAGCTGACGCCTGTTCTTCGAATCCGAAACCTTGGATCGGAAGACGCTCTTCAGGTTTGTGATCGGAGGTCACTGAAACAAAAGACGGTAAGGTTAATTTCAAGCATAGATTTTTGTCATAGACTTTGATTTTTTTTAATCAAAAAATACGAGTAAAGTTCAGATTTTTCTTGTAGTATAGTAGCTCTGCCTTCCTTGCTGTGGGTCGTGGTTTCGAGTCTGTTGTATGATCGTCATTTGTTTCAAATGGCTCTAAAACCATCTGTAGTTTCACTGTAAAATAGCTCAAAATACCTTCAACATAAGGCTTGTAAGGCAGTACAAGAGCCAGCATCAGAACGCCCCCGGGGCCGATTGCGCCGCGAGCTTGCTTCAGCATCGTCTTCGGCTTGCTGCAGCGGTCGAGTAGATTCAGCATACACACGCATTCGAACTGCTGGCCGTCCCACCAGTTGTCAGTGTCCAAAAGCCTTTAAAACAGAGGGAAAATGCAAAATAAATTTTTGGCATACAAGGTGTTTACGAAGCGTTGAACCTACAGGCATTAGTTCAAACAGGAAAAGGAAAAAGTCTATAAAATATTTAAAAATTTACCATTTCAAAAATTATGTTTATACTATGTCTATGTAGGACAGACAAAAATGGCGCAACATTGTCAGAAACAAAATAATGACTGGAGGTGGTCACGACCCTCAGACATGAGGAACACGAGTGGAGGAGGAAGTCTATGTCAGCAATAAACATAATTTTTGAAATGGTAACCTTTAGCGAAGGAACTTACACCGACCTGATCCACTGAAAATACGAGAGGTAGACTTACGCATAGCCCTTCCTGGATAACGCCTTTCTCATGCTGCCCGATATCTCTGTAGCATACTTTGCTGTGTACAGTTTAGAGAATCTTCTGCTGACTTCGCCGTCTCCAGCGCCGACGTCGACCAACGCGCCGGAGCCATCGCGCGCTGACCGCGGCGCCGAGTTTAACAACTGACGCGTTTGGTTCTCAGACAGAACAAACATAGACCCTCGCCCGAGCCAACTGAAACAAAACAACGTACTGCTAAAACACTAATGATTACAGAACTGGTTAGCGCCATCGATTGAGCTAGAAAGTCGCAACGATTATAGCTTGTATAACATCTCAATTAGAGCGAACAATTTCAAAACAAAGTGGCCGATAGCTATCCATGCAGTTCTTTATTGCCTTCCAGCGCTATTTCAATGCACCCATTAATCTTATCCAAGTTAATTGTCGAAATAACTAAGTTGGCTCGTTGTTGCAACCTTCTAATTTAAACGTAAACTTCCTTGAAAGCGGCGGGTCGCGACGTAGCTGAGCAACAATAGCGCAATTATCCACTACTGTTGGTCGTAAGGTGGTGGTTGTTCCTATGGAGGATTGCGTCGGGCTGCAATTACCAAGGATAAAGTACAAAGCGGGCTGTGGGCTGCGGGCAGTGCGGCGTCTGGCGGGCTCATTGCGGGCAAATTGTACGCCGGAGGGAGCCCCGCCCGCGCCTCGACGTCTTCATCGCGCCCCGGGGACCGGCGAAAGTGGATAATGAGAAGTAAATCCAGCTCTCATTAGCTGAGAGCGAGCGTCGCACCGATCGATACGAATTCGTCTTCGCACAGGTAAAGGGATAATCGTCGCGAGGCCCGAGCTCTGTTATTAGCCGTAGTACCATATATCACGCGCGGCATTATCCGCGGCCCCCGGCGTCCGCGCCGCAATTACTGCAGCGAGCGGTGCAGCTCGTACAATACCCTATCTAGCCAGGCTCGGTTCAAAGTGCTCAATTACGAAAAGGTATAGGAAAGTTTTCCGCACTTCCTTTTCGGGTCGTCGAATGGGCGCGATGGTTTATTGGTTGTGGTTATGAGGATCATTGTGCGACACACGTGTCGTTATCGAGTGCGGACATAGTGCGGGTGTCTGGGCGATGTTCGCAGCTCGTTTGCGGACGGAGCGGTACGGATTGATTGCTTTATTGTCCCGTCGTCGGCGGCGGTGCGGTGGTGGCGAGCGGCGGCGACGCGCGATACATGTTACATGAACCGGCCGCAACTAATGAGCACCGACACCGCGTAATTGTCACCAAGAGCAGTGTAAACTCGCCATTCCAACTCATCAGATGAACTACGATTGAATCACACAAAAACAACTTGAAAATATGACGTCAGCGAGCTGCGAGAGTAGTATTTATTACTGATTGAGTGACTGATTTATTATAACCATAATATGAATGAGTTTCGTTCGGAGAGCTTCTTTAGTTACCCTCGTAAAAAGTAACAAAAGGATTCTGTTAAAGCGTTCCGGTTTCTTTAAGGGGATTCGATGGCACAGAAAGAGAACTTAGTCGAAGGCGTAATATGATGGTATCGGAAACCTCAACATGAAGCGATGATCCAATCGCACTAAAAATCGTGAGGCAAAGGCTGATGTCTAAATCGTGTAGAGCAGTAGGTGGATAGGCGCGAGTGCAGAGTATCTATTTCAATAGAGCGCGGTGGCATGCAACAAGGAATCCGATGCGGTTATCGACGGCGGAGGTGAGAGATGTGTCGCCGGCCGGGCGTCGGGCGCCGGGCGCCGGGGGGGTCGGCAGGGCTCGTATCGCGATTGCATCGGAGAGCAAACAAGCGGGCGGGGTGTCGCGGTGGCCCCCGCCGCTCAAATCATATTACCCCCGGCCTCACACTCGCTCCAGCTCCACACGTCATTTGAGTGTGCGTCGCTATGGCGACGGCCCGGGCTGTGCATGATATTAGTCCGCGTACGGCTCATCTCCGGTCGTTTAAACTTAACGCGCCGCCTCGCGCGGGAAATTAAAACCAGCTCCGGACCGGAAGGTGCGATCTACCCTCGCTCGCGTGCACGCCGCGCGCGCGCCCGCTCGGCCCATCCGCCCCGCGGCACTCACACACCCGAATCTAACTGTCACACCGCCTATGCAAATATAACATGGCACATTTTATTAAAACATACTTAAAAGACATGTAATACAAGTACCTATAACCTCATTCAAATAAATGAATAAGTAAGACTTACATAACCTATTAAAGGAGATTACAAAACAAAAGTAATGTTAGATGATAATAATTACTATATATGTATTTAGTACTACCTACTTACCTAAATATTCTGACAGATAAAACCTACACTTGGAAATTTACCTGTGTTTTCATATCATCATTTTATTAATATAATTATTTCCTTGTGAACGAATTTTATAACATCATCAAAAAACCCATTAATATAGGTAGGTGCGTCATTTCGTATTCATGCCGAGGAGCTAAACGTTATTTACTGCGTATAAACACACTACAGATATGTACACATTAAACACGGTGGCACAGATAGGAAGAGCTCCACCCCATGTATGTAGATACCTACACATTTGCTTTACTCAAAGACATTGTCGCTTTCAGGCACCTCATTAGAGAGCGTCCCATGTGAGCCTACCCACCCCCATCTCCCCACTCCATCGCTACACCCCACACGCACACATTCACGGAGGATGGAGACGAGAGCAATTCTTTCTCTGCGCTCGCAAACTTGGATGGATAATTACACTTAGATAAGAACTCGTAGCTCCTTATGTATTATACGATTTTCATACGGTAAGATATAGACAAAGACGTTTGAAAGTTAAAGAGAGACGAGAACATGGAAACAAACGAGCTCCGAACTGTCTCTGGAGATCGGAAAGCGAACGTCTTTGAATAATGGTTAAGCAGTATGATTATGTATTGATTGCTCGACTGTGGCTTGCGTTGCGGTCCAGACGGTGCCAGGTAGAGTTGAGGGGTTGTTTAATGTTGCCGTGAAATCTGGAAGTTCCTGGCTGGTTATTAGAGTGCAATAAAAATCAAGTAGTATAGACACAATCGATTGCCGAAGCGCTACGCGGTGTCATAACCCCGAACAGCACTCAAGCTGCAATAAACTATAAAAAAGTGGATAGTAAAATGTATAAACAATGAGAGCACGGCTAAAACGTTTTAGTGTTAAGAGTGGGCCCATAAACTGTTGACACGCACCCGTAAAATATTAACGATACCTTCAAGAAAAATGACGACTATCAATGTAGGTACCGATTTTCGGTCGCGCGAGGACGCGCTACAAATAATGGCAGCGCCGAATTTATACGCGGACCCGAATTGCCCCGATTGAATATTTTACCAGGCCACGAATGCGTCCGGCGATATTTTTCTATTTCGCCACCCATTTTTACTATCAATTGCTTCGTTTCCGCTTTAATATTATTCGTACGACGACTGCCTGTTGTGTCTAGCTCGCTTTAACACGCTATATAATTCAACATCAAGCCAATTTCTTACTGTTATTTGATAGCATCTATTTCTTGTTTTTTTATATTCAATTCTGAAAAGAATTACTAGGTAGCTATGTTAGTTTTTGTCAGGCGTTTGGATGATACCTATAGATGGATGAAATAGGGATAGCAACAAAGTGTTTTAGTTTTGAGGATGATGGGACGTTAAACATATAGACCAGGCTCGATAGGTTTTAAAAACAAAGAAATTAATAGCAGGATGAAACCCATTAGAAAAGGTAGAGAATATTATAAAAACATAAGGAAAAATAATTTACGGGCGATCTGAGTTCGGGAAGGGGGTGGGGGTGGGCTTTTAAGGGTAAAAAACGCTTTTTCTCGATTTCCGGCAAAACTAAAAGTCCTATGGAAAAAAGTCAAATGGCAAAGTTGTAGGTAATTAAAAGATCTAAAACTTTTGCATACACACTTTTTTCACATAACCTCAAGATGTATGTGAAAAATTCAAAAAACCAAGTTTTTGGTTTTTTATTAATATCTTTTACAAACAATTATATTTTTTCACTAAATTTGGTGAAAACTTACCTCTTTATGTTCCAAATACGCTGTAATTTATTCGATTAGAAATATATATTTTTTTCACCTTATTTTGATAAAATATCGAAAAAATATCCTTATTTTCAATCGAAAATTCATCCGTCAAAATATCAGCTTTCTTCAAAAAGTTGATATGTTTTCTGTTCGTTGAAATATCTTCTTTTCGATAGTGAAAAAAAATATATATGTTACCATAGAAAATCTTCTCAGAAAATGCAAAAAAAAAAGTTAGTGAAAAAAAAAATTGTGGGATAAAACCCATTAGAAAAGGAAGAGAATATTATAAAAATATAAGGAAAAATAATTTACGGGCGATCTGAGTTCAGGAAGGGGGTGGGGGTGGTCTTTTAAGGGTAAAAAACGTTTTTTCTCGATTTCCGGCAAAACTAAAAGTCCTATGGAAAAAAGTGAAATGGCAAAATTGTAGGTAATTAAAAGATCTAAACCTTTTATATGCACACTTTTTTCACATAACCTCAAGACGTATGTGAAAAATTCAAAAAACCAAGTTTTTGATTTTTTATTAATATCTTTTAAAAATCTGATTTTATATAAATAAAAATGTAACTAATCAAATAAACTACAGCGTATTTGGGACGTAAAGAGGTGAGTATTCACCAAATTTCTTGAAAAAATCCCAAAACTTGGTTTTTTGAATTTTTCACATCAATTTTGAGGTTATGTGAAAAAAGTGTGCATACAAAAGGTTTAGATCTTTTAATTACCTACAATTTTGCCATTTGACTTTTTTTCATAGGACTTTTAGTTTTGCCGGAAATCGAGAAAAAGCGTTTTTTACCCTTAAAAGCCCACCCCCACCCCCTTCCCGAACTCAGATCACCCGTAAATTATTTTTCCTTATGTTTTTATAATATTCTCCTCCTTTTCTAATGGGTTTCACCCCACTATTTTTTTTTTCACTAACTTTTTTTTTGCATTTTCTGAGAAGATTTTCTATGGTAACATATATATTTTTTTTCACTATCAAAAAGAAGATATTTCAACGAACAGAAAACATACCAACTTTTTGAAGAAAGCTGATATTTTGACGGATGGATTTTCGATTGAAAATAAGGATATTTTTTCGATATTTTATCAAAATAAGGTGAAAAAAATATATATTTCTAATCGAATAAATTACAGCGTATTTGGAACATAAAGAGGTAAGTTTTCACCAAATTTAGTGAAAAAATATAATTGTTTGTAAAAGATATTAATAAAAAACCAAAAACTTGGTTTTTCGAATTTTTCACATACATCTTGAGGTTATGTGAAAAAAGTGTGTATGCAAAAGTTTTAGATCTTTTAATTACCTACAACTTTGCCATTTGACTTTTTTCCATAGGACTTTTAGTTTTGCCAGAAATCGAGAAAAACCGTTTTTTACCCTTAAAAGCTCACCCCCATCCCTTTCCCGAACTCAGATCGCCCGTAAATTATTTTTCCTTATGTTTTTATAATATTCTCTTCCTTTTCTAATGGGTTTCATCCTGCTATTAATTTCTTTATCTTTTTGTCATTTTTCAAGCTATCTACCCCGGACTAATACGGGAAGATGCACGTAATACAGGGTGTTTGGAAGGGAGCTGTACATACGCCTAGGGTAGAAACTAGGGATAGTCTGCTACCTACCCCCGCCCATTATATTGACCTTGGCCTCAAGGTTTTTTTTTAATTTATTATTATTTTTTATTTGACTTTTTTATGATTTTTTGACTAAAACTACCTGTAGCTCAAAATCTATCCATGGGACCGGTCGGCTAATGGTCTTGTTTTAATCGTTAGAGTCTTAGGGTCCTGCAAAAAATTATTTTACACCAGAAAATTGTGGAGAAGAAAAGTTATGGGGCCTGAAGTACCGTAGTAAGGTAAAGAAATAATTTTAAGGGCAACTTTCTATGGGGTTTAAAAAAAAACTAACAGGGTTGGAGTTCTTCTGATTTTTTTAAAACATCCTCAGTCCATGCCCTTTCTAACGATATGCTAAAAGTGTATTTATCACTTTTAGTTTTAAAGTTATTAATTAATTTCCGCAACTAGGGCACTTCAAGCAAAAATTTCAACTAATGAAAATTAAATGTGTTCGATCGTAAAAGGATGGCAAATGAAACAAAAAATTTGGTAATGACTAATGTCATTAAATTACAAATTTTAATTAATTACTAATTTTAATTAATTACAAATTTTGTTCAAATTGATGACCATTGACCTGTAAACATGCTCGGCACCTCTTCCTCATCTCCACGGTCACCGTTCTAAGCAGCAGTTCCTCGCGCATTGTATCGAATGCGGCGTGGATCCTGTTAATTAGAACCTCCCTTGTTGGTACTTCTTCTGCGTACACCAACTCTTTCGCCCTTCCCCAGACGTAGAAGTCGAGTGGGGTAAGGTCAGGCGACCTTGGGGGCCAAAAATTTTTAATTAATTAAAATTAGTAATTAATTAAAATTTGTAATTTAATGACATTAGTCATTACCAAATTTTTTGTTTCATTTGCCATCCTTTTACGATCGAACACATTTAATTTTCATTAGTTGAAATTTTTGCTTGAAGTGCCCTAGTTGCGGAAATTAATTAATAACTTTAAAACTAAAAGTGATAAATACACTTTTAGCATATCGTTAGAAAGGGCATGGACTGAGGATGTTTTAAAAAAATCAGAAGAACTCCAACCCTGTTAGTTTTTTTTTAAACCCCATAGAAAGTTGCCCTTAAAATTATTTCTTTACCTTACTACGGTACTTCAGGCCCCATAACTTTTCTTCTCCACAATTTTCTGGTGTAAAATAATTTTTTGCAGGACCCTAAGACTCTAACGATTAAAACAAGACCATTAGCCGACCGGTCCCATGGATAGATTTTGAGCTACAGGTAGTTTTAGTCAAAAAATCATAAAAAAGTCAAATAAAAAATAATAATAAATTAAAAAAAAACCTTGAGGCCAAGGTCAATATAATGGGCGGGGGTAGGTAGCAGACTATCCCTAGTTTCTACCCTAGGCGTATGTACAGCTCCCTTCCAAACACCCTGTATAACGAAGTGCAAATCATTGTTGGCGTTTCGGAAACACAATAACCTCTAAAGGTGGTAAAAGGCGTGGGTTCAATTTGAATCCCAGCCATGGTTTAAAATAACTTCTCGGAGGCGAATGGTTTATTGCTTATTGAGCAGCGCTGACGAGACGCGCCTCCGACGATAAAACATGCGCAGAGTGGAATCTCACTCAATATCGCAATATACACGGAGACATTGAAATTATCGCTCGGTGGGAGGCGCGCTGGACGAGGTGGACTAAAGCACAATAAGAAGAAGTTAGTTTAAAACAATGCGCATTGTCGCGGTGTCTGTGCGTGCGGCGCGGACGCGGCGCGGCGGCGCGGGCGACGAGCGGCGCGCGCCCGCCTGCGCCATTGGACGCCGCGCAGTGGGCGGGGCGAGCGACTAACTGCGCACACGCAAATAGCGCACCCGCACACAAATTAAAACAATAAAATGAAAGTACTAAAACAAAGTAAGTACCGAAGAGTATCCACTATCGAAAGGCTTAATGGCCGAGTGGAGGCGTTGGCGTCATCTCGATTTATTGAGGCACTTCATTCTGCTGTGGACCGATCGACTGATTAAATTAGTTATGCGGATCTGGTAGACAAGTACAAACATAACTGGTTAAATAGTTTCTTCACTTAAGCAAAGCACACGTAACAGTAACGGCTCATCCCTGAATCGAGAGTTGAATTATCAAAAAGTTCTGCTATGAGTCTAACTCGAAATGTGTTTCACTAGTACAAACTACGTTTCAGAGCGCACAGCTCTACATCGTAGAGAGCAAAGTTCCAAAGTTTTAACTAGCATATTTTATCATGTCTGAAGCATGCACTCGGTCGCAACGCGTAACAAATAGTTGAGGATTCTATTAGGATCGGTCTTGCGAATTTAGAGGTTTCTCGAAGGCATGAAATGAGGAAAATGCTCGTGCGATACCGTGGTACGGGTAACGAATGTAGTCTCATTTACTAATGTGTCACATGCAGGCGGCGTTGTTTCACTGCCGGAGGGGAAGCGCTTTCAACGGGGTGGGGGAGGGGGGAAACTAGAGATGACCAATCGTAGCGCCACCACCCGTCTTGGACGCTGCAACGTTAATTATTACGGTGCACGGAGCCATGCTCGTATGGATCAGATCTTGTCTGGATAGTATAGTAAATAATTTTCATAAAAAAAGTCTTGAACTTATAATTTGGTTGCCCGTTATTTGCATACGAATATGATACCTACTTTTGTATTGAAAAGACTATTTTATCTAATTTGCACCAACCAAAAGTATGCATTGGATAAATCCAACCAAAAGCTTTATATCATGTGCTTTGTAACGATTTTAATTTGATTATGGAAATCTTCTGTACTGAGTAAACAGAGACTTTCCTCATAACATACCCGGCTCCATAATCCGCGTCGTGGATGGAAACAAACAGAGATGCGAGCGCGTGATTGTGAAGAGAAGCGTGATTACAGGCACGGTAGTTAGCGCAGGCTTCATTAGCGCCGCGGGCTCGGAGCTGGCGCGGCCTCGGGGGAGCTCATCTCATCTCGAGGATGCATGCAGCTGCGCGCGCAAACAAATTAAAACGTAAGACGCGCCCTAATCAATAGCCGACTTCGCCGCGAAGCCGAATTAACTTGGTCGAATGAAAAAATGAACAAAATTATATTCGCGCTTCACCTCAACCCCCCGTGCGGGCGCGGCCGGAGGAAATTGCTTTTCTTTCAGTGGGCGCACACACTCCCCGCGCCGCGCCTGCCTCGCCGCGACGTGAGCGCGCGCGAGAGGGTTAGCGCCGCCGACACACACAATATTATAATTTACGTTTCCTCGTATATCGAGGTGTAAGTAGGTGCTTTACCTGGGCGTTTCGCGCCCGCTCAGCCCTCGGCTCACGCTAAATCTGAGCTTTATACGTTCACTTGACGCGACGAGAGCGATATTAGTTTCGAGTCGACTCCAACCCTGCTACAATATTTATTAACGCTCCACTAGCTTCATATGCCAGAGTACTTACGCTTTTTCATTTCCGTCCTTAAAAGCGTCTCGAGTACCAACAGGTAATGCGGATCGGGAAGAGAATAAACCCAACTATGTATTTACTTCCACAAACACGGTCATAACTTCAATGTTTGCCGACGAGCGTTTTGATCGTAACGTGTGGTGGGTGGGAGCTGCGGAGCGGTGCGAACACTGTGAACGTAATTCTGAGAAATCTCATTACAAGTAACATGATGAAATGTGATAGGTAATGAAAAGATGCTCGCCTGAAATAGCCGAGCTCCCACACCTATATCATAAGTTCTTCCACTTCAGTTATATCACGTTATGTTTTAAGGACTAATTAGGAGTAGTCGAGTGGAAAGCTTACATAAGGGTCGGACGAGTTAGGTACTGAAAGAGTCGGGGGTTTCATTAACGGATATCGCGAGCTCTAATCTGGACGCCAGCCGCCCGCCCAATTAACGCGTGGGCGATGAGATGGCCGGGCGGGCGGGCTCACCGGCCAATGGCGGCCGCGCGGGGATTAATTAAGTAACTTCCCGTCTGCACCCCGCGCCCCCCCCCTACCCCCGTGCACCTCACACCCGCAACGGATTCTGCGGACACGCCCGGAAAACTAACCACCTAATGAGGGGAGATGACCTCACGTGCTTGTGTGCTTTGTCTATTCAACGTATGTGCAAACTACGTTCATTTGTGTGCAGGCGCTGGCCTTTTGTGTGTCCGTTATGTAAGCGGCGCGACGTACTCGCATTATCTACACGACGCCGTAGCTTAGCTCTCGTGTAACTACGTTGCGGGGAAATAGAAAATTGTTGTTGAAATCCAACGTCCTCTAACAAGGGAACAGTATGTCGCCATCGGCGTGTTTAGGATTAGTCGGATGCTCCTATTACGTTTTATAGCAAGTGTTCTTGTTATACTGCGGTCGTTACTTTAAATTTGAAAAGGCATCAATTACAGGCTGCTCAGGTATTCATGCGGCATGGGCACGAACCTCTATCACGTGGTGGTTGTATTTCCTAAACAAGGTTCATTAATGCGCGTTGCGTACAGACTTTATGTGCGGTAGTATACGGGTCGTACGGTGTACATTAAAAACGGTGTCTTCTCACGGTACGTGCGAGAAGACAAGTCAATTAAACAACGAGGCCGTACGTCGGAAGCTCAAGACAGATGGCTTGTTTGTATGTACTTCTACACTCGTAAGTCAACATCGTCATCTTTGGCTTACAATATGCAGTGCCCAGACTATAGAAAGTTAAGAAGATAAGGCGATCACAAAGTCATAGATTGAAACAGCATAACACAGGGGTTCTAGCACAAACAAGTTTTCCAGTGACACGTACATTTTTACACTCAAGAATCCTCAACATTTCACTAGAAACATTACAAATACGCTTAACGTGGGTAAGTATACATTTAAATATGTAGCAGACTTCATAAATAAGTTAGCAGCAATGAAACTTTTATGGGCTATATTCTTTATCTTATTTTGAATTTCATCATTTCGTCTGCATAGCCGGATTTAAGTGTTAAGTCGGCTTATGTCTTCCTTTCGATATTTCTTTTTAGTTTTACTTTACATAGTGATATGTTTGAACAAATATGATGGCTGAGATTATAGACAAAAAAAACAACCCTCTCATGATGACAAAATCAATCATTTATGCAATAATTTTATTGTCCGAGATAATTTTAATGTACATATTAAACAATGATTTGAAAAATATAGTACTATTTTATTCAGAAGACGAATGTAGAAGTGAAACATTTACATAATCAATAGCTAAAATTAAATATCTCAATAATAGTTTCGAAGCGAAATCGGAACAATAAACAAAACATTGCTCAGTTTTAATGCTTCGAACCCGATTAATGTTAGCACTTAAGAAAGTAGCCGCAAGATTAGTAATACTTCCGCCTAAAGGAGGATGTAGTGTAGTGGTATAATCGAAGGCACGGGGTTGTGGGGGTGCCAAAATAACTAATAGTTTTCGCGGGGGCGTGTTAGCATTTTTCTTCTGGCGGTGACGGCTGGAGGGAGGGGGAGGGGGAATAACTCTCCTTGAGGAATTGCTACGCGGATCATTTATACTTCATCGACTTAGTTAATAATGGAGTCGAGTATAATTATAGTTATTTATCGTTTGTATTTTCAGGAAATGAAGGACTTGAAAAGCCTTGATGTTTTGATATGATCATTCAATATGCTTTTTGGTTTGGTTTGGTCTGGTTTGGTTTGCAGGTTCTAAATTTATTTCCAAATAAGACTGTGGCACAAAAGTTAAAAATCGCTCTTTTTAGTGTAGCATAAATAAAGTGGTACTAGTTTATCAGGTACTTTACTCCATCGGTGGGCTAACTGATAATCGGAATATATTCAAACGACGACAAAATACCCGTTTAGTTCACACGTAAAACGATAAAAAACTGCTCAAAATTTCACATCAACATCAACCGAACATGACTTTATAGCGCCGATAAACTCTTTCCAGTAGATATTCGAGATCGTGGATAAAAACATCACGTTTATGGAAAATAGTGACGCATTTAAGGCTGTAGCGAGGTGCGTAGTGCGTAAGAGGCCCATTTACTTCGCGGGGTTGGCGGAGCAAACTAAAACTCAATTCTTTCTACTAGGGATGTGTTACTCGTATTCCACTCCGAAATTGGAAACAACTCAGATAAATTCATTTTAATGGTCTTCCGGTTAGCTAGGATGCATGAGCAAATAAATTGGAACATATCGATCCAATGAAGAGCTTTGGGAGCAACATGCATGCTTTGGTACTAAGGGTACAGCGGTACATATTCTTCTTAGATTTTCAGCAACTAACAGAAAAGGAAAAACCTCTCTTTTTTCGCTCTTCTCAGTTTGTATAACTTTCTCAGTCGCATGGTTTCTATTCATTGAAATACTTTTAATAAATGATTTTAAATTTTGATGACGAAAAAATTTTGATGAAAAACGTTTTTCGGTCTGAATTGACCGAATTTGGATCCGATATCCACATCACAACCCTAGTTCCCATCTACATCTGTTTTACGTTCCAATGGATTGCTGCATGCAAATAGACCCACGTTATTGTTCCTTTGATGGGATGGTAGGAGCGTTTTTAGAACTTTATTTACCAACTTTACAACTATGTTAGAAGGAAATCTTTTGTGTCCTATTCCAGGATTTTGTATACTAAAGTCATGTTCTAGTCGATAGCTAACTGGTATCTTATTATCGCAACTATTGAACAAATGTTTACAGAAAGGACTTTATTATTGTACACATAAAATAGTTTTTATAAATGCAATTTTCAGAAGAAAACCTACGTGAATTTAAATTAGTTTTTGAATCAATACCTGAACACTACTGAATATATTCAGTGAAGATTTTGTTTGACCTATTTCTCGCTTACTGAAAAACAAGACTGAATGATTTCCACTCAGGTTTTTCACTTGTTCAGTTCGTTCAACTTTACAAATCAAAAAATCTCAAAGTAGGGCACACTAACAAATGATTTCCGTAGTTTACATAACAGAAATAGATCCCATCGAATCGTTTACATTAACGCGAGTCATCCTGAAACATCGTGTATAGACAAGGGAGTGTCCGCGCCACTCCTTCACGGTGATTAATTGCACGCCCCTAGCCGGGAAAATCACAACCCTTTCGCTTTCTTAATTACCACGCCTCGCTTCAGCGACGCCACACCATTGGCTAGAAAACACGCTACTGCGTCGTCCCGCGTTTTAATTGGTCGCTTGTAATTAACGCTCTGTAATCACCAACGGCTCGGCGCGAGGGGACGACGTTCCTAATTTGAATTTTTAATTACTGCGAAGGCAGGCGACCGAGGCGTCGGATTGGTCGATTTCCATCGCTTTTACATAGACAATGCCCATTGTCTTTGCGCATTTTCTTTTACCACGCCTTTATTTATTCTGTATGTAATACGAGACCTTTATAAAATAAATTATCATGAGGGATTTGCATTTAAATCGGCCCTCGTGAAATACGTACCTATAAAGTATTGCCACTCGTACGAAAGCTAATCGTATAAAGAATATGCACGAGAGCATTTCCCGCATTTCCTGCTGCATTACTACTTATAGCAACGAGTAGGTGGGTATATCTGCGCCGAGAGCACGAGCGCTCGGTGCATGCCGAATTAGCTCATTACTGGAGCCAGCGCCTTCGTCGAGTTTCCCGAGATTTATCCTTCCACTCTCCGTATTCCAAATTTGAATAAGACCATTAGCCGCCGAGTATTCAACGTTCGGAATTTGGATTGGACAATTACGCTTAATTCCAATTTCGAATTCTATTTATTCAAATTCATAGTACCCACCAAACGGCGCCAGTTTGAGGACTCAATCGAGATTATTAGACTGAGAATCGAAGTCTGAGATAAAATTGATCGTGCCAGTGATAAGTAATTCAAGATAGATTGGCATTGATATCGCAAAAATCATTGATCAATCTGAATGCGGTGGAGCTAAGCCTTTAAATGCAGAAGAGGCAATACTTTGTTAGAAGGTGATGGAATACCATCAAAGAGGTGAAATCCAAGATTGATTGGCACAGAAAGATTCATCATTCAAATTAAATTCAAAGAAGGTAGAAGCGCAGATTTCCCTTGACTAAATAGTAGTTAGTACGTAATGGTGTCTGGGAAGGAGCAATTCATCGATGAGATAGGTGATAAAGTATCTCTAAAGAGGTGTTTATGCGCGGGCGCGGGAGTCGAGAGACGTTGAGTGACACGACCAGCCACGCTTCCCCTTAATAAGGTAAATGAGATGCGGCGAGCGCCGCGGACTGGAACACCGGCCATGTCTTTTCATACTGACCGCCAGACTTTTAGCACGATTTGCCATTACAAAGTGTACGTCAAACTTAAAAAATAGTATTGTGTGACTTGCAATCGACTACTATAACTAATAACTATTGCATGACCTATTTCTTGAAGACTTGTCAAAGAGGTAAAAAGATTTTTGAACGATTACCAAACATGATGAGCAGAGATTGAAGAAAACACTCGTTTGTAATAAGATACATCGTAGACCGCATCGTCACTTAACATCAGGTGAGATCGAAAGCTTGCCTATAACTTGTAAATAAAAAAAAAAGATGTTTGATGAACTTACTTCAGGTTTTGTACTTTAGGTACCTTACATTACAATACACGTAAGCTAGCGTGGTCCAATCCCAATCGCCCTGCAAGTTGGTTTGGAGATCGAAAGGTTGGTAGAGACGTTTAAATTAGCAACTTTGCTGAGCATTGAGCTAGTCTAACAAACGCCTTGTTACCGAAAGGATTTATCCTAAACGAGCAGATTTTACCATAATATTGCAATATTGCCATATGTATAGGTTACAGTATTTATTTAGCAATTAGCTATCAATGTAGGTCTGTTGTACTAGAGTTCAATTTTCCACTCTTGAAATTACTTTTCAGTTTTATTTGTTATGCAAACATGTCAATCAATTATTTTATAGCTGAGTCTAACTGGCGTTATTTAACGTAGCTTCAACCTGAAACATGAGAGTTGATGATTTTTTTAGACGTTCTCTGATTTTAAGGTGTAACTTCTCTGAGATCAATGGCCGTGTATGGTTTAGAAAATACTAGCTTAGTTACTTAGGAGTCATATTGCTATTACTAATTACTATACACTACTACTTTACACATTTGTAGTGATATACGCGTAGCCCATACGTCCCCATACACTATGTTATCATTAAATTACCATGTTCAATTTTCTTTATCTGCTGTTATTATTTAACGGATGGAAGTGTTTGCATAATATGTAGTATATCTTTCACCAACATCTTTATCATTAGAATGCAATGATGCGCGACAAGTTATTTAAAATCTCGTCAGCGTCTATTTTGAATTACGAAAAAGGTGAGTATTTTTTCCCCAATTAAAGCCGTTCCGAGTTTTTTATTAGTTTTTACTTCAGTGCTGTTTTTGCCCGGGGCACGGGTCAACCGGGCTGAGACAATGCGCAGGCGACGACGGCGACGGCTCGTGTAGTACAAGCTCTAACTTTACAAATGTATAGATACTGAGAATTTTGTATTGTGAACTTTCTGTTGCTCGATTTTTTTTTAAAACGAGGAAAAAATAGTATTATTAAGAGTAGGTCCTATGTCGAGATGCCATTTTAAGAGTTTGTTAAAATGCCATGAAGGACTTTTCAAAATTAATTTTATGCATTCCTAGTTTTATCACAATGATATTTTCTATTTTATCAAGTGAATTAATTCCCACACACAAATCTTTATAAAATAATACGAGGTTAGTACATATTTTGTGCTAAAAGATGCATTAGCGACAGTACTTTTTTGTCCATAAATACTTGTATTCCATTTTCCGCATAAACGCATTCAATGTTTATTTAATCACCAAACGCATCATGTCACAGAATATTGATCTTTGCGTTCTTTAATGCCAGCAGATTAAATTTATGTAACTAAAATTAAAATTAAAAAAAGACGTGTGGCACTCGGGGACTGCCGCGGTAAAGCTATTGCATACCGTTTTTTGTTGGATTACGCATACGCAGTGTTAGGTTATTATCGTTCGGTTATTTCGTTACGGAATTTCTGGATTCGGTCTCCACGCTCAAGGCCCGCGATAGCTATTCAATAGCTTAAAAAAATTGTATCAAGTGACTATTTGTGTACCAGCAGCTTGCACTAGGCCGTGCGTCGTGCTTTTCGGTTTGTTCCGCGTGCCGGCTAACCATTCAGCGCTAATCGCTTCATTCAGCGGCCACCGAGCGCTTTTTCCTTCGTGGCCGATCGGTCATGCATTCCGGACGCTCGTGGACACTGCACTACTGTTATATCAAACGATATCGGTTCGATGTGGCGAATCAACGCGTGCCGATGTCCGCAAGCGCTGAAACGCTTAGTTACTATGGTATTTCTGCACTATTAAGTGCTATTCAGATTATGCAGGTAAGTAGAGGAAGGAAAAACAAGTGGCTGAGTAACTTTCATGAATAGATTCAGTTGACGATAAGAGTGAGTGGAAAAAGAAAACATGTTGTGCCGACTTTACTTAGCGTGGGATAAGGGTAGGGAGATGATGATGGAAGTCTTGTTCAGAACCAGAGCGGTAACAATAGACGCAAAACCGTGTTCTGCTGATTTTTCAGTAGGTATATTGTTTCTCATTACTCACTCATTAGAAAGAAAACCAGATTGATTTAGTAGATGACTAAATACCGATTAGGCTTTCGCTACCATTCTGCGTAGCAAATAACACGTAGGTCTGAACAAGACTGGACAAATGGATTTTTTTTTTATTTTATTTTATTAAAAAAACTTAGACCATTCACTATATTTTGACCGTATCATTTTCGTGCTAAATTGTTTTTTTTTAATTACCTCATTAGATAATAGAATAAAAGTGTTGATATGAACGCGTTGATATCTTTTGTATGTAAATTTTAAATCAATCTTTTTCCTAACTATATAGCTATATTAGCTATTTTAATTAGTTATTAAAATAATTCAATGTTTCACTTAAGTCAAACAGTGAATTATTTGATTGACTTAAGTCATAATGATTATTTATATTATACAATACATATTTATTTTCTCAGATTGATACCTTATTTGTGGGTTTCATGGATCGTTGGCAGAGAGCGCGTGAAACTATTCGCAGTCATCGCATTTTTTTTTTCTTATTACATAGTCAATGTACGTCAATACGACAAAAAGTGTTTCCCGTAACGAAAAATATTCTTCTTTTTTTTTTTATGTGGATTTGGAATATGATAGACAACATTGCCAGTGTTTATTAAGAAACTATTTAGTCAGTAAATCAAAATTTTAATTAATTTTAAAATCGTCAAATCAGCTGTCATTTGATATAATTTTTTGTTGAACAATAACAAAAGTAAAAGTCGGAATGCAAAATTCTTTGTTTTTAGGCAAAAATACATTAATGACAAGAGAATTAAATATTTAAGTACTTACTTATTTTTTTCTGAGAATTATATGATCATAACTTTATGTTTTTCTTGTTCTGGCAAGGTATTCAAGTATTTTAAAAAAATATAAAAAGTTTCGTAAAGCTGTATTATGAATTTGTAGATAAATAGAATTATACCTACTTGTGCAATAGCACTATCAACTCAAAACTTGTTTTTATAGAAATTCAGTACTATGAAGTATATTTTAAAAGTAATTTTCTCCCAAGAAAAATTATATTCATCTCCAACAAAAAACATAATTTTATTATTAATCGAAAACGTCGGAAAACTGGTTCGGTAACATTTCCACCGCAGAATATCAACAACTTGTCCACAAGAACAGATGTTTTGTTGAAATCTGTGCCGTGCTCCTGCTGTTTGTTTACCATTAGAGTAGTGGCTTTACGACCGTTTCTAGTGCGGGTTCGATTTTTTACAAAATGTTTGTGTTCCCAAAATACATAAAACAAAATATACAAGACGAAAATCTATGAAAATATGTGCTGGCTTTCATTATTAAAAAAAAAAATGGTAGCACTCCGGGAGTGCCGGCAGAAGTGAAAACTTCAATATTAACGTTGTGTTTTCACTTTTAAGTTTTCACTTCAAAAATATAACCACAGTCGTCATAATGACAATGACAATCACAATGACACAGACACATTCGCGCAAGCGCGAATGTGTTTTCACTTTTAAGTTTTCACTTCAAAAATATAACCACAGTCGTCATAATGACAATGACAATCACAATGACACAGACACATTCGCGCAAGCGCGAATGTGTCTGTGTCAGTGTGATTGTGTCATGTCGACACAACGACAATGACAATGACAATGACACATTCGCGCAAGCGCGAATGTGTCTGTGTTTTCACTTTTAAGTTTTCACTTCAAAAATATAACCACAGTCGTCATAATGACAATGACAATCACAATGACACAGACACATTCGCGCAAGCGCGAATGTGTCTGTGTCATTGTGATTGTGTCATGTCGTTGTGTCACATTCGCGCTTGCGCGAATGTGACGTGTGTGACGAAGACAACGAAGACACACTGACACAGACACATTCGCGCAAGCGCGAATGTGTCTGTGTCATTGTGATTGTGTCATGTCATTGACATTGACACAACGACGAAGACAACGAATGATGAACGTCACGTTCGATGAACGTCACGAGTCACGTGACCCTGACTGAGTTTTCACTTCAATAAGATGGAAGCGATACAGTTAAATACAAGTTAGGCGAAACGATTCGTACGATATAATAGCGTCTATCTGGTTATGCGCGCGCGGCGAGCGATACGTGTTTCCCGTGCGAGGGTGCTCAGAGCGTCTGTCGGCTGCCGGCGCGCGAGTGCCGCTCCTCGGTCCTCCGCCCCCGCGCTCCGCACCGCACCGCGTGTTGGCAGCGCCTTGTACGATGTCGCCACAACACTATTTAATTGTTTGAGTCATACGTCGCGTGACCGCAAGTGTGTTCTTTTGTCGTCTCTTGTTTTACGAGCAATGTATAAAAATTAAATAAGATCTTACGCTTTTTCGACGTCACGTGACCCTGACGCGAGTTTGAAAGTTTTTACCCACCCAGCGCCGCTAAAGAAGTTTTCACTTCAAAAATGTATTAGGAAATGCTTGGCTGTGTATGACCAAGGTAGTCAATGTTTAGAAATAAGTTAAATATGTATAAGCATTTATCAGATTTTTTCTGCTAAAAATGATGAAAAAAATTTCGTCTTTACATAGTACAATAAAGAATTTAGGAGAAAACGTGTGTGATAATAATATTTTAGTTTGTCGTACCTACCTACTTTGTTCTCTGTCTGACAGCATTTTATAGAGACGATAATTTCTACTTTCATCAAAAGTCTAAATAAAAGTAGTTCTTCACACTTATTCGATACTTTTTTATAGTAAGTATAGTTTTATAGTAGTTTTATAGTTTTTGTAGTAATTTTTGTTCTATCAGACGAGAACTATTAAAATATGTAAAAGTCGTACGCTTATTTAGCGCATGTCATTTCTGCTATAACCGCTAAGCTACCGTGAAATAAGAATCGCCCAACAATGCCTCGTCGCTGTTACGACACGTATGCATCTTAAATAATAGTTGTTATTTACCTATTATAGAGAAATTTATAGATTTTTCTAACCAACTTGAATATTTTTATATTGTTTTTTTACATGTTAGGCGGTTTTTCCGAAAATTATTAAACAATTTTGATGATTCTTTTTGACTTCTTAGGATTGTGCATTTTAGTAATACTTGTCGATGACGATTGAAGTTAGTTTTTTCATTATTGTAAAAAAAGTTTATTATTTTTAGCAATCGTCATTAAGTCTGGTATGAATTTGTATTTAATAAGTCAGGTAAGGTACCGTACGTTTTCTAATATTGTACCTAGACAGCGATATGTAGGTTATCTCATTTATTAATTTAACAAGTTTAGGAATCTTTAGAACTGCTATCAGAAATAATGAGATAAACCTTACGCAACTGGATTACTTTCAAAGACGCGGCGTTCCCCGCACTGTCAAGTAAATCATGAAATTAATATCCGACCATGAGCAGCGTAAGCAATTTGCGATCTTTAAGATAATGTGAAAGAATTCACAGGAGGTGCGACGTCGGGCGAGCTGACGGGGTCATGCATCGGACGGACAGTGACATGGTCGGCGGCTGCGGCTGCGGCGCGGCGTGCTCGCGAGCTATGCACGCACAGCAGCCTCGCTCGTGTAACGTACGTAACCCAAGACGTGCACATGCGCACCGCACAACTCCAACGCGCCCGCGCCATAACATAATTAAAAATGATTTAAGGCATTCGCTCCGGCTGCTTTGTTTCGCGCATTATGTTTCACTTGTTCGCGGGCACCACCATTTTTAACGCGCCCACTCTTAATTCTGTCACAGCTTTTTTATAACCTTTTGTACTTATTAATTCCCTTTCGGCTCCGGTAGCGCTACGCTTCTCGGAAAGCGATTTTGACGTGACATTTCTTTGGGTCGCGGCCGTGTCCCTGCGTTAATGAAGCGTCGGATTTCGGCGCCGCCAATTTAATAAAGGATTTCTGAATAGGACTAATCAGACGAAGGTCAGGTCCAATTCCTTTGAAAGCTTATAATTAACAATTCTTGTGAGGATGCGTCATCCATCGGTAAATACGTTTATTTTTATATAGCGTACCTACATAACGAACGAAAGGTGTGTTGGTCAAACTTGTTCACAAATTCGTAGCTGTCATGTGTCAGTGGCCACAAATACTTCGCATAAGGGGTAATAAAACGGTGGCAAAGCTGGCGAACAATGGCAATTCGCCTCACGTTGGCAAGGAGTCATACAGTTACCAGTAAAACGTATTAAAAATGATTAACTCCGGCCTGTTGACGTGTTGTGTTCGGCTATCGAATTTCGGTACATACTTGGTAATTGTGCTCTCATATTCATGGATACCTCCGAAATGGCCGTACATTGTTAAATACTGCGATTTAATGCACTTTTCTGGTTTAGGCTCGTAAATGTCTGGCTGAATGTACTCTGATTTACGATGACCGTGGCATCAAGATCTAAAAGTTTAGACAAAGCGTAAGCAATTCTCACGATTTTTAAACCTAACTTAGTAAATTCTCGACCTGCAAACACAACTCAGGAATTTTCATCTGATTAAAACAAGATCTTAAGTTCTTTCATGGAGATAAAACTTGTTATAAAAAAAGTAGGTGTTCCCGATCTGGTTAGCTAATATTGTGTATTTGTGTGTTTGCGGTCGGCGACGCCATTGGCGGGCGATGTCGATCCATCATGACGACAATCTATCAAGCTATCTTCAGGACACGCGTGTCTTACATTAGGTACGAGTAATGTAGAAATCGATACCTTTTACATACTACATCCATGTACTTCATTTTAAAACAGAGACAATAAACTCGTCGAAATTGTCCGAACTGTGTTATAAGGTGTAAATATTAACGGATTAATGGCATTAACTTTGTTTGCACTGCATGATAACTCGTAAACCACTTGGAGTTTGAATGACGGTATTAATTTGCACCTTTTTGACAGAGGTATAAGATGAATATGAAACTCAAACAAAGCAAAGTTCGATATTTCACGCAAGTCATCAAAACCTGAGTTCAGTAACACAGAGAATTAAAATTAATCATTGATAGTGACCGTTACGTTGTTTTATTTTGTTCTTGCGAATGAGGCTCGGATGCCCTATCTTGGTCCATCTCTGTTAATTAGTTTTTTGTCGGCAGCGGCTGGGCGGGTCGGCCGACGCCATCAAATTACGATGAGTCGGCCTTTCGGCTACCGGCGCCGCGGCATAATAATTATACACTCGTTACTACTGTGCTGCGCTGGACCATCTAAGCGGTGGACGCTGGAGACGTGACGAATGCGTTCCTATGAAATCGAAGAAATTGTTTTGAAAGTGGATTAATAAATATTTGATTGGAGATTTAATGGATTCTCGCTTTTTGGAGGTAACTTTTAGTTAATCTGTTGCTATTAAACGGATTTTAACTTATCTGTTGTTTTAATTCGTACGGGTGTGTATAGCGAAATTTCAAGTAAGCAATCACATGTTGGTACAGCTTAGTACTTACTTACCAAGCAGTACCATAACTAAGTTATAGTCTACCACACAGAAAGAAAGAAACATCTTCATAGAACTAGACGCCTTCTTTTTCGTGCACGTAAATATTAATATCTGAAAGCAGACATAGGGGCACGCGCGTCTCGATTCGAGTGTCGACAATAAATTCCATCGATAAAATCAGCGGCGTCCACTCCGCGCCCGGTAATTTCTTAACGACAGCGTAACCCGGTGGCGACGCGTGCGCATACGCATTTTATTTCTCTCCATCAAGAGCCCGACTCCAAAATAATCGCTCTCCACTCAGCATAGATGGTAATCAAGGCTATTAAAGACCATCTTAATGTGACTTGAACGAGAATTAGAAAGGAATGACGGTACGATTGCGAGTGAGACAAGCAATAAAGGCTGTTTCAGCTTAGGGCATGGTGCAACTTCATCTGTGTTCTCCGTACTCATCTCTTTTGGTCGTTTTGTTGGAGCGGGCACTGCTCGTCGCTTTGTATTTTTAATTGAATATAGGTGGGTAGACGTGCTACCGGCTATATTGTTGCCGCTATTCACACTGACCGAATGAGCTTCTTACTAATTACCGCAACACACTCAGCCGTTAGGGCTGTCGGTTTTCATCAAAATTATTTTAATCAGTCTTTTGTGATTGATTATCGATTATTTTATCATTACAGCTTTTTATGTCAGTTGACGTGACCTGAGCCCTTAGTCCGAGCTTGTATTTTAAAACTCCCTACTCTCGAGCCGAGAGTCGTCTCTCGGATCTCTCTCTCTCTACTTCTTACAAAAATATAAGGACATCCGAGAGACGACTCTCGGCTCGAGAGTAGGGAGTTTTAAAATGCAGGCTCGGACTAAGCCCTCTGTTGCCAAAATTGTAAGCTCTTGCAAATAATGAGGTTTACGCAGATACGTGTGTATTTGTGTTGTGCTGAAACGGGCTGTTGTTTGAATGTTTACATTTGTAAAATCAATGGAACATGTGCAAGCAACCAAAAATGCAGCGTTGATTCTTTCTAATTGAAGCCTTCCAGATCTTTCACGTCACGTTTAATATATAGCTTCTAAGTATAACATTCTGAATTTTTGATTACACTGAACTCTGCCTTATCTGCCGCCAGCCCTACGTTGACGTGCCTGCCAGTACGTGAAACTATGTTGCATTATCTTTAATTAAAACTCAGAGGGGCAACTCTAGATTAGTTAGAGCGGTTACAAAAAGAGTAAGATGGGATCAAGCGAAACACCTTGTGATTCGTCACGAATCACAGATTTATTTTTATTTGAGAAGGAATCCTTTGTTAGAACTCACCGAATTTGCTTTACAATAAAAACAGGCTAATTAAGAAATGTTCGAACCGTCGTTAAAAGTTTAGAGGTTTTATTTCAACTTTTGGTTTGGTCGGGATATCGTGAATTTATTGCCACTGTAATAGCTATTGCAATGTTAGAATAGAAACAGGAGGTTGGGAAACTTTAACATCGCTCGAAGGTGAGATATCGTAAAATCAATAATTGTTGATGGATATTAAAATATAGATACTTTGTGCTTATTAAAATATAGATACTTTTTCCTTGCGAAAAGTTTACTGCACTGATATTGGAACTTCCGTTTCAAAAATAAAAGTGAGACATCCGGAAAATAAATTGAAAACAACACAGAGCAGTATTTTGTAACATTTAATTTCTCTCGTTTTAGTCGGGTTTTAAAAACGAAATTGGCTGAAGGTTCTGTAGCGTACTCTAAGATAATGGCTAAGGGGCCTTCAGAAGCACCATTTTGTATTCACTACGTGACATTCCTTCTGCTAATTTAAAAAATGTTAATCTATCACAATCATGTCTCATCTCGAAGGAAATTGTGACGACTATCAGAATATTTCTAGAAGAAAGGGTACATCTATGTAAGTTGTTGTGAAGAGACGTAATTGCGTACTAGTCATAGTTTTTACAAGGGATAATATAGTTGTGAGCACATTAGAGCGATCGGCTACCAGAGCCGGTGGTCGCATCGTGTCGCCTGCTTAGCGCAACGATAATGTCTGCTATTACGCCTCATTCTCGACATTCCACAATTGCTCTCAGCAACCACTTGCACTTGGCCATTGAACAAGATATAGATGTTGTGTTGGATCAAGTTTTATCTTGTCAGTTGAGATTTTAATTCAACTTTGACCTAGTCACCTGTAAGATCAGTAAATTAACAATAATTGGAATTCAGACTAATACTAAAAACAACTAGTGATTTCTGATTCAATATCATTATGAAAAAAAACAAAAGACTTTAAGTACTTACATAAAACTGTTTGTTTTCCAGGCTAGTCACACTCACACATCCCTCAGATATCTAGATTTAATGATCACTGCAGGTGTAAGTCCTTGCTAAGTAGATAGGTACAGGTCATTGAAAGAGATGTGCGAGTCAGCAACGTAGGTAATATTCGCAATGAGGGCGGATAATTGCGGTGCCTCGGCCTAATGTGCGGTGTCGCGGAATGTGGCACTTTCCATGTTAACGAGCACATTGCAGCCCATCACACACATCTTTACCATACGCCATACCATCATACACACCATACTAACCCGGCCGCAACGTCCGTCGCATTTTTACAACAACTTACACCTATTTGCGGTAATGCTCATCCAATTTTATTACTAAATTTACGATCTCCAAGATTTATTCTGCCGCTACTTAGTTAATAATGATGCGTCCATCTAACGTGCTACGAAAGCAATTTAGCGAAATGAATACTGGATTTCTGGTACATCAACACGAGACGTACGCTTTCATTACGCGAGGAAATAAATCAAAATAATACCAAGGTAAGAGATAGCGAATGGAAAATCATCCCCCTCTCCCCCCACCCCGCGCCCGCCGTGATTTATGCCTGTAATTTTCCGGGCGGTTACGTAAGTAACTCGCGATTTTTCTCTGTGCACACACGTACCTAATTAGATAATTTCAAAAATTTCCCCGTTCGGCAAGCGAGACACTGAGTGGAATAAATTTATCAGTCTTATTTTTCTTTCGCAAAATATATCACAACTTTTTATGGCAATTCATATCTTGTAAATACAAGTATGGAATATAAATAGAATTCACAACGTAAGTGGTAAAATAAAATATTTTAATAATATAACTTGAACCTAACGAGTTAAGAGGATTAATAAAGAATACAAGGCATGAATTATACCTTGGTGCGGAGCGGTCGCCTGCAATGCTCGGCTTGTTCCGTATTAATTTCTGTCACAGATTTAATTGCTCACCTCTGGCTTAAGGTTTTTAATAAATTCGAGGACAGACAAGGTAATGCGATGCGTCCAAAAAATACCGAACCGGGCGCGGCGGACCAAAAAAAGGACTGATTTTAATTTATAAAAGACAGGACAAACGATTAATAATTTATTTGTATCCTTCGTTCTTTGGGCGAGAGTCCAGCGTTAAAAACAACCGTTAAGACCGGCGACTTTGTATAGCTCGCGCTTAGTCGAGATGCCAATTGCGAGTAGACACAAGTATACAGCCAGTCGGAATGTCGCTTTAAAAAACCCCGCAAATAAATAAATCGCGTCGCACACCGGCTGTGCAAAAAAACCTCCACCATATTCGATTCTTTAATGTGATTTAAAAAAAATAGAAGAAAGCGGAGGCTGGCTTCGATTGAAAATGAATGAGGGCGAGCGCGATAGTGGAAATTAGCATTGAGGTAGGATGCAGGAGCGGCTTTTGTGCGATCATATCGAGGTGTATTCTTTGCGCTTTTTACGTCGTCGGCGCGGCGGTGCGTCTTTCACTCCTATTACGATCCTGTCACCTTTTTGTAGCCGATAATTACCGTCGTCCTCCGCAATCACTTCAACAGGACACATTTCGACCACTTCGAAAGCTTCCGAAACTGCTAGAAAAACGGTCCATTGTTTCTGAGTTTGGCTTACTTATATGATTTTATTATACGTTGAGCCTTTTCTCTACTCGTTTTATGGATACTCGTACGCGTAATCCTACAATAACAAGGATACTATATCATTTACCGACAAGTCTGGGAAATATTGGAAAGCCAATTCTACATACGGAATACATACGGAACAATATTCCTAACCCATTAGGCTCAGATTAGATCGCAGGTGACGCCGGAGCGGTCAGCGCGATCCATAAATTAGCGATTACGCATAATATACAACAATAATGGCAACAATGGGATTGAATGCAGATGAGCGGGACTGCGCACTGCAGCCACCGATCGGACATTTGTATGCGATATCTAAGCGCACAATTGGATGCCGGCGCGACTCTTCGCGCTAATGGTACACTATCGAACGATCGCGCTCACCGAGCTTGAAAAGTGGAGACCGCCAAGGAATAGGGACCACCGCTGTTTAGTGGCCACAATAAATAAATAAACATTCCGACTGGCTGAACAGTACACCTCGATTACAGGGTTCTATATAAAAGTCTCAATAGCCAAACGTCTGTCAAATCAAACTCATTGGTTGTATTGAGTCGAGGTGCCATCATGTTGGACCTAGACGTTGTTGTTTATGCTCTTTGACGTTATACCTGATTCGATTAAATTTAGCTTTGAAACAAATTGCTTTACCGCATAATTTTTAGCATTAAAACAATCTTACGGTTAAAAAAACAATTACCGTTTCGAAAAATAATTACTTGTGCAGAAATCCTTAATTTTGTATTACAAAATTCCTTAAACAGCAATTAATTTAAGCACTGCCACACGATAAAGGTAAAGAATCACCTTAAAATGCAAATCTCTCCATAAACGTTTCACATTATACATTAACGTGATTGTTATTGCAGACGTTAATTACTACAGCCTTTAGACCAAAACGTATCAACGTGGAAACGGACGTTTTAAACCACTTTATAAATTACATTAATCCTGGTATTATAACCGATGGTTATACCTGGTGCTCTTTTTATCTTTTGGTGAACTTTAACTTTGATATGGCACGATCATAATTCGAGAAAACCGCATGTAATTATAATTTGGACGCCTGTTGAGGGTTATTTAAAAGTCTGCGAGATTTTTTCTGTAATTGTTTTATTTTGATTGAAGTTTATAGAACTAGCAATTTTCGTGTTTTTTCTTGTTCTTTCCAATCTTTATAACAAACGAAATACTTGAAATCGATGATCGGTTCTGTACCAAGTGCGGCGACACTTGATCGAGGTTCCCACAGAACAATTCGCCGACTGGTTTGGGCAAAGTTATTGTTCGGCACCAATGAGGCTTATCTGACATGTATTGATCGTTGACAATTAATAAACATTGCAAATAGGTATCATTTGTTTCCTGTTTTGAGTATTTCATAGTTTTTTGATTAATAAAAGTATTCAACATAAGAGAGTTTTATAAACACGTTCATGATATCACACAAAAAGAATTAAATCAGTAAGTTCCAATAAACGATAGCCATAAATGAATTATCCTTGTAAATAGGATGCATACATAAATCAAAGGTCTCCAATTGAAATCTATTGAAAACGAATTCATTTGAACCGGAAAAGCGAACATTCAGTGTCTATTGAGTCATTTATAACTATAAGCAATGATTAATATCCCGGATATTTAGCATGGGGGAGCTGAGCCACAAACAGTTAAAACAAAAGTATAGAACTGATGAGGATATCATTGTGGGCGCACTATAATTTGAAGCACGACTTGATTTATTTAAATAGGCCGAGGTTGCATGGTATTCAATGGAAGATGGGTACAATATGACAACAAAACCAGTACTGACTGTCTGTTCTGTTTTATAGAACAACACTCGCAAAAAATCCAATATCAGCCCTCAATATTAGCACCTTAGGCATGGCGGCGCAGTAGTCTAAAAGCATGGTCGGTACCGCGGTAGCAAGTGATAAATAAAGCGTAATTGAGAGACGGAAACAGCCAATGAGTAAATCTCGTCCGTCAATTTATTTAAATTATTTATTAGTGCTTGGCTATAGACACCCGGCCGTGATCGTTTTCAGTGCGCGTTCACAGACTCCGGACGTGGATAGTGCCGCGTCGATAATTGATACCGATATCGATGTCCGTTATTTTCTATCAACATGGGTGATTTCAGAGAAATGTCCATCAGAAGTAATGACGTGACTAATGCCTAGACATTTCGTTTACGCACTGATTGAACGTTTTGTTCGTACTCTATAAAACAAAAATAAATGGTTCTCTAAGTCTGTATCTACTAGAACCGTATCTACTAGGTGTACCGTTATATTTGACTTATAATAAAGATTAAAAAGTTGATTTCGCGACATGAGAAACTTCCTTAATTTTTGTCATCGATAACTTTGCGCCATATCTTAATGGACGTAACTATCGAATTAGTTAATTTGTGCAGATACGCCACAATGGATGAGGAAATAATGTATGTGATCGTATCCACTCACAGCTACCGGGAGATTGTAATTGGTGTAATTGGATGAATCTGGACGCTTAATAATGGTCCATTGTAGTTTACAAATGCCAATTCATCGTTTGTTAAATACATGACTCACTATTTTTAAATTGACAAGTTCTTCGACAGTTCAAGCAACGACTTTCCAGCTCAAGTCAAAGTATCGGTAAAATCAATCACCAATGAAACTAAAACAACACAATTCGGGTTGGTTTAAAACGATGATATATTTCAACTCGCATGAAACCATGAAACGATTGTTAACAAACTACAAATGCCTCTAAATCTAGATAAACGTTTTGCGTTTAGGTTCAGATTTGAAGTGAATGCTTACGAACGAGTTGAAAGTCAGTCTCGACTGCGACAGTAAAATTTGAGGATGCAGTTATCGAGACGTTCGAGAGCGTGTGATGACGAGTAACACTTTTACGAGACCGTAAGTCATTCTCGTAGTGACATACATGAATAATACAATGAAACAAGTGATTCTTTCAACGCGAAATGATACAAGTAAAAAATCTTGTTTGGTAAAATGTTTTATCACGAACGGAGCAACAACATTGTATAGGTGGAAACTGAAAATGAATTAACTACTTGTGTTTTTCGTATGTCAATGAGAATCAGTCACGTTTTTAGGTTTGTATCTATAAAAATCGATATCGATCGAAGCAAATCGGTTCGAAAATGACTGTTAAACTTACAAAGATATTAGTTTACGAATCTGAAAAACGCGCGCAAACAGTCTGTGACGGTCGTAGCGAACTCTAAACTTATTAGAATTTCAATGTTTGGTTTTGTGATCCTGATTATTAAAAGATCACATGATGAACTAAGTATATATATATATAGCAATGAAGAAAAACTAACTTACCCATTAATATCCGTAATAGACCAGAAGTGCTTGAGCACAGTTTTCGCCAAGATGTACCAGATCTGCGTCCACACCCACTGGGACTTGTCCACAGATGCTGCCAGGAACTCCTGCGTCTCATCATCCGCGTGAAGCTGGACGAACTTCTGACTTAACTCCGGACTTAGCCGATCGGGGTTCACTTTATACCACTGAAACAATATAGTTTTCACATCGTACAAATATGTTGAAACAACATAATTTCGTAGACTTTTCAGGCCATAAAAAGAAGCCACAATACTTGAGGAGATCAACAAAGTGGACGCGGCTTCCGCGCCCTTAAGTAAACTTGAATACAAGTTGATCCTCAAGTATTCTTAAACAAAATACTCCAGGAAAATAGACCCAACTTTATCAAGATCTATTTTATGTAGAGCAAAATATGCGTTTCATCTTTAATGAAAGCAATAATCAACGTCAATAGCGTTACACATTAGTAATGACATGATGAAAGAAACATCGCGATTGCTATTCATGCATGACGCAAATTGTAGTTTAACAACTTGCTACAAGTTCCTAATGAAACTATAGAAAAAAATGTAATCGGGTGCAAATAAGAGTGTAATAAAAGGAGCTCATAGCTCGTCACCCGTTGTGTGTTTAAGTTGGCCGCCGCGGCCCTACAAAGGGCAATCCAGCCGCTGTTAATTTCACGCTGCCTCGAATTAACATTTCTTTACGCCACAGAATAATGACGAATTAAAAAAAACTTCTCGCTTCTACATGTACGTAATGACGGCGGGACTCGAAACTCATCAACCCAACTTAATTAATACGAGATCTGTCTTTATATTAAAATCAAACCTCACAAAAAAGTTGAGCGAAGAGTGAGCGTTTGATGTGGAGAGGGTTCAATGCAAATTGCATGAGTATGCTAAAATTATGAGGCCCCTTTGAAATATCTCAGGCAGTGTTTATTAGGGACATTTATTTGACGGATGTAAGCTTGAATCACTGCCGTTATTGGCTACATCGGCATATATCAGCAAGGTTTTCAAACGCAAGTAAGATTGTCACGACCAAGCCACTTACAACACGGTTCACAGGAGTTGCACACATTTCGAGCAGCGTAACATTTCCTTGTTTCATTGCCTCATGAAAAGCGAGTGAACACTTAAATAGTTTTATCAGAGGAACCCTGTATTGCCCAAAACCGGTAGTTGAAACAATCGTCACGGCATCGGCATATTGAATGGCTCGCAGTCAGGTAACTTGTATTGAATCTTTATAGTTCGGTAGTCCTCTATAAATTATGGCTTTATGACTATAACTTTTGGAGTTCGTCTCATTTATTCCTTTTTTGACACGTTATATTTGAAATACTCGCATTTTTATATCGATTGAGGCCATTATATTTTGGGTGTTTGCATACGCATTTATTGAACGAACTATTCCCAAAATCACTCGTCAAGTGTCTAATAGGATAAATACAAAAATATAACACACGATGCTTCATAAACAATTCAACTTATGACGAACAGCAGAAGGTAAATATTGTAAAAACTGAAATAAATAAATATTTAGTACTGAATACTGATAGGGAATCACGTTGATGATTATGCAGTGCACCGTCTTTACATTTAAAATAGCCTGCAACGGAACTACGGGGTGAACTCTCCAGACGGAATACAAATCGTGGAAAATTTTGAATTCTGAAGTCATCGATATATGTGTTCTGGAGATTGAGCATTATTTTGTTGTACCTACAATAATGTAGTACCTTCATCGTTTCTTTCATGTTACATAACATGTATGGTAAAGCTGTATAATAGTATAATTTCATACTATAGTTGAGGTCTATGAAACAATATTATAAGGTGTCTTGCCTACAAAATTATGATACTATCATGAAAACTTTTCTTACGAGTGCTTGTTTGATTTTGTTATTTTTTACAGTTGAAGTGATTTTTTCCAAGATAGTTTTTCAACTCTGAATGTGGCCTAGAAAAATAAATGGAAAAGAGGCAAAAACTGGAACACTCATAGATTTTCATGTTGTTTTTGTAGAATTATGTAGACTACGACATAGATTATTTATGAGAATCATGTTTAAGATTCATTTTCAGCTCGTGTAACTTAGATTTGCATGAATAACAATTTCCTTATTTTAAAAATCTACCTGCTAGAGGAAGACAAATCGAGGTTGATTTATTCTATCCGCGACTTATCCCGGCCAGGTCCATTTTTTATTTTGCTTTACGGTCTATGTATGTGATTCACACTAGAAATTTTCACGGAGCGCGTCATTTGGCAAGAAATGGGCTTAATTTGAATACATTCGGCCAGTCATAGCCTTTTCAATGCATTCATTATCCTCTGTTGACTCGTTAGCGCTCAAGTCAGCGCAGGTACGTCGATGGCACGAATGCAAGGATGCAACTCTTTTATCCTTAGGTCGTTCGCCTTCAGCTAATGAATCAAAGCGCTTAGTGCTCGCATATTATCAATACGCAGCGAATTATGAATCAGCGCGCAATAAGCCAGAGTAATTCCTGTTAAAGTGCGAAATAAATTACATCTTCGGCCGTTTAGCTATTTTCGTTTCGTTGAAGATCAACCATCGAACACATTCAAAGTCACTTTTAGTGGTGTGTATAGATTTCTTGTAGCAATTTAGATGCTGATTCATGTCCGATAGAAATACAACTTGAGATCAAATACAAGAGATGTATTGTAACGTAAGGTAATATCAAGTAACTTAGCTGTAATATATTTACGTCAAAGAAGCTTGAAGTACAGGAGAAACTATAAAACATTGTATGTTCGCAGCTAAGTGGAGCATAGGATCCCGGTGGATTTGCTAGTAAGCGGCTCTGAAGCTTGTTTGCCGGGCGCTCCATTAAAATGGGATCAGCCGGGATGCAGATCGCTTGGACGTAGCCACTTCACCGGGACGTGCAAGACTCTGCGCGGAAATATGGATGATAGTATATTGATTTTTAAACAAAATTTACACATTTTGAAGACTACATTCTCCCGAAAACTCTGTCTCAGAAACTCCTTCCACTTTCCATAAATAGGAAAGATTAAATACTATGGCCATCTTTGAAGAGATGCCAGAGCTCAGCAGTTGGCAATGTAGGTACCGCTAAAGTGATAACGCTTTTCCTGATCGACCTTCTTCCGCATTTTCAAATGTAATAGGTCCATGCAGGAGCACAATGTGTTGCATGAGTAATTGTTTTATAGCTCGAAGCGAACATGCAAGATGCCAGATAGTCTCAATTAAAACCCCACGTTTGACTTATTGCTGTAAAACAATTGTTTTCGATTAACGTTCGACAAAGCTACTAAACAATAAAGCATTCAATTGATATGCACTAACACCGTATAGTGCTAACAGATTTACAACCAAGAGCTGGTAGGTACATCTATTTTGTTGGCAAAGAATAAGAGGTATCACGAGCAACAAAGGTATTTTTGAATTTATGTTTCTGGATGTCGTATTTTTCTATGAAAACATTACGCAAGCTAAACAGTTCTACTAGCTTGTTTTTCAAAACTGACCCTGAACTCATTCAGTTTATCTACCTACTCAAGCATGGGTTTGTCAAATAAGTAACATTTGAGTTTACAAATAGCTGAATCATAAAAACCATTTTGACGAGTGAATTCTATAGGTAGGCAATAAATTGAAAATCACGTAACAGAATAAGCAAATCTTTGGCCCATAATATCACGTCCCCCCGAGGGCCACTGTTACGTAATTGTTTTAAACTCGTCTTTTAATTGTTCTATCGAGGGGTTGCGATTTATGGTCCGACGTGATCTCCGCCCGTAATACTATTCAAATTCATTTGCCCACTTCCGCATCGATGGACCATGGGAATGCAACGTCCACGAATTTAATCAACCGTCATTTCGCTCCAACAATTCGCACTCCAATAAAATTAGCATCCTCTGAACTAAGGTATGTGTATCTATTCTAATTATTTTCTGATGGGCTTTTGTGTTTTAAAGGTTTGGAGATACATTTTAAATAATTTCAGGATTATTTCTCTATATCTAGTAAGAGGTTTTGTTTTGAATGAAGTATAAGATGAGCACACATTGCATGAGACAACGTCATCCAACGCGTGGGCACGTGTTCAAAAGATTTACGAGCATATTTAAACTGGTTTTACATGAAGCACCAACTGGGCCGATTTGATCGTAAAATCAGCCGTTACGTCTCGAGACAATATCGTCGCTGGTTACCATTACCACCCAGGCAGTGCTGTTAAATTAACTTAAGGTTAAGTATGGGTCGCGTCTGGTAAGTTGAGATTCCACATTTCATTCATCGTTTTATTTTCGAGTCGATCTTTTACACGGAGAGATGAAGTTGTTTATCATCGGTTTTTAGAATATTAGTTTTATTCTGTTTGAGGTGTTGGAATGGAAGTGATTCGCCAGTAAAGAGAGCAATTAACTGGGCGCACGCCACGCCGAGCGATTGTTCGGACGCGAAAGGCGATCGCAGCGCCCATTGTCCGTTGAAATTAACAGCGGGTACAAAAAACGAATGGCCCAAACTCGGCGCAGTCGGCAGTCGTTTTGTTGAACCAATATCTGTGATTCTTGATTACGAAATTCAAATTCAGAAACTTCTGGTATTCGTATTGAGGCAATAGGTATAAGCTAATGCGTATGTATTCACAATCTGTTATGACAAACATCTATTTAAATTCGACCTTGACAGGAGCTCAGAAAATTCCAGAAACCCAAAGATTTTTTATTCATTGATTTTGTGATTTCAAGTCATGTTTACGTACTGTGGTCATTTTGCTAAAGCTTGAATTATGCATGACCTAGTACGTCGTTTGTTATTATAAATCAACTTTCAATGAATATTCTGAAAAAAGCATTTGAAGAGGTTCAGAAATGCAGAATACGTATTTATTTTTTATTGTCCTCTTTATTTGTTAAGAGTACAGCGAGTATCAATTTTATTAAGACTGTCAAAAGCCAATCGAACTGTAGCCGTTGATTGAATTGATTGAAAAAGAAGTGAAGGGGGTGGGGGGCTCCATCCACCGGTATTTTTATAGCCTGTACACGTCCAAGAACGCGAGGGCGACACATTCCCGTCGAGGCGACGTTTTTGCAGAGCCAACTTTCATTAGACACCGCGCGCCGCAGGGACCAAGCCGTTTCCTTTTAATAAATGAGTTATGCGTTTATATCCAAGATGGCTGCCAGGTACACCACAAGAGTGTCAAGAATGTAACGATGGCCGTGAGCTTTTTTGAGCTTTGATATTTTATTGTCCAGTATTTAATTGCGTGTCTGATTTGTTAATTTCATTACATTTCGTTTTAATGTGTTTATTGTTTAACTTAACTAAGTCAGTTACTCATATTCATTTGTAGGTTAGTGGCATGTTTTGTATTTAAACGTCATCATTTTGATATTTGATTGATTGATGTCTGAATGAACCCAAAATGTCCGAGCGATCCCGTTATTCCCTTACGTAGAACAACCAGATACAGAGATGTCAGTATAGAATTCATCAAAAATGTGCTCAGGTATTTCCACATTCGGAAGGCACGTACGATCTTTTTGCGAGCTGTAATGTCTTCAAACTTCGCGAGGATCGTAGTTGTCAGTTTTCGGTGTATTTATTAACTGATTCATACATTTTTTGTAAGTCTGATCTTCTGTTTATGACATCACCCACTTGATTTGTTTAGCGTCAGTTAATGCTGACGTCGTTAATTCTACTAAGGGCGAAATACAAACAAATGACATGAAGAATTTTTGTATAAACACTTATCAACCGGCAGACGGTAGAAAGAGTGGTTTATTTTTAATCGGGATTTATATTCAGAGCCTCTTAGGAAATAAAATAATCACGGCGGCTTCGATTTGCATACAATGGTAAAATAATTTTACGCGCGTTTTGCAGCGCTTAATTTTACTTTTTATTTGGCCTTCCGCGCCCTATCTACGAATCAACCGACCTGTTCGGCGCGACCATTTAAGTGTTAACATTTTGCATGATCTTTCCACCACTTTAAAGTTTTTATTTATAGCTGAATACGTTTCGTCCCTTATCTACATGTACTATGATAAAACTCAGTCATATAACTGAATAGCATACAGCAGACCATTTTAATTTCAATAGTGAAAATTAAATAATTCTGCCATTAAAATGGGATGTTACTGGCCATAAAAGCGCATCAGGCGAGCTACGCCTGGCAGACTGCGTGGCGAGGCCGCGCGGCCGGTCGCAGGCACAGCAGTCGTCATGGCGCCGTCGCCGTCGCCGTCTACAAATACGATACACGCACAGCTTTTGTTAGATCTAATCGTACACTCATACCAAACACGATTAAACTTCCCCGCAGCATATCAACAAAAGTGGAAATATCTATCAAAAACGAATTTACATTCAGAGCAAAGAACGCTAGCCATAAATTTACCACAAAAGTGCGAGCGACGGCCGACTAGCAACAAAAGGGCATGACTTTTACCGCAAAAAAGATGATCCTTAATCTGATTAAATCTCCATCGTGGCGGACGTCGGACCGTGAAAGATTAATGAATATTTGTGCGAGGATTCCCGGAGCTGGGCTGGCACGTAGCGCTGTCATAATCATATTAGCCGCGACCGGAGGCCGTCTAGGCACGCACGCACGCACCACGCTACGCACTGCCAGACTCCACATACTACCACCGTGAGTGTCGCATCTCCATTCGGTCCAGAATTAATGTGGACATGCAAAGAGTAAGATGACAATGCGGTACAAAATCTAAATGAGTAAAAGAAAGTACCATGGAACGATATGCATTGTCTTAATTCGTTTCCTCTATGAATTTTACATGGAAACGTATGTAGATCTTTCCTGAATGTAGATTTGATGACATATCATCTTTGGCTAGCTAGAAAGTGTTTAATGGTAATAGACATTAGTCTTATCAAGAAACAAAATAAAAACAAAAAAAATATGTAAAAATAAACAAATGTTAAATTAAAGTCATCGGAGTCAAATAGGGTGTCTAGATTGAATGATGATGATTCCGTTTGCCAAGTAGGTTCCTTGCTTTACAGTAAGTAGCCATTGAAATTACAGCATTTCAAATGTGCTCAATAAACACACTCGTAAAAGAATCAATTGTTAAGAACCCGAAAGAAATTAAACGTGAGAATGTATTGTTTCGTATAAGCGTGAACAAAACGAAATTCGCTGTTTGGATTCAGAGCTGGTTAGCTCTCAGTTCGTTTTCGACCTGCTTTCGTGAACATAAATCCCATTAAATAAAAGCATTATTTATGACGTCCATACCTCTTATTGAAAAGCATAAGTATTTTGAGTTCACAAGGGCCTTTGTAGACATAAGCTGTGCAATACTTTTGTTTTAAAACGTGAGTCCTAAAATAGATTTCAATATTGTACAACAAAATAAATAACTTGACACCTCTACACTTACGGCCGGTTTCTGGAAACCCAAATCACGATTGATCCGAGTTTGACACATAGTAGGTTGATCATCGTTCGAGAAACCGGCCGTTAGTATTGTAATTTTGTAGATATGTCTGCGTGTTTAAAACATTAGTGTCTGACATTTTTTTTGTCTCTTACGTTTCGAGTAAGTTATTGGACTGCCGAAACTTATAACAAGCAACCACTATTGTGACCTACCGAAATGCCAAGTTTGTACAAAATTAACGCAGATGTACCAAGTTTAAGCAAACAATGCAGCATTGGTGGTTTTAAAGGGATTATTGATCACTGTATCTCGACTTATTTGGTAGTTGTTGGGCCGTTAGTGTGAAAGCCGTTGGGCCGTGTTGGTAATTAATTATTTGGTTTGGCTCGCGGCAGTAATAAAGGCGTGCTCATCAATGATTCACCGGCACAAACAAAGAGCGCGTGTACTGCGGCCATTATCCACCATAAGACATCATAAACGGAACACCATCATCTGAGCTTATAAAAAATTCATACTCATCTCACATTTCGGCGCCCCTCTTAATTTCGCGTGAGCCTCTTCTTCGTTCGTGTAAAAACTTCGGGTGTCTTTTTATGACTTTTACTGCGGTATAATTGGGGTGGGGCGAACGTTCGCGTCCCCGAGGTGACATAAATACACCCCCCCTTCAACTACCCTGGCTTAATCTCATGTAAGGCTATACGGCACGGAAGTAGTTCGCATTAAAACGTCTTGGCAACAGCCGGCAGGAAAATTATCCCAAGAACATCTACAATAGCTAAAAAACTAAAAAGATTAGAACAGTACAACATTATCAGCTTTTAACCTCATGTTCTACATACTCGTAACTCTGATGTCGGAGTATTTGTGTGGAGACAACTATAAGGCGCAAAATATTCAGAAAGCACTCTGACAAGGTGCCCCAGGTGGGTGCGTCGAAAATGGCTTTTGTGTGTTACGTCGCGACTTGTGTTGCATAGCTCATGACCTTATAACTTTCTGTGACTTTTGATTACAGCGTATTTGTTGAAGTATTGTTACAAGTTCTTTAAGAGTGTTAATATTAAAATGCGCGGATTGTTTGTATAACTTGTGATGTGTTCCAGTAACTTGTTAGAGAAGTAAAAGATATTATTAATACCATGGATTTAACCGATAGACGATACAAATAACTAACAAAATATCTCTGTATATCTTCAGCAAATGCGATTTCAATTTTATAGGCAACGGCGATGCGCGAGGTGGTGGGACGACAACACAGGCGCGACCGGAGTCGTATGCATGTGTGTATTTATTTGCAAATTCCGAATAGCTTTCAATATGTAGACGCGGTGACTCCCGCCTGTCGATCCACTCCAATATCGCACTCTTTGTGAAAAGTCAAAGCGACGCCATTATTCGACGCGACGATTGACTCGCGGGAGCAACGTTTTCTCAGGGCGCCGCATGATAGATGAGACCCAAAAAACATATCCGTAATTGAGATTTCTATTATAGAAATTGCAAGCGATCACTTTTTCCGATGTTTGTTTACATAATGTGAGTGGCGACGCTGTGGCATCGCGTTTCAGAAGTGTTCGCGGACGTCAATTTGTATATTATCATTATTAGAGTTGGCGAGGCAAGTTTGGGCTCGTTCATCCATCATGGTGTGACGTGCGACCGGTCCGATATCGCGCCTAATACGTATTGATTTCCCACTTAGCGTTTTTCTTGGGAATCGCGGCGCTCCACCCTTCCGCCGCGGAGGCCTAACGAGCTGCTTGTTCACCACTCTTACCCATTGAGGGCTGTCGATTTACACCTACTGAAAACGTACAATATCTCTTATTAGTGTATAAAACCAATTAAAATTAGAATCATTAAACTCTTTGAAACCTTGTTAACTGACTTCAATGAAAGGAGGTTTTTAATTCGACTATTTTTTTCAATGTGTTTTACTTCGCCAATTGTGAACCGGTTTAGATGATTCCAATTTTGTTTATCACATACTTCAGAAGTTGACTTTTCAGTATTCGTAGAAAAAAAATGATATTACCAATGATATTATTAGAATTAGCATGGATTTCGATAAATCGAAATCAAACGATAATTAGGTACCTACACATTTAAAATTTCATTATCGTGATTGAATAATTGACGGTCAACAATCACATTACCTACATTGTAGAAGCAGCAGGAAAGGGTACATTTAGCTAAATGCTGAAGAAAAAGATTCGTCACCAAGGTCCCCGTTGGGGGGCAAGTGGAAGGAGGCGAGAGAACAATGGTTTCGGTTCTCACACGTGTGGAGGATTATTTGCATTCGGAAATAAAGAGAGGAATGATAAAAGAAAGGCGCGAGCGAGGTCCCACCGCCTCAGGGTGGAGTGTGGGAAATAGGAAGGGGGTGAGGGTGGGGGTGGCACCGCGCAGGGGGTGGGAGCTCGTTACGCGAACAATGGAGAAATAATGTACAGATTGCAGTGAGCGATGCGCCCAGCGCGACTCAGGTGTCTTAGCTCTCTGTGTGGACATCACGCCTCCGGCATCTACTATGTATTGAAGCTTCGAGTACCTACATCGTAACAAAGCATGACAAATGTGTAGGGAGGCAGACGAGATAGCATGCTATAAACACACTATAAATGCTTTATAGCTTTCTGATTAGAAAGGTACTGTACTACGAATTGTATCTCATTGAAATAATTAAAGCGTCCCCTCAAACTAATTCAGACCTCTATGTTTAACAGTTCATCAATTAAGTTCTCACAATATAAACTGAGTTTTAATGGACGAGGCTGCCGCGGGCCATCAAATGTAGTTACTCGTAGGACGTGTTCAACTCATTTCATAGGAAGCGCAAGCAATCACAACAATCACCCCATCCTCGCGTGACACCAAAAACGTCCTCGTTCATACAAGTATAAATTAATCCATTTAGAGCGGGCGACCGGCACCGACCGCGGCCGATTAACGGAAGCTACTACTTAACTAATTTATCCTCGGGTGGTTTTAACAGAATGGATAGCAGTGATTACGGCCGACGGCGACGATCGTGTGACGCTCGCAACGTACGCAGCCGCAATCAAATGTCATTTGCGAATTGTTGGACGCTTATTGTGCGCGTACGGGTGGCCCACAATAGACACGATCTTCTGCATATTCTATCATTCTAAGACCTAGTTCTGGGTTCTTTGAATCGTAATATTAGCCTTATCAATCATAGTGTACCTACTTATGTATGTATGTGCGCGATCGAAGAGCGCGGAGACGACTTTTTGATCTTAAATTACTTACGGGGACCGATGAGTGTTTATGAAAGATCTAGAAGATAGAAACACAGTTGCGGTGTATAATTCGTTCGACCATTGTCCGTATAAGCAGCTTACTCCGTAGTCAAATGTTTGTAATCCAGGCAGCTCGCGACATTTTAATAACATTGATCAAATAGAACAAAAGTATGTGGACCCAGCACTCGACAGAGATGAAAGTTAAAAGGGTCGTGTGGGGTGGGGCGGGGAGCGGGTTGAATGTCTTATTCCCTCCACAATTCAGAGGTATTTCGTGTTCTTCATACGCAAATATATCCTCGTTACCGAGGCACACGTGAGGCCCCGATTGCGTGCGCTATGAAATACCCGGAGCCGAGTGACTGGGTGACTGTAGATTGCTGGAATAGTCCCTTGCAGGAAAATTGGATCTAGCAATCAAAGCGAACCCGACAAATGCTTGTTCGTTATCGTGCGAGCTCTGATTTGGCACCGTGCAATACCCACCCCAGCCTCTGTTTAACCGAACCAATACTATCGATTTCTTTCGGAAAAATATACCTACTAAAATTTAAATAGGTACCAAATGGGCAATGTTGATAACAGACTAATTTGTACAATTATGTACTATTAATTATAGTTTATAATCTAAAGATTACTCGTATTAAGTATTCATTCAAGGTCTAACGTAAAGAAAATTCAAGTCTATACCCTTGCACGCAAGTATTTAAACGAACATAAAATGTTTTTAATTTAAGGTACAAGCGCCAACGCCATAACCAACATTTTAAAAACGAAAATTATTTTTCAGGCCGATTATTGCAGCACAATTAATTTTACGCGCCATCTGCTACTTATAATTAGTTCTTTAGTAATATAATTATTTATAACATAAATTTAATTTTATAATTAATCAAGTTTCATTTGTTACAATACAAACAAAAAGTTTATGATGCTGGAATTGAATAAAATTAAAATAATAATAAAAATACTAAGTCCCTAGTAATTAGATTTATGGATTTGAAGTTTAACAGGAACTGTTAACCTCTCAGAGGGATGGACGTAGTGTGATGCCTCATAGAGCACATCCTTCATGCCTTAATGTATTGATAAATTTAATAATGCATTGTTACACATGCAGAAGTTACCAAAAACCATCAGATGGAATTTGCTATTACTTACACAAATAAAAAAAACTTATTAAAATTAGATTAAGATATTTCATGATAGAGTTTTAATTAGGACTCAAAATATAATCATAAGATTTTTCTTACAATTATTGGTTACATACTATTTTGAAAATATAAAATAATCTGTTTTATCATCCAAGCCCTGCTGTAGTTACAAAATAAATGAATAAATATTCTTGGACATTTCACATAACACACTCTAGTTCCAAACTAAGCATAGATGTACTATGGTAACTAGATTGCTATTAGAATACTTATTGTAATTTTTTTTGTAAATACACTAATAGAATACATAGAAAATAAAATGATATGAATTCATTGTGTTTATTCTAGGTGATTCAATAATCAAAATTCAACAGGTGTCGGAAATTTTACTACTCTTTCCAGCCCATCTATTATTACTTCTTCTTCTTACAGGTACGTAGTTATTAATTATTTGTAATTACATATTTGAAATGTAAGAAGAAACTATCTGGCTAGTTAATTTAATGTATATTTAGTGTTGGGTCAAACTTTTAAACCAAATCGGGACCAAAGAAGTTTGAAATTTATTATATTATGTATTATCTTGTTATATTGAGAAGATCATATAATGCTTTTTCATTTATATCTGATATAGAGCTTAAGTTATATAAATTTATGAATGTACATACCTCATTTTTGTCAAATTCCTGGAGATATCTATCATTACTTTGTTTTTCATACAATGCTCGGGCCATCGCACTTCTCGGACGGTAGAAAGAGCTGGAACCCGTTGACATGTTAACAGTATCTCTATAGGGTTCAGTCAATTGTAATCTCCAATATTTACTGCTTATCTCATTTTCTTGTATTTGGCAAACAGGATTTTGCTTTGCATAGTAAGTTAGCAGATCAGTTTGTTGACACAAGTTTTTATCAGAAATAACTTGGATTATCAGAAGAGATACGCATGCAGTTCGTAGAGTAGACAACATTTAGCTTATATTGCATTGTATTGTAGTTGTAAAATCAGTATTTTTACAGGAATATGGAAATCACTGATTATAACCCCACCCTTGTCCCTGTACGTTGAAATTCGTTTTAGCACACTCTCACGTGAGCCTGCGTATTCAAATATAATTATTTGCATACATTAGCACTAATTCAAGGCTGTGAATCAATAAAATTTAGTAAAAACACTACATTACAAAACTTTGTTTTGATTTAGATGGCGAAAAAGTCATTGTCAAAACTTGTTTACGTCAATTCCGAAAGATGGCGGTTTAGCATCGCTGTTTACGAAGACAGGTTCCACCAAAAAAAATATGATTAAGCTCAATCAATTTTATTAAATAATAAATAATATATCTCAAGTAATAATTAAAATATTATTTTAGATGTGTAAACATCATAAATGACGCTCCTGAAGCAACTTCTTGGATGGTAAGGTGCACTATGCCTACTTTATTTTATGGTATACGTAAATCAATCGTAGAATAGGTACACACTCTTTTTATTTTGCTTTAGCGCGCTAAAGTTTAAAAAAAGTAGAGTTATGTAAAATGGGTTTATGGTTTATGCAAGGTAGATAAATATGTAAGTACCTATAACGTTTATTTTGGCTTACGTTTGGGTAAATAAAGCAAGATAAATTAGGTTAATTTTAAAATATAGTCAGAGAATATTGGTGATATCAGTGTGTAAATTGGTTTACCTACTTAAGTTTTATTTCAGTAAATGCGACTTACCACACTATTTTTCGATCCTTCCAAATCTCTTGCTATTAGGTCACGTAACACTGATTTTACCATTTTACTTTATTCTTAGTATCACTTTAAGAAACTTAATTCATAAAAAATGTTAAAAAATGAACTTAAAATAAAACCAAAGAGTTCTCATGTGACATTTACGAATGGTTTTAAATTTTATTGTATTTCATCAAAGTTTTCCTCGTCCGGCCTTGACCGGCCGACCGTTCACAGTAAAACCGCTGCGCTTGACTACTCCTAAAATGTCTAAAAACGCCGTTACTAACCGTTTACAGTAATTATTCACTTTTCGAATTGTTAATACTTTGTTAATTTATCATTTTTTAAATACTTATAATTAAATCTATCTATTTACTATATACCTATTCTACCGTATTGTGGATGCAAAGTAGGTATTTGCCTCGACTTATTTAATAATCTTGTATTATAATCACTCGGCAACTTCATGGTTGTTTATGTTTAGACAGTAAAACCTCACCAATAGTGAAACAGGTAAATAATAACTCGTACTCACCCCTTCTCTAACTTCAGGGATTTTTGTTTTTTCCAAAGGCCATTTTGGAGGCATTTTTTGAACAAATTAACACTGCTTGGTAAAGCGATTGCCTTGAAGTGAGCGATAAGTGGCGTGGTCGTTGTAAAGTAATCTCTACAGTAGTAGCGCCGTTATCTACTTAGTTCATGATAATAATGAATACTAGATAATGTATACTTAAGAATCTAACGATGATAGAGATATTTTGTATTTTTATATTTTTGACGTTTCGCTTTTATCTTCGCTTTTTCCTAACTACGGCGTACCTTATCTACCTACTACAATTGCATGCTCCTAATCATTTTACGTATGTATACCTACACTTTGTTGCTCACGCATACGCATACACGGAGAAAAAAAAATCGTATTGACAATTTGAAAAAGTTTGTAGTCTTGTTCCAGACAGAAACAAATTGAGCGATATTTTCCCGATGCAGAATTACTTAGGTACCTATAATTTACCAGAGCTAAGTGATAACTGAGTTCTATAAACATCAGTCAAAATTACCATGTAATTTAGTCGGAACAGTGTCTTACAACTTCAAAGGGCACAATGAACCAAAATATTAAGTAAAAATAAATAAGTGCAAGTACATTTTTGTGTCGGATCAATATGGGTTCTCAATCGCGCGGATTGCCTCGAGCTATCACTGCACCGACTTGCGCAGGCGCACGCGGGACATTTAAAATAATTACAAGCCATCGGAGAAACGTAACAGCCCGTATTTTGAGACCATTACTTATTTTTTAATTCCAAAAAATACTTATAAAAGCGCATACTTAGTGCCTATTGGTGCAATGTCGGCAAAAAGTGCGACTATTAAGAGTCATGTAATTTTATTGGATTAATATAATTAAATTGCATGAAATCATAAATTTTGGGGTTATTAGAGATTTTCGGTGAAAATTACAAAAATGGCTGCAACTTAAAACATAAACGTTGAATACGTTATCGAAAGCTTCAGTGCATATTATACTGTTTAAAGTAGTTATGTACCTACACGTTTTTAATTTACCAATATTCGGAAAAACGTGCAATATGCATAATAATATATATTGATGTTATGAAAAGTATCAACATTTTGATTTGGGAGCAATAAATAACAACTGACGTCTTGAAACAAAGCTCAAGTGGTCAGTTTAATTTAAATCCGTTCGCGTAGTTTTTGCACCCCCAACCGCATTCTCACAGCGCCGCCGAGGCTTGATGCACTTCACTTCTGATTGGATCATTACCGAGTTCATCATACCTTCTGCGATCCTCCGGCCACGACAGAGATGAAAGTATCAAATTACCACAGCAAAGATAGAGACAAAGAAAGTCCAGCTGAGCACATCGCTCAGGAATTATATCATGATTATTGGAACTTTATTGCACTTCGTAACTAACAATTGACATTAGGAAATGTAATTTCATATTGATTCCATAATGTAATCCGACGTTTATTTTTGCCAATGCGGCAAATCTTTCTATGATTTGCGGGTAACCATCTCGAGGCATGGTTGTTTTCTTGCGGCTTCACGTTCCAAGAAAATGTCATTAAAAGCTCGATAGGGGATTAAGTCGTTTTAAATTTTCACGTAGCTCGACAGGAAATCGGTTTAGCCGTAACAAAGGGTGGGAAAGAGACCGAGAAATTATCTTTTCGTCGGAATAAAAAACGCTAAAGTTGCAATTATAGCGTTACCGATGGAGCATTGAGTTATCAAAATGTAATAATTTTTTCACACCGGAAGGTGTCCGGGCACGTTCAGCCGCAATCACTCGCCTCTGATTTCGGTGTAACTGGTGCGATTAAATAATAATGGTATTGGTAACACTCGACAGTATCACGTTTCTAATAATCCTCTGCTGGGCATCTGCTGGTTGCCTTGCGTAACCGCATTATTGCCCCTAAGTAATGCCCGGCTTTCTTAAACATTCATTTAGGACACTCAGGAGTTCATCGGTTACTTGATTGACTGAACACGTAGTTTTTTTTTAACTTTTATAACCACAAAAAAAAATGGGTTCTATTAAAGATTTTTATATTTTAAATAATTTAAATGACTGCGGGTGGATGACGAAACCGAGGCAGACCAAGAAAATGTTGGCGTGACGACTTGGATAGCTGTGGGTAAGCAAAGGTTAAACCTAAAAAAAAATATTTTGGGTCGAGTAAGTCAGTTACAATCATCTTTTACTACTTACCTGATAGATAGTCTTTCTTTTTTTCTTAGTGTTCGATAATCCATTTGAATGACCAACCTAAACAAATGACTTTCTTACTTAACACGGGTATTTTTAGTTATCCAAGCCTCACATTTTATTCCAGTGAACCCCTATCAAAATTGATTGAAACAGTGATACAGTGTCCGAAATCTCGATACCTAATTGACCAACAAGCAATCAGCAATCATCAGCGGATAGGTCGATTGTTCTTAGTGCACCGTAACATTGCATAGAACATTACCATCGAGATGGAAATGAATTAAACATAATTCGAATAATCGAGGCACGGCCAATACAATAAAACAAAGGGAAAAAGTACGTCTGCGGCTGGCCTTACCGAGGGAACGAAGGATTTCAATTTGATACGTGATGAGGCGAGTTTTCATTTACGTAGAGATTCGATGAGCCCATTGACTCGACTCGGTAATCTAAATCTGAATCGGTGCTTCTAGTTTGCCTTTTTAGCTGTGTAATGTAAATGCGATATGTTACTGCTTCGCATATTTTTTTTTTAGCTTTGATGAACTAATATGTAAAAATTTAATAATATGTTAAAAGTTAATTAAGTACCTATTCTGTCAATATGTAATGCCAGTATTATGGAGCCTTCTGATTAGTTCTCATTAAGATGAGTTGCAAGTACTTAGCTTTTATTAATGTTGTAAGCATTGTAGGTAGGTAGGTACCTAAGTTTTGTATTGTAATGATGAAAAAGAAATTATTTTAATTAAAAAAAAAGAACTTTTTTCTATAATGGTAAAAGTCGACCACACTAACTAAGAAGATTCTTGTAACCTTGTGTCTATACAAATACGTCATAATTTCAATTTTACCTACTATCTATACACTATAATCACTAAATATTAAGTATTCGTAATTTACGCAAAAATGCTTTAAAGCTCACCTCTCCCAGTAGGTAAATTAGGTAAGATTTACCTTTATTTTAGGTAAAACCTACTTGCAGAGAATTTATAATGAGCAAAGGACAAGCCCGGCGACAGGTTGGGAAAACTTGTGCAACATCTTTATCTAATTTCCAAAAGTTTATTTAAATTTTCGAACTTTTTGTTACCTTTGCGTTGTTAAAATTGTATATAAAGGTTGTATAAATATTGATCACCTACTTAATTTTGCTAACACTGTAATATGTAGGTGGTGGTATATTTAAGTGATTTATCTATCTTTCTCTTAAATTATCTTTGTTTCCGATATTCGTAAACCATCAACTTTTTATCATTTTTGTTGTACTCTAATCTATCTTGTAAAAACTTTTTAAATGATACTTCAACCAGAAATAAAAACAGACTGCAAAATATGCACATGTTAACGAATGCAAGCTGTCTGTTCGTACATTATCTGTGCCTGTTACGTGAACAAATTGCAGCGCATACTTCACGCATGTCATCGAGTCGATGGCAGCATTGGCAACACTGGCACCTCAAATAATTACATCGCCCACTTATAATTACTTGTTGGAGTTAAAATGCAAATGTTGTCGCCTCAAGTATCTTCAAGCTATAATGTATTCGAATTGAGAACAGATAAGGAATGAAGATTTTAACCATGCGCGGTGTTTTGAAGTTATATCGTTGACGTGTTGCCATATAATAAAACTACCTTCTTTTTGGGTATTTTTACTAACTTTTACTAGCATAAAATATAATTGTTTAGTGAATTTATTCATTGTTCTCAATTATATGAAAACTTCAAACTTACCTAGGTGTTAAATTTCAAGTAGGACTTTTTCCCTGCACTGTGCAAAAATTCCATAATGCAAAATGTTGGTTTTATGTTTAAGTCTATAGTATTATCTTTTTGTTCACTTAAATTTTTTGCAAATTCATTTTTATTTCTTCCGTGCTGTGAACTAATATTTGCTACCTCCATTAGTTCGCCTCAAATCAAAATTTTGGCATTGACAGCTGGATTTTACCTAAGTACATTACTTATTTCCTCACCCTAAAATTGCTTAAAAATTCATAACACGATACTTTTAAAGTCCTGATACTTTTCTTTTAAATAAGAGTGGTGTGTAGTTTTTATTTGTATCTGATATGTATTTATTTTGAAGTTTAAATATAAACCGTTGCATATAGGTAGTTTATCGTTTTTAATTAATCAAATAATTTATGTTCAATCGTTCTTTAATTAACTTCGCTTGATTATTAAGGTCTCAAAAGTTTAGCTGTCTGTACGGTCTGTAGTAACCTACACTTAGTAAGTTTGTATAAGTACAGTTTTCAATCCATCTACCAAATACAGGAAAACATGAAAAATGTTTCAATTTTATAGTAGGTAAAACTTAGATTTTATTATTATTATATTTTATTAATACAGTAACGATACAGTTACGGTTTGCAATTAGAAAATAAGCTCACCAAAGTACGTGGATACAAAGACAGAAGCCAGATTCGATTAGAACCATATTTTTTCCATAAAAGAACAAACAAACAGTATCTTCTCATTTTGCGCGGAAAAACTCCGCACAAGGAAGCGTCGACAACAAAAGCTAACAAATCCTGTTTGTCCTGCGGGGAGCGTCCGTGATTTAATACAAATTATTATTAGACGACATAAATAACGTGGTACAGGGGCAGAAGCTCCTTAATAAGTAATAAAGGGGTCATCTTTCTCTCGAGAAGCCTTGGAATTAACCCGTGGACATATGGCGGTAAGGACGTGAGCTTACAAAGTTGTGACCAGTGACGGATAATTGATAGAATCGTTGGTATTTTGGCTTTTTTTAGGCTCTGATTTGAACCAAACTAGGCTCGGAAACAGTACTGTAATGAAAATGAAGAGACAAAAAAAAATCGCCTAAAAATGGTACTTACCCCTGAATCAACAGAAACAATGAGAAAAGTTGGCAGCTCGGCTGGGATACTTACCTACTGGCAATACCACCACGATTACCAGTAAAAGGTGTATTTTGCCAACTCTGCCGTATTGAGATTTAGTAACTTTGAAGATTAAACAAAAACATAGGTAAACATATTATTAAAAAAATAACCGAACTTCTAACTTTGTTATTCAGTAGGTGCTGAAAGTGTCTATAGTAGGAGAGACCGAGAAGAGTTGTGAATTTTTTTATTTAAATTAACATATCTCAATCAATAGTCTCTTTATCAAAAACAGTCATAATAATTAATGAAAGTGGAAGCCTACCTGTGAAAGACAACTCTAGATCATTTCACATTTCAAACTTTATAAAGTAAACTAATATTTCTATTTACAAATACCAACAACTCGATAAGATCGAAAATACCTTCTAATTTGTACCTCAACTCATGCTTATTGATCATAACTCGATATAACAACAAAACATCGTTATTGTTTTGTACTTCATACCTCACTTTATTAGCACGATGCGTGCGTGGAATATATACTGGGTAACTGGGGGTGAGGTCAGTTAACGATATCATTATTTATCGGTCCAATTAACCCGTTTATGTGATGTGTTTAGAAATTTAGCGATTTCCATTTATGGGGATAAAGGTTTGTATATTAGCACTACGTAATAAATATCTCTACTTTTAAAAGGCTAATGGGAATAATTTTTGGAAAAGTTTAGGAAGTTGCTGAATGAAAGCTGTTTTTGTGTTTTTTTTTATCTCATTTTATTATTCAAAACAAGGAAAAATAGTTAAATATGCTTAAAATAAGCCTTAATAAAAGCTTTTGGATTGGAAATGAGACATATAATAGGGACTCCTAAAAACTACCAGTGCATAAAAACCCGCAATGTAATTCTAACAGAAATATGAAATCCTACTTGTGAGCCCCCATCAAATAATTCGGTAGCTCAAAGCTGAAAGGGGTTGGCCGCAAAATGCGCTGTACCTTGTTCCGGTACAAACAGGTTGTACTTACTCACGTACTAATCGGCAGAGTGCCGGCCGCTCTAAATAACGCTTTTACACGTCCATCGAACCATAAATAACGAGTCTATGAAAATATAAATGTTTTTTTTCTCTATCGTTTTCCGACATTCGTATTTTTTTCATAGAGTCAAAAGCTTGAACAGACCACTTTCGCATTATGGAATTGCCAAAACTCCATTTGGTTTCGAAGTATGAAGGCTTTATAAGCAAATTATGCCACGCAAGTTAACACCTTATTTCATAAACCATAGAAATGTATTTGGGATCGCGCTTATTCATGGTTAGGCCTTTTTAAGGTCAAAGGTCAGCAGTGAGCGTAGAAATGAGATATTTTGGCAGTATTACGCAAATTGGATAGCTTTCAACACTCAACGAAGTAGGTTCCGAACTTTCGCGGAGAAAATTGAATTAAAAATATCATAAGATGTAAATATGTATGGGGATCGTAATGATGTTCAGGCCGCAGACTCTCCGTATTCAGATTAAATTATTCTATTTCAATGTTACGTATTCATATATTTGTATCCTACCTAAGCTTTGAGAAGAATTTATTATTGCTTCACCAATTCTTCATTATGAAAGGTTTTTTTGTACAACTTAGCTAATTAAGTAAACAGTGATTTTTTGTTCCGTATATTGATGCAAAGAAAAACAAATCTAAGCATTGTTTTACAGAGTTCGTCTATAAAGGACGTATCCTATAAGACAAGAAACTGCGTCCATTATTCTGAAACTTTACGGCTCATGTACATGTAATAGTGGCCACAGACGATCCTTCCTATCGTCCAATCGGCATGACACTGCAGGCTGGATCCAATCTGCAGTACGTCCATATACACCACACACGATCCAATCTATCGTCCAATCGGCATGACACTGCAGGCTTGACGACGATTATGGCTTTTTGCTTTTGACAGCGTGATCCATGTCGGATTTTGAAAAATTTTTCAACGGATTCGGATAGAAAATTGCACAAATAACAATGCTTTTAAATTTGAGCTCAATCGGACTGCTGAAAAAAAAGTTGGAAGCGATTACCCAAAGAGGGGGGACGAAAAGGGGGGATTTCGATTTTTCTGGTACTAACCCCCCTTGTTTAGTCGATCTGCATTTTTACTTTTTTCAATTTCAAAGCCCTTCTTACGAACTGAACTGCCAATCGCCCACAGCCACACACGGTCCAATCGGCAGTATCCAATCGATGTGATCAAGCCAAAAGAATTGAACTGCCAATTGCCATCCATTCTAACTGTCATGCCAATCCACTCCCACACACGGTCAATTCTAACTGATCCAATCAGTAGCGTCATGCCGATTGGACGATAGGAAGGATGGTGTGTGGCCAGCATAACACCGAAATACACCAATTAAAATATCTTTACGTTAAAAATAAGTATGTTGGTACCTACTTAACTTATTTTGATGTCGATAAATATTTGTTGATATTTTAAGGTCATCTTGAACGTGTCCTTACTTCTAAACACCAATCTCAAAAGCTATTTTACTAAATACTTATTACTTTTAAGAGCGTTGTTTATACTGTTTTATCTTCTAAGGGCAGATGATGATCCAATTTTGGATATTAATTATAATTATACGACCTCATTTCCATAACTAATGGTATGGTTCATCTCCTGCCTTTTAACTTGCTGGAGGATCAGCTGTGAGTTAAAATTGTAAGCGATAAGGCCACCCTTCATTTAAGAAATTATATGAAATGTTAGTGTAAGGAGTATCTTTGGGCACAAAAAAGAGTTTTCTGTCGTTGTAGTATTACCTAGGTACTATTTGATAACAAAAATCTTTGTCTTTGTTTGCTAGTAGAAAAAAAGTTACTAGATGTTGATGGAAGGAGAATGAATGGTCTTCCACTTGTTGAACCAAAGATATTGTTGTAATGTTGTCAATGAATGAAAGGTCTAAATAATTTTTATGAAAAATATTGGCAAATATTGGCATCAGCCTATGGAAAATATAAGTTAGGTTTGTAAGACGACTTACCTATTTTTTTGACAGAAAAAAATATAGGAATGTAGCAACAGTAAACTCAAGAGCTACATAATTATTAGAGACACATCAACATGTATAATTTCTAAGGCAGACTCAATGCGGGGTCGATAAAAAAACTGAAATTATCTCCAAAAAGCGCCATCAATAATTTTTGATAATTGCGTAACCGGTCTCAAATTAACCCAACTACTTCAGCGTGGGACGTAGACACACATACATAATAATTGTTTCTTATTAAAATCGACGTTAATCTTTTTTCGGAGCAGATTCCAGAGAAGGCGCACCATCGTATTATGTTTAAGAATCGACAGCTATAATTTCTGTTCAATCAAGATTTAATTGTTTTAATGAGTCTACATGCGTGAATGGCCGGCCCAATTATTGTTTATTTTTAATCGCCTCAAGTGGTTTTTATGTTCGCAAGCAGGCACGCACGGCGGCCGGCGGCGATCATTTTCATTATTTTAATAATGTAAACTTCCAATAATAATTTACAGTGATTTGGGGTTAAACACGTTAAGAGATATTTATGAATTCCGGGGGCCTATCCAGACCGCTGAAATGTTTTTGAGCTTTTATTTGATCAAATAACATTTCAGTTTTCTTCTTCGTCTTTTATTGATATTTTGACTGTAAATTAACTTTGACAGAATTGTGACATGCCGAAGTTTGTTTTGGTTTCATTTTGCAGAATTCATGGATTCATACAAACACGAAAATTATAATGTTTTGTGACAATTTCAAAGTAGTTTTAAAATTAAAACGCAATTAGCTGCGATTTCAATGCTGACCTGTGAATTTTTATAGGTTTTCAGGACTACCATCTACACATTTTCTGAAAAAAACCTAAGTAGGTATGGGCAAGATAACTTCAAAGTAATATCATCGCTTCATCCTTTTAGTTCTTACTTAACACTTGTTTTTAAATAGTCTAAGACAACAAGGAACATAAATGCCTAACTAGTTGTATGTAATCGTAGTTATAAATCCTATTAGTCTCATCATATTTAAAATATTTATGGCAAATTTATATAGAGACAACATAATTTCAGTACCTATCCTGAAATAAATTTTTGCTAAGATAAACCATCATTGAGATTAGTAGCATAAAGTTACATCTAAAATGTAGGTACAATAACATAAGATAAGAATATAGTACATCATCATCTTCCTACCCTTGTCCCACATTATGTGGGTCGGTACAACATGTCCTCTTCTTCCACTCACTTCTATCAGACGTCATCTCAATGTTCACACCTTTCTTACACGTCATCATTCACATTCACATAGTACATACCTACAAAACTTTCTTACCTATTATTTTGTTTCAGAATACTATGCAGATTACCATGAAGTTTCTACTTGTGTAGTAGACAGTATAAGACTATATAAAATTAATCTGCAAGTTGTAATTTGTAAAATGACTAGAATTCAAGGAATAAAACCATTTTGATTCTTTATTATTATTATATCTTATATATGTGGTAAAGAATGATTACATAGTTTATAGTATGATATTAAAATCTGTACATAATCTAATTTTTTTTTCCTTTATTTCATTAGACTCATTCACTCATTTCAAGGTTTGCTGGAAGAGAACTCTTTTTAGGGTTAAGCTCGCCTATCTGTACATGTTTTATTTTTAAGTTTTTCTCTTGTTATGTTTTGTGTACAATAAAGAATGAATGAATAGACTTGAACAAGTATTCATGAACATTTGACAGTAAGTATTTGGTAGTAAGCTCTGCCTTCCATGCTGTGGGTTGTGGGTTCGATTCACACCCAGAGCAAATTTTAATGTTTGTGTGATGAATATAAATATTTTTTCTGAATCTGGGTGTTTCTATGAATGTGTTTACAAAAAAAATGTAAGTATGTAAGTATTCTATCAGCAATCTAGTTCCCATACATAAAGAGCTTTGCTTAGTTTGGGACTAGAGTGTGAAGTGTGAATTGTCCAAAAATATTTATTTATTTCCCAAGGCATGCACTTGAACCAAACTAAACAAAACTTGTATGGGAAATAGATTGCTTGAATACTATTATAAGTAAGTATTCTAAAAATTAATACATATTAACACCCAAATGCAGAACACATATTTATGTTCACAAATAGTAATAAATAAATATTTTACCAATGACAAGTAATCACATAAATGTTTGTTTGTGGTGGGGATTGAACCCACCATCCTAGCATAGATGCCAGAACTAATGCCAATACTGAGCTGAGATATATATATTATTAAGTATATATTATTTTGTTTCAGAATATGCAAATTACCATGATGGTACTACTTCACTATCCTAATCTGTTTATGACTATTAAACTAATCTTTGTTTTCATTTGTGAAATAATATAGTAATTCAATAAAACCATGTTTCAGTATTATTTTATTAAAACATTTCTAAATAGATAGATAACTCTTTATTGTTCATCACACATAAATAAAAACAAAGAGCTTAAACAAGTAGTAATAGGCATCAGAATGGGTGGCCTTATCGCTGAGAGAGATCTCTTCCTGGCAACCGAAATTTGCTCGTGTCACATCCCAGATATACCTGAAATAAAATGAAGTGTATTGTAAATAGAGTTAATACGCATAGAGTTCAATACTAAAATATTTTACAGTCTTGAAATCTGAACATAAATCATTTTCTTTTATTTCATTACACTTAAACAAGTTAAAAAAATGTTTATGAACATTTCACAAAGCTTGTATGGCAACTAGAATACTCATATACTGTTTTATGAATAAATTCATAGATATGTAACATGTTGACACCCAAAAGCAGAACATACATTAATATTTACTAATAGTAATAAAAAAATGTTTTACCAATAAAGACTTATTGAACTTTTAAAAAATATTTATTCTTGGTGGGGATGGAACCCACAGAGAAGACAGAACTAGTACCAAATGAGCTGTGATGCCTATTGCAATGATTGATTTAGTTTGTTATAGGTATATTTATGAACCTATCAAGTGAAGTAATCAACTACCTGGACGATTAAATAGAATGATTCATGTCTTAGTCTTAAATTGTTGTGTTCTGATTTCTGATCTGCTAACCCATACTGGGCACCAGCATCTTGTGTGCATCTGAAACATGAATAAGTGGTGACCAAACATGTTAGAAACTCTGCAACAGATGTCCACCTCCGACGCGGAGGTTGTGGGTTCGATGACCGCCTTGAAATAAATGTTTGTACGATCTGCAAATATTTATTCCGGGTGCTCTGGTTATTTTATATGTAGGTAAAATAAAAAATACCTATCTATATAAGTAATGTATTGTATTAAGTATGTCAGTCTCCTAGTATTGAAAAACAGGACAATCCCGACATACGTTTCATGTTTATGATTAGATTTGACATTAAAATCTTCCATAATTAGGTAGTACACTGATTTATTCACTTTTCAATAACATACTTGTTTGCGAAATGCGCAAATCCGGTGTAGGTTTGCCAAAGCTGAGGTTTTTATTCTCCGTGAAATACTTACAAAGATTTCACCATTTTCTCAATTATGTATGTATTAAAACTTTCACATACTCACATATTTTTTTTTTATAATCCTTTGGCTTCAATCTCGCCTGATGGAAAGCGCCGATGAAGCCGACGATGGAGCAGGATGGTCTAGAAGACACCTATTTATATTGGCCTTGAATTGATCTAGGTTGTAATGATTGGGAAAAACAGACGCAGGCAGCGTATTACCTATTATCCTGAAGGCTCTTCGCTCAATCGAGTCCAAGGCAGCCAGCAATATTATGATGGCACATAACAATATTATGATACAACAATCACGAAAGTTACAATGAAAATGCAAAATCTTTAGGTTATAAATAATAAATGTAAACAAACTATAGGGACGGAATATTCGATAAACTTCGATGCATCGAAAACATCGATATTTACAATGCGATACCTACATCGAATCGATCCGATGTTTTGAAATGCTTTTGATATACTCGAAATATCGATGTTTTTTCAGTTTTTAGTAGAAAAACATCGAGTCAATAATTATATCCAAATAATTTCATAAAAATTCCAGTTTGAACATTATAATTTTACTAATTTTTTTCCTATTTGATTATTTAAAAATGAAAAGTTTATTATTGGACTGACAATATAATAAAAATATTGTCTGTAAATATGTAAATATGTGTACTAAAAAAATGGCGGGCTTCAATGTTTACAAACAACGAATTGTGAATAACATATTTTGGTTTTGTGGACGAAATAAAATTGAAGTAGATTGTGTATTGTATAATTATATTATATTTATATACCAACTCATTACAATAAAATCTCATCTTTGTGTGAGCTCTTAAACTCAATTGGACGACATCGATGTTAGTTCTGATTTATCGAATCTAAAAAAACAACGATGATTTTTCAAAATGGACACCCCTAAAACGAACAAGTATGAAGACATGTTAGAGCGGTACAGAAATATGCGCCCGCGAAGCCCCGTTGCAAGTGCGAGCGAGATGCATGCGCCAGCTCGTTGACGTCATTTTTAACAGTTCAGTCATATCTAAAACATTTCAGTCATTATTTAAAACATTTCAGTCATATTTTGAACAGCTCAGCCACGTCAATCCACAAAAAATGCCTACAAAACTGACCTGCAACTGAAAGGATATTCCGTCACGCAAGTTTGCCCCTTCTGGATAGGGCCCCTGGATGGGTCCGGAGCTTAGACGACTGTAATTTGACCCCGACTGGATGATGCTTCTTTTATTTTTATAAATCGAAAATCGATGCTGACTACATTCCGAGATGCTCACTTACATTCAAATTATAAGCGTTATTAATGATGATTGATTATTATTTAACAAGCCAAAAAGGCACACTGAGGTTTCACCCCGATTGACCCCTAGGTACCATATCACAATAGATTGTCGAGTCTTTGAGGGCGTAAAGCAATAAAATCTCTATGGAAAAGCAAAGACAATTAAAACTAATTTCCGTTGAAATCAAAGTTCTTGAGCGTTTAGCGCTTGGATCGTGTAATAAGTTAATTGACGGTTCGCGAGTGATTGATCTATGAATTGCAAGGGGTATGCGCCCGCGCCGAGCGACGCGGTGGTGCCCCGAGGCGACTTACTGTCTCACCTGCAGTGCACAGGGCTGTACCACTACACCACCATGCTTATATTCAGATACTAAACATTATGCGATCGAGATTTTCCCCAAAAGAACAAGGCATGAACAATTACATGTCCAAACCAATGTTAAGATGATAAATGGCTAGTTCATGTCGAATGTTTTTCTTTCAAACGCCATGAGCCAGCCCTACGCTAGCAGCATAACAAAGCAAAAATTGCTCAGATAATGAAGCATAATGCAAAGCGTGATATAAACTTCACATTCGCCCCAGGCTGGATTAACTTGTTACTTATAGTACGGGAGAGCCAGCCAGGAAAGCTCTCCTCTCATCAACACCCTTCAGAGAGATTAAAAGCGTGGCGATGACAGCCTGCAGCAATTTGCAAAAGCATTTTTCTTGTTCTGATCATATCTTGTGGACTCCCAAAAGACAGACACTGAGTTTTGTGGTTGAGATGTCAAATGTGATTAAAAGTTGTTTTATAAAAATAGTACCCTACCTATAGCCAGATCCCGTAATTACCAAAACTATGGACACTATAAAAATCTGGTCCAAAACGATAAAACAAAGAAAACATACAATTTCGTATAAAACCAAACAGCGTTCAAGAGAAAATTGGCCATTTTACTAAAAGCAGACAAACGTCAATTAGGCAATAGTGACGCAGTGGAAACGCTGGCGCCATTAGAAGAGTTAATCTCGATGACGGAACACATTACTGGGCGAGTAATAAGAGGAGCGTGAACCGCGACGGACAATTTACCACGTCCTGAAGGCGTTGGGAGGGTCTGAAGAGATATGCTCTAAGCCTGGAGTTGCTTCCACACTTAATAGATCAATAGGTACAAAGTTAGTCAGTTCAGATCTTAAAAGCATTGACTAACCTCTGGATAGGTAATTAGTTGCTTAAAGAAGTAAAATGGTTCCTCTGTGACGTGTAGCAAACCGATGAGTAATTGAAAATTGAGCATGCTTTGTCAGGGCGTTGTGGTGTTACAAATGCTTAAACTGTACCTACCTATAATAACAAAATGGAATCTGGAACCTATGCACCAATGTGCAACAAGGCAATGTGTCATTCACCTGATGCAAAATACGGAACCATTCTCAAGCAAGAGGGACTGTAATGGTACATTATGCCAGCTCCCTCCGGCTATGATTAGGGATTTTGTGAAGGGATCGCTGAAAATTACTTTGCATCGGCTATAAATACGGTTCACTGACACCTCAATTTCAAAATCCTAAGGTCTATAAACTTAGACGTGGTCGCAATGATAGAAAATTAGCAACATCCTGGTGGAGCCAGGGTGAGCTATGGGTCGCTCCTGGCGACAAGCGAACAATACTGACCCACGAGCAGCGCACGCAGCGACAACCACAAGATAGCCGTCGGCGCACCCGAGAAGGACAAACATACCATCCCAAACAAACCAAACAGAGACAAAGCATCTGCACTCGCGAGATTTTGATTTACTTCTCTTATAATTATCGAATAATCAGCTTTGCATCTCTCGTTATAAACATTACGATAATTTGGTTCCATTACATCGGGTTCTAAGCGGTGACCGTTCGCTAGTACAGCGATTGATAATAATCGCTGGCGAAGTATAATGGCGTACACCCACGGGTAATTATTGTTGTGCAGTCGTGAGTTCGTGAGCCGGTGGAATGGCGGAATGCATCTCCTTCGGGGGTTGCCCGCTGTAAACCAACACGGCCGGCCGCGTAAATAACTGATCGCTTTCCGCGCGCTAATGATAGTGCACCGCATCCACTCGCGTCCTCTTTAGCCGATCCCGATAAAATAATTACCGGTATTTATAAGTGCTCGCGCTTAATCGCACCTCAATACTAGTCATTAACCCCGACATGTCTGCACAAAATTTCCTGTTGAAATCTGTGGGAACGCGTTTGCCGATAATTAAAGTCTCTTACAATGTTTCGTATTTCCAAGAAACGAAATAAAACTGTCTCTAAACTATGAAGTTACGATGAAGTCATACCTTTGTTCTGACGTCTTACGCCTCGGGGATGCGTCGTCGCGAATGTTCGCGTAAAACTCGTGGTTGCATTGACGTTTGGTCACGGGGCATCGTGAAGCGGAGTCTCCACCGACGTTAATGGGTCTGCTGGCCGACGGCTCCGTTATCCCTCGTAGCTAATGATTGGCCGGCATTAAGTCCCGGCTGTTCCATGCGATTATTGGATCTAACAGATAATTTTATATCGCATTGTCCTGGAGCGTAAAATTTTCTGTTGTTATTACGGTGGATAGCACGCGGGCCGCGGTCGAGCGCGCCGTATCGCCGCATCGCAGCGAAGGGTTAACCCGGACAAATCACGAACCGTTTAGCTCACAATCAAATGTTATGTAATCTCTTGTGTGCAAAGCTTCTTTGCTGAATAAAGTATTCATTACCGAATATCTCAATGGACATTTTTGGTGACAGTTGTTGTTCTCAAAATTGTACATATGCTGGTATGGTGGGTGCATATGAAATCACGACTTACCCGAACTACGGTGCTCGTGACAATTATACCTTACGTTTATACTGTGGGTTTTAGGAAGTGTTTGAAGCGGCTAGATTGTGACTTTCCTCGAAACTCACCTTCCACCCAGGATTAAATGAAAATTACGAATTCCGCGTCAGGGTTCGCACGAGCGCCATTCTTCCTCTGCTTGTAATGAGCGCCTCTAAATCAAACAATAGCATTAAAGTGTCAATATCGCCTCGATAACACCTCGCCATTTTCTTTTGCTGGAATTGTGGTTATAAATCTATGTAAAAGCACTTTACAACGTGCGATTGTTGTAATTTTGATATATTTTATATTATGCTATGTATGTTTATTCTGATTTTTTAAAGCAACTGTTATCAGTATTCTATAAAACATTTAAATCTAGGCAACCTACCATATAAATTAACTAATTAAATTAAATTAGGTTAAATTAACTAATTTACGAAAATTTCTATAAAAAAAACAGTATTAGGTAAGAAGTAATTTTAACCAATCTGTAGTCATTTAATTACCATTGTATTGTATCCTATTTTTTTTTTTTATTATTTTTTTTTTGCTTAAACACGATATTAATTGATGTGTATATTATTATTTTGTGTAATCTACAGTGACCATAGTATATCAAAACGTAAGCCCGATACCAGAAAGTTTAAAAATGTCAATCACCGTTTCTTAAAAACCAAGATAGAATGAATATAGATATGATAGATAAAATCTTGTGGTTGTAAACACACTTTGACATTTGACAGCGTTAACCGCAAATGAGTATCAAAATTATGCAGTTAACTTCATATGGGATATATTTCACACTCCTATTTGACCTTTCCTTAAACCTTAGTTAAGTTATTAGACAAAATATTAAGTAGTTTCATATATTTCACCTGTAAAACAGACTGCTCATAAAACACTGAAAATGTTGAATTACATGGCTAGAACTGAAATTCAAATTGTTTAATAGATAGGGCGAAAAAACTATTTATAGTTTTAGTAAAAGTTTTTAATAATTTTTAATACTTCATTATTTGTAACTTCGATAGATTCGATAGATGATGATACATAAAATCTATTTTGTCTTATAAACTATTAAGGGCTTTTTTTTAAATATGGCAGTAATTTGCCATATTTATAAGAACAAAAACAAAAAAGACAGAAGAATGATCTACTATCCAATGCTGTACAAAACATCATTGTTTTATATTTTGTTAAAGTTCAAGCCACAGCAGTATTCATCATAATCAAATATCAAAATAACCCGTTCACATCGTGTAACAAGATTATCATTGAACATCTCATTCATACGAAGGTCAACAGTATCCTCACGTTACGGTCACCCCCGGCCGGTCGGCTGTGCATTTGTATTGTACAAATTGCACACCCCATGTTTATCTCGCGACCCCTTGCACGTATTTATCTTCAACCCTTCGACGGCGTTACGTTGACTTTGTACAGTTTTGTTCGATCTCCGATATGTTTGCGCTGGACGAGTCTTGTCTTATGAGATTTTTTTAGCTTAGTTTTTCTTTATTTTTTTTAGGATTTTTTTTTGGGGATAGATAGTCCCTCTAGTCGAATAATGTAATAAAAAAAGCTAACCACTAGTACTTTGAGTGTATTCCACAACTACTTTATTAAAGCTGCAAAGAAAACAGAACCCTATATAGAATTAAATTATGGAGATTAAGGCTAAAATTTAAGATACAAAATTATTCAAGTCGCAATGACTAGCACAAAAGCTTCAAAAGTTTTCGAAACACAAGCGCTGCTGCATTGTAAGGCAGGAACAGGCAGGACAGTAGCCAGAAGCTAATCCTCATTGTGGATGCCAGGATGGCAGGAATAAACAGCAGCTCTCATTAATCACCTGAGCGCTCGGAAACTTTCTCCATTGAAGCGCGACTCCACCTGACTTGGATATTTTCTTTTAACTTTTAAGCTTTGTTCGAAACTTTTGATGGACTTTGAGTTTTAAGTAAGTTGAATAGTAATATATCTTGTGCCTTAGCTTCTTTATTGTATTATCAAGTGTAACGTGGGAGCTTAATGCTCTTTTAACTTACTGTGATGTTGGTAATCGACTCAACTTTACGATTATGTCGCCATTTTTGTGTCAGAAAAATGTAACAAAGCAATACACAATTCGGGTACGATAACAACTTTGTCGACGACGTTTTTTGACAGTTTTACTAAGTTTTGCAAACAACCATTGTGATAGAGACTGCAAACATTCACAAAATGTTTTTGCATTACTAAATAGTTTTTATGAAATATATAATTTATTAATTTTATTCACCGATATCTGAATTACGAGATTCACATTAGGAAAGTCCGAAATATTCAATTTAAATAATTACAAGCTAGCTTACCAAATAAATTGGTTATCGAAACTCAATTTCAGTGGAACATAAAACAGTAGAAAACGTTTCAATTATTAAAACAATAGATTTGCTACTCGCTTTTTTGTTGGACCCTGTAATAAGATGGATTATGCTGTAATTTTAAGATCGGGCGCAAACTAAGGTCTCGGTTCTTGGTAAGAACTTCTACCGTCAAAACCTGTCTTTGGATTAGGTAACTAGCTTTGTTCAAAGGTTCATTCATATTTTTATCGCTTTTCGAACGCCTGTTACTATCACTTGTTTTTGTTTTATTCTAGTAGGCAAGGTTCCTCTAACCTGCCTACATAAAATGTACCTTAGTAAGTAACATAATAATCACAATATATATTCTTATTCATCATAGTCTAAATAGTAAATTTATATACATATATATAATACCTATATTGTAACATATATTTTATTTTTTGGTTGTACTCAAACATATGTATTATGGAGAAGCCACTGGCTCCTGAAACACAGTGTACACTAGTTCGGGAGCCTATGGATTCAATAACCTTGTAAACAACATTATGCCAATAAACGTTTTTTGTATTTGTATTTTGTACTTAGGAATTAAAACACATTTTTGTATACAGCCTGTTAGTTTTGGACGACAGACTGTCGACAGCAGTTCATTCCCGTCTGCGCGCAACCTTACGCTTGACAAAGTATGAACCTAATTCCATTAGGTAAGCGCCATTACGATCTAACTCAGAATTAGTTCCACCTTATTGCCGACTCAAGAATTTTTATCACAGCTAAAGCAATCAGAGCGCCAATAATTTCGTTCATAATGACTTCTTGGTCGTAAAATTTGAGCATTGCGCCAAAATGGTGGCACATTAAAATTCTCTCCCCATCGTTATAAGCGGAGTTATCGGTGGGTACGTCGATCGGGACAATCGACATTTCCATCTCAATCGCCCCCTTCCCCTCCTTAAGGCCGTTAGTTTTCTTTTTTAAATCGCGCGTTAAGGATTTGGCGTGAATGCGTAAGGGTTGAGACACGCGCCCGCCTCCTCATATGTCTTTGGAAGATACGGACGGATTCTCGATATTTCCCTCATTAGGGATGGGAGTTAGTCTTGACTGTTTGTTGTTATTGCTATTTTACCAATCTCTTACTCTATTGATACGCTATATGTTTGTTTACTCGTAATTTACTCGTAGTTTATAAGCTTGCACCGTGTTTCGAAGAGATTTGTGCGTATAAACAAATTCTACGAATATTTCTGATTTCTAAAAATTGGTCTGCCTAACCTATATTTCATCTATGAACCATGCTTACAAGTTATACTTTTAATCATTTTATAGGTTGATGATACGTGTAAACTTTAAATGTTGTTGGTATATCATCAAAGGAAACAGATAAAATAACAATACAGCTACTTCACACTAAAATTAGGAACCCGTTGCAACAGTGTCTCATATATGTAAAATAATGCGGCCGATATATCCTCACCCCCTCGGGGGTGGACGGGGTGTGTGGAGATAGAGGCACCCCCGAGCGACTTATTCCGATATAATCAATAACTTAGTGAGATCCCCTTTGCATCCGGCCATGTGACAGTTCCTGAAGGGTTGTTTTTTACATTTTTGTTCAAACAGTGCTTGATTAGAGAACGTGCCTTGCTGCTTTCTTTTGAAGTTGTCTTTTCACGATTGACTAGTTTTGGTAACATTTTTCATACCAGCTGCTTGGTACTAAGTGTTTGTCCTGATTCGGAGTTTGTACTTTTATGTAAATGTTTGCGGAGCGCTACTAAGCAAGTTATTGCGCATCTGTGAATACTACGGTTCATTGGTTTTACATTTCAATATGGACTGTCTGATTGCTTTTTGATATCGTCGTATTTATAGATGTGTTTGAGTAGGCAGATTTGTAGTTAGGGTAAAATTTATAACATTTGACTAACGTCTCAGCTCGGTTGGTTTATGATGTATGTTTTGTGTATAAAAAAAGTGTGTATTCTATCACTGATCTAGTTTCAATAGTACAAGCTTAATTTGGGTCCAGATAGCATTGTCTAGAAATAAGTATACAAATAGTATCACACGTCACTAAACTAAGCAAAGCACTCTATTATCGGCATGTTACTTTTTTAACTTAACTCTAAATCAAATGTAATTTATATATACTAGCCATAGGGTTAGTAGTAGTTCCTATATATAAATTACATTTGATTAAAGCTTACTAAGCAACTTCAATGTAAAATTATAGCTTGGAAAAAAAATAGTTTTAGGGTGAATATGCCGTTTTTGTTTGTCATTTAATTTTGAGTCGTTTAAAAATGTAACTTACCGATAATAGAGTACTTCATAGACAGATCACAGGAAGTCTAGTAGGATTCACCTTATTGTTCTAAAGTCGTGGGTTCGAGTCTCTTCTAGCACATAATATAATCTCACATACCAGCATTGTTGTGAAAGACAGCACCAAGAAAACAAACGATGAACTAGTCTCTTATCTTATCTTATCTTATCAAACCTATGATGATATATGTACTTACGAACAAAGTACTGCAAAATCAAGGCATTCAAACTTTCTTGACTTGCAAATGATTCAGTACTGAGATGCGGCTAGGCAAGCGTAGTGTAGGACCTCCAGTGAGACGGAGCGACGATCTGCGGAGTGTAGCTTACAAACACTGGATGAGAAGAGCCGAAGACCGGGCTCAGTGGCGCGTCTTGGGAGAGACCTACGTCCAGCAGTGGACAGATGATGATGATGATAATGTACCGAGAAATTTAGAATGTTGAAAAAGTGCTTCGTAAATCGTTGCCTACCTATGATCTATGTGAATTTATATCCAAGCTGAAAACTTATGCCACACTCAGAGACATCATTTAAATACAAATTTTGCGTACATTTTATGTACATAGTTTTACTGAATTGAGTAAAAGATGATAGTTATTAAAAAAGGTACGTCTAACATATTTAATATGCATATTGGAGTTTAACATAAGCTTAAAATTAAATTAATCGTGTCTTTATTATTAATACACAGATTTCAAGTTTTCAGAAAACAATTCTCAAGCTTTCCTATCCAGCGTAAAAATGTCCTTAGTCCAGCATAGTTAGCATAAACTGCGTTGCTTTTTGGTTATTGGTCAAATTTGTATGCTAGATTCTAACTGCAATTCGAAACTTATGACCTAAGCTTGTCAATTCTATATTACCTATATGTCATGCTATATTACCTGCTTATAGCTACTTACGCTTGTCTTAAAACGATGTCAGTGGCCTAAACTCTTCTCATCTCATTTCTCAAGTGACTATTCATTAGTAATAGTTATAGTATAATAGAAATGCAGAGTGTAAAAAAAATGTTTTGTAAACTTGGGTTTTTTAAATACTTAGAGCAAACAGAATCAGAATATCTGTTGAATTCTGACAAAAAAATCGTTATATTTATGTTTTTTTAAATTATTTAATCAACAATAGTATGTGAAGTAAAACGTAATAAAAATTAAGATACTTAATTAAGATAATTCTTTCAGTTTCCGGAAATGTATATTTTACACCCTGTATAATATTTATCAGTAATAATATGATAAACCTAGGTGATACCTATAATGGAATAGGTATCACCTAATTTAGTAGTGGTAATCACTGTCTTTAACTATTTTGTTTTTATAAAATTGCTGTCCTTGTCAAAATATTACTATAAATATTTATAGCGGGAATCGAACCCTTTACATTTTCTAAACCACTTGTAGGGAATCAATATGCCTATTACTCAGGGAAGGTTATGAAAATGAAACTCCAGTATCTGATAAACTAACTTTGAGTTTATTTTTACCATTTACACTTGACAATGTATTCGTAATCTGTCGTGGCTACGGAATGCGTGTCGTAGGCTCGTAGCACGCGCGTAGAGTCTGTGCTACGCCCACGTCATGAGCTAACTAATTACTACGGAAATCTGCTACGGGAATTGACAACATGACAAATTAGGTACAATAAAAATTGTCATCAGATAGACATGACAAAATGTTAACACACAAAAGTGCGCGAGCCAATTTATTGTACCAAAATTAACAATCTGTTTCTTCAAAGGGTGCTAATGAAAAGTGAATTTAGGATTTAGGATTTTTTCCTGGTTACAACATTTTGTTACAGATTAAAATAGTAGGAACGGTATATTTCTCTAGGAAAATTTAAAAATAATTTAATAGTATTACAAATACAGTATTAGGAACTATGATAGACACGCTACCTTTACGATCATAAACTAAATATTCGCAACCAACACCTTGTATGAAACTACGAACGGTTTTATAACAAAATAGTTTACAAAAAGGGTACAATGATACTCAGAAATACAATAAAAATAAACAAACAACATGGCCGTGGCGGCACCTCTAGTAGCGGACACAACAGACTAGTCCGAATAAATCTTAAATATTAAAATTTGTATTCGGAAAGTATAGTGAATCTCTAGATGCGACAATATTGAAATATACATAGGAACCATGATTCATCCCGCGGGCTGTCGTCCGCGGAGACTTAACACCGCGCTACCGACATGTCTAACTCAACGCGCATAATCAAATAAACATGCGCGTACATTGCGCGCACCGGCATTAGCTAGACGCTAGGCAGTAGCGCGCAACGAACGCGACATCTCAACTAAATAAATACCTTTACGTGCTTTCTATATTAAATACTAATCAAACAAAATTGTGTTGTAAACGCGCGCCTTCGCGTCCTAACATAGCTTGGGGTCTTGCATCTCTCTCGTATTAATCACTATCAAATTCTAAATAAAAACATCGTTAAGTACTGAAACTTCAATAAAATATAGATTCGTATCTTCTTCCTCCAAAGAGGTTTCTCAATTTCAATTACCTTGTAGAATATATGCGATATGATTTCAATTTCAAATATAATATTTTTGAAAGGCGACAGCGTCGTATAGTTGTGAAATGTGACCGCAGACACCTCGGGGAGTTGTAAAGCGATACGAGAGAGACGCAACGCCACAAACATTGGCATTGCACACATTTCATAGATATAACAAGGACCGGCAACCGGTGGAATAAAACATTGCACTTTAGAAAAAAACAAAACTCAATTTTGTAGTAGGTTTCACTCGATAAAATGCTGTAGTACACTCCTCTAGATAAAATGTATATATGTAAAATACTTTAATAACGTTATCTGTGCCGAAAATATTAAAGACTCCACTTACACGGAAGGGCTGTAAGCACACATGCGACCGCTCGCCGCCGCGCGCCACACGGCAGCGCGGCGAGCTGCGAATCGCACGTGTGGCTACGCCTTAGGTCCGGACTCACTTATGCAACTACTAATAATAATCATTACAATATTAATAAAAATTCAAGAATCACACTTAGTTCCAAAATAAACTCACTTGTTTGCGAGGTAGGCTGTGCGCAAGCGCGCAGCCCGAGTTTCGAGTTCGTTCGTTTTGGAAAGTTTGCTACGATAATAATTATAATTAACTGTTACCAATAAGCCTACGCGGTAATCGTCGCGTCTCCACGGGCGGCGCTGCGAGTGTCCGGAGTACCAGAGGTAGCCCGGCTCGGGCGAGGCCTGACTGTCGGCGCCGGCGGTACTCGCGAGTACCGAGGAGTGCGCTGAGCTTTCGTTGAAAGACGACACTGCCTATGCGGACCTACATTAACGTCAAGTTTATGCTCTACGTGGGTTTATCGAGAATGTTACGAGTCGCCTTCAACAAGAAGGCGATATCTGACGATGACGCCGTTCCTGATCGAATGGGACCCGCGAGAGAGGACGACCGCTCTACTGCTAATATACGTACTAACTTCGCTTCATGTTTTAAAAAAATCATATACGTATATCACTATATATTATATCTTCATACATTTACGATGCATCAGGAACTTCTTACGAGAACGTATCTATGCCTAAAATTAGAACGATTATATGTATGTATTACATAGCTTTAAACAATAATTAAATCGTAATTATCAATATCGATAATATTATATGCCATAAAGATAGGAACTTGCTTTCCTGGGAGTTGATGGTAAGAAGTGTTGAGGCGCCGGCGCGACCGCTCGCGTGCTCCGCAACGATAAACGTATTATAATAAAACCTGTCTAACGTATGATATGAAGTGCGGACACGCTCGCGGTCGCGGCGGCGCGCGCCGGGGCCGCCTCCCAGTGCGCGGGCGCGGCGCGTGCGGGGCCGACCTAGGAACTGCGGGCCCGCAATCCCGCTCACATTACAAAACAGGACAACGACGGTCGGCTCCCGATTAACCTATACTTAAACAACTACAAGCTTTAAATATATAACTAGGAAAGTGCCATTGCGGCGACAATCATCAACGAAAAGAAGCGTTAAGAGCTAATAGTGAACTGCTGCGTTGTCGGACAACGGAGAGAGCGAGGGGCTCCAAAAGATAGTAACTATACATTTCGTAGAGTAGGATTAGTGGCCGGCGCTGGCCAGCGGGAGCTCGCCTGGCGGCTGGAAGCGGGGTCCGGGCGCGCAGAAAGAATTCGCATCCTTCGGTGAGCTGGTCTCCTGTGCGGCTCGGGCGGCCAGCAGCGTGATCTGATTCACGACGTCCTCCATTTCGTGGGTGAGCGGCTCGGGTTGCGCGAGTGGTAGGCTGTGCGAGCCGTTCCGAAGGTGACTTTCGGTCTCCGTGTGACGTCGGAACTCTACAACCGTACGGAAACGTTCTCCGGGACAAGTTCGGCATTCGAGCGCAGGTTGGACGACGCGAATCACGCCGCGCGACGCTTCACGTCCCGCGTAGCAGGAGCGGGCTTGATGGGCTTGGAGAGGCGTAGGCGATGGGAAGGCGACTTTACAGTGTTTGCATACGTAACACAGATCAAAGTCGAGTTCACGCGCTCCCGCTGGTGGCTCGACCGCTGGCGGAGGAAGTCGCAGAGTGGACGCGCCTGGGTCTGCAGCGATGTGCCGGATCTGCTCCAGGGTAGACGCTGGCAACTGGAGGACGCTGGCTCCGTTTCCCGTCTCCACTATTAAACCCTGAGGTTGCGGCTGGAGCGGGCTTGGGTTGGGTCCTGTAACAATGATAAGGAACCATTATTTATCTATATAGGTTTATACTTAGATATAAAATATAAGTGGGAATACATAAGAGAAGAGCGAAATTAGACATGTCTTGAAACTTTTTGAGATTGACACCAAACGCATAACATATTCCAGTCGGATCAATAAATCTAAAAACAGTTGTATCAAGTTGCAAAGATGGCGTCAAATATTGGGTGTTGTGGAGTAGTACGACACTCGAGTGCGTTGTAAAGGGGTTAATCCACTTACGGGGCTGAGGGTCAGCCGCAGCCGTGAACTGACCTTTCGACAACCATTTGCACGTTTAAACCCATGCTTCAAGGATCGAAAAACAGTAAAAAAAATAGAAGTTTATTATTATCATCGATTTATTTATGGATGTATTCAAGTGAAATCTCAGCGATCTCGGTGTGTACGGGGGCCCAAATTGGGCATTCCATTGTTCGCAATAGGTTAGCACCAGTAGCAACCGCTGTTTACCTGACCGCGAGCCGATTGTACATGCGTGATGCGTTTCTAACGAGCTGAGCCGCATCTGTAATTCATTCAGACGCTATATTCACGGATGCATAATACATAGCTCGAGTCGTTTTAAATCTGCGAGCGAGTATGGTCACATTGGTTTGTGGACTCGTGAATAATGATCTTGATTGACAGAGAGTTGTAGATCTTCCTTCCATTTTAACAAACAAATGGACGTTCTTTGAATATCTGGTATGACATTTAGATATTTGTTCATCTGGATGTGATATCAAGGGCTGTGTAAGACAGCTTGGTATTGAAACTGGATTCTTCTTTTATTTTATAAAAAGAGTAGCATATTTACAATGAGTCCATATTGTTCTGGACTTAAATTAATATTTTTTTATGAATGCCCTCTCAAAAATTGTATACAAAATAACTAGTTTTCAATCTACCATTTAAAATTATAGATCCCAGTTAATTTATTCACTCGTATGGTTAGGATATCGTGCGAAACCGAAGGTACCTATTTGAATGCAACAATCGTACCTGATTGGCCGATCGTGTGCTCGGTAATGAGGACCTAGGCCTTCGGCGATTGCTCATACCTGTACTATGAGCTGGAGAACTTTAATTTAGTTTACTACACCAAAATATGAGTGGTAATACCTATTACATTACATGACTTGTCATCGTTCAAGCGCGTTTAAAAAACAAATTTTACCCACTTTTCTTCATTTCTTGCTCAATTTCTTCCAATTATTTCGCGGTAATGTTCTTTGTTTTTGCCGTATTTGTTTGTTGTATTTACTACATTATATTCAAATATTTCTGTCTATTACTAAGACGGTGTCACAAAGCCACTTTACGCCGTGGCCCTGACGTTAATTCGCTACCCTTTCTGCCAATTAGTATCGAAATAGCCACACTATTGTACTGCAAACACGAGCACACATCGCACCTAACTATTTAAAATTTGCATCTTATTTTCTTCCTTATTTCATAGGACATAAGGTTGTGTTTACTGTGAGTAGTTGGAGCGTGGGTTGTCCATTTCTTCCGATGTCCAGGTTTAAGTCAAAGGGCTTCTTAATCCGGACTTGTAGGTCGTTACGCGTTATTATAACGCGGCTTGAGTTGGCTATTTCTTTGCTCATTTACATCTCATTAGGGACGCTATTATTACTACTATTATTGGGGTCTAGCCACAAGTACCACTTCAAATGGAATGTTTTCTTTCTTAATGCGATATTGCGTCTATCTACCCAATTAAATAGACTTTAGTAATCTTAAGAAATAAAGGCTAAACTTTGTTAGTAAAAAAACACCTGTTAAATTTCTAGATGTCAATTTATCTAAGATTATAAAGTGATATATTTTTCAATACATTTTTTTTATCAATACTTTTTTATATTTTTATAGTTACAAAGTCTCGTTAGTTTTCTTTGTCTAACATTATCTAATAGAGTCATGTCAGTCATTACCCATAAGACATGATTGAAATTAATTGGACAGGCTCTATGAATTCATTTAACAAACAATGAATAACTTGAAAGTATTGCTTTGAAAGGCCAATTATTTGTTTGATTTATATGTGAATTAACTAAAGTAACCTATGTATTATTTAGTATTGTCATTTGATTCCTTGAAGGGAAAAGGCCACAATGAATTATAATTTTCTCATTATGTAAGAAATCACGATCGTTTGTTATAATGTGATTTATTTGTATAAGATTAAACCAGTAAATCTAGATCTGTTTAGACTAGGTAGTTTTTTTAACCTATAAGCAGGCGTGTTTTCTCAGACATGCCTTTGACTACCTCTTATTATAGACGATCTAGATACAAAGAAATGTCTACCATGCCTGGAAGTCACGATCGTGAAGATAATTTTCGACGATAAGTTATGAAATTTTTTGTCATAAATAAGTATTATGTGGAAGAAATATAAGCTTAGATAATTTACTCATAAGACAAGTAAGTATTAATTATTTATTCACAAACAAACTTACGACTATACAGTATTTACAAAATGTACATTGTCATATAAAATACATAAGAAACAGTTGAGCTATCTACAATAATTAATCTATCTATCTATCTATCTAGCTTAGATTAATTTTATAAAAAGATGAGAAATCATTAAAACAAAAGATTTTTACTAATGAAAACTTATGAAATACTCCATAAAAAAAATATATCCTGTTTTTCCTCAACTTCAGTTCCAGTTTTCCTCGTCAGATACCTTTAGCAAGGCGGTTGTCATGTCAATGCAGGACAGTCGGGAACGTGTATTATCAACATCAATTACCGCTAGTCTGTATTGGGACGTTCTTGAGATGGGACGATACGTTCGCTGATGGATGGTAATTAAAGTGGAACGTTGGGAACTGACCTCACAGGCATTTGAATCACTGAGAAAACTGGAAATTCTCGGTTTTAAAGGGATTTTATAGACCTAGATAGACCCAGATATGTTGGAGATAGGGATTTGTGCAGACAGTGATTTTAATATACCTACGAGGAAAAAAAATACACAAAATATTCTATTAAAGTAATTTTTATAAAACAGTGCTCGGTGCACTTAATAAAATTTACAAATGATTAAAATATACATTTATGTAATAGGTCGCGGGTTCGAGCTGACTCAATAACTTGAGGGTTATTAAATTCTTTGAAACAAAAATTTTAGTAAGTATTCAAGTCAATAAGCATTATTAATGTTTGAATTAATATAGCAAGATATAATATATTTATAACGATCTGCAGATATCTAAATGTTTCTTATGTATTTTATAAATATGTACATTTTGTAATACTTTAGTTTGTTTATTAAGCATATATTATTAGTAAAAATACAAGCAAGTCTATTTATTCACTTTCAAGTTTTGATTATTTTTATTCGTAGAAAAAACACAACTAAACTACAACTATTTTTTTTAAAATTCTTTTGTAACTAAGTATGACCCCTTCACGTCCACATTCTATCACCGGATCAATCGTTCCCATAAAACGGAGCATTATCGCAGTATTCTGAAAGCGTAGAGACAAGGCGGGACAGACGTCCGTCGATGTCCTATCAACGTCACGTGGGCAAATAAACTAACGGACGGTTGAACTTGGCCTGGCTCTGACTATCGTGGATTCTGCAGCTACACTACGTAATGGAAAATTATCCAGACCTGTAGACATATTATGGATCTCTGGCATCTGATCGCGCGATCCGTTTGACGTAGAAACAGATCAGAGAATGTTTTGTAATCAAATCGCGAGATCATTCCAAAAGAATTTGGATTTAAAACTGAGATTAAGAGACTTTGTGAATAATCTCCATGAACGTTAATTATTACTTTTGAGTAATTTTTTTTTTGATGTTAGCATTTTTTCGAGTTTTTGTGTTGTCAATTTCTAAACAATCATTTCTTATTATGTCACTCCCAACTTGAAAGTACATACCTGATTTCTAGAAAAACAATTATGAGATGATTTAGATATTTGAGGACAGGGTCTTCCAAACTTGAGGACCTGAGGTCTAGAGTACTTGAGGACCTTAAGTCTAGAGAACTTGAGTCTATAATAAGAGGATTAATTATTCATACTTTATGAAATTGTTTAAAAATTCTCTCGTGAAAATTGCAAGTGTTTTGAACAAGCATAACTCAGTTTCCAGTAAGTTAAGCTATAAGTAGGAAACCTTAAGGTGTCGTTTTCCACCGACACATTACTTGCAGCTGTAAGCAGCTGAATCGGCTTTGTTCTGTTACTTACAGCACTAATCTAATTACAACCGCGTTTTGCACGTCTTATACAGTTTTTACACCACATTTATATAAACTAGAAATAATGTGTCAGTTCTACTTTCTACTATCCTACTTTAAGATCTTCATCCTTATCTTTTTCTTATTCCCAGCAGTGGGAATGATATGATGATGATGATCTGATGAAGATCTTCATATCTAGTTTTACAATAAATGATTCTGATTCTTATTCTACAAGTATATGTGAAAGTTATGATTTTGGGTTGTTGGTCTTCAAATATATCACAATAATTGTACTTTGGATAAAACTACTACGATGAATTTTGTAACCAGTAATAATGTAATTAAGTGTTTATTGGTTACACATGGAAAAATAACAAAAAATTGTAATAATTGCGAAGAATTGTAATGCATTGCCTTATCGCTAAGAGCGTTTTCTTAACACGTAAGTACCTACTACCAAATATAATAATTTTTAACTTAATAATTAAGTTTGTTGTCGGGATAGAAACGACATTACAAAATGGTTTATTATCTACATAGTTGTTTAGATTCAGAACTATAAAAAATTTAAAACGATAATATCAATTAAGTATTTTCACTTCACGCTTTCGAAAAACCATCTCGCGATAGATCGCTCTTTTATGGGGACGATTGAAAAACATTATTTTAGTAGAACAAACAATGTGTCTCGCAATCTAAAGCGATAATCTATGGGGCGACGATGGGACACCATCATCAATCAGACTGCCATTGTTGAACGCCTGAAAACTTTATCAATAAAAAGATATAGCGACTTAGTATGCTCGAGTGTTTTACTCAAATCACATCGTATTCAGGGGACAAAGACGTACCTATCATTAAGTAAAGCATCTTCAGCAAACTGCAGATAGAAAACGCCATTATATAAAAGCAATTGTAACGGCCATTAAGCAATAATTCCATCGAATTTTATATCCATCATATTAACGCCCGAGTGGCCTGAAACTTCCATTATCCTCCTCCCCGAGGAAATCTCACCGCATTCAAATATTTAATTACTCGAGCTCTCGATCGTTTATAAATTCGAGCAGGAGTGGTATCATAAAACGCGCTAATGCTTTATAATTAAAATATTCTCAACAAGCCGTGCTGTAATGGCACCTCCGGCGACGGTCTCCTTCAGAAAAAAACGCATAAAAAATTACATTCACCCCAGAGGACTCACCCCTTGTGTCGGGAAAATCGATTAAAAAGAGGAGTCGCGGGCTGAAGGCGGCGGGGGACGGGGAGTTTAATATGTACGAAAAAATGCACGACGCCACGGGAGAGAGGGAGACCCGAGGAGTGGGTCTTGAGTTGCCTTCAATTTTTATAATTACGTTCATACGTGAGCGCCGCCGCGGCCCGTTCCTCAGCGCGCCCAAGCAGCCGCCGCCGCCGCTCGCTCTTGCCAACTCGATTACTTATTTAGAATAGTTTTCCTCACCGGGCTCTCACCCCAGATTGCTTTTTTAATTATTAAATGAAATGTGAACTGAATTTAAAATTTGCTTTTACATTTATTACCATTTTTACCATCAAAGACCTTTACGAAAATATCGTTTTCATTATTAGCTATTTTATTTCAGAAACAAATTCAATTTTTGTTAGAGAAACTCGAAAGTTTTTCACACAAAGCAATCAAGAAAAGAAGGAGGCAATAAGAACGGGATAACCGAGTGGAGGACGTTATCTCTGGAGACGGTTTGCAAATGAGCGGGCGACGCACACACGCGCGCCACCCACACATGCGCTAATCTCGCGTCCACACACGGCGTCGTATGCGTGCGTACATTTTATAAATAGATATCGTTTTTTTATCCGGGTACAAGAATGGGGGTCGCCACCCGCGGGGGACTCCCCTGCGGGGGACGTGTTGGATTTCAGATTGCTACGAACTGCAAAAATGAGGGATGAAAGAAATATAGCTTAAAACGCAGATATTTCCCGGCGTCTTAAGGCGAGGGGGGTTGGGTAGGGAGTGTGTGGAACAAAGTAGAGTGGCGATATTGAACCAAAATGAAATGGTAAACGAACCGTGCGCGTCCGATCTAATGCGAATTTATAATTTGGACATAGCTTTCTTTGAACTTTGGGGTGGGTTGGGAAAGTAAATTTACAAGGAGTGCGGATGTGATTTATAAAGGGGCGAAGCGACTGACCGTTCGGAATACATTTCTCAATTCTTTCGTTATGCTGATGGTTAGTTACGTACAATGAGTGGTGTTTAGGCGTATCCTCATTGCCAGGTTAACGCGAGTGTCCGCCGACCTAATTGTCGTCTCGCCGCCTAATCGGGATATGCGCCACGCGATAATTGCGACAGATTACTGCTAGTACCGCAGATCCGACACTTATCTACCCAGATCGACGTCTGCATACCTGACATACATTACTTGTAATAGCAAATCGTCATTCTGTTCGAACGCCTTAATCATTCGTAGATACACAAAACCTACTGAAAATGCAATCGTTCTTAACTAACTTTAATTCAAACCCGACAGCTTACTAATAATATAATCCTACAGTTTAATTTAACAACAATAATAAAATAGCCAATTGTGGTTATATTTATACTACAATATTATGGACAAATTAATATACCACAATCTTTTAGAAATGCTGTTGTGTTCAAAACATGCATTAAATGTTATTAAAGCATAATACTATAGGTGGTCACAACTAATAAGACTACTAATAAGTGACTGTCTGAGAAATCACAAATGTCGGTCTTGTTCTCTTACCAACTAAGTGCGACAATTGTTACTGCTAATTCGCTAATGAGTACGTAGGTGTAGCGCGGGCGAAACGTTTAATGCTAACTGCCGCATTAGCCGTAACTAGAACTGAACACATTATCATACGTAGTAGGTACCTATTTAATAACCAGGTACAGTGTCGCACAGAAAGGTAACAGCGGCATAAACCAATGAACTATGCAGCTACGAACTGACCAAGTAAATTTGAATAAGTCCAAATGATACGGTGATACGACAGCATTAAATATTACATCACATCACACATTGAAATAGCGCAAGCTAAGCGGAAAAGTGAAAATTGCGTACGTGAACTGGAAGGAAAAATATTAAAAATTAATCAAGAGAGTCAGGGGAGGCACATGTGTCGACAAAAAGCCTCCCCCTCTCACGGGCACGTGCGAAGAGCCGTTTCGGAACCGTTCCGCCGGCGAGTTAAAAGTTTCTTCGGACAAACAGAGGATTTGTCACAATTACGGCGGGCGGTGCGTCCCTACTTGATTAAAACCTAAATCACGTGACGTGTTTACAGCCGCGCCGGAGGTGTTTTCAATTTGCCGACTTCTGGACTCGCCATTGGCGTTCCGGACACGTCCACGTACCTATCTGGGGGCGGACCGGAGTTTTGAATTTGTTGCGAATTAAATTATTGACGATCTAATCGGGCGAGCCGATCTCTCAGACTCACCCACCCGCCGGGCGACGCAACTCGATCACGTCTCTTAATTATTTGTGAACGTCGCGCCTCAAATCCACAGTCGATGACGCCTCCGTGTTTCGCCACGGTAGCGTTCCGGCTATAAAAGCAACGTGAAAAAGAAGATTAACATTTGAATTAATCGGGAGATTAAACACAATGAAAGAAAATCTCATTACCGGCCGTATAATAGCGGTGAGAGTCCGGGAAAAAACACGGTGTAAAAGAAAAAACGCGCGCGAAGAAAATTAAAAGCTCGAACGAAATTAAAAAATGTAATCGACGCCGCGCGATTAGGGGGAATGCAAACAGGACGCGAGAGCGGGGAGCGGAGAGCGGGGCGGGGCGGAGGCTTGCAAAGTTCTCAATTAAAGACCGGCTACGGAAAGTCTCGTTGTAATTAGATTCTTTCATCTTCATAAGTTAGCATCCTCCGCAGTGACACTCAGCCTGTTTAATTTGTAATCGAGACTTGTTAGCCTCTGAGTTTCCGAGTTCCATTAATTCTATTTTCCCTGAGTTCTCGAACTGATTGATATCCAATTAGACGAAGCGAGCTATCGTGATTAACGTTTTGCTTTCTCATTGACTATTTTCTCTTGGATTTGATTACAAAGTTCCATTAAGTAAACTGAATTGAAAACATTTTCACTGTGGATTCTGCTGCAGAAAATTGTCTCCATTTACTATATAATAACCGCATGAGGCATCATAACGTTACTTTTTCTGCTACTGCGTCAACATTGGAAAACTCTATCAGCTTACGTTTTGCAATTTAACCAAAACAGATTACGAGACCATAATCTACTTTATTTCATTTACTTTTGCTGCTAATCAATCAATTTATAGACCTTATTCGTGTGTTATAGAAAGTTATGAATGTGAGCGTGGCTGGGTATGCAAGTAGAGGAAAGCCGAAAAAGAAGAATTGTGTGAAAGAGGATATGAATGTGAAAGGAGTGGACTCGGATTTGACGAATGATAGGAGTGAGTGGAAGATAAAGACATGTTGTGCCGACTCTACTTAACGTGGGGTAAGGGTAGGAGAATGATGATGATGAAGATTCGTGTGTTATAGAACACAAATTCGGTGTTCAGTACAAGCATGCAAACACATACGGGCACAGGAATCGCGAAATAATTATTCAATCAAAAACAGTCCTTCCGTGGTAGTAATTAGAGTAGAGGATGCGTCACGCGATAGAGCCGGAACCCGCGCCGGAGATGTTCATTGCTTAATGCTAGTGGTTCTAGGTCAACCAATTGGTACTGCAGAGTCTAGAATAAGACTAGGTTAGGATGATACTTATGCATGTTTAAAAAAAATCTGTGAAAACCTGTAAGGTTTTTGGGTTGTCAAAAATCTCAAAATTGCTGCACATCAATATTGTTGCCAGAACAAAGTGTTGCCACTCAATTTCGCATCTTTATTGTCATCATGATTCTTGATCACATATTCGTTATAGCTAACATCAGGTGGGTCATCAGCATATACTGTCAAAAAGCTGCATCAAAAAATTGCGTTAAAAACTACAACTATATTAAGAATGTAATCTTTTATTTTCCTTCACGTTGGAAGGCTCTACAATGTACTTTCAAGGTGGAAATATAATTAAGAACTAATTCCATTTGCCAAGCCAAGAAATCACCTCCGTAATCACCCACAATTAACACGGAAACCTCGTCAAAGCAACACGAACCCTCTTCCAGACAAACAACAGCTTAAAATTAATTCCCGGTGTCCGGCGACCCATAATTAAACATCTCGCCTTGTAATTACGGACTTTACGTTGTCGGGAACTGTCGGGAAGTTGTTGGGAAATCGGGCTAAAGTGGTCAGGCCAATTAATGCCGCCCTCGACGTTGCGATTAAGCAATTAACACGGCTGGGCGGGCGGACACTTTCATTAAACAGTTTGAGTAACTTTGCTTCGAGTTTTGAGGTTTCCCGAGCTCATCCCCCTTGTTGCTTGAGTTTTTAATTTATTAAGATTATAAGTACGGTGCATTTTTAACTTTATCCGGTAAAAGGTACCTTTGCGGATTACTTGGGGTGGAAGGTAGGTTTAAAATTACTTAGCGAGGTTTTATAAATGTTTTTAGAGAAGTTTTTAGAGACTGTTTATGAATTACAACTTAGGAGAAACAATACATTTAATTATAGTATGAACAATAACTTATTTTTTTTTAATACTAATTATTGTTTATACTTATTTTATTCTTTAAAAAGCTGTATTTTATTCTTTGATAAGACGTATAAAATTTGGCAAAACTTAATGCAAGGTTTTAGTCCAAAATTGTTCTATATTTATTAAAAAACCCAAAAACAACAAAATATTTTTATCTAGAATTTTTAAACGTTCGTCAGTATACGATTCTTTAAATAACAATAAGGTACGCCTTAAAAGCCTGCGTAATTTATCTCTTGACTAAAAACTTTTTCACGTCACAACTCAATTTGTCTACCAAATAGGTACAATAAACCATTTCTGTCTATTACTCTTTAACCCATTAATAAATCTTGTTAATCTGTTAAACCATTATTAACCAGCTTGTTAACACCCTGACCCCAAAAGCCTTTACAAAGCCTTTAAACAAACCTCGGTTAATGAATGGCCCCAAGGGTGGTTATTAATTAACGTCAGAATCATCTTACAAAGTATCATCAACCCTTTCTTAATAAATAAATAGGGATGGGAAAAAATATTATCGATGATTTAACAAAGATACTGATTAGGTAATATTGATATATTTTTTGTATTACATACTAACTTGCTTTAAGGGATAATAATACAAAATCATACGGACAGTGAATTAAAACGTATGATACATTATAAATGATGCATTCGTTTAGTAGTAAGACGAAAGCAGGGAATAAACTACTGTAAACTTTTACGGTAAACAATAATTTAATTTGAATAATTAATTATTATGTATTAAAGAAATTATAAAATAAATAGATAATACTTATATTTTACAAACACCTTTTCGAGTATAATATTCTGTGAAAGGTTAGGAAGTTGAATATTTTATGGAAGACTATTTATTTTACAAAACAATATTAATTTAAAAATTATAACAAAAACACTCGATAAATTAGAAAAATCGACAAAACTACAACCCTAGAACGTCGACTCTAACTCAATAATACGGGTTAAACTGCGCAAACAGGCAGTGAAAGGGTTAATTTGCATGGCGGTATTTGCAGGGTTAACCGATGGCTCGTTAGGGTGAACAATTAATAAAGGAAGGGTTGGGAAACTCCTGGGAAAGTTAGAGTAGGTCAGGTTTCATTTTCACTTTAACTTTCCGTTCTGAAAAGTGAATTAGGGGTGAGATTTTGTAATGATTAAATGTATTGGTGTTTTAAAGCTATTGCATAGCTTCTATCGCGGGCCTTGAGCGTGGAGACCGAATCCAGAAATTCCGTAACGAAATAACCGAACGAAAATAACCTAACACTGCGCATGCGTAATCCAGCAAAAAATGCTATGCAATAGCTTTACCGCGACACTCCCCGAGTGCCACACGTCTTTTTATTTTATAAATAAGTGATTTTGTACAACAATAATAATTATTAATATACTGTAATTACGAATTAGGTAAATATTCAAATGACATTCAAAAAATGTGTAAGTCAATATGCTATGATATATGAACTGTCAAAACAAATGACCAAAAAAATATGTCGGTTACAGAACAGACATTTCAATTCAACTGTATCGTGATTAAAAAGAAAAAAGTGGTGCATATTTAAGCAACTGTTTGACATACTGAACCGTATAATTACATCGGAACTCAAAAAAGAAGAAAAAAAAGAAAAAATTAACAAAACACCAAAGACAAATGAAGAATGTTTGTAAAACACGAAGGGGGCGTTCTCATACATTAGTTATTCACTAATTCGTTGTTTCCAAAGTAAATTACAGCTTTACAATTATATTAGTATTAATGAGTTCAGCCCACTGTTTCTTTTACACTTTTTTTGGTATAAATGTTAATTTTAAATGATTTACTGCTCAATTTATAAATATGGAAGTTGATGTAGCAGTTTATCCAAAACACCGTGACACCTGGTCCTTATTCATAATCCTCGTCAATTTTGTAGCACATCTTTTTAGAGCACATTCTTTATTGTATAAATGTATTTACAAAAAAATATAAATTAGTATTCTATCAGTAATCTTGATCAAACTTTGTTTAGTTTGGGAGCCGAGTGTTATGTGTGATATGTCCATGAAAAAAAAGTGACTGTAATTCTTGTTCAAGAGCTATTACTCTTAGTATCATTTTAATTACTTAGTTCACTAGTTCCTTTTAATATTTACAATAAGCTAACATAGCAAAACAATATTTTTTTTAACCTATACTGTCCCACTGCTGGGCAAAGGTCTCCCCCAAAGCCTTCCATTTATCCCGGTCTTTGCAAAACAATATCACAAAATAAAAAATATATTTTTAAATAACTAAAATATGTAACGTGAGCAGAATCTTCCGTGGGAACTTTCACGGTACGTAATTACAATTACTTAATTACTAATAAGAAAACAAAAAGAAGTATTTCTTACGCCATTTAAATAATTATATGTTACTTCACACCTGACTATTAAACTACCGGCAGTTATTAACAAGAAGTCGAAATTAATTAAAACAACAGTCACGGGCTATTAACCGACAATTACAAGAGAGTTTGTAAGACTTGTTGCTTAAAGTTATAACAGCAGGATCACTACACGAAACGCGTTTTTTTATGACATTTTGATGAATGAAGCAGATGTTATGAGTTAATCGTGTGATATCATATATCATACATTTCATTTTTCTTTTTCGTCTCATGTGCCTTGTCTAGAATATATAATACTAATTTTCAAACACAGATTTCAAGTAATCATTATACGTTGATTATCAGTATATTATAATCAGAGCTATGAATTGTAGAATTTTTATTATTTTTTGTTCAAATTAAAATTCTGTTTGTTTGTAGTTTACTTATATTTTAAGTGATTTGATTTTGTAAACGGAAATAAGTTATTTTGGTTGTTTTCACAAAAAGTTACCGAGTGCATGGCACAAATAAGTCCATAGAATGGGTTTGTATTTACAAACTTAAATTCAGTAAGTTTTAAGTAGTTTGAGACCAAAAAGTACAGGTCAGTATTGGAATTTTATTTGTATGATCTCGTTATAGACATTATAAATGCTTTAAATAAGTGAAAAAGACACTAGCTGTGTATATTATGAGCTGTGCTCAAAGAAAGTGATGAGTGCTATTAGTAAGTAGTCATGAAGTATAGTATAACTAGTTGTTATAAGCAGTTTTTGTTATAATTTTACGCTCCGTTTAACTGTATTGTTTACTTTGTGCATGCGTTTTAACGCTTGTTCATTATTTATATGAATTATTCAGTGTTTCTATACCTTTAGACGAAAAACTACTTACAAAGCATTCTGGTGTTAAAACAATATGGGGGTGATTCAAATGCTCGTGGTACTTTTAGGTCTTTGAATTTCCAAATACATCAAAAGATGTTAACAAAAAAAAACCCTGCATAAGTCGATAACGATCTCTTCATCATCGACCTGTATCAGTCTTCTGCTAGACATAGATCTCTCTCGAGACGCGCCACTGAGCCCGGTCTTCGTCTCTTATCATAAAGTGTTTGCCAGATACACTCCGCTGATCGTCGCTACATCTCGCCGGCAACTTCTTACAGGCGTTCTAAAATTTTACTATTATGTTAAGTTTGTATACATTTTTCGCACATCAATACAAAGTTGTTTTAAATCTTCTTACAATTTGCGGTTTCCTTTTCAATACAGTTTCAAATTGAATCAAGCAGTCGATAAGTGCAATAATTTGGTCTGCGAATGATCGCGGCCAGCGAATAAGTGTGGCGTAGGTATATCGTAGAGATGGAAAAAATACCGGTTTTATATAAATGCAGGATCTTTATAGTAAACTAAAAAGTCTCTGAATCCTATATAATTATTATTATTACAGCTGATGTGCTTCTTTTATACTTTGGTTTTCATGTTTTATTGGGTCTTGTAAGTGATATTTATTTGCTTACCTACTGCTGACTTGTTTTGTGCTCTAGATAAATGAAAAATAACTATTTTTAAGAATTAAGAAACCTACGTCGCTTTTTTTCTCAAAATAGTACTTAAACGTAAATATTATTTCAGCAATTAACCTCTTATAAATCAAACTACGTGTATTATCGGACTAGATAGCGTTGTATGAAACGTTCGTGTATATTTATTTTATTGTCCGGAATAATCCGGACAACCCGGCAGAAACCGGACAAGAGCGCTTGCTAACAGCTCTTTGCGCAGTGTATCACCGATCGATGCAATTTTGATTGATTGCATTGCTTACTGTAGTGTAACCAATCTTATTGAAAACTCGTATTGTAAAGGGCATAGCTGCGTTCGACACACGGCTTGTCAAACGGTTTAAAATGAAAAAAAATCGGGGGACAACCCTTAGACCATTAACGTCTGTGACATTTTGTAGGGAGTTTTGAGGTTTTGGACTGAGATGTGCAATATAATATTGTATAACATTTTTTTTTATATATGTCCAGACAAGTTTTTATAGTTATTTTACTTATAAGTAGACACGAGTACTTACCTATATAGCGCGGTATGTGATTATTAAATTGTCTTGACACGAAATTTTTCACCAAACATCATGTACCAAACGTCAATTAATTTATGTATGTATTTCATTGGTATCTGCTATAGCGATGCATATCTAATAAAGAAATGCTAATAAAATATTTTTTTGTAGAAAATTAAATAACTCAACGACAAAGCGATTTACCAACATGTCACTTCCAAACGTCGATGTTTTCAATTTAAATCGAAGGCCTTTCATGCTTAGTATAAGGGCACGAGGGTCAAAAGTTTAAATGGGATTAATTAGGGCGTAGGTACTTTTCACGTAGAAAATATTCAGTGAAAAATACTCCAAGAATACAAGGAGTTTTTTAAATCACAAAGGAATGTAAACATCGTTGGAGAAAACAACAATTAGAATAGCCGATATCGGAGCCCGGGGCTCCCTAGCCACCCGCGCCACCCCATTATTTTATCTAATCAAAAAGTTTTAAAAGGAAAAATTATACCGGCCTTTATTATGAGTCAACTTTCTTTAGGAGGGTGGATATATTTTTAATAACGATACCGTAGAAAACCATCTCACCGTGTAATACTTTTCGCGGATACCGAGAATTGGACTGTATCTGTGTACTTTGTGATTTGAACCAAATATTTTACTTGGCGTGAAATATGCATTTTGTAAAAAATATTGTTAATATTTATATTAGTGTAATAATAGCCTCAATCTTATAATAATTCTAGCATCAACAACATTTTACTTTAAACTGCGTTATATATATATCTATGTTTGTCTCCGTTATAACGAAGTATGCGTCTCAACTATGACAAAAAATAATGTACAAAACATATACCTAACATATATTCCATTACACATTTTTCCAATAAAATCTAAACCAACTAAAATCACCCCACATCTTGTAGAAAACACGTAAAACCAAATTGAAATTATAAATTTAACTGCCACCATAAAGCGTACCATCAAAGGCGTCAGATGAGACCAACAATTCTACATTAATTAAGGAAAAAGTTCCCCAAAAAACGGAGGGTGCTCCGATTCCCCAAGCGTTTTCTTTACTCACCATTTTCCAAAACATAATCTATGAAACAAGAAAAAGAAAGTCTTATTGCAAGGTGTCAAGATATTTTTTTGATTGTATGGTTTTGGATAATATTTATCTGAAGCAGCATTATTATTGCACACCTTGTATGCGTAAATCAGTGCCTGAGGCAAGCATTTTTCAGACAAAGATGCAATTATATGCAAAGGGGAGGGGACCGCGCCTTAATGAGGTACTTTCGGATTTCTTAGGGGTGCTTTGCATTTGCGTGTCTTAAAAGTATTTTCACTTTCAGAAAAGATTAGAATACACAACTAAAATGATATCATCGCTATAGTGTTTGTGCGTTGTTAATAATAATAAGGCACGTGGACATGGAAACAACTTCTTACCAGAAGTCAAGTGATTACCATTCCACGTGACGATGAATTGTATCAAAACCATTGTGATACATAACCATGTATCACAGATTTTGATACAATTTCATAGCTTTTCGGTAAATCAAAAAATTCGATCGTATTATTCATGATGAATAAATAAATAAAAATGTATGTGTGTCTCCTACAACTGTAGGTACATTAGGTACAGTTGTAAAAACATTACGTAACTTTTATACATAATCTAAATCTTATACATGGTCTAAAAACATCAGCTTTTTTTATAAAACTGTAATAAAGATAATTTTAACAAAAGGTTATTAAGCAACTTTTTTGCTTAGTAACTAACTTTTTGTTTATATTTACACTAATTATATAATATATAATAAATATAAGTACATGAATTATATTGATACGTACGCATGAATTTAACGTTATACAAAATTTATTCAGATATATACGTATTTTTTTGTTTCAGATGTTTTCACAAGAAAAGCTCATTGAACTCTCATGACATTCAAACCTTTTACGTCCAAAAACAGTAGAAGCCTTGACATTTAGTGAATATTTTTACTGTTGAATTCAACCTTACATTATCTATAAATGCGAAAGATTAGATCCTTTTTATGTAACTCAACAAATTTTTTTGAAGATTTTGAAAAACTTATGATCATGACTAGATCATGAAAATCATGACTAAAGTAGGTGCAAATAAATTAATAACTTAACTGATATTATTGTTCTACGTATTGTTAATTAGGTCGCAGTAGTTACAAAAAGCTTTATACCAGATCCAATAAAAATCATATTATAAGAAGTATTGATTACGGGAAAAACCGCAAAAAAACACTCTATTTTCATATGTTTATTGCACTCAAAATCCGTAAAGAACGAACAGCCCCATGCTGCGCTCTTTTACGTCCACAAAACACATTTCCGTAATCACCTTATAAAGGGATTACTATAAATAAAAAGGAAAAAGAGGGAAATTAACCGAAAATCCCGTCCCCCACAATATGTGGGCTCCCACTGATAAAACACTGGGAGCTTTTTTCGCGTAAATGAAACAATGTGGTGTTTTTATGTTTATATGATTGTTATCTCTATCGCTTTTGAAAATACGTTAAAAAAACGTGAACTGAAAACTTGTTGAAATAAACTTTTAGTTAATATATTTTATGAGTGTAGGATTCACGATAGAGTCTCATCGCATCGACAAGTATTTAAAACACTGTCATAATCATCATAATATTTCAATTCGACCAAAAATATAAAACATATCAAAACAGTTATAAATTTACGGTCTATCTTATAAAAAGTTAGCGCATAGGTACTTGATTACGATAAGATAGGGGGTTAGAATATTAGATTTAAAATCATCTTAATAATAACATAACACATGCACTTATCATGAATAACTTGTAGATAGTTTAGTACACATAACATACTGTAATTACTTTCTCTAAAAGCTTTTTTTAATTTCGTAAAGAAGCACTCATAATAATTTATATCCAGAATTAAGAACGAAGACTTATGGGGCAAACACCGGAAAATACATAAGAAACAGGCATGCAGCCCCCGTGTAGGTTTATGCCCTATCAGGGTGGCATGAGTAGGGGATAAAAAACAAAATGAGAAGTTATGTTTTCGGTAATAAAGGACGGACGAGAGAAATCGTTTAAGACGACGGCAAATGAGATGGAACGAATATATTTGATTATTTTTATGGCACGAAATTGCGATACGGTCTGGCCTCGGACTTAATGTCTATTTGTTTTACTAGAGTTTAATATTACGTTTATCGTTCGCGGTTTATAGGCGTCGGTTTACCGTTTTGGAAAAAAATAACCAATGATTCTGTATTGTTCATTCTTCATGGCATTTACTTAGTTAAATTAGCTGGAGAGAATCTGAACATTGTTTTTTTCTGTTTGATTCCCAGATTAAGTTAGTAAGTTTTATGAATAAGGTTACTTACTAATTTATTAAAAAAGAAGTTTTTTTTATTCGTTTAACGAGTCATTTACAGTCTTTGAGATTCTCACATTTTACTTAAACATTATATATATAACAATGAGATTAGTTAAGTTTTTTCTAATATAAATTAATATAATTTTGTAAATGAAACCCTAGTAACAATAATTGCAATTAATTATTATTTTTGCAATTCCCAATAGCAAATACAAGTAAAAATAATTGTACCAGCGAAATTAATCATGTTCTATTGAAACGCCATCGATTTACGATCACAACAATTGGGAGACAGTCGTTATTTTTATGGCTTCTAAAAAAACAGGATATGAATCAATACGTGGGACATTTAATTTATAAGTTAGTCAGACAAGTTTAATTGTTACGGATAAAATAGACGTCTGGCACTCGGGGACTGCCGCTGTAAAGCTGCTGGATTACGCATGCGCAGTGTTAGGTTATTTTCGTTACGGAATTTCTGGATTAGGTCTCCACGCTCAAGGCTCGCGATAGAAGCTATGCAATAGCTTAAAAAGAACGAGTATTAAAGGTAGGATATAAAGGTAAGGTTCTTAACTATATGAATTTATTGATTCTAATTAATATTTGCAAAAGATTTGAATATTGATTTTTTTAAGAAATATTGTTTAAATTTTTTTGTGCCTGTGGAACCCTAAAATCGATCATAAGTCCTTTGTCCGTGTTAATTTTGTGAAGGATTCGATCCGGTGGGGGTGTCGGGCTACTTGTTTTTCTTTTATGAGTTTTTCGATGAGAGGCAGTTTGCCTGAAATGGGATATAACGAAACTTTTGATGGTAGGAATATTTGACCCGCTTTTAGTGAAATCACTATTGGAAATGTGATTTTTTATGTACCAGTGTTATAATGATATAAAAACTTTCGATTGGAAATCTAGTCTACTGCTCATTCTTACAGACAATATAAATAACTACCTTTTCTAGTTGGATATATATCACCTAAAATAATTCCAATAAGAACATAATTAAATAAAATAAGTTGTAAGATTCTCTGTTTATTCAAACGTCCAGACAACTTTGCAAAAACCTAAAAACATCAGCCACACATCCGCGACCCTCCTCGCCGAGTAATGAAGGGAGGGCCGCGTGATATAATGCACTTTTTTATTGCTTACTCCTTATACCCACAGAAAAAACACACACGCGTACATTTTAACTATTAGTGCTTTTTTCTGTATGGGTTAGGGAAGGGTTCTGCCACTGGGGTTAAGCCGGGTCGCTTGATAAAAAATTTACGCCGATTCGAGTTCGCGATGCTCGTTTCAACGAGGGTCACCGGAGTACCTACTCGTACTATTGTTGCGTTTCACTCTCACTCAAGCGACAACTTTTTTTTCATAAACTTATTTTGATCTTGATCCTACGGAAAGGGCCGGCCATTAATAACCATGGAATATAAATATCGCAGTCGCTTTCATTTCACGGGGATCGGAAACAAAGAGGCTCTTTGATTTTATTATTCTAATTTAATTTGGCTCGGGCCGTCGTCTGCGCTTTATCGCCAGGTAGCCTTCTGTTTCTAAGAAAAAAATATTTATATCTCTTTCTATTAGAAATCCCATTGTTCGCGCGAGGGCACGTCAGCACGCGACAAAAGGAACATTAATTATAATATCCGATTAAAAAAGCGCCATTTAGCTACGCGAGAAACGTCCTTTGTTTGAGATGATTGAATTCGGTATTACCAACATTAGCAACCATCCCGGCTCCCCGGGGAAACGGAGATCCATTATTAAAAGTAGGCACCTTCTGTATTTGCGTAGGCGTGGGCTGTGACTTTTTTCTCCTTTTACTTCGAACTGATTCAGTAATGCTAAAGCGATAAAGATATCAGATTACGCCGTACTGTGTTGCCGGTTCAGACACGGACACAAACTATGGGCACCGAGAGACTGCCGAAATATGAGGATCCAATTCCATAAACCACATCAGTGGGAGGAATCATGCGAGTTATGTCCGTACGTGCTCACACATAGTAATTAGATATTACGTACGACTAATCGTAACTCGCACGGGTGTTATTTTACCCGAAAGGGGAAATAAATCACGGGGTAACACCGTGACAAAAAAATACGAAAAAAAGAAACAATGTCAGCGCGCGGAACAAAAGAAATTATAACGCGATCCATACCGAAAAAAATCGTTATGATAATAAAAATGGTTTAATAAAAAAGTGGTAATAATACTGCGAGAACAATACTGCGTTTATGCGATCAACAAATATTTCCAAAAAGCGGTGGCCATGTTATAGCGGTCGCAGGACTTCAATGTACTCGTACATATCTGTGAAGTTACATTAAGTGTCATTAGATGGATTTTACAACAGCTATATATTATTAACGCTTTTTCGAAAATCATAGCTTCTAAACAAAGTTTATTTAGCAAAGCGCGATAGATAAACTTTTTTGACATTTCGCTCGAGTCACTGTAGCAGCTGTCGTTTTTAGGATTAATTTTGCTCAGATGAAGTAGTGCAATATAATGCATTTTGTTTCACTCAACCGTTTTTTATGATAATAAAGTCTATTCACATTAATAATTAAAATGTGGGGTCTTAGGAAACATTATGGAGCTTGTGTATACCTAAACATATTATTATAATAATAATGGGGCGCATAGACACATTTTTATAATGACACCGGCCACAGATGTACTATTAATCTCACTATGTGCAGTTATTAAATCTTGGAGAGTTGGACGACATCGTGTTATTAATGGAAATGTATCACGGGAGCCATTAGAGATACATAATTAACATCGATCTTCGAGTAAAAAGAAAAAAAAACGGAAAAACGTCACTCTCGGCGACGAATAAAAACGTCATTAAAGATTGATAGCCGCGAGGAAGTATCATTAATATTATTCAATTAATAAAACGTAATTTCTCGACTCACCCCGCGGAGGAAAAAGCAATTAGTGGCTAGATTGCGATCCGTCAAAACAACTGCGTCGAGTGTCGAAGAAAAAAACAGGAGCATTCATTAAAGTTGAATTCGCGAGGGGTGAATACGTAAGGACTTTTTTGCATAAGACGGTGGCGCCCTCGGCTTTTTTTAAGTTTTTTCTGTATTGAATATAAACTATGTAGGCGCACCGTAAGCGGTTTTCGTCACACTTGCTGGGTGTTGACGAAGTTTTTTTTTAATTGTGCCAGTAATGAGTGTTGTTATGGTTTTATGGTGGAGTAATGAGTATTCCCGCAGTGACATTTGCATGTCGTGGGGATTTTTTTTTCGAGAGTTTGTTTGATGAAGTTTTTCAAACGTTTTTTTCTCAGACTATTTTTATGGCATGACTTTATTTGAAGTTTGTGGTTAAACATTTCAGTGGAGCTGTTGTTTATGGTTGAGGGGTGTTTTATTGTTATTATTTGAATGTTTATTTTACTTCTACTATGTGGATTTAGCACGATGTTTGGATTAACTTTTATATTTTCTAAACTTTGAATAATATTTCATAGATTTTATTATTTCTTACTATATGCAACTTATTATGGCGTAAAATGTCTTACTTAAAGACCATCTTGCATTTTTATTTGTAAGATATACAGACATAGTATTTACTAAAAGTAAGCAGTAAGTAGGTAGTCTAATCAGCAGTTGATAGGTAAATAAGTTAAACTAGAATAATGGGCTCGATAAAGACAACCCCAAGTCGTTCGGTAACCGATAATAAAGGCCTGACTGACGTGCGGCGGCCCCGATTTGGTATTAGCAATCATTAAATTGGAAATAACGCTATATTGCCGATACACTGCTTTCTTTTATAAATATCTCTCACGTGATCCCCGTGCCGAGTCGTGTCACGAACCTCACTGAAAACGATGGAAATATTCAAATCGCCATATAAAAAAGACAAGTTAGGTAGCATTTAAAAAGCTTGTTTGTTTAGCGACGAATCGCTTTTAGTCATGGTAGGGTGCACGGCGCATCCGTCAGGGCTGTAGACAGGGGGGGTATAGGAAGCCCCCCTACAATATAGATAAAACTAAATATTACAATGTACAATTTTAAAATTGCACATGCAAACGTGCATGATATGTAAAAATTTCAGCCCCCGAAAATTAATCCTAGCTGCGCTCCACATCCGAAGCAAATATGTGACAGACTTATATTGCAGTTGAATGATCTTTATTTCTTGTGTTATAGGGTTTATATTTACGGTTGTCACCGGCAAATAAAGATTGTGAAACATTGCAGTGCAGGATGAGGAATGGATATGAAATATGAAGTCTTCAGGAAATAGGGTGGAGTAAGTGCTTTGAAAATGTTTTGTGGGTTTGGAGAACTTTTGCATGGTGTTCTGAACTAATAAGAATCTTGATAGATTCTTATTTCTTTTAGGTCTTGTTGGATTTTGGGTTGCTTGAATTATTTGAGTCAGATGTTACTAAGGGACTATAATTAATAATATTATAAAAGAGACAATCTACTTACATCTTATGATATTTATAGGAAAATATTCATTTTTACTTGCTTATGAAAACATTTAAAACATGATTTTGTGATTACTTTGTGCTTAAAATACATAAAGAAGTTAGTGACGTTTCCAATATAGAATAACATTAAAATATAGAATTTAAATGCTGTTCATAAAATACTTAGTTGTTAAATAAATAAACTCAATAACGAGGTACAAGAGTTGGCTTCCGTTAAGGTCAAAGAATTTGACACAGTTTCAATTTATTAAATTAATGCATTATTCAATAAATAACAAACACATTAAATCATGAATATTCATATAAATCACGATTATTCTCTTAACAATAACCATTTATCGGATACCAATTTATTTGCTTATTTATTGAAATTTGTTACGCATGTTAATATTTTTTAGTTAGCGACATGTCATTCTTTTTCGTTTTTTAATGTATTTTTACGATACGATAGAAAGAGATGGAGGATTTGATCAGGGGTGAATTGTAACGCAAGTGATTTTGACAGAATCGATACCATTGATAGGTTTTTTAATGGGTTTAAAAAAAATGGCGACAATGGCGCGGAGTTGCTTCGACAGAATTATTTATGGCTGTTGTAAATTGTAGTTTAAATTAAATGACCACTAAGTCTCAGTTTCATTTCATATTTGAAATAAATCAATTGCCTTAATGTTCTACATTTATTTTTACTCATGCTACAATATCGTCGATAAAATACAAAAATAGAAAGTCTAAAAATTAAAATGTGCTCAAATACAATACAATCTGCACCAAGAACTCGCACTCGTCCGAGGTGCCAAAGACAATGATAATTGTTCCACATGAAATATAGTGTTGCCACCGACAAAAGACATAGTGAAAAAAAAACATTTTTCAATGTAAAACTGGCCATTCACTACAGGTGGGGCGATGTGGGGTGGGCAAGGACAATGGAAGGTATCAATGGACGATGCTATTTTTTTTATACAAAAAAATAGGTATAGAATTTATCGCCATTAATTATTTCGAAACGATGGCAAGACTGGGCGTGCGTGACGTAGCAAAATCAGTAACCTAACTTGTAGGTTTCCGTTAAAGGAGTTTAATCTAAACTAAAGAAAAGTTCACTGCGAAAAGTAGATACAGAGTTTCCTAATTAAACAGGACTAAAGTCTGGAAACTGAAATCTGGACGTGCCTTTGACTACCGTCCTTACTGGAGTTGGTACTCGGCACCAACAGATCTGAAAGTGATGAAAGCTGTGCTTGGGTATAAAATACCCCTTACTTCAATATAAAAAAAAAAATCAAAATCAAAATTAGTATTTATTTGGGAACAAAAACAATATAAATCTTAAAAACATAAAACGATGATACTTGCAGAAGTAAAATACTGTGTCGCAAGTAGCAACGCCCTCCTTCTTATGAAAGAAATGTGTTCCAGTGTGTAAGCCTAGTGTTACTTACAGAGAACCAAAAAACAATCTTAATAACAATTTTAGAGAAAAGGAATAAACTAAATTTTTTGCATATTCATATTTGGGGCTCCAAAATCGTTATTTCTGTAAGCATTCCTATACTTATCGAGCAAAAATTTTTGCACGGGCTGATGTTATGAAGATTTTCTTTAAAAAAATCAACATACTTCCTAAATAATTCTAATAAATTTTGTGGCAACTATGACCAAATTAATTTAAATTAAAACCTGTATAAAAAGCACCTATATTGCTGCGAAGGGTTTCATTCAAACCATTTGTTAAAATCGGCAGCTGTTTCTGCGCCTGCGCATCCACGTGTAAACTCGATACCTACGACAATAGCCGATCTTGATGAGTGGGATAAATTAACAGAAAAAATTGCAAAAGAAAACTAAAAGCTTTTTTTGTGCTATTTATATTTGCTAAGAGTGTGTCCTTTTACGACATGTGAATAACGATTTTAAGATTTAATATTAGATACTTATTTTTATTAAAGTCTTACGCATTTTTAAAAAAAAATTCAACTTAACACAGTAAAATAGTTTAAATTTTGGGATGTCACCAAAAAAAGATCTTGTAAAACAATTCATCGGAGTTCATAAATCATACAAAAAAAAGCAATAAGCTTAAAACAAAGAAAGAAGGCTCGTGCCCTCAACAGTATTGTTTCAACCACTCAAGATTTACAACGCGAAAATTTCTTAAAACCTGCAGGTAGTTAGGTCATAGAAAGTACAATCACGTACAATGCTGTTTTGTTTTCCATCTTAAAAAAAAACAAAACCGTCGAAAACAAAAAGCTTTACGTCACGGCTTTAAAATAAAAGGTGCCGTTTGTTAAGGGATTATGTCCCTTGAGACACGGGACTAGAACCGCAATTGTGTTTAGACAATGTGTATAACTTCAGGTAGCACTATCAATACCAACATATACTTCAGTTTGCTGAGACAATTTCAACTCTACCACGTTATCAATACAGACTATTTCACGTTTATGTTGAAGATGGTTGATTTTGTACGCTATTTTAGCTAGGTTCCGCGAATGAAATGTTTTGTCGTTTTAATCTCGAAAGATGTTTGACAAAAGTTTGCTTTTGCAACGGCTAATCCTAATGCAAGGGTAAAATGAAATTGAGTGAACAAAGAAACTAATTTTAATTTCAAAATGCTATGTAACCGTTAAAGTGATTTGCAGAGAAGTTCTGCATATCGTTGATAAAAGTATATAAAGTGAACTAAGCTAAGTTATTGTCATAATTTGACAAATATCTAGGCAAACGCGTTACACCGTAGGCCGCATCATCATTTAACATCAGATGTGATGCGGCCAAGCCTTTGCCTATAATGCATAAAAAAAATATATTGAGTTTATGTAAACATTGTTTACATAAACTCAAGTAAATTCAATTGTATTATTATCGTCACATCCCTGATTGCAAAATTGCGATGTTTTTTAGACTTTTAAGACTAATTAAATCATATCAAAACATTCAATAAATATATTTTGTTTATTTCGTGTTATTTTGTACAATGGAAAATAAATGAACGATTTTATTGTAAAAGCGTATAGATGTCATACTATGTCTTCTTACTTGGCATATATATAAACACTAATCATTTATTTATATTTTATTCATTAAAAAAGTCAGTTAAAGCAAAATCATTATTCAAAATGTCCGACATGTTAAAACCTCTTCAAAGAAAAGCTAATGAAAAAACACGTGAAGAGATAACCAAAGGACACGTTTTAATTGTTTTAAATTTTATCTGTGTTGACTAAAAACAGATGAGAAATAAGGTTTAGGATACACAGGATGTAAAGATCAGTCAACAGAAATTTAAAAATCAATAAGTGATGACCAATTCTGCGAAGGTTTATTTAAAGAAGATAACGTTTGTTCAGAAGATGTTAGTTCTACATATCGTGGTGCAAACAAGCAATGGCCATATAATTTATAACCGAATATTGATCCTATCTGGTCCAGAGAAAAATGGAAACAAACTATTGACGTGACTTCGGCAAACCGAGATAAAATAAATATTTTAGGGTGGCCTCGCCCTAAACAAACACATCCAGGATTTGCTGACCGTCGATATAGTTTCATTTTAATACGCCGAAATTTCATCACGTACTCTATCACTCAAAAACCTGCCTTAGCCCATAAGCAATAACGATAGGTTTTGAAGATGCGATTTGCAGTCGCTTAATCTTTTTAGTCTTGAAGAGGGTAAAATATAACGCTATCTAACGCAGTGTTTGTAAATGTTTTTTTTCGGCGACTCGGAATAATCTTGACCGCTTTCTTTTAGGGAAGTGTTAATTCGATTAGTGTTTATATTTGCTTAGTGGAAATTGCTTTTCGGGGAATGGACATTTTAGCTTAACTTAACTCTGACTTAGCTAGAGTAGGTTACTTATAAATTGACAATATTTTAGATTCTAGCCTTAGTGCTCAAAACTTACAGTATAATGTCTATGTGTTTATTCGAAGCTAAGTAATATGTAAAGTTTAGCACATAAAAGGAAATATAGTTCAAAAACTCTTACATTTTGTTGTAAAAAATATCTGAAATCTTTAAATATTAATCTATTGTAAAATGACAATTGATATCTGTGAGTGTTGATCACTTATGACTTTTCATAAGTTTTGAATTAATTTGTATATGTATTATATATTAAGGTAGATCGAGCTCGAGGCAACGTTTTCGTGCTTCGTATCAAAATCCTGCAAGATTCCTTCAATAACTCGCCAAAAGGTTAAAAATGAGAGAGTCTCTCTTTTGACTTATAGACACACCATTTGTTGCTCATTTTAACTTGATAGTCTAACGGCCGGTTTCTGAAACGTTGATCAACGAAAACATCGAATTACAATGTGTCAAATCTCGGATCAATCGTGATTTAGGTTGCTCAAACGCTTGTCATCTGCGAAATATTTAACAACAGATCAGATGACAAGCGTTTGAGCAACCCAAATCACGATTGATCCTAGTTTTGACACATTGTAATTTAATGTTTTCGTTGATCAACGTTTCAGAAACCGGCCGTAAATCTTTTTAAAAACACTAATTGTTTTAAATCTTTTATTATATAAGATTATTTTTATGATATATCATTGGATTCACGATTTATAGTTTTCTTGTTGTCGTGTTTATTTCCAATTTATCTTTATAAATTATTCCGAGAATTGAAAATCTATCGTTTCCAAAAACGAAACAAAGATAGGCATTATCAACTATGAAATTATACAGAAGGCCTACGTCGATTTATCAAATAATATGACAGCATTGACGGAACATAATTTTTACGAAAAATTGTAAAGCTTATTCCATAATTAATGAAGCAAGACTTTCGTAACAAAATATCCCCGATCTATGTTTCGGAACGTCATTACCCGTTTCTTTGTGTGACATTCTTTTGCGCCCAGGTGTTCATATAATTACATTGGATAGTACACAAGAGACAGATATACAAAACTGTGTGCGCCAAAAAGAGAAGCAGCGACTTCTAGCGTTGATTGATAACTGTGACAAAAACGAAGCAGATGAAAAATAATAATTATGAAATCTTTTGTTAAAGGTGCATGAGTTTTTAGGGGTGACGAGATTAACTTACGTTGCTATTATTTTACTTAAATCTTTAGCATATTTTTTTGTAATTAGTTGCAAATGTATGTTATATTGCTATTTTAATGAAAACTAACGCTTTTAAATTAATCGATTTATACTCAACTCTAAGTGACATTTTAAATCTTATTTCAGCAATAAATATTTCTTATTATTTTTATATTTGTCAATTTTATGTGCATTAAAACAAACATTGCAAAATTGTGTAAATTGGCAACCCTACGAAAATGTATGAATATGCCGGCTGTGCAAGCTAGACAATGAGCAGCAAAGCGCTCGCAGGTAGATTACAAAAACATCGTTAATTTGAACTTACTAAACACACTTCTTTACCTTATTTTGTTACACCCAAGGTTTATAATTGCATAGCTCATTTGAAAGTATATGGTAAATATAAATTGGTACAGGTGTACTTACATTTTTTTCATATTTCATTAGCTAAGTTCGCGCTTCGGATCACGATCGAGGGCTGCACAGACGTGTCTTATTGTTTCGTATACATGAGAAGTTTTGTCAATAAATGTTGGGTGGTTCTTTTTATTTCGGTACACATTTCGACTTCAACATATTGGATTTATTATTCGGAATATTGATGACTTTGATCTTAGAAATGAATTGTTTGGCCCAAGTATTTTGTGCCTGAAAATGTGAGGATATTCTGTTTTTTTGGGGAAAAAGGATTTGTATTCATTCCTTGACTGATTTAGTTATATACTTTTAGTTTCTGGGTCTGCATATTGCGGTTGTAATATAGTGGTACTACAGCTGTATTTTTTTTTTGTACATTATTTTTCAGAGAATTAGATATTAGGTAAGTATATTACGTTATAGAGGTGGCCCATTTTTGGAAACATTACGTTTGAGAGCATCATGGACACGAATAAGAAGATATTTAAATAATGAAGATGATACTACTTAAACTATAAATTTAATTTAGGCACAATTTATTAGGAATGCTTTGTTTATTTCACCATTAATGTTTCATTTTTAATTAGTCACTAGAATGTATACTGCGAATCTGCGGTTTCTTTGTCGGTATCTATAAAGGTCCCAATGAATAGTTACGGTTTGTTTAACAAATTATTGGTACTAATTACAGTTTTTGTTGTGGGTTTTTCGTTCTTTTGTTACAAATTTAAGATCATTATTGGAGATAAATTTAAAGAGGCACATTCATCTGGAAGCATAGGTAACGCACAGGTTAAATTACGATTATTTCATATTAGATCTTATTACAATCCCGATAAGAATCAGATTTATAAAATAGTTTTGTATTTGGTCTGTCCGTCGCTTAAGTAACGATCTAAAGAATTTATGTAACACCAACTTTAGTCATGGTTATTATTTGCTAGCTTAATTACCTACTCCATTCAACTCTATCTGAACATTTGATCTATACAGGGTGTCCCAGAAAACGTATTTTTATGTTCAAAAAAGTCATGACCACAGAACAGAAGCAGCGCGTCAGACAACCAGTATATATCTTTGGAAAAATCTTCATAAACAACGTAAATAAAAGAAACAACAACTAGTTTAAAAGTCACTTTTATATACGATAACATGAGAGACATCTTGACCTCTAGAAATAGGTACACAAGTAACCAAAATTATATGATACAAAAAACAATAGTATTGTGGTTCACCTTGTACAAACTAAATCAATTTAATCTAATTAAAAGCAATACATGTTTTTTGTTCGACAGCGAAACAAGACGAGGTATTAGGAGATGGATCGTGGAGATACGGCACCAGCGGGTCACCGATCATATCTAGAAACGTCAAGCCGTCCATCCCGATGTCGAGAAATTATTCTAATTTAATTTACAGATGACCTTTCTCGGGGAACACGAAGGTATCTCATGCAAGTTTCATTGTATTGTTTAGGGAGCGCGTTAAGGGGAGACGCGACGATAAATGAAGCGACGCTGTTGAATACTTAAGTGTGAGGACTTTGCGACACGCGTTAGTATTTCTGCTTCCATTTCTATCAGAATTTCATCATCTATTCACAAAAACAAAAGAACATCAATTACCTACCTGTTGATTTTCTTTTGTCTGTCCGAAAAGTGGCTGGTGGTCACGAATACTTTCAAACGGTATTCAAAATGTTGCTCATATCATATTCATTTGTACAGACAGTGGTAAGTAGAAGAATGTAAGATGGTAGGATGCTGCGTCTCGCCACGCAGTCTACAACGGAGGTTTACGAGCGGACGCCAGCCACTTTAACCACAGAGTCGTAACAGTACTACGATGTACAAGTTTCACTAACACAACTATTTCAAGACCTGCGCTTGTTCAAAATCAAGGTCAAGCTTTTTTGTCTCTGTTATTTTACTATGGTTATAAAGAGACCAGTACCTATTACTCAGAGATCTAAAATATTGCTATTGACTTATGATTGCAAGCGATATTAAAACATCAAATGAGCGGGTTATATTATACTGCTTCATCAATTGTGCTCAGCATAAATTCTCGTAATGTAGACAGTACGTATTGAATCTACTGGCTTTTCAGTAAGGTAGGTTTTAAAATAGGGTAAGAGTGACATGAGCCTGGTTTTATTGGCTACCTCACATCGAAGCCTCCTCAGCCTCCCATTCACTCCAAGAAATACACTTTTTTATTGCTCTGTCACTTGGGTAATTTATTGACAATGAACACACGTGCATTTCTATTAATATTTTATGAAGGGTTTTATGCGCCCGCTAGTCCCTTGAGCCGGACAGTTTGTTTATGACAATCTAGACGTTTAATTGGTGGGAGTAATATTTTTATATCAAATTGAAATAGTAATTCCAAGAGTATTTATGGGCACTCGTAAAGTAAGGCAACAGGTAGCAGACAACCAACAGGATAAAGAAGTATCTACCAATAAATATACAACATAATGCAAATTTAGAAGATTTGTGGTTTGAGAATGCAAATTTAATCCTTCTTATATAACAAATACAGCATTTATCAGCATTTTATTTTTACACAATAGTTATGTACTGTAGTTGCAATAACCCTTCGTTTGCGTTTAGTTCAAGGGATGCCTATAGTTTTGTTCTTTTAAGCAATTTTATTTTAACAATCTCAAACCTTTCCATTACAACAAGTGCATGCTTGCATATCTATTAGTTTGGTTACATTTTAACTGTAAATTAGAACGTAAAATTGGCAATAATACGCTTAATTGCATGGTAGAAGGTTCAATAGTGTCTCACTTTCGCATAACAGTTTAAAAATGTGAAGTGTCAGGACTGGCAGTCCATAAAGTATCCGTACCCCGTAAAAGCCGTGTGCGGTTTTTCAACGTCTCGCTTCTTTTGCAATTGTATCCGAAATAATGACGATACTGGAGGCTAAGTTTCCATAATCCAATTCAGAAAAATCGTAAAATACACAGTAAAAAATAAATATTCATGAACACATCCACCCAATCCCAAATATGAAATTCATACTTGTACTATTTCTCTCTACATAAACTCCAACAACTTCAAAATGAGGTATCGTAGTTACTTACCTATTAATGTAAGCTTAGACGTTAGTAGACATATAAATAGGAATTGAGTCCTTAATCTACCTTCGCCTACACAAATTCCCTGAGATCATAACATTCAGAACTTTGAGAATGTTAGAAGAACAGTACAGAAGGCATCTACATATTTGATTTTGCAGAGCTTTGGACTCTCTTCTATAGGCTTAGACTTTATAGTAATGATGATTTGATTTACTTCCTAAGAACTTCATAGCCACAAAGTTCAGATATAAGGCTTATGTTAAACTACATTCTTTAAATTTTGACTCTTTGTCTTCGCAACTCTTTTTTTTGCTCTGTTTTTAAACATCATAATATACACTATCTGATCTTTGCAACTGTGCCTCATCTACTACAGGTTTTCAAAGCAGTGGCCAATGACTTAAGAATCTCATTAATTCTTGGGTTAACCTCTGCAGGCATGATATTTTTAACTACAGAGTGTCTAATTCTTCCATCTATGGAATAGCCTCGGGCCTCATTTGTTTACCATTGAACGTTGGCGAGCAGTGGCGAATGGATACAGTTTCTCATAAATACTCCCGCACAAAGTCTCCATATAATTAACAGTTATGCCCGTTATGGGCAGTAAATCAGCCCGCGCTTCCAGAACAATGAGTGCGAGGTTCGGCACCTAATGCGCTGATTGAGCCGAGCCGAGAGCCAGTAATGTTGCGGCTTAGGGTTTGTGCACGGTGAGCTTCCAAACATTAATATCGCAATTCTTTCATATTTAACATTTTTATCTTAGTTTCTGTTCACATTTATTGTGTAATGTAATGGAGGAAACTTTACTGGTTTGTGTGTTATCTTAAGTTATTTTTGTATTTAGTAAATAATAACTGTTTGTTTCCCAAATAAATAAAATAAAATAAAAAAAATATTGTCGAGGCCATTGCTACTGATTATTTAGTGAATAAGAAAATTATATGTGGTGGGCTAATGCTATGGAAGAATAAATAAACGATTTTCTAAAATTTTTAATTTCTCCTACAAAGGATGACATTAGAGACAATAATGAAAACTTGTAATTGGTCTTATGTGTCTATTTTTAAGTTTTATTGTGATTGTAGTACTGTATGTTTTCCAAGAAATAAATAAATAAATAAAAAATTGGCGACATGGCAAAAAAGCAGTGATTTGAGAAAACGTATTGTATTGTAAAATCTACAATTTAAAATGTCTTGTTAGCAGGCGTCAGAGCTCAGTTGGTAGTGGGTTCGATTCATTATCAGCAATCTAGATCTCATAGCAAATGCTTTGCGACTAGAATGTGTCCATATTAATAATAATTTACATATTTGCAAGTTCAGTGTGTACATCACCTTAATTTGTGGTTGTGGTATTCGTGTGAATGTTATAGGATATTGCCCCTGAGGAGTGTGACAACGATTGATACTGAGAAATAGTTCCAAGACATGACCAAAAGCACATACAGAATAAAAACTAGAGCTTAAATTACTTACGGGTAGTTTAAACTGGACGAAGATACTGAAGTTACTTACCTGAAACAGAAAATACTGTGTAAACATATGTAAAAATACAAATTTCAAATTCTGACACAAACAAAATTCCGACTAACGCAGTAAGTAGGTACCTATTATTTTTTTAGAAGACACATATTACACAGATAATAACAATGTACTTATACAACCGAACTCAGAAGTGTTTATAGGATTTTGATTTACAATATTAAAACACGACATAAAATAACTGGCTGTTGAACCTACTATATGACCCAATTTAATTGCAAAAGTAGAGTTTTTTAGAAGATACGTATTACACATAAAGTTCTTATACTTTTATTACAAAAACTCATTTTTCTTAATCGGTTTTTATAATAATAAGATAACTCTTTTAAATCTGATGTTTGAACATTAAACCGAGTTTGAGTATCAATTTTTAATGATAACATATAAACAATCCGATAATGTGGATATATTATGTGTTCATAACCTTCTAGTCATAAATATTTAAATATAGTTTAGTTGGAGATTAGTTTTAACTTATCAAATCAAAAGCATTGTAACGCTAAATAATTAATGCAGATCGCATATTGATTCCAAGCGCCAATTCGAGAATATTGTTCGAGAACAATTAAAATTCCCGACAATTACAAGCCGCGACAGTAAGACAATTGAAATGACCGAGAGTCACAGCGTTCTTATCGACACATCCCAGCCAAGAGATGCCAGCTTTTTTACAAAATTCCCGTGGACCAGTTTTCGCACCTAATTGTACTTAATTTCTCCTTCGTGCCTGTTTAAATACGGCTATCAGAAATTGCGGGATGAAGTAAAATGCGTTTGATGGTTTCGGCTCGAAGAAATCGACAAGCAAACTGACGATTAGAGCTAACTTTTTATAATCGTTTTAGTTTCTTCGGTATTTAGGTGTTGAAACAGATGAAGCCATAAATCTAATGTTTTTTTATCTTTAACTCACTACTTTGGCTTGTGCTATAGATATAAAACCTAGAATCACATAGTAGGTATGTAAGACGATTCTAAATGATCCTCGTGATTTTATTGAATAAAGAACTTTACTTACTTACTAAAATAATAATTTATTAATAAATAAGCTTACGACTATACAGTATTTACAAAATGTACATAGTCATATAAAATACATAAACAGTTGAGCTATCTACAGACCGTTGCAAACGATCTATAGATAGCTCAACTAGAAAAGTATTTAAATTTCACAAGTATGATCAAACCATGTTTGATGTGCTAAAATTGCTGATTGAACAATTGCCACTCTACACATTTTTGCTTGGAAATCGATACTCTACTGCAAAAAACAATGCGTGAGCTATCATAGTTTTTTCAACTACTAACTGGTTTCTACCAGATTGATTGGTCTGAGGTGAAGATAGACGATTGAGTGCTAATTGCGAGTGTTTGGACCAGATCAGTACCTCTACCATGAGTTGTTACGTAAATTTTAGTACATATTACGAATTTTAGTACCCAACTATCCGCTAGAGGCGCTGTACAAATTTTATTTTAACTACAGACGCTAGCGAGCATAGATTGTAAAAACTCATAGTAGAGCTACTGAAATATCTACTCATGCTTGGTGTAGTTTTAATAGAAAATGTGTGTTTCTTTTGCTACAAAATTGATAATAGCACTAGTTAAAGATACTGTGAGATATTTCTATTACCTTTTTAAAACAAGATTATTTTTTGTAACGACTACCTACTGACCGATTGGGAGAAAGGACACAATTAAGAGATCACGAGCATCCTTCAACATTCTGATTAAGAAGAAACTTAGGTACGTCAATACAAAATTGCAGCAGACAGCGCTACAAGCTAAACTCTCGGTGCATTTCATTCATTACAGAAAGCATGGGAACCTAGTAACGAGCTAAACCTATTAAACAAGGCAAGGCGAAGAGCAACATCTCACGATCCTGACTTCGGCTCATTACAAATTATGGCCGCATTCCTCTATCAGACTCCATTAAAATACTATAGCTAGGAAATGAGCGCAAATCGAGTAGACAGCACTCAATTAATATGATATAATTTAAGCAAAAACAAGTCCTGAATAATGACAAACTGTATAAAAAGTCACTTTGCGAAGGATAATGATGGAAGGAAGCAAAATGGTAGCAAAGTATGAAGCTATTAGACTACATATTTTAGATAAATTAGTCTCGCGAATATGCCGACTCGGACGCATCTACACCTCGGTACATTCTTGCAGAAAATATAATGAAACGGCGGTATAAAGAAGTAAACGAATGCAACGGTCTGTAGATAGCTCAACTGTTTCTTTTGTATTTTATATGACAATGTACATTTTGTAAATATTGTATAGTCGTGAGTTTGTTTGTAAATAAAGTTTTTATTAAAGAAGTGCATGTTTCTAAAAATGACAAGCTCATATCTATGTGCGCGGCATTTTATTTTAATGTAGGTTTAAGTTTCAACCAACGTTTCTGGGGCCGTGCCAACACTTATTGAACAACCATGCCTTTTAAAAAATCCTGCTGTATTAGGTATTTACTTATGTAAAAAAACCCCTTCGGACAGGGGGATACGAGTAGAAAAGTTCTATCTTCTTACTTTCTTTCTAGTTTGAAGTTGTGTATAATTGACACACAAGAAGATGAAGACAAAAAAAGCTTCTATTTTTTTCTTGTATTTTGGTAAAATCGTTTATTCCAAAACATTGTTTAAAAAAAAACGATTTGGTATTTTTGCATGAAATTCAAAAGTGTTTTTATCTGAATGTCAATAAAGTCTCGATAACTAATAATATTTCTTTATGTAACAAAAATTATAATAAATACCAATACAAATAAAATACCAAAGAAAAATGTACCCTATATTATTCGTTAAAACTTTCCTCTCAATACACGTGGTCAATTACATCTCAAAAAATAAATGTATCGATTCAACTTACGAAAAGAAATAAGCATGTCACGAGAGTTCATTCCTTTTAGTACACAGCTGACACGACGTGGCACCTCAAAACAACCTTTGTACTCTCGTTAGCTCCGGAACGACCACCCGATAAGAATAGACTAATGACCCCTACTATGCCATCTCGAATGTAAGATGGTTACAACTACGGCCAGTTTATCGAACGATGATCGACGAAAAAATCAAACACTTACTATGTGTCAAACTCAGATCAATCGTGATTTGGGTATCCAGAAACCGGCCGTAAGAGAGCTTTTATGAGCTTTTTCACTGTTTGGGTAAAATCAAAATCAATAAACTTTATTCTATTTAAAAATAAAGATCATTTAGAATCGTCTTACATAGGTGATTCTAGATGCCAGTTCCACGCGAACGCAGCCTAGAAAAATGGGTATGAAACCACGGCCTGAATCCAACCGTATTTTTGTACGATCCTTCTTACAAAGACAATCCGTGTAATTTGAATTTGTTTTACTAACTTGTTTTCACTGGTACTGGCACTGGACTAATAATAATTTAGCGCATGCTAGAATATTATAATCGACTATGTACCTATAATATTGACTCACCTCATAATTACCTGTAGCTGGGTTATTATGAAGCGAGCCTATACATGCTGTTCAATTGTTTTGGTAGTTATGTTACATTGATGGATGTAAACATGTTTAAATAACAAGGTGGCTCGCAATGTTTAATGAAATTTATTGGATTTTTTTAGCAATCGATATGTGATAGAAGCTATCGAGTTAGTATTTAGTTCGTGAACAAATAGTAGAGTCATAGGAATTCCACAAGCGCGCGCCGATTAAACTCCTTGGTGAAAATAAAAGAGATTGTTTATGAAGCTCGAGAAGACGACATGACAATAGATGACGGTGATGGGCCGAGACTTCTATGGCTCATTCCTAGAAGCGACCGAATTTAGTATTTAATACCAAAGATTTAAAGTTCATTAATTTTCAGACGTGACCAAAACATGTGACTTTAAGATGATTAGGAAAAGTGGGGGCGTGATGTGCGAGAGAGAGCCACAGCTGGGAGTGAAAGGGAGGGGTATAGCGTCGAGGGTCACAGGCGTGATCTCAGGTCAGCCACTTTTGCACCTCGCTGTAACAACGCGTCTCAAATTATTATGGACGTTTGATAAGTGTTTGAAGATTGCACCGGTCTTGGTACTTTATGATGCTAATTAAGTGTTTACGTTACTAGAAGTGTTGATTGTTGACACGGCGACGGGCTCTCACGACTTTTATTTGAGGAAACGTCATTCATACTTGAGTTTAAAAAACACTTTCAAATGAGTATAAAACATTGAACAACATTGCCTATCGAAAGATGTTGTGACGTCAAATAAAATAATCTCCCATCATTTCATCTGAATTCGATAAGATAGCAACACTAATGCTCCAACTCTAAAATAACCGCAATAAAACAATATTAGCATAATAACGATTTTAGCAATAAAACTCGTTTATTACTTTGGCCAATAAAGTTCCTGAATTTAAAATAACTGAAGATTAAGGGTGGGTAGTCTTCAGCTGAATCTACGCTTTTCTTAATGCTTCTTAATGTATATTTTACGATTGTTACATAACCTGCGCCGTTTTACATCGGTTTAAGTGATCTCTATCTGCTGTTATTAAATCCTCTGATGTTCAGGAACATCAAATTATGAATGTGGTATAAATCAACGGCGTGCTCGTAAAATGCTTTATGTTTTTGCTCTGTTCGTTCGATTCGATTGCTCTCACAGATTGCTCCAGATGTGGGATTGCCAATCCGTAATGTGGCTGTCGGTATTCAAATTAGATTATTTTATTGTTAAAAATATTTTCCAATGGTCTTTACGATTGGCTTTCAAAATAGGGATCGCGTGCTGGACTAAATATATTTCCAAATAAACTCTGTTATATACAATATTGTAAAGTGTTAAAAATTAAGTTGTCGTTAAAATACGATGAGGAAAGCTCACAAAATTGTAATATTAATTATTAAGAACTTATAACACAGAAACTGCTTTTAATTATTAACATTAAGAAAAATGCTCCTTACTTTCTAAATTAATCTGTATATTAGTAACTTAAGTGTAGAGTCAAATTATATCTTATTCAGTAAATAAAGTACATTAAGGTAAAGAATACTAGGAAATAAAAAAATACTTAGCAAGTGAATTCAATAGCAAAAGTTTTTGGGAGTGGTTTGAATACACCCTGTATACTAACCTACCCCAACAATAAATCTATTGACCAATACTAATCCCATTTTCAAAATTCCTTCCTCTATAGATAACGTTGTAATAGGTATCAAACACATTACCTCTTAATGAAACGTTATGAAAAGCACATATTAATGTTAGGGTGCAGTGTCGATTTGATAAATGTTTCAAGAATGACTCGCGTGTAGAGTAAGAACCTACTGACTATAGATCAAAATTGAAATTATTTTTTTCTCATCAAATTCAAAGATTATTAAATTATTTAAGTAAATATTATGTAGAATAACCATAGATCAAAATCGAAACTATGATTATAGTAATTTTTTCTTAGCCCTCTAATTGAATGCATAGATTTTTTTTATTTAAAACTTCAATGTACTTATTTAACTTTAATATATTAATGCATTTAATGTACATTTTCAACATGATTACTTATTCATTTTTATGAATAAGTATATTCATGTTATATATTAACTTTAACCTATCTTCTAGCTAGATCTAGACTTTAGAGATGCAGTATTGAGACTAGTATGAACAAAAAAGCTGATAAATATTGCTTACGCTAGACAGATAAGGTAGACTTAGGTTGCTCTGTGTCAATGTCACTATAATATGGTATCATATGACTTAGGTTGATCGAAGATCCTTTGCAATGAAATTCAATCAATCAAAATTAGAAACAGTTTTGGAAAAATATATTTATCGATAGTAGGTAATCCATTATCAGTAAATATAATTTCTCAAAATTATAAAAACTGGAAAATATTTGTATTAAATAAGTTTCTCTTTTGAAAGTGCTTTAACATCTCCCTTTACATATTTACAAGACATTTTTAGTATACTAATACTAAATATACAGTGATTTTACATAACTATCTATTAAGTATAATGAACAAAAAAAAATGGTTTATTCATTTAGGACTTTTGATAACTAGCTGATAAATAAGTATTATTTTCTCAACGAAAATAATAAAGTTAGTAACTTTTTAAGCGTTTCACATTATTCATACAAAACGAAGATACAGATCTTGACTGCATCTACGCACGGCTATACTCCAAACCATTTTAATAAACATAATGAAGACCGATTTGAAATTCATAAGATTGATTAACCGTCCCGCATTACCATACCGGACTCCGTTTCTTAAAACACACAAACAATTGAAACATAAAAAAAACGTGATCAAAACCTGAACGAACACAATGACAACTGCATGCTGAATCAATCACAAAAAATGGAATCCGGACAAAAACAACAATTAAAGACGCGACGGCCGGCCAAAGAAATATTTAGAATACACTGCCGAAGAACATCTACTTTATTTTTTACTATTCAAAAACGAACCCTACACGTGTTTCGTTCGAGATGTCGTCTTTATTGGTTTAGTCCAATTAATGGTCTAATGTTGTTCTCGGAACGAGCCCGAGATAATATATTACTAATTTTCATTTATTTGGTTTAGTGTTTTCAATTTTTATGATTTCGAGTCACGCTCACCTGCTTGTGTGACTATTCTATTTTTTATTTATTGCTACTTAAAATATGTTTAGTTTAGATAAATTATATCCATCTCATAAAAAATAATTTTACCCTGAATTTTATGTTGATATGTATCGCAGATGTGTTCTCGATCCCCGTCAACCTGACAAATTCGCAACCAGATTTTACGAAAATTTGCGGTATTCCAGTGTCTGTAAAGTCTATTCAATGCCTCGATATTATCAACTCCTTTAATTTGCAAATAGTCGATCGATGCAACTCGCTGAGTGATTGAGACAGAGCGTCGAGACGCATTGACGTTACCCCGCATTCTATGTAAAATATGAAAGCCTCGCTGTCGGTCGCTGAAGCTGGACAAATGACTGCTAGGATGGATGTGGCAGTTGAGCTTGCCCGAGCCAATAAACTTCGTAAGCTCTAGATGGCATGATTGGTAGAGATTTGCTTTCCGAATAAAATAAATGGGCTCTTAGACTTTTGAAATATGGAATGTTTGTCTGGTTTTAATGTGGAGTCTGCTTATCTAGTAGGTACCTATCTATATCTTGCAAATGAAAAATGTTACGCCCACGATAAGTTATCATATTATTTAAAAAAAACAAACATTTAACTCATTTTCTCATACTTTTACTTCTTCTTCTTCTTATCGTGTCGATGCTACAACTGTATTTTGTTTTAGCATCGTGTTGGAAAGAGCCAGACTAGACACTGTTTTTACTGAATTGTACAGAAGAAGAAAGAAAAAGCTTTAACAAAATAACTTTATAGTTTGACAGTAATAAAATAACCAACCAGGTTGTGTTATTAGGTTGCAATACCACATCCATAAAAAAATGTTCTTTCCGAGCACATCTCTACCACACAGCACCGGTCACTCCAACCGCGGACCAAGATTGAATTATGGCTGCACTACAGCTGATTAATGCGACATCTAGCAGTTGACGTACTATTGTTCTTGAATCTGCATCGACTGCGATCAGATCGGAATGCATGTTTGTTGCCATATTCGTGGTCGCCATACGCTGCTTAGGAAGCCTTATATAATATTCTTTTAAATTTTTTGTACATCTCGCACATCCTAATGCAAAACGAAAACTAGTAGTAAGGTACACCACATTTTTGACGTGACAACGTCTTATAATTCGATAGAGCCGGCTGCACGCACGAAATAACATGACTCATGAGGCGTTCTGAGGCGTTCCATGAAGTGCAAGCGAGAGTGCGGAACGAGCGACAAAGAAGCACAATCGGCCTTTGCGTTTGTTGTCACGTTCAACTATCGTCAGTAAACCGACTTTACAGACAACCATTTTTTTTTTCAAACATTCGTGAAATTTTTAGTTATATTTTAATTGCGTATTGCGTTTTTTATGCTATTATGAGTTAAAAAGAAAGTAGAATCTGAAAGCGGTTTTCATTGTGTAATCAGTAGCAAATTGTATTCTGCAAGAAATAACATAAAGAAATGAGTAATTGAAAAAATAAATTGCGGAAAGAACAATAAGTTACAACTAATATTTATATAATTTTTATTTGTTAATATGATAAATAAGGTCTATACAGTATTTACAAAATGTACATTTACATATAAAATACATAAGAAACAGCTGAGCTATCTACAGACCGTTGCAAACGATCTATAGATAGTTCAACTGATCCAAATCAGTACCAATCGGAAGCGTACCCAAGACACTGGCTGCATTGCCGCGCTGAATAGCAATGCTAGTTACAACTTGGCTTTAATAAAGTTTGTATAGTTAAATACAATGAACAAATACTGATGTAATTCAAAATGTTTGATGTAATTATTAACGTAGATAACAGCGAATCAATAAAACAAACGAAATTCGTCGTACACATTTCCTTAAACAAACGAAAATAATGAAAATTCAAAGGCCAAAATATAAAACGATAAGAGGATTAGGCGGAACGGAGATGACATTGGAAATTAAGGTTGTTTTCTTTTGTAATTTTCCCCCTATCTCACCCTTGGGGGGCTTACGTTAAAAATGTATGTTTTCTCAACCCCCGGTCAGGGAGGCTTCGCTTCAGTAATTTTCGGGATCTGTCCACACACGAAATGAAAGAAACAGCTTGTTTTGACTTTTTAGTTTAAATTGCACAGATGCATCTATTTAACTAAGTTCTTTGAATGTATAGTTAAATATTATCTATACTAATATTATAAAGAAGTAAAGTTTGTGTGTTTGTATAGTTAAATTGTAAGGGGTAATCTCGGGATCTACAGAACCGATTTTAAAAATTCTTTCACCAATAGAAAGCCACATTATTGCTGAGGGTTATATAAAAAACCTAAAAATAAAAAGGCTTTGACGTGGTAGTCTGTTTTGCAAAGTCAATCGGAGAAGAACGAAGTGGGCACGGGTCAGCTAGTTACATATAAAGGCGTTACACAGATAATAACAACGAGTTAGTGTTAACTGTCTGTTACAAACACATCTAACGTTATCACAAAGATCTTGAAGTCAAGGCTCAAGGTCGAGCATAACACATTGATCAAACTTTTTACTGACACGTCGAGCAATAAATAACTAAATCAAAATTCTGGACTAAACCAACAATGATGGCGGCTGCTATCCCCGAATTCCGTTTGGCCATAATTAAAGCGATTCGCGGGTAAAAAAGTGAGCAAGCGGTACGCGCGATTTCGAACTCGAATCGCGTTTTTTCGCGTCAAAAACAAGAGAGGCTCGCGACTGACTATAAATTTGGGCGGTGAAAGGCGACATCTTCCCAATACCTTGAGGCGCTAAATAAAAACATTAAAGGCTGCAAAATAATTTAAGTACGAGCAAAAATGGCGACAAGATCTTGGATGCGCTTTTCACTTTAAAGTGGGAGGTTGATTCGATTTTTTTATTTATCAAATTGTTAGATGATAAGATAAAAATGACTTTTGAGGTACTTTATTCACAAACAAACTTACGACTATACAGTATTTACAAGATGATAAGTAGAAGAAAGTATTTTGAATAATATATCTAAATAGTTGTTAATAGCATTAATTCATGTATTAATAGGTTATCGGTTAAAATTTGCCAAAATAAACAACTTATGAACACAATTACAAATGAAAAATACATGAAGTTCGTAAATAAAAAAATGCTTCTAGTACATAAAGTTCGTAAATAAAAAACTGTTAAAGTATTCTTCAACATTCAAATTATTAATATAAAACTTTTTTCTGAATATACCTTTACGTTACGTTTAACATCCAAACATGAAAAAACCTACTTTAGTTTTAATCTAAAGATTGAGGCTTCTTTATTTATACGAAAAAAATAAATTACAATACCAACGCATGGAAAATAATTCAACATTGAAATAGAATTAGTAGGTATTGAAGTTTCGAGACAAACCATTGGAGTTGTGTCCTCTGCATTATTTAAATTGTACGTTGATCTCGTACGTCTGGGCACTAACTCAGATCGAGTGAATTTCAATTTATTTGTAAAGGTCGGAGACATGTGACCACATCATTGAACTTTAATCTTAGCTTCAATTTTCTTTATATAAACAATTTTTATTACTCCGCTAACTATTAAATTTCTCCTCAGGCAAACATGTGATTATTGAATATTCTTGGAAGCAGCGAAACAATCTAAAACTGAAAATACATTTTTGAAGACTACATCTTTACATCGAAGATTCAACAAAATTTTCTTTAAAATCGTACCTCGTACCTCAAGTGGCGAACAGTTGGCCGAATAAAAGGCATTAGTAATCTGAAATGCAATTTCAATGCAGCGTTCCGTCCATATCTACATGGGGAGGTCCGAGGAGGGTGGGAGGAGGGCAGTAGACTCTACATATCCATCTTGTTAGGTATGCGCCCGGATGCGCCAGCTTCAGCAAACACAATAAGAGCCTTCTTACCCCCTTTCCTCCCACGTTCTTATGGAAAACTTATTAGAGTACGGCCCGCAGGGAATCCTTTTTCCCTCGGTAAATATTTGAGGGAGAAATTAAAATTTGACAGCGTTCTTGGAGTTACGAAGGACGGACTATTCTGTATGCTCGCACGTGATATTTGGGGCGTGAAATGAAATTTAGATTGAATTTGGCCAGCCTGCACGGAGCTTTTACATGGAAAATTGTTTAGAATATAGCGAGGTTATCGCCGGTTTCCTCCTCTGTTTTAAAGTATTGTTTTAGTTTTAAGATGCTTATAAATCCCAGTAATGTAGTTTTTTGTCAAAGTTTTCCATATTAACAGTCATGCTTGGAAATAAATACCTACAATATTTTGTTATGGGCAGAGCTTATCGCTAATCATCAGATAGGATTACTTGTTCCTTTTTAATAGGTAGGTATCTACAAAAACGGCTGATAATAGGTTACCTCTGCCTAACACAAAGCATTACTTTACAGAGCGAAAAAACAATGATATTTCTATAATAATGCTGACTGCTTAAAGTTTGCGAGTTTGCGTCACAGCCTATACTTTTCTTGCTTAAGACGTATTCCAATTTGAGGTACAAAATACACCTACAGACTTTCAATTTCCACGAAACTTTTTAATGTGTGCGCGTACAAAGCAAGCCAATTTCACTATGTAAGAGCCTTTAAAGTTTCTGAAAGGCGTGAGCGGTGGATTGCATACGGAATAAGGTTTATACTACACTAGTAATGAATACTTGCATGTGTGCCAACTCACTAGAGTATGCGAAAAGTGTACCTACAGGTTTTAAGATTGTATTTGCATACTTTTATAGACATACTTATTTTCGAGAACATTTTACTGCATTTCTGGGTAAATATGTGAAGGAAAGCTTTTAGGTTTCTATTTCTTATTAAAAATTTGAAAGAATAACCCTTAAACCCTAAATTTATTAGTAACTAATTAATAAATATCTGTTATAACTGTTTAAGTCTATAGGTTCGTTTACAGACATATATTTTTTCTAAAACTGTAATTAGCCATATTACTATCGATGTAAGCTAAGTAACGCCTTAACATAGATTTAACAAGCTCTGGTTGCAAGAAATTGGCGTTTAGTATCAATATAGACGATTTAAATAATCAAAATTTTTTATACATAATCTAGTAATTCATTTATACAGAATAAAGCTCATTTTACTATGTCTTTGACACCGTGTTATATCTATTGCATCGACTAGCAGTTTTCAAATTTTATTCAAATATTAACTACAGTTTCATCCCAGTTTGGGGTATAGATTGTGATGTGTGAAATGTCCGTGAATATTTATTTATTTTATTTATTTATTGCTTACGTATCATTACCTTAAATACACAGAATTTTGTTGCATCTTCTCTACAAACTTTGTATGCGGAAATGGAACCAATATCTCCCAAAGCCTCCGGTCGTTAAAAACACAAGCTAGCAGACAATAATTCACACGTAAAACCAATGTAGTGAAAAATGAGAGAGGTACCGGACGTGCCTCGCATTCATACCACCCCTATGTAACAAATGAGCATTTGCCTCCACCTTAAAGCCTTAACATTATGTATGTAGGGATGTAGTTTTGAGATATGGCTAATGGAGAAAATGGGGATGCGACAACATTTTGAGTGGAGAAATAAAAATTCGTTGGTGTACTTTTTTGTTTCGTTTTCGAGATGTATGTCGTATTTTTTCTAAGGTTATGCTAATGATCCTGCAATTACTGACTTTTGCATGACTTAAAAGGCGTAGATAATGGTATAAATGGTGTATTAAGCCTACTCCACCTAAATACCCAGAACACTGCTTTTCGTCCTATAGATGTATTGTAGATAAAAACTGAGTGACTTGGATTTATGTACCATTCTTGATACTTTTTAATAATGATATTACTATAGTAATAGGTAAAAAAATTAAACACATTATGAACATTCCCTCAGATTGATTTTTAGTTCAGTAAAAATATAACGAGGTAATACAATAGGTTTTGTATTTGATTAAACCTTTCCTTCTCATTATTTTTTATTACAAAAAACCCTCTTTAGATACCTGTATTGAACAAAGAAAATGTAATCTAAAAGCAGCCTTTTATGTACGCCTTAAAGTAATTACGCCAGAGATGGTATATAGGGCATTAAGGGGTAATGTCTCGACAGTAATTAATCGGGGTGGGGTTGGAGGCTGTGCTGCTGGGCGTGGTCGGCGCATGCGTCCTAGCTTTTAATTAAGGGTAGAACAAACGCTCATTCACGCCTTGCTTCATTAGGGAGAGATGGGTTGGGTCATCTGAAGGCATTTGGGAAAATGAGCCTTAATTGCGGCTGTAGGTATGTAAGGACGTATATAAGAAACGCTGATTTTTTCAGGTTTGTAAAGGAATAAGGTTTTTTTTTACAGTTGTACCTCTTGCTACAGCAGCTCTGGATACTGATATGTATAACTATTTCAAGTAGGATAAAAGATGTCAGTTTTATTAGGTGCTCCTACACGATTTTATTTCTCAAAGCATATAGTTATTTTTATTGGCAAAAAATGTTTTCAACTGCCTTCAAAAAAGTGGTATGTACTTAATTTGACCGTTTTGTATTTTAGAGGTCCATATACATTTTATTTAGATCTGACAAGAACATACTTTATGAGTAATCTTTAAAAATATATTTATTAGAATTTATTTATTTGTAATAATTAAAACGGTTCAAACCACAAATTACATTAAGACAAACATTTAAGATACTTGTCGGTGACGATTGATGGTGATATTTTTTAAAATATAATTATTTAACTAGACAATTATCTAAACAATTTTTATATGTAGACTGTATAATGTCATGAGGTTATAAGATTTCAAACTATTACAAGTAACGAGATCATTCAAATGAAATGAGTTCGAAATCGCAGATAAGCCTTTACGGGCGACAGAAGGTTAGGTGGGGTGGGAAATATCTCTCGGGATTTCAACCGTATATCGGTGTGATAAGGTTTCAATTCCTATGTGACCCTGAAATATTTTATGTAGCTATTTTCGTATATTTGATTTGACGGATGGAAATTTTAACTTAGACTTATATATTCGCTTTTTTATAATAAGTTTCGAACAATGAAGCAAAATAAGATGTTCTTCCACTATTTTTTTAAAACCAGAATTGTAGAACATTTATCTAATTACACTTTAAAAATCTAATAAACTTCTAGTTCCTATTCAGTTTCAGTCAGAATCTAGTATTACCACAATAGAGACTGAAAAGAAGAAAAAGAGGCCTTTCCTCTGCAGTGGGACACAACAGGCTCCTAATAAATTATAATAATTATATTTTTATGTGCATACCTAACCGAAATGCTTCTGTCCATTCAAAGGTTGTCTGGAAGAGATCGTCCAATGTACCATACTCTTAATTGCTATTCAAAGACTTTTTTTTCTTTTATTAATTGTGGTGTACAATAAAGTTATATTCTATTCTATATACTAATATCACTAAGTCTCAAAAAATTGCATCTCACGCTTTCAATACACGTGAACTATTCGAACTCCGCTGCCAAAGAAATGTGTTTCAGCATATCTAAATAGTATGATTTAAATAAAAAATCGCGGCACGCGACGATGGTGCCGTGTTCACGTAAATCGGGCATTTGGCAATCAAATCACGTAGGGTGGAAGGGTGCATATATTTTTGATTTGTTCCTGTATAGGCAATTTTTTTTGGTAATACATCATCTCTTTGTTGCCTGATTTCGTAGTCGTAGATGGAATGTAATTATGTGTGAATGCGGGCATGTTTTTTGCTATGAATTTTGAATCTAATAAGTACAATTATAACAGCACGATCTAAAGATAATAAATAAATCTCAATCTATATTTTAGCTGTGGAGTGTTTAAAGTGTGGAGCCTAGACTGTTGAGGTATGAGATAAAAATCATAGATATGTATTTCACACAGAGTTTTTTACAAGCTAATCAATGCTTGTAGAATGGAAACTATAGGTATTGCTAATAGAATACTTATAGGTATACTCTACATCGTAAATACCTACATATATAGAGTACACACACAGTAACACTCGGCCACAGAGCCCATAACAGAGTAAAGTGTACCAAATAAAAATGATAGTGTTCATTGGTACAGTAAATCTATAAATAATCTTACTATCCTACCATATAATATTATAAACGCAAATGTTTGTATGGATGTATGTTTGTAACTCTTTCACGCAAAAACTACTGTACCTCTACCATGAGTTGTTTGTCACAGTAAAATCGCCTGGCTTTACTTTAGTTACGTCAATATTAGTATTACGAATTTTAGTACCCAACTATCCGCTAGAGGCCGTGTACAAATCTTCATACATTTTTTTAACTACAGACGCTAGCGAGTATAGTATAGTAAAAACTCATGGTAGAGCTACTGTATGCATCTTAATGAAACTTGATAATAATATAGCTTACACATCGTGTGTATCCAAAATATACCTGTAATAAGACGAAGTCAAGCACCAGCTAGTAATATATATCGAAAAACTGCTGAATATATTTAAATCTTAATCAAACGACACTTGAGTCTCAGCGTCCACGGTCATCTAACTAGGTCATTGACCGATATTTACACGGTTCTCATTTATCTCCCGTCCCCCGAATTCAGTGCGATCTCAAGTCGATATCTTAAGGTATTCGTGTCACAGAATATGTACGTGCGATTTATTACTATAAAGCACCTGCGTACGTAATAGCCTTTAAATATTTACCTGTTGATATGGAAGCTTAAAAGATATATTTTGGGAAAAATGACACGTGTTTCAAAAGAATATTTAAATAAATAAAACTTAAAAAAGTCAGGACTTATTTGGTAAAATATAGTGTATCTTATATTTTTTTATTTAATCTATTGTGCCCCACTGCAGGGTAATCGTAAAATGACTTATAAAAATAGATGAAGAATAGGGGTTGTAGAACTATTGCCTGAGAGAGATCGCTTTCAGTGATAAGGCCGCACATTGTACCTACCATACTGTTTACCGCATGGTTTCTGGTTTTTAAGTTTTTGAGTTGATAAATGATTACAACAAAGAAACGAAAAAAATCTAGTTATTTTATATACAATATCATTTAAAATACCAAGACACAAAACATCTATATTTGCCAATGTAGGTATATTATTTTATTGGGTATTAACGATAGAAACAGTCCACAACATGGAAAACAGAGCTATAATACCGAGCTGATGAGCGGTGAACGATGAGCTGTGCTGTGACGTCATCGGTAGACTCTAGTCTCAAGATCTATGATACAGCTTACACAAATGTTAGTGATAAAATGCGTTTTCGTAATTACTTAGGTATTTACGACTGAAAAATAAAATATAAATTTTCATAATGTGAAGAAGATATAAAAATTTTACGACGTCGAGACACCTTCATCTTAGTTAGTTTTGTACATTTTATATCATGGTATTATTTTACGTTATTATTAAGCTACTTAAAGTATTCGTTATTGTAACTTTCTACTTACTTTTTGTTTAGGACGAAACTATTTTGGTATTAATTTTATTTTTCGATTTTATGAATCTCACTGTACCTACATCCGAAACCTTTTGTACAAATATCATTGAATAAACAAATGAAAATAGTATTTAGCATTGGCTACTGCTAAAATAATTTGTGATGATCAACATACGAGTTAATTTATTACTTTCGAGGTAAATTGTTATAAGTGACTTGCAATATATAATCATTTTTCAAAGCATTTTCAAAGTGGAAACCTATTTAATTTCATTAGATATTCGAGTGCGCCAGGGACCGGTGCTATGGCAACAGATCATACCCATTCCGACCCACTAATGCGATCAGCAGAATTGCTCCATCATATTGCCAGAATTTACTACAAATGTAATGAATAAATTCTATTTCCACTCGAAACACTCGTCGGCTCAACCAAGTATTTTATCTTACATGTTTACGTTTTTCATATAGAAATTAATTTCGTTTCCATCGATATTATTTATGAGTTCGAATAAGCAATAAACGTATACCGATAACATGTATTTGCTTAAGGTCGTTAAGACCGGGGATTTATCTAAAGAGAACAAAAATGTCCCCAGTCAGCCCTGCCTCGTAAAAGAGAGACTACTACGCAGACCGAAGCAACAAAAATACTTTATTTATATGCTAATGTAATTTATATGACGCTTAATGTCTCGTGGCTGGTAACGCACGATTCTGCTCCATTCTTTCAGATAAGAATGCATACGAAATATAGCTTTATAGTCTTCTATTTAAGGCACTGTTTAGAGTGGATGGTTGTCGTGTGTGTCGATGCGATTATGAATGCGCGGTAGGAGGCAGCGTCCCGTCTTCCGAGGGAGGTTCTTTGGGAGAATCAATAAAAATACGCGGAAAAACGTTGATTATAGAACGGGAATTCGGTAGGAAAACTGCTTTCAATAATGCCTGGAATCGAGTGAAAAGGAACGTTTATTGGCTTAGTGGGACCGATATTGAAATGATGGAGCTTTATTTGTGACTCGTTTTACATTCGATTGAAAAACAGGTGCTATTGACTGGTACGCCATCTAAATAAAACTCAGCGAATAACAATTTGCTGAGAAATATCCTACTTATCGAATATCAGACGTGCTTTTACATGCGACTTTCATACTTTACTAATATGTACATATCTATAAATTATTCTATTTGTATCTAGATAAGTGTAATAAATAAATACATATATTTTTACACAAATTAACTATCATGGGAATGTCCACAGATACCACCGAAAAGTCATTTTTTAATTTTATCAACAATATTGACTGTATTTATCTTATCAAGTAGTCATGATCTCAAATATTTCACAGGAAAGTGACTCATCTATTGCCACACTAGTACGAGTTTTTCACAAAAAGTTACAACGTTCTAAAATCGATTGAATCCCGAATCGATTCTCCGTCATAAACTCCTTCAAACATTAATTCCGTGCATTCAAATAGTTACAAAATCACAAAGCTGACCACCCACTCAACAAATCACCATTATTTACCATAATCAGATATAAAAATAGCTTGTAATAAACTTTCTTAACAGAATGCATTATCCCCACGCGCATCGTTTAGCTGTATTTGTAGGCTGAATGTTAAGATAGCATTATTTATTCAAATTAGACGAAAGCATCAAAATAAGGATAAGTCAGGGCTCTGATCACCAATAAATGTGTCAGTCGCAAACGCTATGTATTTGAAATACACTCCGCGCTAACACTGCAATGTTCGACAGTAATTCTAGCGTTGACGTGCAGTGTATCTCAAATACGTTGTGTATCGATCGTAACGTCAACGTAACGTTAACGATTGCCACTTTTATTTGTGATCGAGGTATGCTCTATTCAAGTTGACATTCGATATTTAATCGACAAAGAATATTGGAGAATGGCTATTTCCTTATTTCTGACAGGCGTCACTGCTAGGTTGGTATAAAGGTAGCCTGCCTTCAATGCTGTGGGTCGTGGGTTTTACCTCCACTAAAAACAAACTCTGTTGCCATATGATTAGTTTAGTAGATTAGTTCCTCCTTGTTTCCTACTGTTGTGTTAAAGCAAAATGGTCATAATAAGTACCTACATACTTTATTGACTTAAAAATAAGTCAAAAGATAAATATTAACGAATCAAATAACTTGGCAGCTGAATACTGTCTCTTTGATATCGGAAAATGAAGTCAACTATTCATAAGTTCAGCTTGTTCTTCCGGTTTGGGACAATTTTATAATAAAAAAATATACAAAAAAGTTACAAGTTTGGATTATTTGTAGATGCAATATGCGTTAAAAATGCGAAAATAAATTAGAAACATAGATCATTAAAATAAATAGTGGTAAATATTGAGTAAAATTGGTAAAAAAAGCTCAATTGACATAGTGAATTGCAAACTTATTTAAGTAAGTCATAAGTAAGAAAACATTTTTTTGTACTTTTTTCATCGATTAAATACACCTTTTCTATAATATTAAGCAACTGGTCTACTAAAACATGCAATAAGAATTAAAAACTTGAGGCGATATGATAGTTCAACTCAAAACGACTAAACCATAAGTGGTTTAGTAGTTTTGAGTTACACTTCGCGGCATGTATGACAATGATAACTAGAATTAAGCGTGAACGCGTAGTGTATGACCGGGAAAAATCCAATGCCCATTAGGTAATTGGAAAATAGGCCATGATAAATATCTTAATGTATTCTATATTATGTATTTACAATAAAAATGTATATTAATATTCTATTAGCAATCTAGTTTCCATAGTACAAGCTCTGCTACTAGAGTGAGATGTTTGAATGGTCCGTGTATATTTATTTATTTACATTTAATGCACTTTAGTGGATTCACTCCTTTAGTCTTATTGTCTTTCGAACCTTCTTTACGCATGCGTTGAAGAATTAATTAAGTATATTTACACTTTAAAATGGAAATTAACTTCAGACGTTGAGTTTATAGTTTTTAAAAAACGTCCATTATTTGGTAGTTTATATTACAGCACTGGGGGCCTATCCAGACCGCTGAAATGTTTTTGAGCTTTTATTTGATCAAATAACATTTCAGTTTTCTTCTTCGTCTTTTATTGATATTTTGACTGTAAATTAACTTTGACAGAATTGTGACATGCCGAAGTTTGTTTTGGTTTCATTTTGCAGAATTCATGGATTCATACAAACACGAAAATTATAATGTTTTGTGACAATTTCAAAGTAGTTTTAAAATTAAAACGCAATTAGCTGCGATTTCAATGCTGACCTGTGAATTTTTATAGGTTTTCAGGACTACCATCTACACATTTTCTGAAAAAAACCTAAGTAGGTATGGGCAAGATAACTTCAAAGTAATATCATCGCTTCATCCTTTTAGTTCTTACTTAACACTTGTTTTTAAATAGTCTAAGACAACAAGGAACATAAATGCCTAACTAGTTGTATGTAATCGTAGTTATAAATCCTATTAGTCTCATCATATTTAAAATATTTATGGCAAATTTATATAGAGACAACATAATTTCAGTACCTATCCTGAAATAAATTTTTGCTAAGATAAACCATCATTGAGATTAGTAGCATAAAGTTACATCTAAAATGTAGGTACAATAACATAAGATAAGAATATAGTACATCATCATCTTCCTACCCTTGTCCCACATTATGTGGGTCGGTACAACATGTCCTCTTCTTCCACTCACTTCTATCAGACGTCATCTCAATGTTCACACCTTTCTTACACGTCATCATTCACATTCACATAGTACATACCTACAAAACTTTCTTACCTATTATTTTGTTTCAGAATACTATGCAGATTACCATGAAGTTTCTACTTGTGTAGTAGACAGTATAAGACTATATAAAATTAATCTGCAAGTTGTAATTTGTAAAATGACTAGAATTCAAGGAATAAAACCATTTTGATTCTTTATTATTATTATATCTTATATATGTGGTAAAGAATGATTACATAGTTTATAATATGATATTAAAATCTGTACATAATCTAATTTTTTTTTCCTTTATTTCATTAGACTTGAACAAGTATTCATGAACATTTGACAGTAAGTATTTGGTAGTAAGCTCTGCCTTCCATGCTGTGGGTTGTGGGTTCGATTCACACCCAGAGCAAATTTTAATGTTTGTGTGATGAATATAAATATTTTTTCTGAATCTGGGTGTTTCTATGAATGTGTTTACAAAAAAAATGTAAGTATGTAAGTATTCTATCAGCAATCTAGTTCCCATACATAAAGAGCTTTGCTTAGTTTGGGACTAGAGTGTGAAGTGTGAATTGTCCAAAAATATTTATTTATTTCCCAAGGCATGCACTTGAACCAAACTAAACAAAACTTGTATGGGAAATAGATTGCTTGAATACTATTATAAGTAAGTATTCTAAAAATTAATACATATTAACACCCAAATGCAGAACACATATTTATGTTCACAAATAGTAATAAATAAATATTTTACCAATGACAAGTAATCACATAAATGTTTGTTTGTGGTGGGGATTGAACCCACCATCCTAGCATAGATGCCAGAACTAATGCCAATACTGAGCTGAGATATATATATTATTAAGTATATATTATTTTGTTTCAGAATATGCAAATTACCATGATGGTACTACTTCACTATCCTAATCTGTTTATGACTATTAAACTAATCTTTGTTTTCATTTGTGAAATAATATAGTAATTCAATAAAACCATGTTTCAGTATTATTTTATTAAAACATTTCTAAATAGATAGATAACTCTTTATTGTTCATCACACATAAATAAAAACAAAGAGCTTAAACAAGTAGTAATAGGCATCAGAATGGGTGGCCTTATCGCTGAGAGAGATCTCTTCCTGGCAACCGAAATTTGCTCGTGTCACATCCCAGATATACCTGAAATAAAATGAAGTGTATTGTAAATAGAGTTAATACGCATAGAGTTCAATACTAAAATATTTTACAGTCTTGAAATCTGAACATAAATCATTTTCTTTTATTTCATTACACTTAAACAAGTTAAAAAAATGTTTATGAACATTTCACAAAGCTTGTATGGCAACTAGAATACTCATATACTGTTTTATGAATAAATTCATAGATATGTAACATGTTGACACCCAAAAGCAGAACATACATTAATATTTACTAATAGTAATAAAAAAATGTTTTACCAATAAAGACTTATTGAACTTTTAAAAAATATTTATTCTTGGTGGGGATGGAACCCACAGAGAAGACAGAACTAGTACCAAATGAGCTGTGATGCCTATTGCAATGATTGATTTAGTTTGTTATAGGTATATTTATGAACCTATCAAGTGAAGTAATCAACTACCTGGACGATTAAATAGAATGATTCATGTCTTAGTCTTAAATTGTTGTGTTCTGATTTCTGATCTGCTAACCCATACTGGGCACCAGCATCTTGTGTGCATCTGAAACATGAATAAGTGGTGACCAAACATGTTAGAAACTCTGCAACAGATGTCCACCTCCGACGCGGAGGTTGTGGGTTCGATGACCGCCTTGAAATAAATGTTTGTACGATCTGCAAATATTTATTCCGGGTGCTCTGGTTATTTTATATGTAGGTAAAATAAAAAATACCTATCTATATAAGTAATGTATTGTATTAAGTATGTCAGTCTCCTAGTATTGAAAAACAGGACAATCCCGACATACGTTTCATGTTTATGATTAGATTTGACATTAAAATCTTCCATAATTAGGTAGTACACTGATTTATTCACTTTTCAATAACATACTTGTTTGCGAAATGCGCAAATCCGGTGTAGGTTTGCCAAAGCTGAGGTTTTTATTCTCCGTGAAATACTTACAAAGATTTCACCATTTTCTCAATTATGTATGTATTAAAACTTTCACATACTCACATATTTTTTTTTTTATAATCCTTTGGCTTCAATCTCGCCTGATGGAAAGCGCCGATGAAGCCGACGATGGAGCAGGATGGTCTAGAAGACACCTATTTATATTGGCCTTGAATTGATCTAGGTTGTAATGATTGGGAAAAACAGACGCAGGCAGCGTATTACCTATTATCCTGAAGGCTCTTCGCTCAATCGAGTCCAAGGCAGCCAGCAATATTATGATGGCACATAACAATATTATGATACAACAATCACGAAAGTTACAATGAAAATGCAAAATCTTTAGGTTATAAATAATAAATGTAAACAAACTATAGGGACGGAATATTCGATAAACTTCGATGCATCGAAAACATCGATATTTACAATGCGATACCTACATCGAATCGATCCGATGTTTTGAAATGCTTTTGATATACTCGAAATATCGATGTTTTTTCAGTTTTTAGTAGAAAAACATCGAGTCAATAATTATATCCAAATAATTTCATAAAAATTCCAGTTTGAACATTATAATTTTACTAATTTTTTTCCTATTTGATTATTTAAAAATGAAAAGTTTATTATTGGACTGACAATATAATAAAAATATTGTCTGTAAATATGTAAATATGTGTACTAAAAAAATGGCGGGCTTCAACGTTTACAAACAACGAATTGTGAATAACATATTTTGGTTTTGTGGACGAAATAAAATTGAAGTAGATTGTGTATTGTATAATTATATTATATTTATATACCAACTCATTACAATAAAATCTCATCTTTGTGTGAGCTCTTAAACTCAATTGGACGACATCGATGTTAGTTCTGATTTATCGAATCTAAAAAAACAACGATGATTTTTCAAAATGGACACCCCTAAAACGAACAAGTATGAAGACATGTTAGAGCGGTACAGAAATATGCGCCCGCGAAGCCCCGTTGCAAGTGCGAGCGAGATGCATGCGCCAGCTCGTTGACGTCATTTTTAACAGTTCAGTCATATCTAAAACATTTCAGTCATTATTTAAAACATTTCAGTCATATTTTGAACAGCTCAGCCACGTCAATCCACAAAAAATGCCTACAAAACTGACCTGCAACTGAAAGGATATTCCGTCACGCAAGTTTGCCCCTTCTGGATAGGGCCCCTGTTTATTTAAGACTATCTATACAATGGCTGAAATGTCAAGATACTAAAAAACGTATAAAAATTAATTATTTGAGTACGATCCAAATGGTTAGGTAATGGCTAATTCATTAATATGTAAGTAATTTAAGGTAAGTATTCTAGTTATTATAAGTATGTATTAATAAGCAAGATCTGGCGGCAGATGTTTTCATATTTACATATTTTTAATCGATTGTATGAGGGCTATATAAAACCCATATTATGTTTGACCTTATTAAAAAGCAAGTAAATAAATATTAAAATTGATAAGGTAAGGATATTATATAATGATAAATATTTTACTCAGATATATGATATATTTTTGATCTGATAACAATTAAGTAATAGACTTTTGAAATAAAAATCAATCCCAATTAAACTTTATTAAATTAAATCACAAAGATCATTTAGAATCATCTTGGTGATTCTAGGTGCCAGTTCCAGGCAACCAGATCCTGAAAGAAACTACGGCCTGGTACCGTTTACTTAAAGACTTTAATCTTTTAAGTACAAACCAGTTCGTATTTTGTAAGGTATCAATTTACATAACATAATATTGGTCACAATTAGGCATTTCCTTCGCACTTTTTACGACCAAATCTCGATCCTTACGAGGCCACAAAATAATAACCATATTTAATATTTTAACGCACAATACCTCCCAATACGATATTGTGGGGGCTACTGTGAAACTTAAAACTTACAGTTTGAAAGCTATCGAACTGTTTAATTAAAAAAAACTTTCGTGAATCTAACAATCACGTAATAAACATAAAGCAACTAATACATGGAAATGAATAATAATATAATGGGGTGCATGGAAAGAGCCTCCTCGTGGCGCACACCGGTAACAGCTAGGCACGGCAAAGCAGTGTCCAGTCTGGCTAATCTTTCCAACACGGTGCTACAACAAAATACAGTTGTAGCATCGACACGACAGAAGAAGAAGAAGCAACTAATACGATTGAATCAGTTGTTTTTCACCAAAATCAAAAGCTCTCTTAAAAGCTAGTACCGACCAAAAAACAATAACGATATAAAAAGTCTAACTAGCCAGATTTCAGGACACTCGTTTAAATAGGGTTAAAAGATTAAAAGCTGGTTGTAGATATATTTATTACCGTCTTATATAGAAGATACACGGGAAAGATTAATTCGATCAACATTTGATGCGTTTCATTTTCTCAAAAAAAAGTTTCAATTTTTGTAATAATTTTAATAAATTAAAAAAAAAGTCTAGTGTTTCTTTTAAAGTAGGTCTCGTTTCATTCAAAATCCGCGTTTCCTTAAAAAAAGGTTTAATATTTGCAGCACGGTGGTTTTAAGCAGCTATAAATTTTTGTCATTAGGATAATAATAAGAGTTGTCGCAACAGGATGTTATAATGTCTTTTGTTCGTCTCTCTGTCACTTGCATACCAATGATCTCAGAGTTAAAATATACCTACATTTTACCAGAATGCAGAATTATTTACCACACCAGACATGTTTTTTTATAGCCTTTTTTTATTGAATAAATGTTATAATATTAAATCATACGTATTATCGCTGCAAAAAATATATAAAATCTGTATTTTTTTACCTATAAAACTATTAACCTGACAATATTTAAACACAATTATCGTTTTTTTTATATTCATTCAATGCAGTAACTCCTTAATTAAATATATAATACTTAAAATAAATAGACATTTAATAAGTAAACAGATAGGGTGTCTTCAAGAAACTGCTTTAAAAATTTATAGACTATCGTTAATGTTTTAAGGTACTTTCGTGTTAGCATCTTTTTATTAAAAATGGATGAAGTTGTACTGTAAGTAACGAAATGATTTAATTCTAGGTTTCAACTTATTTGGCTTTACAACTCAATAGTAAATTATGGATGACATACAAGATCTGTCTTCTTCTTCTTTTTGTATGGGTATTGTCAATGCCACAGGCTATTATGTTACGATCATGGTTACTACAAAAGACATAACTAAGTTGAGGTTTACGTAGTTAACGAACAATTTAGCTAAATTATATTATCTTGATTGCATTTCAGTGCTTATTTAGGACAAGTTGAATTATTTTAAGTTTTTTTTTAATTTTTGAGCTTACTTAAAAAAAGAAGAAGCAGAATAGAGTAGGTATATCTGGCATTATATCTGGCAAACATTTATGTAAATAGCCTTTTTATAAAAGTGCAACAGTATAGTATTGAGACGTCACGCTTCAGTGTACATTGTCCCTTATCCAGCACTTTATCAAGGGTTTTTCATTACGCTATAAAACAAGCTATTTAGAAGGCAGCTGCGGCACTTTAAATTTTTAAATGATATTGTTGTACATGTGCAAACAGGAATATTTATGATCTGTTATTGTTTTATTTTTAAGGATTCATAAATTTTTTTGGTGATTGTATCCATTTTTGTGGAAAACAATAATTCTAAAATAAATTTAAGAAAATAACTCTTTAGACAATAATTTTGCTAACTTGCATTGTTATGAATGCAATTTATACTTATTATCGAAATAAGTCTTTAAAGTCTTTGAGCTTTCTACATTCAGAGAAATACCCCCAATTTCCAACACCCTAATCTGGTAAAAGTATGACCAAAATTCAAAATAGGTACAAAACCAGTCTTCAAGTCTGGTAAACGTACAAACTTTTCCAAAAGGGAAGTCGTCACACCATTAGAGGTAAACAAAAACTCTCCTCGAAGCATACCCACCAGGCACCGTGAATAATCATAACGATTGAGAGAAAGCCGGCCTCTGTTTGATAACTTATTTGATCACTTTATGATGGCGAAAACTACTAGGAAAGCATATGCCACCCGATGCAAATCGACGTAGCGGAAGGTTCATCATAGCGGTACTGAATCGAGTAACAACCGTGGTAAACACGTTACGGGGAGAAAGGTAAATGACTTGTCGATCGAGATGCACTTCTATATTTCTAAGGGTTTTAAAGTTACATTTACAAAGTTTATACAACAGACTTAATAAATTCCGGTATGGAACGTTCCGGACTCAAGCGATTCAAGTTCGTTTTCAAATTTAAAATGAAAGAATATCGTAGTCGTAATTTAATATATAGAAACTTTTTAACCAAATTGAAAAAATAATCAGTCTCACTCAAAACGGGACTGCATTCTATTTAAAAAAAAACAAATCTTGTTGTGCTTAAAACGCCTGACCATCCGTTAAGTGTAGTTCGTGAGATTCGCATAATTGGAAGAAAAAAATGTCCTAACATAAATTCTTCTTCTTAAAAGTTTTTTTATAAAATCAATCAATAAAAGCAAATACATTAATTACATTTTATAAAATTCTGCGTAAATTAACTTGAGTTATAACAATAATTTTATAATCGAAGGATGTATGTAAGTAGGTACTAGGGTGGCTCACGAATGTATGGAACTTTTTTTTTTTTCGAAATTTGAGTTCTAATAGGGGGGGTTCGGTGCGTAATATTAATGTGAAAATAAATGCAATTACAAATTTTTTTTGGATAACTCCTTCTGCCTCCGCACTGACCTCAAATTATCATAAAAAAATGTTTTGTTTTACTTGGGGAAAAACAAAATAATTTAATCACAAAATTATTTAGACAGTTATTAAAATTCAGTATTTTTATGATAAACATATTTATTAAGATAAAATGACCAAAACTTATGTTACTTAATTAGATCGAAAATATTTTTTTGAGTCAAAATTCGGCATTATTTTCCTCGACTCTAATTTGACTTTTATTGCACCCAAACGGGCTTTTCTTGTGCACTGTAAACTTGAAGCTTCAGTTGTTATTTTTACTGCCCGTTCAACGGCTTGAGTATGACAGGGAAGCCTCAGAAACAGCAGCTCGTCCTCACCTCCAGTTTCAACGAAATGCTGGATTTCTTGATCAGACAAGTTCCTTAAAATAGGTGGGTCAGTTAGAGTTTCTTGCCAATATATGTGGAACCATTAAAGTTTATACGGGGTACTTCAAATAGTCTTGGTACTAAAGGCTGAGGCATGCTGCGTACCTTCAATATGCGCCGAGCTGCTAATTCTCTAATGTGTTTCCTGTCATCAGTAACCATTGCAAGAAGAATGCTCTCCGGATGCGCAAAATAGCTATTGCGTTGAATGACAGGATCAATAATATTTTTGAGATCTTCTGGCAGGTATCTGGAGGCCCTAATTATATTGTAAAGATGACGTAAACCATCTTTGCATGATGGCTTGTGTTTGAATTGAAACCAAGATGGTGCATAAACTTTCAGGACAAATTCAGCCAGAGTTTTCAAATTTTCCGATGGCTTCTCAGATGTAACGTACAAACGTAAGATCCGGTTGGCCCGCGTAAGCGAGCGGGCATGAAAGAGTTTGCCTGGAGACTTATTTGCTAAGTCATGTGGGAAATCACCTGAAATTACCGCAAAGACTATCTTGTACAAGTACTGTTGATTTGTACTTAAATCTTTTGACATTTCAGGAAGCGACTATCCCTCGATGTGTGTAAAGTTTTTCTTAGGCAGTAATTCGCAGGTTCCCAGAGCTTTACCTAATGGTCCAGTGTATGATTTAGGTCCCGAAGTACATCCGTCAAGATGAAGGAACAAGTGAATCCCTCCCGCTCTCCTCCCCCACGTTTAAAACACAAAGTCGAACGTTATTATTATTTTATTTTAAAAATAGACCATAGTAGGAATATATCAGCGAAAAAAAAAAGTCAGCTGATTTATTTTTTATACAGTAGTGTAGCATCAAAGTAGACTCTAAAATCATGTTTTTATTAATATTCGATGACGTTGCGGAGGCAGTTACTGTCAATCAAATCAAATAATATTTTACATAGTCGGTTTTTACCCAAAAACGCACAAACTTTTCACTATTAGGTTACCGTAAGTCGAAAAATAAATTTCGAGCCACCCTAGTAGGTACCTACATAAGTGTCTTCAAAATCTTTGGTTCTAGTGAGCACCATAATAATCCATCACACCCACGTCGTCGTTTACAATCACTATAGCATATAAATGAAAGTCTATAAGGATAAAAATGTCACATTACTGATAAGTAATGAATCGATAACCTAAGGTAAAAAACCCATTCAAGATCCCACATGAGTCATTTAGGCTTAAAAATAGCATTATAAATTTTAACAGCAGTTGGACAAAACACGTTCATAATAAGAATAAGTTGATTTAAATAAAGTGTTTGAATTAGCATTCGTGTGCGCATGCGGCTTTTTCCATTGTTTTCGCTAAATGACTTCAAAGTTAGTGCGCGCTAGTGGACGCGCGCTGTGAAATTAAAATTGTCTGTTCCTAGAAAAATGTAGGACTGAACTTGGACTAAATGCGTGATACTAATGTGTATATCGAATAAATTGTATCGTTAAATATTTTATGTATATCGTGGTGCACACCGGTAACAGCTAGGCACGGCAAAGCAGTGTCTAGTCTGGCTAATCTTTCCAACACGATGTTACAACAAAATACAGTTGTAGCATCGACACGATAAGAAGAAGAATCGTTAAATAAATAGATGAAGGTATATACTTATTATACCAAATCTTAGACTAACGGTTAAACTTATAAAAAGTTAGCGGAGACGTGATGTATTGATCACCATACGTAATGATGACATAAAGTCAACGCTAATGTTTTAAATTGAATCCTTATAACATGCAGGTTTTTTGCATTTGTATTTGCAAGACTTCAGTTTACACATTTTAATCTCGCAGTTTCAGTTCAAGCGTATATAATGAGAATATTTTTTGGTAGGTATTAAGGTGTTTAATATAAATAAAGAATTGCATACGTACTTATACTATTTATGGCATCATGGAATAGTTGGTAAGTACATGAAACAAAAAGAAAATTAGGATGATCAATCAGTCACGTATGAAAGCATATTTACACTATACTCTACATAAATATAAATTTTTCACTATAAAATATTCCTGTTTAAAAATATAAGGCTCATAAAACAAACTCTGCTTATTAAAACACTATTCAAAGATACTAGAAGTGAAAATAAAATTCAAATTACTCAAGATTAAATAATAGAAATCAAACGTTGTGATTTTTCTAAAACAAAACAATAACCGAACGTTGTTCTAAGCATATAATCAACACAAAAAATTGCGCCAGAATATCGTAATGTCTACTAGATCTAAACCGCAAAAAGTTTTTACTTTGCCCCGCCATTAACTAATTATAAACAAAATAATTAGCCGCCATTGTACGCTAGGTATTGCATTAAGAAATATAATTGACACGTTTATCCAATTACACGCATCCATGGTTTGAGGGCGACGAGATTTCACTTCTCAGTTCTTTAAGATAGCAAAGTAATTGAGAATTAAAAAAAAATTCTCGCGGTATGCCCCACTGTCGCCTTTTTAAGGTGCTAACTACGTGTTACGAATTAAAAATTAAACTCTATCGTAGCAATGTTGATAAGGCACACACGTTACAAATATTAATGCGCAGTTATGTGACGCAAAAATACGTTATTTCTGAGAAATTATATTTATTAATATTAACTTAGTTTGTGAATTATTGCGTTTCAGGGATATGATAAAAATCAATCATTTCTATTTATATATAAATAAACAAAGAAATGATTTGTTTTTAACATTTAAAAAAAATAATTTAGTTTACCAATAAAAAAATTAATTAAATGTTAAAAACAAATCATTTCTTTGTTTATATAAATATAAATGATTGATTTTTATCATTTAATTAATTTTTTATTGGTAAACTAAATTATTATTTTTTTGTTTTGGTAGATTTTACACATTCATAATATCTAGACCGTTGCAAAGAACCAATAGATAGCTCAACTGATCAAAATAAACTTAAAAAAATCCGAAGTAGGTATCCAAAGCGTGCTTAAGTAGTTAGTAGGTAGGCTACCTACTGGCTACATTTGTGTGAGCGACAAATATGTATATACAAAAGATTTCTTTAAAAAATACCTACCAGTGAATAAGCGAGACCTAAGCGATCTAGACTACCCTCATCTCATTAAGATAGTGAAACCAAAAGATATAAGTAAAATCAATAAGCTATTAGCACGTCCGTAGTCCATGGCCGTCAAAAAAAGTCACCAAGTCACAATGGTAACGATTGTCAGGAACGTGATCCTAACCCAAACAATCCATGCAGACCTCGTGGAATTAACAATATCACTTTTTATACAGTTTTCCGTCACATTTGCGTTTTTCTATTCCTCTTTTTTATAACACAACGTGACACCTTCAAGATTTTTCATAAATAATAATTTTCAAACGTCCAACGGGCTATTATCATATGTCCTTGTAAATCTATCGACGAAGGTAAAGTTTGCAGGTCATGAAAATTCTATTTACACGTGATTTTGTTCTCGTACAAGAATTAGAATTTTAAATTTTTCCAAAAAAATAATGTTATACTTACCTAGTTTTTTGTGACCGCGTGTTTTTTGATCACCTCTATTTTATGTTACTAGGTACTTATACACCTTGCTTATTAATATTTGATTTATGCAGAAACAGACATGATTTTTTTTAAACTATTCCGGTAACCCCATTTATGAATATATTTGATGTTGTGTAGTGTAGCTCTACAGTTTTTGTGTGATGATTATTTGTCTCTATGTGCTATTTTTACGTTGAAAATCAAAAGGCAAATTGCATTGTGACCTATAAAAAAGTTAGTGTGAACTCCCTACCTCAATCACTTGTTCCAAGTGTCAAGTTGAGCATTAATTACTACGTCACGGAGCCCTATTAAGGCGCTCATTAACTGTGTAATGGTTCGCAAACAATGCTGTGATGGAGGAATCACGCGACGGTGACTTGCTACAGTGCGCGGCTTTGCTGTGGCACTTATTATAACTTATTTAGTTTTCATAGTACAAGCTTTGCTTGGTTTGGGACTGGAGTGTGTATGTCCATGAATATTTATTTATTTGTAAAATCAGTAAAAAAAATTGTAAACTATGTGCTTACAGAGCAGCAAAAGATTTTTAACACGACAAGTAGAGACAGTCTTTTTTAAAGATGAGCGTGAAGTTTCTATCAACCAAACGTTTTTTTAAATCCTTGTTTTTTTCAATTATATATTGAGAGATGTATTTCCAAAATATTGTATACGCACACTAAGAATCGTAATTCAATATGAAAAACATCAAAATTCTGGTACTATCAAATATTTTTACGCTTGTCTTCTTATCTATATTTTATCATCTATTTTTGTATACTCTTCAAAATATTCGATAATAACTATAACAGTAGCATATGACAAACGCCATCGTCTGAGCACAATTTCCCCGTTCCATTTTCAGAGCTCTAATGCGAAGTCTGTTTTATAAAATGTCAATGGTTAAAAGCATATTAAGTGCCATAAGATTATACTGTACTAGGTTTGTCCGTTGTATCCGTATTCGAAAGTGAAATGTGTTATTATAGGACAATTACTTGCGAATAACTGCAAAGATATGCCTGGATGAGCAACTTTTTAAAGTTACCCTATATTCAAAAATTGATGGATTTAGAAAAACGTATTTTATCATTATTGTTAATTACGAATAAAATGTAATGTGTGGAAGTATTTTTTTTAAGTTAGTTGTGATATAAAAATATATATTTTATGTCAATTTCTTTTTTTCATATTTCAAATTCATAACAAAACTGCATCAGAATTGGTCCTTTTATTTAAGAGCTACAATGCCACAGATACACAACCACATCAAACTTACAAAACCTCCATTTTTGCATTTGCGGCTAAATCCGTCAGGCAATGGATCTGATTGAACCAATGAAACTAAAATACTCATCATTTTATTAATGAATTCTCATTATTTGACTTCTTTAACATTCGGTAAAGTATATAAACAGATGAAGCATGGATACTGTTTTCAACTTACTGTGATTCTCTTACACTTTATTACAAACATACAATCATAGTATGTACAATATAACAGCAGTCAACACATCATGTAAATACAGAAACACAGTAAATAAATCACGTAAAGTGATAATTACATGAATGGTCTAAGTTATTACTTGAGTAGGTAATAACAGATAAATGGCGACATAAACTGCCACATAATTCTGCAATTCATTAATTAATAGTTTATATAACAATGACAAATTCAAACGTTTTAGTATTATTAGTTGCAGAATGTAATAAGAATATTATAAGGATGGAAGCGCACTTGCTGAGCTAAAATCGTGCCTAGTCTGTGTCTATTGTAAAAGTAAATATCGAAGTCGTGCAAAAAATGCTTTATACTAAGAAAACCAAAAGATGAGAAAACGCAGTCTTGGTTTTTTATTCACCTAAAATAACTGTATTTTTTTGTGAATCCAAATATTCAATGTCGTATTTTTGGTTAAGTATATAAAACTTTAACCCGATAATTGCCCTATAATGACGATTATTCAATCTTCTATTCTGTATTTTCATTTAGTATTTACAATAAAGAATTTTCATTTATTCGTTCATTAAAATTATCAAATATTAAAATTTTCGTCAACAAATAAATTGACGGCACACTTTCACATTGATAATGGTAGATAGTAGAATCCATCCATTAATGAGAAATTATTTGCAAGTTTTAATGGAAATGGTTCCTTAATAAACACCTCTCAGTCATAACCGTGGGGTATAATAATATCGTGGTCGCAAGTCGTGAGTAGCGGCTGCGATAATTAACTAGCTATTCTCGTACTTATTGCTCAGCTGTGTCAAGTCTGAGTTTTGGTTTCATTCGCGAAGATCTAGGACGTTTTTGTATGTGTACTTAATAGTATTTTCTATTCAATGGCGTCAAGATAAAGTACCTACCTACTCTTTTTTTATTATGACTTGTTTAAAAATCGGACCCGATATATTTCTTGAATTACTTATACCAAAGAATACTGTTAATATTTTGTACTCATTTTATCATAAATTCTATATTTAGTAAAATGACAAGTTTCACGTAAAATAGTATTATATACTTACATATATTAATCCTAATTCAAATTCAAAATAAATTCAAGCAGTCCTGACAAAAATATTACATAAAGTTTCTGCACTATTACATTGAACTAGATATACCTATGTATTTCCAAATTCTTTATGACATATATCAATTACTTAGTCTTGCCCTTATTTTCTTTATTTTTAGTTTATTTGAGAATGAAACTCAGACTCGGACTATTGAGTCAGTGTAACTTTGGTTTACGAGATTTCGTTTTGCAGTGATTTTCTTCCTTCTTTTATACACCCTGTATTTACAGAATAATCACGCAAGTACTGTGGTATAATGATTTCTGGCAGCGCGTGTTCTATGTTCAGCATTGTTTTGATGCTAGTGCACTGAAATGTGGACTTTATTACAATGGCATAAAAGCCATTTGTCGGAAGCTACTTGACTTTACGATATAGGTACCTACTGATTGTTACTCTTGTACTATTCCGAAGTAGACAAGTAGAGGTATTTTTCTTCTAATTGTCTCTCCCAGCATTAACAACGATACATTAGTAGAATGACCGAATGAATGAATGAAGATACTTACAAGAAGTCCAAGATTTAATATGTTAAGGTCAAGATAATAAGTATTCAGAATAGGCGCTATTAGTATTTTCAAGTGTACTTTGACCAAATAGCGCAAAAATTCAATTTTCAAAAACTGAATCACATCGTCGTTGTAAGTAGGTAAATGTATTCGATTGATATAGATACTACTAAAAAACTTTCAAGTAAACAAAGTGGGTAGAATGTTTTCTGATAACTGGTTGATCCTCTTTTGTTTGTCAATAGACCGAGATGAGGCTGGATAGTGTCCGGTCACAATGACCGGATGTCTGGCATCATCTTTCGAAAATATTTCGCAACCTATTCATTGAGAGATTTGAATGAAATTTACTGAAAAACTGCGGCCGTAATATAACAGAGTACCTACCTATATAAGTACCTATATAATTGTTAATTGTGCTGGTAGTTGAACTCCATAAAAATCAGAGTCCTTAACCAAGATATTTAAGATATCCACAAGAAATCGTTACTGTTTTAATTGAACCAAAATTAAAATAACATTTCAAGAGGTCATGAATAAAGAAACTTAGGGGACATTTTGATTTGATACACTTTTTGTGCGTCCCGTTGGGTTGCTAAATAAAAGGTCAGTACAAAAGAACTGGTTCTTAGGACAAAGGACCCTCATAATGAGGCCAGCATATTGTGCGAAGTGCTCTTAAAATCAAGCTCGATAGTCCAGCAATATGTTTTTTATAATGGGAACGGTGACTTACACTTGGGCGACTGTTTAAGATTGAATTACCACCCTTCTTAAGTTCTTTCATTGGTAGATTTAATTTTTGATCACAAATTATATAAATTCTATTGAAAATGAATTGGACATCCTTTTGATAGACAGGGGTCTGCGCATTTCAACTTAATGATAGGTATCTTTGCGAAAAATTCAAGTAAGTTCATGTCATGAAGTGCCAAGGTTACCTACCTAAAACTTTGTTAAAATACTTCATACAATCAAAAAATATCAATAAGAATAAATGTTTATTATGAAGAACCTACTTTTGCAATTTAGTTTAAATAGGTCTTTAATAAAAGCAAAAGCTATACTTACACATCGTATTTTATTAGAGTAAGAGTAAAAACACTACTTAGTATCAAATGTACCTACTCCAATATGTTGCAAACAAAAACAATAAGTATCCTAATGTCCAATATCCCGTCCTATCACGCCTAGACACCCGTTTCCTTATTCTGTTAGCTATCGTTGTTAGATCTTCAATTCTTCAATCAGTTAACAATGTGAGTCTTGCTTCAATCTCGACTATTTAGCGCGCGCAATAGTATTCAATTAGGACGGCGGATATGCGGGCCCCTTCCTAGTGGCTGATTGAACGGTTCAAATGCTATCAGAATGGAGGGGCTCAAGTCACTAAGTCACAACTATTGCTGTTTGAGTTGATCGAAAATCTTTTGAAACAGAAATGGCTATTACTCAATAGTTGGAGAGAATTGATTAAAAAACAGGATTATATTTTCCTGGTTTTTTTGTAAGTATGTCATCATTTGAATAGTGTTGTTGAAACATGACATTTTGTATTCAGTCATATTAATATACGATTAGTTTCAAAATTTAGCTATGTTCGGCTTTTGCAGACAGATTTTGTAATTGGACAAAATGATCATATGGCTAAAAGTTTTGCTGAAATAAGCAGCGTTGACAGGACTCGACGTAAACCACTGAAATACAGGTAAACTAAGAAAATAAAATGGCTGGTGGATACGGAATGGTTGCCAAGTGGTTTCACTTTCAATAATTCACATATAGCCGATACAGTTATGGGACACCAACATGCGATAACCATAACATACTGAAAATTTCCACCATGAATATTGTGTAAATACCGATTTGCTGGAAACGTACCATCATACATACATCTCACAGTCAAATCTTTAAGGTAATTTGTGACGATTTTGTACGTCATTTATTATGCAAGGAATATAAAGTACACACGGAATCGAAGTAAAAAGGCAGCTGCAAATCATCTGACTATCAAAGTGTTGATGACGGCCGAAGGTTCGAGTGTCCATTACTTTGTATAAAATAACGATAACTATGCTATAGTAAAACAATACCAGTCATTTTGACAGGTGACTTCCGACCACTTGGACTAATTTCTGGTAAAAAAAGTATAGCACATAGTTCTGCTTTTCAGTTACCTTAGTCGTCTTTTTATTAAGTAGGTATGCTTATTTCCAAATTCAATGAAATATTGATATAAAAATTTGTGTATATGTTCAATAATGTTTGATAGAGTTACAACGTGCTCTACCTATATAGCATATCACAAGAGATCACACTGAGATAAAAATTCCGGTCTCAAAATAGATAGGTAAATAAGTATATATTTCTTAAAAGAGTTTATCAGAGTCAAGCGCTTAGTATCGATTGGGTAACTTCCCAAAATAGATACAGAGTAATGCAAATTTAGAAATTAGTATACAAGTCAGGGAACATTAGGGATTGACTAGTTCACCACAGACTTGTTCTATCAAACCATGATTATTCTGTATTTAATATGTACGTAACTTTGCGTTATCTATAAAATCACCATGTTCTAGACTTGTTTACATAATGTACAAGTATGATTATAATGAATTCGAATGTGTACGACAATTGATAAAGTATTTATGGAATAATTTAGTGTGAAATAATTCTTTTTATTAAGGGTCCCTTCATTGAGCTCTGTGAAATTGGCGAGGTTTCGAATAAGGTTTTTATGAACTGAAACTTTTCACGGTTATAAAAAGATATGCATATCAAAGAATGATTCTTCGAAAGTAGAATGTATTGAAAAAAAACATGATTTATTAATTAACAACTGAGAAATTAATTAATTTGTAGACAAGGTTTTCGAAAATTAGCAAAAATAGCGTACTTTCGATGGTGATTGTGGTCAAAATAATAATAAGGAAGTAATATAAAAAATGAAATATGAAAGAACACTTTGCCGTGAGTAGAAGCTACAAAAAAAACTAACATACGTTCATACAATGTCATATTGAAAAGACGGTATGAAAAAAAGCATATTATAAAATTTTACCCTTCAATATAACTGTTATTTCTACGAAGATTATAGAGACTACAGCTGAAATATACCAACTATATAAAAATTCAGGCTTTTCTAATAATAATAAAAAAAAATTGGAAGCTTGTAGCTATTACTTATTTTTATACAATTTTTTGAAAACAACCTATAAATCGAGGAGCGCACCGCGTCGTAAATCAGTCCGCCTCGAGCGGTCAGAGAGAGCGGTCATGTCGGTCTTCGTCGCGATCTTCAAATATTACGTAAATAATTTTAAAACCAAAATCGACATCAAATATAGTGGGACCGTGTGGTTTTGATCCTAAGTATAAAAACGTTTTTTTTTATTGATACCACAATGACGTTCCGTATTGAACAAAGTTCATATTATTGTTAGTAACAGACCATTGGGCGGCCTTTTCGCTACGAGCGTTCTCTTCGTAACAACCTTTGAAAGGCAACTTTTATAGATTTGAGTCTTTGTGAAATCAAAAATGATTTTAGAATTTTTCTATACTTATGATCATACGGATATAAATATTCCAATTGGATATCCACTTTGAAATCCAAGATGGCGCTCACTGGTTTTGGTCAATTTAGCGATATGGGTGTCCTTTTCGGGGTTTATTGGGATGCTGATTACGAATATGGCAACCATTTAGGTATCCAAAATGGCGCGCTCAAGTTTTGGTCAGATTAGCGATATGGGTGTCATTTTCGGGGTTTTTTGGGATGCTGATTACGAATATGGCAACCATTTTGGAATCCAAGATCGCGCGCACAAGTTTTGGTCAGATTAGTGATATGGGTGACATTTTCGGGGTCTTTTGGGATGCTGATTACGAATATGGCAACCATTTTGGAATCCAAGATGGCGCGCACAAGTTTTGGTCAAATTAGCGATATGGGTGTCATTTTCGGGGTCTTTTGGGATGCTGATTACGAATATGGCAACCATTTTGGAATCCAAGATCGCGAGCACAAGTTTTGGTCAAATTAGCAATATTGGTGTCATTTTCGGGGTCTTTTGGGATGCTGATTACGAATATGGCAACCATTTTGGAATCCAAGATGGCGCGCACAAGTTTTGGTCAAATTAGCGATATGGGTGTAATTTTCGGGGTTTTTTGGGATGCTGATTACGAATATGGCAACCATTTTGGAATCCAAGATGGCGCGCACAAGTTTTGGTCAAATTAGCGATATGGGTGTCATTTTCGGGGTTTTTTGGGATGCTGATTACGAATATGGCAACCATTTTGGAATCCAAGATGGCGCGCACAAGTTTTGGTCAAAATGATTCCAAAATGGTTGCCATGTTCGTAATCAGCATCCCAAAAGACCCTGAAAATGACACCCATATCGCTAATTTGACCAAAACTTGTGCGCGCCATCTTGGATTCTAAAATGGTTGCCATATTCGTAATCAACATCCCAAAAAAGCCTGAAAATGACACCCATATCGCTAATTTGACCAAAACTTGTGCGCGCCATCTTGGATTCCAAAATGGTTGCCATATTCGTAATCAGCATCCCAAAAGACCCCGAAAATGACACCCATATCGCTAATTTGACCAAAACATATGCGCGCCATCATGGATTCCAAAATGGTTGCCATATTCGTAATCAGCATCCCAAAAGACCCCGAAAATGACACCAATATTGCTAATTTGACCAAAACTTGTGCGCGCTATCTTGGATTCCAAAATGGTTGCCATATTCGTAATCAGCATCCCAAAAGACCCCGAAAATGACACCCATATCGCTAATTTGACCAAAACTTGTGCGCGCCATCTTGGATTCCAAAATGGTTGCCATATTCGTAATCAGCATCCCAAAAAACCCCGAAAATGACACCCATATCGCTAATTTGACCAAAACTTGTGCGCGCCATCTTGGATTTCAAAATGGTAAAACTTCACGCCGTCGCTTTTAGCCTATGCATGTAGGTCCGTTTTAGACTCATTCCCTACCAAAACTGGCTTCAGTACCATGCACCATGCATGGTACTGATACATATAATGTATGTGATGAAAACAGTGCAAGGAATAATAAATGAATAAAAATAAAATAAATATTATAAAATAATCTTGGTGAAGTAGTAAAAATAAAAACTGAGGATTTTGAAACTGGTAATCGACTCTCTCAATCATTGTCTAACTAAATCTGAATTTTCATTTGATTTTTGACAATGAAATAATGTTTTGAAGCCATGTTTAGAACTAAGGAAAATATTTTAAATTCATCAATAAACCTTCGTCTTGTATTTTCAGCACAAAAAAAATATATTGAGAAGTGCGTAACACAACGCGCTGAATAGCAGTGCTGATACGCTAAAGTTATAAATAAGTTAGAACTAAGGCAAACACTCTAGCAAGAACAGTAGCGCGCACGGATATGTTTTAGCAATTTTTTTCAAATTCACAAATATTCCTACTTAGAAATCTAATATTAGTTTCGAGGCTACAAGTCACACTTTTGTAGGTGATAGAAAATAGTACAAACTATTTAGAAATCTTATCTTCTTTTTAATATTTGTTTCTTGATACGATATAGCAAACCAATTAAACACATAATTTCATACTTCCAAGATTAAATACCGATGAATAATATCATTGATATTTAATGTTAGAAGTAATGAAGTAGTGTAAAAATATCAAATTCGTAAGTCTTTGAATATCGCGTGGACGGTACGTTCGCGAGTCGCGAGCGCTGTGAGCCGCGTCGCGCGTCTTTAAATACCTAAACTCGAACCGACGGATATTGTCCATGGCCCCTTAACTCAATACTAAGATATAGGGTGTTATTTTGAGTTATTACCTACTGCTATTATTTCTCAATTACCTAGTTGAGTGAGAACCTATTTCCACTTGTACATTGGCGGCATTAAAAAGGTACCTATAAAACCTTAGCTGCTTTTTCCAATTGAGTTCTATATTACTTAATAAACCTTCGATTTTCGACTTTTGGTGTGGCATACTTACTTATGGTATACGCCTTCAGGCAAAATGCAATGTCGATAAGCGCAATGTAATTTGTAAACACCTGAGAAAAAGAGCTGAAGTCCGGGCTCGTTTTGGGAGAGACCTACTTCCAGCAGTGGACCAATAAAGCTTGATAACGTGTAAGCATTTTTAGATATGCGTTTTTATTTCATTAAAAACGCATATCTAAATATGCTTACACGCGCTTCAAACTGCCACTGATGCATACCTACCTACACTGTATAGTACAGAGCTATTAAGTACTTAGTTTACTTTGACTTAATTGTTATTTTCTTGAGCAGTTGTGTTGTTATCGTGTAGGCTTAATAGTGATTTATTAAAAATGCATTTACCTATCACCGACGATCTTCATTTGCAAATCCATTGATTCCGTCACATGATATTAAGATGTTGATAAAGATCTATGTCGCCTATTGTTTGGACGTGATTACTTTTCAAAATGCCAAACTCGTATCTACAAGTCTACCAAGCCAAGTGGATAATGATTTCCCTGCTGTATTTTTTTCTTGTACATATTATAGGCAAACGCATGGCCGCAATCACATCTGATGTTAAATGTGTTTTACAGACTATTGCAGACTACAGATATATATGGAAATCAAGTGACTTTTAGTGTGTCGATTATATTTACACGATGATTTCATGCAGCAAAACTTATATAAGGAAATTCATAAATAGTAAAACAAAAGTCTTGCCAAAAATGCAATCCGTGTAAAATATGTAAGTATGCAGAACTATAGAATAAACATTTCCTACATTGTAGCAGCTTTATTTGAATTAAGTTGCGCGCTGAATAGGAATTGCGAAGATTTTATACCTAAGTTTATTATAGAAGATTGTTACCGGTAACGTTGTAATGAAAATATCGGGGTGGCACGCGCATCGAGGAATGTGCCACTTGTTGGCACGACTGTATCGGGCAAACTATGTTGCTAGAGAAAAAACAAACGGAAAAACTGATAAAAGTTTTGTTAAGTCGTCAAGGACAAGGACGGATCTTGGTAAGCAGATAAATTAATCTTGGTTAAAATGGGTTTTGATTATTTAAACCACATGTATACCTAGGTATAGGCGACAATGAAATTGGTTTACCACTCTAAGACTGAATATCATTTGCACGTACAAAACATCAAGGGCTATTTTAGCTTGACAGATTAATAACTGCTACCTCAGAATCTGTCAATCTGTAATCCTTAGCGAATAATTATGTTACTGGGAGATGTCATCAAAAGTGGTAAACCACTTTCCTTGTCGCCTGTACAAGTCATGTTTTAGAGTTTGACATCAAGTTTTATGAAGCAAGACTTAATTAAGTAAGTATAACTGGTTAAGATAAGTAGACGATTAAAGAATAAATAAAAAACGCAAACTCAAAGAAGTGTTTATAATGACACAATAAACTGTCGAGGCTTTATCGGGGCAACAGATAAAGTTCTCACTGACGTTGTTATTCATCTAGTTGAGATGCAAAGGCCTGATATTAAAACGGTAAAGAAAAACATCAAAAAACACACAGTTGGTTTAGCCAGCTCTGCATATCATATCTTTCATTTTCCCTAGATTACCTATCGAAAGCTTCTTCTAGGCTCTGGCCGCGTGGAACTGGCACCGACAATCACCTAGTATAGGTATTAGATGATTCCAAATGGTCTATGTGATTTTACTGAATGAAGTTTAATTAATTTATGATTATTTTTATCGGTCCTGTTTTTTTTTAGTTCATAGTTTTGAAAATTACTACATCAACAATTTCCATCTTAGACTTAATTGGAAAAACCCTGCGGCGTTGTTGGCGCTCAGATAATTACTGCTAATTTTTGTCTTGTCTTTGTTAGATAAACAATTAAATAAGTAATCACGACTAGAATACCTAGGTAATAATAGGTTGCCGTCTGCGACCGCACGATTACCACAACAATGTATAAACAGTAGGTTAACTTTTGAGGCTTTGATTTAGAACCATTAACATGCCAAAGACGCGAAAAATAAGCTATCAATGACTAAACGTGTCTTTTCTGTAGTAGGTACCTACTTCATTTCATTTGGTTAGTTTTTCCACCCTTTATCTAACTTTTTCTACTTGATTAGGAATCACTGGGAAAACAAATCTGTACTTACCTAGTTTCCAATAATTATATGACTATATTTTAAAGCTCAAATCATTATCAGAAATTGAAACATGACTTGACTGCCCGTTTCTGATCCGAAGGTGGGTTACTGAACTTCTAATTGGCAAGAACTGTCATTTGACACGCCGATGACCGCAGTCACGATCTTCGGATGGAGACTAATGTAGCTATTACTTTTTGTATTGATTTGGGAAGCAATTTGGATAGACATGATGATAGAAAGTATTGTTACTCAAGTTTTGAAAGCTCTTTTTAGCGAAAGCTATCCTCGAGTATCTTTTAATAAGTGTTACTAACAAGTTACAGCTAGATATGTTTTATAAAACAGCTAGTAAACTTTATGATCAAGAAGCGTAAGAGCTACATTTCTTTTAGACTTTAAGACGTCAAATTAGAGAGACAGAGATAATTTGCAATGAAAACACAAGTTAGCTTGTTGACAAGTCACTAACGGTCCGCGTCGGGTCTAAGAAATTCAAGGCAAAACACTATGGCGGGCTGTAAATTACCATATTTTTAGTAAAATTGACACTTTGCTTATTATTTACCGGTCGGGCACCGCAAGTCAACGCTCTCGAACCATCCGCATCTAATTGTGAGCGTAATAATGTTGTCATTAACAACGGAGACGGCACGTCCGCCTAGGAAATGGAATCGAATCATTAGTAGTTTGATTACAAAAAAGGCTTAATAGAAATATAATAACGACTGAGAAGAAATTGTAAAAAGATTGTAGAGCGATCCAATAATTGGCGGTTATTTGTCGATACGGTTTGGAGCGAGTAATGGGCTGGGACTCGACGTGACTCCAGCCTACCCCCTCCGGCCCTAACCACCGTCATTATTAGATTCAACGTTTAGTGAAATTTGCAGAGCAATATGATAGCAATATTGCCAGTTTAAAAAATAGAATATATAGAAAACATTTCCAACAAAAATCTAGCGCATCAGATACATCCAGTTCTTGCACTTCCACAAAATTTAGTAATGGTTTAAGAGATAAACCTATCTTTTTATCTTCAAACATCAAGTAAGGAGTGAAAAGATGACATATTGTCTCACACAACTTACATCAGGCAGATCTACAATTTTTTAGACTACAATAGGTCCCATATCAGCTGGTAGGTATGATTGTTTTTTTACGATTTGGGTTTTGCATTCGATCCCCATCAAAACATCTGCAATATTTTCTTTAGTTGGCGATTTGCGACCATGAATATTTATTAAAATAAAGCGAAGAGTACCAAAGATGCCAACAAACAGAAATTCGGCGTTCCACAAAGGATTTTCTTAGCAGATTCAACCATGAAATCTTATGAATCTTCAATCGACAGCTGCATCTCGGTTTGTCACCAAATTTGCGTAAAACGACCCATTGAATTGATGCAATTCAATGTGTTTTTTTCGAAAGGTGTACAAGCGTGAAGTTACGTTTTAGGTAAAACTTAACTATGTATCTTATATTATAACTGGTATTTACATTTTTTGTTCGCTTGTATCGCACTTTTGGGTGGTAATTTTAGTAGACCAGCAGTCACTGATATAAATATTTGGTTCACTATTACACAATTTATAAAGAAGAATTTAGTTCGACCAACTGCCGCCTCAAATATGATATTGTTTCAATGCGATTTTGTGCTCGCATATATATTTGTACCTACTTCAAATCACGTGAAGAAAGATTTTTGGTTGAAAGTTGAAGTTTCAAACTCCAATCACTGCAGTCCAAGGTACTATGATCTGCCTACTTACCTTCATGATATCGATTCCGTACAAAAAAACCTATTGTTGTTTAACAAAAAGCCCATTTTCTGGTAAGCACGTCCTATATATTGTGTAGTACAATGATGTAATTAGCTGGTTCGGTAACGGGAACATTTTTTTCACAAACATTAGCCTTATTTCATTGTGTTTGTAATTTAATATTTTTTGTAATAAACCCTTGAGTAAGTGAGAGGACGGCTGAAAAAATATCTTCGGGTGTTTGTGCATAGAACAGACAATGAACCTTTTTTGTGAAGACTTCAAAATCTACGGTAGGTGGCCAGGCCATGCGCATAAGGCAGCAAGTTTGAGTACAGTTAATCATGATCAGTTTATCAAAAATCTTTGAATCCGTACGTCTATTTGCATTGTATATGAAACCAACCACCTGTCTGTCCTGTCTTTGAACTAAAAAAGTAAATGATATTTGAGTATTTAAATACACAACCTGGTTTATCGATTTGGAATCGAGTTATCGTTTCTGCTAAGTATAATTGAAAATGACAAAGATAAAATTAATTTACGTCCCTAACCTTCACTCTTGTGTTTATGAGTTATTCATAGAACAAGTAATATGTAAATGTAAGTTTCTGAACTGATGCCATTTTTTATACAGTTACAGATAGATTTTGGAAATTTTGAAGAAGAGCTTTTAAAAATACAGCATTGGGTATTTTAAATCATGGGTTTTATATTTTAACACTACTTTTATCTATATTACGGTGAGTTTATGAATCATCTGACAAGCTATGATATAGTTATTTTTTTTAAACACAAGCGACTTGTGGCGTCACGATCGTTCTATGAAAAGTCTTGTATTTGCATTAGAACTTAGCAATCTGTTACCTGCATCTTACAAACATCAACTAAAAATGTATAACAAAGGTGTGCCTCCCACGATGAATAAACATTTTGCACTAAAAATGTGTTCTCCAGGAATCTCCATCACCTTGCGTGAGGTAGACAAAAGGGCCTTTGTTTTAACAGGCTCAGGTACAAAGTCTCACAATTCAATTGTACCACTCTTCACGAAACCATATACATCTTCAATCACCTACCCTTACTGCTCGCCTGCCCTTAGCAAATAAGTTATTTTTTCAACTTAGCTGGATGAAATGTAGAAATATTTTATTTCAATAATTTTGCTAGTTTTAGATATTGTATATCAAATTGTCAAACAAAATAAAGCAACTACAAAGCTTAAATAAAAAGGAACCAAGGAAACAAAACAAAATAAAAAAACATAATTCAATAATATAAATATTGCATTTATTTCAACGAATTCTGCAAATAAAATAACTGTAGATAATTATAATAATACTATTCAGTTTACAAGACTTTCAATCTTTCTTTTTAGACTCACAATAGTCTATCACCAAAGTACTCTTTCACTGGCTGGCACAGGACTTAGTTTCAAACAACTATCATAACGTCATCTGAATAACAGTAAATGCAGATCGCACTAATTATAATTAAATTATACAAATTAAAATAAAATTATTGGAAGTCGTATTGGAGGCAAAGTCAATATCATCGCATACGCCAGATGCAAAGGCGTATCACATACATCGTTCTACATACAATAAAAGAAAACAAAAATAATAAAAGTAAAAACTAAAGAACAAAAATAAATACAAACATAACTAAAATCAAAATAATAAATAACAAAAAGCGATATGCAAATAAACATGCTTAAACTCAAAGTGAAATCGTTGGGATACTGTAGCACACATATTATTTCGGTCGAGTAAATAATGTTATATTAGATTTGCTAAAGCGAACGTGATATAACGATATTTGCATTTGAAAGATCAATAGAGGTAGGATCAAGACGATTACAAGACGGTAGAGCTGAGTTCCACATAATAAACATGAGCTGAGTATAATGGTAGCACCCGGGGCACGTGCGAATGAGTTTCGCGTCTAGGCACGGGGCGTACCACGCGCTACCTGTATACATAGCCTCACTCTCATTCTAATTTGGAAAAATATATTTGCATATCGCCTAACCCCCCAATTCCAAACCACTCGTATGTAAATTTGGTAAAGAATAGCAAAAACTGCAGCCGTTCGGGACCCCACACGACAAACATCTCATTATTATGTAAAATTCGACAAACTCTAATGTTATGTCTGTATTTATATTTTTGTACTTTAGACCTCGTGCCGTGCAGACACTAGAGATATACGAATAAACTAATTAGATACAGTTATATCACAATTTCTTATGATGCCTCTACGAAACAAACAATATATTTATTTAGATCTACCTATCTATAGATACGAACTATGAAAATTCACATTACGAACAGCGGTCGGAGATAACTTTACAATGCGCTATTAATCTATAACTAGTAGTATACTTTTACATTTTTAACTATGTACAGTGGAGTTCAGAGAATAATTTACAAAATACTTGAATCCTACAAGGCACCTTATTTAAATAGTTATAATAGACTTCAGGCTTCGCTATGACTTTACAAGATAACTAAAACGATTAAATTCTCTAAAATATATAATTTGGTTTTCATTACAATCCTACAACAATCGACAAGTAACTAATACCTAATAGGAGTTTTAAATATGAACAACTAAAAGAATAATATTATGCAACAGATTACTAATGTATCTACGTGGTGTTGGTTTTTTAACGGGTCAGAAACAAACGGTGATGGTACAGAAAGAAACAATGGCAGCATTCCCGAGAAAGTCTTTTGATTGGCGTCATTTAAGTAATTGATTATTCATGTGGAGCAAAATGCATGTGCGCCTGATCGGTCCCATTAGATATGCAACGTCCTTCACGCGTCCTAACTCCTACCATTGTTGAGTTTCGTTTACATTTGAATAGTGGCGGGTTAGAGCGGCCGCCCCCGGCCCACCGGCGGCACGCCTCTTCAGGCTTCGATGACGTCTCGTGCCTTACGATAACCGATAACAGCTGCATCCGATCAAGTAACTCTACAACTGGAAGCGAAACTAACCCACACTCATCACCAACCACTATAAAATAACCCATTTCACATGAATTTCAAACCAATGCTTATTATTTCAAATTGAGTAATATTTTTTAATGTGTCGGGCATGCTGCCACGCTTTGAGCTATAAAGTACTTAGTAATTATTTGAATTACGAAATAATTTCTGAGATTGAATCGGTTTTGTACGTGATTCTATTACGTTTGCATCGGAACGTTCGGTTTGGTGCATATTTTGTGGGAATGCTTGTTTTAATTATATTCATTAGAGACGCAGTTAAAATACCAACACAACGTAGAGATAGTTTTTTAGCTACATCTAAATATTTATTTACAAGACGACTCACTAGTAGGAAAATAGCAACGATCGTCACGGCACTAAATAAGCTTCCCTCGAAACGAGATTTTTATTTTAACATATAAGAAGAAGTTATTAAAAAAACGATCGAGCGAAGCTTGCCGCTGCGAGGTTCTACTACATATAAGATCCAAATCGCATAGAGCTTATGAGCACTTGCGAAAGGATTCTCCTCAAGTGGTGCACTCACCATTGCCGGCGAGCTGCGGCCGAAGGAAGGCGTTGTGGAGTTCACCGGCGATGCCACTCTCGAGCCGAGCCGCCATCTGCATGAGGGCAAGGGTGCCGTCGTCAGCGCCGACGCTACCCACGCTTAAGCTGCCGCCGCCACTACCGTTTTCGATCCGCGCACGCACTGCCGCGATGTGCCCTCGAGTGAACACGTGGTCTTGCACTGAGTACTTGTGACTGTATTTGAAATCACAAACCCGACACTCCTCAGGTGGTGGCGCATCCGATACTTCCGACAGACCAGCCGCTAGTCGAGCCTTTTTCTCTTTGGCACGTGCATTTTGGAACCAAACTTGTACTACCCGTTTCGGCAAACCAATCTCTCTACCGAGAGATTCACACTCGGCCATCGTGGGGGTTTTGTAGTCGGTAAAAAGAGATTTCATAATTTTCACTTGCACGGACGACATTTGGGTTCGGTATCGTTTGCCAGGCTGTCTCGGGGTTAATTGGCCAGGTCCAGGTGAAATCGGATCATCATCTTCCCAAAACTCCATTGTCTCAGAAGCAGTATCCGAGCGCTCGTCTGCATCAGATCCGGGTCTCGAGAGATCTACAGGTTTGCTAAGATCTAATGGTATTTCTGATTTTCCATGTTCCGGGCGTCTTTCAGATGAATCGTTGTTGGTATTACCATTTTGTTGTGTGGCATGCGCTTGCAGTTCGCTTACATAGCGTTTCATCGATTCTTCACTGTACTGCTTGATAAATTTCTCCATGTCTGAGTGAAAAGGTGGAAAAATAGGGGGCAACATGGGAGCCCCCGCTTGCGAAAAATTTTGCTGTCTGTCACTTTGTTGTGAGCCAAAGCTCGGTGTTGACTCAGTGCTCAATTCTTCGTCCGGTAATGCATCAACGTTGATTTCTCCCCGCGCACACTGATCGGCATGTTTCGTGCTCAAATGACTTTCTAGAGCACTTTTTACTTTGAACAGTGCTGGACAAAAAGGGCATCTCTTGTTGATGACTTGCGCATGGGCGCGAAACTGCCCTTTCCTCTCACGTGCTCGTGTATTTTGAAACCATACTTGTACCACTCTTTTTTTTAAACCCACTTCACGTGCAATATTTTCAAGCATCTTTCGAGACGGATTTGACTCTATTTGGTACTTTTGGTAGAGGTAGTCCAGCTGTTCAGGAAGTATGGTGGTTCTAAGACGTTTATCTTTTGGCTGTTCTCCCGTATCAATCTCTTCAAATTCGTCAAATTTTCTTTTGGCAACCTGCTGATTCAATGCTGCGACTAATGGATGACGAGCTTCATCGTTCCCCAAAGCATTAAGCTGTTGCAACTGGGCATGTTGCTGTAAGATCCCAAAAGGGGAATCTGGTGGATAAGTTGGAAATAAGTTTGGATTCATAATGTGAACGAGTTGATGCTCTCGCCATAAATCAAATCGTGGGAAGACTAGGTTGCATTTATCACATTGGAAATTTCCATCTTTCTCCTCTCGTGGTTGATGAGATAAAGGTGTCACTGGTGTAAGAGGAGCAGGTGGTGGGGCCGGTGACACCGGATAGTTTGGGGCAGCCGGAGTAGGTGTTCGCGGCGGCGCGGGGGAGACTGGCACATGGGGACCATGGTGTTCTACAGTACTCGAATTAGAATCTTCGCTGCTCAGCGTAGCAGCCACTTGCGCAGCTGCTGCTTGCGCTTGAGCAGATCTTTTAGCATCTTCTTCTTTGAAACAATGCGTCTTTTGATGCCGTATTAACTCATAGTAGCGTTGAAATACTAATTGGCACTTCTTACATTGATAATTCAGGCCAGGTGTGCGTTGAAATCTATTCGCATCGTCCGTGGCACCTGCTGGTGGATCTGCAGCAGGCTGGTTTTCATAAACTTTTCTTGCCTTTTGACGAGCGTTTTGAAACCAGACAACGATAACTCTAGGGCTGAGACCTAATAGCTTTGACAGATATTCCAGATCATCATCCTTGGGATAAGCGTTGTTTTCAAAAAACTCTTGCAGAACTTTTATCTGATAGTCTGTAAATCTAGTTCTGTTGGCGCGTTTGCCAGAAGACCCCGAGCTGTTGGATCCGTTCGAGTTGCCCCCGGAAAGTCCGAAATCGGCCGGCCCCCTGCCGGGGCTGAGGCTGCGATTTGGGGTCAAAGGTAGGACGTTCGGGGGCGCGGAGTTTGGGGACGTGAAACAAGTATTCATTTTTGGTGGTAGCATCGACGGATGAGGCGGTTGCGGTATACTCGTAGCTGGAATTGAGTCTAGTTGTGATTGTATCAAAGAGTTTAATGACATATGAGTTGGCGTTTGTGGTCGTGATATGTTTTGTAGATGAAGATCTGAATTATTCAAGATAGGAGGAGCAGGGCTTTGTGGCACCTGTGGAAATATAAAACTTTTGTCTTCTTGATGCCGATCATCGTACGATAGGTATTTTTCTTCTATTGTTGGTTCATCATTTGGTTCTGATTTGACTTCCTGTTGATGGTGGATATAAGTTTCCTCAGTTTTTGCTTTTTTTTCGGGCGGTGGTTTGCCTTCATCAGAACTAGCTGATGAGTCTAAAGGGGTCACCTTAGCTTCACCGGTCTTTTCGTACTCCTCGAGATTGAGTGTCGTCGATGGAGGATTGTTGAAGTTGTAAGGAGAATCTTTGTTGCGTTGACGCTCTTTGAATAGTGTATTCCGGAACCAGTGTTTGATTACCTTAGTAGGAAGACCGGATTGTTTGGCCATTTTAGCGATGGCCTCATCACTCGGGGAATTGTTGATGTCAAAGTGAGCTCTTAAAATTTTCAGTTGATCATCGGTGATGCGAGTGCGAGCTCTTTTTTGTCCAGCTGCATTAGCCTGTAAACAAAAGCAAAAAGTTAATAAAACCGAAATTAAAGTAACAATCGATAATACTAAGTAATCCATAAAATTAGAAACGAGTTTTACGAGACAACAAAGCAGTTCAACATAAATGAGTTTAAATTTTAAAAGGGCTTATTTATCTCCAACCATTACTGGTCGATACAGGCAGGTAAGTTTGAATAATAACAGATCGTTGGTAATAATAAAGGCTCGACCCTAGACGCTCAACAATAGGAGCTCTGTTGCTTTGTGCAAACAGATAGCTAACGTTCAATCGCCATGCTTATCTTTAGAAGCCTTGTAGATATCCTGCCCCGTGATCGAATTTACACACCAACTGACAAAAATAATCACTTCATAGCCTCGTGTTCAGTTAAACAAACATTCAACGTCTGACTCGAATTTAAATAAAGCTCGTAATTTTTACGATGATAATAGCATATTCATAATAATATAAAATTTATATTTAAGGACATTCATTTTCTAAAGTGAAGATTATGTTTTACAAATAGTAAGGACGCGCTAATCAATCGAGATAGCTTAATTAGCATTATAAACAATTAAATCGTCATATAGATTGACTAGCGCGTCCTTACTATTTGTAAAACATAATATCTAAAATAATTCGGGATCTCGTCGGCATAACATTACATTTTAGATTCCCTATGGTTAAAAAAAATATGTATGTCGGTCATTCAACATTATGTCAATGGCCGGTCTCTACTAGCCTCAAAGCTTCTAATAAACAAGAATTATAAAAAAAAAAGATTCCAAATACTTTAGACACTATTTAACGCCATTTATCAAAACTAATAGCAAATGTGGTGCAGTTTTAAATGGATAAAACAGTTTTTTTTGAATTCTTAAGAGATAAACATTTAAAATTATATTTAATTAGAAAATTCAGGTTTTGTTACACTTGAAAACTCTTACTCATCATGATTAAATGATTTTATATATCAAATATTTTAAATCATCGTATAATCAAAATACTACTGACCTGTTGTTGTTGCTGTATCAGCTGTTGTTGTTTGAGCTGCTCGTGGTTTCCGAAAGACATCCCGTCGAATGGAGGTGGAGGAAGCATCAGCGGCACCAAGGGCGGCTGAAGGTTCATTGCAGCCAGGGCCCCCACATTCAGACCCAAAGGCAATCCAAGTGATAGCATCTGCGCCACCATCGGGTGCAGTTGGCCTAGCTGTTGTAACTGTATCATATTCAACGCTGCTTGCATCTCTTGCACTTGAGCAGCCAGCAGGGCACCAGCCTGAGCTTCACCTTGAGCGTTTCCGTTCTCGTTGAAGTTTGCTTCAGGACGTGGCGACGGCGATCTATCGCCTTGCGGTGCTGGCGAGGCAGCACGGGGAGAATTCGGTGCACCACTTTTCCTTTCATATTCTGACTTGAACTGTTCCGCGAATTGTTCAAGAAACTCCAGTGGCACTTTGTCTTTATGCACTTCCTCACAATGAGTTTTGAGAACGAAAACACTAGAGAACTCCTTGTTGCAATGTTGACACGTTGATTTGGTTTCAACATCCGGAGGTTTTTCTTCCGGAGGTGGCGGGGGTGGGCTTGGAATTCGCGCCATTTCTCGTTCTTCTTGCATTTTCCTCCGTTGGTTCTCATTGTACTGCATGACGAGGTCGAAGCCGAAGGTCTCTAAAAGTTGTTTATACATTTGTGAGTTTCGTTTGGGCGGTTGGCCCTTGGCGACCATCTCGTCCAGAGCGGCTACTTCGGCCTCACCTAACGGCGATTGCGCCCGCGCATCCCCGAATGGACATGAGGTCGCACGATGTGCGTCGAGTAGCTCCCCGGTCGGGAATGACGCGTGGCAGCGTTCGCACGAGGCGTTACCTGAGCGCGGGGATCGCGGACTACCTGGGCGAGCGGGGGGTGAGGAACGAGGCCCCCCGCTACTAGTTGACGAAGGGGATGTATTTTTTGGCGACAAAACGTCTTGTAAAATTTTAGCGGGGTCGTTTCTGTCCGGCTGCTCTACTAAGGGCCTTGACAGGTCCACGTGTCCAGCCGCGGCAAGCTCTTGCAACTTACCCGCTCGCGTCTGGTGAAGCACTGATCGCATGTGTATGTCAAGCGTACTACCTTGCGTGTAGGCCACTTTGCAAATATTACATTTATAGCGTTTGCGATCGTCCTCTTCGCTAGAAGTACTTTTAGGAGTTAAAGTTAAATTAGAGGGCGCGGAGCCCGCTCCGGGCGAGACGGGAGGGTTGTTATTGTTTTGTTGTTCTTGCATCACTCGTTTTAATTTATGCAAGTGGCTCACGCTATTATAATGAACTAGTAAGATATTTTTTTGCGTGAATGATTCTTTGCATACGTCGCATTTGAATGGTCTATTTGGGTCAAGATATTTCTCCATTGGGTAGGTAAGTTTCTCACCTTTTCTATGTAGAAGTGTTTTATTATGCGCAGTTAAATAGGATTGGCGCGTAAATGCTACTTTGCATCGATGGCATTTGTATTTTCTGTTCGGGTCATTGTATGAGTCTTCCGCCATGGCTTGCGAATTAAGGTAATCTTCAAGGAATTGTTGATCTTTATAAATGATTGAATCATCCGAGTTTTCGGCATCATTATGACCGGACTCGTCAGCCATAGTAGCACTTGAGTCTCTGTCTTCTAGGTCAGCTAGATCATCATCAGGCGTTCTCAAAGCTTCTTTGCGCAGCATTTCTGCGGTAGTTGTATCAAGAGCTGTACCTTGGTTAGGTTGTAACAAGGGGTTTGACGCTAAACTACGCTTGAATGTTGCCAATTCTTCTTCAGTTAATTCAGAATGCGAAGTTTCTACGTGCTTTTGAAGGGCCAGCACAGATCTAAAGTTTCTTCCACACAGAACACATTTAGTTGCATCTCGAATGACATGATATTGCGAATGTAATTGCAATTTCTCTATTGTTTTGAAAGCAAGGCTGCACTGATTGCAACGGTACTTGTACACGTGTTTTTCGGACACTGACATATTCGTGATTGAGTTGCGGGCATGTGCTTCTCTAAAATGATTTTGTAGTGCATGTGCCGCATCAAAGTACCTATTGCATCCTTTTTTCCAGCAAAAATAGCCCGGTCCTTGAGGCGTTTGCTTGAGCTCTAAGTGGCCAGACTCATTTTGATGTTGACATAGCTCATCTACATTACGATAAGTGCGGTTGCAGGTAGAGCATCTTTCCATCTCACCATCAGCGCTCCCTTCTGATCTCGGTGAAGAAATTTCACGTTCTTCCTCACCTTGTCGAGATTCACTCTGTGATTGAGTGGCTCCGTTGAGCCAGTGGCTTTGGTCTACCAGAAGTAGCAGTCTTTGAAGGCCTTCGGAGTTGACTGAATGTATTTGCATAACATGTCGTTCGAGAGCGTTTCTTTCTTTGAAAGCGTCTTGACAGAGAGGGCAAATGAAATGACGAGTATTTTCACTGTGTATTGTGTTAACGTGGGCGTGAAGGCGACTTTCACTTGTGCAACTGAAGTTGCAGTAAGGGCAAGCGTGAGGTCCAGGGGTCTCTCGATCTTCCTCGTTTTGCTGCGCTTGTTGTTGAGATTGTCCTTGGGGTTGAAGCTGTTGTTGCAGCTGGTGTTGTTCTAAAAATCGCATCATCTTCTGTTCTTGCGTAAGTTCAGGCTTTTGATCGACAGGTTCCTTAGAATCTGTTGACAAAACAAAATAAAACACTGATTAAATCAAAACATAGGACTGTTAACAAATATTCTTAAAATTAGAATTATAGCAAACGAACCTCCCGCTACGGAATCTGCAAACCAAATGGATACTGATCTGTATGACTTAAATCCATAACGTCTACCTACGTTTACGTGAGATTTATCTACAAAAAAGATTATATTTCTATAAATGAAACCCGCTATTGTTCGATGCGAGCGTTTGTTACTTTCCTGAATTGAAGTTAAAAATAAAATTCTTCTCTTTTATATTATTAGTAGGACTCGTTTTGTTTGCAACGTCCCGGCAAGACAAAGGTATCGTTCTATCCATCCCGTACGCACACACTTACAAAAGTATTAATGCTAACGTAACAAGTATATTGTAATTTTGCACACAAAGGAGATATAGGACGAGCAAACAATCATTGTTCATTATTACAAAAGGTTTCGAATATTTCGTTTCGCATCGGATCAAATGCCTTGAGAGAGCTGACATACGTGAAGGTAAGTGAGAGAGAGATGACACCATTGTAGATGTGTGTGCAATTATTATTTGACCAAAGATAAGTCCACGGCAGCGTGTGAAAGACGCTGGGCCGCATTGTTTACGCTCAAATAAGGAAGGTAAAAGAAACGGCCCACGAGGGGGACTGCACAGATTCGTTAATGTAACGTTACAATTATGCTTTAGTAGATGAGCAACTAAGGGCTGGACCAGTTATTGTATGCGACCCAGATTAAATGAAAAGACCAGTTGTAAAGCATAATCCAGAACCAATTCCATGAACAAAAGCTTAAGTTTTTGTGGACTGAATATCAGTAAAAATCAAAATGTAGACAGGTTAAACATGCAAAGAAATCTGAAAATTAATGATTTGTCGAAATAAAAAAGGAATATTTAAAAGGGGAACAAAATTTTGCGCTTAATTATAAGTAGAAATTATCTCACAGTCCAGTGGCGTTGAAACCAGTCGGTCCCCTGCTCGGAACCCGTTCTATAGTTTTAACCAGCTAAAACCGTTACATCTAATGAAGGGGAGAGGGATAAAGAAAATCCGAGAACATAATAATAATCAAAGCGCAACTGACCCTAATTCTCAGCTTGGACTGACCAGTGAATGTAATTATTTATGATGTTAAATCGCCGACCCACAGTCTGGTAGGAGAGTAGAACAATGCTCCAGGTAGAAGGACCTTGTCTGCATATATGCGATCTCCGACGCTTTTTGTCAATGAACAAAGGGCCTTTTCTAAGGAAACACCACATCGTTATAGCATCGTAAAGTAAGTATTGTGCAGTTGAAGTTTTGTTTTGCGAGATTTGGGTCAGGATTTTTACAATGTGGCGTCAGGAATACAATGGGGCCCAGAATGTTTTACTGTCTCCCAATAGTTGTTGCGAGGTGTTCGATATTTGCAGTAAAATCTGAGAGGTGTATAAGACAACAATCTTATAAATAGCTGCAATTTATAGTGATTGAGATATAAGTTATTCTAAATATATATTTAATTCATTCATTTTCTACACAGATAGGTACGAATCAAAAAACCCTAGCATAGACTTTTTTTTGTGTAATTAACTATAGGTAGGTAAGTACCCACTTTTGTGTATGTATTCGTGTCTAGTTTTAAATTATGGATTATTTTTTTCTGGTTACAAATAAAAAATCATTCATTCATTCAAATAACTAACATTAAATGTGTCTACCATTTACATTTATCTACTGCATAGGTACTTTGAATGCTACTTTTGGATATAAAAATCAATATGACATAATTATACTTAATACCAGTTCTACTCAATAATAATTAAAGTCATTGAGTTTACTAAGTAAAGATTTTAGTAAGTATGTAAGTAAGCGCAAATACGTAAGCTGGGGTGTTGCTTGTATGACTCATGGAATATAGGACCGGTTTACACTCTGGTTTTGATTGTATTAAAGATGAGCATTATACTAATGAAGCAGCCGAGGGGTCAATACCAACCATGGACAGAAAAATATGACGGTTAATAAATTGTAAGAAAATAAATCTCAATACTTTAAGGCGTGTGAATGTCCTGACCACGTTGATCATATCGAAGCTATTCTAGAGAACTACAATAGGCCATAAGACGGTTGGAGGTGAAATTCATAACAGATTTGATCATTTAAAACGGTATTCTCAATATGGTGAAAATAAGTAATAAGCATAAACATGAGGAGCACAATGGAGTAAGCCGGATTTCTTTCGCCTCCACATTCTCTGGAGGTTTATCGTATTTCTCCGTGGTCATAAACATGCGTCGAGCGATGCGGCCGGCGACATTGTACGATGATGTAGCAGCCTCATCACAAGGGGGCAATCATCCTTAATGCGCGACCGCCACATACGTAATGCGAGTCATTGTCCCGTGTGCGGTACTTATGGAAAATTCGCGTTCTCAATTCAAATCTTCTTTCCGTCTCCCTCGCTCGCGGGGCGGAGTCGCTTCCAACCAATGACGGCATCTGACTGTGGCGACACCGTGTAAGGCGTACGTTATTAAAGAAACCTGTTCTAATGTTGTGCGCTTTAAATTAAATTTTGTCCGTGTGTAATTATCTCATTATTGTGATTACGATTTCCACGCTAAATGCTCATCGCTTAAAATGGAGATTGCTTCTTAGATTGAACATGGAGAGGACGCGGTGGACGATAATTAAGGCTCCGATGATAAGGACCGAACACGTGATTAACCCGCACATCATAAAAAGTACACAAATTAACATGAAACAAATTGTTTATTGACACGGACCACTGCAAGAAGTTCACTTGGTAAAAACTCAAAGTAAAATTGATTAAGGAACGAATCGGTTTAAATTGGAAACCGATAGTGACGTTTCGAAATCACATTCATAAGTCGATTCAGTATTACTTTATCGATACGAACGCCGGTAATGGTTTCGGTTGAATTAATTTTAATGGAATTTTCACGCTTTATAGAAATATGTTACGAAATATCTTTAGCACGAGAGCAATAAATAATAAATTTGTATTTTGTTAGCACAGATTGTGATAAAAATATGCACAACGCGACATCTAGCGGACAATTCTAAAAGTTTTTGATGCGCACGCGCCTTTATTCTCTGTTATACTTTTAGGGGGACGGCAGTGCCCCCGCCAAGTCGAGCAAAAAACGACACGGTCGTAACATTCTTTTCTCGAATAAACTTTACCTAAATGTCTAATTTTATATGTAACGTTTGAATTCCAGAGCAAGCTCATTCTCATTAAGTTGTAACTTAGACAACGTCTCGAGGAAGTAAATGCACAAGTTAACAATGGACTTTGACACGGTTGGGAAATTATCGGCTAACAAATAGGTTGTTTCCTTATTACCTCTCTATTGAACATGAATAGACAAATGTTTTATAGAAAATAAATATAAAAAATAACAATTCTAGAGCGAATTAGTTAAAGGAGGTTCGTTATTTGCCTTAAAAATATAAGACCACTTACCATTGTCCTGTTGGTCAAACGGACTGGTCATTTCAGGAGGCTGAGGAATCACTTGGAAGAGCTCAGCAACATCGGGTGTTGGGTCTTTTCCTTCTGATCGTCTCTGTAATTGATGGATCTGCTCCATCTGCAAATGCTTCACTGATCTCACGTGCTGCAAGAGCGGTAGTCGGTGAGGAGCATTAAAACCGCAAAGAGCACAGCGGTATATTCTTGGACGCTCTCTTGGTATTCTTGATGAGCAGTCACGAAGGTGTCTTAAAAGAAGTGCGGCTGCCTCGTGTCTAGCTCCAGCTGCGTGTAGTTGAAGCTTATGAGCAGAATTCGTGTAATAGTCACAGGCGCAACATCTGACTTGAACACCACCAACTCCGGCGCCTCCAGTACCCACTCCACCGCAAAACTTCAATTTCCATTCGTTTCTCGGACCTCCTTCTTTAACATGGTTGACATGCTGCAATCTCTGCAAATGTTTATCCGTCTTACAATGCAGTTGGAAATTGGCTTTTAGGTTGGTTTTGTACGTGCAAAGTTTACAAACGTAATGACCAGCGACTAACGCTAGTATTTCTTGTTCTCTGATTTTGGTGCGGTCTTGCGCTAAATGGTGACCTAGCGCTTCCAGGGAGTCAGTTGAGAAACAATTGCAAATACAGCAGTGGTAAGTTCTTTCAGGCTCAGGATCCGCTGGCTCAGGCGGTGGTTCCATTGCTTCAGGGTTGAGACCAACGTCCAGATGCGCACCCAATTCAGGTGGTGATGGTCCAGGTCCTCCTGTCATAAGTTGAATCATCAACGCTTGGTTGTAAGCCATGTCAGCAAGAGCAGCTTCTGGGTTTTGTGGCGGGCCGTCGCTGCCATGAAAGTGCAACAAACTTTCCAACTGCTGCTGGCTTTGCTGTCTATGATGAAATGCTGACATTGACAATGTTTGCATATGTTTCACATTTTGCTGTAAGACAAGCATATTATGCGTGTGCTTTTCGGAAGTCATATGTATTCTTAAATTACGAGCCACATTCGTCTCATAGTTGCAAACGTCACATCGAAAAGTAGGCTTTGGCTTTTGTCCTAAAGGTGAATGGTGCGGCAGCGCCATTGGTGGTTTATGGCTACCTGGAGGGGTATGTTGAGGAGGTGGAGGTAAACTTCCTTCACCAGGATTTCCACCGTTTTGTAATTCTTGCATGTTATTAAGGTGTTTATCTGATTGCATATGAATACTCAGGTTTCCTTTCGTCGTTGTTGAATAGTTGCAAACTTCACACCGATATGGTTTGTATCCACAAGTATAGGTTTCACCGCGAGCCAGTCGAGGGTGTGGTTGACCAGCAATACAGTAGATACAGCTCGTCTCTGCTTCAGGATGCTTTTCTTTCATGTGTATTTCTAATGTTTCTTGATATTTATAATGCCAGTTGCACTTTGGGCATTTAAGCGTTTTGCAGGAATTTCTACTGTGCATACCTGCTAACGGTCCTCCTAGTCGTCCAGAATTCAGAATCAGCTCACATTTTGGACAGTCTGCACCAGACGGGCGTCCACCAAGATGGTCAGGACAGACACCTATCGTTGTCCCTGAGAGAAAAGCAGGCGGAGCTGTTTGGAATGGTGGAGAAGAATTTGGACTTCCCCGGGGTTGTACTGACGCATTAATCGTATGAGGATGCGCCACAGAGATCAAGGAATGTTGAGGAATCAGTGATTCTGCTATCGATCTAGGCGGTCTCCATTGATTTGGACTCGGTCTTCTATCATCACATGATCCATTGGGTAGCAAGGAATCATTCTCTTTATCGGGAGTCATCATCATATCTTGTCGTTTGTCCATCGTTGGACTTGAAAGTTCTGATGTATTTGCTGGACTTCCTGACACTGAAACACGTGGTGCTCCAGCACCCACTGGTTCTAAAAATGACACTAACGGTTCTTTGTCCTTACCAACACACTGAATAATAGCTGAAGCGTTTTCTCTCGCCAAAGCATCTCTTTCGGTATCAAGTAACGATAAACTATGGTCCGATTGAGCATGAGCTACGAACGATTTAGCGTAACCAAAACTCAATTTGCAAATAAAACACATAAGGATCGGTTTCACTGGTACGCTAGGGCACTCTGCAGGTGGTGATGGTGGCCTTGGAAGATCATTTCCTCCTCGGAAACTGAAAACTCTGTAGCTGTGCATGACGGGTGCGTCTGGTCTGGCCCGCGCTCGCTCAACTGCCAGTCGTCCATATAGCGCGCCATACAAAGAGGGGTTTCTGGAGACGTAAAAGGCGCTGGCTATTTGTGGATATTCAAGATGCCTTTCGAGAACATTGTTGTCTCGGCTATCTACGATGCAGCCAGGTTCTATTTTGGGAAGGTCTGGAAGACTTGTCTCTCCTTCTGATCCTTCCGGGTCTTCGATGATGTAGGCTGAGCCGTCAGGATTGTAGACGATCTTGCCATCGAAGCGTTCCACATCGGAGGATAGGGGTGGCGAGTCTCGTCGGGAGGTGAGGTCGACGGCGTCTGGTGCGGCGGGAGGCGAGGTGGGCGCAGGGGCGGAGGACGGAGCCGGCGCGGGCGCGGCTGGAGCTGCAGGCGCGTTGCGCGGCTCCTCCTCTGGACTCATATCGCCGTCTTCGTCGTCGGGCTCAGCAGTGGCTGAGCTCTGTGGGTCGTCGCGTTTGCGGCGCCGCTTGCGCTCCGGAGGCGGGCCGCTAGCGGTGCCGCCGGGCTGCAGCGGCGTGGGCATGGCGCCGGGCGTCAAAGGCCGGCATCACATGCTCTCCTGGAACAAGGTAAGCACATATTAAAAACAGGTTGTAAAGTTTGTAAATGCTTGTGGACTCACTGATTAGAATGTAAATAGCCTAACAGTTAATTCAATGATTCGATTTAATAAAACTTTGCTTATCATCAAATAATTGAAACTCACATAAAATGGGTGCAAACGCTCCAAAAGTAATCAATCACCTATTTCTCACGGACCAGTTTCAACCCAGTTAGCTGAAGGTGACTATTGAATGGGATTGTGTCCGCCAACCGGAAGTGGGTAGGGCGACCGTTTGTCATCCACGTTGTTTTCCAAACTTAGATACCGTGTAGTCCCCCATATAGATTAAGTAATAGATTTGGTGGTCAAATATTGGATTTAGTACGAATTAAACACTATTCCGAGTACAAACGCGTCTTCGACGTGCTCGAGATATTAAAGCCGCGTTTCAACTGATAGCGCGAGTTCCCATAGGTCATACTTAAATTGATACCATTGCTGCGTAGGTACTTAAATTAAATACATGGTAATCGTTATCAAGTTTACATTTGCGCAAACAACTGCGATCAATTTATCCGATTGACAGGCTGTCATTGCCGACACCATTACAATTAAGCAACTGATGGACTTGGATCTCGACAAACAAACATTTACCGTCTCGAGGTAAGTAAATATTTATTTCAAAGTATGCCATACACCCTTCAATTAGAGTCGACTATCGCCTAACAAGTAATAAGATACGAGAAAAGATAAAATAAACAGGCAAATCTAGGATGAAAATTCGTTAAAATCGAGATTAAGCCGTCATCTACGTTATCTTCAACGTTATCTAAGTACTTGTCCTACAAAATATCTAACGAGTACATACTAAAATAATATATTTAGTTTGACAGGTGAGATAATCCTCCAAACTTGACATATATGACAGGTTGTAATTGATTAGACTCTTTGGGAAAACTCAACATTTAAACTTTAAAATAGGTAGATATAAAAATCTCAAATTTATTATAAACGTGATATTTTTCTTCTCAGAAAATTTATTTTAATTATCGTGAGTTTAAGTAATTTCCAATGAAACAAAAACGACTAATTATTTTTCAAGAAAATTAGTAATGTCACATTATTTGTAACTAATGAATAATGATGACTAATAAGTGATTAGGTCAGGATGTTGAAAGACTGATAAAGATAAAATTCATAATTTTTATACAACAAATATAACAATATTAATTATAAAAAAGTATGTCTCGATGTTTTGTTTGTATTGTTTCATTCGCAATCATTAATTTTGGTGCCATAGTTTATTGTTTTTAGATAAAAATTAACCCAAATCTTTAATTACATTATTAAATTCAAAATAAATCACTTTACTTTATAATAACTATAAACTTAAATGATATGAGATATGGTACTCAAATAAAATGTCACCTAAGAAAAATTATCTTACTTTTATTAGATATATGTATCGACCCATTCACAAGTGCACTTGAAAAGCAAATAGGTTATGAGTAAAAACCTTTTTAGGGGCCTTGACTGATATCTTTAACAACGTAACATCACTGAAATACATTAAATCTACACATAGTCTATTAAGAAGTGCAAAACTTATAATTAGCAGACATCAGGTGACAAAATTAAAAAATCTAAATTGCCACACATACCTAATTATAATGTACTCTCAAGCAATAGTAATTTGTAGATCATTTTGCAGTGCTAATGTGTATGGAAATTATGCAAAGATATATAATTATAGTCGAGGTGAATGTTCTATAATGTGAGCAACAATTAACTTCTATTTATGAAGAAATAGATAAACGCTCTAACATTGTCAAAGAGAGGAATTAAAAAGTTAAAACATGGAATGATTGACGCACTTACATTAAATATAAATTCAAATTACAACGCGAAGCCGCATAATGTCGCAGTGACTCTATAATTTTAATGTCTGTTTTGCGAAGTGTTGGAAAATAGTAATGGTGTAAATGTTTAATGTGGGTACACGTGCTGATGTTCCCATCACTGTTGTCAATTTCCACCAATAATGCCCTGATGCTCAGTGCAGAACTAATTTCCGATGAAGTGGCGCACACATAGGGATTATATTATACGAACTTTAATCACACAAACACGCCTGTGAGCGTGAGAAATGTACAGCGGAAATAATAATGCATGTGTGCTCTGACACTGACGCAATTTGCGCGTATGCATTTCGCCACACTCACACATGGAAAGAGCCCGCATCGCCTACAATAGTTATCAAGCCCATAATACTGAAGATACGAGCTTTTCAATTCACTAATGAGACTCCCTATGTTAGATATATACAAAAGAATGCTGTTTTTGTCAATGCCGAATTTATTATGGTCAACAACGGTAATCCGGCATTATCACACTTGTCATAAAAGAAAGCTAATACAAAGAAGTGAAATTGGAGAATGATAATGCGAGGTAAATCACTAGCAGATTGACTATAAATCCTATAATTAGCAAAAGCAAACACCATGAGAAGGCAATCAACGCACTCGTTACCGTATCCACAGAATGCTAGTTCGTGATCCATGTATCACTTTCCAATGAGATTTACTAGTTGAAATGTTGACGTTTGCAGGACAATCCACTTAATCCTAGCAGAGTGTTGCATGAAAACCAAGGAGAGCACTTTATTGGAGATTCATTAGACAAGCGAAAATTATGAGCAGTAAACAATTCTACCGAAGCAAATGGAAATCACGACGTTTGTTACGAACGAGGAAATTAAAACGTCACTCGGAGCAATGAGAAATGGCAATGAGCGCGAACAGTTAGCACAGCAAAGCAAATATAGAGCATCGAAGTGCGAGATTCACTGTAACCAGGATCCCATAACTACGTTCATATTAATAATCGCAGGCTATTACCAAGGCTCTCATTAGCTGCCGCCGCTCGCCGACGCGACCGCAGAACACTGCTAAATAATTACCCAAGAGTGCTTTCTTCACGAAATCATCGTAAAAGACCATTAAACAACATCTACTAAGTCGGCGCAAGGAATTACAATAAATAAGGTATTAAGCCGGCGTTGTCAGGTACCGAACCGAAAATGTCGGAGAGCGATTAATGGAAATAAAATTGAGCGAAGTCGGAGAGCGATTTACTTAATACATTGATAATAAGTGGGGGAATATATGTAAAATGTTGTACGTAATGGGGGAGGCTCGTTAGACGTGGGAAAGTCTGAGCGAAGGTTGCTACTACATGGTAAAGATCGCGTTCGACATTGTCCACCGTTAGGGTTTAAGTTTAAACCTTCATTAATGGTAATGGTTTTGAACTCCGGCGATGGGAATGGCTCTTTTTGCTCGCGTCGGTTTAAGTTGTAATGGTAGTGTTCGACACGACTAAAAGCGCAGGATTATGTACCGAAACAGCGAGCAATAACCATTCTAATAAGAAGTCCAGTAAGAAAATAGTATAAATTATTTTTAAACATCTCATTCTATCTAGTAAGACAATCCGAACAGATCATGAGAAGACTACAAGTAATAAAATATCTACACATAGCAAAACAAAAAGAAAGTTTCGTAACGCATCGTAATAATTTGATGATATAACCACTAATGAACAGAATACGGACGTTTGGTATTCGTAGGTATAATCAAGTAAACGTCATTAATTAAAACCACTCTCTAATTTCACACGTTAAAGTGACAACGCAAATTCGTAAGTCTCCGTGTGTTTATAATTACAAAGCAGTATTTAAGTGTGAAACTCGAAACTTGTTTTCATTAACGAGCCTCGACTTTCTCATTAATTTGTCATTTTAATCAACTCCAAACAAAACACCACGAGAGAAATGTACAAAGTAATCTTTGAATCAGATCATAAAGCAGATGATTTTATGATTTATTTGCTTTCGAAGCTAATTGTGTTAGGTGCCCGCCGGCCCTCTTTGTGGGGAGAACCTTTGATCGCTTGCCTTAAAGGCTTGAGGTTGTATGAGGTTTTTCATTCGATATTAGCCGATGTCTAGTTATAGTATGAAGTGGATACTTAATAAGGCGTTATTATGGTAGGCAAAGCAATCATGTTTAGAATTCTGATACGAAGAATTGGGTGGAAGTGTTGTAGAGGTCAAGCATCGCGTGAACAGTCTGCAGACTTCGGGTTCAGGTAACCTGCAGGCGCCACGAGACCGACCTGGCTCTTAGGAACCGTCAATTTGCGCCTGTAATTATTGCGGACCCTTCGATACTTATATCTATTTTTTCCTTAAACTTAATTGTTGCAACAGATGACTTTTTTATCGAACCAACTCAAAGAGAGCGGAAAGGCATCAAACGCAGCGTCGAATTTGGAAATAATTATACATAAATAGTCCCTTGAGCGGCCGATTAAGACAATTTCCGAGGCAAATTGCCGCAGACGAGCATAATAGCACACGCGCTGCTCCGTCATAAATAAATCTGGATTATGTTTGGTACGAGATTAAGATTGATTCGATCTCGATGCCTTATGCTATTATTGCCCGCGCAATGTGTGTAATGCGTTCGTGTTAATAATTTTTAATATCATTATTCGATTTTGTTGCAAGTGATTTGTGAGATAATTGCTTCGGACAAATTGGCGGGCGTCATTAGGAGATAACGGGCGGTATCTATCGGGCCGTAATTAAAGATCGATACATGTGAAATAATTAATTAGCGGCTGGCGTCGGATCGGACCTGCCTCGGGGCTCTCCACAAAAAACAATGACGTGCGGTTTCGGGTGCGCCGGCGCCGCGGCCGCAGCGGCGACATCCGCCGCACTACGACTATAATTTGTGAGACCTCAAATTAGTCTTAATCTTATTTCACCGGGATGAGCGTGACGCCGACTTAACATTCTCGAGAAATGTGTCATTAACGTTAATTTGTATGATTGGTTATTTTTTATAATATCGGAGGTTTCAATCGACAAAGAAACTTCGGTAAGTTCAGTAGACAAAAAGAAATAAAAATGTAGTTTAAACTTTACGACGGTGGTGCCACAAAGTTTCTCAGAGCCGGGTTCAGCAACGTCGTCGATAATTACGAGTCAAAGAATCGTAATGTCGAAACAATTACGTAGGGAAAAGCTTTCAAGCGATGACGCCCATTTTAAGAGCGATAAGCGTTTATTATAGGGTACATACTTGTTTCCGGTACTACCTGTTGATTATTTTACTAACTCTTACAGTATTGTTTGAATTAATTGAAATTACAAAATTAATAATATACAAACCATATTTCTAATTTTGTATAAGTAATTATTTATACAAACTAGAAATCGTACTACATGAAGTAGAGTTTTCGGTCCCTTCCCAACAGAAAAACAAATTGAGTAGAACTAAACAATGTCTATGTGTACTAAGCCTATATATAATTTGTTTCAGTACCGACGCTGTCCGCCTCCATTTGGACCACAACCTAAGGAAGTTAAGGCTCAGTAGTGTCGCGGCGTAATGTGTTGACTTCATAATGGACTGTTCAAAATTTACCTGAGAAAAATACTGAGAGTAGAGGGGGAAGTTTAAGTTTAACGGTGACTATAAAATTAGCTTACTTTAACTATTATTTAATGCGCCAAGATGGGAACCGGGTGACATACAATTGTGGGAATTTTAACGAAAACGTTGACAGACCAAATTTGAATGGATAATTACCGCGTTCACTGGCTGTTGCGCTGTCAACGACTTTTGTGTTCAAGACTTTTTATTTTCCCTACTCGCTGCATCTTTAGTACAAACGTAATGAGTTGATCTTTTATAGTTTAAACGTTTTAGTTAATATTATTTTGACACATTATATTTATTATTAGGCCTTATATTGTGACGTTGGCATGTATAATAAAAAAACTTAGATGGCTTTATTGTTGGAATTTGGTTAATTGCTATTTTCAAAATCAATACACAATCAAAGTTCTCACGATTCCCAATACATCATCGACGAAACAGTGTGAGAGCTCTAACTCTGTATCGCGATGCGTGTGCGCAATTAAAACGAAACCTACAATCAGCCGCCATGTTTGTACACGGGCGATGTTAATAGCCTTTAGTAATTACATACCAGTATCATGCCATCGTTGCTTCTCGGAAGGCTGATCAAATTAATAGAACCTATTTTTGGTATAATTTGTTCAAAAAACGTCATCTTATGTACAGGGAAGCAATCACGAATGAATGTGACAGGTATTTGTATCGTCACTGTAATAATAAATCCAAATTACACTGCGCGGTGACGTTGCGACGTTCAGCAAGCTTTGACGCGCGATGTGGCTCGCTACCTTAGATAGGTAACGCGGCGACTATCAGATTTCTTCGTGGTCCCTCATAATATACGTAATAATAACGCGACAGTCAAGAGTCGAGAATTTCATATGAACCCCTAGTCTTCCGCTTGGCAAACTACCCCCCTGTCGTTATACGCGAGGAAAGAATATCTAAATTCAATTACAAAAAGGCTTCTTCGCGAGGTGTGCCGCTGCACCCGCGCCTCCTCCGAAAAGGGTGTATAACAACTCAATTTCTCCATATTATTAAGACGATGGGGCGCAGGGGGTGAGGGGTGAGGGTTAGGGTGGCGCGAAACACAAAAAGAATGCTAATTTAAAATTCTTATTGCTATGTTTGTATGCGCGCGCGCTTTATGTATCATTCTCGTAACAAAAGGCGGAGGAGAGAGCCGCCCGAGCGCGTAATTTCAATCTAATATTCAATTTGAGAAGTATCGCGAGCTCCACCCGACATCTTTTATTTATTTTACTCCACTCAGAGCGTTTTCCTTGGTTTCACAGATCATACGAACGGGATATTCGACTACGAGTGCCTACGTAGTGCTTTTGCGTCTTGTCAGCACGTTTTCGGTGACACAATCGTATTCTTTTGTTTTCTTTCTTATAAAACATACTGACGGTAAAACTCTTGAGCTACTAGTAGGTTTCTTCCACTATAGCTTTTCTAATATAAATATATAGTTCGTTTTGTCCCGAATGGTTTTCAATGCCTCAATCTACTGGCTAACGATAATTGCTTTATTCCCACGCGAAAGAAAATAAATTTCGCTGGTTACAATGGGCGCTTTCCACAGACAATCTGCGTCTAAACGGAGGGCGATAGACTAATGCTGAAATCGTGATATATTACCCAAGGAACTAATGGTAACCTCTTACCACACCTCTATAAGAACAAAGTTGCAGTTTACAAACTTGACTTTCTAAATAAATGTCGGAATAAAAACCATTGTCTAAATATCGTATATCAAAGATGGCATTATATTTTAATTTCAATTTGTCACGATCACGAATTTGCATGAATCAAAAAAGGTTAAAGTTTTTCTTAGTATTTTGTAAGTCAAGGTGATATAAATGAGACTATTTTATAATAAGGCTGCGACTACTTTTGTAAACTTTGATTCGATGCGGATGTAAAAGCTTCATTGATTGTTTGGAACTAATCGATGATTTACCTATCGGACCGAATAAGACTGACGAGAACATTCATAAAACTATTTTAGTCGTTTAGGTATTTATAAGCTGCGTTTAGTAAAAAAATATACTTACTAAAATATACTACTGTAAATTTGTTTAAATTAAAACAAAGGTAAATAAATCTGTTAATGTCCACAAATGAAAAAAAAATTACATCTACCAATATCTCGCGACTAATAATTTAGAAGGCTGTCCGGCACTTCACCTTCCGATTGGTGATCGCAGTCAGAATTTCACCAAGCATAACTATAAATAAATCTATATACGTATGTATTTATAACTCAAAAAGTGTGTGGCTCAATAGCAACTTGAGCGAAATTTAATTTTATTTGTAAGTGTGAAGACATAAAAATGGCAAATGTGGTGAAATGTAACCGCATGTGGGTTCTATCGTACCAGCATATAGTGCGATTGTATTACTGCGATACTGAGTAACCCCGATTAGAATATATTCAGTCAACTTGTGACAAACTCATCAGTCCATCAAACCAAACATTTTAGAGTTTGAGCATAGACAGACATAGTGTCTCAAAGTAAAGTACTAAAGAAACTAACTATCGAATGGTCAAAACAGAATGACCAAATAAAAGATGTTGGTTAAATGAGAAAACACTTAGAGCGACTGCAAACATCTAGCTAGAATACTAAAAGAACAAAATAAAGCGATAGCTCACAATAAATAGAAGTTCCAAATAATAAGAATATTGTAAGGAGTAAGTAAATTAAAAAGACGGGACCAAATAAGAACATAATCGTTGCGGAATGAACTACATAAAAATAGAAAAACTTAACTCATAAAATTGGAATGAAATGTATTGGGAAAAGATGTCTACGGTAATAATGACTTAAAGAAGCAAATACAAAACGTTTCACACAACTCCCATTAATAATAAGGCATTAGATCAGTACATAACCAAGTACTTACAAGGTACACAACTAGGTATTGTACGCAAGTCGGCCATCGAAGCCGCTAAGTATGAGTTTTATGTTAGTTAGTGTGCGCAGAAAGCGTGCTGTCCTTATAATTTGCAAGAAGCTACGACGCTGGTTCACTCACCGTGACTTGACTACATGGTGGAATTATACTAAAACATATTTTTAAACCAAATAAACCCTAACATCATGATTTGAAACCGCTTGCACCCAACTACCGTTTTTGGAGACCACCTTCATATTAAACACTTTCTAAGAAAAAATGTAAAAAGAGTAGAGAATGTAACTTTAATTTTCAGGATAAAGATAATGTGATTTACTCAATAAATCTTGAGTTAAATTTAAAAAATGGGAGCATCGGTTATTAATTAAAGGAAGATTAAAAAAAATATAAGGACCAAGAACTGTAAATCATACAGTACAACAGAGTCAAAAACAATAAATAAAAATACAAAATCAAGATAAAACCGATGTCGCATGATAAATGATCGGATTTAAATTTGGAAACCAAAAACTGGGTTCATGAGGACCTTATAAAGAACGCGACGAGGCTCGTTTATAAATTATAATTAATATTCTCACAGTATTAGAGTGGCCGGAGGAAAAAAAGAGATTCGACGCGAGAATTAATAACAAACAAATGGGCTACCTGAGGTGTTTTTTGTGTGCCCCCACAGGTAAACTCGCGTTGATAAAAGAAACTCATGTGTGTCTGTCTTAAAATTTAAACAATATTGTTCGATTTTGACACGGTTGCACCTTTTTATGGGAACGGAACGGACCTTCATTCATAGGAAGCGGTCACGGTAGACTCATAAAAACTTGATACTCTTGAGCTGCGAATTCAGCTACTGGGCGACAGATGGCGATGTGTGCTGCATTACCTGGAAATAAAAAAAAATGTTCAAACTAAGGTTCACCTAAATAAATACTAACTAAATATTAAATGAATGGGTCATAAATGTTACACAAATAACTAAAAAGTTTAATAAAACCTTTTCCTTCTAAGGTTTCGTTTCGTATTTCTTTGCCGCTGAGACCGATTAAAAAAAAGAATCAAAGCTGCATTGGAAACAAGAAACCGACTCGAAACCCTGAACAAAAGAGAGGGACTCTAAACGTGATGCCATAATGACAAAACAGAAATATGATTTCGATTAAACTGTGCGACAGAGACGACTTGATTGTTAGTTTTATCAAAAAGAAAAGGAAAGAATATAGTTAATAATAAAAATACTTTATTTGTATAGTGGGGTAAAACACCCCCGCTGCGGGCCGTTTGGTCGGAACAGCATCCATCATCATTATATTAACCGATTTAACACTTTTGAACACGATCCTGAAGGCCGGTGGTTCTATTCATTGAATGGCACAATGTGCAAAGCATCATACAAAATAAGGAGGATTAATATTTTCGTGTATTAGTTACTAAATACTCGATGCATGATCAAACGCAGATCGTCATCCGTATAAAATCTTCGCATAATGACAGGTCATAATAAGAATTGTATGTTTGAGGATGATTTGTTGATGAGTATAGCCGCTACCGTATTAAATATTAAACCTTTTACTGATTGTATGTCTAAAAACCAGATGATCTGGTCAGTCATGTAGCACTAGCTTTAAACGAACTAGGTTCTATCGCCCATGTTAGGTAGCTGTCTGACCTGGCCTATACAATTCCCCGTTTGGTCACGTCCAAAGGTTTATTTATTACGGGATCCGTGGTAACTGGGCTATCGATCTATCGATCGATCGATCTCTAATTAAGGCGCCACCAAGTTCAACATTGTCTAACCAGAATATTAATTGATTATTAAATATTATGCATACAAAGTAAATAAATCGTTTGACTTAATCCAGTTGTGAGAGGTAAAAAATAGCAGCACTTCTTTTGGTAGCGAGTCTTTGAGTTCGATTGTAACGTATAAGGCGAAGTTTATGCATTATTTTATTGCATAAAATTTAAAACTTTTTTACGTCAATTATTTCTCAGTCTTACTATTGACGGGTAACATGCCCGTGAATATAAATATTTAACAATTCTATGAACTAAAATGTCGAACGAACTATTCAGGAAATGCAATTAAACGAAATGATGCATGTCGATATTAAAATAGGTATTGATATGTAAAGTCGATCGTCATTACGGATGCAGGCGGTGCCCGATCCCATAGTCGCATACAGTTTTTGTTCGCTAATCAATAAGATTTGACCCTAATTCCAATTACTATTGAACTGTAACAATGATAAAGCTACAATACTATGCTATTGTTTTGTTGATCAATGTCGGGGCCTTCGTTCAACGAGCTACTGATTTTAGTTTGATTAGCAGATGAAATTTTTTCGACTCTTTTTTTATTTAAAGAGTATTTGCAATATCTAACATTTATTGCAAATACTCTAACATGGAAAATATGTGCAAAAAAAAACAAACAAAATAACAACACAAAAGGGCCGTCGAAGGAATAAGTGTGGTCCGAACCTTACCCAGTAATTACACGCATTGATTAAATCTCCGATAAGACTCATTCCACTAATTACTCCCTAAAGCTAAACGAACCAGTCCGTTTTTGCCATCGACATAATTTAATAAGCATATTAACCAGGCCGATGCCATAGATAGTGCGAGGCCCAAGGCACTTCTCGCTAATACCTTTATAATGTTGTTTATAAATGAAGAAAATAATAATGAAATACGTAGAGTTCTGACTCTGAGGTCAAAGAGGAATGACCATGTAACCGTAATGAAAGCAGGAGACGCAACTCGAATCACAACTGATCACAACTCATTCACATTACAATCAATTTAAAACAGAGTACTATGACATTGCGTCTGGACAAGCCATCGCGTGTGGGAGACCGAGCAACGGGTAATTCAATAAAATGGAAAAACATTCGCTCGTTGATACGAGCAAGTTCAATATTGATCGCATCTAAACAAGATGCGTGCGGCCGTCTTGTAAAGAACGCATGTTTATGTAGATCGGTAATAAAGTTCGTGTCGCTGGAGAGTCCAGCTCGCCTGACCTTGCGATGAATGAGTCTCATTAGCATCTCATAGGTTTAATTAAGGAACCGCATCGGCTGGTCACCCACGCCAACGCGTGCCGTGTGTGCCCAATCAAATTAGAAACACGCAGACAATGGGACCGAGAGAGCGAGCAACCCCACGACAAAACGTTTTCTCGCAATCTTCGATCACCGGATTAAGGGAGTCTCGTCTCGCACGTTTTATCTCCGATTGTCCGCACTTAACGCGCACTTTACGCGGAGTGCCCCTCGAGAGGAAATTGAAAGCGATCGCTTTTCCGACTATCTTATCTGTAGTGTTGCACTAATTAATCGATGTTCGTTACAGGTAAATAAAGGTCGTATTGTCGAGGTTGCGGTGATTTATCGGTGTGAATAGACAAAAGTGTCGCGATCGCGGCCGGAGCGGGTCGGTACAATGGTGTGGAATGTCGTCGCGGGCCCGCGGCAGGTCGCTCGGCGCTCGCTCGTGCGACCCGTGAATGCAGATTATTAATAACCCACTCCGGTTCAGCACGACTGCGATGCGATGCGACGCGACGGTCGCAACTGCCAACCCACTCCTCGCTCCGGGCGCTTCCACCTGTACAATATGACTGCGCCTTAATTTATTCACGATACCTTTTAATACCAACATGTTGTGGTTTACGTGTGCGCGGAATGCCGATCTCATAAAGTTGTTCCGAAATCAATCACAGCTTTGAAATCCCGAGTTGATCACGCTCTTGCGACTCCCCTAGGATCCAGCGCCCGACAATGCATAACAATAGAGTCGGCGCGGATTATAACAAATTCCCCAAATTGTGTGGGTTCATATTTTCGGCGAACAATAAGACAAATAGTGATAATGTCGCATGTGTGTGTAGTTTACCGCATTGGGAACTAATTGGGAATATTCCATAAATGCAGCGGTTACTGAATGCACCATCTGCCCGAATCGACTCTAATTATTGGTAGGAAATTATTTTCAAATTGATGCCGGAGAAATCATCAGATGGACATGACCAGTAAGTTTGGAGTTGTTTAGAAATAATGACAATGGGGAGGGCAAAGTGCTCTAAAAGCGTGTTAAATAGAAAATGCATGAAATTGCCTATCACGTTTTGTTGCCATCATCAAGACTAAATGAGAACTGTTTTTGTCGCGACATAACGCAGCCCTCTCGTACCCGCTATACTGTCACGTAGATCTTCGTAACTTCTCAATTAAATGGTATCACGACTAGAATTTTTAACAAGGAAACTTTAAGTAACTTTGCAACAGTTAACATTCTTTCCCATTGCTTGGATGCTAGTTTTGTCTGATGAAAATAAAGTAGTACTTACCAAGTTTTTATTCTTAAAAGAATTGCCATTTCGCAAATCTAGTAAGTATTCTAAACGTTACGAAAACTAAAAATTTAAGCATAATTTTCGTTTATCATATTATTTGTATAAATTGGCATTTGAACGTCGCCATTTACGTAAAACATCTCGAAATTTCAAATTTGTATCATTAACACGTTTCGATGCTAATTGCTGGTGCGTTGCGACAGAACTGTTTCGTGTAACACTTATTAGACGTATCTTTTCACAAAGTTTAATTATCGACATTACAGTGACACCAAAAAAGCCACTTAAAATCAGACATCGATGCAACTGTTTGCAAAACTATTCAACATGCAACTTAACCAGGCGTTGGAAAACAGCTAGATTAGTTTATGTTAAGTGACGATAGACATTCTGATGCTGAGAATAAACAATCACAGAAAGCGTGTGTGAGAGTTACTTATTTTTTTTTACTGTTTATCTTAGTTTCTTTCAGTAATATCGACGATATTAATCATGGAACTGGAATGATATAAGGATTTTCGAATATAATTAATTGAAAATATATTTAAATAATTCGGTTAATTTTTGCTGCTCTAAAACTATCATACTAACCGAATTATATAAGTAAATACAAAACAAAACCTAACAATCTATCTAACCTTCCATTAACTTCGAAAAATAACAAAAGAAACCTAATAATTTAGGTTTATTTTTGTTAGGTATTTTAAGCACATTCACTATTTCCTTTAATATCCATTGTATCTTTTTCTACCTACATATGGTAAATGTGTGTTGATCTACACGTTTTAGAATAATACGTTAAGACACGAATAGTTAAAAAATCATTAGTTTTAAACGTAATCAAACGGCGAGCTCTTTTAAAAAACAGCGGATTTTCGTAAATTCGATGACATAGGTACGACATGTTTAGTTTTGATGTCGATAAATAATGAACATGCTATTTTAATATATCTGTACAAAAATATTATATTTGTAGAAAGTCGCTAATTGTCCTACAAAATAGCAGTTTCAGATATTGAAGCAACTATAGACAAGCTTAAATGATTGATTTGATTTTATATTAATAGTTTGCTCGAAACTTTACAATAGTGCATGGGGTCGTTAAATGGATGACATTATGTCCATGTGTACAAACGTCAAATTTGAAGGATGATCTCCCACAGTTGTCCCGAACGCGCATTCTGACTTCAATAGTCGAGACTCAGCTTTAGAACATAATCATTTTAGTCTAAAGGTGGGTTTACACCAAACGAACATAGAGCTAGAGCCAGAACAAGAGCATTCTTTCCTATTCTTTTAGTGTAAACGAAAACTAGAGGTATCCATTTACACCAAACGAACACAGAGCTAGAGCTAGAACGTTCGGACGCGCTCGCTCGTGGAGCGAGCGCGTCCGAACACGATAGAATGCTCCAAGCAACAGTTCGCGCGCTCTTGCGCCGTTTACATCAAGCGAGCGAGCATTCTTAGAATATTCTATAGAATCTTTGCGAACGCACTAAGAACAACGAAAGAATGCTCTACGCCTGTTTACACTAGAAGAATTTGACGTAGTGGGGATAGAATGAGCATTCGCTCGTTTGGTGTAAACCCACCCTAATAGTTATTATTATATTAATAGCAATGATGGAATATTTTCAAGCCTTGAATAATTTGTACAAACATAAAGTAATAACGTTTAGAAATATAATTGACACACAACACACATGAACCACAATCGTGATATTTAAACAAGATGATGAAACCGTTAAACCTAAAAAATGAATTAGCATGAACATTCAAAGGCAAACAATAAAAGGCAATTTACAAGTTAGTGACGACGTAAAGACTATCAAATTATAGCTACAACTATTTGAAAATGTATCATCGTGATTGTTGCATTAACACAATCCGACCAATAGCATTACCCTGACATATCTGACAAAACTACTCACATCGTTAAATCCAATAACAACCTTTCCAACGATCAATATAAGGTTGTTAATTCAATGTCCATGTGAGAAATGCGACAGTCGTCTAATAAGTGAAATGGCTTTTATCAGGTGTCCGGTAAATGGAAAACTACTAATTAAAGTTGGTACTTCAGTCGAGACTTAAATGGTAAAAGTACGTTTGGTCGTAAGAAGTTAATTAATCTGCCTGTCGATGTAGCCTGTGGATCGTTCCCGGGAAGTCAGAAAGCGGTTTGTCCGATTGACTCTCTGTAGCAATAAATTCTCAATCTCGTGTTTGTGCTTAGAATTTGAGAAATTAACGTTCCGATAGACAGATGATTAGCGGATCGCTTGTACATATTGTAGTTACATAAGTTATCACTAATGGTGTAATGTGCTTAAGATAATCTTACGAACCAACATTTTAGCATACTTTTGCTAGATATTACAAACAAGAAGACCTAAAAGCTCTTGCATAATGGTAAAATATCTGTCTAATTCAGTATTGTTAGGAGGCCATTGCACTAAATTGTCATAATAAAATTATGAAGGTAGCGCGCCATTAGAATCTGTCGGAGAGAGACAATGTGCTCCTAATGAACGACGGGACGAAGGAATTATTTACGCCACACACTGCGATGACACTGCTATGGTAAAAGAAGAAATCTCGGTAATGATGTAAAGAGAATGGACTGTAACAGTAATTACAGTGCCCGTAGGTTCTGTGGAGCGTATCGTCACATAACTAATTGTCTAAATAATGATACTACACAATTTTGAGCATTGTGTTTTCGAAATTTCTACCATCCATGTCACTCTAAAATTAATTGCATTCCAAGCTTTATTATACACATCAAACAGAATGTTTAAATGACAATGGATTGGGTAGATCCAGTTTAGTAAATCTCCTATTGTAATAAAGAAGACGACATTTCGAAGACATTAAAATTCCCTAGATCGTATAATTACAGATGACACATTTTTACATTAAGACACCCACACGTTCTATGTTGTGGCTTTAAAGTTGTATAATTTGTGTTAAAGCCGTAATATATGGGAGTTTTGAGACCCTCGATTTCGGAGTTCCATGCATTCGATCGTTAATAAAATTATCAAAATCTAAACAGGTTTTATGAGCATCGCTCGTGCGTTGGAGACTTCGTTTCGGTCCGACTTCAACTTATGAATGGAAATGGTTTTTGGTATTTTAAGTGTTTATAAAGGTCGTAAATAATTTATCGCTGCGTGATACTTCCGTCCGTCGAATTTATATGTTAAAATGGACGAGCGCTAACTCGAGTTCGAGCTACTGGGTTTTATTCGCTAGAGCTTTATATTTCTTACTAGTTTCTATTCTACCGTAATATAACAGAAGATTTTTATTTACATGTAGAATATGGACATCAACGTTACTGCTGCTATGGGAGTTTTCTTCGAATGTAAAGCATTAGAATGTCGATAGAGCGATGGCATCGGAGACATTTTTTGCGGTGATATCGTCTGTTTTGCTCTCGGTAGCGAACGGTTGCGTCAGCGGTCGTGATTCAGCTTCGCTCGTCAAAACCACTCAGGTACTAACCTAACCGGCATCCGAGCTGTAATTATTCTGAGCACACGTGGACATGGTTTATGGCCGTGCATGGCTTGGCTTATAAACGTACACCTTTTTGTTTAATAGGTTAACGACTTGTACCTACTGTATCTTTATTGATTGGCCAAATATGCAAGTGGCAAAATATTTTAATGTACATTAAGAATAACAGTTTTATTGTTTACACATGTTTCGTGATAAAGCTTTATTTAAATTACTGGCATTTTTATAATGACATTTTTTTTACATTCGAACTAAATTCCGATGGTTAAGATAAATAAATAAATCTATCTTGTTAAATATTTCAAGGATGTTTTGGTTTTTTGGAGGCCTCTATTATAGTTCAATATTTTATTCTATTATTCTGTTTATAGTACCAGCTACATCACTTGTTATGCTTCGAAGTCAATTAAAACTGAGGAATTATACAATAGGCAAATCATAGTGATGTCATCTTTATAATTACCAATTTGAATCTGTTGCGTAACTTCGTCTTTTGTGTGGTTTCTATCACATAGCTGTTTCTGATTACTGCTTTTAACAGAAAAGATTTAGCAAGAAAGTGTTGCGCATTTATGACTGTGTGCAATTAAACATTTGTGACTCATTTCCTTCGTGAATAATCAAGGCCATATCCGCTGATTGGGATATTATGCTTATGACAGTTCAAGCTATCATCTATTGAAGCACGTTTGCTTATTTTTATAAGGGTATATTTATCTAACTTCTTATTTCGTTATATTGTTGACAATTCGCACAAAATCTTTTTAAATTATAGCGTATGTGTTATTCTGATGTATAAACTTTGTATAAAGTTTAATTAAAATCCATTCAGTAGTTTTGGCCCGAAAAGAGTAACATAACATCCATCCATACAAACATTCGCGTTTATAGTATTTGTATGTTAGGATACGATATACTATATAAAAAAAATATCCAATTTCAAATTGCTGAGCATAATACAAATGTTTTCAACAGCAAAAAGTGTTGTGACACCGAAATAGTCCGATAATAGTCGAGTTTGGACGTAAAACCGGTAGTAGCCACCAACGACGGTTATTCATGCCCATTGGTATTACAAGATACGCGATCTAGCCTTGAAATTGACCATACGTTGACTTGTGAATGAATTGCCTACATAGATTGAATGGCTGCTATGACGATTTGAGCGTGTCATGGATAGTTAACGTTTTTTACATACAAATAGCGTGTCCTTAGCGATAACTCGAGTTTATCATTGGACTGAACAATCGTTTGAAGCCTGATTTCAAATGGAAAGCAAAGTGAAACATCATTTGAGTATGGTATTGATGGTCGTTAGCGCATTTGATGTTAAGTGCATTACCGCATTGAGCACGACCATTGAGACATTGCACTTCGTCCATCGCTCTGAGACACAAAGTTGATAAGTTTCATGTGCCAATTATACCTTTCAAACCGGAACAACCGGAACAGAATCGAAATGCGTAGATGACCAAACAGGAGTATGGTTGTATTCCAGCTTGATTTTTATTTCTACCATAAAGCAGTAGTTTTGCAGTGGAAACGGATACAATGGTTGTGTTTTTTATGAGGAGCTTTTTTACAAAAAGTATTTAATCCCAATTTTTTTTTGCTCCTGAAATTTTTATTAAATTTTATGAATTTAATAATCACATTATAATTTTTTTAATAAAAATTAAAATTTATATAACAAAAAAAATCACATCGATGAGCTTATGGAACAGAAATTACGGTTTAAAGTTAAATTAACAATCTCAAATCACAACAAATTCGACAAATGACTCGACACCATGTATGTAATCACCGGACGTGTAAAACCGGTAGTAAGGCACATCACTCACCGTTACTTGGCACATTCTGCCTTCATCTTAGTAGGGGCAATTCACATGCAAAGCAGGTTGATCACTCACGTTCAAATATATTTGTTTTTAGTTGGTACTATGTAGCGTGTAACGAGTTTATAAAAGAGCATTTACAGACAGATACGATACCAGTACGATATTTACAAGTCACGTAAGCTAGTCGGCCAAACTCGTATCGTACACGGTGTGAAAGCGTCTAGTACTAAATGTATGAGATTAGTTCTCTAGAAATCGTGTGGGTGTCGATTGATTTTTGATTTTGATGTAACTTATTTAAGTTATTTATACGAGATAGCTATTTACCATAAAAAGTATTATCTTTTAGGTTGCGGGTAAAAGTGAATAATCGATCGATTCAAAGCTACTTTCTTTTTGGCTTGACATGGCGATGACACATCTTTCAAATCGTCCTTTTTTAGACCGTTTTTGTTGTTTTGCGGAACTAATTGCGCTTTTTTTTGCAATTTCATTATTTCTACATAAATATTGAACTAAACGTAGTTTCTCCCAAGATGTGTCAGTGTGATGATCGTCTTCTTATTCAGTGTTTGTCAGTTAAAGTCAGTGGGTGCCAGATTTCTATATAAATGCGTTTTCAAACGATGTGGTAACTCTTTCAATCGAATACTTTTTAATTAATTTTCTACGAGATTATGCGCTGGCTGTATTAATCAAAAATCGGTAATTATGATACGTCTAATGGTGGCAAAAGTGAGAGCTGATATTAAATTTATGAATGACAATCAAGGCTTTTTATCTTCGATAGAATGTGTAAAAATACACATGAAATGACTCACGAAAGAGTTATGACACGGTAAAAACATTCGCTATAAAAAAAAAACTAATCTACAATTTGTATTGTGTTTTAAAACTAACAGGAAAACCGTAAAGCTTTTCCTCATTACAAATAAAGTCTTACTTAACTTTACTAAGTAATACTTAACTTGGTGAAAAACTTCATGGGCTCTTTAATATCGGCACTTAGCTTCAAGTCACGTTATTGTTATCTTCACAATGGTAATTCTGTATAAATCCAGCTAATATTGAAACAGCTGATATACTTTACATTATTTAATATCAGCATTATAGCATAATATAAACCTAGCAACTAATTAACATGTTTCATAGTTACAAAGCATTGTAATTAACATTTATCATTTTTATAAAGCATTGTAAACATTTTTGGAATATATAAGTTTTTTCCAAATTTATTTTTATCCTATTAGCCGCCCAAATAGCATTTTTTAGCTTCTCAATAAATATATTATGTACATTTTTATACAGTAAAATAACTAAATTGGATATTGCCTACTATGGAAATTTATATGAACATAAGTTTTTATAAAAAAAGTTTAATAAGTTTAGCATCTATAACATTCTAGCACATAATACACATTTTGATTAGATGGCGTTCTGTGCCCATAAATAATTAATTCATATTTTTAATAAGAAAATAGTAATTTTCATCATAATTTCATCTCAGATCAAGATTCCATCATCTTTGTAGTTATTTTTTCCGAGATTTCTATTTCTTAGCAAGCTAGATGATATTGTGTGGATTGTCCAGCATTATTATTATTATTAATTAATGGTTTTTTAGGGTTCCGTACCCAAAGGGTAAAAATGGGACTCTATTACTAAGACTAGTCTAAACGTCTGTCACCAAGCTGTATCTCTTGAACCAAGATAGTTAGACAGTTGTTTTGCTTTTTTTACTTTAAGAAGTGTACCAGCTCGTGCCCTCATTAGCTATAAATCGGATTAACCAACTGGTTATTTCTATACTAATTAATAAACATCAGAAATACCTTGAACTTTTGATAACAGAGTGCTGGACAATGGAATCTTTGTAACCATCTAGTTGCGACCAACTGAGGCGCGTATCTAAGTAATTAATCGAATTATATGATTGATTAAACATATTTAGTCAAGCACGACTAACATTATATATTATAAATATCATGACATAATACTTTAAACTATTTTAATACTTATGAATAAAACAATCGTTATTTTATGGGGAAGAATTATTAGGAATTTATGTTAAAATAATTTTGTATAACAATAGTTTAATTGTTGAAAGGTTGGACTGAACTTTAAATGTTCGATTTATGATATAAATTATGTAAATATATTGGGTTTATGTAAACATTGAATATCTATGTATCTTAAGGTGGGTTGTGTGATCAGCCATTATTTATTTAAAGTCGGTGACGAAACAAACTAAAGATCCAACTGATGAAATGGGTTCGTAACTGCATTATTTTTATTTTTAGTTCATTTTTGTACAGTTTTGTACTGTTTCGTATTTTTGTGACGGGTCTGTGCATATGAAATACACGATTTTCATAATTATTTATTCATAAATATGGAATATCACTGAGCACGTCCACTAAGGATGTGACCTGTTATGCATTGCACGCACTTATTAAGACATTGGTGATAATCTAATTAGCTTGAAACATGCGCACTCAGAACCATCAAGCTGGAATACAGCAATTTGAGTATAACTGCTATATTTTATGCGAGCTCTTTCACAAGGGCTCTACTACTACTAACGTAATACATTTAATCACAAAACAAAATGTCATAAAAAAGACGTGTGGCACTCGGGGACTGCCGCGGTAAAGCTATTGCATAGCATTTTTTGCTGGACATGCGCAGTGTTAGGTTATTTCGTTACGGAATTTCTAGATTCGGTCTCCACGCTTAAAGCCCGCGATAGAAGCTATGCAATAGCTTAAAAACAAAGTAAGATTGCAAATAAAAAATCTACTTCGAAGAAAACAGTAGATTGTTACGTAAACTTTTGTCCACTATCCCCTTACTATCTTTCGCATGGACTAAAGTAGGTACTGTATGTGTACCGACAGCGTGTAGTCAAGTGGCTCCTTTCCGCAGTAGCACCCGTGAACCACGCGTTCGCGTTTCAACAAACAAACGCTAGTGATGCGTAACGCAAACTCGGTTGACGACTTGTCGATATTTACCTTGCGACTGCAAACAGAACTTTATATTTGCCCAACTCACGAGCTAATGGCAGCTCGAGGTGTGCTTTATAGTCACTAGCCCGTCATCTGTGACGTCTCTCGTTTACCTCTGTTGTAATTCACACAAAACTCGCTACCGTAGGCAACTCGAAAGAAAAATCCAGAGGTAAATGTGGGTAGTAACATACAAATAACCACAAATAACAAGCCCGTTTACACACGCTATGGGCAGTAGACTCTGGATTATACCTAAAATAAAATAATAAGGTTTTAAATGAGAAAAAAAGAAACTAAAAGCCATAACTTCATTTTGAATTCCTTTCTGTATGTTCCCGTCTCACTCTGAACGCACGCAGCAGGGGGCGCCATCGTTCTCACCTCGCGATGCGAGGTGGTAGCTGGTCTTTAATAAGTATCGATAAAATATGTCGATAAAATATGAATATTTATAAATATTTTCAATGCTTATCCCACACAGCATACGCTAGGAAAATATTTTTTTACTCTCATATTTGTTTACACTTATACCTAGTTTAATAGTTAAATTATAATTTCATTGCAATAAGGTTAAAATATTTAAGTCACTTTTTGTTTTAATAAAGTTTAAGCCAGTTATAATTAAAAAAAAGATACGATTAAGTGCTAGGTATTGAGACAAGCATTAAACCGAAAACGGTTATAAATCTGAATTAAAAAGCGAATGCAACGTCAGAAACTTTGAAATCGGAACAGGTTCTAAATTCAATTTGTAATTCGAATTACTTGGATTTAGATTAATTGCCGACAAAATGTCTGGGGGACAACACTAATTAATCAATACTAGGCTAGGCATATTAGAGTTTCAAATCAATTAGTCACTACAATTTATTCTAAAAATAGTTTAAAATACAGGCGCATAAAGTTTAATTTTCTTTGAGTAAGCAAGTGAACCTTATCGTAAAGGCTATCATAGTGTGAGGTCTACATACTTCGAAACGGAGTTTTTTTGAGTTGTAACAACCATGAGAAGAGTCATGAAATAAATTGTCATCTCATAATGACTACTGTCATGGTCGCAACGATTAATTTAAAGCGTAGTTTACATGATACAATCTGTCGGGTTTTTTTCCGTGAGACAAAACCATTGTTTTTTGACAATAATTACGTAACTAATATAAGATGAAAAAATTTAAACCTCTTAAACTGTGATTATGGAATCGTTAGTATAATAATGGATTTTTAAAAGGTTCTGCCATAGATATTTTAAACCTTTAAAAATTGATCAATTAGTTACCCAGACATTTAAGATAAAAATATTGGGTACCTACTTCAAGTCCACAAATTAGGTAGGTATCCGAAAGGTAAAGCGTAAGACAAAAAGCTTAGCACGAATAAATGTGACAATCGCAAACGTATCGAATCAGTGACGTATTTTAGATACATTGAGCGTCAACACCAGCTTTAATGTCGAAAGTTGCAGGGTTAGCGCGCAGTGTATCTTAGACACGTTACGTTTACGATTGTCACATTTATTTGTGATAAGCCCTCAGTTCTTTGTTGAGCTGACAATACAGCCAAGGTTTTGAAAAAATAGTGAATAGAGGAGTTTGGATAGAGAGAAGAGAAGAACATCGTTTTTGGGAAAGTATGATGGTCTGTTACTTCAGTTAATCGTTATTTATTGACATGTCGCTTAACGATCGCAATAAAATTGTGATTATCGCTTCAAAAAAATAAACTTAATGTTCGGAGTGTTGATGATCAGTAATTATTATAACCTACGGTCACAGAAAATGTTATTAAAACACGATTAGTATACCGACAAACTCAGTCGACCAAGGTGACAATTTCATTCTGTTGTAAGGTCACATACAAAATGTTTCATATTCATTGCTGCTTTTGTACTGAACGTGTTCATAACTAAACTGGCGGAGGCGCAATGAAAATGGAGCCATACCAGTAAATGTTTTCACCATTGGGTGCTACCAGGAAAAATATAGTAAAAGATTTTTCAACCAACCTTAAAAAAGTGAGATTTACAATTGACTGTATTTTTTATGTTTAAAATATGATCAAAATCGGTCCACTACTAAAAAGTAAATAAAACAAAATCTGTCCAATTGAGTTATTTTGAAGTCGGAGCAACTATTTCTGTATGGCATTGCTCTACATTATCTGATACAAAAGAATTTTCATAGGTCAGTAAAGATGCTAGATAAAGTTTCAAGTGCGTCAAAATACAACCTACTTACAATTGTTGCGTGACTGACAGATAATACGACCTTTTTGAATATAAAACTTTTTGACAGGCGTCACTGCTCAGTTGATATTGGCTCTGTCTGCCACTCTATCAGTTGCGAGTTCGATCCCCACCAAGAGCAAACTTTTGTGTGACTGCGTATGCCTTGTAAAGTACTTAAAAAAATAACAATTAAGTTTTTATATCACAAGTTTTGCTTAGATTAAGACAGTTCTGTGAAATATTTATTTATATTTAACAAGAGTATTTTAGGCATAGATTTTTATGCTATTCTTTTAATTAAATTAGCAAAGCTGCAAAAAACGTGTTGCATATCAAAATCTAATCATTTATTTGCAAGTAAATTACAGAATATACATACATAACAAAGTAAACTAACCTAACTATATTTATATATGCAACCTGCACTGGTCTTCCATTAGGGTTATTGAATATCAAAGAAGTAAAAGTAGTTAATACATTAAAAGGTACTTTTTGATCAAGCACACCTGTTCGCAAGGAGCCTGTTCTGAAGGAGCATTTTAAGGCGGGATATTTTCTAAAATAATTATCATGGGCATCTTTCGCGGCAGTGGTCGCCGCGGGGTGCTATTGTTTTAAGCATTTTTTTTATTGTTTTTGGCAACCCTGAACAATGGAGCGGGGAGGATTATTGCTACGGATGCGTTGCTTGTGGCGATCGGAGGACAGTGCAACCACCTTTTTTATATAAAAAGACACGAGCTTTTAATACAATCAGATTTTCGATCTGCTAAGTTCTTTTAAAAATATCTAAGATTAATTATTGAAATGATCTTATTTTACATTATTATAAATGCATTATCAAGAGTCATTCTGAAGTAATAACATGATTTCCGAGCTAAAAGCAGACGTTCGTTAAGTGCACTCGGTAATTTTCAATATTTTTTTATCATCGATGGCTCATTGCGACACCTAAATATTGTGCAATAAAATTAATTTGAGTGGAATGGCGTTTTACGATCATTAATTTAAAGCACAATAAAATGTAATCAGCATTAATTTGTCGCTTGTACTAAACATAAGCGGTTGTAAACCGACCTACTTTTAAATAACCCTATTTTATTGATAATTAAAGTTAATACTGTAATTACAACTAATTGTAAATCACCTGGATTAGTTGTAGGTACCTACGCGGTGTTTATACATCTTTATCTTTTTTTATGATTTAATTACAGACTAATATTAGGACTCGTTAGCTCGTATCGCCTTGTAAGGTGTAAAGTTTAATACATCCTCTGTCGTAAAATCTCGTGAAACTGCTGTTACATTTTATTTGAATTTCGAACTCGAAGGAACTTATAAATTGATTTTCGATGCATCTTTTTCTACCCGCATTTTTATTTGTATTCACGAGAAAGTAATGATTTTCAAAAGTAGTTTTTTATTTTGATTTTGATAGAGTACTAAAAAATACAGGTACTTATGTATAAATATTTTTAAAATTTAAAAAGAATACACTTAGTTCTGAGTTGCCGCAACTTAAAATCACTGTGCATCGAGTCACAGAGTACTCAGTGTAGCTTACTAATTAGTCATCATGACAGTAACCAAAGGGTCTCTCGACTTTTGCTGCATCATAGCTATTTCTGAACAGAACACACATTCATAACCCTTACAAATGTCCAGTACAATTGCAACGAGGACAAAAAACTAAAAAACTTAATTAAAGTGACACTTGGCATGCATAATGAAATGATTCACTCCGAGAGATAGGACAAAGAAAATAGCGCATTTTGGTTCGAGAATGTATATAAGTGTGCGCGCACACCAACGACAAAACGTGTTTAAAAGTCACGTGACTTTACGTCTGTCTAACGTTGGTAAATCAGTAAATCGTTTCATGTCAGTAGGTGTTTTGTTTTTTTTTTGTTGCTCGTATAAAAACACTTTTTGCTGGTGATTTGAATTTTGAACAAGATTAGGTTATTTATGTCTCATATCGAGACAATAAAGTCGCATGATCATTGATATCTCGTATCTAAAAGATTAAGTATGACGACCGATGTGGCGCGGCGGGCGAAGGTCCGCCTGCAACGCGGAGGATGAATGTTCGATTCCCGCCTTGGGATAAATGTTTGTACGATCTGCAAATATTTTTTCCGGGTGTTCTGGGTATTTCTATGTAAGTATATTAAAAAATATCTATGTAATGTACTGTATTAAGTATGTCAGCCTTCTAGTACCCATAACACAAGCTCTGCTTAGCTAGATGAAGTTGTGTGGATGTCCATCATTATTTATTTATTTCAGTAAACTCCACGTCAGTCAGTGGTTTTTTACAATAAACTTTTAATAAATCATGATTCTATCGTGTGATGTGACTAGTATGACTAGATTTAATCAATTTAATGACAAATCCACCCACGCATTTTATAAATATTGATCAAATTAATTGGCAGAATGTCGATGAATTGATACCATGTTTTTTATGAGCATCGCTAATTAAGAAAGCGTGTTCTTAATATTAAATCCCAAAATAATTTATAATTTAGTCAAACTGATTTTCAACCGTCGTTGACGTTTTTTTTAATTTAAATTGTACAATTCCATATCTTTTCATTATTTTAAATAAATATATATTCATAAAATAACCGAATTATTCAATTTTTGAATGAAATTTCGAACAATAATTTGAAAAGTCGTTGAGCAAGCCTTGCTAAGACCTCATCGTAGTGTCGTGGGGACGTTTGTCTAAAAACTAAATAAATAAATATTCTTGAACATTTCAAACATCACACTCTACTCCCAAACTAAGCAGAGCTTGTACTATGGGAACTAGATTGCTGATAGAATACTTATATACTTACACATTTTTTGTAAATACATAGAATACATAGTAACACCCAGACACAGAACAAATATTAAAAATAAATTAATAACTAGGTAGGTTATATATACTAGGCATTACTTCCGGAAGTCTACTGATGAACTGAACTGCTTGATGTTTTTACATGACAGTTATCAATCAGTCAAATGTCTCATTATCCTGTCTGTTATTAAAAAAGGGTGTGTCTTTCTGACTTATGACATTTAATGAGTTATTATTCTATTTTTATAACCGTAAGCTTTAAAGTAGTAGGCATATTAGGTACGATGCAATTTGTTGACTTGGGTTTTGCCTACTTAGAATAATCTAGATAAAGTTTGATAGTGTTTGTCTTCTTTTAGTGCAACTTGACAAAAAGGTCTAGCAGTACCCCAAGTACGATCCGTGTGTGCACAAACTCGTACTTGGGGTACTGATCTCTAGAAATCTTTTGAAATCAATTAAGAACAGAATATTTTTATTAGATATCTAAATAATAATACTTAAATTGAGTGAATAAAAAACTTTGAGTTTTTTATTAATTATTTTTATTTAACAAAAAGTTGTTTTTGTTTATTCGAGACATTTCCTACTGTGGTGTCTAAAGATTTTGGTTTTTAAAACCAAAAAAGGAAAATAGACTTTTCTGTCTTGTAGCAATGACCTGCTAGATATCTATCGATTATTTAATGGCAAACAAAAGATAACGCTTTTGGAGTTATCGCTAATTATTTGTAGATAACGCTTACTAATACTGAATATTCCTAAATTAACTTTAAAAATGTATGACGCAATTATAATAAATGATAAAAAAAATGCGGTTTATTTTTACCAATTGGTACCTTTTCATTCAAACTTTATTCCAGAGAGGAATACAAATATTTTTGAACATAATGTTTTTGAAAATTGTGAGTTATGATATTTTTTTGGTGTTTGAAGTATTCTTTGAAGCTATGAAAACGATCATACCGGAAGGAGTTACAAAGCTAATTCAGCAATTTCCTAACCAAGAAACTCTATTTGAGCTGAGTGTCAACTGTCAAAGACGCATTATTTGACAGACGTCAAGTCAACGGATGTACCATTGACTCAGCTGAAAATCTATACCAACATAATAAAATGAAACCATTGATTACAAACTGCTACTAATCGAAGTCGGAACTGTTGTATTTACTTTATTTATCCGTATCAGTAGATAGGCGGCAATATAGAGGGGATTATGTCAAATAATGACCGTTATCTATCATGTTATCCAAGTATTTATAATTTTAATGAAAAAAGTTACCGATCGGTACTTAATATTTTAATCTGCTTTCACTGGAATTGGTGTGGTTTTGTTGGTAATAACTTAAAATTCCAGGTGTTGTCTGTTATATTTGTAGGTTTGATTTTCGATGTACATACTTAATCAACAATAAATTGTAGCATTTTTCAAAATATTGATGTGTTTTGAATGTTCCTATGAGATTAGAGCTCGTAGTTAGAATACAGCAAATTAAGGCGTGTCAATGTAGGTACTGTCAGTCACTTTAAATTAACTAAACAAACTAATACATACATGGTTATATACTAAAAAGGCATACAATGTTGCTCAAGATCATTCTAATTTGCAAATGCTCAGTAGTTACTTATACTAATGAACGACACTGTAGTAGAAAAGTGGCCGTCACGGCGTCACTAAAACAAATGACAGTTGGCGACGGGCTTATTCTGCACGCACGAGTTTTCACAAACGAGATTGAGCGCGAACTCAGCGCTCAGAATAAGGACTTTGGTCCGGCAAGTTCGACGGCTGGCCTTGGAAGAACCAGTCTGTCTCGTCCGAAACACCTCTGGCAATTATTCAATAAAACAAAAGCATCCACCACGCTGCTTTTATCCACGGCAGAAATGCTCGACGCGAATTAAAATTGATCTTTGATTTTGTTGCAAATTGAGTCACAAAAGGTGGATTAGGTAAATCTTAAATCATATCTATTAAGTTGTTATTAAGTAAACATTTCTTGACGTAATTGTTGATATTTCAAATTAACACATGAAATGCTTAGGTTATTTACTCGAGAGTTACATAGATGTGAGTGCGGTATAGATAGATATTTCAACAGAACTTTGGGATCGCATTGCATTATTCACGCACGTGCGCTACAAAACGCGCCCTATTATCAACCGCCAAAGAGATCTCTGGCACGGGCCGCTGAAAAATGTACCACGAAATGTGATATGACACAGTACCTCAATAGATCCCGAAAACCGAAGGCATTGTGAGCGCAGACACGAGCCCAACGAAATATTTCAAATGCAAATCGTGCTAACGCTATGAATGTAATAGTTTGTCGTGCCATGCGCACGCGCCTTGAACACCGGAAACAAATTATCATAACCATATAAGCACGTACAAAATCGTCGAAAAACTTATTGATGTCGCTCAACTGATAAATTGCGCTGAGCGAGAAAATAAGACCGGAAAGTAGACACCGCAATCGTTTGAATACAACATCCGAAGTAGATAATAAAGTCTGTCTAAAAGAGCGTTAGGAATTCCAATACGTTTTTATACGTTGCTCATTCAGGAATCTGTTTATTGTAACGGTTGTGAAGATTTCTGTGATGTTTGTATAATAATATTTGTTAAGTGCAAAAGCTCGCCTTTAGTGACGAACTGTCGTGTGTAGATTCCGAACGCGGCGCTCGAAATTCGGAAATCGATTGTGTGACGCGTCACCGCCATTTTTATTTTGTTGACATTCGGTTTAAATGCCGAACGTAACCGATTTAGAGCGGAAATTACTATGGAACACCTTCTGAATTTGAAAAATAGAGTAACGGTCACTGGGATGAATAAATATACGGTCAGGTCATCTTAAATTGAATACACGTGTAGAATCAATAACGGTCACATCATAATGTAGAACAATTTGAATAAATAGGTTGAATAGGTGTTTTAAACATAAAAATGTACTACTTATTGTTACTATGAATGTAGAACTTTTAGCAAAACATATTAAGGTGATTGATACCTCTCGCTCTAGCGGAAAGTTAAATTTTTTTTGTATTTTTTTTATTTCGGCTGAACTGTTATTATCTTTAACTAGTTTAAGCTATTTTACGAACATAAACAATAATTTTCTGTGTAACCTTTATCTCCTCTATTAAATTACTCTTTAAAACAGTTTTATAAAAGAAAGATATTACAGTTCAGCCGCAATAAAAAAAAACCCTAAAAAAATTGAACTTAAAGGGGGATTGTGCTTGGTTTGTGTAACATGGTTTAATTATTTTTTGGATCTTTAGCCTTCTGGAAGGTAAAACCAATGTGTTACTCACTAATGTATTATTCAATGTACTCATTTAATGTATGATTAAATTATTTTAAATTGGTCTCGCTTACTTTATAACCATAAATAAATTAATGTTTCTTATAATTAAATTTCTATAGGAATTTTATGTAGCAATTCTAAAAATATTAAATTATTCAGTCATAACGAATTAGAATGTTTTAAATTAATTTATTTACTTAATATACCTAGTACCTACCCATTACTTCGTGTAATAGCGAATATCTAGCAGTTAGTGTTTATTAGGATGTAGAATATAGAGCTACCTAGGTAGGTACTCTTAATAAGTAAGTAAGTACTTAATATTTTTATTTTTATAAATCTCATTACCTACTTACTTAAGTACTTATCTATTTTATTAACATTAGCAAAAGTAAATATGTACTGTGACTATGATTAGTGGAAAAATTTTCACTAAGTATGTAGCTACACAATTACACAATGTTGTAGTAGGTACTAAATTATAAAGAAAAATTGATACTTTTATGATTTGAATAATTTGAAACTGTTTTAATGAACCTAACCCATTGGATAAAACCCTTAAAAAATAATTATTGAATAATGAAACGTGTCTCATACAACAAACTAATCTGTTTTGATTTTTTTGTGTCATCTTCACATCCCAGAGTGTTTCAAAGAGCTAATCTTATATCAGGTAGCTCATTGCATATCCCATTGTCATGTCTAATAAGATGGAAGTAGGCGAGTTTCGACGAGGTCGTTGACTTCACCAGAAATCGGCAATGAGGAAAACCTTAGAAAACATTTTTTATCTTGTATTTACTTAGATACAGTATTTCTTTTAATTTTTTAATTGAACAGTTAACTTCATTTCACAATGAATTTGTGAAAAATCATAACCACATTATCATGAAAAAAATATGCTACAAAAATGTTTATTATGCAAAGCAAGGTATGATTGCTTTAGTGCATCTACCTCCCACTAGATGGCGCTGTGAGTATAATTCATAGCGCGTTAAATTTTATATTGAATTTTCACAATTAATTCTAGCCTGATTTTAATAAATACGTAATACATACTAATAAGTATTCAAAATCAAATGTTTTCATTCAATCCACTATTCGTATAAGAAAATTATTCTCATGTCTGTTACATTTAAAAGCTATAATATAAGATGGCGTAACTTGTACCAAAAGTACACAGAACAAAAGACAGGCGCTGATAAAACCAGACGATAATCTCTATATCGGAAGCAGAATTTCCCTCAAAGACAATTCAGAAGATTGTAAGGAAAGATTAGACCCGGCTTATTACCACAATGTTTTCAACACATTAAAATTGCTAATGATCTTCATGTACCTAGGCGCTACGTGGGCAATGTTGGAGCAATATTTTGTGGAGCAATTGATGGAGCAACTATTTGAGTAACTTTATCTTATTGGCTTGATTGTTGAATTACTTAATTAGATTTCCTCTATCGAAGTAAATGTCAAAATCAACATCCTGTTAAAATATAAAATGAACTTTTTTAAATATTTTATGTTTATGTATCAATAACATCGTTAATGGAGAATACATTTTTATAAAACTTTGACTTTTTGTTCAGAAAAACTTTTACGTAGTAGGTATGTTTTTTCTACAAATACATATTTGATACTAGCCGATGGCCCACCCGATGATACATCTATTTATCTATAACGATGTATTGAGGTAGGTCAGAATTGTTGATTTAAAAAATATTAATAGACATTTCGTACAACGCCAACTAGTCACAAACAAAAAAATGCTTAAACAAAGATATTGTGCAAAAGAATATTGAACAAATGAGATTTCTATGACTCACTCACTGCACTATATTTTTTGTAGGATTTTTTTTTTAATTTGCCCTAAGTTTTCATATAAGAATTAATTAGGTACAACATCTCAAATAAGTCGGTATGAAAACTGAATTAAGAAGTTTTTCAAAAGTCTATAAGTTAAGTAAATATGTATTTATTTTAATTGAATTGAAGATTTCAGATATTATAAATGATCAAGTAATCACGTTTTAAACTAGAACACATTAATTATTCGAATGAATGCCACAAGGTGCTATTAATTTCTATTCAAAAATAAGTGCATAATAATATTTAAAAGTCAATTAACATAACGTCTTCGGTGGCGCTATTGTATCTCTATTCGCACCAACAAAATGCACCCACGCAGTGTTCAAAGACCAAATTATAGATTCGACTAGAGTTTTAATTAAAGTTTGACAGTTGGTGGTCAAGGTTTGCTTCATCATCATCATCAACCTGTATCAGTCCACTGCTGGACGTAGGTCTCTCCCAAGACGCGTCACTGAGCCCGGTCTTCGGCTCTTCTCATCCAGTTTTAAATATTTTGTGTAAAAAAGAAAACTGGATGAGAAGGTTTGCTTACCACATATAAAAGAAAATAAGACACAGATAGTTAAGATAAATAAAATTCCTAAGGGTTACGCGCGTCGTTCATGCCAGTTTTTGAATTGCCAATATAAAATATTTTGTGTAAAATTGAAAACGTGACTTTCAAGAGATCTCGATTATTTACAACAAAAAGCGGATATGCACCCGTTTAATTAATTAAAAAAAACTGATTACAATATAAAACTACCTAAAGTTGGTACTTATTGATTTTTCAGTGAAAATTGAGAAATAAATTAAGATTAACTTATTAAAAATAACTGAAACTCTTTCTTTCATTCTATCTCATCAATTTAAGAAATTGTAGGTGCCTATGTATCACCAAATATTTGGGTATCAAAACGTCCTCTTGTTTTCTTTGTAATGTAAGCAATATAGATTAAATACTTACAGTGCAAGATAGATTCTTATCTGCTTTGATTAATGGATGTGGAATATCGATAGATTGACGGGAGAATTATTTGGAGGCAAGATGGCCGCCCGTTGCGCGGGAATGCGCGCGCGCGGTTTCTGCAAGTTTTTTGAATTTCGAATTAGACAAAAAGTTTGTTGATTGAAAAGTTTTACATAGTCAATGGGAGCACCAATAAGTGTCACTTTTATTTAAATTTGAGACGTTTTATTGAATTATAATTTCGTACGTCAATATTTTACCTAAAATAGCTCCAAATTTAACCTTTTTATTTCAAATACTTAGGTACTTAAAACAATGGTTATAGTTTGCATCTGAACTTGTTTTGGAGCTTTTTAAATTTACTTCTATGTACTTAAGTACTGAAATAAAATGTAAAACATACTCACAAAATTATTCTTCTTATTGTTTATAATCTTCAAATAAATGTTCTCGTACTAGATTTAAAAACTTTTCCATTTTAAACTGATTTTACAAATAAAATGTGTGCGGCATGAGAAACACACGTTTTAAAGTCAAAAATTCTTGTTTACTTTTCATTTTGGGGTCTTATAGGTAGGTATCCCTTACGGAAGATAAGTAGGTACTTACCTAAGTACCTAAATAATCTAGGTTTTCTATCTAACTAACTAAGGCAGCTAACCTAAGTACCTAGGTAGGTATATCAAGAAGAATATTCTCAGGCTTTTGTTAATGTTTTAATAACAAAAAAGAATATTTTCACAAAAATGCGGTGTTTACTTTGATGCCCTTTATTTCATAACTAAGTAGGTAATTAATCAATCTATTGTACAAATGTATTGTCTTCTATGCGTTTTTCTAAATAGGTATAAGATTGTTTATTGTCTAGTGTACTTTACTAGGTAAGTACCTAAGTATAGAAATACGCTAAATAAAACAACGGTCTAGCCCAAATACTAGGCTTATTGGTATTTTTTGTCGAACTTAAGTTACTAGTTAATAATAATAATAGCTTTATTCAGTAAGGTCTTACACACATGACACAGGTAGGTAAGTACCTATAAGATAAATGTAGAAAATTTTCTGATGTTGATTGCAAACCTGAGTCTAAAAATTTAAGTTTTTCGCTCTAAGTAACTAAGCCGGGGCTTGTAAGAGGTTTATAACCGAGATTTTTCTTGTAAGCTTATATTTTAATTAAAAAAATATTTAAGTAAGTATTCGAAATACCAATGTAACACTAAATAATAATAAAATACTTACTTACCTAAGTGTTTTCTAATAAGTTTTCAGATATTATGTGTTTTTATTTTCAAAGTAGATTTCGAGAATGTTTTTCAAATAACGCGCTAAATGGAAGTGCTGATAATAGATAGATATTTTATATCTTTAGGTAACTCTTCGATTCGATTCTCGAACCCAAGTGTTTTATGGAGTACAAGTGTACTTGAGGTAGAGTACATACAAATGTACTTACTGTAGGTACCTACTTACCTGTTTCTCAAACATTATACCTATCAACAATTAGGTATCTAACAAGATTTTCAAGATTCGCAAGCATTCGGAAATCTTATGTTTTCAATTTCAAACAAGTAATTTTTTAATTTATGATCATGAAAATATTAAAAGGTAAATAACGCATTACTAATAAGGTTTTATTTCTGAAAAATTGTGAAAAACGGAAGGACACAAATATTTCTTGAACGTGTTGATGTTCGGCAAACACAAGTTAAAAAACCTAGCCAGAATTTCCAATAAGATCTTCAATATGTCACCTAAAAAGCCGATCTAAAAAGAGAGAATCTGCTCCCGAAGGGATTCTATTTCTAAAATGTAATGTAAATATTAACCTGTGAGCATCGCCTGCAGAACGCAGCTAAAACCGTAATTGCGGCATAGCACGCAGTCACTTTTTAATCACTTGTCCAGTATCCAACTTAGTAAAAACTCGAACAACACTTGATAAAGTTCAGTCAAAACACTAGTAACTTTGTTATTGCACCGAAAACACGCACTGTAACTGTTAATGAGGAACTAAAGTTGTGTTGTTGGTTAGTGCTTGTCGTTCGGGTTATGTCAGCGCGGCGCGCGCGACGTGTCACAGTCAACGGTCGCTGGCACACTGCGCGGCCGGCCGCGGGACGGCGGGACCCCCGCCCGCGCGCGCGTCCCCCGCGCCCCGCGAGGGGCGGGGCTGCGAGCGAGCCGAGGCGATGCAAAGCCCTAATTACGCTCAACGGGCGAAGCGGGACGGCGATAGCAAGTGGGCGCGAGCTATTAGCGCGCGGAGAGCGGGACGATGCTCGTCTTAAGTATTTTGTATAAGTAATGAGAGGTGCGGGTAAGGGGGGCTGCATCTCCCGCCAATCTTTAATGTTGATTACGTACGACCGCTGCCGCCTATGTGCGCCCCTCATTAACGCTCGGCCCCGCCTTGATTTAATTACGCTCCTTTTAATTGTCAATGCTCTCGGACGCACATTGTTTTTGCTTCGATTCTGCGATTCTTTATTTGAGAGGTCTTCTTTATTTGGTCACGGCGAGATGATTGTCTCATTACTTGGTTATATCTAATTGATCAAATAGTTAGTGAGTATTTTTTTACTATATTCATTATGATAAAACATTGAGAGTTCCAACTTTACTAGTTACTGAATTTTACGATCATACGCAATAAACATCAAAAAATATCAGACCATAAATTCAAACAATTTTCCATTTGTCTTTCTCTACTAACCCGATAAAATAAAACCTACCACCGCAACAAAATAGTGAGAATCATAAAATCAGTGGTAAATTTTATATTATTTTTAAATAAAAATAGAAACAGTTTGCAGACATGTGACGGTAGCCAATAAATAAATAAATGTTTCCCTCAACATTGTGGTCTGCAGTTTGGCCACCCACAGCGCTGGGCAGGCGCATGCAAAAACATCGCGAGCTACCTGTCCTACTGTTTGAATAGGTGTTTTGTTAATATATTTTTGAAGGGAACTGTCAATTAATAGATGCAAATAAAAAAAATGATGTAAAACCTGAGAAAAATATATATAAGTATCTAAGTATTTAGGTACCTATTGTAAAGAATTTGAAAATTGTTGATCACGAATGTCTAGTACCTATATGTAGGTACTTACCTTAATTTTGTAAATATGTACACAAATACGTAGTACCTAACATCAGATACAGAACAAACTTAAATATCACATTTTTTTTCGTTGTAGCGTTTTGATCGAACCCACGACCTAACATGCAGACTCATCTGACAAAGTTATATCAACTAAATGAACCTAGAACTTAATACTAGATACTAATTGTATAAAAACCTAGCTAAATATAGAAAAACCAGTAGTTCCATACTTGCTCTACTTTGCTCTACAGCTGATGGCAATAATTGCGTCTTTACCGAGAATTAAATAATTTATTACTTAAACCTAGTTTTCTTAGAAACTTCCAATTAGATTATCTCTAATAATAAGTACTTGATACACACCTGTAAACTTTACCCATATTTATACATAACACAGAAAAGTTTTTTTATTTCGCTTAATTAAAAGTTTGTATAACATAAACCTGCCATGAATCTACCTATGTACCTACTTACTTATTGTTTGAAATAAACATAAACTTAAGTATTAAATAAAAGTATGAATTAAAATCGTACTTATGTACTTACCTAAGTAAGTAATTCATTCGTAACCTCTAAACCTATTTACCATTTAGGTATATAAGTAAGTAGGTAATCTTTTAAAAATATTTTAAGCGTAAACCTAAGAAAACTAATAAACACAAATATTCATCACCACACAGTTATTTTATCTTTACACCTCAAATAATATATTAAATACAACACTTTATCAAAAATATACAATAAAAAAAAGCGGCAAGTTTTGCCGACAAATAGGTAAACGTCACCCTACTGGTCACCCCAACAATGAGAAAAAACAATTACACATTCATGACCACTGACAGCAATTTGACTTATACAGACTATAAATATACGGGTCACTTCACCCTTTACTATTTTTATTGACACCGTCGTCATGTCATATTGATCATCAAACGCTTTTATGTTGTGTGGATTCTGTTTTTTACCCGATCTAGAGGACTAACGGCCGGTTTCTGGAAACCCAAATCACGATTGATCCGATTTTGACACATAGTAATTATTTGATTTTTTCGTTGATCATCGTTCGAGAAACCGGCCGTAAGAGAGCTTATCAAAAAAGAATAAGAGCATTTTTTTTGGTATGTTGCTTGTTAGAATAGAATAAAAGTTTATTTGCAACACAGAAGTAAACAGAACGGTAATGAATGGTAGTTCATATTTTAATCATGTAAAATAAAAAAATTGGTAACATATTTTTAGATTTAAGCATACAATTTAGGATTCTATTTTATTGTTCGATACGCGTTATATTATAGCTCCGTTGGTAAAGCCTTGCCTTCCAAGCTGGCTTCGATTGGCGCGTGTTCGATTCCCACCCAGAGCAAAAATGTTTGTGTGATGAACATAATTCTCTGTCTGGGTGTTACTATGTATTATATGTATGTATTTAGGTACTAAAAGAACAATCGTAGATGTTTATCAAATTCGCTATTCAAAAATGTATAAGTATTTTGATTACTCACAGCTACACGCACTATATTTATGTAGATATATTTGTGTATTTTTTAGGTAAGTTATTTAAAAAATTCAATATGGCATGTCTGTATTTTAATACCCGTCTATAATTTGCACCTGCTTACATAATTATAATTGGCAGAACGTAGCAGGAACTTACAAAATTGATACCCAGTTTGCCAACCAACAAAAACCAACAGAACGTAAAAAAGAGGATACATTTAAAGAGTTTCTTATAGAGTTCGACTTTAAAAATTTTGCCGAGGAACCGTTGACCCCTGCGGCCTGCCTATTGAGAGTATTCAGTCACAAAAGCGGTGCGGGCAATGACCTCACTGGCCAACCCCTTGACCTTGAGTATCGTAAACCGACTTACGTAACACTGTTTTCCTGCTAAACGCACATGTTCTGTGCTGAAGATTCTAGAAACTTTGGAAACAAAAAAGATTTTCACATAGGATTTTTAACGTTAAAATATAATATTTTGCAACTTATTTGATATCAAATCAAAACATTTTATTGTTTGTGGTTAGTATGTCAGTCTTCTAGTACCCATAACACAAGCTCTGCTTAGCTTGGGACTAGATGATGTTGTGTGGATTGTCCAGCATTATTTATTCCCGGCATTTCATTAACTATGTTGCAATAGCCGTGGTCGAGGGCAATACCTCTTACTGAGTTTTGATCTCGAAAGCTTAAATATTCTAGATCAGGGGTATTTTTAAATATGCCTTGATGAAAAGGACGCTTTGCTTTATAGCATAATAACCTTTTTTCAAAGTAGGTAATATACGTAGGTACTACATATAATGATAAAATTTACCTCAGTAGGAATAAATAATTGAGTCCTACGATAGTTGTAAGTAATTGGTTTATAATTTGACATAAATTCTCAAAACGGAGTATATGTTTTTATCGAAAAGTTATATCTAAACTAATCGCAGAACTAAACTGAAATAGTCTCAGTACCTACCTACTTATAACCAAAGATAGATTTTGTAGCGACCGTGCCTTAAAAATAGGTTTCTAAATAATGCTGATAATTTTTTTTCAATACTTTGTTTAGTCTAAAAAAGTTCTTGCAAAACATAAATCGAACTAAAATAAATAAATTACTTAAATATTTTACTGAACAAATACATTGATAAGTCAAAACAATACACGTAGCGCCCCCTATGTTCTAATCACGAAACTATAACGCCGACAAAGAACCCTTTTCAAAGAAAAGTCGAGAAAACTCCCCACACATGTATGTGTGGGGAGTTTTACCCTATTTTTCCCGAACCTTCTTAGATAAGTGCTGCCATCTATTGATGGATAGAAGAGGTATTTTTATTCGGATTTTTTATGGTTCCAATGTCACGGAAATAAAATTGTTATTGTTTTAACCCTGAAATACTGTTGGAGTTACCTGAATAGTTAGAGGGGAATCTGGTAGATTTGCTTACCTGGAAAAAAAACAATTGAAATTAGGTTATGCGTAGTAGGTTATCGTTAGATAAGTATAAATTACGGGTTTGAATTAAAATAACTTTCAATGAGTAGATAAGTTTCATCGTTAATTTATAATATTGATAATTTACAGTTTTTTTTTCAAGTCGCATATTAATTTTCTACAAGCAGTTGTTTTAGTACAAATTTCCATTAGGTACTTTGTTTAGTTGGGAATTGAAATCAAGGCAATATATCTAAGTAACAGAAAAACGATAATATTCCCAGTAGTCAAAGAAACTGTGTCTAATTAACCAGTATACATCTGTTTCTAAGATCAGGGTTTTGATTAATAGACAGACAGACAACAATGACTTCGATCTAGTCAGTAGTGATACGGAATTCTTTATTAGTTTATATTCTTGAGTGATGGAACCCTAAAATCCCTAATAATGTATGCCAAAAACTACTCCACCCAACCCTAAACTCAGATATTTGATACCGTTCGCTTGACATTTTCGCAAAATCGATATCACCCCTTATTGGTAGCAAAATGATTGAACATCCTATAGCGATATTTTTCTAATGGTCGACCGTGTTTGGGACCTTTTTTCTTTATAAGGTTTATTTTACACTACATTTATTGAAGTGAAAACTTCTTTAGCGGCGCTGGGTGGGTAAAAACTTTCAAACTCGCGTCAGGGTCACGTGACGTTGATCGAAAAAGCGTAAGATCGAGGGGAAGGGAGAGGAACTAGTATCTCCCACTCTTTCTACCGTGCCTGAGTGTGCTGCTCTGTTTAGGCGGCACAGGGCGAAAAATAATAAAAAATAAAAACATAAACATTGTATTCTACCTCATAAATGATAGTACTTTTATACTTATAATTAAACACAACGTTAATATTGAAGTTTTCACTTCTGCCGGCACTCCCGGAGTGCTACCTTTTTTATTTAAAAGAAAACATTACGAAAAATGCTTATTACGTTATTGGTTTGTATAAATCATACTTATTCCATCCTACTTTCTACTTGGTATATTGTATTTATATGTATACGGTCTATCTTATAAAAAGTTAGCGCATACTTGAATTATTGATTACCATACGATGACATAAAGTCAACACTAACTTTTTATAAGATAGGGGGTTATTTAATTGTTTAAATCACACTTATTCCATCCTACTTTCTACTTGGTATATTGTATTATACTTACAAAGGTTGTGTCACAAAGTACCTACACATATATGTATTAGTTACTTATTTTAAGTAATTTTCTACTATGAGACTAGCGTTATTAAGAGTACAATCATCACACAACTTCCCTATTTACCTTCTCTACACACACATTACACTTTACCTCACATTACACAATACACCTACTTCACTTAATTTGCAATACTTTCCAACACACCCTCCACAATACCACACCCCACACACACTACTTTACTTTACTTCATTACTATCTACCTACTTCATTAGAACTTTTTATTTTATTTTTATATTAGGTTACTGATCATGTACTTTTTTCCTAGTTTGTTTTATCTATTCTATTATATATATGTTTTGTCTATTAGAATAGAACTTAGAACTATACCTACTCATTGGTTTGGGAGGCGGGCGTTGAGACTGCTGCACAGTTATTAACTTTTGCGGTCTCATCGAAGCTAACTATATGAAATGTACACTGTTCTGAATAAACGATTTTTATTATTTTTTTTTTTTATTACTATAGTTTGTTAACCTTTATTTGAAAATATTTATTTTTTATTTTTTTTATTTTGTGAGTGCATAATAAAACAATACTATGAAGTAGCGGGTTCAGCTATTTAATAATAATTAAATAATAATTTATTTATAAACGTTTTCCATACGAAGAAGCTTCTTCTTCTTATCGTGTCGATGCTACAACTGTACTTTGTTGTAGCATCGTGTTGGAAAGCTTAGCCAGACTAGACACTGCTTTGCCGTGCCTAGCTGTTACGAAGAAGCTGTTATGACGGAGATATACTTATTTGAAATAACTTATTTTATATAGAGTAGTTGAGAAACGCAATCAGAAACTAGTTTTGAATATAAAAGTGATTCTAATCATTCCAGTTTTGACCTATGATAAATAAATATGTTTGATATATTAATTTTTAATATCTAAATTATTTTTGTAGAGCAACTAATATGACTGCCAACTATACAATATTTTTGCAATAAAACCTCTTTTTTCTATTTAGTTTGTAGTAGGGATACATAAATAAATAAATAAAATTTTAGTTCTGTAAGACGAATGCTAAGTAAACTTTTTGGCCTTTTTTAACATTAATTATTTGAATAAATCCCGAATCCCTTATTTTACGTGATTTACTAACAACAAGATTTTTTTTGTGTTATTTTTTGACACCTTCTAACCTAAGTTGCTTTTACCTAGTTAATCTTTATTCACAAACAAACTTACGTCTATTCCAAATGTACATAGGTATATATGTATAAAATACATAAGAAACAGTTCAGCTATGAAATATACAGTTATATAAATATATAATAAGTATACATGTCTATGACCTTCTGTTACCCATCACACAAACATTTGCCCTGAGTGGGAATCAAACCCACGACAGCATGGAAGGCAAAGCTACTACCAACTGAGCTGTAACGACTGTCCTATAGTTAGCTAATCTTAGTTAATTTTATTTGTTAATCACAATAAATTGACTAGTGCGTAGACTGCTTAAGACCTCTTTACTTTTTACATGTCGCAAGCTAACGACAATACGAAATCAATATGAACACCATCGATGCGAAAATTGTAAACACACACATACACAGAACATACGCAAATCGGTTTGTATGTGTGCTCAAATAATATGCAAGCTTTGGTCGTGTGGAGCGAAGACGGTAGGGTGGCCATTGTTTATTGCCAATATTACATGTTTTTTTTTTAATTTATTTATTTCATTTTACAAGGTCATTACAGGTTTTAACTGATTCGACAATGTAAACAAAGTTTGGCTTAAGTAGAAATAAGCCCTATGTGTAAATTTCGTCAACGAAACCACAAATAGGTCGAACTCTTCTTTTATATCAACTTCTCTATTTTTGCCTATAATGCATAAAAAAAAAAAAAAAAAACTTCTCATTATAAAATTTATTGAGTATTTTTATTTGACTAGAATATCTATCAGTTTGTAATACTTAAATAAATTAATTTTATAAAATACTAGAGAAATGCTTGCAGTATTGACTGCGGAGGTGTTTTGATATAATTTCATTTTGGTAACTTAAGTACAATTCAAGTATAGTCGTCATCTTGAAGTAAGAAGTTCCAAGAAGTATTTAGGTTAGATTTCATGTTCTTTTTTATGTACGTATACCTACTAGATACTTATCGTACAGTCATACATTCATTAAGCTATAGCATAAGTAGAATGAATAGAGACAAGATTCTATGAAGTATTGCCTGCTTGCCTGGAAGAGATCGCTCATAGCGATAAGGCCGCGTATTGTACTTCACTGTAATATATTAATTTGCTATAATAAGAAATATCTCTGTGTGTGTGTGTACAATAAAGAGTTTTCTATCTATCTATCGGCCGGTTTCTGGAAACCCAAATCAGGATTGATCCGAGTTTGACACATAGCAATTATTTGATTTTTTCGTTGATCATCGTTCGAGAAACCGGCCGTAAGTATCCCTAAAAAATCTTCAATTGTTTAAACAAATGCTAGTTTCTTTACAACGCCCATAAAAAGCGAGGTCACCCTAAAAATTGGTAAAAAGAAAACGCATTAACACATATAGATGAGTAGTCACACACGGGACCGCACACACACAAGCAAACGCCACCCCAAACCTTCCTTTAAACCACCCCCCACCCGCGGGAGTCTTTTGATAAGGAAATGCAGACATTTCAAGAAAAGCTAAGTATTGAATGAGCTTTGAATAGTGTTGGTGTTTAGGAAAGTATACCATAATATGATCGTGGTTAGGTAGAACTTACCTTGTCTTATTTATAGTGTTACCGTTTGTACTACATATGAGACATTGTCTCATTTAATGATACAAGCTATATGAGACAAGCTATCCCGACTTCGCACAAAATCTATCGTGTGCCTAGGACACCTACAAATAACGTGGTAAAATTATTTTTAAAATCTGTTTAGTGGCCGAGTGAACTCCATTAACCTTTAAGGGGTAAATAAGTTGACTTATTTCCCAACAAGTGTTTGGAATGAAATGAAATGAAAATGCTTTATTGTACATGTACACCTACAACTATTGAGAAATAATACATAAAAACATCAACTAAACAAAAGACTGTCAATGGGCGGTCTTATCGCTAGGGAGCGATTTCTTCCAGACAACCTTTGGATGGAAAGAAGCCTACAAAAAGAGGGTCAGCTAGGTGCACTTGGAATTATTATTAAACGATTGGTAAGGTAATAATTTGCAAAATTTAGTACATTTTTTTTTATTTTTTAGATTTTTGTTATTGTTTGATGTTGCAACTTCTGATTGCTGTGTATTTTTTATGTATCTCTACGAAATCGCAACATATTCATATACATATTATATTTATTTGATACTCATATTTTAATACGATTCTTTAAACAAGATGCAACCAAATGCATACAGGTACATAAATATAGCTGTGAATGTTATAGATAACAATAGTCAAAATTTCCAGTTTTAATATTATAGCGATAAAAGTCTGCATTAAGAGAGTATAATCGAATAATTATTCAAACAGACAGTGCTAAATAAAACTAAGGTGTTTATTAATAAGGAACGATTGCAATCAACATAAAAATGTCAAAAATCTAGCGATCTGTACAAAATTTCCATATTTAATGCTGAATAAATATATGTATTAACTTCCAACTTCAATAAGAATCACTTTGAAACGTTTACAATGAATATAATGATAGAGTTTTTAAGAGATTTTGACGACCGATGTGTCGCGCGGGCGAAGCTCCGCCTGCGACGCGGAGGTTGCGGGTTCGATTCCCGCCTTGGGATAAATGTTTGTATGATCTGCAAATATTTATTCCGGGTGTTCTGGGTATTTTATATGTACAATAAAAAAATTCTATTTATGTAATGTATTGTATTAAGTATGCCAGTCTTCTAGTATCCATAACACAAGTTCTGCTTAGCTCGGGGCTAGATGATGTAGTGTGGATTGTCCAGCATTTATTATTATTTATTTATTAAGTGTTATGCAGCAAATCACGCATTTACCCTGTTATCTAGCGATAATTTTAATAGAAACACATTGTTCTAAGCGGTGGGTATTATTAAGTTTGAAATGACGATCTCCCCCAGTTGTGAAGTGGTTTACATTCCACTGAAAAGCCCTAAAGCTCGGTGAGATTTGCTAATAATCAACCTCCCCTACTAATTAAAAGCCGGTTTTAATTGCTTGAAAAGGCCACCTGTTGCGAGTCATCCTTTGTCCCACTCTGTCGTCTCTCTCGGAGGCTGCGAGAGGCCCGTATCCGGATATCCCAGTACTCCATAATTGTCAGAAAATTCAATTTTGAAACGAGATAATTGGGGCCAAATGAAATTTCCAGTCACACCCGGCTCCCTTTGTTCGAACGCCTCGGACCGTTCTATAATTGTTTGATTGAGCTAATTTATTAATTTCTTTTTGAGCAAACGCTCATCTCATTTCAAATTCTAATTTCCGTTTGAATATTCAAAAGGATTTTGAAATACCTAATCTATATTACCGTAAATGATAATGGCATTAACATTTGGAGTGTAGAAAGTGACTCGCATTAAATCTTAATGTCGGTTAAATTCGTGATTAGTATTCCAAGTTTTGACCCGGATAATAAAGAAAAAAGACGTGTGGCCGAGGACTGTCGCGGTAAAGCTATTACATAGCATTTTTTGCTGGATTACGCATGCGCAGTGTTAGGTTATTTCGTTACAAAATTTCTGCATTCGGTCTCCACGCTAAAGGCCCGCGATAGAAGCTATGCAATAGCTTTAAAAGCATAAAAACATGCGTCTATTAAATAAAACGAATTAAAATGAATTTAGCTTTGAAATGGTGCAAGTAATCAATCACGGAATATCTCTCATGAATCTGAAGGCAATCTAAAGTCCACTTACGGTTATAATTCTAGAAAATTGCTCGATACGAAGCCATAACGAAATTATCGAGCCATTATCAAATGGAACCCCTTTTCTTTAATTACCTGCACATAATTTTTGTTTGTTTGTATGTTCCGCCCAAGTCATTACTTTAATAACAGTGAGCAGGTACAATTTTAGAAACAGCTCTACGAATGATTAGCGGCAATTTGGTTTACTTGTTAAAGTATTAGTGAGTTTGGTGTTTTTAAGATTGTTTTTTTTGTGGGATATGTTTTGTGAAGCTTTCTTATAAATAAACGTGCGTGTGGAATCTCAGCTTATTTTTATTTTTAAGTTATTATTATTTTATATTATTTTAAGTTTTTTAGAGTGCCATTAAATAACTGTTTTAATAAATTAATATTTATTCACAAACAACTATACAGTATTTACAAAATGTACATTGGCATATAAAATACATAAGAAACAGTTGAGCTATCTACAGACCGTTGCAAACGATCTATAGATAGTTCAACAGATCCAAATAATTTTAATAAATTTTATACGATTTCAACTAGCTATTGTAAACATCGTGTTGAATGTTATAAGCTTATTATTATTATTATTAATCAGCCATGACTGTCCCACTGCAGGGCAAAGGCCTCCCCTCCCTCCTTCCACTCTTTACGGTTGGATGCTGCTACAGGCCAAGATGGTAGGTAGGTACGCATTATAAGCTTATTACATAATTTAAAAAAAACCGTTACGTAACTAATTTAAAAAATATAACATCTTTGTTTGTAGGTTGTTATAAAAGCTTTTAAATATATAAATTAAAAACGATTAGTTTTGTATAATAATGTCTTAATTCTTATTTATCTAATTAATTAATGCAGTCTGTGCTCATAAAATACGGTTCTATTGACTACAGAAACTTAAGATGACCTCAGAATTTGTTTAATTTAGTCACAATATTATTGTTATAGGTATTTCCAACTGTTAACCTAATATACCTTATCTAGTACATTTAAATATAAATTAGTTTAAAGACACTTTTTCATACATATTAAAATCTATTTACTAGCATAGCTTTGACGTATGTCAAACTTTGATTTAAGTCATAAATTAATAGAATAGAATAGAATCTTAGCTTCCGATTGGTTACTCAGTTGATTCAGTTTAATTATCTATAGATCGTTTCCCACGGTCTGCAGATAGCTCAACTGGATATTATAAATACTTTTTGTAAATACTGATTACTAATATATAATAGTCGTAAGTTTGTAAATAACAATATTTCTGTCACTAAAAGATCTACACTACTTAATTGATGGTAAAAATGTATTTAATTAAAAAAAAGTATCAGAATTCAAATGCCTGATTTTTATAAAATATAGCCATAATTTCACTGAATTTAGTGCAGTAATTTTGGTTAATTGGTTTGTTTATGCATCATAAACCAACGAACAGACTAACTTTTGCTGAATACGAAATTGGATTTGCATTTGCATTATCTAGTAAAATGTTTTTTTATATATTAACTGTAGGATTTTGTAAATAAAATTAACCAATGTGTACCGTCCGTGTAATTATATATTCATATAATTGAATTTAAAGTGGTTAGATTATTTTATATTTAATAGCAGCTTTGTTATTCATCGTCCATAAGTAAGTAGGTATAAGTAGGTAGGTATACTTACCCATAATAGATGATTATTATAGGTTATTATTAAACTATCATTTTTCATACAATATTTGCGTTTCTCACTGTTCGAAAAAGTTCTCCCACAAGTCCTACCTCAATCCTGTTCTCCGCTGTTTGTCCAGCAATGGGAGTGAGGTTATATAAAAAATTGCGTCTCTCAACTCTTAAACGTTAGGTTTATAACTGTGAGAATATACTAAGAACTATTTGCACTAATAAACTACACTACATAATAATCTGAAAAATAATTATATATCTGTATTGAATGGAAATCCAAGCTTCTCAAGAAATCTGCTAGGGGCGCTGCTGGGATCTACATCATCATACATCATACAAAATCGGTGGCGCTCGGCGATTGCCTCTACGATACGTGTGCACAAACTCGTACTTGGGGTACAACACTTCATCTTCTTCCACTCTCTTCTATCAACCGTCATCTCAGTGCTCACTCCTTACTAATATCATCATTCCTACAGTCCATCCATCACCATCATCATCCATTCAGGAAGACCTCAACCTACTTCCAAATCCATATTTAAATCTATCACTCGCCTTGTATTATGATGATGCCCATGCAAAATGATGATAATATAATCAAAAATAAATCAATATGTATAACAATTATACATTAGTAGATATTCTGTATAACTAAAATTTAAAATAACACAGAAACACAATCAATATGATTATTTCTATGTAGATATTGTACTAATGAAGTTCGTTGGTGGCAATTAAAATATTTATGGTATTAACTTAGTAGCAACCGGTTCGACATGGCTTTTTAACTTACTTTAAGCACATGGTTTCATCTGGGAAAAACTAAACTTGTGCATTATTTGTATTATTGTAACATAAGCTTATACAATAATGTTCAATGCAAGATTAAGAATGAAAGATGCGTGATTATTTAAAAGGTAGGTATTTTAAAAGTGTTTAGAATTTTATTGTTAATTTAAATAAATTTTAATTAAAAAAAATTACCTTAATGAGAACTTTGGTTTTGAGTAATTAATAAGCTTGTCACTAGATAAAAAAATGGTTGTCTGTAAAGTCGGTTTACTGACGATAGTTGAACGTGACAACGTGTTAAGAAAATACTGATGGAATGGTAGCATTTTTCAAAAGAAAATTTTAGGAACGCCTCAGAACGCCGGAACGCCGGAACGCTTCATGAGTCATGTTTTTTCGTGCGTGCAGCCGGCTCTATCGAATTATAAGACGTTGTCACGTCAAAAATAATAATATATACACGTTGACTTGAGAACCTCCTCCGTTTTTTTTTCGTTGGTTAAAAAGAGTTTGGACGACGAAACCGAGGCAGACCAAGAAAACGTTGGCGTGACGACTTAGATACTTATGACGGAGCCTGGTGGGAAGCGGCGGCGGCTGATAGAAAGGAATGGAGGAAAAGGGGGGAGACCTTTGCCCAGCAGTGGGACAGTAAAGGTTAATAAAAAAAAAGAGTTTTATAGGGATCCTATGCAAAGGACATTGCATAAAGTTATACAAGAAATTAAAACTACATATATAGTAAGTAAATATGTTACCAGATCAACATGATGTTACATTTTATAGAACTATAGATATTAAATAATTAGTTCGAACAATATAAGCTGTCAACAGGCAAAGAATTTTAATAAAATTTTGGAAAACTTAATTTCGTATGCGAATTGGTTGATTATGGATTAATTATCTCATTAACTTTATAAACGATGTATGAATTTAAATCCGTAGATAAAGTATTCTGGCTTTCGTCTTTCAAAACGAATTCTCAGTTTAATTTGGTTGCTTTTAAGTACATTTTAAGTAGTTATTTATTATTAGTAAGTTAGTGTACAAGAGTTTTGAATAAATAATTTGATTTGATTTGATTTACATATTCAAAAAATGTCATCATCATATTGGCGTGTTTATAAAAAAAACAATAAATCAAATTATTCGTTATTTGAGGTTAGTATTCAAGATCGTATACGTATCGAAACAGTGACGTATTTGAGATACATTGCGCGTGCTCAACGTTCGAGAGTAAAGTTCATGTTGACGCGCAATGTATCTCATAATCGTCATTGTTTTGATACGTTTACGATTGTCACATTTATTTGTGCTCACCTTCTTGGTAAGACAGTTACATCATACTAACGTCATGTTGAATAAAATATCTTTGTCGTCATCTGTGTAAGTGCGACTTTGATGTCGTGTCGGTGTCGTGTCGGCGTCGGTGTGAAAACACCCAACGTGGCTCTTGAATGCAATTACGTAGGAGACGCTTTCTCGCAAATGGACATTACGAGTTAATGTAATCAGAAATACAGATTTTATAGTTAGTAAATTGTTTATGTTAAAACTTAACATTAAAACTTAACTTAAAAGTTTGTGAATTTTATGATAATTCCATAAAGACCGTCTACTGAAGCTTTGGAATCACTTTATACGCTATTTTTTTTCACATTTTCTATTATTTGGTAAATTACTAATTAAGTATTTGTATTTTAGAGGTTACCAAGCATTTTAATTATAAAATAAGCGAACGATTTTCGATATTTAAGTATTTGTTTATTTATGAGTACGTTTGTTATTATTACATATATATTGTCTTTTAACTTTTTTTATATATTTCATCATAAAATTCCGTGTCCGTGTGTCAGAACTCATAACCATCCATACATTATTTAAACCTAGCGTTAATTCTCTTATTTCTAATGTCGTTTTCATTTTACATCGCCCATCAGCAGCTACTAAAAGCATCGAACATATAATGGTATGTTCGTCTAATCATACGGAGGACGTCGCGAAATTACATACCCTAGAACTGTTTGTACCTGTTTTACTTTTTTACTCCATAAGTGAAGAGGAAACGGGGCGTAATCGGTACATGCATTGTAATGCCTTCTGCAATTGGAAAGTCGATGACAAACAGTACTGTGTGGCAAAGACTTATTAGTGTCTATAATGAGGGTACATAGCGAGTGTAATGCACCTTGATTAAATGCAACGAGCTGATCCACCCACCTAGAGTCGAACTCCTTACTCAATTAGCAATACAGTCAGTTCGTCCATACTTTTTGTCGCCGCATGCGGTGCAAAATCCGACACAGATTTATACTCAGCCATATGAATCGTTAACAACGTGTTTTAAAATTCCCAACAGCTTTGATAATCCCGAATCTAAGTCGATATCGATATTTATTATCGAGTCTCGTTATTCGATACAAATAAAATAAGTGTGTATTAGGATTCGCGGTGCTGGGGCAGTTGGACCGGCTATTGTTTCTTTGGTGCTATCAATCACCTATGGTTTGGAGCCGGGAGTCAGGCGGGACATGGCGCGGGGAGGGCCCGAATAACGGTTATTGAAATGAGACGCGGCCCCCGCTTTTTTCCCAAATTTAAATTTTGATAAGGCAAGACCCTGTTTTGTTCTCTAACTCTGTCTTCGTTTGGTGAGAGGGTGGCCGGTTTTTTGTTTTCATTTTCCGTCTGCATGTTTTTGCTTAGTGTTGGAGTTTAATTTATTCTGTAACGAGCCAATTTTGGCCATCTTATTAGAAATGAAACATACTTATAAAAGTTACGAAAAATATGTATCTCTTACTACAATATTGGTTCTATCTTCTATAATATAAAAATGAATCGCAAAATTTTGTAAGCGGATAACTCCACAACGCCTGGACCAATTTGACCAATTCTTTTTTTAAAATGTTCGTTGAAGTTCAAAGATGGTTTTTACGTCGAGAAAAATTCGAATAATTGCCGGAAAACCCTAAAAACAGCCCATTTCTTTTTCCCATACAAACGTTTTCGAACTAAAACTAATTTGAGCTTTATTGCTATTGCATAAAGTTCACATTAAATTACGAGCACTCACTGTTGTTTAAACAATGTAGGTATGTTCCTAACGTCAAAGAGTCAACTTCCAAAAGTTGTTTGTGATTACAACAAGATGGCTCTGCACTTGCGAACTGAACGAATCGACGGAATTCAATGAATCACAAAATATTGCAAAAAAAAAAAGGTGGATCGGGGAGAGCGGGAACGGCACGCGGACGAAGTCGCGGCGGGGGCAGCTAGTAACGTTATAAAATTAATCGTTCCCTACACTGTGTATTTTATTCAATTAAATGTTTATCTAGTATCTAGATTTACCTTGTTGAGTTGGACGATTTACTTATGAGCATAGAACACAATCTTTGTTGATTCCTAAGTGCTAAAATATTTAGGTACTTATGTCAAACGGAGCGCCTCGACCCAATTTTAAAAATTCAGTTAGTCACTTTTTGCCGAACTAACTGGCCACGTCTCTCGAATACGTTATCCGAACCAGAATAAAATCGAATTAACATATCCTAAATCTCCACTCACAATTCAGACTTTTTTTGTTATGTAAAATTTTACTCTCCGTCCTTATATTGCTATTCAGAACGAACGGGCGACGCATGGACACCTACGTTTATACCCCGAACCTTTTTTCTCCCAAAGTCCCATTATTTGATACGTCTCATCGATATTCATGGATCGCTGTTGTAAAAAGCAATAAAACACAATTTTTATATCTTGTGTTTAGACAGTGTCCGAGAGTTGATAACAAACCTGTAGTCGATATGAAGGCAGCGAAGGACCGGATACCGCTGGCCATTCACAAAAAACCAACACTCACACATTGAAGCGTGTTGGATGTTGATACACACACGCGTGGCGGGTGACCGAGGCTCATTCATGAGGAATAGTACTTTTACAACGGTCACAATACAGCGGACACTGATGCGTTCGACTGACCAAAAATGTGTAGAGTTCAATGTAGCTCGCCTCAATGCCACAAAGGTAATATTGTTATACGTTTGAGATAGTGTTGGCCGAGTCTAATAAACAATTTGAGTTAATGCCGATAAAGATAAGCGTCATCAGTGTATGTTTTTCGAATCAAATTTGTATCTTCTTGCGTGGTATCGGAACAAGTTTAGCGTCTTGTTTACTTGGATTATCTACTTAGGTACTTGATAAATGTATTATTTTGACCAGTCTTCTTAACTTCATTACTTCTGAAGAAACTTCTTGATACAATTGTTGTTTCACAATAATATTAAACGTTTCAACAAATGCCAGTTCAGTGATTAAAACAGAATTTAAAAAAGTTGAGAGCTTTAAAAAAAATGACAATATTTTTTTAAAAGCTCTCACACCTCCGGGATTCTCCGTCTGTTCTTCATCAATTTAAAGTAAATGTGAATGAAATAGCTTCGTGAATTGGGTTTAATTACAAAAGTGACATTCCAACCACACCTATCTATCCTCAAGGCGGAATGAGTCATTCAAGTCTAATCCAGTATCAACCATAAAAATGTCGAAGCCTTTATAGTTCCGTTCTATTTTACCCAACTGAGAGGCGACCACGAATTAATGTGACAATCGCAACGGTGGCGAATCTGAAGTACATGGTGATGCTGCAACGTTTGACTTTTAAACTGGTGTTGGCACGCAGTGTGACTCAAATACGATAAATTTACGTAAACTAGCGAATGTCAGATTTATTTTTGATTGCCCCTCTGTTGACGATATCGAGAACTTGTTTTTATATTCACGTGTTAATTAATTCTTATGTGGGCGTTGTGCCACCATTATCGATAGAATTATGTGGAAGCCCTATACTTTATAGTGACTATATGTCTTGTCAGAAATATTAGAAAGATGTATGAAGATGGTGCGAATTTTTACATTATTTACTACTTATAGAATAATCCCTTTTCGAAATAATTTACTATGAAATACTATGAATGGTTCTCTTCTTCTTCTTTTGTTATTTGTTAGTCTTTCGAAACGTCAAATTCGTGTCGAATGATTTATTTTACTTATGTGTCTACTCATTTCCAAACTTATTTTTCGAATGACTGAGAGAAATCCTACGTAAATTTTCAGGTATATAAACTGTATTATTCAGTAATCTGTATATTTGGTAAAGATGACCTTCAAGTGGCATTATGAAACGCAAAATACTACAACTTGAAGTGACACTAATTTTTTTGTCACCAATTTTTCTGACGCTAATTTAGAATCTTACAGTATTTTAAGATGAAATATATTAAAATAGCCTACTCATAATACGGATTTGGATCAATGATCTCGTTTCGAAGATGACACGGGAAGTGATGCAATCGGCGCACCCACAACTATGTTATTTGACACCTAAATGGAAGATAAAGTTAGCGAGTGCCTGTCATCTCTTAGCCTTTTTTGTTCCCAGTGGACAGTGGGAGGGAAACCTTCTTTTGGTAGATATAGTGTTATTATAATACATGACCAGGGGTAACCAAGATGACAATATCAAAGCCAAATTTATAATCGGTGATTTTCAATTTGCGATTTTATTGATAACGTGTTTTTTTTTCAAAAAGTACAGGAGTTCACTTGTTTTTTTATATTAGATTTCCTTTATGCAAGTTTATTGTAGACGTGCTCTGTGTAGCAATGTAATGCGTTTGATTTTTCCATACCTGTCTTATATGATACTTATTTTTATTTCATTATTTCATTCGTAAGTAATTGTGAACCAATTTCAATAGAAACTTGTAGTTTGCTAATTGTTATTATTTGCGAGGAATAGCGGTCAAAATAAGTTTTGACACTATTATCGTTGGTTACAATAACCATCTGTTAAGTATCGGTGAACAGCGGCATGCAGTTATTTTAATGATTGGTCGAGAAAAAACCACAGAAACAAGATATTTACTGCACAAAACGAGTCACTCTATCGTTATAGAATACATTGCGTGGACAAAAGGGCATTCCACACAAGACCCCGCAAATCACTCGTGTCGGCTACGCAGTGTAACTCGAATGCCATTAGAAAATCTTTATTTTATCGTGTAGTAAAACCCAAGTCATTCCAGACATTGTTACTTAGCAGTTAGCTCTAAACGAGCAGTGAATATGCCTTAGCCATTGGAAGAGTAAAATACTTCATAAAAAGTTAAATGTTACAATGTGATATATGGATGTGATTTGTTCTTTGTAGACTGGGAGTTTATATTTTGTTTATATACAAATCATCTGGTACCTGTCAAAATTATTAATGGTTTTTTTTTATAATTTCAGAAATGTAATTAAAGTGGAAATTGGTTTATTTTCATCATAACTTATTAATTATATAATAACAAATAAAGATATAAACGTCACGTTTACTATTTTCTTAGCAAAAATGTCATATAACTTGTGATTATTATTTCTATTTATTCCTACTCTCATTTTTGTTGTAAAGTTTTACGGTCTATCTTATAAAAAGTTACGGCAGAATTAAAGACTTGTTAAAGGCTCGGTGATATTTTTGTCGTCTTATAAACGAACAATAAGCCAAACGTATCCTTTTGGTGTATCCTAAAACTAAAGTGCTCAGAACCCTCCTTTAGCAGATATTTAAAAATGGCCGTCATGTCAAAATAAATTCTTAAATTTATTTTGCTTCTTTCTAAGTAATTGAGACATTAGATGGTACAAAAAGTATACAGCGAAGGAGTAAAAAATAATGCCGACCGATAAAAAGGACAGACATGCTGAAATGAGATGAAAATTTTTGTTGTTTGTTGATTTCTTGTTAAATAAATTCTTCAAAAAGAATAATCAAATATCTTGGAAATAGGTATGCTCGGACCTAGAAAGAGACTAGCGTAGAGCCGGTATACCACCAAAACATCATGTGCTAACAGTAATTAAATGCTGAGGCAAATACATTATGTTGGATAATAAGGTTTTTCATTTTCATTTGTCTCTGGAAGTAGCTGCCTAGTCTACCTACATATGTAAATGTTTACTCACCTTCTTACTTATGTGTCAGGTTTACGGAGATGCAACTGCATCAGCACAAAGATGATCATCTGGTCACCTGATCAACGGGGATATAATATGATATACTACCTAATAAAGACTTGACCTGATACCATTATGGAAACCCTCTGATTATTTCCTACTTATGCATAATCTATTTACTTATATCTCTACAACACTAGTTTTTTTCATCACTATTGTCATCCAACCACACCATCGGGGAACACTGCTTCCACCAATTCAAAGTCCTTCTCCGCTACTTTAAGGAGTTGGGCTGGCTGGGGTGAGGTTAGCATGGGGACAATGCACAATACACCCCATTGCGGGATGTCAGTGCAGATCTTATTCCCCCATTTAGAATTAGAACACTAGTCTTGATGCTTATAATAAGCTTATGATAATAATTTTGGTTTACTTTATGCCAATTAATAATTAGAATCTGACCATGATTATTCATGATATACCAGGTAGGTACATACACACACACCATAAATATGAAGATAGGATTAAATAAAAGTCATCTAGAAATATAACACATGTATAATCAGTTGAACGTGGATCTCATTGTTTAGAAATCAATAATGAATCTTCTTTTATTATTATTTTTCAAACTGAAAACAATAGGTGATGATAACTCTTCTTTTCAACTGAGAACCCATACAGTCTATTTTAATTTTCAGCTCTCCTTGTTCTTAGTTCTTACTTATTGCTATCTGAAATAGAAAGAAAATGGTACGGGTCAAAAATTATAAAAATTAATAATAGGTAAGAATATATCGGGGAGAGAGAGCGAAGATTTTACAAACAATTTAGGCATATGCTTCTGTATAAACATACATCTATGACAAACGTCATAGCTGTTTTGGTTCAAATTTGGGGATAAAACTTCGAGGTTGTTGGTATAGGTAAGTTCAAGAGTCTGGGCAAATACAACAATTTTGTGTTTTGTGCGAAGCATTGACATGCTTTGTTTCATATTATCTTCCGCATGCTTTGTTTTCCGCCAGAATATATACCTAGGACTAGCCTTAAAAACCATACATACAACACTGCAGTTACATTTTCAGGTTCCGTAAAATGAAAAGGGTTTTTGTGTGTGTTTGTACTGAAATAGCAGCTAGTCGTATTTTTACAACCAATATGAAACAGCAGAAAACAAAATTCTATTCTTGATTTTATGTATTTGCAAGATTTCTGTAAAATAAAACGAAATAAATTCTTTTGTTTACCTTTTCTAATGTCAAAAGCGTGCCAATTGTGCCAAAGTCAATTTATGTTTCTGTCAAAAATGATGGATAAAACTAAAACCGATGCATTCCGAAAGAAAATAAAATTGATTGTTGCCATTATTTGGATGAAAACTGAATCAAGCACATAATTGCGAGACCATAGTTATTGCACTGTTAAAATTCGATTATAAGACATCATTCTTAATGTGTTATTAAAGAACACGCTTTACTGCTAAAGTTCGCTATTGTTAAACAACACTTACAATCTGATTTAGGCTATTTTTATAAGATAGACCGTTACTATATTAAAACCGCCACTATCTCTCAGTCTACCTGTGATTTGTTCAGTTAGCCACTGGCTGTTTGCTCATTTGATTTGTAACTTCATTTGTAAAAAGCATCTGGATTGAGTTGTCAGAATTGTTGGAGAAAAACGTAGAAAAACAAATGATGGTGGAACTTGTAGGGACGATGTTTGCGCGCGTCATTTGTTACTTATTAACAAGATACTATTTTCAATTTTGTATTTGTATAGGCTTTGCGTTGGTAACCGACGACGACAAAAGTTAAGGCTTTTTCGTTTGTACTAAGCTAATTTATGTTCTATCGGATCGAATTAAGATAGTGTTTTGTGTAAGGTGAAGCAACGTTTTGGAAAACCAAAACAAATCTTAAAAAGATAACAGCAAAATGCGTTCATATTATCTTATTAAAACAAAATACCGGTTTTCGCCTAAATATTTCATGAAAATATACTGTTATGTGACCTTTTATTTTATTAATTGTTTTTTTTTTATTAAATTTAACTATTTTTCGTTATACCCTGTAAGTTTCCATATTTAATCAGATTACAATCAGCAATTAAGCTGGAGCAATAATTCGCAGCTTACACATAAACCCAGTCCGCGGTCTGGTCTGGACTAATCCTGTGCCATAATAAATTACAACGTCCAGCTACAGTGCATCAAACGAAATCTCGAAGGTGTTATTCTGTGCAGACTTTATATATTTACCTATATATGTATACATACACATTTTTTTAGATAACTTTTTTATTATCATACCTACATTTTTTGTTGCTTTGTGTTAGTCAACTAGAGCTATGAACATCATGACACGACACGTATAACAAACATTAGAATTATCTTCTAGAAGATCGAAAGAAATTATTTTTATAGGTACTTACAAAAATACTATCATTTTTTTAAAACTTTAATTTAATAAACCTTTCGAATGCAGTCGTCAATTGTAAAATTTCGAATGTCATTTGTTTTTTGGCAACATTCATGATCACTCAATTCAACATGCCTGTTAATAAGTTTGTCATTCCGACACGTAAACGAACGTTCCAGAATACGCCGGCAGATATGCGCTCGCGCACTACAAATTACAATCAACACCTCGAACATGTTCGCACGTGGAGACAGCCTATATCAATTTACAAACACCTCGGAGCTGCTTTTAGGTAGATAGCAGGTTTGGTTACGAATGGATTTAAAATGATAAATGATTACGATTTCAATAATTTTATTTTATTTGAATGTTTTTATCAGGCGATGTTTATTTTAAACTATAAAAAAAATAGCCATAATTTTATCAATTTTAATTTATATTTGATCATCAATTCTTCGTTAAATTAACAAAAAGAAGTTAATGAACCGTGTTTTTAGTTAAAAAAAATCTAAATTGAAATGATAAACTGAGAAGTCTTCAACTCTCATGAATATATTTTCTTCGCAGCAAAAGAAACTCTTGTTTATAAAAGTTAAGCAGGTTCACACCGACGCCAGTAAACAGGCACCATACATTATGCTTTCTATGGAATAGTGACATTACACCCAAGTATTTTTATGTATATTGTACAAGTAATTTCTCTATTACGGCCCTTATCTGTGCGTCGGCGTAAAGTGGCGAGATAACTATTATTTTAGCCTTCCATTATTATTTTAGTACAACCTGTTTATAAAGGTGTATAATGTACACTTACGACATCTTTATGAAGTGGGATGGAGTGGACTTACAATTTATTTTTATTAGCTTGTAATAGTCACGTTAGTATCTAAAACGTCTACTAAAAACCAAAAGTTAAATAAATAATAAATAAATAATGCTAGACAATCTACACAACATCATCTAGCCCCAAGCTAAACAGAGCTTGTGTTATGGGTACTAGAAGACTGACATACTTAATACAATACATTACATAGATAGATATTTTTTATTATACATATAAAATACCCAGAACACTCGGAATAAATATTTGCAGATCGTACAAACATTTATCCCAGCCGGGAATCGAACCCGCAACCTCCGCGTCGCAGGGGGACCTTCGTCCGCCGCGCCACATCGGTTGTCAAGTAAAATGAACTCTGTAAATATTACATCACTGATGCTGGGGCCACATTAGCGGGCTACGGCGAATATTCGTGTTAACGCGATGTATGTGGCCGGGTACATCGTGTCATCGCGTAGTATTTAGACAGGAAGATCGCCTATAACCCGAACACGATGTTTTTGTCGCGCCAACACGATACGAATATTCGCCCGCTAATGTAGCCGAAGCATGACAATATCTACTTTAGACGTGTTCAAAGCGTAGAATGGCATCACTCTAAAACATAAAGGTGCAAAGTCTAGTGCCTGTAATTGATAAGGTAATCGAATACGTCCATTCAGTGATTTGTGGCAGAATCACACCAATCGTTCTCCATAATTGGCCCATAGAAGGGTAACCATTGCAAATAAATTGAAACTCGATCCTAGCGATCTGTGACGGTACAATTGTTAGACATTGTAGAAAGCCATTAGCTAAAACATTGTCCTCAGTGTATGAATCAGAAGTGTTTATTCTGCAGAGACAAGCTGTGTCGAAACATCCGTCAGGGGGAGTAGGGTTGGTACCTTATAGTCTTCATTTTTGTAGCAAACGAAATAAGCGGAAACGTGAAAAATAAATTTACATAAAGAAAATAAAGACGATTCTCAAAAATCTTAGTTCGTTTGTCTGTTATTGGTGGTCATTAAAATAACTGATTGTGATTTGTACCTGGAAAGTTAGTGCATATATATATTTACTCAGAAAACAATGTAATTGAATGGTGATTAAAAATATTGGACAATAAATATTGGAGATTAGACTGATAAGGGGAAATTTTAGTTAAAAATGCCTTTATTAATTTTCAAAAGAATATTCCATATATAATGTTAAACTCAAAACAAACTTTTTTATACTCTTGTAGTGAGACATTATTTAAATAGTTAGGAAAATAACTTTTTTTGCCTGGTAACCCTAAATGGTAAATTGCGAGTGTGGCCGCGAGGCAAGCGATCTACAAGCAACGGGCGTGCCGCGCCCGACATGTGACATAAAGCTGTTTATATAGAATCTCTGCATTGTTCTATTTCGTGCAAAAATTATATCCTTTTCTAGTCAGTGATGAACTTACGCACGTTATTTAGAATTAAAAAACTCTATAAATATATTATCAAGCTTAGTTTTTATTGATATGAAGGTAAGTATTTTGCAAGGTATCCATTGATAAAGAATAAAAAAAATGTGACTTACTGTTAATTTATGCTATTAAAAAAAAATGGTTGTCTGTAAAGTCGGTTTACTGACGATAGTTGAACGTGACAACGAACGCAAAGGCCGATTGTGCTTCTTTGTCGCTCGTTCCGCGCTCTCGCTTGCACTTCATGGAAAGCCTCAGAACGCCTCAGAACGCCTCGGAACGCTTCATGAGTCATGTTTTTTCGTGTGTGCAGCCGGCTCTATCGAATTATAAGACGTTGTCACGTCAAAAATAACAACATATTTCAAACATAGTATTTAAATTCAAATACTAACACAAACAAATCATTTCTAGACCCTATTTCATAACCCTATCCAAATAGTCTAGGCCCTGATTTACAATCAGGATAGGACTGTCGATCTGTAGCGCTGCGCCTACGCATGCTATTCTAACTAGTACGTATTATTTATGGTAAGAAGCTTACTCGGAGATTATGGAGATCGGGCGTCAACAATGCTATATTTTTTAGGATTAATTGAGACTATCCAAATAATAATTTTGTAAAGAGATGGGATATCGTGAAGTGAAATGTACACATCAGATAAAAAGTATGAGATTTTTTATCGACATTACAGAGAGTAAAAGTCTGATGACACAAACATTCTCAACAAAGACCATTTTCATTATCTAGATTCATGTAGATTCATGTCCATGAAATGCACCAATTTTTAAGTTATTCAAAATTGTTTTGATACTAGACGAGCTCAATAGCTTGCAAACGCTGCACATTTACTTAAGTACATAAAACAAAAAATGTGTTTAGATGGCACCAAATTCACAGATTTTGGGCTGTATCTAAACTTCAAGTTTGATTTGCACATAAAATATTGCACATGAAATAAATCGTACATAGACGAGCTTAACACTAAATGCTAAAAATAATTTTCTTCCAGCTAACCTTTGTGTAGTGGTAACATATTGATGTGGTTTGAAACAAGTTTGCTTAACGCCATCCAAATCACATAAACATTAAATTCTAAATTCATTATGTATGTTTGCTAATGCATGCTAACTCCAACAGGATCACTGCCAAATCCTGTTCATCAACATTCACCTTTGATTACTTTAGAATTACGAGTGTACTTGATTATAATTGCGTCGACGGCGATCTGATTTGCGTGACCAATCCTGCGCAGGTAATGACGTGGGCCTACCGCCAGGATATGGTCCAAGGCACTGTGCTTAAGCGGAAAGCTTAAGGCGCAAAAAAAAACTTTGATAGAAAAAATACCTTTTTAAATTTTCTTGAAAATGGTATCTAGTATTGAACCAATGGAAGGTACAAAAAGATACTGAAAATAAGTAAAATAAAAATCATTCTACATATTTTTAAAATGATTAAGTAATGTTTGTAACGATTCAATTTACTTTTGTATTAATTCATTTTTGGTTCAATATTAAAAATCTTGGTAATTATAACTCGTGAACCAAATATTTAAATACATAATATGACAGATAAGCTGTGCCATTTCCCATCTAAAATATGTAGCAAAATTTTTATCGCTCTTATTATAAAAACGCATTCCGCGCGCACTCCGCCCACGCCCTTACCGGTGTAGCACGACCGCCTCACTTTCGCACTTAATCGAGAAATATGGCGCGTGCTCTTATGCTTTTATTTATTACACCAGCTTTCCAGGGATTAAGAACATCGATTTATATTGTCCTCATTAGTGCGTCTAAATTGATTAGTCAGCTTACCAAACGTAAGAATTATTTATTCGATGTCTTTGTTGCTAAAGGTGAAAGCAAAAATGTTAAAATAATACAGGTTAATAAAATGGTGACGTCATATTTACAAAGGTGTTTATTTAAATAGGTAAATATATCACATCAAGGTCATACCTACTATTTTTAGTTCAAGTGCCCACCAGCTGAAAAGTCCGTTAAAACTGTTGTAAGTAAATAAGATTGTAAAATACTTAAAATACGAAAAATACTTTTAAAAGTTTAAAACTTTCGCAATCTGTATAATACATAGAAACACAAAAAATCCAGCAGCACTCTTAGAGTAAAACTGATTTAAAACTTCGCCAGTGAACCGCTAATTTTTATGCAATAAAACTCACCTCCAAATTCAATTCCCCCAAATTGTGTAACAAACAAACGCAAAAACAAAATAAAAATAATTGAAGCGGAACAAACTTCACTAATTACACGAATAAATCCCAACAATCCGGCTCGAACGAACCTTGCGAATTAAAAAGAAAAACCGACAGATGGACAAAAAACCACCATTTCCTTGACAAGTTTTATTTACCGCAAACATTGTTACGGAAAAACGGACGGAATGAAAAAGTTTGCATTCATTAGAACCTTTAATTAATTCAAATGAAACCGCGACGAAATATTTGCATTTCTCGCTTCCTACCCTCGGGGAAGTCTAAGTTACCAAAACAAAAACAGTTCTTCTGCTAAATGGAACTTGAGCATTTTAAAACCGAGCGATGCTGGCTGGTAATAATTAATCCTGTCTTGGATTTTAGGGTTCATTGAATCATATTTTGAAACTGAACCCTCAAATATCATTTAACATTCTGTTTTAAAGATATATTAATTATTAAATATACATTTTGTCGAATCGATTATGTCAAATGTCAAATTGTCTTTTTTATTTAATTAAATGATAAACAACTTTCATTATGAAATTATTAAGTATATAAACTGACTATATGTACCAACCCTAAATATTTTTTTCATAATATGCATTGTGAAATACACCAACTAAATTACAGAGCTGAGAGCAAAAAGTAAAATTTAAATTAAAACTAGTAGTAAAATGAAATAAACTGAAAATGAATAGAACCTATAGAATTAAAGTAACTCGCGATTGCCAAATTTTTTCTCGTCTTGCCCTCTTGGTATCAAGGGTCGGTTCAACTGTACTTTATAATGGTGTAATAATTAAGTCAAAGTCCCTTGTTCCTGATAACTTTGCTAATTATTCATTTTGAACGGTCGACATCGTATTTTATGGGGTGACAATTTGTAATGATTTTGTAAAATCGTTTTTTGAATCCTGAGCACGGATTCGTTGTTTTGTTTTACAATATTTTTTTTTTACCAACAATGGTATATTTTCGTGTGATGCTAAACAGTCTATATCTGAAGGTAAGAATAGTACTTATTTAAAAAAATGGTAGCACTCCGGGAGTGCCGGCAGAAGTGAAAACTTCAATATTAACGTTGTGTTTTCACTTTTAAGTTTTCACTTCAAAAATATAACCACAGTCGTCATAATGACAATGACAATCACAATGACACAGACACATTCGCGCAAGCGCGAATGTGTTTTCACTTTTAAGTTTTCACTTCAAAAATATAACCACAGTCGTCATAATGACAATGACAATCACAATGACACAGACACATTCGCGCAAGCGCGAATTGTTTCGTGTCAATTGTGTCATGTCATTGTGTAACATTCGCGCAAGCGCGAATGTGACACAACGACGAAGACAACGAAGACACACTGACACAGACACATTCGCGCAAGCGCGAATGTGTCTGTGTCAGTGTGATTGTGTCATGTCGACACAACGACAATGACAATGACACATTCGCGCAAGCGCGAATGTGTCTGTGTTTTCACTTTTAAGTTTTCACTTCAAAAATATAACCACAGTCGTCATAATGACAATGACAATCACAATGATTCATTTCGTCATTGTGATTGTGTCATGTCATTGTGTCACATTCGCGCAAGCGTGAATGTGACACAACGACGAAGACAACGAAGACACACTGACACAGACACATTCGCGCAAGCGCGAATGTGTCTGTGTCAGTGTGATTGTGTCATGTCGACACAACGACAATGACAATGACAATCACAATGACACAGACACATTCGCGCAAGCGCGAATGTGTCTGTGTCATTGTGATTGTGTCACATTCGCGCAAGCGCGAATGTGACACAACGACGAAGACAACGAAGACACACTGACACAGACACATTCGCGCAAGCGCGAATGTGTCTGTGTCATTGTGATTGTGTCATGTCATTGACATTGACACAACGACGAATACAACGAATGATGAACGTCACGTTCGATGAACGTCACGAGTCACGTGACCCTGACTGAGTTTTCACTTCAATAAGATGGAAGCGATACAGTTAAATACAAGTTAGGCGAAACGATTCGTACGATATAATAGCGTCTATCTGGTTATGCGCGCGCGGCGAGCGATACGTGTTTCCCGTGCGAGGGTGCTCAGAGCGTCTGTCGGCTGCCGGCGCGCGAGTGCCGCTCCTCGGTCCTCCGCCCCCGCGCTCCGCACCGCACCGCGTGTTGGCAGCGCCTTGTACTCGCCTTGTACGATGTCGCCACAACACTATTTAATTGTTTGAGTCATACGTCGCGTGACCGCAAGTGTGTTCTTTTGTCGTCTCTTGTTTTACGAGCAATGTATAAAAATTAAATAAGATCTTACGCTTTTTCGACGTCACGTGACCCTGACGCGAGTTTGAAAGTTTTTACCCACCCAGCGCCGCTAAAGAAGTTTTCACTTCAAAAAATATCAGCAATAATATTTTATTTTTTCGATTATTTATGATATTTTTATTTTACTTGCAAATCTCCCATAGGTAGGCCTTATTACCCTCCTTACCTTAGTAAGGTACTCCTGGTACCTTACTTAGTACAAGCTTGTTTAGAACTAGATGACGTTTAAAACTTCCATAAATATCAACACCCAGTTACAGTATACACAAATCAATGTGTTTATTCTTTATTTCATAACATTTCTTTGAATAATATGAAAATATACTTTAATATTATGAATCATGACATCTTGTTTAACATCTACGTGATGATAAACGAAAATCCATAATCTTTTCAAAACATTCAAGGAAACGCGGTAAAAGTCACTTCAAAGCTTATTACTGACTTTTTACTATTAATATTTTAACGCGCACCCACAAACTGATATTTTAAGTATCGTCAACAATGTTAGGCGGTTCTTGGGACTAATATAAAGCTTTGGCTACACGAACGAAGACATTTTCAGCAAACTCTTGCTTTAAAATTCTCCCAGAAAACTGTCTTTTACCCAATGTTTTAAATAGACACAAAATATAAGAAACACCCATACTTGTATTTTGTATGTTAATTACGTTTTACTTGTGTTTACAAATAAAATGTATTTTATAAGTATCAGAATGAAGCTTCCATAGTAGGTTTTGGTTAGATTTTTTTTTCTATTGAATGGTCATACACTCTACTAGCCAACAGTGGGTACTTGGGTTTTGTCAATTATCATGTATGAATATTTTAAAAAACCTTAATTAAAAAACTAAATGGTAAAATGAAACTAAAAATAGTTCATCTGCCGACTAAGGTTGACCGTGTAGCGTGCCCCTAACAGTCTTTATTTGTCAATTAAATTAGGTACTACTGCGCGCGCGCCTCTAACTAAAGTGCCTCAAAATTGGTTTACCGCTCGTATAAGGAATTTCATGGCTATTGGTGGTTGTTTAGTTTCTTAATTAGTGTGTCCCGAAAGGCGTTTTTGTACATGGAATGTAGGGATTAGGGCCTTTCCAGTTTAAGTAATTTGATTTTTAAAGCTGTTTTACGATGCTTCATTGTTTTATGACTAGCTTTTTTCTTTACTGCCAGTTAGTTTGTAATGAGTCGTGCGCTATTTTTTGAAATTGGGACATAGAGCTTAAAGCAGTGCAATTCAACCAGCACGTGATTTTTTATAGCTAATTTGCTTACAAATTTCAAATATTATTGCTAAATAAAAAAAGTGTAAATTTGGTTTACAATTACGTAAGTTAATTTACATTAAATTTAGAGTACTTAAATATAGTTCGCGAATTGAATTAATACTAAATACTTTTTTTTATTTACCTAATCTATAGTCACGTATGAAACCCAGTTTTTGATTACAGTTCCTAAAATAAATATCTACTAAATTCCTAATTACATCACACATACTACACCAATGTTTTTAGTATTTACATAGAACAGGTTAACGCGAAAAAAAAACCTTCGAACAAAATTATCTCAGCATAAACGCCATGTACTCGGCTCGATCTGATAATGCGTCCCATTAATTTGAACAAAGTTCGCGTCGACACCGCCATCGCCTTATAAAGGTGAGGCGACAAAATTTATAAGTTCGATTACTTTAATCTCGGTTAACTTATGCGAGTACAATTTCAAAGCTGACAAAAGAAATGCACGCTATAAATCGCGACTCGACTTATCTGGCACGTTATATTGTAGTCCATCGAGTAATTAATAAATACAATAAACATTATTGTTAGTACCTTTTTATTGCCCTCCTTTTTAATCTACATAGTCGGGTAAAAATAGATAATTATAATGACAATAAATAAACTTTTGAATAACACAACGCCATCTAGTCTCAAGATTGGCAAAACTGATTTGGACGTTTTGGACGTACATGTTGTTTCGTACGTTGGATGTTTTACATGTTAAAATGTTTACTCACATTAAAACTTGATAATAACTTATTCATAAAAGTGGACAAATACAATGTTACATTTAAACGCATGTCAAAATAATTTAGTTTTTTTGTTTGAGAACACATCACTGAATTTCTCAGACAAAAATCGTGACTCAACTTATCTTCTTTGTGTCTTGTAATTAATATAATGAAGTAGTGTGTTGTCACGCAAAGTTTTTGGTCGCGTGTGCACCGTCCGGCCACTACAATACGGGTATTTAGTACACTGGCCGACACGACACTTACTACATTAGGTGTAAGGTTATCGGATCAAGGCGATGGAACTTTTTCAAACTAAACATCGGAATGTCAGTATTGCCAGGATCTAAATCGCATTTAACTAACATGCACTGTACTTAATTTTGACAGGTGTCATGGCTCAGTTGGTTTGAAAGCTGCCTTCTATGCTGTGAATCGTGAGTTCGATTCCCACTAAGAACAAAAAAATAATTTTGTGTTAAAGTAAATGTTCACGTATGTTTTATGTTCAGGTTTTACTTAAAAAAAGATTACTTAAGTAGAAGTATCAGCAATATAATATAGTTGTCATAGTCCAAGTCTTGTTTAGTGTGAGATAATATAGCAAAGCTGGAAATGATTTTGAACATTTATTTCTTTTATTAAAACGTGGCTGAAGCTTTGTTGACGTTCGCGTCAACGTTGAATGTCAAGTAAAATAATTATTCATTTAATATTGTGTAGGTGTCGTATCGGCAGTAGTGAGTAACCCGTCTATTTCGGACGGTGAGTTATGCGAGGCTCAGGCATTCTGGTATCTTTTTGTAGTCTAGTGTATGGACTGTGTCGCCTTCTTTATGAGGTGAGGCTCTGAATTTTTGTAAACATACAAAAGCTATGTAACCATGATAATGTGCATACCTCTTTACATCGGATGATTATGTGAAAGCATTTGAAAATATATACTGACGTATTTTAGAATATTTAATGCTCAGTAAGCAAAAAACAGGCGCAGTTTATCTACACGTAGGTAGTAAACATGTTTTAAGAATTTTGTTTAGTAAGTTAGTGTTTTGCAAAACTCTTTTTAAGGTAACATTTTTAATAAATTGAAACTCTACACATTGAGTTTCAATTTATTAAAAATGTTTAACAAATAAATAGAAAATTTTATTAAATTTCTCTATTCACAAGTCAGTTTCGATATATTTCGTTTGTTTTTATTAAAGAAACGGTACCATTTCAACAATCGAATATCAGCAGTCAGCATTCAACAAAAGCTAACAAATTCTGACAAATCGTATCAAAAACGCCCCGCAATTATGACTTCACTCAATTAAAACGTAGACGCTCAAACTCCCGTTTATAAATTAGAGACGAAGGGTTAAAATAAAAAAATAGATACCGCTTGTTCTATAACAATTTAACCCGTTTAGCAGTCGAGTAATAAAGATTAAAAAGTTTACTTTTTAACACTTTCGGTGTTAATGAGGGGGCGTTGGAAACAATTTGAAGGATTACCTTCTAAAAGCTTCCGTCAGGTTTTTAATTGAGACTTTTTTGTGGGTAGAAATGCTTTTAGCCCCTTTAACGCCTTGCCTTTTGTTGGTGGCCGGTGATCTATTAATAAAGAAATATTTTTTCCGGGTTAAGACGTTTCCAGATTGTTCTCTTTGTGAATAAGCTTAATTATAAATCAGACGGTTTATTAGTATAAGATTGAGGTTACATTGGTAAGCCAGATAATATGTTAATTTTATTTAAATATCATCCATGAGGTTGTATTTATTCGTGGAGTCTTGAGAAACTGAGTTAAAATTTGAATTTTACCACAAGTTCATGGACATTGTAATTTGTACAATAGATCTAGCCTGACCAAAAGATTATTAACAATAAATATATCTACTTAATTGAATATTAGTTTTCGAAAATAACCAAATTGTTTTTTAAGTAGGTACTCAATAAATGGACTAGTTTATAATCATCAGGTTACTAAGCAACATGCCACGAGTGTAAATAACAAAAACAAAATTTCAAAACGAAATAATTCAAAAGATGAACACGAACATAACTCTAATCTCGAAGTAAGACATTACGGGAATACCAATGCATGCGCAAAAAATCGATCGCGGTGCCGTCTTAAATTCCTCACCCTTTCTGAGGGGGCTCCCCCAAAAAAACGAAAGAATAGAAGAGGGAAAAAAATCTAAATCGTCTCATATCTCCCCCTCCGCCCCCGGACACCTCCGTCAAGCGCCCTCCTTATTTCGTATGCGAGTTCCTCCGGCAATCATTATAAGGATATCGATTAGGGCCAAGTCTCTAACCTGCCCATATCTTTGAGGAACACTCGTGTGTATTGGATTATCTTTTGTGTTAAAATCAAACATTTTAACATTTTTCATCCATACAATTAAATATGACCATTCATCATAAACACAGTCCTGCGTGTGCCTTAATATACAATTTGTATCTTTTATTTTTTCAATTAGGTACCTACCTATAATATTGAAAAAAACAATACTTAATAGGTAGGTACATGACGATATACCAAGCAGAACCGAAATAATGAGCACCATTACTATACAATTCAATTTCCAACCACAACATACTTCATTCAAATTCGACAAACAAAGCCCAAAAAAACAGACCTCCAAAAATTTGCAATCGAAAAAGACTGATAGCTAACTACCGGGGACGCTCCTCGCATAAACAGATGCAAATTGTTACCGTTAAACTATTTCGGAAGGTAAACATAGGGACGGAGGGACCACGTGTGCCGAGATCCGGAGAACGAGATTAAAAATGCTAGATGGCAGACCGCCGAAAACCATAGCGCAGACAATTCAGAAGAATTACTCAGATACATTTTTTTTCAAAACAGCTTTTTAAACTTCTGTGTTATTACGAAGTGTGTCGCAGTCTGAAGGGTATAAGTGCTGGAACAATTACAGGCACATTTAACATTTTTACTTCTCAAAGTAATGGATGTAGTGTTCACACCTTATGCTGAACTTATGGTGAACTTTAGCTGCTGCTTATACGAACCGTTTACGTTATAATTTTGCACGATCGGGGCCCAGGCCATGTTCTTAACGGACGTGCTCAATGAAGCAATGCATTATTTAAGACTCTTGCCTATAACAATGCATACTGATAATTAAATGAGTTGCTTGTTCCATCACATAGTCAAAGATAAAGAAAATACTTGTTCTACTGCATATTCACTACTCTGTGACCGGGTCGAGTATGAGCCAAGAAATATTGGAGTTTACGAAGTAACCCGCTTTGGGGGTATGTAAATAGGAAACTGCAGAAGTAATGTTTGAGTTTCGCCATGTGAGTGGACGTCAGATTATTGCCGTGGGTCGCAGGTTCAATTTATAATATGTGATTGATGAATTTATAGAGCTTTTGTGTTTTGACAGGATTTTTCGACGAACACACATCCAAGTTTTGATAGCTGTTACAACTCAGTTAGTCGAGTACTACTGGTGGTGAAAGTGACACATTTATGTGTGTCATTTTTACTACCAGTTGGACTGTTCTATAAGTTCTGCCTCTGTGCTGATGGTCAACAGAATTAGACAGTGTTTTCATATTATTATGATATTTTCATGTCAAAATAATTAGTATCATGCATGACATTATAAAAGTTTCTTATTTACTAAAGACAGAGAAACAAAAAATTAACTACGCGCTCAGCCTGTTTTGAATACCTACTATAGTTAAGCAAAACAAAGTAAAAAAACATATCTGTACCTTTATTTCAAAATAATATAAATGTATTCCTCGATGTATCTTTTGTAAACTCTCTTAAAAATCTTAAGATCACTATTTTTTTTTACAAAATTGAAAATACTGCTGCTTGTTTTATAACATCAGTTAGAAAGTAAGCACCGTAGAAAAAAGATATAAAAATAGATTATTTGTAACGTTTTCTAGACTTTAACTTAATTAAAAATCTGATTTTACTTTCTTTAGGACCATTCCAGTTAATTGGATTTTTATCAGTGTATAGGATTTTCTTAACTTAATAAATTGCTTCTGTAAAAAGATACGTCACTTAAAAACAGTATCAGGGGTGAGCACGAATATATGTAACAATCGTAAACGTATCGAAACAGTGACGTGCTTGACATACACTGCCCGTCATCATCAGTTTTACTGTCGAACGTTGCAGCGTTAGCGCGCAGTGTATTTTAAATACGTTACGTATACGATTGTTACATTTAGTCGTGCGCAGCTCATTGGTCATGACTTAAGTAAGTGCAATAATTTTTGTCATGCAATAAGTATTTTTATTCAATAAAATATGCGAGCAGGTGACATAGATGGTGAACAGCTTAATAAGGTAAAATATAAATATTAAGTAAATATTGCAGGTGAGAATAAATGGTTTTAAACGCGTTAAAATAATCGTAAAAGTCTGATAAATTAATGGTTTTACAATAAACTTAGTGCGTTATCCATTGGCTGGATATTTTAATATAACTAAAAGTATGTAGGTATCTTTTTATTTGATACAAATACTCGTAGGTAGCTATATTATGAACTTTTAAGTGCTTTTTTATTTAATAAGTGTATCCAACACATAAAAATATAAACCAAGGTCTTAAATTTGTTCAAAGTGTTTTCCTGATTATAGGACACCACAATAATTAAAAAAATATTAAGCTTAGCTAGCTTAATATAAAATATATCTACATAAGTACTTAAATGTTAATTCGATTTTTTATTTTAAGATGTAATATTATTTTATGTTTTATTCATCAAAGCTATCTTTGGAAACTAATGAAAAAAAACACAGGTTTTATTTATAAACTGAAGAAATAATGGTAGCGAAGACTAGTAGTTGAAGCGCGTAGTTTGTACGTAATCTGGTCTATTTTAATAGAAGATCTTTACCCGGCTAGTAAATTTTATATACTTAGTTATATTTGTGATTGCCTAATTCCGTTTGGGTGAATCTAATAAATCCGAACCGCTGAGCAGAGGATATTCAAAGCTGTTTCATTATTCCGCATTAGACAGCGGTCGGCCACGCAAATCTTAGCGTCCCTCCCAAAGAACCCCCAATTTCCTTCATTACTTACCTCCCGTCCGAGACAATAGCAAGACGACGACAAGAAAAAATAATAATTTCAAGTGGAATAACGCTGAAAATCTTTTCACGGAAAGAAGAATTATTGTTGTTTTGCAAGCGAGCTCTCAGAGACAAAATGCACCATCCTTATTACGCTATTGTTCCGTGTTACGAGCTTTATTCATTTTTACTTGGCTCGACTTGAATGCTTATTAATTTAAGACCGTGATAAGCTTGGGTTCTTTTGAATAGACGAAGGAAATGTCTGCCTATTGTTGTGAATTATTTTACATACCATTAGCAGCAAAATTCGAAAATTCTCGATTATTTCTCGCTTCATTAAAAATTCCTTCAACCTGCTATTGAAGCCTTTCAGTTCAGAAATTAATACATGTAAGCTCTAATGTGAATAAGTACGTATAATGAAACGTAAATATACATGACACGGAACGCTTTATGGTAATCGAAATATGCCGAAATATGCTGTTAAGAGGGAAGAAAACTACCATTGAACATGCAAGGAAGAACTGAGCTTTCACATTTTGCAGGTAACCTCTAACTAAGCGGTTCAGAAACTTTCCTATCGTGTATGTCGCTCGAATTTTTAAGACGACTATAAACATTCCAACGAGCCTTTTGTGCCACTATTTGAACAACGCCCCGCCCGCGTCGTGCCTCGTGCCTCGTAATAATGTCATATTTATAACGTTCCAGTAACACAAATTATTTAAAATGTCACATAAACGAATTCGCGAGAATGTACCAGTCGTACTCTTTCAAACCGCGATTTGAAAGCGGTCGCGTTTCCAAGACAAACTCGTCCCCCTGGGGGGTCGAGTCAAGAGTGATTACGAATTTTAATTATTTTTTTAAGCCGGTGGCGGTGAGGTGATGTTTCCCCAGTGCTGCCGAGGCTTATGCAAACAATCGACTCGCACTTGGAATTAATCCGACTCCCGTTTTTTCCTTCGCGACAAGGAATTAACAAGCAAAGAAGTCATCAAGTCGGAAGATATTCGAGGATTTCTTCTAATTGCGGGTTCCCTTGTCCGGTTTTATAATTGGTTCGTGTTGTACAAATTCAATTTACCAGGCTCAGATTAGATTACAAATTGGTCTTTTTGAAATATGTATGTCGTTCCATGTGACATGAGCAATGAAATGTCATTACAGTGCATATCGTCTGTCATTTATCCAATTATATCTAACCTTTCAGTGTGGGCTGTTTCAGTGCAGTAATTACGCCACTTGGTGGGTTTAAACGTCGTGCATGACAGTGTAAGTGATTGTATGCGGTGAACTAAGGCTCCTAATGAATTATTTGTGGCTCGCGTGCGCCAATCGAGGCCCTAATTATCCGCCAGTATGAGGTTATGACGAGGCATGCTTTGATTTTATACAATTTGTTGCTCTAAAACTTTGTTACTGCAAACTGTGTGCTGCATAGTAGCTACATGCGTGATTTGTTGGTTATATAATTAAGTAAACTAAGATTACAGTGAATTACATAACCAAGGGTTTTGTAAATAGGACAAACATGAATCGATTTTCTAAAAGCAAATAAAAAGCTGATTGGACCCCTAAATTATCTACTCATTTATATTAACAACCAAACTCATCAATACTCATTCAGTCTATTGGATTTTTTCCACGAAGATCCATCACTAATTGAAATTGAAATCTGATTTTCCTCCCCACCCGCTGAACCGGCTCGGTGATTAAAAGTATTCAGAAAAAAATACAAATAATCAAATTACAATATCGCTAACGACGACCGTCTCCCCAGAATCCTTTTATATTTTTAGGGAATAAATTAAGGCATAGAAAGAAAAAAAGAAAGCCAAGGTACCGCAAACAAGGACTAACGATTTTTGTTATTCATCGTTTAAAGATACTGCAAAAATGTTGGATATCTTAGAGTTGTCTTATACTTAAAATATTTATCACTGCTTCTTTTATACCAACTAACTATTACCCACTATTTTAGGGAATAGTGTTTTCCAAAAATATGCAATGCACATTAAAAACCTTTTAAACAGACAAAAAATATACAGCATTACAGTTAAGCCTAAATTCATACTAGTCGTAAAAAATACTGGCATGCCCCTCGCGAAGCCTAAGTAATGAAGAAATTACCTTTGCATACAAGAAGGCACAAGTAGGTGAAGACGAATGAAAAATTGCCTTATTATAAGGATGGATGACGCGAATTATGAAAGTAATTACTCATCGGAAACGCACAGGGGCGGAATGTTAATAAGAGACAAGCACACTGCTATTTTTTCATTTGGTCCCTGGACGCTTGTGCAATCTGTAATTAAGGTAAATATTTAAAAAATGATGTAGGTTTCAGTGAAACAGAGATCCTATACATAATTTGTACCTCTACCATGAGTTGTCACAGTAAAATCGCCTGACTTTACTACAGTAATTACGTAAATATTAGTATTACGAATTTTAGTACCCAACTATCCGCTAGAGGCGCTGTACAAATCTTCATACATTTTTTTAACTACAGTCGCTAGCGAGTACATATTGTAAAAACTCATGGTAGAGCTACTGTATGTCTGCTGTTTTGCTTTAGATATTCCAAGAATAAAACAGTTTAAGTTCCCGCTGTAATAATGTAGAAAATAAAGACAGGTGAACTAAATTTATAAGAGTGAATACTGAAATGACGGATGATAGAAGAGAATGGAAGAAAAGAACACGTTGTGCCGACCCCACCTAGTGGGATAAGAGCAGAAAGAAGAAGAAGAAGATAACTAAAGCAGAAGACTACGAGTGAGTACATTGAATAGTGTACGTAATGTTGCAAGAAAACACAAGTACCTACACAAAACTCAAAACATGCACCCTACAAAAAAGCAACCAGACAAACAGTTTCGAAATAGTTTTCCAAGGTCACAATGGCTCGTATCTCTAGAGTAGCGTCTGGCGCCTCACGTTTTTCCGTGTTAAGCCCACGAATTTTCTCCTAACTTTTTCCGCTTGGGGCCACTTATAACCCCCCTCACCCCCTCCCGTTTGGTCCATCGAGCTCGACCACTAATTGCGTCCGTTAATTAGGAAACGTCATGAGTGTTTACTTGCAGAGTCTAAGTGTGAAGTTCTTGTAAAGCTAGGTACAGATCAGCATTATATAAACCGTTTAGAAGTTGAACTCAAAAGAAAAAGTACAAAGTACAATATTTTAAAGATTATTTTATTTGTTACTTAAATAAAACATATTATATCTTTTAATGGAACAAGCAAATGAAATATTTAAGCAGTTGATAAACATAAAAAGTAAGATTATAGGCTTGAGACACAATTTTCTTAGACATTAAAATTTAGAAATGTATATTTAATTACGAAAAATACAACTTTATTTACGTTTGTATTGAAAAGCTTTTAGAAGAACATTCTACACATTATCCTATATAGTTGACTAGAGTTTAAGGTTACGGACTAAGGACTAATATAATATAATAAGTACACTCTTCAATATATTTTTTTTGTTTACAGTCAAGGAGATGTTATTATGTGTGAACACATCTTAACTGTAGCGTGAAATTACTTCCTTCGTTGAAACTTTTTGAGAACTAAAGTTTGTGGGATTAATTAGCTGATGGGCGGTGGATTAGCAGCGTCTGAGCTTTAACAAGATTATAAGAGTTGCCGCAACTTTTCAACTTTACTTACGTTAATTTTGTTTACCACATTTAGCTGGTAAATGATGTTGATAGTTCGCTTTGTTCTTGTTCGTGGGAAGTCTATTTTTAACGGTATTTTTCTGTTGTTAGATTTATCTATCTACAATAAGAGAAAATATTTGTATTTGAGGGTGTGTGCATGTATGTAATGTATAAACTTTAAAACTATTTCACCACCAGAAAGCTACATTAATCCTGAGTAACATAGGCAATGTTACTAAAATTAGTCTATCGAACATTAAACGTTTGGACCTAAAATATTGGATAACCTCAACACAAAATGTTTATAATTAGCAAACCTTACTTTGATCTTATTAACGAAATAAGTAACAGAATAGCCGATGAAAATGAATCGAGGTGAGACTCGATGTCGTCGTAATTAACACGTTCCCGGCTTAATTACACAGGAGGGTAAGTGAAATGTGTCATCCGCGGTCACCCTTATTGGACACCTTCAGACTAGAGCCGCGATCACTGAGTTGTTTAACCATTTTTATTATTTAATTATTTTATATTCGGGAACATTTTATGCAACGAAATCTAGTTCCGAACCAAAAAGACTGAATGGCGTGAACAATGTCCATGAATATTATATTCGTATGCACAAACATAAGCGGATCTTACTTTGCTGTGATGATGATGATGATAATAAAACATTTATTTGCAGCAAGCTTTTGTTTTCTGTCTTAACCTTGTACTTCAAGATATCTCCACAGATGCAATCGTGACCAAAATCGCGTTGGTTCCGTATGATTATGTTTTGTTATGACAAGCGTGAGTTGCCAACGCGGGTTCGGCGACCCCCCGAGTTTTAATGATAAAAAAATTCGTACAGAGGGGCGTCGTAAGTGCCATCGAAGGAGGAAAAAACTACGAAGGAAAATATTTGGTGCGACAGGTTACCCCCCGGTGAGGGGGAGGGAACGAGGGGGTGCAGACCTTGATAAAAATTAAATCTTAACGACGGAAATTTAAAGATGACGCTCGAACGATCAAGAAGAGTGCACATCTGAGCCCAGGGGTGGGCTAATTGGGCCGAGTGTACAATAAGGATGTTGAGACGCAAGCTGAATTTTGTATTTTTTGATTGATTGACGCTGTAGATTGAAGTGTTTTATTTAAATGCTCGTTTTTTTTTTCTAATAAATAATGAACCTATAAATTATCTCTCCATCACAAAGAAGTGCTATTTAAGTTTTGACAAGAAACCATAAAATATGTTGAAATGTGATATTTGAATTGCTCAAGGTATTTATAAAGTTGCAAAAAACTGATGCTAAGTGGTAGTTTAGTTTTTTTCAAAATATATGGATAAACCAATCAAGTTTGGCATTGTCATACATTTTATGCCTATTACTAGCAAACAATTTACGATAACATTGGAAACTACAAGAAGATTTGTATTACAAACTTGGTGTTAAACGTCCAGCAGTCTAGTAACAAACTATGAAGTTTAATGTTTATTGAGTATTCTACGTTTTATTTTAAATTACATATTCATAGAAAATTATGGAACGTTCGACTTTATAATAAATAGCTACTGTACTTGACTTGGCACGTGTTATGTCATAGTTGTTCATTTAGCTATTTGTAGCTATTTACGATAAAACCATGTGACGTGAAGTTTTTGCTTAGTAGCTTATACCAACTTCAAATAATTTGTGTTACTGCAGATATTTTGAAGTTAAAGAATTTTGGTATTTTTTAAAGCTGTTGTTTTTCATTTGTTCCTATTTAAATGTGGTAAGATCACCAGATCATCAGATTTGTTACTATAACGTTATGATCTTATTCCTAAATATTTGTATCAAAAAAATATTCCAGACATTCATCATTTACAACTATGAATGTAATTTAACCGATACCTAATATTGAGTAGTTTTAAAGTAATTAATAGAAGTTGTACAATTTCCTCACGATCTATACATTTCACAACAAAAGCCCAAATAAAGCTTTAAAAACAAAATACTAACTCAAATTCGTGCCCATTGAAATTCAAATCGGGATGCAAGATTTGCATCGGGCGGCTTCGATTATTGATTTTGCCGTCTTGAGGGCACTGCATTGCTTGTTTAAACTTTTTATTTCACTCTTCACTCGCGTTTTTTGTTTCAACCACTCGCCCCAGGGTAGGCTCCCCTACGCACTCCCTCTTGCATAAAAAAGCTTCTAATCGATAATTTCTGTGGGGGTGCATTAAGCATAACGGTGCCGCGTACCAAATGTTTTCTCCTTTCAGATTTCCACCCTCAAGGCTATTTATGTTTTGGCCATCTTTGGAATTGGTAACGTACCTTTAATCTTGGTATTTATGCCCTTATACTTTTTACTTATCCATTTTCCCCTATTTTCGATCTTTTATTCACATTTTAAAAGCCCAGTACACCTTCCAATGTTTTGAATTTACTTTTTCGTGAGTACCATTTTACCAAAGCTTACAATCCAGTAGTCATGTAATGTAACTGTGAGCACATAGATTACTACGTAGTTTTTACATTTATATCAGTAAAGCTAATATGAAACAAGCTATCCTTCAGATTTTAACTGAGAAAGCAATAGCTTATATTGAAACGGGACATAACCAGTGCGATCTAATCAGTTAAGTCGCATGCCATCAAATGTAGCTAACTGCCAGTATCTGATGGGCCTAGAGTTGCGACGCTCTACTGAATTTAGTCGGATAAAGTGACGTCACAAATATCGAAAACAGGTACAACATAATCATTGTGTTGTTGTTCTTCTAAAAGTATTATGGATTAATTAAATATTCATGGACATTTCACACTTCACACTCTAGTCCCAAACTAAGCAGAGCTTGTAGGTACTATGGGAACTAGATTGCTGATAGAATACTTATATATATATATATATTTTTGTAAATACATACATAGAATACATAGTAACACCCAGACACAGAACAAATTTTCATGTTCATCACACAAACATTTGCTCTGGGTGGGAATCGAACCCACGACCCACACATGAAACGCAGAGCTACTACCAACTGAGCTGTGACGCCTGGCAAAAACACAATTAAAAAGTGATGTCATGTTTGTGTCAAGTCATATTTGAAAATTATGTTTGAAATACAAAACGAATCATGTTTAACAAGTTCTTCAGAAACTGTACATATTTACAATTTCAAGTGCTATCACTAGGGTCTACTTAAGACCTATCCACGTCCTGTATTTTGAATGAATTTTAATTCAAAGTGTTATTCAATTCGGTTTGATTTATCACATGACTTGGAACCCAACACCTAAACATCTAACTTGCACATATATTTGAAGAATGTTTTATTAAATAGACCGTCTTTTCGCACAACTTTTGGTATCGCACCACGTAACCCTAAGCTTGCTAACTGCCAATATCTGATGCAACGGACACACTGTCTCATTGTATTTGTCCTTTATGTTTTTTAGTGTGGAGGGACGCGGGATAATGTTTTTATGGCCGTGAGGGTCGCCTTAATCAGGGTACGCTGTGATTAAACTGGCTCAATGTTTTTGCCGCGTTCTAACACCTACCTTGAGGGCAATTTTACTCTGTTTGGCTCAATAGTTTTCAAAAGAACGCTCAAAAAGTGTTCTGACTTTTTTTTCAGTTTAATATCTTTATTGGTTTGTCATTGAACTTTACATTTGGTTTGGCATATAGCAGGCCTAGGGAAGTAGGTAGGTAGGTCTTGCGGCTCCTCGTCGCGGGCGATAAAATCCTAATCCAACACTACTACGTACTATTTCAAACCTGTTAGAGCACTAACAATCATTGATAGATAAATATATATGGATGAAATTTCCATGTCAATTAATTTCAAAGAACGAGCGCGTGAGGGTTTGTAAGTTTGTTTTATGAGAACTAGCTAAGGTAACCTACATTTTTTTAAGCATAGGTATCTATATCAACTACAGTCTTTTATAATCAGGTTTCAGTGGTTTGAAAAGAGTGGTAATCGTATAGCTAGATTTAAATTTAGCTGAGGATAAACATAAAAACAATTTGCCAAAAATACATCGTTCAGTGAGTGTTCGCAATCGTACACACACGGACCTTAATGGCGAAAAGAGAGAAGGGAAGACAATGGCATCTCCAATAACCTCGTGCCATCTATCACCTACTCCGGCAGTTAGCTCTCTACATATAATTTAAAGCCATTAAAGACATCTGCAGACCCTAGCAATGAGCGTCGCTTACTTGGGATGCGTAGCGTCCCTCCGGTGCCCTTTTTTGTGTTTCTACGTGCCGGGGTGACTTTTTCGAGATAGGGGTGAACTTGTGGGGTGTTCATGTTTTCTGCGTCTTGTTTTATGAAAAACTCTCAGTAGAAACGTCGTTTGAGAGTCATTATCGTGCTGAATGTAGGCTGGAATTAGCATTTTATGCTTTAAGTCGGTATATGTGATATACAATGGTTTGCGTATCTACTAGTTTAATGTTGTTCTAATACGTGAGTGCATTAGCCAATTTTTAAGTACATGAACTGGTTGAGTATTGATCTCTTTTGAGGGCTACGTCATAAGTTGCAATGCACATCAAACGACAACACAAGCATGAAAAAGTGTCAAAATTTTGTCGTTTTACATCCTCCTTTGTAAATTATCCAAATGACAATATAAAATGATTGTTGTTAAAAATAATTAAAGTAGAAAAAAATATTGATTTTAATTAGATATTAATCAATTAAAAAGTTTATTTGATTTTAATTATAAATCAATTATCGGTATCAAACATTTTTATCATATTAATTTCTAAACATGCACATTAATTGAATAATGCGCTTGACTAATTCAATTTTAATTAACCTATTTTCTTTCGCTTTACTTTTCAGTTAATTAATTTACTAAGTAAAGATAAGTACCATCTATAAAATCAAACTATATTTCATTAGATTTTTGAATTGAGACAAAATTGAACAATACTCAAATGTATTACAAAAAATGTTAAAATTCTAGTTCGGGCTTACTTAAATTGAACACTACTCTATTCAAAATTGATTTACGTCATTATTGATTTCATTTTTTTTTCAAAGCAAATACTGATCACTCAATCTGCAAACTGTACTTATTATAATAACATTTTTTTTAAATCTAATACGATAGTTTCTAGTCCTATCTAAATGTTTCCTAGCATTTGTATGTAATACTAAACAGCTTACAACCGGCAGAGCACGACATCGCGTTTCATGATAGGAAAAAATCATAGAGAAATTGGAAAATAATGTCAATTACTGTACAAACGCAGCAACAACGACTCAGCTAACGAGTGTCATTACGCACTGCCGTAGAATACTCAACAGTTATTACTTACACATTCTTCACTGACAATTTTACCTACTGTACGTGCAACTGTCAGCTTACAGTTGTTACAAGCAAAATATAAAAGAATGTTCGACTAACTTCGCGTGTTTGTGTAGATACCTAGAAGGTTCTAGACTATTAAAGAATCTGCTATGTGTTATCTGGCTGTTAATGGTGTTGTCTTTGTATCTACTTATTAAAAGATGAGAGAGAGTTAGTTATATTAGGTACATGTAAAGCTATGCGAACATAAAATACTAAAAAAAAACAATAAAAGATGAAAGATTTTATACATAAAGACTTTTTTTTAGGTGGTCGCGTATTTTACTTCAGTTTTAAGATATTTAATTACTCATTTGAAAACGTAAACGTAATAGTTTTAGAGAATCTAAGCTTATCAATGAATTTTTAAAAAATCATACTAAATTTACGGACAAATCGCGTCATATTCCAAATTTTGTTCATATTCTGAGTCTTATTCCACGGCAATAAAGCTCATTTTCCGTTGAAATCTACGTATAAGTGGTACAGCGGATGTCATTGTGATTGCGTAAACAGGCGATTTCGTCGCGAAGTGAGGCGGGGCGGTCCCGCTAAGTTTTCCGCTTCGCTCGTCGCGTATTCCCTTGTTAATGTAATCATGCCTTGTCCTGATTGACAATTTTATTAGGATTTTTTCTCTGTAAAGTCATCATCATCATCTTCCTACCCTTGTCCCACATTATGTGGGGTCGGTACAACACGTCCTCTTCTTCCACTCTCCTCTATCAGACGTCATCTCATTGCTCACACCTTTCTTTTTCTCTGTAAAGTATGTATTCAAATAGAATAAGTACGTCAATTCGTAGCTGTGTAGTTAGTAGCTTGTAGTTGCTCTCTGAGCGTTTGTTGTGAGGTTAAACAGATAGGTCACCTATAGTTCTTATCTAATATTTGCTATATTTTATTTGATTTGGAAAAGAGAAAAAATTAAACAAGTTTTAAATGTAACAAAATAAAATTAAATTCTTGTTCGGGCTTACTCATATTGAACATTACTTTACACTATGATAAAATGACAAAAACAAATGCAATATAATATGCATGTTTCGGCTACATTAGCGGGCGAATATTCGTATCGTGTTGGCGCGACAAAAACATCGTGTTCGGATAAAGGCGATATACTAAGCGATGACACTATGTACCCGGCCACATACATCGCGTTAACACGAATATTCGCCGTAGCCCGCTAGTGTGGCCCCAGCATCAAATGGCGACTTCATCCGATTAACAAAGTGATAGTCATCGGGATAGGAGTATAAAAATATAATATCAATGGATGAAAATGGCGCTAAATTGTTCTTACTGGGTATATATAAGTATAGGTATATTAAACAGTAGATTCAGAAGCCAATATAACAATGATTTTAAGGGCAACAACACAATAAAATAAGTCCATATAATTCTATCTACCTACACTTCATTATCCAAATAGGTACATATAAAAACAAAAAGTAACAAAACAGGAAGCGAAATAGTTAACACGATTGACCATCAATGGTTATAAAGGTGCGTGCACACAACCGGCGATCGAGCGTAACATCCGCATTATTGTGACATAAAACAAATGATAACGGTGGTCGGTTCAATGAACTATCACCATTAAATTGTATAGATCTTATCAGTTACGTTAGAAAAATATGTTACAAAAAATTTTTGATTAGCTGATCTGTGGATAGGTCGTTAGCACATAATAATATGAGTATTATAAAAGTAATAATATTTTTTTAGTTCAATCGGTAAGATTATTATTGTTTTCTAAATAAAGTTTGGGTTATTATTTCTCATATAAAAAATGTTGGGAAAAGTTTTTTTTTTTTACAAAAATTGTAGTGAACAAAGTAACAGTAATTCAAAATCTATTCACTTACCTATGATATACTTACAGAAAAACTGTTCATTTATATCTATTTTGCTGGATTCAAACTCACCTTCTGTAACAAAAGAAAGTATTATATTACAAATATCACAAAATCTATACATTTTTCCTAAAATACGTAAAAAATACATTGTATTCTATCAGATAAAAATAATAGAATGAATTTTAAAATATCCGCCAAACATAAGGGTGATTCTCAAATTCTTGAGACAAGTAAAAAACGGTCTTTAGTCGCTCATTTTATTCCTTTGAAAATTCCATTGAAGGGATATTTATAAAATATGTGTGACAATTATCGGTACATGACGTTAATAGTCTGCTTATAATGTAAGATTGCAAAAAGTTCCCCTCCTTGAGGAAGATTTATTCGCAAATTACTTATTTTTTACTTCCTAAGCTGCCTTGCAACGTTTACTCACGCGAATTTAGCATCTATTTTCAAGTAGATACAGACTATTGTCGTTTGAAGTTTTGACATCGAAATACAGACACTGAGCGGGCGACTGTATCGGTACATCAGGCTTGGTATACAAAAATGTATTTAAAACGTCACTGAAAATGATTTATTTGATACGGCGTGTCGTAAATTTGTCCATTTGGGTTTAGACTAAAAAAAGCAATAAATATTAGTTTACGTACTTGAAATTTAGTAAGCAAGAAATATAACGACTGAAAAATGTATCATAATAAGTGATACATAAATTAACTATCTTTCTAGATGTATATTATGTTTTTTTATGTATACATACTATGTATATTTCTAAACACAGAGTTTGTTACGATTCCTATTAAACTACTTTCTTTAAATGTGCGTTTATAAAACTCTAAAATTATAATATTTTTTATATATTAAGTAGTGAGTGAAAATTTATGAGAATACTAAATCAAAAATCGTGAGACATTCAATTAAAATTTAAATCACACCCAAACATCTCACAAAGCCAAATCGATCAAAAGATGTACAAAAAATAATAGACATGGGAATATTCATGTCCGCTCCAGTACAGATAATTTATGCAAGACGATACTCTTAAAAAAGAAAAAAAACACAACAAAGACACGTCAAAAATTGCGATCCAGTGTCACCCAACACTTCGAGGGGAGAAATAAAAAAAAAATCTGTCAACCCCAACCTGACATGTCATTGTGTTTCTTATTCTGTCACATTTTTTTTTCTTAAATTAAAGGTAAGGAACAAAAACTTTCTAATTGTAGCAGTTTTTTGCACTGAGATTATAAGGTCGATTATTTTTTCATTGTTAAAATAGTTCAAACGAAAACCGTTAAAGATGTACTAGCTTATTCTCAGCTTATAGACAAACTTGTTTTTTTTTATCGTTATGACAAATTTATGACAAATCTATGAATTACTTAGTAAAATCAAATAAAAATTAAAAAACAACTCAAACTTCATAGCTACTAAAAGTAAAACATACTTAACTAAAACATAACTAAAAGAACAGTATCATAGTATTCTATGTTGAATTAATTGTTGATACAAAACACTGAGAATACTTTTATTATAGTAGTCTATAGTAACTGAGTTTGGTTGATAAGTAACATAGTATAAAAAAATAAGTAAGTAAGCATAAAATTACAAACACGTAATAATATTTTCATTTATTATTTTATTTACGTGTTATCTAGTAATAAAAAAATATCCTGATTTCCTAGAGTTTAGCATCATACTACACAAAGCACACCTGTGAAACAGGAGGTGAAAATAATCGAAGTATGTTATTAAACCAATCCGATCGATAAGAAAGGGCTCTTAAAAAACTTATAATAATCGCACAAAAGAGATCCGGTTTTCGAAATTCTATTATTTATAGTTTCCGATCAGTCTGTATACGCCTTAATTATCGACTTTGTATACGTAGGCTAAGAGAGTAACTATTTCACTCAGCGATCTAAAACGACTTTGTGAAAGACTGTTCATACCTAGTAGGTTGAACAGGAAAATTAATTCGCCTTTTGGGTTAAAATTACAAATTTTACTAAATAATAAACATTGTAATAAACATTGTAAACTGTTTCATTCTAATACTTAAGTATTCATTAAAGATTCTCATATAAATAGTTGGTATGAACTTTTTTCATTTGCATAAGGTGTGAAAAACATGGAGAATCAGTGTCCTTGTTCATACTGGTTGAACAGTAGCATCGGTCTACCCTATAGTTAGCTACTTTTTACTCTGAGAATATACCCTTATTTTCTTCAAAAACTTTCACGGGCGATGATGGGACTTTCTAGGCCTGATTATTTTAACCAATCTGTTTTTGTGGCTGCCTTATTATTTGACACCCTTTAGTTTTTTTTAACAATAGAAGAAAGTAGTAGCAAATAATTGGTATGTAGAGGTGTGATTATTTTTTAACGTTAAAAAATATCTGAAATTCTTGAGTATTTTAAGTCATTGCATAGCTTCTATCGCGGGCCTTGAGCGTGGAGACCGAATTCAGAAATTCCGTAACAAAAATAACCTAACACTGCACGCATGCGTAATCCAGCAAAAAATATGCATTAGCTTTACCGCGGCAGTCCCCGACTGCCACACATATTTTTTTCTTACTGCATGCTAGTTGTCATTTGACCATTCTTAAAGTGCTCTCGCGCAAAACAAAATTACCGTATTCAGTGTAGAATAAAATATTTTTTTATCACAAAAAAGGTAGATCGGAAGTAAAAAATACTTCTGCCCCAGTAAACAAGGAAATAAAATCACTTCAAATATAACACACGTCAAATATTGACTGAGGCTTACCATAAGGGTCTAAGGGACGTAACGGATGAAACTAGGTGTCTACCTGGATCGGTTTAATAAGCCAAAAATTGTTTTGAAATGTGCTCGATGAGCGTGAACATTGCTGAGATTAAAGCTGAATCGTCAACGTATTTCTTTAGTGAATTTGTGGTTTTCAAACTTTTATATTCGACCCTGAAAGACTTTATTCAATAATACGACCAATTCGTTGACCTTTTATGAAATAGGTTTGACGAGGTTCCGCTAAGTTTAAAAATAATTTAATGGTAATTTTCAATTGAAACACTTTTTTTCTTTTTCAAACCTTTGCGATTGTATGTCACTTATCGAGACTCAGCAAGTGATATAAAAAGTTTTTCTATGAACAACATATTAAAATACATTACCGATTTGAGAAAATATACATTAAAAAATCATGTTTGTTTAATTTATTTTTCTTTATATTTTGTGTAAATTGTTAAAATGTTGAGAAACACTAGAGAACTGTTACTATTGATTGTTGCCACAATGAGCTGCAAACTTTGCGTAGAGGGCAAGGAGCATTGTTAAGTGATATATTTTTCAACCCTTTGCTCGAATAAATCGAACAAAATGTTTTTAATCCCTACAAACTTTTACAACAAGAGAAACTTAAATAAATGCGGTGTTTGAAAAATTACAATTTGGTTGACTTCTTGGCAAATATCTTCAATGTTATTTATACATACTGATGTATTTGTTTTGTGTTTATTTCTTGTGATAAATCGTTGGTTAAATTTCATTGAATCGATAACTGAGTCTATTATTTAACTTAATTGAAAATGTTTACCTTTGACCAATATTTGACACTTACGTCAATACTTGACCAAAACGTGACATACAGTGCCTTAATCGATGCCCATGCTACTCGGTAAGATGAACCTTTCTAATAATGCAAGTATTTTTAAAATCTGTCGAGTAATAGTAGATATACTAAAACACAGTTATTTATAGCTTTTTATAGCAAAGACATAGGTTGGGCTTGGTCAATGAGCTCACAGGTCCATTTAGAGTTTGTTAGATCATTAAGCTCATTATGGTTTGATTGATTTTATGCTTCAACTATCACACATCTAACTGTCATTTTTGTGATGACTAACCAAACAACTATTCATTAATTTACCGTTAAAAATTTTACACAATAGAAAATACAAATCTTTGATACTATAAAAAAATACTTCAACATGATCACTTAACATCAGGTGTGATTGCGGTCAAGCGTTTGACTATAGTGTATAAAAAAACTATTTTAATGCGACAAAGTGATCCCATTCTGAATACCTCGTAAAATAAACAAAATCTCTCTTATTTTTTTTTGGATAACTTCTTCATTTTACATTTAGTTTATTATTAAAAATCAAATTAGTAACAAAATTATCTTCAAAAATTTACACATATTCATAATTTGAGGAAAAATTTACGTAGTTTAACAGTATCACGGTAACACTTATCATTCACCTCAACGTATCAAGATCTCAAAATGTTATGACAGTAAATCCGTGAACCCAGCACCGTAAAATAACCATATCTGACGTATTATAGCCTATAAAAAGTTACCTACTGCCAGGGCGATGGGTAAAGGGTGTCTAAACGCATATTAAAATCGCAAACGATACAAACTATTTGAGCGGAAGCCGTAAAGATGTAGAGCTTAGAAGGTACAGACATGACTTTAATATAAAAATTGCTATAAAATGAAATTTTATTGAAATATGATGTTGCGATAAAAAATTGGCTAATCAGGACACAGGATTGTTTGTGATTTATGAATTCAGAGACCTACTGCATTATATTCTGAGGTATATGAAAATTAATCAACTAAGACCGTACCTACGTAAATCACAGAGTTATCAAAACACTTTCAAAAACATTTGGGCAAACGCTTGACCGCAATCTCATCGAACTAACCGAGTGACCTAGAACGCGAATATAGAAAAATTTTTTAGGTTACTTATTTTTCTTAATACAGCCAAAACAAGTAACCTATCTATAATATATTAAATATCCTATGTTATTTCACATAAATAGTAAATAAATCTAAGAGTTAAGTACAAATATACAAGGATAAATAGCAATCCGGGCGTTTTTTATAAAACGCTAATAAGTACAACTTAAACAACAAAACAAATGCCTGTCGATATCATCCAACACGTTATTTAAGAAACATGCACTTCTAGTCATTCTTATGCATAATACTCATAAGTCCTAACAAACAAAGTATCTACATCATAACTCTTTGTAAATACGTTATACCAGGTAGCTAGCTTAAGCATGTGAAAATTGTGTGTTCGACACATAAAAAGCCATAAATAAGACATTAGCAGTTCATACACCATACTTTAATTGTACCATTGTGTTCATAGTTTTTGTGCTCAGATATTTATGAGTTTATAAAGCTTTCTTAAACGGCCTACAAGTATCATTGCTTATTTATTAGACTGAACAAAGTTTTATTATAGACCAAAAAAAAATGATCCAATTTATTGTAAACTTTTGGATAATGCATTTTTCAATGCAATGTACGAATATACAATAAATAACCTACGAACTAACCTACTAACCTACGAATATAAAATAAATAATGCCGGACAATCCACACCACATCTAGCCCCAAGCTAAGCAGAGCTTGTGTTATGGGTACTAGAAGACTGACATAGGTACTTAATACAATACATTACATAGATAGATATATACACAACTAGGTAGAGATAGATAGATAGATAGAAAACGCTTTATTGTACACACAAGGAAATAACAGAAAATACAAAAAAAAAACTATTTATTAGCACTTTTTTTATACCTTTTTTGCATGCGAGTGTAAACACGAAAGCGCGTGCATTCTTAGAATGATTTATCTCTATTTACTTATTATTATTCAAAAGAAATTAATTACATGAAAACGAAACGGTAAAGGAACGGTTAAAAGTAAAAAAAACTTAACTTCCTATTAAGTAGCTTCACACTTAACGAACGCACAATCTAATCAAACTTCCTAATACATCAAATTATGTCAAAAATGACATCGATCGATTAACAAGCACTTCAGATAACGCGACGATTATAAAAAAACATGTGTTTAGTTTTATCTACGTTATATCAGTAGAAAATATCTTTTCTAAGGGCCGAAGTGTCAAAACGGCGAAGTGGTCGCCAGATCGAGAAGATAAGTACACCCCACCTGTGACTGACCATGCGAGCCTTCAAGTGCTTGATGTATACGGTTGTGACTGACCAAGTGCTTGACGTCCTATATAGTGTGTTACGAACAATATAACGGTAGGATATAAAAATATACTTTACCTAATGTGTTTGAATTCTAGTTTAAATGAATGAATATTACTATCTTTACTTTAAAAAAATTTCAAAAATTAAAGAGAAAAAATAAATAATATTTCTAAATTAATATTTAAGAACATTTTCACGCCGTCTAGTACAAACTAGGCGAAACTTATGAAATTTCTTTATAGGACCTTTTTAACAGAGCCTAAAAATCGAAACTACTAATCTGTAAATCATACACAGTTTTACAATAAAGTATTCGTATTCACATAATGAATGACTTCAAGACACCAATCGGAAGTAATCAAGACTGAGTGACACTTGATACTATCGATTGGGACCTGATTGCAAACAAATCAATGAGTTGTTTTGTCTTTGCCTACTCAGTGCGGTTGTAAGCCTAGTAATATGACGTCATAAACTTGTCAAATATATATAAAACTATCCGGAAATCCAAATCACGATTGATCCGAGTTTGACACATAGTAATTGTTTGATTTTTTCGTTGATCATCTTTCGAGAAACCGGCCCTATGTGTTAAATAAACAATGTCAAAAAAAATCCGGGCTAAAATAGAGGACTTTGATTTTCAACTTTCTGCTATACGCACTTGAACTATAAAAGGTGTTTTTTTAAATATTTGTATAATTAATCTCTCCTATCAACGCCTGTTGATATCCTATTTAGATTCACTACAGGAACAATTAACAACAACTAGGTTATAGGATCTATGTAGTGATTTTAGCTCTATTAAAGATCTATTACAAAACGGAGGCTTATAAAGGATTCTCTACTAATATTTAATACGTACATTTCTTTTTGTAGTTGAAAAGTAATGTTGATCGGGTACATTTACCTACATCATCTGTTTGGAAGGTTCCAACAGATGTTTAATGGGCAATAATTAACAATCAAACGGACACCACCATCGATCGAGGTAATGAATGGCGCGGGTCCGGCGACGGACTGTCCGACGTGTCCGGCCGGACGCGACCCATGTCCGTCATCGGACAATTAAATTCCAAATCATTTTATAGATAGATTCAAAAACTCATATTGACATTTTTGTACTTGGGAAAACGAGTATTGATTTTGCAAGCAATATTTTTAAGAAAAACATAGCTAAACATAGCCAAATCATCGCGAAAAGATCATAGTAAGCTTATAAATAAATTAAAACTATCAAACTACACTGACGCCTATACGCGATCCTGGCCTGATAAAACTTATCTAAGATATTTTTGTTATAAAGGGACAGTGTCTATGACATAAGATAAACTAAAGATTCTCACAACATAGCTAACATGGCGGATTGTAAAAGTATGAGACTATCGCAGGACCGAGGAGAGTAGTACAAAAATGAGAGGCCTATGCTCAGCACTAAGCGAAATCTGCGGATGATGATGATATAAAATGAAAATTTTACCTTTGCTTGCTTTGTTAATAACGTTCAACATTATCATACTTGACATTCACTGTGTCTGTTCTATACATACCTATCTACTATTTTATTAAGTATACCTACATTTATTTAACACCAAACATTTTCAATTTTTCAAGAAACGACGTAGTTTTCCGTAGCGTGGCTGATTGCATTAAGCAATTACAGAGTATTTAATTACGAGACTAATTACAGAAGACTTTGCAGTGCAGCATTACTAAGGTTTCACATTTACACTTGCAACTGCAGTTTTGTAACGTGTTTATGTTCTTGTACGGATTATATTGAGTATGTAAGAGTTGGTATTACAGAATTACTTACAAAAATTACTAGGTTTTACTAAGTGGGTACACGTTTAGACCCGTATATCGGGGAATAGGTGAGAATGGCCCGTAATGTTGTATAAGTCATCTAGACGAGATGTAAACACACACAAACATAAAAAAACTAAAGTAAAAATTATTATGTAGGTACCTACTTATAATCATTTCCAAAATAGAGATTTAATTATATTTATAAATTATAATAAATATATTAAATATAACTAGTTTAAATAGAGACTATTTAAACTATTTATTTAGTAAGTAATAAGTAACGAAAAAAAATCATCTATTATATTTAAATCTTTCGCGACAATAATTTAATAAACCTACTAATTACAGCAGAAACGAAGAATACCAACATCGCTATAAATTTCCGTGGTTTTTTTTTTTTTAAGTATTACTGGTTTATAAAACTAAGCTCCTGTCACTTTTGTAACATTGTTAAAAAGAGTACGACACAGAAATACCAATTTAAAAGTTTAAATAATCTTAATCTAAAGTACGTTAACCCTAAATTAGCATTCAACGTTGTAGTCAGCTTGCATTTAGCACGAAATTTCGTAGTATTTAATTAACCCCATGAAAAATTACTGCGAATTCAAACAAACTTTTCAACGCTATTGCCTAAAATGTTGACAACTGCACGATATTTTCACCTAAATTTGTAACTGCACGATTTTGCCAAAATTATTACGACTTGGACTATTTAGCAGGGTCGTCTAAGTCAAATAAAAGTGATAAAAATACTTATTTAGTATCTAGTTTTTGAACATAGAGTGTTTTTTATTACGTGACCAAATAGTTTGAAATAGCTTGATAGACGGAGCTTAAGTCAAGGCTTCTAGCTCAAGAATAGGTTCAAGTCTTGTGAAATCAAGAACAGACTTTAAACATGATTTTTATCTAAATTCATAGAATACAAGATAGATTAAATAGGCTCATAAATAATTACATAAATATATATTCACGGACAATTCACACATCACACGCTAGTCCCAAGCTTAGCAAGGCTTGTACTATGGGAACCAGATTGCTGATAGAATACAGAATATACATGGATGGCTGATATAAACTAACACTACAAAATGGCAAAATAATATAATAATGTTTTCGTCATTAGTACGTTGCCAGCAGGGCAACAATCATTTATACACAATTTTTTTTTTAATTGTTAGTACATTCTAAAACATTGAAAATGTATAAGTATACTGTTGCTTTGTACTTAAAGGAGTAAAAATAATACTGGTATAAACCTTAAAGTAATTTTAAACTTACTTGAGATTATTTTAAAGCAGATAAAAATGCAATATTTTTTACCCCTGCATATTCTAATTACCACCCACCAACCATTTAATCCTGGTCTTTTACTCATTGTATTCTTTATGCAGGCAGAGCTCAGGATAAAATGGTCGTCAAGTCGAAAGCTCATCTTGAAATGACATAACTCGACACTCCCGGAGTGCAAAGTGACTGATTCTGATTAAAATTGTGATTAGTTTCATTCGATTAGCATATTAAATGCATATTTTAATACATTCATTGTCATTGGTGTTAAAGGCAACTACAATACAAACTTACAGAATCTCATTAAAATGTAATTGTACAGCAAGTTTTTGAAATACTTTTACTACATTTTTTTTTCTATAATGGTAAAATGCTGTTGTTTTTTAATAATATTACGTACGATTTATTTCAATAACATAAATATAAAAATTTCTTCTGTGACGGCACAAGCACTTGAATACTCACGTGATCATTGTCATTTAACTATATCAAATAATACTAAATAATATGCAAATTACCTAAAAGGCGTTACTTGCGTTTATCAAAATATGCAAAGATACGAGTAAGTACACCTAATTTTATGCACCTCTATTTACGCTGGCACAAGCTTCTACATTCTGATATAAAGTATCTATCTTTGCATAACAGACTAATCTTAATAGGGTATCTTAGCTAGTCATATGCAAAATTATGCACCTTCTGGTAAAGTGATAATATTGAGCACAAGCCTCTCTTTGACAATAGATGGACAGGTGACAACTTTAAACACGTGGACATGCAAATTTGTATCTACGAAGGGTCTAGGACTATTTCTTACATTATAATCATATGCAAAGCGTGGCAAGATGAACTGGTTTTAGCACGAGCTATATTATATTTATAGTTTTTTTATTCAACGTCTGCTGATATTCAAAAGTATGCATAATGAGCTTATTGTGTGTCCGCAATATATTTTTTTAGTTATTTTAATATTTTTTAAACAATAGCAAACAATTTTTATCTAGTTAGAAACTAGCCGTATCTCATCATTGTACAAGTAAGAACAAAAGCTATTCAGAAATATGCTTCGCGGCGTCTGCAGGAAACAGTGACGTGTGTGCAGTGTTTTCACAACGAGAACCACAACAATTAGGTTTTCACTCCTCACTCTGAAGAGGGTACTTTTGTACCAGACACATGCCGCACAATGAATTCTTTGTCTACACGATTGAAAACTTTCATAGTAACGGACGACGATTTCACCATGCAAATGAACCGCTACAATGCAAAAACCACTATTTAAAATCGCAAATTTCCATTGTAGACGCAAATTATGAGAACCGTAACGGATCGATCGAGTGATTCTAAACAGTGAGATTTAAATATTTTTTCAATCAATAACCGATATGCAAATGTGAATGAAAAATGCAAGTTACAATGCAGCGACCGTTATCGCAACAATTTAAAATTTCGTCAAAGGTGCAACAAGAAATAATAATGATTGAACACTATTGTTGCGAATGATACCGAACGGAGCCCTTCTAATAACTAGAGGTCGGGAGAATCCGAAAATTAACCAATGATAGGTCTAAATTTAATTTTACGATCCGATACCTGCAGTGATCTGACAAAGGTTCTAATCAAATTATGCAGCCGATTGTCGTCTACATGCATAAATTTAAGGCACGGTATTGTAGATACATCGAAGGGTAGTAAGAGGATGCTCACAATAGTCAAGATGCATCCGATGGCTATTGAACTAACTATCGTGTGGGAAGAAGGGTTAAGGATGATACTTATCAAATGATTGTTACGAATTACTGCATCTGGAGATTACCTTTGGTTTATTTTTTGTAATTGAATATCTTGATATAGATATTGGATCGACACTGTCCGAGGTCTTAAGCTTTGTAGGAGTCCTCAAAAAATACAGAAACACGTCTTAACATATTAAACTAAGAAAAACATTGGAGGCAAGTTACAAATCACCTCCTTATTTTGATATTGAATCTGATCAGTTCTTTTCGTCAAACGCCATTTTGACCTTGGAACCCAATATTCCCTTGTTAGTACAAGTAACACTACCATCAAAGCAAACCTTGTCAATCAAAGGTTTGCTGTAAATCTCACCCTTAGTGGAAACAACGGGAATATCGCATTACAAAAAAAAGTTCGTTATCAAAATAAACCGTTACTATTACCAAAGGGTATGACAACGCGCAAGAGGGCGATCCAATTTTAGTGAAATTCTTATAGCTGTAATGATATGGAGCACGGGCGTTGCATACTTTAGCGAGAGAAAAGAAATTTCGGAGACGTTGCGAACATTGATATGTAGATGAGATGGCACAGGTAGGAAAGGGTGTTATTGAAATTAGAGATACATATGAAATTCGAGAATGGCGAGGTATTGCCGATCGATGCAAGGGTACGTATTCCAGACAGGTGTGACGTAAGTGCAACTGTCGAATATCTTGGGAAAGTAACGTCTTTCCAATTCAATTGGACTGATGAAATTTTTGGTTTGATTTGGGTATTTTCAGTAGTAGTATTAAATACAAATCTGTAGTTATTTCAGTTTCAAATTTATAATAAGCTTAAAATTTAGTTTTGAATTTTTAAAAAAATATTTCATAATATTACCTACATATGTAGGTAATATTATGTTTAGTAGATGAGATTTTATTAAAATCAATAAAAAAATCACCGTTAAATGGAGTAGATACCATTTAAAAGCCCCTTTAATAATTGTACACTTACATCAAAAAATCAAATCTATCACAAAAGTCAAATCAACACAAGAAAAGACGAAATGATAACAAACCATTAGACGCTTTGCATATGAAGAGTCCACGCGTGAATTACCATACTCCCCGAATGTCTCTATGCTTACCTCCCTTGCCAAGGCACGAGACACAAATATAGCTCGTAGGTAGACAGTGTAGACACTGAGGTGGAATTTGCATAAAGTCCGGCACGAGCTAATATTTTTGCAAAAGAAGATAACACTTCGAAACGTGCTTTATGCAGGTGTCCAAAGGGGAGTTATTGATTTGACTTTTTTACTTATGCTAATGATGCTAACCCGAAATACAAGATGCAAAGCAGGTCTCGTGCCGTGATAGGAACTAGTAATTTGCCGTTTCACAATAGCCTGATATGTCAACACATACCATGGGGACATGCAATTAAAATATATTTTACGACTGTTGCACTGGATCTAAAGCAGTTCCATATTTATGGGTAACAGCATGAAAATAAAGCCGTAAGCTATTTGTCAGTGTACCGTATCAGGCTAGGCTGAGTCGATAATAAAAATTTCCTGCAGTTTTTCTCCTTTTTCGGCGGTATTAGGCACGCGAAGGCTCAACTGCCGACGAAAACCTTATGTTGCCTGTATTGGAGTTCCGTTAACAAATGGTAGTTGAAAAACCCTTGCAATTTAGACTCTTATTCAATACTCAATTTAGAATCTGTAATTTTTTTTAAACCGGAGCTAAAATTCATATGAATATTTATTATTATTATTTTTTTTAAGGAAAACAGCTTGACACGTCGTACGTAAGATATAATTGTTATATGAAAGTTGTTACATTAAGTTTCCTAGAATTGTTTGTACCTAATGTTGTTCTGGAAACAACGAAACCCGCGGATAATAATTGTGACTCGCTCTTGACGATTTTTTATTATTTACCTGTGACAGAGCAAAGCACAATTTGCAAAAAACTATATTAATTGCCGAAAGTTCTATTGCGGATAACATAATTCAGTATTTAAGTTGGTGCAATCATATTTGCAGTAACTTTTGTTGATGTTTGGTTTTATTTGAAATTATTTTTTATCAAAAGTTTAAATAAGACACGTCTCAAATATTTTGTAAAACAAAGTATAATTGATCTTTTTGAAAATGTTTGCATACATTTTATGCATACAAACATTTTCTGGATGGAATTTAAAGAAGATGACCTAATTCATAGATAATGTACAAAACCATAAACTGATTTAAAGCTGGGACAAACTGGACTTTGTTTTATTGGCACTCTGACAAATCTCATTTACATTTTGACTTCATTTTATTAAGAGAATTAACCACAAGTCTTTGCAGGTTTTCTCAGAAACACAGGTGCAATAAAGAGTTCTCGCTTTTAATTAGGCGGAGCAATAATATGTATCAAAAATTAATTCTAAAAACTTTCTGTTTTAGCAAAGTCCAGGTGTCGGTTCCCGAGCTTAGAAGTGTCTTGTAAGAAACCAGTTAACAACTAACTAGTCGCAAATGGTATGGGCGGAATATTCCAATGTTTATAGCATATCCAACTAGGCCGTCGACTACTCAAGCTAGAATTAATCAAATCAACCAACCCCTACCAACCACTTTCCGATATAATTAAGGCGTGCATGTATGCGTGCTGGACAATACGTGCCGACCGTCTCTGTGTGCGATAATGAACGATTATAAGAGACCTAGTTTACTTAACTACAGCTCTATCTTGTTCTCCAATCAATCAATTCCAAGCTCTATACGTGAAAGGATAAGGTTGAGGGTAGGCGTTTGGTGTTGGTTAATAATGCGTTATGCGTCGATAGTGTGAGTGTGAGTTGTTTTTCTTAGTGTGTGTTGATGAGTCACATTTTTTTTTGTTTCGTGGGTAAGGCGCTGGGGTGCCGCGTGGGGTGGCGTCGTACCCCTTGCTTGCAACCCCATCTTATTAATCAGTGAAGTACAAGCCGTCTCTTCACATGTCTGTTTGGTAAGCCGAAGCGTTACTCCTTATTAGAAATTCAACGTGATGCTTAATTGGTCATGACATGACATTGCGTATAAGTTAGCCTTTCTTAGATGTTAACGGTCTATCTTATAAAAAGTTAGCGCATACTTGAAGTACTGTTTACCATACGTAATGATGACATAAAGTCAACGCTAACTTTTTAAAATAGGTGTATGTATTTTTTTTTCACTTCAAATTAGAACACTTTGTTGCAATATTACTCTGGTTTCAATAACCAATAAGTTTCATTGTTTTCATTTATACCTACTGACATCGGTATTGTGATGTTTTTAATTAATATTATAATCGAGAAAGTTGTCGTGTTGATGAATTATCTTAATCACTGGTTTAGTAGGTAAGTACTTGTAATATGAAAAAAATACTGTACAAGAAACATGGGATACCTACATAAAAATAATAACTTGGATAACTACACAAAAAGGACCTACGTGCTTTAATAAAAGACCTTACTCATATTCAACTTGGTAAATATCAAATTGTAACCCAACACTTACCCATCAAATTAATACCTCACCTGAAGCCGATCAAACTTCAGTCCAACTTATAATTACAGGTAAACTACAACTTTCCTTCACATACCATTAATGTGTCAAGCGAGGTGTCCACGACATTTAGCCCCTATTATTAAACTGTACGATTAAACTAACGAACGTTCTGATCTATAGAAAAGAGCACAAAGCTCGCATAGATAACAATCTATACCCCTGTCTTACCCCCATTCCCCCCTCTCTCATTAATATTATCGACCCTATTCACTAATTATATTGCGAATGCATAGTTCCTAGTGTGAACGTGTACGCACACACGCGAGTGGGCAGTGATGGGCATTAAATTAAAATAGAAAATAATCGATGGAATATAGTTATTCGTTTGGTTCGTGGGTGAAAACGATTGCGTGTTGTTCGGCTGTTGTGATCGCTAAATGTTAATCGGCGTTTGTTCGGATTTCAACTTACTGGACTAGATTGAGTTTTGATGTCATTTTCTTAGAAGATTTAGGTTGCATAAAATTACTTACTTTATTACTACTAAATGACTTGCTTTTTTTTATTAATTATAAATCTGTTTAGGTAAGTAGTTTTTAGTGTTTTAGGTAACTAAGCTTAGTTTTATCTTTAGAAAATCTAATTTAGTTATGAAAAACAGACAAACGTCAATATCGTTTTAGTTTTTTGATAAGTTCACACCGTTGTTTAAGCAGCAAATGAACTAGAAACTATTCAAAGGATTTTCCATGAGCTACGATGACGTCACAGCGTAGCAATAAGAAATTCGCGTAGTGTGCAACAGTTTGTGTTGCGTGCGGTGCGGCGCATGTGTGTGTTTGGGCAAGGTCAGGGCTGTTTTATCAGATCAATGCTCGGATTTTCAAACCAACAAATCGATGTTTAAAACTAACAACATTACTAATAAACTCGATAGACGTCGGCCACACTAACAACAATTAACAACATTACTAATAAACTCGATAGACGTCTGTCACAGTTCAGTTGGTAGTAGCCTTCCATGTGGGTCGTGGGTTTGATTCCCACCGAGAGCAAATGTTTTTATGATATTCAAAAATATTTGTTCTGGTCTGGGTGTTCTATGTATACTACTATTCAATTGAGTAGAACAATGTTTTAGATAAAAAATATGTTAAGATTACTTCGCTAAAATCTTATAAAAAAATAATACGCAAACATATGGCATTTAAGTTTGGATCCTAGACGCATAATTATGTGTAATTTTATGTGTAATCAAAATTAATTAGTTTGTACACAAAAAAGCTTTTTATTTGTATTCATTAAGCAAACATTGATTCAAACTTCACAAAAAACGAACCCGTCCAAATAAACTTGTATAATTAATCACTCGATTAATCAGTGTGACGAATAAAAACAGTGTAATGACCCGCTTCCTTAAATCGATCGACGTGACGTCATCAACATATGAATGCAGAGTCACTGTGGTGAGACTCGAAATTAATTGTCGATGAAAAAAACAGGAACTGGGATTTGCACAACACTATTCTGTTTGGAGAATATTTCATGAATCAGCCTGATGTTAAGCGGTTACCTCAGCGTCATACATCGTCATCATATTTTGTCGTTAACATGTGAAAGAATAAAGATTGATCTGTGTTGTTATTTTTAAAATAATAGATAACCTATAAAAAACAGCAACAGCTTATTTCTGCTATATTTGATAGCAAACTTTTCAATGCTTTTGTAATATTTTTCATTTAAAATACATTTCATTTTTCAGCTAATCCTGTTAAATAGTACTAATTTACCAGGGATGAACAACCTTAATCAAAGATGATTCAAAGTATCCAAAATCGTGCACTTCTACAATCGATAAAAAGTATCACGCGTGCCAAACACTAAAGATAGGGTGGCAACGCGTCAGTTTCTCGTGGGGCAGAAAAAAAGTGAAAAGCAATCAGTGTGGCATAATTAGTGCGTTGTAAGTATGGGGTTGCCATGGTAACCATGTCTGTCGATACCCTGCTTACCCGCCGCGTTAATTTCAAACAGAATTAATCGAATCAAGCAATCAACCGATGTCGTACAATTGAAAAGAACGACACTATCAGGCGTGTGGTAGATTTTTGGTAATTTTTTAGTCGTGATTATTTAGAAAGTGTGTGTGGAGTAGAGTACCATAGTATGATTTAATAAATAAATACTTATTCAGGGACATTTCACTTATCGCGCTCTTGTATAAATGATATCCCACACAAATTTGATTAAAATCTGACTTGTTGGTACTTTTTGAGTGATTTTTAAAAACATTATTTCAGTATTAACTGTCAGTGACGATTAAAGTCAGTAAATTTTTTATGTATTTTGTATAAATAAACAAATCTTGGAAAATCAACAAATAAGTAAAAATCGAAAGATGTAATCGAACTGTTAATAATATTTATTTCACTTTCACATTTTTTATGTAAAATAACTGCAATTCATCGGCTTAATTGTGTTTAAAAGTACAAAAATAAATAAATAAGTACCATAATTATAAAAAAAAAACATGGAAGCGGCATTCATTGTTGCGTCTAACCAAAATTAAGGAGGCCATCATTTTAACCGGCTTTGTATTCAAAATTCGATAATTTATTGCCGAAATAATATAATTACGGTCGACGGGACGGATTGGTTCACCGGAAACACCAAATTACCGGAGAAATTAAACGGAAACATTTGGCCGCCGCTGGCAAGATGGCGCGCCTCCGATTATCGTGTCTGTTCCATTTATGAATTATAATTATTGTCGCCTAATAGTGTTTGTTTATCCATGATTATTCAGAATTATGGATAACTGATCGACTAGACATTGTGGTTTGAGCTGACCTTATATTGCATCTTACTATAAAGGAAGAGCTTACTTCTTTTAAAAACCAGTCATTCTCCGTCATACGTTTTCGTTACCGTGATTCAAGATTGAGACAAAAACTTGCAACCTTTTTGCAACTTTGCTATTTAAATAAATAAATATAAATAATACTAGACAATAAACACAACATCATCGAGCCCCAAGCTAAGCAGAGTTTGTGTTATGGATACTAGATGACTGACATACTTAATACAATACATGACATAGATATTTTTTTTTATTATACATATATAAAATACCCAGAACACCCGGAATAAATATTTGCAGATCGTACAAATATTTATCCCAAGACGGGAATCGAACCCGCAACCTCCGCGTTGCAGGCGGACCTTCGCCCGCCGCGCCACATCGGTTGTCAATTTAAATACAATTAGTTTTACTATCAGTCGTATGAAGAATAATAGAAAACTATAGTGAATTAGGAACATTCTTACACGATTCTTGTAAATGCCAATACATACTGTCTAATCAGTCTCGAGAATATAGGATCCGACGTCGCGTGAGTCCAATAGTCTGAGAGCTAAAACTCTGATAATTATACGAAATTAAGCCATAGCCTTATAGACAAACAAACTAACACTATTTTTTTATGATAGATCGAAATAAACAAACATAAAACACAAATATAAACATTTGTTTGTGAATCTAATCAATGACATTGCAGCAAGTTTATCTCGGCACTGTTTAAAGGTATATTATAGCGTCTTCTTGGAAGTCACATATAATTATCACTATTCTATAAATTACAGTAGTAGTAGTAATTATAGTAGTACTTTATAGAAAACATAAAAAAACATAATGTTTTACTTACCATTTCCAGAGTGGCGTTGGCAAATGTTACCATAACAAGATTTTGCATCGAACTTTTTGCGTTCACATACATACGATCACTTTTTATCACTTCAGTCCTTAAATCTCATACAATTTTATTTAATTTAATCTGGGAAACCAAAAAAAAAAAAAAAATTAAATAGTTCCTAAGTTTGCCGAAAGGAAATGTCACTTATTGCATATAGCAATAAGGATCATATTGTAATAAACTGTGCGGCACCTCCACGTTGCCGTAGAATTGCGTTAGAGTAGCGTTCAATTTTAGATAAAACCTTTGAAAGTAACCTATAAAGGTTGAACATAGATTAAACTCAAAACAGATAAACTTAGGTGGTTCGAAACGATAAATAAAACTTTGTATCGGACAAGATGTACGGCTGTCGCATGAACAACGCGAAGTCGCCTTATAAATCATATAAAAATAAATCACTCTTCATGTGAAATACTTTCTCTAAACAAAAGGCATTGTGTATGCAAAAGTGCATTCCGAATCGAACACTTTTCGTCGCCTACCCTCCACTTTTTTTTTATTTGAATAAATATTGGCCTGCGCCCGATTTATCGATAAATTTTATATTATTATATGAAACCGTCGTGTTGGATGATCACGATCGAGGTTTTAATATGAGTGCGCAGTGAAATATCGACAGTAAATGAAGTAGCTTAAATAAAATGTGCGCCCGGATTTCAATGAAGAACATAAAGTCATAAACGGATGTAATTTTTTTAATCCTTCTCTTAAATCAAGTAATATTGTAGTTTTGTTTCAACCAGCTGTAAAATTTATTTTTGATCTTTTTCGATTTCCTTACAAAATAAAGATTTATTTCAGATACTTGATGGCTTATAAATCATTTGGAGGCTAATTAAAAATGCCCTTTTCGAGATGCAAAATGCATCCTCTGAGTTGCTAACCTGTGAATATAATTTACGATTCCACGTCGGTCATTCGCACATAAACTTTCTAATTTGCTGTTCAAAACGAATGTTGCAAATAACATTGGCCACTAATAAAAACAACACCTCAGGATAAAACCTATAAAAATATATTGCCAACTGTCCATGTTCAATTTTGTTTTGACCACACCCGAAAGACTGGCCGATAACCGACCCATAACGTCTGTCAAAGGAGCAATTAAAGGTGTTTGGTGTTGCCATAAACTCAGGATTAATTCCCTCTTTTTACGATTGGAAAAAAAAAGAAAATTTTGCACTCTGGCACGTATACTTGCGTGTCGGCGTTCATAATTCGAGTTTGTTCTTTTTATAAAATTAATGCTACCTTATTGGCACACATTAATTTAAACACGGTTTTATCACCGCAGGCTCAGAGAATTTTAGTTTTGATTTCTTGACGTGTTTCGTTTTTTACGATTCTTTTACAACTGTACATAATAATTAATGTCTGATTTATGCACGACCTTTGGCATTTTGGAAATACGAGTAATGAATTTAATGGTTTTATAATATGCATTTGATTAACAAAAGACTATTATTTTTTTATCACATGGATTCTATTTTGATAGAAAAATTTATGAAGTATGTGAAAGTTCAACGTGAGTGTTTGATAAAGTTATACGAATGACTTGTTTACCTTAATTGTGCACTAATCAGGAATAAAATATTCACGCTGGCAATACTTCAGAAGTACGATTATCCGTTTGAGGCAGTAATTTATTTTTGTGGTTCGTAAAATCTCACTTTTGAAGCAATAAAAGTAACATTTGAACACGGGCTAAGATTACAGAGTACTAAAAGCTTTGCAACATTTAGCATTCAGCATTCACTCGTCAAACACTGCCGTGCCACAGAGAATTACCGTCAGCTTGCATAGAACTGATAACTCAAAATGCACCCGATTTCCATAAATTAAGATTCGAGACCGTGCACGCGAAAAAAACAAACACACGTGAAAATTCGGAACAACTTTTGCATATCACACGCGAATGTTTCACATAGCCTGCTAATTGAACCAAATAAAAAAGTGGAGGAAACGAGATGAGAAAAGTTACTTAAAGAATATGCGGAAGTTAATTAGAAACGGAACGAAAAACAACCGTAACTGGTGGCGAAGTTGGTCGTTCTAGCGCGGCCAATGGTACAAGACACTCACACACGGAGCGCTCACTACCACCGCGCCAGGCATTTGCATACCGCCCGCCCAAGCTCGCGCCGCCGCCGCACGCCGCCGCCCAGCCTGAGCGACAGGGACAGAGCACACATTTTACAACATTTGACACTTCACTTATTCCAAATTTTAACTTTATCCAATTCCTTATCGGTCAATTTAAAAAGGTAAAGTTCCAGATTCAAGTTCCTGTTTCATATTTTTGTGAATAAAGAGGTTTTGTTTATACAAATTAGGGTGGAAAGCGTAGAGAGAAGGATGAAAGTAAATTTATCGCCGTCGCGTCGGATGCGACATGGTTTGATAAGTTGAGAGACAATGCGAACGAGAGGGCATGAATGGGTTAGGTGCCTTTTAATGAGTCGCGTGACTGATTCAATGACGTGTTGTGGTTCAGTGGTTTCAGGTGATACTAGCTTGTTTGTTTTTGTTTGACATTGAATTATTTAGACTAGTGCACCTAGTAACCTTCTTTTACAAAATGAACTTGATTACCAATCATTTAAACTGATTGAATTTGCACTTAACATTATGTGATTACTTACCCTCTATCTTATCAAAAGTTAGCGTTGACATTATGTCACCATTACGTATGGTAATCAAGAAATCAAGTCTGCGATAGACCGTTAGTAGGTTTGTGCAAAAATAATTAAGTTCACGATCTAGATAAATATTAAATTAAAGTTTTCATTAGAAACGTGCGTCGGACTCTGCGTGTTCCATCTAATGAAAACACACAACAGACAAGAACATTGTAATTACGAGCAGTAAGAGATTTATTACATGAGGATAGGAAACTAACACGTGACCGCGGCCACATAAAAACAAACTATAAAACCAAATTAGTACGTAGAAAACTCTACCTTATCTGACTCGTAATTAACATCAATTTCCCGAAAAGGAAAAACCGCTTATGTCTTCTGATCGCTCGCTAACCTGCACTATATGCACACAGAATAAAAAATAATAAGAGTACGCACAGAAGTGGCACTCTTACAATTTCTCTCAACAACCCATCAATTTAAAAAAAACCTTCAGTTCCAATACACCTGATTAAAATAACAAAAGTGTCAAAACAGAAACTCAAAATGTTCATTTTTTATTAAATATAATTATTTACAATTTAATAAATCAGAATTAGATTCATCTTGTAAAATATTGCGGTTTTTAACTTTTGACATATCGAGTTTGACATTTGCCTATTTGAAGATTGATTCGTCAACATCAAAGCTCTTATTTTTGCATGACGTTTATACTAACAAGTCAGGGTTTTATTTAATATGAGCTATTTAAGCTAAGTTATTTTGGATCTTAATTAAACGAGATAAAACCGAGTTTTCATTAAAAGCCGTCTATAGTGCCACAAGCCGTGATATGCACTCGCGTTACGATGTGTGTGAATACCGAGAAAACGGAACATGTAGTAGTTAATTTTTGCGCAAAGCTGGTGCGAGCGAGAGGTGTACTCATTTACAAATAGTTAGCTGGTGTGAGAAAGAGAAAGATGATCTCAGGGTTAATTAATGAACGTGGAAGCCTGCGCTCTTTATTGCTTTCGTGGCTGGACGCTTAGACGTTTAAGGAGTTTTCCGCTGTAGTATAGCTATGTATCTACTGTGTTTGTTTTAGCTTAGATTTATTAGACAAGCTTTAAACTACTATACTAACTTAAAACAATCTAGCCTTCATAAGAAAGATATTAAAGCATGTCAGGTACCTTTTTATATGAACTTAACAATTAAATAAAAAATGTTACTTTTTGGTCGCAGTTTGGCAAAATAACGACAAACAAGTAACACGAAGTCTTCGGACCAAAGTGAATTCATGTTAATAACATTAAGGCGACGTTCTACCAACACCTGTTTAATTAGCAGAAATAAAAAAAGAAAACTAGTGAGTACCTTCTTTCCACACTTAATTATGGTCTACTAAAAATTCCTACATTTAAATAAAAGGAGTCAGATTTTTATATTGTTTTCTATTTGTAGACTAATGTATTAGATATAAATATTTATATCTGAATTAATTTTATTACGTAGGATCTGCCAGCTTATAAGGTACTAGCTGATACATGTGACTTCGTCTTGCTATATATTTTCAATCCGAAAAATATCTTTGTAATTTAATAAATTATATGTAATTAATTATAGCCTGTGTTATTCCGATATCTAAACTACATTATTATAAAGTTTCATTAAAATCCATTTAAGTAATAGTTTTTGCTTGAAAGAGTAACTAACATACATACATCCATCCATCCATACAAATTTTTGCAAAATATTAGTTTTCAAAATTATTTCTGGGCGTCTAGTCCACTGAAAAAATTATTTAGTTGAATCAACATTTATTCAACCTATTTTTTGTGTTAATATAGAACCTACATAGAATATTTGTTAAATCAAACAAACCGAAATTGTTACTTTTAAAAGGTAAATTTAACCAAACCCAGTGAGGTTGTTTCAACACTGTTTTGAAATGGTAATATCAACTAGTTTAATAGAGGTTATCAGAACATTCAACTTTTCAACTATTTTTTTTTTGTTGATATAGAACCTACCTTTAATAAATAGTTGAATCAATTAACCTTAAATGTGTTGCTTGTAGGGTAAATTTAACCAAACCATGAGCTAAGTTAGTTTAACACCTACTTGTAACAGGTAAATTTAACCAAACCACCAGTTAGGTTGTTTTAACACTATTTTGAAATAGTTATTTTAACTATATTATTAAACCTGTATTTTTAAGTATATAGTGCCTAAGTTGTAACAACCTAATTTTCATGATAAACTTAACCTGTATTTTTAAGTTGAAACAACTTGTGGTGTTTTGTTAAATGAACCTCTGCTTTGTGGTAAAATCTACCTAGGTCATAATAGTATTTTTGACATAGGTGTAATGTAGATTCGACACGTAGCAATAGGTTAGAATAACTTAAATTAGGTGGTAAAATTAACCTGTGTATATTGGTATTCTTGACTGTTGTAAATGTAGTATTAACATGTGAAATTAAGTTGTAACAACCTAATTTTCATGATAAACTTAACCTGTATTTTTAAGTTGAAACAACTTGTGGTGTTTTGTTAAATGAACCTCTGCTTTGTGGTAAAATCTACCTAGGTCATAATAGTATTTTTGACATAGGTGTAATGTAGATTCGACACGTAGCAATAGGTTAGAATAACCTAAATTAGGTGGTAAAATTAACCTGTGTATATTGGTATTCTTGACTGTTGTAAATGTAGTATTAACATGTGAAATTAAGTTATAACAACCTAATTTTCATGATAAACTTAACCTGTATTTTTAAGTTGAAACAACTTGTGGTGTTTTGTTAAATGAACCTCTGCTTTTATTTGTGGTAAAATCTACCTAGATCATAATAGTATTTTTGACGAAAGTGTAATGTAGAATCTACATGTAACAATAGGTTAGAATAAACTAAATTTAGTGGTAAAATTAACCTTCGATATTGGCATTCTTGACTGTTGTAAAGGTAGTATTGACATGTGACATTTAGTTAAAATTACTTGTTATTGGTAAAATCAACCTGCATTTATTAGTAATATCTACCTACAATATAAAGTATTTTTGACAAAGGTGTAATGTTGAAACGATACGCCTCAATAGATTAGAATAACATACTATACAATACAAATCTCTTTATTGCATATACCACAGACATAGTAGGTACAAAAAAAAAGAAACTTAAACTAGAGTAATACAATTGGCGGTATTATCGCTTAAAGCAATCTCTTACTTTTGTACTTACCATGTAGGCTATGATAAATGATCTGTCCGGTGATCATTATGGTTTGAAACTGGACTATGCCGGCATGATAAGTGCAAATGCTATTCTAACCTATCGCTACATTACATACATACACCTCTAGGTGTATGCATGTAATGTAGCTTTACAACAAAGCCTAATTCAACATTATACCGACTTCTTCCGTGAAAATGCAGATTGATTTTACAAACATAATATTAAAGTAAATTCTGTATAAACAAGTATTTTTACATTTCAGGTTAACTATTACTTAGCTAATTACAAAATACTAATATAATATTGACACCACTCAATGCAGGCTTATTCTACAATACACTCTCATGAAAATACTTACCTACCTATAAAGGAAATCTAATTATAGACAATTAAATAAAAAAGTTATAGATCATTATTACACATTTATTTAACCATAAAAAAACATAATAAACACATAATACAACTTATATTATTCAAATGAAGTAACTAGCAAATCGTCCAATACGTATAGACATTTGGCGAGAGAATGTCAAAGTTTGCCAAACAAACTAACAATTATTAGTAGATTTAACAAATACGTTTAGTACCTATGTTTTCAAATGTAATTACCGTTTTCTGGATCGTAGCGTAATGGCCATTTGCCATTAGTTGTTAGGCCTAACAATCGAGTGAATATCATTTTGTTAGGCCTAACAACCAATAATCGTAATCGCTACGATCCAAAAAACGGTAGTAATTACATTTGCATGCCAGACTAGACCTACCGGTAGCGACACTTTTTTATATAAATAATAGAATTTAAGGGTAGTTACCTACAGGACATACTCTGCTATATTTAAAAAAAATGCCTAAGGCCAACAAATAGTATGTACCTGCATTAACGCCAGAATAAAACTTAACCATTACAGTTGACAGACTCACAAACTTAACTTAACTTATAGCTTGTTCATTATGAACGCTAGCCTAAAACTAACCAGCTGCGGAACCTATGTTGCAAGGCCCGACTTTAAACGTCCTGTAGGTCTAGTCTGTCATGCAAATGTAATTACCGTTTTTTGGATCATAGCGTAAAGCCCATTCGCCATTAGTTGTTAGGCCTAACAATAGTTTAATCACCATAGTGATAAAACTTTGTTAGGCCTAACAACCAATAATCGTAATCGCTACGATCCAAAAAACGGTAGTAATTACATTTGCATGCCAGACTAGACCTACCGGTAGCGACACTTTTTTTTATATAAATAATAGAATTTAAGGGTAGTTACCTACAGGACATACTCTGCTATATTTAAAAAAAATGCCTAAGGCCAACAAACAGTATGTACCTGCATTAACACCAGAAAAACCTAACCATACCTAACAATGACATACTCTATTTCTAAACAACACATCACTAGCACAAAAATCTGTGAGTAATAGATCTGAATGTAATTTACCAGTTTATATCCAAAGTTTTGTTTCAAAATAGGATATTTTTGTAATATTTCTTGCAGTTGTTTCGTTTTATCATTATAGTCTTTCTCGACCCGGTACGCTCTTGTTGCCAGCCAGTTGCGCACCTCTTGGAACGGTTCTTTATGGTATTTTAGCCAGATGACCAGCTCATCATTTTCTGAAACCAAAAAGCAGAGGTATGATAAATAATTGCAAAGCGATGTGTAGGTATATTAAACAAACATAATACCTATTATACTAAAGTATTACCGATGATTATGTTCTCTTCGACCTCAGAATCTTGTTTTTCATCATCATTATATTTGCGTTTCCTTGATATGACCCCCTCTTTTTTTAGGACGCGTCTTTGATTGTTATACCTGTCCACTAGTTTTCCTCTGGCAGGAATCGTTTTTTTGTTTGTTACTATGGCCGGGATGTAGTAGGTTTCCTAGAAAAAAAAAATTATGCAAGGATAGTGAACATGAATAGTGGTATGAACTTGAATCAATTTTGTAAACACACTAGTATGTGTCAAATTATGACCATTTTTTTGAAAGGAATCATAACTACGCTTCTACTACTACTGTATGACTTTAAAGATGAAAGATATAGGTATATAATATAACGGAGATACAGATACATATACATAGACAGGAACATGACGCTCACTATTGTCACTAACTACGTCGCACTACGATAACTACGCTTTCTACGACTACGACGACTTTAAAGATGAAAAATATATAATAGGTAGGTATAAGTAATATAACGGAGATACACATCATAGATACCTACATATCGCTCACTATTGTCACTAACTAGGTACGTCGCACTACTATTATTTATTTATACTAGGTAGGTAGGGTACTTGGCAAAGAATGTACTATAGGTATCATAAATAGGCTGGTAGGTATATAAACCTTATGTTCTGTTGGAACAAAGCGAGTGATAGCCTCTGATAAAACAATGAAGTCTTATTTTTTCATGCACTGATATTTGTTAATATACCACGCCACAATGCTTTTTGTTAGATATGATCGCTAGTCGCATCAAGCTTATAGCTTGATTTCAGACGGGCCAGAACCAGTTTTCCATATCTGTTTTCATTAAGAATGGTGGGTATATCTATACTCTAAAATAGAACAGTACAAAAAATGTAAGAAACATGTGTACAAAAAAAAGTAAAAAAACATAAGGAAAACGTGTGTGTCATAATAAAATTATGAAGAATCCAAACTTACATTAAGTATTTGCTTTGGGTCAGCATTCGTTTTTACGCTACAGCATAAGCAACTATGACTAGAGCACGTTGTAGGGTTTGCAGGAGCAGAATTAGTGTCTTCCGATGCAGTTTCCTGTAAAATAATAAACCAAGTTAAAACTTTAGATTTTCTAGTTTGCTATCCGTGCGACTTAACTAGAGACTTCACGCTGTGACAATAAAAACTCAACAGAAATATTATCGTATGATTCAAAACTAGGTAGGTACTAATAAAATATTAATTAAAAATCATTTTTTTAAACAAGCTCTTATTTAAATGCTCTAAAACGAACAAAATAAATTTTGAATGCAATCAAACCCATCATTATATTAAATTATAAAATTTATATTGATATAAATAAAAGCTTGTCGCGCATGAACTTTAGCCGCGTTGTAAGTAGATTTAAATTCGCATTTTTTTTCTCTTAGAGTCGACCTCTGTACTTGTACTATTACTTATTCTGTGGTAGTACGTACGTACCTTACTACGCGTAGGTATAAGTTAACATTACTTTTGTGTTAAAATAACATTTTGTGACGTATTTGATATACCTACCCACTACATTTTGTTAGTGCTTCCATAACCTATGGTAAGTACCTACCTAAATAAATAGGTAATTAAAAATTAATAATACTAATTACCTATAAATAGAGATTAAATTTAGTACCTATAATTAATTAACAAGTGAGATTAAAATACCTAATAAAAATAATAGAGATAGGTTTACTTACATGGGTTATTTTTTCCAGCTTCCTCACACCGACTCTGAATAATAAGCGGCACTAATATTTCTGTGAGTAAATCTATAGTGATTTCATTATCTGAAAAACAAAACAAATATTATTACTTAGATACGTAAGTTCCTTAGGTACCTACCAACCTACCACCTAACCTATCGTAGTTTCGGTACGCGATCTTGGTAGTTTACTATAAAAAATAACTAGGTACCTTGGTACCTTACCTACTGGCTAGTGGCTACTACTAGGTACCTAAACTTGTAGTATTATGTGTAGGTATACCTACCTACCTACGTTGCAGTGCCGTCTTATGTCTACCGCCCTGGTTTTCTACTCACCGACACATACCTACATACGCGACGCGCGCCGCACTGTAAATTCAAATGAACTTATACCTAATTGTAGTGTTATAGAGATCATTTTTCTTTAAGTGCGGCTTTGTCAAAGGGCGGACGAAAAGTTGCCGCGCCGCGCGCCCATTTTAAATGAACTTACACTTTATTGACTTTGACTTAGAGATCATTTTGCTTCAAGTGCGGGCACAGGTCAAAGACTCTCTTTGGATTAGAGAATTTGCCGCGCGCGTATTATTAAATAAAATTGTTACATATTTGTGTAGTAGGTAATAAGAGTCATTTTAACTTGCACATCATGAGCAGTATGACAAGCACCGAGAGCGCAATAAAAGTAAAACGAACAATTTTTTTTATATTTAATGTTGCGTATTTGTCGTACGTAACCTGTATTATGAAACTGTGCAATGGCGTTAAGTTCAATGAAATATCTAAATATTCATTAATCAGCGCTCGGCAGGCGCCCACGGGCGCTCCGCACCCGGGTGCACCGCACCCCTTGCACCCCCGGGTAAAGACCCTGCTACTATTAACCTAGATTTTATGTAGATTGCACCTAGAATATGTGGTAGAAACAATACCACATATTCTAGGTGCAATCTACATAAAATCTAGGTTAATTTAACTTATTACTTCTTGTTCGTATTAGGTTACCTAGGTAGGTAACAGCACTGAGTAGGTACTCAGTGCTGTTTTATGTACTGAGTACATAAAACTACTACGAGCTACATAAAATCTATGTTATGTTACTTACCTACTTGTAGATAAATTACTTATTTAGCTACAATTAGTAATTTCATCATGATCAGACTGGCGTTTCATACATTATATTATGTAAGGTAAGTACTTACCACAAAAAAATTTAATTGTCTCTTCAGATAAACCCCAGTCTCGGAGATATACTGGCACCAGTGATTTCTCAAAATCTTCCATATTTACTTAAGGTACCTGAATCAACGATAATCACTAAACTCACTTTTTATTTGGTTTGTTCTATTAAACCACTTTTAGCAGTGGCATTTATTAATTCAAATTAATAAAGTCTAACGTATAGTAGGTACGTCGCGGGCGCCGGCGCCGGCGGCGCCGGGCAGACTAAACAAACGCAACGAACGCGCACTTGCGGAGTTGCGGTTGGATTTGATTGAAGTCAACAGTGTTGCCAGGTCACATTTTTACAGTACCCTTGGCTTGGTTTCAATTTACCCTAGATTCTGTATAATTTTGAAAAAAAACATTAAATGTAATGTATTGAGAAATACATTGATGTTCCTAAAACATCGATTGTTTTCGTAATGAATGTTTAGGCCTTAAAGAAAACTAAGTAAGAACAAGGAAAAATATGTATTAAAATTCACGATCACACAGCAAATAACCAGCTATATTTTATTAATTGCTCTAGTTGTCATTGTCATTATAGTGTCGCTTGGTCAATAAATTAAGTAGATTAGCTAAATTGGGTTATTTCAGGGCCAATACTTGTAAATAAAATTAATAAAAAAAAACCTAAAACTATACAGGGTCCGTAACTGTATAGTATAGTATAGTACTGTAGCCCATTCATTATAAGATCTTCACACGTTATGGAATGCAAATAAAGATATGAATATAAAGCCCCTTAAAAATCCCATTCCACTTATTTACCGCCTAAATTTGGGGGGTTATATATATTAATACCCTTTAGTTGGGAACCCTGTTTTGGTTTTAATTTTGCTATGCGGCTCCGCGGCAGCGGCAAAGGAAATCTAACCAATTCAACCGTATTTCTCACGAACTAGGTACTAATGCTATCAACTTGAAATTTGGAACAGTTTTTGTCTAAAAAATAGAAGTGGGGCTACTATGGTATGTGGGGTATCATATGAAAGAGCGCTATTTGGACATTCTCAAGCACTTATTTTTTTTACGCTGCATATAGCGTATAAAATATAAGTAGTTTTTGAGTTTTGACGAAAAATTAAAAAAAAAACCGTCCCTTATCTCCGAAGTTTGCATAGAAAAAAAACTGAAATTATTTCATGGCACATGGGGCGGCGATGAGAGGCTGATATTTAAAAAATGAAAAAAAAAAAATTGCCCGGTCCAGGATTTTAGCGTGTGAAGTGGTGAGGTTTTTACACCATGGCAGCTAGCTGGCCTCTTGTTGTATGTACAGGTCAAGTGGAGTTATTTATAGGGCTATCTCCATGGCTGCTGTTGGGGTGGTTTTCATGCAGCCAGTGATAGCTAAAAAGGCTTGTCGCTGGAACCATTGGAGTCCGGTGATGGTGGTCGAGAGTTCTGTCCTCGTTCACCAAACCAGAACGCCATAATATGCCAACCTTGGCCTGATCACCGCTTTGTATAGCCATATAGTAATCTTTGGAGAGAGCCCCCCGGTCTTTCCTAACATTTTTGTTTTACATTGGAAGAGTGCATTGTGCACTTGTTGAGATTATAGTCAAGATGATTTTCCAGAGCAATTTGCTATCAAGAATAAGTAGTTGACCTCTTCTTGAATATTATCAGTTTCGCTTTTCGGGATTAGCCGATAGCTAGTGCTTTGAACACCAAGCTCGCGCTTGTTTTTGATTTTCTCATGAGATCACTTAAGATGCCCTCGAATTTCCCCGAGGACCTTGCGAGTCTGTTTTTGCAATCAATTTTGTAAATTTAGCTACGTTCGCTTGTTGATACGACTTATGCAATATGGTTGAATTAAACATTATTTATTGTTTTTTTTTAATTTCTAGCAAAAGGTTAAAATATTTTTGTTATTTTGACTAAATGTATCTGTTGATTCTACTATGTAATGAAATGTTAGGTGTTGACAACTACTCACAATAGTCATTTTAACCAATTTGCTTTGTTTATTAAAATATTTGCAAATAGTTGAATCAATTTTGTAAATTTAGCTACGTTCGCTTGTTGATACAACTTTTGCAATATGGTTGAATCAAACATTATTTATTGGTTGTATAAATTTCTAGCAAAAGGTTAAAATATTTTTGTTATTTTGACTAAATTTATCTGTTGATTCTACTATGTAATGAAATGTTAGGTGTTGACAACTATTCACAATAGTTATTTTAACCAATTTGCTTTGTTTATTAAAATATTTGCAAATAGTTGAATCAATTGCGTAAATTTAGCTACATTCGCTTGTTGATACAACTTTTGCAATATGGTTGAATCAAACATTATTTATTGGTTGTATAAATTTCTAGCAAAAGGTTAAAATATTTTTGTTATTTTGACTAAATTTATCTGTTGATTCTACTATGTAATGAAATGTTAGGTGTTGACAACTATTCACAATAGTTATTTTAACCAATTTGCTTTGTTTATTAAAATATTTGCAAATAGTTGAATCAATTGTGTAAATTTAGCTACATTCGCTTGTTGATACAACTTTTGCAATATGGTTGAATCAAACAATATTTATTGGTTGTATAAATTTCTAGCAAAAGGTTAAAATATTTTTGTTATTTTGACTAAATTTATCTGTTGATTCTACTATGTAATGAAATGTTAGGTGTTGACAACTGTTCACAATAGTTATTTTAACCAATTTGCTTTGTTTATTAAAATATTTTCAAACAGTTGAATCAATTGTGTAAATTTAGCTACGTTCGCTTGTTGATACAACTTTTGCAATATGGTTAAATCAAACATTATTTATTGGTTGTATAAATTTCTAGCAAAAGGTTAAAATATTTTTGTTATTTTGACTAAATTTATCTGTTGATTCTACTATGTAATGAAATGTTAGGTGTTGACAACTGTTCACAATAGTTATTTTAACCAATTTGCTTTGTTTATTAAAATATTTTCAAACAGTTGAATCAATTGTGTAAATTTAGCTACGTTCGCTTGTTGATACAACTTTTGCAATATGGTTGAATCAAACATTATTTATTGGTTGTATAAATTTCTAGCAAAAGGTTAAAATATTTTTGTTATTTTGACTAAATTTATCTGTTGATTCTACTATGTAATGAAATGTTAGGTGTTGACAACTATTCACAATAGTCATTTTAACCAATTTGCTTTGTTGTTTAAAATATTTGCAAATAGTTGAATTAATTTTGTAACTTTGACTAAGTTCATTTGCTGATTCAACTTAACATTATGTTGACATTACCGAATTATTAGTTAAATTGACCGCTATGCGATTATACATGAAAAAATATGTTAGCTTAACCCATTTTTTTGGTTGTAACAACAATTAGATTTTAACTTTTTTTAATTTGTTCTATTAAATGTAGTACTACGGTTGTCACAACGTAATTTATTGTTGCCTCAACTGTTAAGGAATCAACATTCAGAAATTCAACTATTAGTTTTCTCAGTGTCGAAGCGACGCGTGACCCGAGGGCTGGTGAGTATCTGGCCCAACGTATCAGCATTGCTATTCAGCGCGGCAATGCAGCCAGTGTCTTGGGTACGCTTCCGATTGGTACTGATTTGGATCAGTTGAACTATCTATAGATCGTTTGCAACGGTCTGTAGATAGTTCAACTGTTTCTTATGTATTTTATATGACTATGTACATTTTGTAAATACTGTATAGTCGTAAGTTTGTTTGTAAATAAAGTATACTATTATACTATATATAATAAAAAAAAATTTTGCACATATAATAAGATGTATATAGTATGACTATAGAATAGGATAGATATTTATTTATTTATTTATACAAATACATAGGTACAGAACTAACAGCGTAAACCAAAACGTTTTGTATGCTATAGGTATAACGTATAATGTACTTCTGTAAAAGATATGACAGGATAGCATTTCAAAATAGCATACAAGCTTGTTCAAATAAAAACTAAACATCAAGAACTCCCGAAAAGTCCAACAAAAGAGTCCAACAATAAATAGTTCCCCGTAAATGTGGCGAATGTTTTCTTAATTTTGCCCCGCAGTGTGTGGTGGTTAAGAAATTAAGAAAATGCGCCAACGTCTGCCACTTAAGCACCCCAGCTTAGAGTGTATTGTCTTCAAGATGGTTTCTGTCGTAATAAAAACTTGTAATTACTTTGATATGTAATAAGCTTTGTTTTGTATCATTGCTAAAATAATAACAGAGCTAATGAATGACTTAAAGTTTTAATATCATCAAAATCAATAAAAAAAACTTACATTTTAGGAAAAATACTGTAAAAGAGACTGTATTCTAAGGCACGGTAGATATACTCTCAAAACTCTTGGTAAGTACTTAAATATTTATATATACATACAAATTATACTAAGTATGTACCTACTAGTCAAAGTACCTACCATATTCATAGAAACACACAGAATAGATCAATATTATTGGGTCTTAAACAGATGTATTTTCGCAAAGTACCTACAGCTGTAAATTTTGTCTAAAATAATCGTATTTTAAAACTATTATTAATCACTTTTTATTGCTTTGCACGTCACAATACTTGATAGAGTTATTCTATTTATTTTTTTAAGTAAAGTATTATAATAGCAAATTTGTTCCTATACAAGCACCGCTTAGCTTGGGACTTCAGCGTGATGTGTGTATGTCCATAAATAAATAAATAAATAATGACAATCCACACAACATCATCTAGCCCTAAGCCAAGCAGAGCTTGTGTTATGGGTACTAGAAGACTGACATACTTAATACAATACATTACATAGATAGATATTTTTTATTATCCATATAAAATACCCAGAACACCCGGAATAAATATTTGCAGATCGTACAAACATTTATCCCAAGGCGGGAATCGAACCCGCAATCTTCCGCGTCGCAGGCGGACCTTCGCCCGCCGCGCCACATCGGTCGTGAAATAATATTCAAGTCACATATTTGTTTCTTACTTAAATAATATTGTAAAAGTTGATATAAGTTTTATACTGCATTTGTTTTTATCTATATTAATGTGCATAACACAAGATAAACTCAAGAGTCATATTTTAGTGGAATGCAATTATAACGGGGGTGTCTGTGTCTAGGGGCACACATCGACACCCTACACGCACACATTCAAATGTCACGGTGACAGTAGGGTTGGCAGTTGATAGATGTCAAATAATGGTGTAGCGGTCTTGTGAATTTACAAGACATATGTACCTATGTGGTGTCATTTTCTTAAAAAAAAACTTTTTTTGCTGGCAAAAATAAAGGTAGAATCCCTAAAAATTATATAAATAATGTATTCCAAATTTTCACGAACAATTTACACTTCACACTTTAGTCCGAAACTAAGCACAGCTTGTATTATGGAAACTAGATTGCTGATATTAGGTATATCATTTTTTTGTCGTAAATATAATACTTAGAATACATAGTGACACCTAGATACAGAACAAATATTTAATAAAAATGTATTGTATTATCAGCAATCTAGCTCCCATAGTACAAGCTTCGTTTAGTTTGGGACTAGAGCGCGATGTGTGAAATGTCCATGAATATTATATTTTACTGAGAATTAAAATTACTACTTATGTGTTTATTTTGCTTATGTTATACAAGTATTTTCCCTATATGTACTTATATTTTTTTATTTATAAGGAAGTGTTGACAACCCTACTTAGGTGTATGTAACCGGACGTCACCCCTAAGGATTAGACGCGTGGCTATGAGATTACCACATCGTCCGCAAATGAAGAATTACCGATCGCAATTAATAATTACACAAGTATATTAATATTTTTTTACGAAATAAACAAAACTGAATTCAATTTTTTCAATCTCTACGTTTTATTACGTAACATTTTTCAATATTAGTTAAGAAGCATTAGATAGATCTTGACTGCATTTATGTGTGATTTTTTCAAAATTAATGATATTGATATTAATGATATATCAACCAAAAAAAGAATCATCAAAATCGGTTCACATTTGGAGTAACTGCGTTACATACAAAAAAAAGTTAAAATCTTTGCATTTATAACGAACAATATTAACCCCTAAATACATGCGGCATGACGCATATAAATAGACTTCGTATAAAAATACCAAAAACCAAAAAAGTTTGCAGATAGCCGCAGATGAATAAAGGGCTAAAACATCAACCAGCAATCTATGATGATGATTTACTTATTATAATTCAATAATATAACAATAACTGGCAGCTTGTGTATCAAGAAAATGACCCTTATTTGTATAGAGTGTAGGATTAAAATACATTAAAGCTAAGAAAACTTAGTTACTTAATTTCTGGAAAGTTTTCTCTAGAGGCTTTCTTGTATTAACATAGAAATTGTTATTGTTGTGCCACGTCTAACTAAAACCATTTAAGAAGGTCTAATTAAGTGAATGGATTGAAGTTGGTAAAGTAGGACGGAAAAAAAATCTGACCTAGTATCTCTAAAAGTCTATCATTCAGTTCCTGGTAGGTATAGTTAATATACAAAGGTGCAAATGAACAACATTAAAAAAAAAGTTTTCATAAAAAAATAAACGTTTCAAGTCAAGTGTAGGGTTAAAATAGGTTGTTCGATTAAATATGCGTCATCAGTCTTTAGTGTTTCATAAAACACGCGTAATATCTAAATAGAGAAATATGCTATGACATGACTTCATAAAAGCAATTTAGCGCCGGCTACCGTAAATAAACTGACAGCGCAATACCATAAAGTTTTCACAAGCAAACAACCACTCATAAACCGCATACAAACCATAAACTTACCGATTTACACATCAAATCATAATATTTAAACCCACTTGACCTGAAAGAAATTAATTTTTTTACTTACCAATAACAAAATCCACAAACACCCAATACTAAACAATTAGTTCAACGTACTAAAGTTCATAAAACACGAAACATTTTGACTCGTTATAACTTAAAAATAACTTTCCAAATAGCCGGACTACTTTTGTTTACATATCAAACGCGAAACGTCACATGTATCCGAGTTTTGACAGATCATAAACTAACACAAGCGCACGGGCACATTTACATACGCACGTGGATGTACCGCACGGGAGGTTTACGCGTGTGCGTTCGGAAACAAAATGATGTAGTTAGTTACGTTTTCAGCTCGTCTTTCGTGTGTCCGTCACACAGTTTGCCTTAGTACTGACCACAGGTTAGGGCGCCGGGTATGCGGTAGTGTGCGTGTGTGGAGCTTTCTGCACGCGATCTTGGAGCTTACACGGGTAGGGAGTGCGTGTGTGAGCGTGCGACTTCACTTGTGGAAGTATCAGGCTAGACTCATTGACTGCGGCCCTTATTGTATGAATGTGGAAAAATTATAGTGTCGAGTGTTCGCCTGAAACGGCTATGCGTATTGTTTATGGTCCTTAGAGCACTTAACTCTCCCAATTTGCAGAGGACGTTAATGTCTTGCCGCTTTGTCTTGACTCGTATTATTTCTTACAAAGTAGCGTAATTAAAATAGTCGTTTGGCTGGACAATGTTAATATAAGTTTTTGCGACGCCAAGTTATCACTTCTTTGGTAGGTATTTTGTGGCGGAGATAATTATTTTCTGAGCTGAGGCGTTAATTACCTTTTTTTCGTTTATTACTTTATTATCTTTTGCAAGTTTGAACCTTCATTTACTAGATATTTGATACATTATATTATAAGTTGTAATTCTGTTTTTTGTATTATGCTTCTAATACAAGGTGATTTTGCTATTCCTTCAAGTTTGGAGAAGTTTCTTCCATAGACAACATTCGGAAAAAAATAAATATGTTCAAAGCCATGAAGTGTTTTATTCTTCACCTATACCTACCTACTTTTGTACTAGACTGCGACCTCATGATGTTCAGTAATACTGTAAATACCATATCAGATTGTCATGAAAAAACAATATAATAAAATAAAGATGTACCTAAGTAGTTTAAAGATCTATCTCAACAAGACACCGATACTTCATACACTTAAAAACAATACCCAAGAGCGAACATTAATCAACAAATAGTGAGAACAACATAAATACATATATCATTGGAGTCAAAACTTGGTGCATTCTTAAAGTTGAAATTGAACATTTATCACGACCGGTCATGCGCGAGTTGGTCCATTAAGAGATTTTTCTGAATCATAAATCTCACTTCGCCTCATCTGGCTCCGATACAACAGTGCGAACTACGAATGCTCTTGTGTAGAAGGTGCTTTAGAAGAGACAAAACTGTTGGTATTGTTGGAAACACAAGTATTTTGTAATTAGAGATCTCCAAAGAAAAATAATAGGTATTTTTAATATGTTTATAAACTGCTAACCTGTAGCTCTACCATGAGTTTTTACTATACTATATTTACTATACTCGCTAGCGTCTGTAGTTAAAAAAATGTAAGTATGAAGATTTGTACAGCGCCTCTGGCGGATAGTTGGGTACTAAAATTCGTCATACTAATATTGACGTAACTACTTTAGTAAAGTCAGGCGATTTTACTGTGACAGCTCATGGTAGAGGCACTGGCCTAATTTTTATTTTATAAGTAATAGAGAGGAGTTGGTATTTTAAAAGAGAAAAAAAACATAATTTGAGACTCTAAGTGATTTACCAAATGAATTGATAAAACTTTTTTAAAAATATCGGTAGCCCAAAACAATCAATGAAAATAAATCGACACCATTCACGCTACTCTCTAACCAAGCAAATACCAACTCTAAACTGTTGTAATAGGGTTCAATTTACTTCATAAGCTTAATAAAGTTAGTCAAGACTCTCAAGCCTATCATACATTTCACAGTAATTATTACTTGGATGCTTTAATTGCTGGTTGTGTTTTGTACTTACGTCATTTACGTCATTGGTCCACGCCCCGCGTTCAAGTTTGAAGTAGGTACCGATTCTTTCAATGTATGAATAAAGAATCTTTTGTTTATGGTCTTGTAAAGAGGTTTTAATGTTTTGATTGAACTATTCAACGGAAGTAATTAAGTCATTTGATTGTTTGTTGATCTTTTGAAACTGAATTGTGATGGTTTTAATTTCATGGGATATTGGTTGATTGGAAATCTACTAGTTGAAAATAAATGTAAAATTTTCCATTCTTATAAATTGTAAGTTTTTAATTCTTGAGTTATTTGATTGTTTGTTCTAGTTAAATAAATATTCATTGTTCTAGTTAGCTAATTTCGTACGCTTCCGAATGGTACAGATTTGGACCAGTTGAACTATCTATAAATCGTTTGCAATAGTCTGTAGATAGCTCAACTTTCTTATGTATTTTATATGCCTATGTACATTTTGTAAATACTGTAATACTAGTAAGTTTGTATGTGAATAAATACTAAAAAAATATTCTAAAAAAAAAGTTACTTAATTTGTTTGGTTGTAACATGTTCATGTGAGGCTTAGCCGTTGTTGTTGGACTAAATAATACTATAAATGTACCTATGTGTTATGAAGCCATTTACGTCAAATATCCAAACAGTTACCTTAATCGTTACCGTGGTGATAAAAAGAAATCACAGTCATATCCTTTCATGCCCAGCAGATGGCATCCGCAAGTATAAATTACGAACAATCTGCTTACAAAATTAACAAACGCAATCTCGTTTTCATAATCACGCCCAGTTTGAGTTATTATAAGCAAGTTACACGTACAGATAGAATAGTGAACATATGGCCGAACGGAAGTGCGTATCGTCTGTCAGCCCTTTAATATTATAATGAAATGCTCATTTTCTTTACTGACCACTCGTTCACAAAGAAGACAATGAGATGGGAACGTTTGACGTGCGCTCATCCGGAGGGGCCTTCGCGGATTTCGAATTTGAAATTTACTTTTCAACGCGTCTGTATTCAGTTCTTTTGTTCGTTCCATTTTTGAAATAATTTAAATTTGTTTATGTAACAAAATGGACACGCGAATGTACTACAATAAACTTCACTTATACTAGTCGGTCTATCTTATAAAAAGTTAGCGCAGACTTGATGTCTTGATTACCATACGTAATGATGACATGAGGTCAACGCTAACTTTTTATAAGATAGGGGGTAAATGTGTACATATTTATTATCTGTGTACGAATCGTGAAAAAAGTATTTATGTAAAACTTATCAGTATTACCTTTGCTCTTAAAGCGTTCTAAACCCAGTGCTAGAAAATCAACAAACAAATATGAATAAGCCATCAATGCCAGTGGCAACTATAAAATCATGTTTAGATTATAGATAAATACATGATTCTTCATAAGAATGGAGGTTTACTGCGTAACACGGACAATCACGACGCGTTTTACAACGAGGGCGGTTAAAAAGCTACGCGATAAAGTGAGTAGTGAGCACACAGCGGTGTAATCTAGGATTACTAGATGCAGTACCTATGGTTGTTTCTCTTGGCATAAGTTTAGCTCAGTTTGACACTAGATGGCGTTGTATAAAACATTAATTAATAGATACATTCAGATAGATATTCATGGACTTTTTTTGTACTTTTTTTACCTAGTAACACCCAGACACAGAACAAATATTTATGTTTATCACAAACATTTACTCTGGATGGGAATCGAACCCACGACCCACAACATGGAAGGCATAGCTACTACCAAGCTGTGACGCTTGTCTAAATTTATATTTCGTCATTAATATTTCGTTTGTTATGTATATTTTTATTTGTTTCCCTTGCTGTGATTGAATACACTAAGTAAATACCTTTTTTTTGTCAATGATACCTTTTATTTTTGTAGTGATCGTTATAATTAGATCAAGATGTCAAAGTACATTTTTTTATAAACTTCCGGTTTACACACCAAATATTTTTTTAAGTAGGAAAGTATTTTGTTGTTTTCATTTTTATGAGAGCTAGTGAAATGAGAGTTTATAGCCCCATGATCCACATATTTAGACGTGTTACAAATCGGTGTAACACAATCCCTTTTAAAATTGAAAGTGACGTAAGTGCTGTTTTAGTGCGCAATCGGCGGACAAAAGTCGTAAATCAAAGTTTTAGTGTCGAAATGTTGGGATGCGTCGGCCACTGGGGTGGCCAGTCTTAAATTTTTTTTTACCATTTAAAAAAGTAAAGAATACAATATGACATTTGGTGAGATGTTGGCAACATTTGCCTATTGTTCGAAGACGGACTGCGATGGTTGAGGAATGCAAACGATGACATTGTTCATGTTCTACATTGTAGAGATTAATTTGTTTTTTTTTTCAACATACGAAAGTGCAAAATAGCCTCTATCAAAAGGGCATTGAAAACTTAACAGACGGGGAAATGGCAAAATCATAAGACATAGAAGAAAAAAAAATAGTACTCCTCTCTTCTTTAAGACTATAAAACTTTTGAAACATGATTTAATTGCTGAAATTGAATTAGGTCATACAGATATGATGCATTATCTTCAATGAAAAATTATAACAGATTTTACCTTGTGATGTAATATGACCAGTTTGATTGGTGTTATATGCAAACTATGATGGTCCTAACTATGGTCCTAACTATGATGTGATATGCTATGGGTCGTGGGTTCGAATCTTACTTAGAACAAATTTTGTGTGTTGAAGAACTTTGATCTCTGTGTGTTACTGTAGAATAACAGACATATTTTAAGGTATTTACGAAAATTAAACATTTAATGAGCCATGCTACCATAAAAAGCTTTGTTAAGTTTCTAATGTATTTTTTTTATAAGTAGTATAACTCAATCAGCAGTTCTAACAAAGTTGTCGTTACAAGTGACTAAATTACAAGCGGTCGTAAAACAATAGCCGCAAACCGCGCTCTGATTCGAAGAACGCTCAAAATGAACTGCCACAGTTCACAAGTTCAGTAATACAACTTTGTATAGTTTTGAATCACCGCGAAAATAAAATATGTAATTATTTGACTGCTCAAAATAAGCACCCTACGATAGTAACCTACGTTTGTTACCTACTTAATTCAGTAAAATCACAAGACTCATAGTAAGTGATTTTTAGTGCCAGTTTCATGTCACCTTAAGGTTTTAAAATCGTTACAATGAAACATATCAATTAGTCATATATTTGTGTTCTAAGAGTTTTTGGCTTGCAATTTTGCGTTATAAAAAAGTTAAGTTATGAAAGGTTTATTAGGTCAATTCAGTCAATTGTGGTCATTAAGACAAACGGTATGAACGTGTAGATATGGATAATGTATAGTAATAACTTTTGTGTAAGTAGGTATGTACTTTACTTTTGTTAGCAGTCCTTTATTTTTCTTATTACTAAGTAATAAGTTAAACTTCTGTTCGTATATTTACTGTGCTGTCGATAGCTGTCGTGCAAGACGGGGTAATTGCCAAAATGAAACAATTTGCTGCTCGTTTCCCTATCAATTTGAAAGAGGTGAAAGCAAAAAGTGTTTTAGCTGGAAACTGAATCATTATACTAAAATAATAGCTTCACTATCAGTAAATTGAAGATCCTTCTTTTGAAGATTTCTACGAAAAAATTGTGGTCTAGTTAATACACGGACATGCTAGTTTGTGTATTAACTTAACTACATTTTTTTTACATACTAGAGTGGAGACCGCGTTTAGGCAAGCGTAATGTTGGACGCCCTCCGGCGAGATGGAGCGACGATCTGCGGAGTGTAGCTGGCAAACACTGGATGAGAAGAGCCGAAGACTGGGCTCAAAGGCGCGTCTTGGAAGAGACCTACGTGCAGCAGTGGACTAATATAGGTCGATGATGATGATGATGATGATATATGACGTCATCGACATTTTTCTTCTAGCATAGGGAGCAGCGGTGACTTTACGTTTCGGAAGTTTCATGATATTGAATTGAAATAGTTTTTTTAAACAGTTTTTGCTAAAAGTATAATTTCCATCTAAGAACTAATGGTACAGAAAAGTAAACGCAATTAACCATACAATTCTAAAATCAATAAAGAAAGCGTTATTAAAGTCTTTGATGTTGATTTCGTTCGCAAACATCAATAACCTTGACCGTGACCGTTCACGTCATTATTCGACATCAAACTGTTGTTGTTATTCGAGCTATTCCCATCAGTTTTTAAACCAAGGATTTTGGTAGTTGGGTATGAGGAAAGTCTTTCTTTTTTTATTATATTTATGTAAAAATAAGGCCTGTTATGTTGCACTTCTGGGCAATAGGACAAATTTCAAAAATAATTAATTTTTAATTTAAGTTAATTGGCTATTATATTATCATTATATATAACTTATTATCAATTGAGATATTATTATCTTTAGCTTTTTTTGTGTGTAGAAAAAATAAAATCAAAATTAAGAACTTTTTTGTATCATTTGTGTTTTTATGTTTTCCATCAATCTCCATACTTAAAAATCACATAAATAACTGATATATTTTTATAGTTCTTATTAAAAATAAATAGTAGATATTTAAAACAGCTTGATATTCTGAAAAACAATAAACCAGTTCCCCGTAGATGCACTTTGTATGAGAAGGCGTATGATCTTAAAACTTGCAAATTGATAGTCAACCCGGGGTGGCCTGTCTAAAACTGCACTAGTTTGTAATACACCTTGGTTAGGCGTCTTTCACCATGGTTTTTAAACTCTGTGATGTAGGAAAATATCGTGAAAAAACTCGTGTGACAATCGTAAAGTAAACGTAACGCAGCGAATTCGATTCACATTGCGCGTCAAATGCCGGCTCGACAGTCGGACGATGCGGCGTCTTTGTCTGCGAAAAATTAGATACAAAATATTTATTTTATCTTAAACAAAGTATTAGTAAGTATGTAAAATTTATCTATATAAAATCATTCGAAAATAAATGAATTTTCAGAAGATTTTGACACACATTAAGGTATGCTTACAAGTTATGTTAAAAGACGTATCTATTTAAATTTAACTCAAAATATCTATCGATATTCGCTTTGGAATATCGATAGATTTTTACATTATTTTATGAAGTGACTCAAAGACTATGTGAACTCGCCCTTCGTTCCAGGGTTAAGGCGAAGCGTCCATTAATTGTCATATTTACAGCTTTCCTGTAAGTAACAAGAGATGAGGAATAGCGTTACCATGGAAACTATTCCAGCCATATTACTATTCCAGGAAAACCTTTGTGCAGGACTTTAAGAGGGCTTGCGTTTCAGGGTCATGCAAATATGAAGACTTTAATACATTTGTAATGTTTTGATACGATGTAATAAGGTTTAAGTATTAAATGAAATATAGGTATTTACTTATGAAATTTTTTACTTAGCATTGTTTTTTTTCATAAAATTTATTCATTTTTACTCATAATAATTAACTATTTTTATCAAATATATACATATATCAAAAACATAGATAATGCTCATCAAAGATTTTTATGTCCAATTCAATTCGGACTTTATCCTACTAACCGCATCCTGTAAACTCACTGTTTAAAAAAACAACCTGTATTGCTTTTTGAAACACCCTGTATTTGACAGTGTCAGTTCTACATTACACATCATGTTCAAAACTCAATCACGCCACGTGATTGGCAATACATCAGCAAACCGCTAAAGCAGTTACATCGGTATTAATTAGAAAACACGATGTATCACCGCAAATTTCTATACCGAATGTTTTTTAAACTGTGGCTGGTGTCTATAGTAAGTTAACTGTAATCTGTGGTGTGTCGACCGCAGAGTAAATGAATCGGGCGAAGCGCGAATGGCCTTTTGTGCAGAGTCCTCATTACTCATTAATATAGTGACTGTATGAAATCGTACCAAATATATATTACATATACTTAAATACCTAAAAAAAAGATTTTTGTAGACAATTAGTTTTCTCCAAATACGAGGTTTTGTTTGTTTTAACATGACATATTTAATGACTTTATTTCATTAATTTAAATATCATGGTACAGCCAGTATTGTACACTGTACTATGTGACTTACACAATTGAATTATTTACCTTAGTACAGTCAGCAGTATAATTAGGTAGTCATATCAGAAATAAAATGTTATCAACCCCAGACCCCCACTTATTACAAAAAATAATGTATTAAATTAAGTATTCGTCATTTGTTCAGTATAAGCTCAATATAAGTGGCTTCTAACTTATTTTCCTCGGCTTATAATACAGCCATGTTTTACCCAAACATAATATTTGCCTAGTGGGAGCATGTATCACTGTCGCACCTCATCTCTGATTAACTTTATCGATTCCCGCGACCAACATCATCCATACAGAGAATCTTAAATCTGTAATCTCAACTTTTTGCATTCCCGCCTCGGGCTATAACGACACAATAGACGTATTTTATACGCGCTCACACTTAACGTTTATATCGCCTTATAAGTAGATCGAGAAATAATAAAACTAAAGGAGAACGAACATCAAGAAAGCAATAACATCATTATCATAGCGAGTCCGCCATCTCTTTCCAATAGGTCTTGCGTTTACCCCTCCTTTGGCCCCGCCCACCGTGTATCTCCTCTGTCACCTGTATATCTCGAAACATTACACATATGCAAAACTTTCGCGTTTCGCGCTCGCATCTCTCGACACTCACACAGCCTCGCCGCGGCACTGAACAACCAATAGTCCTGACACAGAAGCTTCACTTCGAACCGACCGCTGAAACTATGTATGAAACTATAACATCTATGCACGCGGTATTGCACCTTATTATCAATATGCAACAGCTTCATTTCGTTTGTAAGCGCGGCACAATTTGCATTGTCGCAATCAATCCTTTCAAACGCTGATATGCCAAATTGAATCTGAATTTCAGCACGATAAAACTGATTGTGCACTGCAAGGTGATTCGCAACGTCACAGCTGCACACAGAGAGCACCTTGTGCATGCAGCCTGCTATGCATGTGTGTAGGAATAAATCTAGTAGATAAAAATTGTACTATATCTTTCCGAGTATGTTGGCCAGACTTGCTACTCTTTTTTGTTCTGATAGTCTGTAGGCGTGCCTAGTGTTTGCACCTTGGAGTGGTCGATATTTCAGTTGTGACATCGGACGACATTCTTTGAAATATAAAACTTGTTCGCACTTGTTTTTATTACTCGCACTCAGTATTGTAGTGGCTAGATAATTATGGCTCATTACTTGTGGTTAGGCTTCCACCATACTGTAAATGCAAGCCTGTAACACCAGTTTATAAGGTTTATGAATAGCACACTTTTTTTTCTAATTCACAGACGTTTCAAACATCGCGCTCAAGTCTTGAAAAAAGAAATCCGTGCTGTTGGTTCGAGGTTCCCATCTAGTACAAACATTTGTGTGTTACAAACATTAGTGTTTGTTGTATGAAATTCTAAGTACATATTTTGTATAAAATTGAAAAAAAAAGGTCTTATTATACGAAGAGGTATTCTCAAAAATTGAGTAGGTACACATACCCAATACAAGTTTTGCTTAGTTAGTGAAATGTTCATGAATATTTTATTTCTTCTTCCTAAGAGTAAAATGACTAAGCGGTGATTAATATTTTCAAAGGTGCCAAACATTTATAATTTGCAATGATTCATTTATGAATATTCAAAAAAAATGACACACAAAAATGTCGCCATAGATATTAAAAAATATTTCTCATATCTCCATTTTTAGTCCAAAACGATTAACTCATGTACAATTTCAGTCACGGGTTCAAACTGCAATAATTATCGGCATTGTATGAAACATACTGCACTGTCATTGGAACTTGTCACTTGAACTAACATACAATGGAAAATAATCTCTATCATTCTGACACAAGATTCAAAACAGCTTGATACGCCGGTAAGCATGCTTCTTTCACTAGTAATCGTATAGATAGCAGTACATTGCGTATTATCGCTTCAACGTTTGAAAGTCAAACCTAACTTAAAGTGCAATGTAATTCAACCGCACTGGTCCACGTAAGGCGGCGATCGTCAGATGTTTTTGTGTAGATATATATATAATATAGTACCTATAGAACAACACGTGCTTGTTTGAAAATCCTTCGTGTGGTTATACAAACAACTTGTATAACCACACGAAGTCTATTGTAGGAGTGAAAATAGTACAGACTAGTATTTATTTGTTCTGTGACGTAATTACAATGCTCTGATTCAACGTATTGTTCAAAATATAACAGTCGTCTGGCTGCAATAAAAAATGTAGAGCGATTATTAAAAATGTGGAGCGTTTTGTGTTGTGTTTTCGAATCTGAACAATTTATGGGTTTTTCATACAATACCATTTAATCCTAAACTAAACAGTTTTTATGTTATGAAAACTTGATTGCTTTTTACCTCTTATAACAAACCACATCGAATACTCGTTGCTAACTAATTTATTATTTATTAAATTTTAACGCATGCACAGAACTTACGCTATCTGTAGTCTGGCCATTTTTTTAAATTGATTTTGTCATTCGATAAGAAAAAGATTATTCGTTAAATGTAAAACACACAAACCGTCATTGTTTCTACCGTTATTGTAGGTACAAGTAACATTTTTTTATTTATTTTTTTTCAATCAACATCGAAATAAAAAAACGAAAATGTCAAAACCAGGCGGTTATTCAAATGACATATAATAATATATAATAATCACATATAATAATCCTATTGCACAACTCATTAAGTTTTTCTAAAAGAATATAATTATAGTGTTTAGATAAAAACTGTAGTGCACACGAGCGACGATTACGTCCGCTTACCGTTCCTGCAATTAAACATTTTAATAACTACTTTTATACGTTCATTTCATGTTCAGTGTCCGTGGGGTAAGTAAAAACAAAAAACAACTCAATTTTGGTTAGTGGTTAGTTTTTTATTTATTTATGTTTATAGATAATTTCCTATACTGTGAAAAATGATATGGATGTGAAAGGAGGGAATATTGAGGTGACTGATGATAGGAGAATGGAAGAAAAGAACATGTTGTGCCGACCTCACTTAGTGGGCAGGAAGAAGAAGAAGAAGATAGATAATTTCCTATACAGAGTTGACCATTGTACTTTACACATATGAAATGTCACACAATATTAAACAGTCAAAATTCAACACTAACTTCATATCTAATAACTTCTTGCAAACAAATCTGAATTGATTCATAAACAGTTTTCACACATATTTTCTGAGTAGCATTTTTGAATTGCTGTTGCACTACTAACAAAATGACTGATAAAAATCAGTCATTTTGTTATTAGTCAGGCTCGTCCATGTAGTAACTTATTGTTAATCAATTTTAGGATTTCTTTAATTTTATATTTGTATTTGACTAAAACTAACACGTACAAATCAAGAACCGTCGACATTTCACGCTTAGTTTAAATAAGGCACTGCACTAATTATCCGGCATAGCTCGTGGACAATTTATTTCACATTAGCCTTTAGACACAGTATGTACAAGATAGCAGTAGCTACAATTAAACTTATATTTATCTGCATAATTTTTTGATAGTTGTCACCACTACTCTTTATTTTGTGTTCCAAATAATAAGTACATTTATACAGTACAGTATTTCATGAATTGAACTAATAAATATTTACCGAAGCAAAAAACTAGATAGATGCTGGAATACTTGCATAAAAAAAGTAGAGAAAAATAAGCTTAAAACTAACCTACAGAAATCAGTAGTACTTTAACTTACTATCTTAAATTTTCACCAGTGTGTACTTATATGTTTAATATTAAAATTGCAACCTATGATACTGTGTTTCTATATATTGTGGCTGAAACACGGCCTTCGGATTTCGGTCGCCCACCTCGATACGATTATTTTAATTTCGCTAACCACACTTTAATTACCAACGCGGAGGTCGCCTCAATCTCTGTAATTATTAAAATTGTTGGTAATTATAAATGTTACTTATAATGAAGCGGTGACGTCATTTGTTATTTCCTGTTTGTGTTATTTTTTATATAGGGTTTTTTTTGTGACTCATTTAATAATCCTTTTCATAGTACAAAAACGTATCTACGTTAGTAAGTATTAAGTACCATCTATCTGTCTGTAACTTCGTGTGCGTCCTGTTTTTTTTTTCACGAATAAAATGTAGCTAAACAGTAGTGAAAATATTTATAAACTAATATCTATTAATAATGTAGTAATGCAGGTTATGAACTATATACCTACAAATATCTATAGGTGTTACAGCTAAGCTGATAGTAGCTTTGCTTTCCATGCTGTGAGTTGTGGGTAGGATTGAGTAGGACAAGAGTATAGTAGGTTTTGTGGGATACTCATAATTGTCACAAAAAAACAATCTTTTACGTAGGTATCCATGAACATAAAAATAAGTGACAAACGAATTATTGTTTACAAAACAATGTGAATGTTTATTATTATTTAATATACAAAGTCTACAACAACACAACGGCTTTGTAATGACCGATTTACACAGTCATAAGTGACGAGTTAAGTACAATGTAGAGTTACTCTGCGCTTTGCAGCTGTTATCGCCACGCGATGTAAATCCTCTTTTATACATACATATACTATTGAGAGTGTAAATTAGCTCATAAAAAGTTTTAAAATATAAATTTATCATGTTATGTTGCGAGTAATCTCTATTTTCTTTTATTCATATATCATCACGTCATTTGGAACCTAGATTGATGAAAAATTTAGTTTACATTTGTGTAGTTTATTTTTATATCTATGTTCATCGAAACTTGCACAAACAACATCAATGCTTACCATCACATCGATGTTTGTTTTTAGTGGGAACCAAACCCAAGGCCCTCAGCAAGAATGATAGAGCTAATGCAGGAGATATAACGCATCGAACCTGCCAAAAATAATTCTGATAAATTTTTTTGCGAATACTTATATTTTTTCTTTTAAATTATGTAACTGACTGTACAAAACCCATAAGTCCGTCTCAACCAGTGAATATTATTAATCCCCCGCATTACTTAAGTCCCGGTCAAATTGTCATCGAACCCCAAGTAAGGCCGATTTACACGAGCCTTTTGACCGCCGATTCCCCACAATTGGCTTTGTCTAACCGGAGTTTCAATTCGTCCTCCATTGTGTCGTCGAGATGAGTGGACGTCGTTAGTGATATTTCTCGCCGGTGAGATAAGGGCTTTAGTACAAAAGGGATTTCTGTAATCGCAGTGCGCTCATTTGGGGCTTAGGGTGGGTATTGAAATGAAAACTACGGGGTTTGGTGAAATATGCTTTTCTGTTTGGGATTTTTTCAAAAAAACATGTTATAAGACTTAGTTTATGTTTTGAGCAATCGATGTCTTTTTCTATTCTTATATATTTAATTTTTATACTAAACGTGATTTTTTAAAATTAGAAAACTGTCGAAAAATTATGAAGATTCATGTAATTATTATATTATGATGATTATTTCTTGTAGAATTTTCTGTGATAGCACTTAAACTACTAACAGTCTAAAAGTTAAAAAAAATGTATGGGTCTTTGTATTAATTATGTAAGACTTCAATGAAAATACTTGTTTTTTTTCGTTGTAATATTTAAAAGGAAAGTATTATTTAATGTATACCAAAATACATTATAACGCCTACATTAAAAACTAGAAAGTTCTAGTTCCAAAAACATGTTGTAATGTTTTGGTTTTTCTACAACAGATTCAATGTATCTAAAACAAGAACAACAACGATAAATATAGCATTTTATTCGTGTCCATTGGGACATCGTGTAATTCGATCCATTCGAATGGTAATTGTATCGAAATCGACAATATTAGTTCCTCGAGTAGGTATCTATCGAGTACGAGTAGAAATGGTTTTTGATAGTAGAAAGATATTGACACAAATGATTTGTACTGCAAACTAACCTCTTTGACTGCGAGTTATAAGCAGATTTTTTGAAGTGAAAACTTCTTTAGCGGCGCTGGGTGGGTAAAAACTTTCAAACTCGCGTCAGGGTCACGTGACGTTGATCGAAAGCGTAAGATCGAGGGAAAGGGAGAGGAGTATCTCCCACTCTTTCTACCGTGCCTGAGTGTGCTGACTCTGTTTAGGCGGCACAGGGCGCTTGCGCGAATGTGTCTGTGTCATTGTGATTGTCATTGTCATTATGACGTCTGTGGTTATATTTTTATGTGAAAACTTAGAAGTGAAAACACAACGTTAATATTGAAGTTTTCACTTCTGCCGGCACTCCCGGAGTGCTACCTTTTTTATATATTTGAGTTACATTGCGCGGCCGCTTTGTTGTTGCGTTCAATAGTTATCAAAGTGACAGTGTCGAGGCGCATGCTAACTCGAAATATCATAAAAAAAACCTTCTATGGTTCTGTATAGATCTTCCTTGAATAAGTAAATATTGACGAAAATATGCAAGTTAAGAATTGTTCAAGTAATAAATATTGTTTTTCATAAGAATGATAGAAGAAGATATCTATTACAAGTATGATCACAATATTATATTTAAGTAAGTAATTGAATATTTTTAACAAAACATATTTATTTATAAAAAAAATAGGTAATATGCACCCGCCTATAGTTGACCCAGAGAAACTCATGAACTTGAACTCTCAGAAATAAATATTAAACAAGATACCTGTTTAGATATTTATTTTAATAAATTATTACACAATACATACATATTGGTACTTAAGTCGTAAACATAATTTTTTATCGGCAGATTTCAAATAAATTGTCTTATCAAATTCCTAAGAATTTCTTAGTGGTTTTGTCAATGCACCCGAAATATCTGCTCTTAATCATTGTCTACAAGATTGTCCAATATAAATGTATCCATACTTCGAGTAATCAAGCAATATTCTTCTTAATCAACCCCACCCAGCCACGGGGGTCGATACCAACAAAGGAATTGATTAGGTAACTATACCAAGATATTACCCTGTGTTATTCCAATATAATAAAGATGGTAAGGGCTTGGTAACCGTGGTACTTAATTAGATAAAACTCAATTAGAATTCATATTAATCGTATAATAAGTTGAGGAAAGTTTGCGATTGGAATCTGTATCTAAGTTCGGGGCAACGTGACGTATTGAGCTCAATACGTCACGTTGCCCCGAACTCTAAACTAAAAACAAATTATGATTATGTAATAATTTAAACAAATGCATCTTAAGGAAGCTTCCTTAAGATGCATTTGTTTGCTGAAATGCAGATGTTAAGTATAGCTCGGGTGTCTGTCTATTTTCTGGGTTCTGTGAACAATTATATACTTACAAAAATATCATAAATACCTCTTAAATATATAATATCATATAAGTGGTGTTTGATATTATGGGTTTTATTCTGTAAGACTACCATTTTTAATATATTGAGTTCTTTAAAAAGTCAAAGACTTTATTTAAAACATTTTATTTGTAAGATTTTAATTCGCTCAATCACTTTCATCCATAGGATGATTATTATTTTGATTACTGTTATATGACTTAGTAAATTAGCAGTAGCGCATTAAGCTCGATTACTAATTAACTTGGTAAGTACGCGAGAAGTTGCGCTTCTGCTAAAGTTACTGCGTTATCTAAATGAGAGCATCTTTCGTTATATAAGCTAACTTAATTAAGAACTAGCAGATGAGAGTGGGCGCCGGCGGGCGGTGGGGTGCTGTGTGGTATGTATATGTTTTGTTCCATTTCGTTCACAGTGTCTGAAGTCAAAGTCAAAGTGAATTATAATTTATGCAGTAAACTCATAAGGATTTTAACGTACAGAGATATTAAAATGAAGAAGAAAAATAAACAAGGTTAATTTTGATTCGTTTTGTATAAGTGCCAAAGTATATAATGCTAAAAATACTTTATAGGTATAGTTAACAGAACGGGCAAAAGCATGGGTACGTCTTGGTAGGGCTCTTTGTAATTGCAGAACAGAACTATGATAGCATAGAATTGAAATGGTTGAAAAACAAGACTGGGATAAATATTAAATGACCTTTTAATTGAAAGTAACATAACATTAGTTAGTAATAATTTTTGAAAATAAAATTCTTGAATTTGTCCAAGACGTCTTTTCTAGCGTAAAAGCAATATGAATAAGTTTTTTCAAGAATCTGCCAGCTACATACGATGTCGCAACAAGGAGGCCGCTAAACTAAGTGCCGCCACTCTTGTGTGTGTTCTAAGCTTGTGTTTGTCCAAGTGCAAATGTGTGAGTGTGCAATGGATTAGTGTTATAATAAAAGTTTTTGTAACAGATGTCAGATATTAAACACGGCTTCATATTAATAGCCAAGAGAAACCGAGGAAAATATATAAAAACTTGGCAAATTAGGTTCGCTGACAATAATTTGTTGGACTGTCTCGTTCGGGCTGATTTGTTTGGTCTCGATTTATGGCAATTTGTTGTAATGATGTTATTTCTTAGAAAAGTTGTTGTTACACGTTACACAATGCCAATAATATTTTTTATTGCAAAAACAAAATATGTTTTAAAACAGTCATTTTTCATCCAAACAATGTTTTACTATACCTACCTTTATTTAAAATAAATCTTTGAAAGGTTTAAAAATGATAATCATTTTCAACGAATCAATAAAGCACTTTTAGATTTTTTTAATGCAGAAGTGGTTTTTAAAAGATAATGTGACAAATAATTGCTATGAACACTATCTGTCATTTCGTACGTGTGTGAGCTTACGTCAATAAAACCTTCGCAAACATAACTAATTCCACCGATCTGACAAGATGACCCTTCCTGACTTCAGTCACATAGAAACCATTTTACCACCACACCATAATGTAGACGTTATTTCATTTAAAAAACAAGTGAATGATATTTTTTTCCAAAAAATTATTAAAAATAAGTTACTTAATTAAAAATACTGGCTGCCAAATTTTGATACCTAGGCAACCTGATAAATATATATTCTCATAATTATACAAAAATATACATAAAAAATCGGTTTTCAGCAAAAAACCGATGAGCGCACTAATCCTGCAGCCGGATCTCGTACTATTAGTAAGTAGGTATAGATAGTTATTTAGTTTCTTTATTAATGTAAATGAAAATTGTTACACAAAAGACGGTCTTATCACTGATAAAAACAATGAAAGTAATTGTTTACCTATTATATTATTACCTTAAAATTTATAATGCATACTATACACAAAAAAAGAACTGAAATAACATATTTTTGTGCTTGTCAAAACTGAAACAGTAAAACCTGGTTTTTGTGTCATCGCAACCTCTGACACCAGTTAATTACCTATGTAAACCAAATGCCCTTTTGTCGTCCGTGTGTAGATAGCCTTAACTGATTTGGCGACATATAATTTGTACAACGTATATTGACTGATTTGTCGATTAATTTTGTACAGTAAGTACGAGTATTATCATTAATTAGTTTGTTTCAGTTATATAATCAAATTTATATAGTATAATAAATAAAGGTAATTTAAATTAGAATAGTTTTAGATGGCATTAATTACTCTGTAATATATTCTAGGAGAAGCCATTGGCTTCTCTTAGAATATATTAACACTGTAACACAGTTTTTTAACTAGCTCAGGAGCCTATGGATTCAACTCTTTTTGTATAAACATTTATTTGTGTCAATAAAACATATTTTACTTTTACTTTACTTTTTAATTTTTAAAAGACTGGCTGACTGATTTCAGATTCAACGCTACTTCTGTAACTGAGCATGAATAAGAAACACATTTTCATAACAGCGTCTATTTTTGACTAAAAATCTGTGTATTTTCCTTCAAAGGGAACATGACATTACGATTATTATTTGGAGGAAGAAATAGATAAGTTCGTAGTTTGTTTTCTAGAAAACAACGACACCATCGATAGACCAATTCGACTTGGTTTTCGAACGTGATTATTTCCGAATAAATTCCCACTCGCCCCACCACTGCTCAGTGGGACGCTCAGCTTGTTTACTGAAACACCCACAGTTACTAATTTTACTACAGATTATAGTGCAAGCTTAATTACTTTCGTCGCGACTTCCTACAATTTACCGTCTAATTGTGTCATCACAGTAAAAAATAAATACTGGCCAAATGTTTTTTTTAAGAAATATAATATTCCATAAATTCCTTTTGTATGAGAGTCTCCTAAAATATTGATTTAATTCTGTGTTTTGGTAAGTGACAACACAACATATCATACATAATCATCTGTGAAAATATCAACTCTCAAACTATCACGATCTGAACTATCATGAGATACAGCCTGATGCCCGACAGACAGATAGACGGACGGACGAACAGCAGAGTCTTGGTAATAGGGCTCCGTTTTATCCTTTGTGTGCGGAACTCTAAAAACGTAAATTACCTCAAATGATTAGATACTTTTCTTACCGCAGATCATTACAGAGACAGATGGCAAAAGGGGTAACACTTGCACACAATTACAATAAATACCTATAATTTGAGCCACGGAAAGAATTTTTGTATTTTCACAACTTTAATAATAGTTCTGAAGAAATTTATTGAGCTTTAACGAGCTTGATACTAACAAAATTACCATCACACGTGGTGATATCGTTAGAAGCTTTCCTTAAAACTTGTAAGTATACATTACTGACAATATAAAAATTATATTAAGTTCACAGCATTGTATATAAAATTGACGCGTTGTATAGCGGATAGCGAGTGTATGAATTTTTCACAAAACAAGAATTATGTTTAGTAAGTAAATTCTGGATAAAATAAATATGGTAGTTAGATTATTATATCTTTTTTGAATATTTATTCTATACAAACAAATAATTATTTTTTAAACCCATACAATTCTCATAACTACTTATATATCTTTTTTAAGTACCTATTTGTGAATTAATTTTAATGTAGGTATAAATACATTTCAAAGCTACAAAAATACATGTAAAAAATTCACAAAGAGTTTTCTTAGTAAAAATGTAATGTGGTGTGCGATACGTAAAACACAAGATTTTATTAATTATATAATTCGTTATTTAGTATTAGGAATTCTGTTATGCTGCCATAATTAATAAATAAATAAATAAGGTAAAACTTATCAACTTCTAATCCTCAAGCTCCATCTTCAATTTTGCTCGGTCTCAATCCTTTTTTTAAACATAATTACAAAACCACAACCAAACTACTCGAGGTGTAAAAACTCGTGGAATAATGACATTTTAATTGTGTGAGTGATTACAGTCTGTCGCGTAGTTTCATCCTGTTATTACGGATAATTGCATTACGGTTCGTTACGGAGGAAAAAAAAGTAAATAAGTTTAATTGACACTTGCTTTCTTTGTTCGCGCGAACATGTGTTAGTTTCACACGAGCGGGCTCGGACTTAAGGCGTGTGTTGTAAAGATTTTTGAATTTCCTCTATGAGAATCAAAAATATTCACAATATATGCCATATTTTTAGGTAAACTCAATTTGGTCAAAATTTAGCTAGTTCCTATTTTACAAGCTAAGCAAAGCTTGGGACTAGAGCGCAATGCATGAAATGTAATTTATAATAGTGTCACGTTACCTGTCATTTATTTAACTGCATGGTGTTCAACTTGTTTAATATAGTTTAAATTATATTTAATTATTATTTACTTTCAATAACTAAGTTTTTGATTAAAGTACAATTAACAGAATCTAAGGATATCCAGCCATTAAATCTAGGTTGAAAAATTAATTAGTAGCAAAACACATTACCAACATAAATTGTGATCCGTTTTATTCAAACGCGAGACCGTAAAATGCAAAAAGATATGAAATTGAATTTATTTAAATCAAGTTTGACTTTAATCCTAAATTCACATGATTTATTACTCTCGGTTGCCCCAGAATTAACATCCAAGCTTTACTGTTACAAAGTTGTTTAGCCAAAAATTGTCAAACAACATAATAGTCTCACACAATAAACGGAATACCTACTTTGTGATTTCATTGTAAGCAAAAAAAGAAATTTAATCATGAGAAACAATAATAACGACTTCCAAGAAATTAGACTGAGTAAGTACGGGAGCCACGCAACTTTAACCTGTTATTTTTGAGTACCACAGTCACAATATACCGGAAGATTATAGATCTTAGTCTCCTATATATAAGGTTGAAAATCTAATGTGTGATAAATGTGATTTCACTACTCCGAAGGCTCTATGACCATCAATTATGGTCATAGTGTGAGAGCATTGTGATCGAACAGTAGCTTTCATTTGGTCATTCTGATGATTGAAAATTAAAGCGTCGATATAATTTGAGATAAATAGTGATGGCTGTTGAGTTATTATCGATAAAATCTGATGGAATTGAAAAACTTATAATCTATCGGTATTTATGTTGTGAACTAATTTCTAATGTGTGGGTGGAGGTTGTTGAACTTTGCTTTTATTTACGTTCAAGTTACTATTACGTTCAAAGTAGATACTATTATTTGGTTAAGAAAATGAATTGGTCTTAGAATTATTTTAAATGGAGAAAGAGCTCGTTCGTAAAGATATTTATGGTACATAGTAATCTTTTATCTAATAATTATTTAAATTTAATTTACTTATAAAATAAAAATGTATGTTTCTTCTGTGTATTCTAAGTATGTATTTACAAAAAAAGGTGTATAAGTATTCTATCAGCAATCTAGTACCCATAGTCTTTACTTAGTTTAAGACCAGAGGGTGATGTGAGTAATGTCCTTGAATATTTATTTATAAGAATTCTATCAGCAATCTAGTTCCTATAGTACAAGCTTTGGTAAGTTCGGGACTAGAGCGCGATGAATGTTATGGTTTTTTTTTATAGATTTCGAAAGTACATCACTAGTTCTACATTAACACGTCACTCGTAGATAATACAGAGTCTGTGCCCCGGTTAATTGCTTTAATAACTTCCTGTGTCAAAATAACAAAAGAGCTATGTGATATTAACAAAACGGGTAATGGCGATGGCGTGGCTCACTGGTCTATGTTCATATTAGAATACGTTTATTTTATTATTTTTGTAAGTACTTCCAATAACTTTTTTTTAATGAAATAAAATGTCTCACTGCAAAACAAGAGTTAAAGTTCCTTAAAGTTTTTCACATATTTCGGTCTCTCGCGGTTCTTCTTCTTATCGTGTCGATGCTACAACTGTATTTTGTTGTAGCATCGTGTTGGAAAGATTAGCCAGACTAGACACTGCTTTGCCGTGCCTAGCTGTTACCGGTGTGCGCCACGAGGAGGCTCTTTCCATGCACACCTCTCGCGGTGATATAATCAATTATTATAAAACTATCTATTTACAAGACGAGTGTCGGTGACGTGTTGTAAACTAGCTGTAATCCGCGACTTTAAACACGTTTTACAATCTGAAAAAGCTTGTGAAAAATACTCATTGTGAACCGCCAAGTCTGCTGTCATCAGCTGACTGACTGGCTTCATCATCATCATCAACCTAAATCAGTCCACTACTGGACGTAGGTCTCTCCCACGACACGTCACTAAGCCCGGTCTTCAGCTCTTCTCCACCAATGTTTTCCAGCTACACTCCGCAGATCGGAAGGCGTCTGGCTTGACTACAATATATTTCAAACAAACACTTAACACTGGCAGAATTTCGTGTCGTATTGACGGGCAAAAGACGTATAAAAGAAGAAGAAGACATTATAACGTAGCTATAATAGCTGAATGACATGGCTCTTAGTATGTACATAGATCCGTTACTACAATTAAATTGAAATGATTAGTGTGCTACTTCAGTCAAACTTTAATTTAACATGCTCGTAATTGCGTTTCAAAACACACAAGTTATTATTTCAAATTAAATATTTTACATATTAATTTTGTTTGGGCTTATACATTTCATAAAAATACTTTTTGTTATGCCTATCGTTTGATTACTCTTTGGTTGTTTATTTTTTCACAAATTTTTTTATTACAAAAAAATAAAATACAAGTGATACAATATAACAAAAAAGAATAGATTATTATTATGAAGAACAACACCTGATGCACGTATAACGAAATATCTACGGTAGCACTAAAGAGACGGCTATCAGCGATAAGGCCGTTCATTGTACTAAATTAAGTTAATTCTAAGATTTGTTGTATTTTTTGTTACCCAATAAAATGTTTCCTATCTATCTATAACTAGTTCCGAGCTAAAAAACGCTTATGCGAGATCGTCTGATGCCTTTATCCACAAAAACACACTGTTTTATTGATTACTTGAAAAATTAACTGCCTTGATCATGCCACAATTTTTTACAATTATTGTATAAAAAACTAATGACAGACGTTATTACAATGTTGCAACGTAGCGTCTCGACGTCAGGTACTTGAGGAAGTTGTTGTGTGGTTTAAGTTAAAAAAATAGGCGAGTATGTATTTAACGATATTTCAGCTTTTGGATGCCAAAAATAATGTTTGAAAGCAACAAAAACTATATTCGTTTTCAAGATTTTCACTACTAAGAGTATCATTTCAATTTGATTGCATTTTTTACAACTTGATGATTTCTTCACCGCGTAGAGCGAAAATAACCTAAAAATAAAATACACCTCTGGATTTGAGCCCACAACAAATTGGTTGGGATGCTACCACTACACAACCGGCGCTTTAAAGTTTTAAATATACAGTCAAATAATTTCAAAATCATAAATAACTTAATATGTTGAAAAATTTTTTGTGAGTATTATGTTTGTAAATTGGATTGTTTAAGTTTAATATGTCATTGAATTTCACAACTTGTTCCAAACATCTCAAGGATAGCAAACGACAGACCGACGGTTCCGAAGGGTCTGACGTCACGGGACGATGAGTCGCTCACCGCAATTATAATTGCCGCATCCTTTTCAACATGCTACGCCGATTTGTGTACTTGATTGTATCGTGTAAGGACTGTTTTACTGTGCGATGAGCGTTTCCGAAATATACTATGTACTTATTTATTTTTAACCTATAATGTCCCACTGCTGGGAAAGGGTCTTGAGCAAAGTTTATACATGTATTTCGGTCATTGGCAAAAATATAACATAAAAAATATTTAGCTTAAAAAATATAGAATTATAAAAACATACGTCCTAAGTGTTACTAAACCTTAAAAAAATATATTTTTGGCAGCCCGAAGGTGTACCAATTTTATTATGTTTTGTTACTTTTTTTCTCATCATCATCTTTATACAGAACCCATTTTGCACGTGTTAGTTTCCAATATACTAATGTTTTTGTAGTAAGTACATTAATTACCTCTGCTTAGCCCTGCGTGTGTCCACACGTGTTTTACTTATAAATGGTCGTAATATAGTGGGTTCTTAAAAAGCGCTAACAGATTTTTTTTTTGTTTTTGGTTTCTGTCAAAAACAATTGGTAAAAAACAAAACATAATCAAATAAGCTTTTGTTTTATATAAACTCTACGTAAACTATATTATATTAATTATTATCAAGATTGAAACTGAGAAACCTCAAATTATTAGATAAAGCTTCGGTAAAAAGGAAATACATAGTTCGTACTTAATTACATTTGACTTTGATTAGATTTGTTTTTATGTAGTTTAAATAACAAGAGATGTAAAATCTCACTAAGTTTCTCTTCATGGTTGTCTCGACGAGATCGCTTTTAGTGATCATCATCATCAACCTATATCAGTCCACTGCTGGACGTAGGTCTCTCCCAAGACGCGCCACTGAGCCCGGTCTTGTGCTTGTCTCATCCAGTGTTTGCCAGCTACACTCCGCAGATCGATATTTATCGATGTTTTCTATCTATATACCTACCTACCTATCTACAATACATCACGAACGTCTTAAAGCGGTTCCTACATTTCAGTAATCCAAGGACTTGTAACAGCAAAGGAAATCTATTCATACTATTTGGAGGTCAAGTGGGCGTACTACAACTACTATTTGAAATAAAACAATTTTAGTTCATTTTTCAATGGTTTTCGTTTCAAGGATGAAGCTTCTATTCAAAAGCTTACAAATTATAGGTCATGTTTTGTTCTATTTTGTTTACTGAATTACTTTTGATTGTCAAGGTGATTTTCAAGGATATTAATAAACTTTACTCAAAGTAGGTACCTACTCACCCAGGCCTATTTTTTCTGCTCGTTAGATATAAAATTGAATTCTTATTGAATAATAAAACTAACATAGGTACTTACTTATTAGTTAGTTAAATACAAAACATTAAATTATGTTTTTTCTAAATTACGTATGTAGGTACCTAGTAGGTACTCCGCTAAATTCATTAATCTACTTACTCACGCAACTACTACTTATTTACAATCAGTAATAGAAAGCCAACGCACAAAAGAAAAATCTTATTTTTTTATTACAGTGCTTACATTTTTTTACTATTCCTTTTTAATTTTACTCAAGCGGAAAAAAACTACATACACTCCATGACTGTCAACATGAAAATGCATGTCAGTTTATTAAATGCATACATTATATGAACCCTTATTAAAGTGTATTTACTTGATGAAACTAGGCGTAAGTATCTAGATACTTACATACACCTAGTTTTATATCAATAATACCAGTTGGTTAAGTTTGTTTGACTGTTTAAACTCAAACAAACTCAAACTGATTTATTCAATATAACCCACAAGGATCACTTTGAAACGTCTTACATACGTGATGATTCTAGGCGCCCGTTCGTCCAGAGTCAAGATAAACTGGCAAGAAACTAGACCTGGATCTTAGCGTAGCGTTAAAGGACTGTACTTATTACCTACCTATTAGTTAAGTTGCGTTGTCATCAAGGATTAATAATAAGTATCAAGATAAAAAAGTGGTCAAGTGCGAGTTGCACTTGCGCACGAACAGCTTGATAACAGGACGGACAGTAATGTAGTCACAGTAACAGGGTCCCGTTTTACCCTTTGGGTGCGGAACTATAAATATTTAGTTAGATTACCCACAAAATAACCTAGCACCAAACAAAAGCAAAGCTTGTAATTTGGGAAACATTGCTGATATAATTATATATATTTTCAAAATACATGTAGGTAAGTACACAAAGAATATCAGAATTTGTCATAACACAAATGTTTGTAGGAATTAATGCTACAACTCCCGGGAAAAAAAAATCTGGTATAAAACGATAGAGCTAGTTTCCACAGTACAAACTTTGTTTAGTTTCTTATTAAAATAGCATTGTGTTAAATGGCCATGGATATTTTTTATATGAATATTTGAGGAATTATTGAAAATAATAGTACAAGCAAAGCCGACAGAGAAAACACATCTTTCTTAGTCCATAGACTGTGAAATTACTCGCCATAATTACATACAGCAGAACATTTATACAAAATGATATCTACTTAAGTTTCATTACAACTTAACAGACTTTTAACGCCAATTATACCTTGCTTTACAGTCTTAGACATTTAATTATGAACCTTATTGCTAGGTAATAAAGTTCAGTTAAAAAATAATGATACAAAAGTAGATTTTAATTATGAACCTTATTGCTAGGTAATAAAGTTCAGTTAAAAAATAATGCTACAAAAGTAGATTCGTTAAAGAAAGGGGGAAGGATTTCTTGATGAATTATAAAACATTTGTTTATGTTATAAGTAATTCATTTGTAATTATGTTTATTCATGTTTAATTAATGGAGGGGATATTTAATTTACATTTTTAAAATAAATGAGACATAAAACGATTTTACGATTTAATTTAAAATCTGTTGATTTTTATTTTAATAGCTTAAGTTTTATTGCTTTAGCTTTTCGCACATAGAATAAATCAATATAAATAATGACTTTATTGTTTTATATTGAAAATAATATCTTGTTCTCGGATCATAAATTCAATCATTAAAATCTTATTTTCATTTCTTTAGTATTAAGTAATAAAATAATACGCGCAAAATAGTTATCTGTTCCAAACGATCTGTAGATAACTCAACTGATCCAGTACCTACTAATCGAAAGCATACCTAGGAAAGGTCTAACTCACAAATCAATGCAAAATTAGGTAGCGTTTTTAAATTAAACTAAGTTGCTGTTTAACTTAAGCAAATTCTTTCATTTATATTTGAATTTTTACAATGCTAAATTATTATTCATTTTTAAAAATAAACAATCAATACTAACCAAAAACCACAATGATAAATTACTTCTATTTAACACACAAAAAAAATGAAATAAAAGACCTTATTAAGAACTGCATGAAAAATACCACAGATCTGACTCCTAGGAGTACTAATACTAGCAAGCTATAGCCTACCATGTATGAACTATTACAACCGTAAGCACTCATTTTCAGGTTATAAACAAGTTATAATGTTCATACTCTTAAACAACGCTATCTAGTTACAAACCAAGCACCTGTTATTTTGGGTTTCCATAGTTCCAATACTGTAGTCTTGCAAAGTCTGGGTTAAGTTTGAGACAGGAAATGTTATGAAATAAAAAAAAATGTAGCAATATATTGCACGTAAAGGCTAATACACTAATTTTTAGCATTTTTTTTTATAAAAATATATATATTTGTATTTCTATCAAAGAACAATATTTGACTTAACTCGATACGTTGATGAATGAAAAAGAATGAAAGAAAATAACATGTTGTGCCGACCCCACCTAGTTGGATAAGGGTAGGAAGAAGAAGAGTGTAGATTTATCACTCTTAGGAGTAGGACAGACACTGTGAGGGCATAATTAGGTTTATTATCAAGTACAAAACGGTTAATTGTAGGTTCAAGTGTGTATTGTAAGTATTGACGAGGATGTATCTTAGTAAAACTAGAAACGACAATTAAATACAGTTTTATAAAAATAGTAAAACACTTTCGACGTTAGGTATTTTGTTAACAAAACGTATGTATTTATTTTCATATTGAGAAGTTGATAATTAGAAGTTTCTATTTGATTTTATTTATATGCGGTTTATCATGTATATTTTGTCACTGTGTATTTTTTTGACAAAATATTAAATACTTGTCAGTGGTAAAACAGTTATCCATATTGATGGACAGAGGACTATGAAAAAGAAGGAATAATGTAAGGAAAATAATTAAAAATTGAATCATCTCGTCATTTACCTACTATTTCAAACTATGTAAATTGTATGTTTTCTTACTTCATTTTTTTAAAATAAATACTTAATAGATACACATTACACATGATAATCATATAAACAATATTATGAAAAAGATAACTTTAAGTATAAGCCACATCTAGAAGATATGCAAACATCATTGTTTGTGATTCTCAATTCCAATCAAGTTTATACCCTCCGGTAAATTGTGTGTGAGACCGCAGAAACTTGATTGTTATATTAATAATATAATAAGTCAATAATTATGTGTCAATTTGTAATAATGAATAATACAATAGGTAGGTAGAAACACATTTAACGTAAGTTGTAAAAATTATTGGTTGTGACGTGTAATCTTAGTAATTGTTGCATGTTAATTAAACCAAGTATGGTAAAAATGCGTACTAAGTGCAATTTGAAAATCAAAGTACTACAGGAATAACTGTGATATGGGTCTAGGTTCGATCCTCACCGAGGTCAAACGTTTGTAAGATGAAAATATTTGTTTTGTGTATATATGTATTTACAAAAAATATTATAATAAGTATTCTATCGGCAATTTAGTTTTATAGTATCTGATGAATTTAGTTTATCGCACTGTCTATAAAAATGTTCTTAGTGTCCCTACACATTCATGATTTAAAAATATGTAATTCCCATTACATATATTTTTTATCGAAAACCTACCGCTCTACTTTTCATAAAACCTTATAATTTCTGGAAAATGAAAGTAATATTTCAAACTATAAAATTATTATTTAAGGTTATCCAAATAAACTTTTAGTAAAGATATGAAAACTAACAAACTAAACTCAAAATCTCGTAAACTAATCAAAACATTTTTAATCTTAAACACACAAAACATCGCATCACGAGCTAAAAGCTAAGTTTCGCGATGATAAAACACTAAAATTTATCGCATTACTAAAATAATATGCTAAAAAAACTTCTCGAAAACCGTATAAAATTTAGATTTTTATTGCATTATCTATTTATGAAGTTGTATAATGGACGCAATTCACAGAGCATTAGAATGGACGTGCTCGATAAGGCATTGCTTAAGATACATGCATTTAACATGAGATGGTCAATTTGCAAGTATCCCGGGTAAGAAGATCGCGGCCAGATAATCGCAGGTTCGATTCCTATTAAAATGTTTACCTGAAGCCATACCTACTTACCTACGTAGTATAACTACGTAGTATAACTTATTGGCAAAATTAAAAAAAAAATTATATATAAAAAAAATAAGAGCTAAGATAAGGGTTACCAGCTAGTTTATTATATTTAAGTACAAAAGCGATAAACAGACAACGCCTATCTCAATTTGGAACCTCTCACCTACTATCTAGCCCTAAATCGCGGGGGCGGTGCTTAATGACCGCTAATGAGTGTTTTTTTATTTCACCCGCTGTAAACAATTTCTTTTAAGCCTCTTTATACCTAGATAAACATCGAAACTCGCTTCGCACCTCAATCTGATAATCGAATTAATGACACAGATTTACAGAACAGCAGTGTTACTGCTACTATTTATTATAATTCATTATTCTGGAAGAAATCGCTCTATGCAATACGACCGCTCTTTTCACGCATAATGGAACACCTTATAGTCTAAATGCGGAAACGGGAGTCCACTACAAATACAAATACGACCGCTCTTTGGAGGAATAGTCGCCACATTAAAATTTAAGAATTTTTGTAGTAAGTAAGTTATTTCTATTGCATGGCTTACTTATTGCATATTTAGACTTTACATCTACACGTCATTTATTTGAAAAGCATAAACATTAAATATTGCTTATTACAAAATAAAATGTACATTTTGACAAACTTTCATTTTCAGAGTAAGTATAAAATGATTGAACTGTTTATATTTTCCTGTGTCAATGTTCTCGTACCATTTCATGCAGTTTTATTGCTTTTTGTGTTGTTAATATGGGGTTTTATCTCGTAATTTTGGGTTATCACTGCATTCGATTGAAATGATCTGAATTTTTCGGGTGTACTATGTAGAAAGTTATACGGAAGTGAAACAATACTTTATTTGTTGGTATATAGGTCAATTTATTTTAATAAAATATAATGAGAAATTATACTGAGTAGGTATCTATTCATAAGGACTTATTTCAAATATGTATCAAAAAAGTTTTGTAGTAAGTAGGTACGTAGGTACATTTGAATTTAGTAGCAGTAGTAATTAAATACATCTAAATGTTTAAAACCAAACTTTTATTCAATCAGAGCCCTTAGTCCGAAGACGCATTTTAAATCTGAATAATAATATAAACTACACTAGTCATATTTTGCATTGTTATATATTAACACAAACAAATGAAAAACAACAATGTTTCATCGAAATATTTCTGCATTTTATGTGGTAATACAACTTCATAAAACTGTAGCATATAATTTACCAACACTTAAATACACTCACACTTATAATAATGGCTTTGCAAGAGCCTACCAGAACAAAATATATTATCAGCTGTTGCGATCAAGATCCCTGATAACCTGGCCGAATAACGCATATTTACTAAAACTAAGTATAATGAAGTACACATTAATTTGAAGTGTTTATCTTTTGTGTTAAAACAACCTCCGGGTGTTGATGATGTATAATAACAGTAATTTACATTTCTCGATTTCCGAGACACGTTCGACGTCTAATACGTACGAAATTTTCCGGTTTCATGAATTTTTATAGCCGCATAATTTGGTTAATAAATAACCGTGTTCTTTTGTTTTGAGTTGTAAATTTCAAAAGAAATGAATCACCAATTCAAACTGATTCTATTGAGTAAATAAAGGTGATTTCACATTGCTGACAGGGGACTACAAATAAGTATTATGTCTTCTTCTTCTTCTTATCGTGTCGATGCTACAACTGTATTTTGTTGTAGCATCGTGTTGGAAAGATTAGCCAGACTAGACACTGCTTTGCCGTGCCTAGCTGTTACCGATGTGCGCCACGAGGAGGCTCTTTCCATGCACCCAAGTATTATGTAACAATCGTATACGTATAGTAACGAGATACACTGCGCGTTGACGCCACTACGGCACTCAAACTAGATTTTACGCACAGATTTTGTTAATTCTGAAACTTTGAGTGAGCAATGCTAGAACTGAAACGGAAAAGAGAACATGAAGAGGAAAAGTGCGTCTTAACCAGCACATCTTGTACTTTTCCTTCAAATAAGACTGGCTGGATGGATTTCGTTTCCAACACACTTTTACTACAGATTTGCGAGAAGATGAGAAGGGACGAAGACCGGACTCAGTGGCGTCTTTGATATACCTAACGTCCAACAGTGGACTGTTACAGGTAAAGGAATAAGGATGAACCAAAAATGATGGTTTAGGTATCTAAAACATCCCAGGACAATATAGGTATCTGTCCTGATATAGGTATTAAGTATATATCTTTTTTATAGATTACTCATTGATTAGTGAAGTCATTCTTACGCAAGCTTGCAATCTGTTTTTGTTATTCTAATAAATCAAGGCTTAGTTCGATAGGTAAAGTCTAGTTTAATTACAATCTCTTGAAAGGTATTCAGCATCGTAAAAATCTTCAAAGAGTTAATAATACAGAAACTATAAATAGTTTATAAAGGTGCTGTTACACGAGTGGTTAATATTGAGCAAGTAAAAGTATGTTCTGGATACAAGATGTGTGTTACAGCGGCAAATATATCACTGCTTCGGTCTCACCACAAAAAACTTTGTTTATTTTTTCTAAATCATATGTAAATATGCCCTAGATAGCATTATAATAATATAAGGAAGTGTATAGTTATATAGAGAATTATTATATTTATAAGTATACTACAAAACAATCTAGTATAAAGGTACTTATAGAAATTCTATGTTGCACACAACGATAAAAAAAAATATTACCTAACAAGAATATATAACGTAAATGCGTAACGTAAACGTAAATTGGTTTTACTGCAAATATGTTTTCTATGTACATATTTATAAAAACATATGTATTTAAATATTTTATCAGTTCATACAAGTTTTGCTTGGTTTGAGACTAGCGCGATGTGATGTGAAATATTTGCAGATCGTACAAACATTTATCCCAAGGCGGGAATCAAACCCATAACCTCCGCGTCGCAGGCGAACCTTCGCCCGCCGCGCCAAATCGGTCGTCATGATCAACTAGATTAGTAGCGCGTTTAAGCCTAAGTTAGGTTTGACTAGGTTCTCTGCAATATATGTTAAAAAAAACGTGGAAATAATAATATTGATTGTAAACATCATCTCTTAAGGGCCCCATTTCATAGCTCCAAGAAAAATCTCCAACAGTCGTGTACAGACATCTTATAACTCCTATCGATTAAACCGAATCTGGGCCGTTACATAATTAGCCGACGATCTCATTTGTATCTGTTATATGTAAAACATTTGCTCTATGTCAGTGTTGATTAATAAAATATAGAATGGTTCCCGCATTTAGATATCTGGAATTAAAAGCAATTAATTGAACTGAAGATAAACTTTTTTTGTAGATTTTGAAACTGTTTGCGATACCCAGATATATCTAGAATAGGTAGGTTATCAATAGATAAGTACTTAAATAAATAAATAAAATAAATAAATAATGCTGGACAATCCACACAACATCATCTAGCCCCAAGCTAAGCAGAGCTTGTGTTATGGGTACTAGAAGACTGACATACTTAATACAATATATTACATAGGTAGATATTTTTATTATACATATAATACCCAGAACACCCGGAATAAATATTTGCAGAACATACAAACATTTATCCCAAGGCGGGAATCGAACCCGCAACCTTCCGCGTCGCAGGCGGACCATCGCCCACCGCGCCACATCGGTCGTCCAACTCTGGTTGTCTGACTTAGCGTATCTATTCAAGAAACACCTATAAACATTTATTACGTAAAATGTGTTTTCATAATACAAGGACGTATGTATCTACAGAGTTTGTTAAAAAAAAGTTTTTAAATTTATTTTTCATCCGTATCATTCCAATGTTTTAAGAATAAAACCTACTTACAGTACCATGATTGCATTAAAAAAAAAATACTTACGAGCTACGCTTACAAAGAGGATGTAAACTCTTTATATGTACAATAATCTCAGAAACAAAAATCCCCACTTAATGTTTTTTTTGTTCACATTAATCCTTTGGTCACAAACAACAGTAAGTAAATAACTATTTATATAATTTCTTAAGTTCACATTTAAAATAACCAAGGGAAAGAAAACAGCCATATGGTCTATCTCATAAAAGTTAGCGTTCACTTTGTGTCATCATTACATATGGTTATCAATACTTCAGGTCTGCGCTAACTTTTTATAAGATAGGAGGAAGACTATAGTGTGACGTATGGTCTTAAACGTAAGTGTAAGCATCTTTTGTACAACAACATCCAATAAAAAAGTATAAAATATCTCAAGAATGACAGATAAATAATCCCCCGAAAAAGCGCGCAAACACTCGCCGTTCTAAATTTATAATTATTTACACAGCTATCGGGAGCAGGTAATTAATACAATCTTTGTTAGAGGGTAATTTGCCAGAGCTAATGCCAGCGTGTGTAATCTTCAAAGGGGATTTAGAAACATGCGTTCTAATCTATTTCAGTCGTGTTCTGAAACAGAGAAATATTTACAATCTCTCTGGAACACTTCGGCGCATCCGACGGTCGTTACGCGAACGCATTGATACTTGCTGAATGGATCTAACTGACGGGAGATTAATAAACTGCTTTAGACGTGTTACCTTCTTTGTCTTAATGGCTAGAGAAAAGGAAGGCAATTGCCTGACTAGCACACAGATTCGGCCTTACAACTGTCTGAAGTTGAATTTATCTCGTATCAGCAAAAGGTATGTCATATGAAGTCTTTATCAAGTAGTCTGACTTTCCCGATTACACTACAATCTTAGTCTCTTCAAGGCACGAATGAATAGGTGTCTCATAGATCGTCCTGCTCCATCGTCGGTCACAACATAACTTTCCACCAGGTGAGTTTGTGTAAATGGGTAAATAGTTAACTAATCCTTATGATAAACTTAAAAAATAAAACTAACACATCATTCACTACTAATACTTACATACATATGAAGAACTGTGTGTTGCGGTAGGACTACAAAAAGGTATTTCCAAGTACTTTCCTCTTTAGTTCTGTACCTACATAGCTTTATAAAATTGTATCTAAGTAAAATATGCGCCATAAGTGCATGTAGGTATGTATATGGTGCAAAGAACCACGTACAAACTCGTGTAACATTGCACCAAAATATACCTACGTCTATTGATATAATGTTCCTGCATACCGTCCGATTCTATTCTAACTACAGGAACGAAATAAACTAATCCAATCCTTAGCGCGCGTAAATCAATAATGTAGCTAAAGGTCTGGCTGAAAATAAACGCTTTTAGTTTGCTTTGAAAAGCATGAAAAGATACAAAATTTTCTTTTCAATAATCCTACTTCAGATTTGATTTTAAAAAACTGCGCTTCTACAGACTACGCAGAATCGAAGTTAATCACAATAATGTTTTTTATTTTTGAATTAGCTCTGGAAAACGTAGCTTTCCTGAAAAAAGTTTGGTAGCAATTTTCATTGTTGTAGGTATCAGGGCTACTGGTTCGTAATCGTGTTAAACTATACCTGTCTCTTTTATTTAAGTTCATAAGACAAGGACGCCAACATTTTAAGAGCCAATGACAGTTAAAAAAAAGGTTTTAATGCACCAGAATCATACTTTTTTCACAGCTTTTTCCAGTCTTATCGGTTAGCCCTTAGGAATCCGTAGCTGGATTGGATTGAGATGAGAGATGATTGAGTTGCCTCATTAAAATTCAGAACGTGATTGCATTCCAAACATAATTTTTTAATACGATTGTTATTTTTTTGTGCATTCTGTTGTAAATGTTGTAATCGCTCACTGCGTTGAACGATTTGTTTGAGAATTTTTGACATTTTGTTTTAGTCCATTCATTTTTATTGACATGATATTGTTTTAATTTAATGTGAAAATAAAAAAACATTAAAGAATGAATGTGTAACGTTTAACTTATAAAAGCACTAGTTAAAATAAAAGCCTTAAAAATATAATAGGTATAAATTTATTAAAAATAAGACGAAAATATCCAATACTTTCGCCGACTTACAGAGATTAACGTCGATTAACTGAGGAACTTTTTACTTCTTAAAGTTAATTAATTCTATTATTTTTTATATATTTCGCTATTCATCAAAACAACTATTCCTTAGGATTAAGAATTAAAATCTATTTTTATTAATAAGCACTCAAGGGTTTACTACCCGAATACCGTTTTTTAGTGTCTTGGCGTCGTTTCTGTCGCTAATTTCATCGTCACACCTGGTCAATTTTATGTGGCTCCAAATCGTGTGATCTGTTTTATAAGGCTGCACGCGCACTTCGTCTAACAGTCCCTCAGCAATCAGTCAATTTAAGAATTTAATTTTGTTACAACGTCATATGCTATAACTATAGCCTATAATTTAATAAGCTTTAAATAGAGTCAGAAAATCAGGTTGACATGATCACAAGTGCGCCAACACCCTAAGTCCCTTCTAGAAATGAGCTGGCATTCTTATAAACACTGTTTTTGTACCTTTCTTTACCGTTTATTATAGTAACTAATATGATTATTATTAATAGTTGCAACTTGTATTAGTCACTTTTGTTCCATTTGCATTTGCATGACATTATTGCAGCGGTCGGTATAAATTGTTAACTTTATATCTTAGTCACTGGAATTAAGCTTTGACAATTTGAATTTGTTCCATGTTTTGTAATTTAGATAAATCATAATCATATTCACAGACACGACAGACAGTGATATCAAAAATAGGCAGTTTAAAACCGCACGGTAACTAAAGTGTTAAATGCATGTATGTTTGGAATTTTACATTGTGCTTCATACACTATTTCAAGGTGGTTCTTTACGTAGGTTATGCATTCCAAAGCCTTTTAAACGCTTCAGTAGACCGTGTCCCCAAAAGTGGTTTTGTCATTTGTCTGCAACCCACGCCGGTGGTAATTAAAAACGAAAATAAATGGAACAGAGTGCTTCAAATCGTAAAAAGTGTATCTATGTCGGTTATAAATGAGTACAGATGAACGAATAGCAATAAAAACTATTCAGAGTCACAGAAATAAATCTTACGAGCTCGAAAGAGGTGCGAAAAATTTCAATGTTTATTTGCTCGAAGTCCAAAGAATGCTATTAAAATGATATCGATCTAAACGCCACATGTGATCCAATCTGGCCCGTACAGGTACAATTTTATGAAACTATAAAATTTACGGAATCTGTAATAAATCGTGATGATATAATACAGGTTACTATGTGATTATGCGCACCAGATTGATTTACTACTTAAAAATATATTTACCGATGATTTTCTTGGATGACTCTCAAAAAACGAAAATAAATACTAAAACTTGTGATCATATACTTTACTAATCAACATTCTGACTTTCCCATAAACTTTCAGCTTTCCTTCTTTTGGTTGTCTACCTTTACTTGTCTAGATGAACTCCATATTTTCTATTGCATTGAGTAATTTAATTGTATTTTCAGTGGAAAATTTCCTTAAAACCTTTTAATTGCATCACCTTATCCCACGCTAAGTGGGGTTGGCAAAACAGTAAAGCTGTCGCAAGCGCACAGTGTAAATCTAAAAATCTACCGTTTCGATGAATTCATTATATCAACGAACCCAGATACTTAATAATAAAAGTAATTAATTAGATCTGTAAGTCATTGTGAGGGTCGTTCGTATAACTATTTCCAAAGCGTTGCAATAAAAATTGGTCCAGATTCCAACATCGAAAATAAGACGTTTTTGGTCGTCTGCCAAGTTCATTATGAGCGTTCATGAAATTTCACATTTGAATTATTTTACTGTCTGACTTATGGCTGTTACTTAAATATTTGGTAAACAGGAAAAATATAGCTATAGATCGATCAAATTTAATGTGAGGCTAAAATAACAGGTTTAAGTGGATCACGGCGTTTTGTTAAGAGATTGAAGCAATTTCAATATTTAACGTATTGTTTGAAATGTTGCAAGATTTAATGGAAAGATAATCAATCGAGGCAATATCGCGAATCGCGTTTATTTTAAAAACAGCAAACAATTTTATGCGTATTCATCCATTAGCAAGCTTCTTTTAAAAATAAGAAAAACACTATTTACTTTTATTTCAAGGAAACATCATTACTAACAAAATTTAATACATATAAGTGAAAAAATACTTGAATAAAATAATAATCAGAGAAAATTATGCACTCTTTACTCTCTTATCAAAGTCTTATATTTATTTCACCATAATCAACATAATATAATTATGTTGTAAGCTGTATCAAATAATAATCATTATAATGAATTTATTGCAAACTATAAAAATGTAACAAAATATCTTTTATTACTCTATTTTATAAAATTCTATTAAAAATAATACAGCAAATAGTTGCATAATTCCACATTGCAGCATCCAACAATAGCCCAGAACATTATGAATCATCTCTGATCCATCCGCCGGTCGAAGATTATCGAAGTAGAACACTAACGCATTAAATGCACGTGAATTTAATTTACTTGCAATACAAACTACCCTACTTTAACAAAGTAGCAGTTGCACCAAATGATATGACATTTGCAGCTGAAGTTGAAACGATGGCGGACGCGACATCTTTGACACTCCCGACTTTAATGGAGGATGGTGTGACTTGCGATTTATCCTACTAATAATATAATCGCGAATGTATGGATCGATGTCTGGATGTATGTTTGTTACTTTTTCACGCAAAAAATACTGAATAGATTTAGATCATCATCATCATCAACCTATAGCAGTCCACTGCGGGACGTAGGTCTCTCCCAAGACGCGCCACTGAGCCCGGTCTTCAGCTCTTCTCATGTTGTGTTTGCCAGCTACACTCCGCAGATTGTCGCTCCATCTCGCCGGAAGGCGTCCTACACTACACTTGCCTAAACGCGGTCTTCACTCCAGTATCCGTTTGCTCCAACGATTGTCGGTTCTTCGGATAACATGGTCAGCCCACTGCAACTTCAGCTTGCTAATTCTTTGAGCTATGTCGAACACCTTAGTTTTCTAACGAATAATATCATTCCGGATTCGATCTCTTAAAGAAATTCCGAGCATAGCTCTCTCCATAGCGCTCACTCATTATTAGATTTGGATGAAGCTTTGCAATAATGTAGCTTATATATCAGAGAAACACATATGCTTATCATTTATAAAAGTATTGTGTGAATTATCTTATAAATAATCAAATATGCGACCAATAATCGTGCTCCACAGTTGTAAGATCCAGTCGTCAAAATACCTTTACGTATCCGCGTAACAAACACTGAAAACCAATGCGCTAACTAAAGTTCTTATTAATAGTCTGCCATCTGTCAGATCGTAACCGTTCCAATTTCACATTCAAACAGTGTTCTAATTGGACTGTATTTTTGTTTGGAGTGCTCCTAATAAGCTCGCGCGCACATTGTTACAAAAAGCTACAAACACATCGAAGTGTTTACTCTTGCGCAATTAGATCCAATGATGTATTGAGATGATCAACTTTGATCATAGCGTGCGGAGAAAATCTAGTTCAATTTACGTTATTCTGTTGTAAACAAACCTATGCAACTACTGAAAACAGATTTAACCATTAATTCTAAAAGGTTGTCTTCAATGTCATTATTATTACTATTTAGTGATTTTCTTACTTCAACTAATTACGAGTACATACTTTATGGTGACTTGTAGTTCTTAATGTTCTTATCATGTTTATATGTGATGTATCTGCTAGTAAAGTATAATCCCTTTATAAATAGTTTCTTCCTACCGAAAATAAGACCAATATTCGCCCCATCATGTTGTAAAACATGCAAAAATAAAATTGATCTTCTCTTTCAAACAAATGACGCTAATCTGCAAGAAGGTAAAGGAGCAGTTTCTTTTATAACCAACTACTTCATACGCGCTAAAATCTGCAGGAGTGTGAACATCTTACTCCCAACCAAACAGGGAAACCTGGGAAATCAGATGTAGAATGACGATTCTGTTACACCTGCACGAAGGTAAGATACTTGTATCAACCAAACTGTCTCATACGCACTGTAATCTGCGGTAGTGTGATCAATCTTTGCCCTTTTCTTTGGCGGAAATAACAAACAAATAGGTTTGAATCTCCCTTCCAAACAAATGACGATCACATTACACCTGCAAAAAGGTGAGTGTATACTTCTTGGATTAACCAAACTGCTTTCTACGCGCTGTAGTCTGCAGTAGTGTGCGTCCGATTGAGAAGTAACATCTTGGATCTGGAACTGATTAGCGCGTGCGCTTGTGTGCGTTAATACGCGTACGTGAATAGATTCCTATGTGTTGTCGAGCATTAAGTACGCTTTGCATTTTATTATTTAATGATTCATCTTAGGGTTATAGAAATAGTCGGGAATGCGATGAAAGGCCGGCAATAACAGGGTGTGCTGACGTGTTTGACTGTGTTCCTGTTTTATCAAGATTTATATTAATGAGTAAATGGTTTTTTAGACTAGTATCTCTTTCAATAGTGAGTGGATAATTAGTAAAAAAAAAAGTTACTTATTATGCGATTATTTTCTAAAATCAATTAAGCTCAATAAAGTCAATGTCGGTTGCAATGGTCTGCTCATAAGATTTTTTTAATAAAATCAAAATTTAATAAGCACGCTATGGTAGATAGTGGCCTGATGTGTTACGTTTATAATTACGATATTCTTATTATTTTTCGCTGTCGACTGAGATTTTACTGCTGTTTTTACGCGACTACGTGACCGATGACAGAGTTAAGGTTGTTTATGATTATACTGAGATTGAATTAAAATTATGTGGAATAAATTTGGTAATAAGACATGTTAGCTATCTTCATAATATTGTGTCGTGGGTGTATGAATGTTTGTCGGGCGCCATTCGCTTGTTTTGTGTGCAATAGCATTTCGAAGATCATTTTGAAAACATATATTTTGCATGTGATTTTTACATGTTTTTTTTAAACGATACCTATTTAACAAGGTTAAGCCAGTTGAATGTTTTGATTTTTTTGTGCAGTGTAGTTTTTCTTTTAATAGGTAGATATTGTTAGTTAGGTAGTGGTTTTATAATACATCAATATGTATTATAAAACCACTACCTACTAAATAAGAGTAAAATCAATTTTTTTCACAAAATAAATATTAAAAAAAAAACTAATTTTTTATGCGTTTTAACTCAGCGATAGTGACTCCAAATAAATATAAAATAAATCTATGTTAGAGCTTTCCAACATCGCGTAGGAGTCGTATCGGTAGCTATGTCAAAACATTTGAAGCTAATTTACACAATCACGATGCACTTTACAACACTCACCATACAAAAGAATTACCATTTCGTAACACACGAAACTTCCTAAATCTGAAATTAACGTGTGCGTACAAACCAATTTCCGCAGACCCATCACACCTCGAACCTTCGAACAATATCGCACCGCAAAAACGGAAATGAGAGGTCTTAAAGATTGGTTGGCTTACAAGCCTAAAGCATTCCCATTAATGTCGATCATTAAATATGAATTATAAATGAATGAAAGCGTAAGAAAGGCAATCACTATCGTAAATTATAAGATTAAAATAAATCTCGATGTAGTTCTCGGTGGACGTTGCGTATGCAAAATTGTTATGTTGCACACTTTAGTACCAAAATTCAGGTGGTTTTTTCTAATACAAATCATAATTCATTGACATTTCACATTTGTAACCTTAAACTAAACAAAGTTTTGGAAACTTAGACTATTAGAATTTGCTGTTAAAATATTTAATTGTTTACGTATGAGTCAAATAATTATTTACCGAATTTTCTATGATATGCAAATAGGTAAACTTATTTAAGTGATTTATTCTGAAACACAAAGCGCGTACAGAAAACAAAAATAAATATTAATATGTATAAATATTCGTTAATATTGAATCAGAGCCAATAAAGTATCTAAATCATACTTATGTCAGTTTTACCTCGGTTTTTATAGTAGTACAGTATAAAGTAAAAAATTCGGATAATCATCATCATACAAAAATCTAATTATATTCAATTTCTTTTTTTGAGTACTTACTTAAGACGAGTCATTAATCATTTTTAACATTTTCTCGAGTAAAAAACAAAAACTCAATGAGATTAAAATTAAGAGAAGGTGAAAAGGTACAAAATCAGGTCAAATCTGACAAAACGCGGACAATAAATAAAAACTCTCATCTATTTCTCTATTTTAGTGACTGACATTGGCACACATTAAAAAAAAGTGTAAAGTCAAAAGTGAAATATGTTGTTTTCTCACGAAAGATTGATGGTCTCCTGTTTAGTTTCAAGTTCGTGTGACTTCTGTAATAATTACGGTAAAATATTATGATTATTGATTTATTGGGCTATATTTTAATTTCTATGACGCGATAACACTTTCTTAAAATGAGATGAGGAAGACGGAAATATTTAATAATTTCGACATTATTTTTTAGGACTTGAATGATTAATTACATCTATGCTGACATTTAGTAATTGAAAGTGCTTTAGAAAGGCAATTTGATAAAGTTGATATAAATAAATACTACTTACTGCAATTATAAAGTCAAGCACTCCTCAAGAATATTTTTTTCTCTAAGAAAAACAATTCTACGCCTACTGCTGAAGATCAAGATTTTTTATAAATTTATCAAAAAAAACAAGTTTTCGATGTATCATTTATTTTGTCTGTTCATCAACTACATTAAAACTTTGTCATAAAAAATCATTAGTGGTCTCTATCCGATTCGTCTCACTCTAATTTAAGGTCTCTTAGACCCGAAACATTATCAGATTCCGTCACACTTTCGGTAATTTTGACCCCTTAATGAGTCACAGTAACGCAATGAAAGCCTTACATCGGAGGTGTATTATACAGTACAGATCTTTATGTATGAACTAGAAAAAAATATTCCGTAGACATTTTAGATTCAAGGGAATCGAACCCAGGACCCACAGCATGGAAAACAGAGCTACTACCAACTGAGATGTGACGCCTGTCATAATCAGTCAATTTGTCAAAAATCGATTTATCGAAAAATTACGATACATACATATACCTACTTTCACACATACATCAAAATAATATAGACAAAGTCTAGTGTCGCTAAAATCTATAAGTAGAAAATGCAAGAACTATTTACATAATTTTAACAAAACTTCAAACTAAAAGCACTTCGTTGCTGTATCATAAATTCCAAATTGAATGGTATTTAAAAAAAATTGTTTAGTAATATAAGTATTTTGAAGTGCATATTATTTACACTCTTCGGCACTTATGATTACGAGCAGGTCATTATGGCTTAGTCCGTTTATAAAAGTAATTACAATAGAAATTCGATTCGCTTTTGTGTCGAAACTATTATTTTAGTTACCTGATGTAATGATATTAATAATTTTAGCTAACCTGATTTTACTTCCTATTATAGTCTAAGATCCGGCTGCAGGATTACTGCGCTCATCTGTTTTTTGCTGAAAACCAAATTTTTATGTATATTTACAATTAGGAGAATATATATTTATCAGGTTGCCTAGCAAAATTTGGCCCATTTGAATCTTCATATAAATTGCCATGATGTAGACGTTACTTTATTTAAAAAACATGTGAACGATATTTTTTTCCAAAAAATAATTTAATTAAACATACTGGCGGCCAAATTTTGCTAGGCAACCTGATAAATATATATTCTCCTAATTGTAAATATACATAAAAATTTGGTTTTCAGCAAAAAACAGATGAGCGCAGTAATCCTGCAGCCGGATCTCGTACTATTATGTAAATATTCAATTAATATTTGACGGTACAAGAGAAATAGATACGCAATATGAAAAAAAATATATCAGTTCAATGCAAGAGTTATCGTGACACTTCATTGGGTTAATGTTCTATAGATGATCTTTATAGCCATTCGTGTTGTGGGTTCGATCCCCATCAAGAACAAATATTTGTGATATAGCAAACGCAGATGTTTATTATCTATGTACGGGTGTGTTTATTAAAAGGAGAAGTTATGATGAAAAATACGTTATGAAAGTATATCAAATTTATTTATTAATTTATTTCCATTTATTTGTTTATGGTTAACAATTTATTTATGATTTATTGTAAGGCCATCTAACTTTTTAAAACAATATTATAATGTTATTTACGATATGTTCAAACGACGTGCTAATTCTGCACAAATATCTTTCACAATTCGATATAGGTCGAATAGCATAAGTTCATCTCGCAGAAATCGCCTCGCATCACTCCCCTAGATAAAAGCATTATTCATTAGCAGCTACACAAAACTTGTATTGCCTTCCACACGTCTTTCCGATAACTCTCTAGTGATAATTTATTAATTTCTCCATCCCTTTTGTTTGTTCATGATCAATGTTTGCCTCCCCCAAACCAAACGTGAGAATATGTATGGACAGATGTGACATTCGAAACTCAAGTAACAAAATGGTTTTTTTTATTCTGGCAGACTCTTCTTGGACTTAGCTGAGAAATAATAAGGTGCGCGATAAAAATCTATGATCGTATATGAAAAAGTATTAAGAATTTCTAAAATTGAATTTAATTATGGTCAATTATTTGGTTAATTTATTCTTAAGTCAATACAAATTGACTTAAGAATAAATAGCTTATTCCATTATAAATTATGCCGTTTGTTAAGATTTTACTTACTATGAACATTGTATCAAGAAATTAAGTCTCAACTGAAAAAAAAAACTAATTAGATCGATACTGTGTAAATAAAATCAAGGTTTTTTCCATATTGATGTGACAGATAGCTTGACCCATCTGTCAGTCTACCTGTTCAATGCCAAAACGTTGTTCCCAATGATAAGACTTTTGTTTTCGTGATTACACTTTGTTAATCATACTTTCTTAATTAAAGTAAAAGTTGGGGCTAATTTCGCGATCGTCGATAAAAAGTTTGACGTTACTTCGTACTAATGAGTTTGTAATCTCGCTGTTCAGTTTCGTAATCGAGATTTTCATTATTTTTAATTAGCAGGTGCCTGTTTAATCTTTACATATATTTTTTATAGTAAGGATATTTCATATATCATTTTCTTTTTTATTTACTTATATACAATTTTTATCGTAAATTATAGTAATAATTTAATATCTTTTCTGAAGTTAAGGAATAATATTCTCAAAAATAAACTACAGGTTGTTTGACGATACTCATCTGTATATCAGCTTTGTCTTTTAAATTTTAAATCGTTGATATCTCTTAGAATATAAAAATATTTATTTTACCTAACTAGATAATAGAGATCAGATTTAAATGTATTTTATGCCTTTACAATCTAATTTGATGAAGCTAGAAGCTTCCTTGTATAGTTAACCTCGTAAATTACGCTTGCAACTGGCCTCAAAAGGAAATTGTTGTTGATTTAGCATACGATACCGCAGGAATCCTTACAGTTCACGCGTTTTTAATGCAGCTTTCACAATACAAACCAAATCGCGCCTAGCCGTAGGGCTATTCTCCTATCAATCTCACAGATGATAGTCTATCGCGGCCGGCAACTCGATGCATAATGCTCGACTCAGATAGCTGTCTCGGGCACGAAGCCTCGAAGCTTTGCAATTTATTGTTTCACGATCTCAACCTAGCTCATTATTAAAACGGTTTGATACGTTTGGAGGTGTTGCTGACGCCCGGGGCCCGACTGCGCCAATTACTTGCGGGAATCGCCGTTGTTTGACTTTAACAGCCCGCCTGACTTTTAGTGGTGCTTAGACTCCTAGATGTCTATGCTGTCCTGGTACTTTGTTGTCCGCCCGGAGATTTTCTATCGAAAATCTGATTAACAGAAATATCGATTTATTATTGTAGCTTGTATTTATTGCTACAAATTTCATTCAAGCATTTTGAACTTCGCTGAAATCTTGTTGGGGTCAGGATGTTTTGATAATAATGTATGACAAGTTATGTTTTTATTTTCTATTAAATAAATTAGAATAGGACTGATGGAACACCGTAGAACCAATATCATATTCTATTGTAAACAAAAAACAATGAGTTACACTCATTGTTTAACAATAAGTCAACACAGGTAAATTTAAATTACAAGAATCCATTAGTAGAACAAAACGCCGACTAACCGACGAACTAAAACAATTTTCTTCAACTTCAACAAACAAAATCGATTGGGCTTAATTGCCGTCTGATCAATAACTAATTGTGTTCACCACACGTACGACGATAAAACATAATTACTGGCTGCCGGCCAAATGAATCGATCCACATCAAAACGCGAGGTTAATCCATCATTTAGATATTACAGGCCGATTGAAGCTCACCGTTTTTAATTTCCAAAATTACAGCCGTAAGTTCGAAGGCGCCTAAAACACGTCATAATTACCGTCTCGTAAATTGTCGTAAGTGGGGGCAGGGGATTAAGAAGGGGGAAACTATCGCCTACCTGTCGTGTTATTTCTATAATCACTTTCATTCTGAAACGCGACATTAATTAAAATTTAGTTTCAGACCATTAGTCGCCATCGCGTTCCTTCAAGTTTCATTTTTTCCCTGTAATTACAGAGTGCGGGTGCGAGGCTAAATGGCCACAGTAATGATAAATAACACTGTATTGAAGGTAGACATGAATTTTGTATTCAAATTAGTCGAGGTGTGGATTTAAATGTTACTGCATTGCGCTTTTATTAATGACGCTTTTTAATGCGGCATATCATTTTACTATTTTAACAGTTGTTTGATTAGAAAACGGACGACGCCAACTAGAACTGGTTTAGGTTTGGTTAGACTCGTGACTCGTGAGATTTTACCGGTAATAAGGTTGTGTATACACTGTACGCGTTATTAATTAACAGGTCGACAGCAAACAGAGAGCCGGCTACCGGCCTGCGCTGGGTACACAAAGATATTTGCTCGTCGAGACTCCGGAGCGGCGTGAAGAATCCCATTACCGTGATTCTGAGAATATTGAAAGTGAGAAACGAGCCTAAAAAAGGTACAACTCGAGTATCGTGGTCGAGCTATGTTTGCTTACGTAGGTACGTACGTTTTAGAAACAAGTGAATGTCTTGTGTCCCATGACAAATAAGTGTTTGAATCGACATTGCTTTAGCTACATTATAAACACTGCACTTTTCATTGTAACTCAAAGATTGGAACGCTACAAGTGCGCTAGGAACACATTTTAGCGGTAGAGACCCGGCACTAGACGAAAAAAATACATTTAGGTACTAAAAATCTCACAAGCAACGATGGTTCCCAATTTTGTGGTTCAATTTCATATAAAACTATCATTGTATATACTTTGAGCAAAAGTTAAAATTCAAATGACAAACACCAATACAATATCTTGAACTCAACACAGAATGAAGCTTAATTCTACAATTTAAATTGGTGTAGTATTCGACAACAGCGTATACAGCTTTTTCTGTACATAAGTGCTTGTTTACAAAAGCGACCTTTGAAGGCAAGTCCATAATAAATGGTGAAATAACTGGCCGATTCGCCGCAAGGAAACATTCGCAGAGGCACTTCATCATCATAATACCTCACAGGTTAACTCAAATTCAGGCATAATTTTATAGTCTAACCACAAATTTATGTGGGAACTTTTGGGACAAAGTATATCTTTCAAAAATCTTTTTGTTGATATTTAGATTATTTTAGCATTATTAGTCTACAGCTGAACAAAAGTATAAGAACTTAGGACGTACATAACTTTTAAACCTTTAAATAAAATCATTGAAAAATACAGACTAAAATAATTATGAAAAAACAATGTTAGAATATAAAATAAGTACCTACTAATAAAAATAGGTTAAAATAATATATTATTATCTATATGAATTTAGATCAAACTACGCGATGATATTCCTCATTGCGTTCTAAATTCAAATATCCATTCAAAAAACAAAAATAAACAAAGAGAATGCAACACATACCTCAGTCAACCACAAGCCAGCGTTCCGTCAACAACAATCACTTGTCTTGTCAAAGTCACTGAAGTTACTAAATAATCGATTATACAAAACTATCGATGTTTACTCGAATTTCGATCGCGATTTTCTTTAGGGCGGGCGGCAGAGGCGTGCGCAGACGCCGGTATCGGAACAGTATTAGCGGTAGTCACTGTCTCAGTAGTAAACTTAGTATTGTAAGCATCTTGTTGCATTTTACAGAGCGTCCATCCGTTTTATAGCTAATTGATTTTGTCTGGTGATGGTATAATTATCTTACTGAAATTACTAAGTAACTTTTGTTTGGAATCGATTAATTAGACATATCGATAATTATATTATGATTTAACCAAAGTTGAGCTGTGCTGAATGATCAACAAAAATGGGATGACGTATAGTGATATAAAGCTTTAATTAACTTTAGTAAGTAAGAGGTTAAAATTAGTTTTATAGATGATACCAATTACAATAAATATGATTACTATCTTTCGACAAAACCTCCAAATTTGTATATTTAGAAATTTAGTTGTATAGAATATATTTTTATTTAGTGATCTTGTATTGTAGTTAATCTATTTGTATGAGTTTTATGAATGAATATTATAAAGTTTATTGAGATTCCCTTAAAACTGACAAATATTTGTTCTCAATGACTTCATAAACTTTAAGAACAGTAAGGACACCTATTCATAACGCATTTTATATAAAACTGCCTCTTCATTTCATTCGCAACTAATAAACAGTAATTTAAAAAAAATACACAGAAATCTTAAATAATTGTAACTGATGACTAAATTTCTATTTTTTATCGAGACGTGGAAAGTTATAATGAGATAGAATTCTATTTCTGTGGCACTCAGGATAAGAATACACTGCAGAACCACACGCTAAGTGGGAATAGCTGTGTAACTTCATTTATAAATATTACCTATATTTGACGCGATGTGGCGCAGTGCGCGAAGGTCCGCCTGCGACGCGGAGGTTGCGGGTTCGATTCCCACCTTGGGATAAATGTTTGTACGATCTGAAAATATTTATTCCTGGTGTTCTGGGTATATTTTTTTTAATTAAAAAAAATATATTTTTTTTCTAATAAAAAAAAAATATATTATATGTATCATAAAAATATCTATCTATGTAATGTATTGTATTAAGTATGTCAGACTTCTAGTACCCATAACACAAGCTCTGCTTAGCTTGGGGCTAGATGATGTTGTGTGGATTGTCTAGCATTATTTATATTATATTTATTTATTAATGAAAATAGATTCAAAAGTACAGGTACATGTATCATTTTTAGTGTAGCAGCTCAAGAGGTCACGATGTTTTTTATTTAGTTTTTTGGAAAGCGATTTGATTAGTAAATTAAGAATAATGTAAATCGTTTTAAGTAATTTTTCAGGTTCGCGAGACGTGTGTAGTGAGTATATGCAGAATGGTTTTTCAAGAAATCGGTGATTGCTAAATCCAAAACCACGAGAGCCAGAGAAATGTCTTGAAAAGACTATATGATTTATAAAAACAAGAAATACGTAGTACTTGGTTATTTATAAATCATTCACTTTTCGAGAGAAAATCGAATTGCGTTTGTATAGTATTCAAGCTATTTCATACTCAGCTGGAAAAGCCAATCTTATTTGACGTCGACCTTGAACATTTAATCGAAAGTGTTGACACATATTGATTTATGTATTTCATAAAATTCGATTTGAACGACGTAAAATCAAATATTATTACAGTATTTAATGGGATACATGGAGCATCTTTGTTTTATTCGGTTGGAAATAAACATGTTAGTTTCCTGGATTTATTTTGAGTCTAAACTATCAAATTTCTGCGTGAGTCATTTATTAGTAACAACTATTTACAGTAGCTCTACCATGAGTTTTTACTATACTATATTTACTATACTCGCTAGCGTCTGTAGTTAAAAAAAAAATGAAGATTTGTACAACGCCTCTAGCGGATAGTTGGGTACTAAAATTCGTCATACTAATATTGACGTAACTACTGTAGTAAAGTCAGCCGATTTTACTGTGACATCTCATGGTAGAGGTACCTACTGATTGTCACTTTTATATGTTTAGAATAATTACAATGAAAAGTATAGCTATCAGATGCAATCAATCTTATATAATAGTTCTCTCCTTAGTAGGTTTCATTAAAGTAGGTAAGTAACGTTGTCTGGAAGAGATCGCTTATAGCGATAAGACCGCCCATTGTACGTTTTGTTTTTATTGTCTCTGTATTCTGTTTCTTGTTTTCTGTTTTTTTTTGTATTCTATTCTCGTTATACGCCTTTACATCAGCCATATTTTTTTTATAATTAGATATATTTATAACTGAAATACACGAATACACAACCAATCTCAATTAGGTCACGAACTTAGTTTCCTTTCAAAGCTTCTTGATTGAGCTATAAAATCTTTATATCGCTTGGAAGATTCTATCTTTGGCTTTCTATGTAGGACACAATAAGTTTTATTACTGATTTTATGGAAAAAGGTTAATTTTTGTATTTATTTGATGTATAAAAACAGACAGTATGACACACTTTATAATATATATTTTTTTACTAAATGTTGCACTGCGCTCATCACTCAAAAACATATACCTAGATAATAGGTGTCAAGTCGGCACCCATTGGCTATGGGACCCATACACATTTTCTATTTTGAATAAAAACATTTCACACCTCACACTCTAGTCCCAAACTAAGCAAAGCTTGTACTATGGGATCTATGTTGATTCTACGATCATATTATTATATACTTAGGTACATTATTATTATTTTTTGTAAATACATACCTACTTACATAAAATAGTAGCACCCAGACTCAGAACAAAATGTTTATGTTCATCACACAAACATTTGCTCTGGGTGGGAATCGAACCCACGACCCACAGCATGGAAGGCAGATATACTACCAACTGAACTGTGACGCCTGTCATTTCAATATTATTAATAACATGTTAAGCCCTAATGTGTATATCGATTTATGTTACTGACTGTACCTTACCTTCACCTTTAATTACCATCTAATTAATTAGGTCATTCGTTAATAAACTCGATCAAATTAACCTACTAACCACGTGGGGTCGACTTAATTACGCCAATCCCGATTCGCCAAATCTTACTAATTGTCAGACCACTAATTAGTGGCTTACGACTTACCTAGATGTATTTTTAGATCTGTCTGACATAGATTGATTTAGTAGACAGAGGTGACATTTGATCTAAGCTGAGATACAGAGACCATAGACATAGAGGCTGCAACAGACTCACAAAATTGATATGTGCGGCAAATACCTGCCTTGGCCGCACATATCAGTACCCCAAGAACGAGTTTGTGCACACACGGATCGTTACTACGATCCGTGTGTGCATTTCCATACAAAATCGGTGGCACTACTGTGCCACCGATTTTGTATGGAAATCCAAGCTTCTCAAGAAATCTGCTAGGGGCGCTGCTTGGATCTCTATACAAAATCGGTTGGGCTCGGCGATTGCGTCTCTACAATTCATGTGTGCACAAACTCGTACTTGGGGTACAGATCTGAACTGAACGGCGAAAACCAAGCTGCTATCGTAGTGTCTTAAAATGTGCACTTATTTATTAGCTATCCTTTGTACATAACAACTAATTCTGTCTTGTGTATGTCATATTTTGTGTACAAGAATAAACAAATAGTTTGATTCATCAATAAACTTAACTTAAAAAAATTAAAAACATAAACAACTATAAATGAAAGTCAATTTCTTTTATATCCAAACAAACAAAGTCAAGGCAGTATATTGTGATTTAGTGTGGGTCAATTAGAGTTTTAATCACGACAATAATGTGCGATAGGACGCGTTAAGTACTGACAGCCGCTTTACGATTTTGACATAGAGTTACAAACATATAGACAAAACATAAAAAATATAGCGATACAACACTTTTTTTATTACAGAGGTAGATCTGATTTAATCATCGGTCTGTCGTCATGTTAGTTTTCCATTCGTATGTAAATATCCTAATATCATTGCTCATTTATCGTTTGCTTTAAGTCATGTGACAGAGAATAAACAAAAAGTCAAAATGCGAAAACTCTTACAAAAGTTACAAAACTCTACATTAGAGTTAACAGAAGAGTATCGTTCATTGCTTATTTAAATCTTTTGTTAAAAAACTTTTGTAACGGATTTTGTTTTTTAATATTTTTAAAACGCGTAAATAATTAGATGGATCACACAACGCCATCTAGTCTCATTCTAAGCAAAGCTATATAAATACTTGTTTTTCTAATTAAATATTTTTACTCTAATATTTCTTGGTTTGTGTAAGTACTGACAGTATTTTTTTTTTAATCTTTATTTTACTAGAAGTTTTGTCACGCAGTGACTATGCCACCCCCGTACAGGCAGAACATAAATGTTAATATACTAACTAAAAACCTAATCGAAAATATAATTTCTGACAGTAATCATCATCATCATCATCATCGACCTATATTAGTCCACTGCTGGACGTAGGTCTCTCCCAAGACGCGCCATTGAGCCCGGTCTTCGGCTCCTCTCATCCAGTGTTTGCCAGCTACACTCCGCAGATCGTCGCTCCATCTCGCCGGAGGGCGTCCTACACTACGCTTTCCTAAACGCGGTCTCCACTCCAGTATCCGTTTGCTCCAACGGTTGTCCGTTCTTCGGCAAACATGGCCGGCCCACTGCCACTTCAGGTTGCTAATTCTTTGAGCTATGTCGAACACTTTGGTTTTCTGACGAATCACTTCGTTGCGGATTCTGTCTCGCAAAGAAATTCCGAGCATAGCTCTCTCCATAGCGCGCTGAGCGACTTTCAGCTTGTGGACCAACCCCACTGTCAGTGTCCACGTTTCAGAAGCATAGGTCATAACAGGTAGGACGCACTGGTTGAAAATTTTCGTTTTCAGACATTGCGGGATGGATGACGAGAAGACTTGACGAAGTTTCCCAAACGCAGCCCAGCCCAGCTGAATTCTCCGGTCTAGCTCTCTCTCGAAGTTGTGTCTACCTAACCGCAGAGTCTGCCCGAGGTAAACATACTCCTGCAGAAATTCGAGAGGCATTCCGGCAACGGTTATTGGCTCTGGGGTAATACGATCATTGACCATGACCTTCGTTTTATCCAAGTTCATGCCCAGGCCAGTGCGTCGTGAGGCTTCAGCAAGACTGTTCAACATCTGTTGTAGGTCCTGCAACGATTCCGCCAATATGACGATGTCGTCGGCAAATCGTAAGTGTGAGATATATTCGCCATTGATGTTAATGCCCATCCCATTCCAACTCAGCGTCTTAAACAAATCTTCCAGCGCGCTCGTAAACAATTTGGGAGATATGACATCTCCTTGTCTTACTCCGCGGCGCAGCTGGATAGGTTTAGACTGCTGGTTCTGGACTTGGACAGACATAGTGGCATCATTGTAAAGGCATCTCAACACTTCGATGTATCGCCAATCCACCTGGCATCGTTGCAGGGACTGTAGAACAGCCCAGGTTTCAACAGAGTCAAAGGCTTTCTCATAGTCCACAAACGCTAAGCACAGTGGCTGATTATACTCTTCGGACTTCTGTATAATCTGCCGTACTGTGTGAATGTGGTCTATGGTGCCAAATCCTCTGCGAAACCCAGCCTGCTCCGGGGTTTGGAATTCGTCAAGTCTTCGCGCAAGGTGGTTCGAAATAACCCTGGAAAACAGTTTGTAAACATGGCTCAAGAGTGAAATCGGTCTGTAGTTTTTCAGTAAGGCTTTGTTGCCTTTCTTGAAAAACATCACAACCACACTCTTGCTCCATGCCTTTGGAGTTCTCCCATGGTCCAGGACGGATTGAAAAACACGTTGGACTTCCCTCAGGACTGGTAAACTACCTGCCTTTAGGAGTTCCGACGTGATTCCGTCTTCCCCTGGGGCTTTTCCATTTTTCAACTGTTTCAGAGCCATTTCGATCTCACCAAGGCTTATCTCCGGGAGATCTTCTGTGTAGTGGCGGGTCAGTGTGGCTCTTACATCCTCATTACCGGATCCCGGATACGAAACTTGCGAGGCATACAATCGGCCATAAAAGTCTTCGATCTCAGCCAAAACTTCCGGCTTGGAAACGACGGTTTCACCCCTAGATGTCGTGAGCTGTGTCAGATGGCTCCTACCAAGTTGCTGCACAAACACTTTGGACCCCCGATTTTGCTTAATTGCTCGTTCAATACGAAGCGTATTGGAGCGACGGAGGTCGTAGCGTATGCGCTTAGCAATGCACTTGTTAAGAGCCGTGTGTTCTGACAGCGTAGTAGGGGTGAGTGGGGTCTGGCGTCGCTTTTCCATTAGCCGGAGAGTCTCGTCCGAGTACTTAGACTTTCTGCCCGTACGCCTCACCGAGCAAAATTTCGTGCCCTCTTCCCTGAGGATGTTCACCACATTGTTTAGGTCCTGATCTACGTCATCGGTAGTTTCCAAGGCAGCGAATCGATTTTCGAGCTGAAGTTGGAACTTCTCTGAGTTCACAGCGGTTTGGAGTAAGTTTGGTCGGAGCTTAGACTTCATCAAGCGGACGCGTTCAAGCTTAAAGTCGATATTCAGAGTGCCTCGTACCATTCGGTGATCGCTGCCGGTATTAAACCTGTTGATCACTGAAACATCTCTGAATATATGCTTCTTATCCGCTATAATGAAGTCTATCTCGTTTTTCGTCACAGCGTCGGGGCTTCGCCAAGTCCACTTTCGCTGGGGACTCTTTTTGAAGAAAGAGTTCATCAAAAATAGTCTCTCCCGCTCTAGGAAGTTGACCAGCATTTGCCCCCTGTGATTCCTACTACCAAATCCGTGTGGCCCTACTGATGATTCGCTGCAAGTCTGTAATCCTACTTTGGCGTTGAAGTCCCCCATGACAATGTTAAAGTGTGCCTTAGTGGTGGTGTGCAAGGCTTTAGCAATGTCATCCAGGACAAACTCCACTTCATCATCCGAGTGTGACGAGGTCGGTGCATACACTTGAACCACCTTAAGGGAATACCTCTCGGTGAGTTTAAGTACCAGGTATGCTACCCTGGTCGACACACTGGATACTTCAGTGATGTTGTCGGCGAGGGACTTGTGGATCAGGAACCCAATGCCGCCTTGGGAAGTATGGTCGCCCTCGCGGTAGTACATGAGATGGCCTGATTCCAGGGTTATGGTGTCCTCTCCCTCTCTTCGGACTTCACATAGCCCCAGAATATGCCATCTGACCTTCTCAAGTTCTACCTCGAGTTGCGCGAGGTGTTCATCAAGTCGCAAAGTGCGTCCGTTATACGTAGCCAGGGTCAGTTGGGATGGGCAGCCTACCGTAGCCCGGAGATTCTTCGCACCCCCTGCTCCGCCATTTCCATGACCGCCGCCTTGGCCAGGACTAGCGGAGCTGCCGGGAACTGGGGGCCGTCTTGTATTTGTGCCGTTCATTTTGGGAGGATTTGCCCTAATCGCCACGCTGGGCATGCGGGTTGGCGATCGCAGGGACACCGTCTGTCGCACCGCTGAGGCTGCTGCCCCTCAGTGGTCAGGGATTTGACTGTGCCTGGATGAGTAGGGTTATACCGCCGTCGACCGGTCGCCAGAGCCTCGTCGGTTACTGCAGGATGTACCGCGTGCAGGTGAGGTTGACAATTGGAGCTGAAGTTGTTGTGTAGCTCCCTTACATCCCATTCTGACAGTAATAAATAGTGGTAAGTACTGTACATTTCATGTGTTTTATCATTACAGTGATATTTTTTGTATGGCCACTTCTACAGATTCATAACTCACCACCAATTTCGAAATGCGGGCGTCGTCCATCTAATTGTTCTGAATTAATTGTTACATCCATTTAAAAACCACCAGGCATTGTGTGCCATTGACAATGTCGCCTAATTCATACACACTGATTGGAGCGCTCGTTGCGACAATATGCTTAATTGGTCCATACATTTGGACTATGAGTCGGTTAGCCAGCTTACGAGTTTTTTTTTAACTGCATACTTTTTGACAGTAACTTGGATGTTGGAGTCTGTTAGTTGACTGAAGACATTTTTGGTACATTTTATGTTATGGCTAAGCATTATTTAATATTTAAAAAGTTATTGGGGATATTTAGCATTAAGTACTTATTTAATTTATTTATATGAGGCCTTTGAATCATTTTTTTAACTATAGATGAATTAATCAGAATTGCATCTAGAGTAGTTCCGAGTGAATACCGGGCCCTTCCACGAACAAAAATAATGAAAAAAAAAACAATAAGTCGTATTTTTTATCCACATTTGAAATTTAAAGGAGGATTTTATCACTAATCGCAAAATTTCGCAAGTAAATGCTGAAAATTTAAATCTGTAAGTTTTGAAAATATATTTAATAAATTACGAGTGGAAAATGCAGCTAATAAAAAAACAGTCAAAGAATAAATAGGTGATAACAATTATAATAGGTAGGTTAGCTAAGTATTTTAAATCACACATTTCAACAACAGCATTATTTTATCATTCTGTGTCTAAATTACCAATTTATAGACGTTAGTTATTGAAACACACTTCATTTACTTCACAGTTGCGGCTTTAGAAAATATTTGAGCATTTGGATCTGACCCAAATCTCCGCAAAATTAATGGAAAAGAATATTAATTTTAATTCGGGTCTCATAATCACCTACCTATGCCACGGATCATAAATCACATATATAAAAAAAAACTCATTAATCCCTTTCAAACCTAATTATATCTAAAGCATGGACACCCTATTATACTGACAAGCTTTTCATTATTGTCGTTGGAAACATCTAGAAAATGATCAAAGAATGTAATTTTGCTAAATATTAACTTGTTGGATCACAAATAACTCATAAAATAAGATTTAGTGTGTGCCACGTCCTCAATTTGCGTCCGGTCTTAGGAATCGTTACATTTCTCGTACCTCATTTGTCATAAAAATGAAGACAGGTTATGAATTTTTTGAAAATATGATTTTTCTATTATTGTGTTGAAAAGGTGACTTCCTTTGCATGTTTAAAGTATTAATAATGTAACCTACCTATGCTTGAGAAGGTTAATGATGTTGTTATTTAAAAATATAAAGTATTTTGAATCTGACTGAAATGATGAACAAATAATCTTAATCTTCTTATTATTTCAAATAAAAAGCAGGTATTTTATATCAGAAATGATGAACCAATAATCAAACTTCATTTTAAATTATTTTTTTTTTAATTCTGAATCACTTTAATTTGTGTCTGGTAAAATTTTTGAATCATGGCTACACTACACGTAGGTAGGAAAATACCATTTTTACTTGCTGCATTTCAATAAATTTGTTTATTTAAGAAGTTTTATAATTAACACTTTAGAATAAGTAGGTACTCCTTGAAATAATTTTCACATTTCGCATTGTTTGCAAATTATAATTTTATTCAAACTTCCTAGATTCAAAAAAAAATCATTGCAAAATATTCAAACAACTGCGCAAATTGATCTGTAACTCTTGAAAACAGTTCATTATATCACGTTCATATTAGTTCTAAATTTAAACTGTGGAACGTTCATCAAGGAGGATTTGAACGCGTTTCATCTATTGTCATTGTGTGAGTGACCATCGTATACACATGCCGAGTTTGAGAGTGTTTGTGTGAAAACGCAAAATAAAAGCAATTCTTTTTAATTAGCGCTGGGATTGAGCCATGTGGGCTGAAATAGATGATCAAAGAATGGGTTGGATACAGACTAGGCTTAAGTTAAAATACAGTTGGAAAATAATATTGACTGAAAATTTCTAAAATGGTTCTGGTAACGATGCAATATAAGACTTAAAATTATTATATATTTATTCACAAACAAACTTACGACTAAGTATTTACAAAATGTACATTGGCAGATACATAAGAAACAGTTGAGCTATCTACAGACCGTTGCAAACGATCTATAGATAGTTCAACAGATCTTAAATAGCAATCTAAGGACAAAAGTATTTTGCTGATTTTGATTTATACAGATTAGTTTCAAAATTAATGTAAATTATAAAACAATTGTCAGAAAATCTTTATTGTACTTACCTACACCAAAAAATATTCCAGATGATAAAGATACTAATTCTTAAGCAAGGCTGATACACCAAACATAATTTCAATAGTATGACAACCATTTTGTTTATCTTTTCATTACAATCTCTTTGGACATAACAAAGATTCAAGAACTGCTTGATTTACGCGCCGCGAATGTTTTCAAACGCATTCGAATAATTAACGTTCTATTTATTTGATTGTTTTGATCCGAAAGGATTGATGAAGTGTCTGTGGAATGCCATGCGTTCGAATTTTAAATGCAACTTAGTTTCTAAATAATCACGCATTTCTTTGTTTCGTCTGTGGTAATGCGCTTCATAATTTATTTTTATTTATTTTTACGGTTGACGTTTTCCGGGTAAATAGGTAAGTACCTAGATAGGTATTTACCATATTTATTGTTTTTCTTTTCTTTTTTGTGTTGCATTAGCGATTAAAATAGGTACTTAAGTAAGTAAGTAATCTATTTTCCATAGATACCTCCATGTTTTGCTTAATTTTTATTAGATGAAATGTTGTGAAATTCCGATAAATAATAAAATTTATTTACTTACTTATAACTAGCTCACACCCGCGACCTTACCCGAGGCCCTTTACCCTATTAATTGTTCGGAACAAGAAGAAGTCAATTAACAAACTTTAAAATACACTAACACCTACATCACATACATACCTTGAGATCACTCACCAAAATACCATGAAACCTTATCCTTATCATAAAAAAAGTTTACATGCTTTTTTGTTTGTATGAACTTCGAAGCCAACGTCTTCCATCCGCAAGTCCATCATAAGCCGTCCACTGCAAGCGAAACAAAAAGTTTAAAGCGTAACTAATGAAATACCACGGTTTGATTAAGCAGGCGCTGTCATCGACGCTCCACTCACCATTGCCAAGATCATTAATTAGTCCAGTCAAAATAGACATTCCAGTTTACATTAATCCCCAACAAGCTGGATTTTTGTACAGGCCTTGAATACGTCATTACAAATGATATGTCAAAAGTCCCCATCGATCCCGCTTGTGCGTTGTTTTTTATTCCAGGTTAAAAGTCATAAATTTGCGTTTTTTGCGTATATCTCTGAAACAACGAGAGCTATCGAAAAATGGTTCAGACAAAGTTTGTAGATCGTAAAATTGTCTACAAAAATACCTCAAACTTTTCTTCTACAAAGCATCGCTTTTGAGATATAGTGACTTTAGACCGCAGGAAAATCGTCGAAGATGCTGCGTTTTTTTCATTTCAGCCGTTTTATCTGCTTCATTGCCACAGAACAAACAGTATTTCTTGAGACAAAAAGACAATTCATTACCTCGGAGGAGGACTTACCCATCGAACTCATCACCCCTTTCAGTAAATTTCAAGAAATACTGTTTGTTCTGTGGCAATAAAGCAGATAAAACGGCTGAAATGAAAAAAACGCAGCATCTTCGACGATTTTCCTGCGGTCTAAAGTCACTATATCTCGAAAGCGATGCTTTGTAGAAGAAAAGTGTTGAGGTATTTTTGTAGACAATTTTACGATGTACAAAGTTTGCCTGAACCACTTTTCAATAGCTTTCGTTATTTCAGAGATATACGCAAAAAATACAAATTTATGACCTTTGACCTCGAATAAAAAACAACGCACAAGCGGGATCGATGGGGACTTTTGACATATCATTTATAATGACGTATTCAAGGCCTGCACAAAAATCCAGCTTGTTGGGAATTAATGCAAACTGAAGTCATAATTTTAGTCTATTTTGACTGGACTAAATTGCCCATTTCATCGCTGTAATGTTTCATTAATATTCAAAACTATATTGGGAGTGTGGCACCGGTCTTATGTGTGATAGTCATTTGTTTATGTAGTGTAGATAATCATATCTGAGTGTATGTGTATTATCAAATCGGAGCATAAACCGTAAACTGGTAGACCTACTTTGCAAAAATGTTGTCTGATTAATTGCCAGTCTGACCTGAACTACAAAACCATGCAAGTTACAAGGAGTGTAAGCTCATTTTATACTGGTTTTTGATTATTTTTATCTTAAGTTAACCTAACCTTTATTCACAAACAAACTTACGACTATTACAGTATTTACAAAATGTACCTACTTATGCAGTTGCCACATCAGTTGATCTGGATCAGTTGAACTATCTATAGATCGTTTGCAACGGTCTGTAGATGGCTCAACTGTTTCTTAAGTATTTTATTTGCCTATCTATGTACATTTTACCTAACCTAAATAAAAAATAAATGTGTGAATTTATGTAAGGTTGTACTATAATACTTAATGACAAACAAAAAACGTTAAATATATAATTTAAAGGTACCACCACTCCCAACACAGAATCACTGTTAAAATAGTCACATATATAAATGAAAGAAATTGACATAAATACTAAAATACTTAAACATATAAATTCTACACTTATAAGTTGTATAAATATTCATAATTTTTGTGTAAGTAATGACTTAAAACAGTATATAAATTCCGTTTTACAAACTTAAAAGCAACGAAATACTATTCTATATTTGCATTATAATCGCTGAATCTTCGCATTTCAATCGTTAACTACTAAATGTTAAAATTTACGCAAATAATTGACACTCCTTTGGCATAATCTTCTCGTAAATTTTCTAACTTAACGTTATTTATAGCAGTTTATGTTTATGAATTTGTTTTAATATTTACACCTTGATCGAGCAAGCAGAAAAAAATATACATATATGTTTAGCTATATCGCCGGTTCAAATCCAACCCGAGTTATGATGACTTAACATATATATTTTTTTCATGGTCTTTTCTTTTTTAGGTCGCTTGCGCGGTAGAAAAGCAAAAACAAGAGCATGACCACCGACACCCGCTCTTTGCACAGCAGCCTCAAAGAGCGCGTTTGAAGAGCCGAAAAAGTTTTTTGCGCTCCACAACAGCCACTGATCGCCAGCCAGCCACACTCAGGGTCACGCTCTGGAAAAAAGTACAACCAGCTCCATCTGGGTTTATCATGGAAGAACATCTGCCTCCAGGACGTGACCTTCCATGGCCAGTGTGGAGGTCGATAAACCGACTCCGGACTCAGGTCGGTCGAAGCAGAGAGAACATGTGCAAATGGGGTTTCCGCGATCCTGCACTTAGCCAATGCGACTGCGGGGACCCCATCCAAACGATGTCGCACTTGCTCGTTTGTCCCTTGTGCCCTACCACCTGCACAAGGCTGGACCTCATCAACGCCACAAATGAGGGAATAGAAGTGGCTAAGTTTCATTCGAGCTTGGTTTGAAGTTGTCATTGTACCCATAGACACGTAAGAAGAAGATGGTCTTTTCACACATCACGCCGTCCCGAACTAAGCAGTGTACTATGAGAACTAGATTGCTAATAGAATACTTATAATTATTATTTTTGAAAACATACATGTGATGAACATAAATATTTGTTGTGTCTGGATGTTACTATGTATTCTATGTTCCAAAAATAAAAAGTATATAAATATGCTATCAGCAATCTAGGTCCCATAATACAAGCTATGGTAAGTTAGAAACTAGAGCGCGATGTGTGAAAGGTCCCTAAGTATTTATTGAATATAAAAATTTTAAGTTAAATATTTTCTTAATCCGTATGTCATACCTAATGTTACCAAAGTAACAAATATTTCAAGCACCTTCCATCTTTGTGATTCAAGAACGAACTATTAATGTTTGAAGCCAATCTTCATCACTCCACTTATGAATTATGTTTGGATATTTCATTGTTCCATTAGCTTTTAGTAGAATCTGTTTTAACGTGGTTCTCATCAAATACCTACGCTTTTAGTTGTATTAGAAATCGAATGTATTAGACGTCAATTATTTTATTACTGAGGCCAGTACCTCTACCATGAGTTGTCACAGTAAAATCGCCTGACTTTACTACAGTAGTTACGTAAATATTAGTATTACGAATTTTAGCACCCAACTATCCGCTTGAGACGCTGTACAAATCTTCATACATTTTTTCAACTACAGACGCTAGCGAGTGTAAGTATATATAGTATAGTAAAAACTCATGGTAGACCTACTGTACAAATAAATGTGACAATCGTAAACGTATTGAAACGGTGTTGTATTCAAGTGACGTTAACTTCGACTGCCAAACGTTGCAGCGTCAACGCGCAGTGTGTCTTGAATGTTACGATACGATTACGATTGTCACATGGTTACCACGCTGTACAAATGATTTTTGCTTTTGCGGATTTAGAACATATTTTCGCAGGATTTAAGCGACTAAAATTTTTGAGATACTACTAGATAGATACTACTCGACTAACATTTCTAGAATATTTACACTTTTAGCTTATTTTCAACTATTTCAAATAATTCTAGAAAAAAACAAACATTTTATCATTATTAAAAGTAATATTCATTATTAAAAGTGACAATATTCTAGAAATGTTTGTTTATTACCTACTCAAAATAAAACTATGTTGCCTAAAAAATCAAACTAAAAAAGTGTAACTACCTTTCACTCATTAAAACAAAATTGTAGGTAATTAATACCCATTAAGCTTTGAAAGCTAAGAGCATCTTAGATAACAAAACGTGTGTAGGAAGATATTACACAAACTCACCAATTTTTAGAATCATACTAGTCTTCCCATACAAAGTATTTTATTCAACTATCCGATGCTATTTCAAGTCGATTCGATATTCTATCTGACAGCCAAAGGGCTAGAAATCCAAGTATCGAATTACTAATCGATTACTAATAGCTGTAAAACATACTATCGTGTTTCCTCTCGTGTGTGGTAATGTGGTAATTTGCATTAAGTTTCTATAATTTGAAACTTTGACTGACGTATTAATCTTATGCATGGTTTATTCGGATTCTTTTTAGGTTTGTTTTCATATCGATTAAATAATCGATGAATATATGTATATATAAGTTCAAAACTTATGTGTATGTCATTGGAATTTCAGCGCGATAAAAAAAAAATTAGAACAAAATACGGGTTGTTTTCCATAGTTGTATAGGTAAGTACAAGTAAAGATAAATCATTTAAAAAATGCACGCTTGTTTGCGTAATTAACGCACTCGTTGATCGACAGATCTGTAAAGTGTCAAGACTGTGACAGAACAACAAATGACAAACAACAATTTATTAGTATTGTATCTGTTCCCAATATTCGCATGTAAACGAGGTAGAGGCGTGTGCATTTTCAAAATAGTTTATCTATCTATTTGTTTTTAGTCACATATTATGTTGTCTCGAAAACATTTGATAGAACTTTCTTATACACAACTACAAAGACTAATTACCAGCGCGTGTCAGCCATATTGGAATCCGATAAAATAACAATTAAGCCAACTATAATGGACGTTACAATGGCATCTCGCGCTGCGCCCGCGCTGATAAATGAACCTCTCCTTAGGACGCTTACGGCGCGTGTTTGATTTATAACATTATATTTAAAAATAAAAAAGCATTGTTTATTCAACTGTAATCGATCTTAAGATCGCTTGGAATGCTGCATCTCTCTAATTACGGATAGAAGAGGCCATTGTCTGAGTTTGAATTGAGTTGATCTTTTTATTTGGCTTTGCATAGACTATGATGGTTCTTGGAATTTTAATTGATCACTGCAGGTATGGTTTAACATGTGCTCTATAACATATGATTTGTTTTATGGCATATTTTTAACTTAGGCTTATGTTACTAAAGTTTTAGTAATGATCCCTTATATTTTCTAGCAATAAATATACCCTATGATAAATCAATGTAGCTTAAGAAAAATAAAAAGGCTTTTACGTGGTAGTCCGTTTTGCAAAGTGAATCGGAGAAAAAACGGTCGAATTATGCCCAACGAAGTGGGCACGGGTCAGCTAGTTCATTATAAACATACATACACCCTCACAGAAACAAATATACAAATCTTTTCTCTTTATATTATTAGTGTAGATGTAAATACCGTGTTGTACCGTTTTTATTATTTCCTATAAAAACTCAAATAATGCGAACACTGGTAATAACAAAATGAAACATGCGATTGACGTTTCGCAAGTGTTTAACAAAAATAATGTCCTGTCTCCTGTTCTTACGTCTGGTTAAGAATAGAACTCTCTCTTTAACTATCTTGAAAGACTAGTTGAGATTGACATAAGAGCATCATTGCTTAAAGTCATATTTTGTATTTATTTTACCTAATTTTTGTATAAATGAATGAAATGAATGGAAAATGATGATATGAAATATTTCTGTAATTACACTGGCAATTTTAAAGAGACTCTTTAAACTAGACTACAAGAATCGCTGCTTGATAACAGAAATATATTCGGTATTGGTACTCAGACAAGAACTTTCTCACAAGACGCTCTCCTTCTATAATAATCATCAAGTTCATTACATCATAGATATTTCAAAATATTTTCATATTTAATAGTCTTAACAAAATAAGCTATTGTGCTTAATATTTAAAATGCAAATGATTATTTAAATTATGCATAAATCATTATTAAAATTTTAGGGCACGTCCAATGGTTCACAAATCTTAAAAATACCGTTGATTAGCCATAAGTTGAAAGTAATAAAATTAGCAACAATTAAAATCGAGTTTTCTAAGTGGTAGCACCCATGTTGAACGACGACACCTACTGTTTTATTGATTTTAAGTTTAATCAACTTCTTATTTATCGTGCTCCCCTGGTGTGGATGAGCTCATTTTAGATTGGTACTTTGTTTTAAAATAATGATATTATAATAAGATAAAAATAAACATGTGATGTATTTTTTATCTAGTGATCTATCTATTATCGTCTTGTGGGAAAGGTTGTCTGGAAGAAATTGCTTTTAGCAATGGGGCCGCCCATTGAACCTACTAAATAGTTTATGTTTCTATTACCTTAAGGTATTTTATATGTTCTTTTCATAAATTTAGAGTGCAATAAAGAATATTCTATTCTATAGTGATACCTGTAGCTGTAACACAGTATACTATAGAAGTTACTATAGAAGTAATATTATATTATTTTTATTTATATTATATTATTATATAATAACATGAATAATACATACTAAGTAAAACTTCTACTATTGGATCACTAGTATGTAGGGTTTGTCTAACCTATGCTTTCCCACAGCTGGACAAAGGTTTCCCAAAATAACTACTATTTAGATATTTTTTTTATATAAAATATTCGTTATTCTGCGGTGAGTGCGGTGACCATTTTAGTGTGTACACCCCTTGAATTTAAGTCTTAAATCTACTGCAATTCTGTGACACCTTTTAAAAGGATACAAACTCAGTTTTACGATGAAAATTAATGTCACATAAAAAAGGATACTATGGTGTTTTAATTTCTCTTCGTTCAAATGAGTCGGTGTTAATTTTAACTCACCAGGGTATGGCATACACTAATTCTCTGTCATTATAAGGTATTTTATTAGGGTTCCACTGTAAATTGTTTTTACTTTAAGTAAATGGTTTTTACTTTAAGTAACTTGAGGTAGACTGCAGTTTATGATCAAAATATGTTACGTTGATTTTACAATTTGTGTTTTGTTGAACTTTTGCGAACAGAGCTTAGTTATTGCATATATTGGAGAGAATCACAACAATATGTAGTTTTTTTTCCAGAATTTTCTTTTTTTGTTTTTCTTCTCTTTTCTTTAAATAATGATTTGAATTAATAAAATTAAAACAAAATAAAGCACAAAATGAACAGTGTTTTTTTTGTTGTTTTAAAAAATTTGCTTGCGTAGGTACAATATGCATCATAAGTAGGTATACTTACAAACCAATTAATTTGACTATTTATTTATTTTATTTCCAAAGAAAACAAACAGTTTTTTGTAAGCTATATTTTATCTAAAACTATATCTATCACTTATACGTTTTCGCTTATTAATGAACACTATATTTATTAAATTGTATTTTATTTCATACTATGTGATTTTATTGGACCGAAGCGCGACCGCGTTGCGTAAGAAGGCTAGACGAAAAAATTAAGACCAAAAGTTGTAACGACACTAATGTTGTAACGATGCTATATGTGTTTCTCTCTCTCTCTCTCACATAGACAGCAAGCCAGTTTCGCATTGAACCGTGTGGTGTATACAGGTTTTTTGTACATAATAAATATTAATACTAATTAATCGAAATAAAATTCGCTTCGTCCGGGTGTCTCTTGACACCTCTCAAGTTATTTTAATATTTTCTACGGGACCTATTCTATAATAATCCCAACACTTTTTTTAGTTTTATTTTCTACTCCGCATAGCTAAGTGCCGTAAATAATGTCCAGTTATGTTTGTTGGTTTAACTTTAATGTGTTTCATATAGATTAAATTCTAATTTATTCGTCCAAAGCAGTTGCTAGGATTATAGTTAATACATTTTTTTATTAGACATGAACTGTTAGGGTCAAATTGAGTTTTTTAATAATTGACCTGCTTTTTTAAGTGTCGTCTTTACAAGTATTTTGACAATATTGCCACCATGATTTTTTTAAAAGTAGTAGCTATAAATTGTCTCTTAATTGCTGAACTATAAAAATTTGACATATGAACAGAATTTTTGTTAGTCAATATGTTTTTTTATTCTTATTGCTATTTTTATTGACAGACGTCACAGCTCAGACGGCAGTAGCTCTACCTTCCATGCTGTGGGTTCGATTCCCATCCAGAGCAAATGTTTGTGTGATAGTGTCTGGGTGTTAATATGTATTCTATGTATGTATTAAAGTATTCTATCAGCTATTTATTCCCCATAGTACAAGCTTTGCTTAGTTTGGGGCTACAGTATGATGATGTGTGAATTGTCTGTGAATAATTATTTATTTATTCTTATATCTTATAAAAACTTAAAAAAATAAAAATGTGCGCACCCAAACAAAAATATGCATGTGTAACAATGTAATTACTATTAGGTATACATTTTCATCATTATAAAAACGACATACTATATATTTTACATATATTTTATTTGTATGTTTGCCATACATCGACGCTACACTTCAATCTGTGTTTTGAGTCTTAAAGTAAAATTGGATCAAAGATAAGATTCCCGTAAATGGATTCTAATGACTGCATTCCCAATTCAAGATTAAACAATCTTCTGAGATATTTTAAATGCTTTTATACACCTTGGAATATTTACAAAGTGTAAAAAGATTACTGTCAAAAACTTCATCATCACTAACCTAACCTGTATCAGTCCACACTCCACAGCTAGACGTAGGACTCTCCCAAGACGCGCCACTGAGCCCGGTCTTCGGCTCTTCTCATCTAGTTTTTGCCAGCTACACTCCGCAGATCGTCGCTCCATCTCGCCGGAGAGCTTCCTACACTACGCTTGCCTAAACGCCAAAAACTTATGGGGTTCAAATAACAGTAACAATAACTTTAAAATGTGGTACATTTAAAAAAAATACAGAGCAATTTTTTATTTTTTTCCAAATTTGACACACTTTTGGCATAAATGTATGGAAATGAAATGTTCTCTTGAAATTTTTGAGAGTGGTTTTATTACACCCTGTATAGAGGAACATTATCTGAATGTTTACGGAATAAATATCCTAATAAAGATAAGAACTAAAATGCAACTCTAATTAGTGACAAATTGGTCTCCAAAACGAAATATATGATGTGGTATTAAAATGTTACAGGTCTTAAAACTAAGTAAGGTATTCGAAAAAAATCATCGTATAAAATGATAATGATTAAAAAGGAGCCATTGTAAGAAAATATTTATCATATTCTGTTTTTTAGTATTTATTGTTATAGAAAATGTCAACTCTCTAAATATCACGGTTCGTTATCAAGGTACATCATGATGACAGACAGAAAAATAGACAGTCAGACAGACAGTTAGATAGACAGACAGACAGATTGACAGACAAACGGATGGCGGAGCCTCAATAATAGAGTCTCGCTTGCCCTTAGGGTACGGAACCCTAAAAAGTGGTTTAGATCTATAAAGGGGACCCCGGGAATGAATCGCGTGTCATTTGCTACATTCAGTAGAACAGGTTCCTTCAATCTTAATACCTCTAATAATTTGCATATTAATTGCTTTTGAAACTTAATACTTTAAAGGATTTAATTTAATGCGATTGATTTTACTCTTAATGTCGGTTGGTGTGAGAAAAGTCAAAAGTCTCATAAATATCAACATTTATAATTATTGCATATAATGGAAGCTTTAGCTGTTGAAATGAACGTAGTTGCAGTGCTTTTTGTAAAAAGCTCCAACGAAGAAGCCGCCGTGATTATTTCTAAAGTATGACGTCGTAGTATGACTTTTAGTTCAGGTTTCAAATATAGGTCAAAGTACTTTGAGACTTAAACTCTTAACCTAATACCTATGTCTCCAAGTACCGTATCAAGAGTGCAATGTCTTACAGGACACGTTCTCAGTGATCGTGTTTAATGAGGCATTGTTATTGTGTCTGGGTGTTATCATGTATTCTACGAATGTATTTACAAAAAAATGTACATAAGTATTCTATCAACATAATAGTACCCGTATGTAGCTATGTTTAGTTTGGGACTAGAATGCGATGTGTAAAATGTCCCAAATGTCAAACTAAGCGTTTACGCTTACAATTTATTATGGTACAAGCTTTCGGTTGCCTGGAAGAGATCGCTTTCAGCGATAAGGCCGCCCATTGTGTAACCATTTATGTTTCTTTGTTTTGTTACCTGTAATTTTATTTTTGGTGTACCAATAAAGAGTTTTCTATTCTATTCTATTCTAAGCTTGTACTAGGATTAAGTATTCTATCAGCAGAATACTTAATCCTTTTTTTGTAAATACGTACATAGAATACATATTAATACCCAAGATGTAAAATATAAAACAAAATAAAAATCCAATCACGCCAAGCTTTATCAACGACAATGAATTCACATACATTATTTGTTTGATATTTTTATGTAGAATCGTGACATGTAAATATTGGTTTCATTGTGTAAACTTTCACCTTTAATGAGTACCAAGAGGTGTCAACCCTCGTGTTGTTTTGATAGCAACAGCCTTATTACGTGTCATATACACTCAAATTAATATAAATTTAGTTAAATTTAAACTACTCATTAACCAGTATCAAGGCTAGATCGTAATCATATTTGACGTATTTGTTGTAAGGTACCAACGTTAAACAATAAAAAAAAGCTAATCCTAAGGAAACTAAAACTCTGGACTCTGTATTAGGTATAAATATTATTAGTAAATTAAAAAAAATATATGTGAAATAAAGCGTTGATGGTCCATTTGATGCTGGGCGGCAATCGTAATTGCTGATGTTTGCAACTACTTCTAAGAAGATTATAATATACTAAGCTCATAATTATAATATACTTTACTAGAAATAAAAAAAAATTATCAACTCATTTTTAATAGACGATACCCAAGAAAAAGGTATATAAATAGCATCGTAATCAAATTATACTATATTATATTATTAGTATTTTTTCAGGAGTCTCTTTTTGCTAGTCACTGTATTTATCCCTAGTAAAACCCAGTAGGAACAACAATAATTTACGTAACTCAGTTGTAAGTTTCAAAGACCTAGTCCACTTATTTGTTTCAAAAAGTAATAGCAACAAAAACGCGACACGTAATACAAGCTCGACCCGGTCAAGCTGTACCCATATATTTATTTTATCTTGTTCAATACACTTAAATACAAATTAATACAACCGAAGGCCCGGACCTTAATGGCGGCCCAGACTGTTTATTTTACAACTCAGGATGGTACATGGATATTATTTTACCTTTTTTAGGCCCGAGACACATACCTAAACAAGGTTTCCTTTTAGCGTCATTTATTCTAGAATTTTCGCTTAATTATTATTCATCATCATCATCATCAACCTATATCAGTCCACTGCTGGACGTAGGTCTCTCCCAAGACGCGCCACTGAGCCCGGTCTTCGGCTCTTCTCATCCAGTTTTTGCCAGCTACACTCCGTAGATCGTCGCTCCATCTCGCCGGAGGGCGTCCTACACTACGCTTTCCTAAACGCGGTCTCCACTCCAGTATCCGTTTGCTCCAACGGTTGTCTGTTCTTCGGCAAACATGGCCGGCCCACTGCCACTTCAGCTTGCTAATTCTTTGAGCTATGTCGAACACTTTGGTTTTTTGACGAATAACTTCGTTGCGGATTCTGTCTCGCAAAGAAATTCCGAGCATAGCTCTCTCCATAGCGCGCTGAGCGACTTTCAGCTTGTGGACCAACCCCACTGTCAGTGTCCACGTTTCAGAAGCATAGGTCATAACGGGTAGGACGCACTGGTTGAAAACTTTCGTTTTCAAACATTGAGGGATGGATGACGAGAAGACTTGACGAAGTTTCCCAAACGCAGCCCAGCCGAGCTGAATTCTCCGGTCTAGCTCTCTCTCGAAGTTGTGTCTACCTAACCGCAGCGTCTGCCCGAGGTAGACATACTCCTGCACAACTTCGAGAGGCATTCCGGCAACGGTGATTGGCTCTGGGGTAATACGATCATTAATCATGATCTTTGTTTTATCCAAGTTCATGCCCAGGCCAATCCGTCGTGAGGAATCAGCAAGACTGTTCAGCATCTGTTGTAAATCCTGCAACGATTCTGCCAATATGACGATATCGTCAGCAAATCGCAAGTGTGAGATATACTCGCCATTGATGTTAATGCCCATTCCATTCCAACTCAGCGTCTTAAACAGATCTTCCAGCGCGCTCGTAAACAATTTGGGAGATATGACATCTCCTTGTCTTACTCCGCGGCGCAGCTGGATAGGTTTAGACTGCTGGTTCTGGACTTGGACAGACATAGTGGCATCATCGTATAGGCATCTCAACACTTCGATGTATCGCCAATCAACCTGGCATCGTTGCAGAGATTGCAGAACAGCCCAGGTTTCAACAGAGTCAAAGGCTTTCTCATAGTCCACAAACGCTAGGCACAATTATATTGCTGCTGATTATACTCTTCGGACTTCTGTATAATCTGTCGCATTGTGTGAATGTGGTCTATGGTGCCAAATCCTCTGCGAAACCCAGCCTGCTCCGGAGTTTGAAATTCATCAAGTCTTCGCGCAAGACGGTTCGAAATAACTCTGGAAAACAGTTTGTAGACATGGCTCAAGAGTGAAATCGGTCTGTAGTTTTTCAATAAAGCTTTATTGCCTTTCTTGAAAAACATGATAACCACACTCTTGCTCCATGCCTTTGGAGTTCTCCCATGGTCCAGGACGGATTGAAAAACACGTTGGACCTCCCTCAGGACTGGTGAACTACCTGCCTTTAGGAGTTCCGACGTGATTCCGTCTTCCCCTGGGGCTTTTCCATTTTTCAACTGTCTCAGAGCCACTTCGATTTCGTCTAGGCTGATCTCTGGGAGATCTTCGGTGTAGTGGCGGGTTAATGTGGCTCTAACATCCTCATTGCTGGATCCCGGACACGAAACTTGCGAGGCGTACAATCGGCCATAAAAGTCTTCGATCTCAGCCAGAACTTCCGGCTTGGACACGACGGTATCACCCCTAGATGTCGTGAGCTGCGTCAGATGGCTCCTACCAAGTTGCTGCACAAACACTTTGGACCCCCGATTTTGCTCAATTTGCTCGTTCAATACGAAGCGTATTGGAGCGACGGAGGTCGTAGCGTATGCGCTTAGCAATGCACTTGTTAAGAGCCGTGTGTTCTGACAGCGTAGTAGGGGTGAGTGGTGTCTGGCGTCGCTTTTCCATTAGCCGGAGAGTCTCGTCCGAGTACTTAGACTTTTTGCCCGTACGCCTTACCGAGCAAAATTTCGTGCCCTCTTCCCTGAGGATGTTTACCACATTGTGTAGGTCCTGATCTACGTCATCAGTAGTTTCCAAGGCAGCGAATCGATTCTCGAGCTGAAGTTGGAACTTCTCTGAGTTCACTGCGGTTTGGAGTAGGTTTGGTCGGAAATTAGACTTCATCAAGCGGACACGTTCAAGCTTAAAATTGATATTCAGAGTGCCTCGTACCATTCGGTGATCGCTGCCGGTATTAAACCTATTGATCACTGAAACATCTCTGAATATATGCTTCTTATCCGCTATAATGAAGTCTATCTCGTTTTTCGTCACAGCGTCGGGGCTTCGCCAAGTCCATTTTCGCTGGGCACTCTTTTTGAAGAAAGAATTCATCAAAAAGAGTCCTTCCCGCTCTAGGAAGTTGACCAGCATTTGCCCCCTGTGATTCCTACTACCAAATCCGTGTGGCCCTACCGATGATTCGCTGCAAGTCTGTAATCCTACTTTGGCGTTGAAGTCCCCCATGACAATGTTAAAGTGTGCCTTAGTGGTGGTGTGTAAGGCTTTAGCAATGTCATCCAGGACAAACTCCACTTCATCATCCGAGTGTGACAAGGTCGGTGCATACACTTGAACCACCTTGAGGGAATACCTCTCGGTGAGTTTAAGTACCAGGTATGCTACCCTGTTCGACACACTGGATACTTCAGTGACGTTGTCGGCGAGGGACTTGTGGATCAGGAACCCAATGCCACCTTGGGAGATATGATCGCCCTCGCGGTAGTACATGACATGTCCGGATTCTAGGGTTATGGTGTCCTCTCCCTCTCTTCGGACTTCACATAACCCCAGAATATGCCATTTAACCTTTTCAAGTTCCACCTCGAGTTGCGCCAGGTGTTCGTCTAGCCGTAGAGTGCGTCCGTTGTACGTAGCCAGGGTCAGTTGGGATGGGCAGCCTTCCGTAACCCGGAGATTCTTAGCACCCCCTGCTCCGCCGTTTCCATGACCGCCGCCTTGGCCATGACTAGCGGAGCTACCGGGAACTGGGGGCCGTCTCTTTTGTGTGTGCTGCATATATAGGGAGGTTTTGCCCTAATCGCCACGCTGGGCATGCGGGTTGGCGATCGCAGGGACACAGTCTGTCGCACCGCTGAGGCTGCTGCCCCTCAGCGGTCAGGGATTTGACTGTGTCTGGATGAGAAGGGTTATACCGCCGTCGACCGGTCGCCAGAGCCTCGTCGGTTACTGCAGGATGTACCGCGTGCAGGTGAGGTTGACAGTTGGAGCTAGAGGTCTTGTGTAGCTCCCTTACATCCCTATATATCTATATATATATCATTATTATTACTTTTTTATATTTATTAAAAAAAATGCCCTTGTTTTGGGGTTCCGTAATAGTATAACGGGATCCTATCACTGGGAATCTGCTGCCAGTTTGTCTGTAAGTCCGTCTGTCACCAGGCTGTTCCCATCTCATGAATCGTGATAGTAAGATAGTTGAAATTTTGACAGACGATGTATATCTGTTTATGATATACAAGTAGTTAAAAACAGTATAAAATAGACATTTAAGGCTTTCATACAACATTGTGATTTTTCGGAACATTTCGTGCGCGAGTTTAACTCGCTGATAAATTTTTGAGCTTAAGTATTGTGCTACATGAAAGTTTTTTCTAATGAATAGTATTAAACATATTTCTAATTAATACTACTAGATTATCTCTTAAGTATACATTAAATGCTGTGTCGATAATGACCTCAAAGTTCGAGGTCAATATTAAAAAATTTATATAAGTTTTCAACAACTGTATCACATTTTTCTATATTAAAACGTGTTAAAACCACTGCACGATCAGTATGGTATGCCTTCCTATAAACCCGACACAAAGTCCAGGAATCCCTACTAATTGATGAAGAAATGACTAATGTCAATTCCTAAGCATCGAATAACATTATGGTAAAATAATAGTGGGACAGCGATACACACCAGTAATTATTTATTAGAGAATTATTCAAATTGTTACTTTATCATGTGTTAAATATTCAATTTTATTCATCAACCTTCATTCATACACGCTCCTACTAAATTAGTATTCTGCACTACCACACCGCTGTAGATTGCTTTAAGCGTTAGATTCCATACGAATTCATATAAATTTCTATTTTCATTTCACATTTTTATATTAACACTCCAAGTTCTACGTAAATGAAATCGAATTAGTGTAAGAGAATATTGCTGCATCGATTATGTTTGTTATCGATACTCTTACTAGTAATCGAAAAATATTGTCAAAGCTCCTCACTGGCCGATAAAAATGTCAGGCCACACGCAACAGGTCATTAGACACCTCCCGGTGAAAAATAAATTAAAGGAAACGAGAAATCTCGACCAGCAACCTTATTAACGATGCACAGGCTACAATTCATACAACTCTTTCACGTTCCACCGCACTCATTTCTGGTTCAAACCCTTCCGACTATCTCAAAGGTTATACATACCCAGTAATGTATGTTAAATCTCCATTTGTGTTTTTGATAGGGTCGTAAGCCTTGGATCAATTAAATGGTATAAGATACACGTACTGACATACCTACATGTCAGTTCAAAGGCGAAATCCAAGAAGTAATGACTCAGGACCCTATTTTACGAGAGAAACAGAGAAGTACTCTCGTTTAATTCTAACCAATTTGTTTGGCAGAGTTTTAATTTGTCTTGTTAAACCTAGTTTGCTGGAAAGTATTTAACGTAGGTCTTAAAGCAAGTTATTTTGTGTTTAATCTAAGGCTATCGGTAGAATGAAATAATGTCTAATAAACCAGCGTAGATGAAGCTTTTGAGATTTTTAGGGTAAGGTATTTTTGGTTTTGCAATTTTTTTGTTATATAGTTTAGGTTTTTAAATAAATAAAATGTATGGTGACAAAGCCCAAATATATCCAAGTCACGTGTCGTAAGTAACTTGATTTAGGATCAGCTGATATAGAAAAGTTCCAAAAGATGTAAATTTGCTTAATAAAATATACTTTCATGACTTAAAAAAAAAGATGGGCATTTTGATGACCTGTTTAATTTAATAGGTATCAATAAATATAAATCTTTATATCAATACATCCCATAACTCTGATAAAAAACACATTATTTTGGCTAAACAACAGCTTATATTTAATTTTAGGCTTAAAACGCGAATTTACAAACAAATCTATTTTTTTATCGAGAACCTCACAAACCTACATAATTTTATTTGATTTTCATCACCGTGTAAACAAAAACATTACTGTTGTCCATAATTTATGTTCAACAAACTCTATTTTACGACTATCAAACGAATTCTAAGAATACAAAGTATCAACCGCCAATTGGGACAAAACAATTAAAAATATTTAGTATGCACGATGATACGCACTTTTACGTCCACAAGCTTTGATAGTTAAAATAGTTTTACTGCTATTGGACTTAAACACCTGATCGTTTTAAGAATAGGACTATAAAAATAATCGACTGTTAATCGAAAGTCTCTATTCATATAAAATAATACAAGTAGGTACATTTAACATTGTAAGAGGGTTATTTCCACTATACAAGCGAATTAAAAATTAAAAAATTACGCGAAAAATGAAGTCTTTAACTATCACGGTTCCTGAGATACAGCCGAGTGACAGATAGACAGTCAAGGAGACAGACAGACAAACAGACAGCGGACGGGGTCCAGTTTTACCCTTACGGAACCCTAAAAAAAAGCATTTGAAAACTCATTCGCCTTAATCCCTCTAAATATGCAAATAACTAGGTATGTAGGTACATAGTAAAATACGAAGCTCGATCGCGACTTAAAATAAAAAAGAATACCAATCAAAATTACTGCCTCAACATTATGCAAATATTTTAAAAGCAGTAAAAACTGTGACATTTCTCCCTTGTCAAAGCTAACTTAATAGTTCTGTTTTAGTAGTTAACCCGCTAATTTACGATTCTCGTTCGCAACACGCAAGAATAAATCAAGATGAATTACAACAATGATCGGATCTGGCATTTGAAGTAATCTGTTGTATTAGTTACAAAGTGAAGACGTCGACACAGGTGAGAATTTGAATAGCTCTCATTACTTTGATATTAATATACACTCGAGAGCAATGAATCCGGGTCACTTAAAGAATGTTAAAAATCTCGGAAACTAAAAATGATAGGTTAATGCAATAAATTGTATTTAATAGACAATGTAATACTCCTTAAATGAAAGTAAAAAAAATATGAGTCACCATACATTTTATTAACACAAAATTACATAAAGAAAAAAACTGCTGATCTCTCCTTAAAACAAAAATAGGAAACATGAAATTTTTGAACTTTATTACGATTTTCTTGAATTTTAATACTTCGTATTGCCTCCTCGTGCTTCCATTACTGCGTTTACGCGGTTTGGCATGCTGTACACCAAGTTCCTTATACGATTTTGGGGAATATTCTCCCATTCCTCTGTGAGAGCAATTTTGAGCTCACGAAGCGTGATTGGGGGAGGGTTTCGTTGTTTTACGCATCTGCCTAGCTCGTCCCAAGCATGCTCGATCGGGTTGATATCCGGGCTGCGCGCTGGCCACTCCATACGAGTAATGTTCATCTCTTGAAGGTAGTCATTCACAATCCTACCTGTATGAGGTCGGGCATTGTCATGCATAAATATAGCATCCTCACCTAAATTGACCATAAATGGACCAACGTGATCATTGAGGATTTCTTCCACATATCTTACGCTAGTTAAAAAGCCGTTTTCTATGATCACCAGCTCTGTGCGACTTTCAGAAGAAATTCCGGCCCACACAAGTACAGACCCACCACCGTAGGCTACTTTTTCTTCGATGCATGCTTGCTTGAATCTTTCCCCTGGTCTTCGATACACTCTGTGTCTTCCATCGTGCTTGTAGAGCATAAATTTTGATTCGTCGGAGAACATAACTTTTGACCAATCTTCAATACTCCAATTTACGTGGCTCTGGGCATATCTTAGTCTCGAAATACGATGCCCACGCTCCAGTTTAGGGCCGTTTGCAGGTCTAAGGGGTTTTAAGTTAGATTCAGCAAGCCGACGTCTTACTGTCCATGCACTTGGGTTACTTCCTCCGAGGCGTCGAAACTGATTGGTGAGTTCAGTTCCTGTGAGAAAGCGATTTCGAAGCATGGTGTTCACCAAGTATCGGTCTTCTCGTGCTGTGGTACACCTGGTTCTGCCCGTTCCTGGTCTGCGTAGGTTAGAACCAGTTTCTTCGTAACGTCGGAGAACTCTTTGTACTGTTGACAGCGACACACCGACAGTCCTGGCTGTATCGCGCTGACTCCGGCCGGTTTCCAGCATTGTAAGTATTCTGGTGCATTCTTCAGGCGTAAGCGACATAATTTCAGCTTGAATAATGAATATAGAGCACTATCAACATGGTTTATGTACCCACATAAATGACAGATTACAAACAAAAGCAAAACCAAATGCTGTAATTTCGTAGTTCCATCTTCGAAAGTGGCCCTTTTTCAAATTTGATTTTTTTATGATATAACTTTACAATAACTAAGAAGTTTTAATACCTTCATTTAAGGAGTATTACATTGTCTATTAAATACAATTTATTGCATTAACCTAGCATTTTTAGTTTCCGAGATTTTTAGGATTCTTTAAGTGACCCGGATTCATTGCTCTCGAGTGTATTAAAAAAAATATTAATAAGCTTAAATCTTTTCAATAGTTCGTGGCCGATACACATGGTACAAATTACACGTTGGTACAATAAAATCATGAAATCTTAAGAATAAACGATATAGTTTCGCGAACAAAGATTTCGGAATACCTATGTAGTAGGTATATTATAGCTTTGGTCGCAAAGAAAGGTCGATAAAGTAAAATAAAATCTTTAAATAAAGTACTGTTTGCGCTCCCTTAATTTGAATTTGGCGGCATTTCGCTGATTGGCCACTTGTGGGTAAAAGCTGCCTGCAAGGGGCACTACTTATTAATAGTCTAAAAATCAAACACAGCGACTAAGAACTATTCCTTTTATAAATAAGGAATAAAAAACGTGTATTAGTAAGGAATAAAAAAAATTTGTTGTAAATTTATGTCATAAAAAAAGTTCGAAATAAAATTTTCTTCACCAACAAAATAAACTTTCAATGAGTATTGAACCCACAACCTTCGATGCGAAAATCAAAACTAGCCATCACAAAAAAAGGAGTTTTATTATAAGGAATTTTTATACGAAATACTTATAAATAAATAAAAAACTAAATACTTAAGTAGGTACATTTAAATCAGGATTACGATAGAAGCTTATCTGGATTAACTGTTTTCAAATCTAACGATATTTGCTTAGATTTTGATTTGTATCTTCTAGATTATTTTCGATTCACTAAGTTAGGTATTTGAGCAATTTATTTTTTATATAGTTCACCTAATACCGTACTATACTATCTTTACAATATCTTTCAACACTACCAGAACATTGACATTTTATGAATAAAAAAAAAAATTTTTTTTTCACAAATTTTATTTGTTTTCGGATTGTGATGTTTACTGGTTTGTAAGAAGTGTTAGTGAATTTTATACAGGAATTCATAATATTTATATTTATTTATTTAAATCGAAGGACGCATTTACACCACAGAACACGCCCTAAATAGACTTTATTACTTAATGTAAATAAATAATAAATTACTATGAGAAATATAACGGCTACATGAAGTGAGCCATCATCTTACTCCATATTTTCTAATAAAAAAGAAAACACCATAAAATATTTTGCCAAACTTGTTAATTCTCAGACAAAAGATGTTTATTATCGCAGTGTTATAATAAAATTCTTAAATGTTATCGAAAAGATTAGAAAGTAGAATGGTTAATGACAAAATTTGCATTTAAATGACATACCAATACTTCTGGGTTTAAGTTAATTCCTATGAAAATGAAGCAAGTTATGATCAATTAAAATTAGTCCGTATTTATTGGTTTACGTGGGTTGACAGTTTTAATAGCTGGCCTATTTTTTTGAATTCTTATGTCACTAACCTATGGTTTTTAATAAATAAATATTCATGGAAAATAACACTTAATCTATTTTCAAACTAAACAGAGCTAGCTATATTTGACAGGCATCACAGCTCAGTTAGTAGCTCTACCTTTCATGCTGTGGGTTGTGGGTTCATTCCCCACCGAGAACACACATTTGTGTAATGAACACTGATGTTCTATGTCTTGGTATTTATTTATAAAAAAAGTTTAAAATAAATAATGCTGGACAATCCACACCACATCATCTAGCCCCAAGCTAAGCAGAGCTTGTGTTATGGGTACTAGAAGACTGACATATTTAATAAAAGTTGTATATTGCAGAGATAATTCTATCTATCTGAAATTCATTTAATTTTATTTTGCAAATACATTTAAGCTTCCGATTGGTACTGATTTGGATCAGTTGAGCTATCTATAGATCGTTTGCACGGTCTGTAGATAGCTCAGCTGTTTCTTATGTATTTTATATGACTATGTACATTTTGTAAATACTGTATAGTCGTAAGTTTGTTTGTGAATAAAGTTTCTATTTAAGTCTTATTATAATATATAAAAAGTAGTTGGTGGTAACCGTTTTACATCATGTGGGGCGTATGTAGGTTTGACTTAAGATTTTTTGTGTGTGTAAAAAACAAAAACTATCGTGAAAATCTAGTGGTTTGTTGCCCGAAATTGTCACCTCATTAATTATTTTCATGTGTCTTGTACATGTTACTTGCGGTAAGCAACGGGATTATTAGCAGCAGTTTATAACGTTATCTAGTTATTCACGAGTCTGTCGTCAAAATCTAAGCAATATGTGTTTGGCTTATGCGAGAAAAAGGCTGAAGAAGTGGATTCTATGAAAGATGTGAATGTGAAAGGAAAAGGTTCAGAGTTGACGAATGATAGGAGTGAGTGAAAGAAAACATGTTGCCACGTATTGGGATAAGGGCATGTACATAATAAAAAGTAATAATAAATCAGATTTTGTTTAAGTTTTTTTTTTCATACTACGTACAAGTTTGGGAAAAAAAACTTACACGTTGAATTTCATGTTTTTTCCAATAAAATTCCATAATTAAAAATAAATGAAAACGACAAAAAATGGAGGAGTGTCTATCGTTTTCTTTTGTTTCTTATATTTAAATAGCTTTTGTGGCTAATTGTGTCAATTTTGCTTATTTTACTCTAGTGTCATAAATTATAGTGATTTTTTTAAATAAGAAAAAATAAATTAAAAAGACATATTTTCAACTATTAAATTTCATTTACTATCAGAGCAAGGTGTAAGGTTTTGACGCTTTGTTCATTAATTTGCCAATATTTTGCTGTTAAAAAAGATTTTTCTAGACATCTATAAATCTAACTAGTGCTCGGTGTCTATTGGATCTGATATTCGCAAACAATAGGAAACTACAAATGAGTGTGTGGCAATCTAGGTCGAATAGGTTTAGAAAGGTGTGATCTAGCTTATTCGAGTAGGTACATTAAGTATTTATAAATATTAGTCAAAATTGTAGTTTTACAATATTAACTCATATATTTTTTTGATTCAATTTTACATTATTCTGAACCATCGGTCCCAACCAACGGTCTGATTCTCACTAAGATCAAATATTTGTACTTGGTTGGATGTCTGGGTATGCATTTACAAAAAAATTATAACATTAATAAGAAATTACGATAAATTGCTTTGTTAATTCGGGACTAGATGGCGTTATCTGAAAAAAATGTGATGTGAAAACAAAATTGCAAATATTTTATACAGGGTCAAGAATACACTTAACCGTTACTAATACACTTTCAAGTGACTGTACGTCATACCTACAGATATATGTCGAAAAGTGGTGATAAGGGTACAGAAAGCATGCTCCAACCCGCGCATGCCTCTCGCCTTACGTCACCAGTACGTGTTTTACCGCTAACAAACATAACATTAATATGGAAAGCTCGCTCTGCCAATGTGCCGGCCAACGCTGCCCCACGAAGATGGCCATTGTCTTTTCAAAACGTGACTTCAAATGTTAATTGGACCATTAAAAGCCGAATGCGGGTCATTCCGACCATTACGGGCGTAGCCCTTTTGAATATGTATATTAAAATTATTAGGCTCAATTTGTGTTAGGTTTCTAATGAGGTTATGCGCTTTCTTGTCACAGATGGCGCCTGTGTGTTGAATGCGCAAGCGCACAGCCGGATGCGCGAAATGGTTATTGTTGTAACTGTGGGCATCCGATGTGGAATATTGGATTAGCGAATGTGGGAGCCTTAGTATTAATAGGTTTGAATAGTTCAAATAATAAAAACATTGTGTAGAAAGCAGTTTATAACAAGTTACTAGTAATTATGACGTTTATTTGACGACTCACCTCAAATAAAAACGTTTTCCAAAAATTATCAATGGGAGGACGCCCCGAGATTTTCATACAGTAGGTATTAGTTTTATAAGTAGGTACACTAAAAATATGGGTATCAATGTAATGTCAAAACTTTCTGTATGTATCGTTTAGCTTAGAAAAACCTTCAAAGAGTTTAGTACCTGATGTAGATAGGTGACTACTGTTAGAAATACATTTTGAGTTTATAAGTACCTACAATTTGCGTTCTCCAGCTCATCAAATAAATGATGTGAAAAATTAAGTTAAATTATTACAAAACATTTTCTAAGTCTAAGTAAAGCTTACGATATCTTTATCAAGAACCCATAATGCCGAGGTGATATGAATGCGAATTTACAAAGCAAACGAGATTACATCTGCCGCTAAGCAGTGGTAGCATACGAGCAATTTGTTTACTGAAAATAGTTGCCAAACCACTTTTGACTAATGTTATTCATTTACTTTGTACCATGAGGGATGTACCTATTTTAAACAACTTACTATGTACTTTGTCTCAAAATTCTAGAATTGGTTACTTTTAGCAACCATTTTATTATATTTTTAGGTTGTTAATTATTATGACTACTATTTTAAAGTATTTTTTTAACAATTTTTTTAACAAACTGAACTATAGTATAGACTAGGCCATCATGGCCGCAGTGATACCAAAAGCGTGCGTGCGTTGCGTGAAGCCGCAAAAAAGCAAAAAAAAATAAATAGTATAGACTCAATGTGGACTAGGTATGTTGTTATTTTAATAAATAAAATTAAGTTTATCTACAAAAAAAATACATATATACCTACTTACATTTTACATGCAAACTTATCGTTGGTTGTTGCTCAATTTTAATTGCTCGTATATAAACATCATCAACATTAGCATGTTTTGGCTCATTATCTTTACAAGTTTCTATTCCGTGAAAAGCTTTCTTGGTTTAATGCCAAAGCTAAATATATTCTATCTGAATAATTTGTGATGCATAATGTTTATAATTTTTATTTTGAAACGAATATATTTTATCTGGTCACTTTTTATGTATCCAATATGTAGGTACCTACTCAACTAATTCCGGCGGAGGGCATTGGTACTCCATATCACAGGTTATTCCTAGTTTGGGTACCAATGTTTTCCAATCTGCATAAATATCCGCAGAGATACAATGTTATTTATAGATCTTATGTTTGTATGATGTATGTTAGTACAATAAATAAATTTCATTTCATTTCATTTCATGGTACAAACCCAGAAAGTTCTTTATAAGACTTATTTCATTTAAAAAATAGTGATTAATATATTCAATAATGAGAAATAAGAATAATATGGTGTGAATAATATAAAAATACTTTTAAGTAAAAAATTATGACTTCGTATTTGAAGTCATTAAGCACTCTCAAGTGCCAATACAAGGTAAACAACATTACGACCCTCTTAAGAAAAACAAACATGTACAGAACAATCAAATTCACCAAACAAATGACTAACTCCCTAAAAATCTCTTCCAAGTAAACACTTGACATTACAAAAAACAATAAAATAACGAACGCCGTGGCTTGCATTCACAATTGTGCAGAATTTTGTAAAATGTTTAAAAACAATACAATTTCTGTCATATAAATTGTGTTCATCGCCATCTGTCACAGAGGGCACAGCATATTTTATAATTATACGGAGAGGCAATCTTGGAATAGTAATCGTTAATTTTATAGAAATAAACGAAGGTAGAATGGTCTTTTCAAATAAATCACAAATATATTGCAATGCAGAAAATGATGTTCATGAAAAGTTTCTAGTGTTAGTTTGTTTCATTCTCTCTCTCCTCTTTTGTTCTAACACATGGTCATTAATGATAATTAATGTCTTTAAAAAAAAATCACACAGGTACTATTAATTTAACAAGTGACCAAAAGTCCCCTCTAACGCTGTATATTAATCATCAAAAGTAGATACAAAAAACCTTATTATTTATGTACAGTCACAAACTTTTGTAAATAAATACTAAAATATGTCCATTTAGTATAACAACAATTAAAGATAAATTATTGTGCTAGAAGGATGTCCATTTGACCTTGTTGAATTTCTGCGTAAAGTTCGAAGGACCACTAAGACCGACGCGGTGCGAATGTCGAATGCGTGCGTCGAAATGATCAAGATTTCTCGGTCGCGATCTAGAAACAGGTGGTTGCATCGGCGCGTCGACGCGTGATTTATTTCACCAATTGATTTATTTATAGCATTTATTCGGAATTTAATTAAAAGTGTCAACCGTGTCGAAGTCGGTGCACTTGTGAGTCAGTGTTGTGTACCATAAATGAATTTGTATTTCAAGTTTATTTTATATGAAACCAAGAGAATTACGGGTTGTCTAGAATTTTTTGAATAAAACTGTAACATCTACACTATTAAAACAACAAAACAATTATAGAGATTAAAAAAAACATGTTTTCCATATCCCAACACACTGATACCTACAGGCTAGTAATTTGGATAAAACTTGGAAGATATTTCTTTATACTCCAAAAAGTAATTAGTAATTAGTAACTTACTGTCTATATATAGCCTAGAACCTCATCTAGCTAGTTTGTAAGATGTTTCAAAGTGATCCTTGTGATTTTATTGAATAAATGCAGTTGAAGTTTGTTATTCTTTACAAGTGTAATTGTGTGTTAGATCTAGACTACAACGTTTTTAAAATGATCACAAAGATAATACGGTAAAATAGCTGTAAGGATATAATACGTAAGTTTAATAATGTAGCAAGTATAATAAAATTCTAGTCATGAAATCACTAGGACCGAGCACATGTTAAACAATCGCTAAGCATGTCCCAGTGCCAAATATGTCCGCTAGATACACTTCGTTGTCCATTTATGGAACACAAGGCGGGCCGAAATCGACACAAAATAATACGTAAACTATGCAGTTAGTTTAACTCTCACTTTGCCAATCTTGATAAACTGTCTTTTAAAGTTCAATATTGATATTGTTCCTATTTTTGGAAAAGTATACTTTTTTTGACAGAATCAGATGTCTATTTTTAGCTTCAAGGCGATAGGTTTGATTCCCATCAAGAACAAATATTTGTGTGTTGGTATTAAATGTTTGTTCTGTGTTTATGTGCCATATGTCATAATTAGGTGTACACAAAATGTACATGTAAATGACTTCTCGTGGAACGTGTTATTATTATTTATTTATTTTATCTTTTGATTTATTTTATCAGCAATCTAATTCCCATATTAAGAGTCTTGTTTGTAACATATTTTTCAATATTACTGCAAAAATAATTTGCTTCTAGCAACTCTAGTAGGTAGCATGTATCTAGTAAACTGGAACAGAGGACCTCTTTGAGCTAAGTGTACTGATACAATTTCAAAGAATGATAAGAACCAGTTACAGAGATGAGACAAGGGTGTCACGAATTCAGAGAGTGCAGTTTTTTGAAACTCTAGTTAACAATCAGGTTTTCCTCGCGGTATATCACAGTGAAGCGGTACTTTTATTCTGTCTAAGATACAAATCATGTACGTGAGTGTCTTCATAAGCACACCGGGTACATCTATGAACGTCTTTATTACATTATTCTTAGTCATTTGTAAGATTTTCTCATAATGATTGTCCCAAAAACGAGTGTTTGTGCGGCAAAGCCTTTGTCTAATCGTTGTCATGACTTTGTATCACGTGTTCTGTTCACTTATTGTTGCTTTAATGGCTGTTTCCGTTTTGTACGAGTTTTTTGAAATAATGTATGATTCGAAGAAAGTGCGGAAAGTAAAGTTCATTTACCTACGCACTGGTTCCTTACTTAATATTGTATGACAAATGTCACAACTCATTTATTGTGCGCTCTGCCTTTTAAGGTGTTGTTCTGTAGGTTTGATTCCCACATGTTTGCTTCAAATTTCTGTGTACTTATTATGATTAAATATTAGTAAGTATTTAATCTTTCCATGTAGCTTTGCTCAAATTGGCTCTAGAAGGCGTTGTGTAATTCAAGATTGAATATTAAGTAAAAGCCTAGCAACTTCTTATAAATGTACTAACTACATTGTGACTACACTTTATCAAAAGATTTAAAATTCAAGAGCCTTCCTTCGACATACAGAAGCAATATAATCAGTGTTTGAATCACATAGCAGTACAGCTTAATATGTTCCAGTTACCCATACCTATTGATAGGGAATATTACTATGGTAATGCTAAAGATACGTGACACTTCGAGGTATGCAATATTATTTGCATTTATATATTGGACACCCACATCGCATAACACTTAGAAGACGGATCAATGTGTAATTAAACTGCATAGAGGCCAACTACCAATGAGGCCAATAAAATGCTGAGCAATATTTTTGGTATAAAATGTGACAAAGACTTGTGAAAAAGACAATTAATTACAATGAATTGGACTAACTTTGGGTAAGAAACAATTATTATTTTTATTTATTTTACTATTTGTTAGGTCCATATTTTTATCTAAGCCACCATTTTGTTTATTTTTATCCCGCTAAAGCTATGAATGAATCAGAATTTTACAATTAAATACCTACATATCATAAGTGACAATGCGGTCAAAAACTCGTACCTAGAAAATACCTATTCTCTAGTCTTAAAACCATCCAAATTCAACGTATGCAGAAACACAGACGCTGGCAACGAGTTCCATTCTCTGGCATTGCGCCTGTTCCATTTTCTGGCAAGTAGATGCTCTTGACTAAAATTAATATAAAAATAATTACCGTTATCCTTCACACTTGAAACTTATTCTTGTCACCAATGCCTATTGCTATTGCTATGTAGCACAGCGGTTTTGCCAAAGCATACCGCGATAAAATTACTAATGAACAAAGTCAGGTTTCCAAGTAACGGTTGGCGTAGCGATGCATAATACACGCTATGAATTATTGATACAAAACTAACGAATCTGATAAAACATTTGTCTTACACTTGTTTATAGTTGTGTTTAATCGTTGGCAATTTTAATGGCATCCTGTTTTTGGCCATTGTCCAAACTTTCGCGGGCTTATACGTGATTTGTTTGTATGAAATCGATGAGAATGTTGTTCAAACGTGGTAAATACTGTTTCTAAATTATAACTGTATTCTGATTCATGTAGGTGGATGTAGAAGTAGAGGCCAAAGAAAAGATGGATGGACTGTGTGAAGATGACATGAGAAAGAATGGAGTGAGCACCGAGATGACGTCTGATAGAGAGAGTGGAAGAAGACGTGTTGTACCAACCCCACAGCGTGGGACAAGGGTAGGAAGATTATGATGATTCTGATTCTTAGTTTAGCAAGCATGATCCACTTCACACTTAATTTTTTAGTTGCTTACTAGATGACATAGAACAGTTTCTAATCAAACTTATTAGTCAATATCAAAAAAATCATACAAAATTGTTTTTAGTTAGATACAAACCCCTTATCTTAAAAAAAGCTAGCGTTGACATTATGTCACCATTGTGTATGGTAATAAAGACAACAAGTCTTCGCTAACTTTTTATACACGGTATAGTACTTACATAAATTGTATATATATATATATATTTAGATGTCTTCAAGAAGAGAACTATAACTGTATTATTACTCTGTGACTATAGGTTACTTATAGAACTTATAGGTTGTCAAATAAAATAGGCGGTCTAAATGGTAGTTAGGTACTTTTTTAATAAATGGTACTTTTTTTATTACTCAGCCTACCAATGTTGCATTTGAAAAGAAAATGATCGTTTCTTTAATTAAAATGACCTTTACCAGTCTGATAGACTGTTTGAAATATAAACGTTTCGAATAGATTGATTTATAGGAACCTTAAAATGTGTTCAATAGCAAAATAGTAGGTAATTACTTGATAATTGAGTATTTTATGGGTCAGTAGAGTATTAAAAGCTCATGGAAAAGCTCAATACTGACTTTTTTATTGACTCATGACTAAAGACTTTAGAGCACTTATAAAAGATGTGCCTTTTCAAAGACTTAACTTTGTACTCAGTACAAGCTACTCATTGAAAAAGGTACAAGTAGTTTGTACCTTTTTAAATGTGTGTTTACAGTAAAACAAGTTTATATTACTGTTATTTCAATAATTATTCAAGTAGCAGTTACCAACGTTCTGTTTAAATTTTCAGCTTTCCTGCATAAATCACAACCCCACAATTCACGGGGCGTTCCTCAAACGTTCGACATTAGGATTTTCGCCATCGAATATGAATTTTCCACACACAATAATGTTCATGTAACCCTTCTAAGGTACATTTAACTTAATTATAGGATTAGTACGGGCTGCATTTTAAGTGGTATTTTGGTAAAATAATAGTCAGGTGGCACGCCCGATACTTGGAAAGCCTTGCTTATTATGAATTCGGGACGCAAACAAAGTGTGCTCGGCCGCGAAGAACAAACGAATGTATTAATTATGCGTCAGATGGATTATGTTGAATTAACGAAGGTTATTTTATTCGCACGTGAGGGGTTAAATCATTTTTTTATGACCGGATGTATGTGCTATGTTTATTTTAAAAAGGTCTTTAAAACTTTAGCAGAAGTACTTTTAAGAGTATATAATATCGAAATATGCGATATAGTGTTATTTAAAAAAAAACAACAGTGCCGTCAGTGGGTGTTCTGGGTATTTAATATTTATAATAAAAAAAAATATCTCTCTATGTATTGTAGTAAGTATGTCAGTCTTCTAGCACACATAACACAAGCTCTGCTTAGTTTGGGGCTAGATGATGTTGTGTGGATTGTCCAGCATTATTTATTTATTTATATTAAAATACTTACATAAGTTTGTATAACTATTAACTTGTCTAAGAGACTACTTTGAATTTTGCAAAGATCTTTGTAATAAAAAATAATTGAATGTAAGCGTTTTTATATATTCCTAGATCAAGTCCGTGACATGTTTCACAATAGACTAATTTATTTTAATATCTAAACATGTTTTTGTTGTAACAAATTTAGGCGTTCGCTTAACTTTCGGTTCTATCTTAAGAACTTCTAACTTCAAAGAAAACCGCCACTAATGTATGTGAGACAATCCTTTAAGACACTTATTACCATTTATACAACATCATCAAATTATCCAATTTCCATGTAACTTCTGTTTTTCGAACAAAAACCCAGTAGCGGATGTTCATGTGCATACATATCGTCTATAAGTTTTACCTGATTTTGATGCCAGTTTGAAAAAAAACAATAAATTACAGGATGACATTTATCAAATAAATAAATAATTCTACTTTTGGAGTATTGTGTAGCTATCTACCACCGGAGCATAAAACTAGAGCTCATTCAACTTTGTAGCAGTTTTTGGGCAAAATCTGAATATAAAACTAAGTTTTAAACTTATTGAAGAACATGTTCAAGTCGAATTATTAACTTGGTGATTAATTTATAACCTTAATAAGTAATTAGATAAATATATAAATGTTATATTTTGTAATAATAGACAATATATAATAATAGACAAAAATAATCATAAAAAACAGAATTTCATACCATTTATGCAGTTAAGCCCAGCTCTCAAGATAGTAGCTAAATTGGCTCGCAGAATTTTTTGTTTTACTAATTAATTATTATTTATTCAGTTTAGTAGGTAACCAGTGGGTTAGTGGGAATCACCATTTTTAGTTTTAACAGGAAAACTTATCGTTGCCTAAAGTAAGACAAAACGTGCATCGAAAACTCAAACATAACCTAAGTACTCGGACTTAAAAATCGATAAGGATATTTTTAAAAGCTGCTTCATGGAAAAACCAGCTGCATTATCATTCAGAATAGAAATAAAATAGAAAATATTTATATATATATATATATTATGGTGTTGTAGGTACACCAGAAAAAGAAAAACAGTACAGAGAGACAATAAAATCACAACGTACAATGGGCGGTCTTATCGCTATAAGCGATCTCTTCCCGACAACCTTTGAATGGACAGAATCATAAGACTAGAAAATAACGATTCAGTTTGAACCTGATAATTTGTTTAAGATAACTAATATAATTTAAATAATATCAAGCCTATATCTAACACGACGTCTTTATAACCATAAAACAAGTTGAAGATCTGTTTTTTAACAATCTTTTGTTGTAAAGAAAGCTTTTTATTTATCATAGTTTATATATTTTTAAAATGATGCGTTATAAGATATTTTACTTATCAAATTTAATTCAAAAGGTTTACCCTATATCCTGTTTACGCAAACAATTATCAACAAAAGATTTTGCTGATTAACCAAAACAATGTGCCTTGTACATGCAAGTATTTAGGCAATTAGAAAGGAGTCCACTATTAATATGCATTTAAGTAGCAAACCACTGAGCTAAAAACAACAATTTATTTTTCCCTGTATTTACTTCATATTTGTATGCAACTCATCTAAATGAAGAAATTTCGGACCGCGTATTACAAAATGAGTCATATAACAGCCGTTATTTTGACAATAAAACATTCTAAAACAACGGTTTGGGACACACTTTGCAAGTTTAATATGGTTTTATTTAAATAAGAAGCTTATTTAAACATAATCAGTATAATTGGTAAAACAAACGGAATTTCGGATGTGCATAAAATAAACTTAGACTTTTGCGTTTATCAAAAGCTTTCAACTCAGAAACTACTATATTTTTATAATTAAAGATTTTATTATAGCAAATTCAGTTAGTTCATAAAGCGCCTTCAGCAAACAAACTCTCACCTAGACATTGACCTGACAATAAAACTTAATATTGAAACATTTACCTAACAATAAAATTCAATATTTAGACCTAACAATGAAATTCGATATCAAATATTGAGTTTTAATATTAGGTCAAGAAATGTCAAACAAAACCAAAAAAATCTATTCATTTAAGCGGTAAGAGTGATCACAGCATGAAATGCACTAAGTTTAGACCTAAGTTCTTAACTATTTAAAAAAATTAAGTATTTAAACTATTTTGATTTAATGAAAAATAATGTTACATACAGATTTTTATTAATCTGCATCAGGTCTTTCACAAAGTTAGTCAAACTCTTTCTTGTACTTTAGTGTTGAAATTGTTTTAACTTTGTGAAGAATAAATGACTTTTTTATCTCTTGGTATTTTTTTTCAATTGAATCTAGTCGCTAAATATTGACCTCGTGATAATTATTTCCAGATTAAATCAGGTATTAAAATATCACTAAAATAACACAAACGCAAACGGTCTCCAAGTATAATTACAGAAGTAATGAAATGCAGTGGGTGGGGTCGTTTAAAAGGCAGTAAACAAAATTATATCGACCCACGGCTGCAATTAGTTCGGCTAGAATTAAATCCGACGTTTTTGTAAGAGTCTTATACACTAGACATCGGTTTTTCTAACCTACGTACTAACCAAAGCCTTGGTTACAACAAGAACTTTATAAGCTCGCCTTGGTTACATTAAGGACATTAAGCTCTGATAAGTATAAAAAAACTTCATAGTTTCGCTTAGATTTTGTGTAGTTACAACAAAATTTAGATTTTTTGCATGCCTATTCATATATTTGTAATGTATTGTTCACACATAAAAAGGCAAACTTAACCCTTAAGAGTTTTCTTTTTACATTAAACAATAGATTTTTTTGTGTGCATTTGTTTTAGTACTTATTTAATTACCTTGTATTCAACCTTTTAACTGCAGTTTTTGAAAGGAAATCAAAATGATGCGTTTTATGTGTTTTCCTTAACTTTTTGTAATGAAACCAACCACTGAATTAAATATTGAAATACTAGTAGTTATGTAAAATAAACATAAGAAGTTGAGTTTTGGGTCAAGTACGAGTTAAAATACCGCAAATGTAAACACTCTCTTACCGAATTAAAAACGTTGCACGCCAAGTAAATGTGAATAATTACGTATTTAATAACGCTTTTGTTCTCGGACGGTAGACGAGGAAACTCGAGTAATTCAATTGTTTAAAACTCCTTGTGTTTAATTCGAGTCGATGCGAACGAGTTACTTTCTTGAGCGCTTTTTGGTCTACTTTTACTAGGGTTAGATAAGTAATTTATTAAAAAAATTAAGATAAAATTCGTATTAAAACCTTACACGCATTTTTTTTTTCAAATTTTCGTTGTAACGGATTCAATATTGGTGTAATATGTTTTTAGATACATATTGCATTTGTTAGAAACATAAAAATCTGTAAACATTGCTGATAGAAATTATTGTAAAATTGAGCTTTTCAAACTAAAAGTACTTTAGAACTAACTTTATGACTTGCAATTCTGAGTAATTCTATGCTAGCGTTTAGGATTTATGCTTCTTGTTCTACTGAGAACATACGTGGTTATATTATGCGATACCATAGACATAGAGAATGGACAGAGCGTTCTATATCCAGGTATGAAGTAAGTACATGCGGCCTGAGAGAGAAATAACCATCGTGCGGCTAGTAGTTGTCTATTTCTACAGAAAACTGACGGGTCAAAGTCAAAGCAAAATAAAATCACAAGGATCACTTTGAAACGTTTTACATACTAGACGATTCTAGGCACCAGAGTCTGAAGAACTGGCAAGAAACTAGACCTTTTTTGTATAATATGATCCTTCTTACAATCAATTAATACAGAAGTTGGAGCTATTTCGTCCCAATCTTGCTTGTCTTCTAAATAATCAAATATTTTATAACATGCCTTTGATAGGAGTTTTCGTTTGAACATTGATGGACTGTGTTATAGAAACGTACACATTGCCTTTTAAAAGATTTATTTATACTTTTGGCCCTTTATATCTATTGGCCGTACCTACATGTCAATATCTTGAGGCTCAGTCCATCCCTTATCTATCTATTGGTAGGTATAACACAGTGTCACTGTGTTATACCTATTATAAGACGTAGAACTTTCAAAGCAGGTAGCCAACTCCCACTTAACCTTTCACAAAACTATTATCTCTTGTAAATTGTTAAAGTGTGAACGTAGCGTGAATTTTAAACAATTTGGGTTTCATTATCTGCTTACGGTATCGTGATTTCCAGCAGAAAAAACCATTTAAATGATTTGAGTCATAGTCGTAGAAATGATTGTGACTCATTTGAAACATCCCTATGGATTCGTGACTCGAGTGTGTTATTAGACGAGCGAATAATTATATGAAAATATTCGTGCTTTTAACTTTTTATGCCACTTTTATATTGCTACAATTATACAAACATTTTTTTGCTAGGATTCAAATTCGATCTAGCACTAAATAAAGTACTGAAATAAAGTATTCTATTCTATATAATATGTGAAACTATCATGGTTTTGAACATAGTTTTCATTACAAACGTTTATAATGAAAACTCTATTCTTTTTATTCAGAAAAAACGTGTATGTGTTAGTTACAAGTGTTTTACAATTGTTATAAAGTGATTTTATACCTTTTTACAGAAATCTATTGTAATATAGCCAAAAAGCTGCAAATATTATTAAAAATATTAAAAAAACTTACCGGAGTCGGTGTCCTATCGGAGCATTCCAGTACCATTGAATAGTAATATTTATAACAATGTCTATTTTCAATAATCATTATGAAATAGTGCAATTAGAAAAATCTGGCTCAACAGGGCTCCATTTTGCCCCACCTTAAAAAAATAAATATAAGTATAGGTATAAAAAAATCAAATAAATCACATTTCAGTATCTATTCCAGTATCAGGGTGCTATGGGGTACAGTTAATCTAACTCAGGAAATTAAAGCTGAAATTACCATAATTGATACGATTTTGGTGTATCGGTGCAGAAAACCGATTTCAAAGCGGGTTTGACGGAAACTCAAGACTTCTAATGAAAATCGCCTTGAATTAAGATGAGTAAAAAGCTATTAATTATTACCAAGTAGGTATCAGGGTAAGTATTTTGAGTAGCTTATTTTGTTTAACAAGTCCCTATTTATCTTATCTTTATAATTTATGGCCTACGTTATTCTTATGTGTAAACTGTAAAGTTTCAAATAATTGTAATGTTTCATTAAAAATGATTTAGTGGATTTTTTGTTGTTTTGTTTGAGCAATAAACATTCATGTATCTATACAAGCGCATACAAACGGCACATTTTTTTTTAATTTTTAAAAATAAAATGTACCGAATAGTAGATTCTGTCTATAGACGTTTGTAAACGATCTATACATAGCACTACTAACTATACTAAAGTGTTTATCATTTCTTTTTTTGTTTTATTATTATTGTAAAAAAAAACTTGTGTGTATAAACACGATATATTTTCAAAGACAATTTGAATACTTATTAAAATACTTACTGAAAAAAAATTAACATGCAAGTTTTTACTGCCTAATACAACAATATTTTGATAAATAAAAACGATGATTATCTCAAAGCAAAGATAAAAAGTCCTGATCAGAAAGGACTCTCACAACATCTCTTAAAAACAACATTCAAACACACACACGATCAAACACAATAGCATACCTTCGATTCGATTAATGACGTTTGAGTGTGTTCATTGTAGTGATGTGCTTGTGACCGGGTCAAACAAAAAGATACGGATACGGAAATTAATCTCATCTGCAAGCTATTGGTATACACTTTTTCCAAAATATACCTAAGTATTTCAGTATCACCAACTTATCCGATACAAAATACATATATGTAGTAAGTATTACAGTTTTTAACGCGCTGTGTATTTTGACGTGCAATAAAAAAACCAAAGTCAGCATACTATCATTTAATCATTAGATATAAAATGTCTATATTTTTTACTCAAATTGAAGTAATTACAATTATTTAATAACTAAATTCAAAAAACCCTGCTAGCCAAATGATCTGTCCAAAATTTGGTTCTTGAAGTCACAATTTTTTTATACTCGTACATTAGAGAACATCTTGAACGAGTATGTTTTTTTCTAGAAACTGCTTTCGAAGTTTTATTACTAAACATCCAGGTTAGGACAGAAAGTTAGATTGGTGTGTGTACGGATACAGAACCAGCACATCCCTAGCGCACAATGACACTCCTACACCTACTTAGTTGACATTATGTAAATACCGAACCCACTTTACGTTGTCGTACTCATTATGCCGAGGAAGATTCGTTAGGTGAAGAAACACATGTTGTCTTATCGTATCTATCCATGCCTTGGAGGGGAGAAAGTATTTTATTTATATATATATATTTTATCAACCTACGCTGTCCCACAGCTGGGCAAGGGTCTCTTTTCACCTCTCTCTATCCCTAGCCAACTCTGCCCATTCGCGGTCTTATTATTCGTATTTTTATTATAATTTTTTTATTACATTTTCACGGACAATTCACACGCCGCAATTTAGTCCCAAATGCTTAGTAAACTAGGATGTTAATAGAATACATATTATATTTTTTGAAAATACATACTTAGAATACCTAGACATAGCAACATCAGTGCTTATCGCGCAAATGTTTGTTCTCTGTAGGTATATCGAACCTACGACCCACAACATGGCAGACATACTACTAGTGATCTGTGACGCCTGTCATAAACCCTACTTATTTTAGTATTTAAACTAAATAACCTTTTATATATTGTTCTAATATTCAATAACGTAGATTTGAGACATTTATTTTGCATTAAAACTAATTATCCTTGAAAAACACAAAAGCACAACTTTCTTTCTCCCGTACCTTTCCGTAGATACATCTTAGCTCACACAATGAGTTGATTACAATCCGTTATATCTATCTAATAATGCTTTACAATAAAATAAAGACGACTTGCGAGTGGGCGAACGAAAACAATGCTTCTTTTTGCTCTAATTTAAAGGTATGGCACGATGAGTGCTTAAAACAACACCCTGTATATTAATGGTCCGCGATGAGTCCGAAAAGAAAAACACTAACATTGGCCTTAGTTTTCGGAATGAGTCCGAAAATACCGGGTTCAATAGCTAACAATGGCCTTCATCATCATCATGAGCATCAACCTATATCAGTCCACTGCTGGACATAGGTCTCTCCCAAGACGTGCCACTGAGCCCGGTCTTCACGTTGGCCTTAGTTAGATTTAAAACCTATATTCTAACAAAATTTGATTCATGATATTTCTTTTCAGAAAAAAATGTGGAATAAGTATCCGATCGAAGTATTCCCTGACTATAGCACATTTCTCAAAACGTTTACTTTACAATTTAGCTAAATAAATTTAAAAATATTTTTTTTGAAATAACCTATGATCTTAGTATGATCAGATAGCAAATGTCTATGGTAAAACTTCTGTGCACCTATTTTTATTTGAACCCCTTATAAAGCTTTTGTTGGCTCTGTTAATAATTATTACTCCAAAGAAGGTTCTAGATAAAAATCTCTAGAGTGATTTGATTAATTTCGGACAAGCCTTTAGAGAAAGGGGTAAGTATTCAAATTGCTGACGCGTGTCGATACACATCTATTTAAATGTGTTAAATTTATTAATTATTAGTCTAACGGAGTTTTGATGATTTTAATTTTTGTTGTAAACGCAGCTGGATTTTTTACATTGAAAACAAAAAAAAATATGTATTATTGTTTGTTAAACGCGATTATTATTTTAAATATTCATGGACATTTCACACATCACACTCTAGTCCCAAGCAATCTTAAGCAAAGCTTGTACTATGAGAGCTAGATTGCTGATAGAATACTTATACATATACTTATATATTTTTTGTAAATATATACATAGAATAAATAGTACCCAGACACAGAACAAATATTTATGTTCATCACATAAAAATTTGCTCTGGGTTGGAATCGAACCCACGCCCCAATCATAGAAGGCAGGGTTACTACCAACTGAGCTGTGACGCCTGTCGAATATTGTTGAATTGAATCCTATTTTATTACATAACCACTGGTTTTACTAAAAGTAGTATCAATAAATACATCAAATCTTTTAATTAAAGTTATAGGCACGCTGGTCACCCAAGAATGTAAACAGAACGAATAAAATCCATGACAAAATGATAACAAACACAACAGGCTAAGAACGAAACAAAATTAGTAAATGAATTATGCTTAAATTTATAATTTTTAGATGAAAACGCCGAAGAGTAAAACGATCGGATACGAATACAATGGATCTCGGATCACGGCATCGGTATCCCGCTGCGCTTGCGCACACCACAAAATAACATAAAAACTTTAAAAATACATGTAAATTATATGTATTCGAAATGATTATAAATTTATAAAATGACAAAACAAGATCATGTTAAAACTGATATGGAGCAGTATTGAAAATTAAACTTTTGGCGCATTCAAAAATCAAAAATTAAACTTTTGGCGAAATCAAAATGTGTAGGTGAACCTTGGAATTATTGTTTTTGTTATTTAACCAATGGTTTTAAACAAATATGAATTTATGTCGTGGGATGTAGGTACACATTTTTTTTGTCTCATGTATTTACAGTTAAAAACAACTAAGTGCAGTTTTATACATCCAATCTATATCATATTTTAATATTAATCCGAATCAAACCAATTTGATCTAAGAGTAAGTATGAATAAGTATTTAGCTATATGCTATTTTTTTTTTAATTATTTGTATAACAAAATAAGTTGATTCACAATTTAACAATTAACTTGTTTGAAATCAAACAGAAATCCAACACTGAATCATCAAGAAACGAACAAAATGATTTACAAACCTATAAAATATTATAATTTATGACTAAATGTAAACTAGCTAGGTTTCGATTGTAAATTATTATGTTACAAATGTTTATGTATAGTCTCGATTTTAATTAGAAAAATATTTTATGACAAACAGAGATTAACTTACTTATGCCATGGAATAACATTATTTATACCAGTTATTAATTATTCAAATATTTTAAAATAATTAAAGACATTTTTTTAATGATGCTATCGTCACTTGTTTTTTGCGCTTTGGTTCAATCTCTTTTTAGCATTTTTTAGCATTTTATAGAATACATAATTTTAAAAATGCATGAGTTGTACTTATTTATTACAAAAAATACTATTTTTAATGTATTTAAATTGGTATTGTTACAACTTTTTTAAATATTATTTTGTTTGGTTTTATAGTCTGTTCCAATGATCTAGCGAAACCTTGAGGGTTGCCAGCAGGATACTATAGTTTCGCCAAAAAAACAAAATTAACCTTTGTTTAGTTAGGGACTACATTGTGTTACGTGAAATGTTAATCAGAAAATTCAATTTTCATAAAATCTATATGTAAACTAAGAATTATAAAAGCAATGTATTACAATATGACAACACGGTGGCCGACCGACACCTCTGTTTCGTTTCGACCATTATTTATCGTACTCTCTATAAGTATCTTAGACCACCGTAGGTGGTGGGGTTAATACCATTACAACCGGAAATTAAAAAACAAAGTTCGTCTAGTTGGTCAACGCGATCTAGTGACAAATCATTTAGGAACAAGACAGTTTATTAAGATTAAATAAAAAATTATATTTATATCTAAATTTCAATAACTTTATTATTGGTATTAGACAACAATTATTAACTGTTGGTTCTTAAATTAATACAGTTTTAAATTAACGAATTGCAAAGCACTATGATACGTACATTTTAACTTTGAAAAGATAAACCAATAAGTCTGTTTTGTAAATACTAGACCAGAAGTTTTAAATAAGCCTTGTCGTAAAATAAAATATTAAATGAAAAAGAGAAAGATTTTTTTTATTTTTTCTACACGTGTGAGAAAAAAATAATTTATAAGTAAAGTAAAGTAAAAGTAAAAATAATTTATTGAACTTAAATATTTAGCTGGTACAAAGTGCATAGGTATATAGTACTAATACTTAAATATACAGCAGGTAGTATAAACTTAATGACGATTCAAATAAAGTTGATGGCAATAAATTTACTAACAGATATATACAATAAATATATAGAGTACCAATCAGAATACACCCAAATGAATGAGCCGCCCATGCGTCCACTTATCGGACGATTGTTTCCAATACCATTACTACTCTCTCGACTTTCGACTACCTTCTAGATAAATAAATTAATAATTGATTGACAGTGACAGTACTTCAGAAAACCAGGTGTCACGGTTATTGAATTAAGTATGTTGATTTATCATTACCGTACCGAACCAACATTTTATACAATGTACTTTTTATTGGTGCTTTCAAAGTGGAACTGTACAATTGTGCACAAACACGGTGTCTAATTAAACATTCACCCCCTATCTTATAAAAAGTTAGCGTTGACATTATCTCACCATTGCGTATGGTAATCAACACATCAACTCTGCGCTAACTTTTTATAAGATATACCGTCATTGTTACAAAAACTTAACATTAAAAACATACAAAAATTAGCTTTTCAAAGTGTTTCAAATTGTCCCCATCTTGCCGGCGTTCTACATTAGGTACGCTTGACTAAACGCGGTAAATATGATATAAAAGTTTGCTGTATATAGGGTATATATTTTAACTTACTGGCCGCATATTATTTAAACAACGCAGCTCATTACGGTAGAGCACCAACGCATCTGCCATGTATTTGCATACCCTGATTGGTATGGAAGATTAATCCCTTCAATATTTTTTGTCTTACATACATTTAGGTGCAATCAGGCGTTCGAAGAAAAAAATGATCATTATCATGATTCAGCCCTTGGCTATTTTTTCAGACAAACAAAGGGTTGTTTGTTATTAGGTTAGGGGCGATAATGTAATGCAATTACTTTTTTTGGGCAAAAAAATTTTGAAAATGATTATTCAAATCCGCCAGCTGAGCAAGCGGAATAGTAATTTTGGATTCAATTTTAAGATTAAACCGCCAAAAAAGATAATATAATTTATATATTTTTATTGATTTTAAATACATATGTATTAAAATCCATAACCAGTAGGTACAAAATACTCAGTACAGAATTTATCTATCAACATGTATCAATATTTTGCTATGCGCATTTAGTACCTACTAAAGAAATTAAACCAGTTATTTTGAAATGGTAGGTACCTAAATACTTGCTTCTTCTAAAAAAAATTAAGTACATCTTTTGAAATTATTACTTTTTAAAAATATTCTCAAACAAAGACTTTTAAAAAGTATTATTAATTCAAATCTGTTAATAAACGAGAGAATTCCCAGTGACTTATCACTCCATCTCGTAATAGTAACGACCCCTGCAAAGGCATCATTAGGCGAAATAAGACCATTAGCAGTCCTTTCTCTTAGCAGCAATGAAAGGGTTAAATCGGCCCTTCTGGCGCAATGGCTTTATTTAGTGCTGCACTGTTTGCAAAATGCCAAACTGTATGCCGAATGCAATATTGTTCAAAAATGCCGAACGGTATTCCGAATGCATTGTTGTTCAAAAATATCGAACTGTATGCCAAATGCAATGTTGTTCAAAAATGCCAAACTGTATGCCGAATGCAATGTTCTTCAAAAATGCCGAACTGTATGCCGAATGCAATGTTATTCAAAATTAAGTTTTGTCTTAAATGTTCATGGATATTTCACACATCGCTTTCATCTTGAACTTATCAAAGCTTATATGGGAACTAGATTAGTGATAGTGATGGTATACTTCAGTATACAGAATGGTTTTTTGAGAAAGGTGGTAATGGCGATGTCCGAAACCACATGAGCTAGAGAAATGTACTGAAAGGAACCATGTCCTCGATTTTTAAATAAACAATAGTTGCATACGTTTTTTCATAAAACTTTTAGTATTAGGAGAAAATCGACCTGAATGATTAGAAAAAAATAGATATATTTTTGACATTAAGACTGGACATTACACTTAACGTAGGCAACATTTATGACACTTTTATACTATGAAGTTAAATTATTCGGCATAAAATCAGAATAGTGCATGTCTCCTCACTGTTTTATTCTATTAGAGTCCCGCTTACACGCGCAATGTGATAAATATGAATGTTGAACAACGTGGATTATGCTCTTTGAAGGGGTCAAAATATTTGAATATGTTAGTAAAGGGTTAATTGACAGTTGGAACCGAATTTCAGAAATTATGTTGATTATGCTTTAATTGTACAAAATTTAGGAATTCGAAAGATGCTTTTTCGGATCAGTTAAATTCGGAAACACCTAAAATCAAAAACGTTTACGTTTAGGCATTTTTTTACAAAAATAGTATTATAGTATACCTACGAATATAGCGAAACATCCCACTCGCAACAAAACATAACTTTGATGAAGCTCTCAATCTATGCCAAGATTTTTTTTTAATATTTCCATAGTAAACAGCCAAAACTCTAATAAAAACATCGACATATGACACCATACTCATGTTACGCCAAATCCAATAATTACTGGCGAATAATTATCACTCTAATCCGCAGCGAACAGATGCGACTACACCGGGCCACTCGGCGGCCACTGTTTCGTTCATAATTGTTTTTTTTTTATTCTTTTCACTAGGCAAAGCGCAAAGCCCCTATTCAACTCATTGTAATTAGCCATCGGCTGACGTTGATTCTCTGAGTGATTAGCGGACCGGTTGGTGATGGGATTGAGAGCACTACACTGTTTTTGTAGGCGATTTTTGAATGCTAATTTTGTTACGTGACGGTTGCTGTCAGAATTTTAAACTAAAACTATTGGGACTGTTAGATTTCATTGTTTTTAATCAATGATCATACTTATAAATACAAAAAAAGACCTGTGGCACTCGGGGACTGCCGCGGTAAAGTTTAGCATTTTTATCTGGATTACGCATGCGCAGTGTTAGGTTATTTCGTTACGGAATTTCTGGATTCGGTCACCACGCTCAAGTACCACGATAGAAGCTATGCAATATCTTAATAACAATGTATATCATTGTAACTAATATTCAAGCTATATTAAATAGTAATCATAACGTTTTATTTTTTAAAAAAATATTACATAGACCATAAATAATTAACGTATAATCTCAAAATATTTACGTGCAATTCTGTTTTGCAACTTAATAATAATAGTTTTTGCTATGGTGTTTATGTTGATACTTTTCATTTCATAGTAACCGTTTTACTAAAATTTAACCCCTTAGCATATGACTAGGCACGCGCCATCTAAAAAGGGTTACTATTGTTTCACAACCGAAACAAAACGAGTTGAGAACACCCTGATGATATCATTTTGAATGACCGTAATTACTATGATCCCGCTAATTGTTCCCGGGGGATACGAGTTCGCATTCGCTTTGACCGTATCCGCACACCGTATTGAAATTGAAGTGTTCTGTAGCAGACAGTTTTATAGCGATATAAAAACCCATTCACTGGATTTTCGGCTTTAATACCATTTACGTATCAAAGTTTTCATTCGCCGAGTTTTTTATTTGATGCTGAAATATTTTGGTTGTAAACTGTTTAGCGGAGCGGAATCTGAGCACATTCTGCTAATGAATGTTGGAAATTTAAACATAAATGTTTACTTTGTAAACATAGTGAATTGCTTTGTTTCTTTATAAATATACGTTATAATCGCCTTGTTGGTAAGAATAGCCGCTAAGTACCTACATAAAAATACTGTATAGTATATCAAGAAAAGTAAAGAGTGCAAGGTATGAATGTGGATGGATATAGGAAGGTGAGACAGGAGAATGATAGGAGGAAGAGGTAAACCTAAGAAAAGATGGATGGATTGTGTGAAAAATGAAATGGGTGTGAAAGGAGTGAATATTGAGATGACGGATAATAAAGGAGAGTGGAAGAAAAGAACGTGCCTCACATAGTGGGATAAGGGCAGGAAAAAGAAGAAGTTTATCAAAATTAGAGTTAAAAAAAACCTCTAGTGGTTTACTTTTATTACAGTTACCTCACAAGAAGGTTTTGTAAAAGAGCAACCATAAAAGTTACCAAAATCATAAAAATAAAAAGCAAAGTTAATATTTTTTCTTTTACTCACTCCGATATAAAAAACTGCGAACATTATCATAAGAATCACACTTAAAAGTGTCCACCTTCTTGCCTCATTCATAAATATATGTGATTTCATTCAGATACAAATACAAAACTTAATAAATATTGTGGGCTTGTTGCAAAAAGGGTTCAAGCGTTTTAGTATTCATTATAGTAGTTTAATTACACATTCATATGTAAATGAATGTTTGAATGCGTCAAAGATTCGTTCCAGCTCATACATTATTTTGCGGGTTAAAATATGGATTCGTGTTGAGCCTCTGTATTGTGTATGACTGTAATTAGCACAAAGATGAATGGTTGCTTTGTAGACTACATTGCGATAAAAAACTTTGAAATGATTTATTTAGTTTGAACTGCGTTTGAGTGTAGGTACGATAAAAAGTTGGACTATAGAATTTAGCAGTCAATTTAGTTATTTAAAGAATTTGATTACTTGTTTTGTGTAAAAATAAGTAAACTTTATAGACAAAAAACATTAATTGCATCTTGTCATGCGTAAAATATAAAAAGTAACAATAAAATAAAAAGTAAGTTTTATCATGATGAAAGTATTTCTAACAAAGTTAATTTCCATGTAATAATTCTACGGCGTAATTGTTGCGGGCTCGATTACATTTTTATAAAAAACAAATTTTATGCATCGGTGGCGCTATAAATGTTGACGATTGGTTTTCCGTTGTATAGAGATCGCCGATCGCACCAAAGATTGAAAAGCTGTGCTTTGAGCAATAAAATAAATCTTGTTTTAAGAGGTATACCTGACCCGAGGCCCTAAACAAGCCCCGAGTCTTCGTTACGGGCTTAATTAAAAAACAAAATCAATTTTATTAATTGGAAGTGTTAAAAACGGGCGGAAGATGCGTTCGGGCCGGTATCTCGCTCGTATCTCTTCTTTAATCCGACAGAGAATGTGTTATTTTTACTCTCCTCAGTGGATTTCGAATAAATTTTATCGCTTGGGACTAATTTGGTTACAAATTTATTTGGTTGTGGGATCGTTAACAAGGGGAGTACATCCACATGGTTATCTGGACTGCACTCTTTAGTACCCAGGCATGGTCGTTATAACAATATATCGACACTTGAAACTTGATAAAATGAAGACGACACTTCACTTAGGATTAAATAATACGGTTTTTTAAGAGCGTGTGCCGTGATATGTAAATTTTTTATTGTTGTATTTTATATTGCGACATCTTTAAAAGTTTTTAAAAGTATTTATACATATGAAAGACGATTAATTGTTTGTTTGATTATATTTTTGAGGTGAACTGAGAATATTGCTCAAGCTATTTATGTTTTATAAACAATTCCACTGGTTTGCAAAACGAATAGAACAACGTAACAGCAACTAAATTCCTAAAATAATAGCTTAGATTAGTTAAAGTTGAACTACACTGGCCTGCAAAACTAAGTATCACACTTTTAAAATGGCTATAACTTTTTAAGTAAACAAGATATACTTTGATCTTAACCCAATTGAGCACGCCTGGGACGAGCTAGGAAGGCTATTCAGTAGCCGCAGACCACCACCTACCACCCTCAGGGCACTAAAACAGGCCCTGATAGAAGAGAATGGGTCCCCAAAATCGGCTCCAAAACCTCGTGTTCAGTATGCCAAACCGGCTTGAAGCTCTAATCAGAGCCCGAGGAGGCAATACTAGTTATTACAAATGAAATAACATGTAAAACATACTTAGAAAATATTAGATGAGTTTTTAGACACTATGCTAAAAATGGCTATTTAATTGTTTATAATTTTTTGAAGTTAAAAATGTTACTCATGTATGTTTTAAAAGCTGATAAAATTTGCTATAAAACATTTTTTATTTGAAATCTCTAACTTGTATAGTTTAGAAAAAAACTAAATTCTAAAAGTGTGATAAGTACCTACTTAGTTTTGCAGGCTAGTGTATATGCAAAATATTCATGCGAATAGAAAAAAACCGTCTTCAATTCGATTAAAAAGCCTAAATTTATTGTACAGAGGCCATGTTTGGATAACATTTTAATATTGTATTGAAACTAACTTGAAGCAATAAATGGATCTATCTACTATCAATATTTTAAGATAACTATTTGATGTTTTACAAAACGACATCAACCCTTTTTTATACCTTATTGTACACAATAAGACACTACAAATGGAAATATATATACAAAGGCGAGCTTAACCCTAAAAGAGTTCTCTTCAGACAAACCTGTTCTATCCTCTAGGATAGACCTTGATTTGACAACAAACTGAAGCTTAGATCTAACGGTTAAAAATCGTCATCAAATAAATGACAAATGGTTATTTTTCTACATACCGCAAAACCGGTTGAAGAACAAGCTTTGTGGACGAAATCTATTGTAAAATGAACAATAGTGTGGACACATCGTAAAATAAAACAATGCGAAGATCGAACATAGAGAATCTAGAAGAGGCGGGTCTTGGTGTTAGTTTCTATGCATCAAAAGTTTTACTGACACGTAAATATCAATGAATTAAAAAATTTACAGCTGTCACAGCTCAGTTGTCAGCTCCTTTCATGCTGTGGGTTTGATTCCCACAAGGAACAAACAATTGTTTTATGACAAACATAGATATTCTGTTGTTGTAATAGAACGAGCAAGTCTTACATAGAATAAGATTATTTTTTTGTGGGATTATATGGGAACTTTTTGTATGTACCTACTTACCTATCAACTGTATACTTTGTCAGACTTATCTTCTTCGTATTATAAAATTACTATGTTTGATGTGTGTATTTTAAGGACAAATAAACATTTATCTTATCTTACTGTCTTATTTTATCAGATAGCTGATACATTTCTTATTTTTTCTAAATCATTGTAACACTCAGATACATAACAAACATGTTCCAGTATTTGCCATTACACAAAAGATCTTCTTCGGGTCTTGAAGAAGATACTTTTGTGTAATGGCAAATAGTTGAACATGTTTGTTATGTATCTGAGTGTTGCCACATGCCCACAGCGTGACAAAACTGACACCAACAGACCAGTGACGTCTGAGCGGTAGGTAACGTCATTCAACAAGCATACCCTTGACTTTGAACTCTTCCAGCGTCGTCAGCTCAGCGTGGAATAAACAGATCAAGCGGTATCAGAGTGTGGGCCGCCGCTGAACACGACGCAGCAGCGGATTGTAACTCTCCACATACAGGGCCGGACTTGTAAACCTATCGATGTGATAATTCAGAAGCGACACGTGACAACAGAAATGAGGATGAGTTATTGTTTTTGGTGTGACTCAGCTAGTTGAGTAGCTGTTTTAAGAAGAGTATATAATGTAGAAAATTTTAATATCTAACTCATATGCAAATATGAGTCAGATATTAAACAGCTATTTTTGAAATTGTTTAATAAAACTTTTTTAGTGTATATAATTATTTACGTAAAATCCTCTTTTAAAACAAACAAAAGAAGGAAATCTATGGCTAATCTGAAATTTAGTGGTAACCACTATTTTTAGCTGATTTTAGTATTATCGTCTTATTAAGAAACTATAGAAAAATCTTTGTTTAAAAAGACTGAAATAATAAATAGACGATTAAATCATTAAATTTCTTTTTATATTAAAATAACATTGTAATTAGGTATGCGATAAAACCCGCGATATACTCCTTACTATAACTCTTATTTTAACAAAACTTGCAATTAAACTGAGATCTTTTTAACGAACCATTATTAATATTTAAATTTAACAGTAGTTTTTTCTCCGAATCCGGACCAAATGAATGCGAAGTGCAAAACACTGTCGGCGCAAAGCAGCGGTGATATACTGCGCGGGGGCAACCCAACAGCACCACGTGGGCTGCATCAACCATTTCACATTGAAGCCTTTGATATTTGATATTTGATACGATTCTCTATAAGTTTTGGAAACTTTTTGAATTTCAAACTTTTTTTGCTTCTGTGCTTGATAAAACTCACAATACACGAGACTGAAACGAATGAAAAATGAGGAATTGCGCTGAAACTTATCGATTATAAAATTCATTATGAGTCCCTGAATTGTTACACACTTACAAAGATTTTTATGTACCTATCCATTTATTATAAGGACCTTATTTCTGTGAATAATAAATCAAAATAATTAGTAATAAATGTTATTGTTTGTAACTGCAGATTCTAATTAGCAATATTTCTGCCAAAAAAAGAAAATAATGAAAATCGCTACTTTGCGAACTTTACTCTAAATTTATTACGTATTGCATAAAGACCATCGTAGTTTTATAAGTTAATAAAAATCCAAAAACATCGTAACTTCCAAAAACCAGAATAAGCACTAAACAAAGCACTACATAAAAACATCAAATAAAGTTAAAGTTAACACACACTGAAATAACTCAACCATGTATTCATAAATCATACAGGTGTTAGTTACTACGATGTAAACTAACAAGCGTGTTAAATCAACGTCCAATCAAGCAGTGAGCTTTGTATGACGTCACTAAAGCGGGTTTATCTATGAATTCGTTTGACCCCAACACTGCCACACACGAAGCTTATAACTAAAACCCACTTTACACTATACAATCGATAGAGCACCAATATAAACATGGAAAGTTATCACGAAATATGAGACAGTAAGAGACGCGAGTTGTACGCAGATTGAACAAAATATTGTAAGTGTACGTTCTAAGAGACAGAGAGGGAGAAAATTAATGAATGATAATGTTATGGTATCATAACATTCTCTCTCTTTCCCATAAAAAAGTAGTAGTTAATAAGAATAAGTAAAGGTATTAACTTTTTTTTTCAGAATTAATTGATAATTTCAGTAAAAATTACAAAATATGTTTAAAAAATCCTACGTTTTTGTAAATTGAAATTGTAAAGGAATGAAAAATTATGTAGGCGAGAAAGTTTACAATAAAAATTTGAATGAATTGAATAGAAGTAAAGTTTGAATAAATTAAGCGTGTTTATTTTTGTTTGCTTTAGTGTTCGTTGTGTAATTATTGAAGCTGTCATGTTTGGTATTTTTTTTAATTTTTTACTTGCTACATTATGTCATAAGGTGTAAATTTATTTATTCACAAACAAACTTACGACTATTACAGTATTTACAAAATGTACATAGGCATATAAAACAGATAAGAAACATTTGAGCTATCTACAAACCGTTGCAAACGATCTATAGATAGTTCAACTGATCAATACCAGTCGGAAGCATACCCAAGATACTGGCTGCATTGCCATTATTGATAGCACAGCGTCACTTGTTTGACCGGAGTGCATACATAGAAATCATTGTTCGCTCACACGCGAACGCTCTCAATTTAGCATTAAAAACAAACATTCGAATAATGAGATGTAATCAAGAATCAAGAATCCGTGTTTGAGTCATGTGCCCAATTCTGGCTGACCCCAGGTCGGGCTCTCACCCGTCGAATCATAATTACCAGTGAAATAACCTGATTGTGATCACGACACGCACACACGCACGCCTTTGTGTTTGTATAGCCAGCGGTTCTCAATATTTCTTGTTAAAGTACTCAAACTTACCTAAATATTCTTATATTTATATCTTAATATTAAATCTTAATAATTTAATTTAATGTAAATATTTAATCTAAAATCTTAATCCTTAATCTAAATATTCTTATCTTAATATTTCTTGTTAAAGTACTCAAACTCAAATATTCTTTATTCCGTTGAAACACAAAGATCATTTATATCGTCTATACAGTGATTCTAGGTGCCAGTTTCACTCGACCAGAGCCTAGAATAACAGGCAAAAAACTACTATCATCATCATCATATTTACTTACAAAAAAGATATTTACTTACAAAAAAGATAGCATATTGTGTAAACACAATATGCTATCTTTTTTATGCTTAAGTTACAAATATCATAAAACTAATAGATGACACGCCTGATTTAAAACAGCTTCTGCTGATAACAATGCATAACCTAACAAAGAAACTATGGTTTTGTGCAAAATTAATATGTCATACTCTTAAGATTTGCACTCTAGTCAAGTATTTCTATAAAAGCCTTTCTAAGAAATCCTGTATTTTGGCTCACTATTACACCAAGCACTAGTATTCACGCCTGTCGACTTCGCTGTCTCATCATCTTCCTATATTCCCCAAGCACTATCTTCGCCTGTACTATACTAAGTATTCCTATATTCCCGCCTAAACGCACGCATGACATTGACAGGTCAGGACTTTGACGTTGACAGTTACCTTACCACTTGTGCACATGAGATAGGGTAATGCATCTTCTAAGTAATTAGATACAATACACTACGCCTTTGATAAAAAAGAAAAATGAGTACTTACAAATGACCAAAAGTTTGAGATACACAGCTGCATTCTTACAAGCAAATCTCGCAAGGTCCCATACAGGCGCAGCATTTTGTCTATCCGACTGTTAAATAGCCGGTTAGAAACGTCGATACATCAATCAAACAAACAAACGCACCATTTGAGATCTTTTCGCTTCAATTAGATCTTTTGTGATACAAGCCTTAATGTGAAATTGAGGGTATTTAGAAGTATTTAAACCGATTGTTGTGATTGTGGTGTAAGTGAATCTTTGTCGTCATTTTAACACGTGGATATCCCCTATCTTATAAAAAGTTAGCGTTGACATTATGTCACCATTATGTATGGTAAACAAGACATCAAGTCTGCGCTAACTTTTTATGGGATTACGTTTTGTTAATAAGTTTTTACTGTTGGTATGTTTTTTTTGTGTTGTTTGTAATCTTTGATATTCAGTATATGTGCGCGAGAAATTGGCATTTAGAATAACTTTATGTATAAGACGTTTCGAAAGATATTTATGATTTTAATAAATAAAATATATTTCACATTGAAGTTTGAATTAACTGTCGTGTTTGTATTAGACATTTTTATTTAACATAAGAATTTACATTACTTATTTTCATGCTTTTAGTAATTGATTTAGTGAATGTTTTGTTTGTATTTTAAATTAGTTATCGTTATAGATTCATATAATTTACATTTTATATCGAGCGCGCACCAAAATTATCGATTCTCAAAAAACATAGCTTGTGGGCGTTAAATAATTTGTATTTCAAACTTATTTTATTTTAAATGTCTACATTACAAGGACACGGGATTACAAGCAAAATTCCGATGCGTGGGCGCGTTATCCTTATTAAAAGCATTGATTTGTATCAGACGAAGCTAAAACCGAGTATCATTCATTCAAACCCAGCTCCATTTGATCAAATCAATCGTGTCGATCAACTTAATTGATCATTCAACGTGCAAAGCTTGAGGAAATATTAAAAACTTAAATGCAATCAATTTAGTGATCAAAACCACCACTCAATCATTCTGAACCCTAAGCGCCAAGCTGGGTGTTTCTCAATGTCATTGTAAGGAGTGAACGTGTAAAAAAATTAGGTTCACTCTGAGGGGGGACTGTTCGCGAATACTGATTCGCGCGCGGATTGCCCCGTTAGTAAGTAGGTACCTAATATTACTAAAGAGGTAAACCAACATGAGTGGTTTCAATCATACAACATCTAAAACATTTAAATATATCTATTACTTACATGCAAATATTATGCTGTTAGTAACCAGTTAGAAATCAATGTATGAAGTTCACAATTGTTATGACTAAGCGATATGTTTCCATAGTAGTTCATTTCTTTTGTAAAATATTGTGGTTTTAACAAATCATTTTTTTTTTTCAAATTATGATTTTACGGTTGCTTGTATTTGTCGTTTTACAGACCAACACTTTATATCTATTATGCACATTGTACGCGTCACGTCTTGTCAAATTATATGAACGCAGAAAAAAAATAGATACCTTTTTAAGAAACTATAAAAAGACTATGTTTAGTAAAATAAAACACATCTTCGTGCAAATAACTAATCGCTCAGACAATTCGTCAGCATCACCAAAGGGCACTCTCAAGTCGATTGGGTGCGACCTTATCTGCCTTTATGGTGCGATCTTAAAAAGATTTATGATAACGCACGGTCGAACTCACAAACAGTCTTAAATAGGCTTCAGACGAGCAACTTTAGTTGCATCAATTATTGTGTGGCACAACAACTTCATGAATCGGTCTTCATATTTGCCTCTGATTTTGATTTTCAATATTAGCGGCAAATGCAACCTAAACTCTCTCAAGCTTGCTCACAATTGAAGTTAAGTTAGAACTTTAAACTGAAAAACTGAAGCTTTTTATACTAAGTTTAAAATTGTTTTGGAAAGGTTCATACTATTCCCTCAGATTGGAAATCTTTAATTAAAAATAAATATTTAAGAGTGATTGATATGTAAAGTTTCAAAATATTATGCTGTTTGTAAATCATTATCAAAACCATGAGGGACCAATATCAGATTCTTTGTTTGCAAGCATGCAGAAATTAATAGAAATACGTAATAAAGTGTCGTGTAGATTATGCAATATTTGCCGTGTTATGTATTTTACAACGATGTACGAGTATCTAACAATGCCGGAACCGATGACCTTTATCAATAGGCGTTTACAGTATGATCAACGAATAAATTGCTCGTGTGCACAAAAATTGAACATAAATGACAAGAAGTCGCGTCGAATTGTGATGGAAATGCCTTCTGCAGTAAAATTAAACGATAACCCAGTCGTTTAGTGAGATTTAAATGGCTTAGGCAATTTTATTGGATGTTCAGTTGAGGTTGCGATCTTATAGCTCTATAACCCAGGTGGTACCTATCTGTGTGGTATTTTTTTATACAAATCATGGTTAAACTATCTATAGACCGGCGGCTATTGGCTGTTGAACCTATAACTATGCATTGATTCACTAAACATACAGATGGAAATTGTAACATTATTGACGCCCACGATCCTCTTAATTTCTTGATACTTACTTACTTAAGATTGTGAGAATTTAAAAATAAAGAATAGAATAGAAAACGTATATTTACACCATAAGACAAAACACATACAAGAATAGAAGTGTAAAGGCCAAAGTATGGAGCTTAAGAATAGGTTTAGTTAAGGATATGGAATTTTTTGTTTCAAAAACATAATAAATAAAACACCTTTTGAATCCTTTTAATTTGTATTTATCCAGCCGTGCAATTAATAAGATAATTTCAATGTATTAGTTAAAGTTACGATTATAATCGGAGACGCGTATCTTCTTGAGATTATCTCTTGAGTCACGAGGCTATTGAAATTATTTTATTCTACTAGAGCTGCTATCCGGTTCTTTGACCTTTGTCCGGCTCAAATTAGCCGGAAATTGTATAAAAAATATTTTTTTAAAAAAGTGTTTGTAATTAGAATGTGGTGAATCGGTCAAATTTGGTTGCGATAGTGAACTTAAACAACTTCGTTTAAGTCAGCATAGTCGTAGGTTCGTTTTCTGTGATTAAATTAAAGACACTATTAGTTAGAGAATAGATATTAAACGAAACAGTTTGTTTCAAAAAGAGATAAGTAATCCAAATGTTTATTATCTACCCCAATATCAAATTCTGATACAAACGGTTCACTGTATTTCATAGAAGTAAATAAGTAGGTACAGTCATCTACATAAAGTCGATCAACGAATTGAATTTCTATGATAAAATTTAGTGCAGTATTTTTGATATAGTAATATAGTCGTCAACTTAGGAAGTTGACTAAGAAACAGTCAAAAACTTCTTAAATTGTCCGTCTATTTCTGTCAAAGCCGGACATAATGTGTATGTCCGGCTTCTTAATATATATAAAGTTTATGAAATCCATTGAAAGCGTCGGGTTATCATAAGAAATAATAATAACATTACAATATTTTGTACAATAAGTGCGTTCGGGGTGTGGTGTTTCGGATAAGTGAGACGGCTTTGCTTAAAGATACTAACTTTGTGTTACGATGGTTGTAGAGCGGTCGATAATTAACATTTATTAATCAAAATAACAAACGTTTTGTTGGATATCTAAAAAATGGTGATATTTTAAACTTAAATATCTTGAGTATCTAGATGAATGAACTTTGTTAAAAAATAATTCATTCATTTATGAAGTTGATTTTATTTTCTAAAATCAAAGAAAAGGTTGATGGAATGTTTGAAAAAGTATAATATCTAAGATGAACAATGCAACTAAAGACTATTACATTTGAGTTACTATTTACTAACGTTTGTTCAAAATAGTTAAAACAAAAATCGTTGATACATTAAAATTCTTCCGTTGATACTTTAAAATTCTTCTAAACTTATTTATAAATCTCTGCTCTTTTTACGGAAAGATCTTACTTCATTAACAAGTTGCCGGCTCTAAACGTTCCTAAGTCAATGTAAAGGAGTCGTAGGCGTCGCTAACGATTTTCCAAAAGGCAATGTCGCGCCTAAGCACGCTGTAGCTAGCACCTTTACTTTGTTGAATTTAGGGTTCCGCATGTACACAAATGATTAATTTATATATACCTACATGACACAGTCGTAGAATTTTCATATCAGTCGAAAACAAATGACAAAAGCCACAGAATACCTATGAGTTACTATAGAATCTGAACATGATTTAAAACCTGGCAGCTTGAATAGTGAAACATAAAATTCGTGGCAACCCTGCCACTATTCAGCCTGCGAAAGACCACTAATAAAAGAAGAAAAAGAACCTTTTCACCCTATTTTCGTCAGTTCAGCCAGAAAATTGACATTATAAGTGTACATAATAATAAATACATAATAATATATTATTTCCATCATGTTTGTTTTCATCAAATAATCATAATCAAGCAGAAAAAAATATTTATATATACGTACTTAGGTACTTATCTTTTTAATTTGTCATTCATTGTATTATTTACCTAAATAAATCAGTGACGTCAAATTATAAAAAATATATTAATATATAAAGATTTTTTTTCTGGATAATTTGACAAAAGCATAATGGGATGAAACTTTTTTTTAAAGTGTTGTATGGAACTCTGTCTATCCAAATTTATTTCACACTTGTCCTTTACCTTTAAACCCTTACATGTAAGTTCGAGGACAATTCTTATAATAAAAGATACTTAGTGAACACTTAATAAAATGTGGGCGGACCTTAACTTGAATGAAATACCTTTATTGTGTAAATATTTTGAAAGGACTGTTTATGACGTCAAATTTAATTATTGGATCCTGAAGATTTTAAAGTCATTTTTATTTTGGAATACCGTTTAAAAATTTAAAGAACAACGAAATGATGGTATTTTATTTCATTGTTGTTTAAACTGTTTAAATAGGTGTTTTAAAAATGTCAATAGATAAAGTCACAATTTAACGAAATATTCTATTAGCAGACTAGTTTCCATAATACAAGCTTTGCGCTTAGTTTGGGACTAGAGTGTGATGTGTGAATTTTCCGTAAATATTTTTTTATTTATTGTTACCTAAGTATATAGGAGTAAAACTAGGCTATAGGCCTACTATTTTTTGTAAATAACAGCTTACAGTAAATAAAACCCAAGTGAATGATAAAATAGCATCGTTATAAAAAATGTCACGACATTAAACACCGAGCTGTATGGAAAATGGGAGATACTTTTACCCAGAAGTCATCATCATTCTCCTTAGCAATGGGGCACAAAATATATACACTTTGGTATTGTCAGAAAGATATATTATAGTCCACCAATAAATAAATAAAATGAATAATTAATAAATAAATCTGGACAATCCACACAACATCATCTAGCCCCAAGCTAAGCAGAGCTTGTGTTATGGGTACTAGAAGACTGACATACTTAATACAATACATTACATAGATAGATATTTTTCATTATACATATAATATACCCAGAACACCCGGAATAAATATTTGCAGATCGTACAAACATTTATCCCAAGGCGGGAATCGAACCCGCAACCTTCGCGTCGCAGGCGGACCATTGCCCACCGCGCCACATCAGTCGTCGAAATAATAAGGAGTCACAATTAAGGGAATGCGGATTCGATCAGGTCCGATGTAGATTGTTTTAATTGTTTCGAAATGAGTTCGAAGAACGGTGTCAATGGAAGGTCAACTGAGACGTGATTGCTGATTACTCTGATTAGTGTTTGGAATTGATGCTCGGAAAATTAAAGTTTCAATTGATCGAAGCTAATGATAGTTGACGTATTTTTTCTGAATATATAACATAGTCTTTTTTTTAAATAAATTAAAAATACAGGTTTGTAACTAGGTCTCTGTTCCGAAATAAATGTTTGTTTTTTTTTTAATTTGGTTTGTTCACATTATGCGCAAATTATTAGAATGTGCGATATCTCTAGAATCTCTATAAATATTATAAAAATATGAACAGTGTCAACTACATAAATAAAATAAATATTCACAGACATTCCGCAGTACAATGTACAATGGAAAGTAGATTGAGAATAGAATACTTTATGTTTTTGTAAATACAATAGAATACATATTAAAGCACAGACACAAAACAGAAGTAAAAACAAATTTTGAGTAAATTTTTATTTTATCAATTCATAAATTATTTCAAGTACTAAACTAAGAGAGGATGAGTCAGTATATTTAGAGTGAGAACTTCATGCCTCCAATGAATAAAATTATAAGTTGTGTCATAACAACATTTTTTATGCTTGTCTTTGGTTTTAAATCAATAAATACTGCTGTTTCGACAACTTAAGCTTTATGAATAAGACTTAGAGTTCAAAATATTTTTGTCGATTTTAATCTGTTCAGGGTGTCAGGGTGTCTAGTCATTGGACGTTAATTTATATTAAAATTAGACTTATTGTTTAATTTTAAAAACAATGATCAAATCAATAAATAAATATAGCAAAAGCAAGTGAGCCTATGATAAAAGCCTTGTCAATTTTGTTATGTTGTTAATTGAAAAAAAAACTTCATACTCTTTGTCATTTAGACATCATTCAATCTTATTGCGGTCTCGGTGCAAGTCTGTATTATGTCAACAAACTTAGCACAATGTCAAGAATGTATGAATGAATATTTGTTAATTATGTTTTTTAAAAACCAAAAAATTTAGAACGTGCGTAAACGTGGAAAGGTATGTTTTAACTGAAGAAAACTCCAGCCAGAAGAAATGAGATAAATATTTTTTGAGGTAATAAATTTAATACAGTAATTAACTTAAATCATGTTATATTATTTTAGTTATGCAATATTATAAAATACAATAAAATGAAACTTTAAAAGTTTCAAAATGCGGTGAATCCTTTGAGCTAAATTTAACCTTAAATTCTATAGCTTACAAGAACTTACTCATCGTTAGAAACAATCACAGCGGTAAAGCTCCAAGCTAATCAGAACGTTAAAGATTGTGTCGGAAGACAACAGAAAAAACGATTTACAATAGCGCAAGTCATAAGTTTCTAAGAGAGCTTTCAATAGATTTAAACCAGGCTCCAGTAATCGAATGCACACCTGATAGAACCTCTACAAGGGTTCTTACTAACCGACTTTTTAATTTAATTGTACATTTTTCACTCAAATAAAATAAGGTAGGTACGTAGTCGTACATCATTCAAATTAGAACTACTGGTACTATAAACTGTAAAATATTTTTTTATAAAAGTTCTTGTAAAAAGTATTTAAAGCGTTATTTGATATTTTCTTAACTGCTACGATTACGACCATATATTATTATTACCATACCATGTATTATTGATAGAACAAAACATTACAATAGCCGTGTTTATGGTCAAACAGGAGATTGATCGAAAAACTTACGAAAAATTAATTATCATATCTAGACAATAGACAATGTTCTATCAGGGAATGTTACTAACACCAGTGCCTGAACTATACAGGGCAGTCGACTCTCAATAGATTGTAGCGATATCTAGTCTGGGTGTTTGCCAGTTCAATTATCATTATGAGTCGATATTCGTCGACTCATGCTGTGGGTGACCCGCATTCAATCGGTTAATTCGAACTTTTATCAACTCACCCGTAAAGACAGAGGTCTATTAAAGCATGTACCTATGCATGTTATACTCGTCTAGAGAAGTACTCCTACCGCTATAGCTATATCTGCGCCAAGCTGTATAAAATCATGCTTTGCGGAAGACATCCTCACATCTGTAGTTCCTGTGACGTGATGAAAGGTTTAGAGCAGAAATAATCGCTTAGTGGACAATAGGCTCATTCCATCTATTTCATAAGAATTAAAAAAAAACTGTGGTACTTTCCTAACAATTCTTATAGAAACATCTCTACAAATACAAAAACTGCTGCTTTAATTTCTTCCTCTTACTTTTCATCATAATTTAATTGCTTTATTGAACGAGCATATACTCTCTCTACATTGCTATTCATCATCTTCTCTCTCTAAAATCTCTCCGCTTTATTGGATGCATAGCTTCGAAAGGATTATTTTTGAGAGTATTTGATCTTGTGCCACGGGCCCCATTGTTGCAGTACTTGTCTGGCTTAGATGGGAGTGTGCTATGTTAACCATTATTACCACTGATTGAATATGTTAAAGAGCCTCAAAAGCATCATCATCTTAATAACATGTACCTAGTTATTGCATATATTTAAAAAAAAAACTGTTTTAGAGCTTTAAACGTTCACTGATTTTCTACAATCTCAGCAAAGTCGGCAAACATAGAATGTCCTTTTAAGAACCAAATAATTCATTTATTTCATCTATTCTAGGCATGAAATGATGTTTGGCAGCAGAAGAGGTAAAATGGTTGGCCATCTTATACGTCACGACTACCTGATCAGTAACATCATAGAAAGAGGAAGAGGAAGTCCAAGGTTAAACTATATGAGCCAGGTAAAGATGAAGGTTGCCCACGTATAGGCAGGTCAAGGAGGACGCCCTGGAAAGGAACAAATCGCGAGACTTACACTGAACTGTTCGTGTTACGCTGAACATAGCTTTTAAATAATGCATGAAATAGTTAAATTTAACTAGCTCTATGTACAGTTCACATTCAGTTAAACAATGCATAGTAGGTACAAATGAGCATCTAATTGGAACATTGCAACATCACTTGCCGAAACCGTGATCCGATCGTACGATAGCGGTATTCACACTTAACAAGGACTTAATTTGCAATTGTTGGGTTTCGGAGAAGGGTATTTCTTGAGTCTGTATCATCATTATCATTATCAAATGATATTAGTTTAATGATGGACGTAGACTTCTAAGACGCGTCACTGAGTGGCTTTGTCCAATCGCTCTTGTTCAATATTTGTCTGCTAAATTCCGCTGATCGTCGCTACATTTTTTGTCCTAATATTGTGCTAGCCTATGCTACAATAACAATTAAGCAATAGTTATATTTGCATAGCCCGTTTTGAAATAATAATCTTATACCTACAATTTAATACGATGTTATAAAAATCAAAATTTTTTGTAATAGTTAAAGTGTTTGTGTATTTCTAATTATAGATAGTTTAGTGCAGTTTTTTACACAGAATAATGCAAATTTACAAAGCCTTATTCATCATTGTTCATCAGCTCATCAGCTCATTCTTAATTTACGCTAATTGGTGAATAAATCTATTAGAACAATAGCGGTTAAAAGGCCAGTAGCGATAGCCGATAATTCACAAAGTGACTTTCCTGATGACATTTTGAAGTATGTCAGTCAGTAAGATGTCGTGACGCCGAGTGGCGTCGTCGTGATCCAAATTAATTAAACAAAAGCTATCGAGATTTGAGAGGTTACTGTAGTGTGGATAAGACATAATTAGTTAATGAGGTAAACCTGCTCTACGTTTGGAAAGTGAGATTTTAGAAGGTGATTTGCAAACACTAACAGCATCTCTATAACAACAGCTCTACTGCACTACCTTCTTGTAAAGAATTTCAACTAGCCCACTCAATTCTGACAATTTCTGCGAATTCTTCAGCTATTCATCAGTTTAGCTATTCGTATTGCATTTACTAAGTGTGATAAGTTGTCACACTCAGTAAATGCAATACCATAATTAGAATTTTATACATGTATTTTGCATTCAATGAGTGACGCACCAAAACATACATAATATTTCATAAATAGTATGCTATGCACGTTTTAATAATAACAGTACGAAGTTCTTCGAACTAAGTAATTAAAACCAGGATGCAATAATAATTATTCCGCTAAGAGGTTTCAATAATATTAATTATTCATCTCGTCATCTTTTGTTATGTCATTGGAATTTCCAACTTAATTAATCAAACATAATATGTAAGTAGGTATAATTAAATTTTATTGACCATTAGGATCATTTAAATTACAAATGAGTGATGTCATGTATTAGGTATTCGGAATAACCAAAGCCTAACCCAGTTTTTTGGAGATATTGCTTATTTTCTTGTCTTTGTTTTTACAAAACGGAAATAGATCTTTACCGGATCAAAACAGTTAAGCAGGTCAAATATATATAAATATATATATATATATATATTTACCTACTTCCATATTTTCATAAAAACTTTCTCATTCATGCTTCGGCTACATTAGCGGGCGAATATTCGTATCGTGTTGGCGCGACAAAAACATCGTGTTCGGATAAAGGCGATATACTAAGCGATAACATGAGTACCCGGCCACATACATCACGTTAACACGAATATTCGCCGTAGCCCGCTAGTGTGGCCCCAGCATTATAGTCATAAGTAAGAATCAATATGATAAACGCGGAAGTTTGTATGGATGGATGTATGTTTGTTACTATTTCATTGGCTTTTAAGAGCTGTGGATTTTATACCTAATAAATAAATAAATAAGTCATTGGCATCAGCTAGTAATATTTGTAACTATCATTTAAACATAGTTTTCAAGACTTCAAATAATCAAACTCAAAAATCACGGTAAATATCCCGTTTATAGAAGAAAACTATCCGTTAGTAAGTTCTAAAAATTACAAAGTTACAGTTGCAATAATCTTGATTAAGTGTGAGGTACATACATTTCATTACACCCATACATCTTGGACGTGTCCATACATTGTAACTCTCATGAAGCCCCGGCCCACCGCTGAGTAGCATGAAACACACGCTAGCCGTCACATTCGGAATACAATATGCTAATTATCATCTTTTTCACCTCTCAGAAATGCTTTGCGAAGCTTTAATTACACTTCAGACACGACACGTTGTTTTGAGAAAGGCACAGATTATAATATAGTACAACGGAGGCTTTGTATAAGGCTTTAAGTTATAAACGTTTACTGACTTTGGTAAATCGATTTGTATACCTTTTAATATTAAGGTGTTTATTTGTTACTTTATTAGGGCTATCAAATTTTAAAAAAGGGCGTAATTAAGTTAGATTTAATTATTTTTTTTACAAATTTATCTCGTCCCACTGCTGGACAAAGGTCTGCCCCAAATCCTTCCACTCATCTCTGCTTTTCGCTTTCATCCACCAATCCCTCTCGAAAGCATCGAGGTTTTCCCGCCATCGCCTTTTTGGTCGGCCTCTAAAATTAAACTTAGCATCAAAAAAAATTGTTAGAACTTATACTGAATAAACAATTAACAGAAACATAAACCAAAAGATACAATGAATGGAACAAGACTGAGATAAAATATAAGTAGTTAAACGTGCTAAGATCCTGTACCCAGATAACAAATAATCCAGTTCGTTAATAAATTCAACCTAAATTGAGAGATTATGCAAACATGCTGCATACAATGTGAGCAAATATGGGTATCAATTTATTCTCGAACTAGCACAAACATCCATTAAGATCCTTCTTCGAAATCCATTTCAATTATCAATCTCAGAATCAATGCACAATCAAGATAGACCCAACATTATAAGTGTCCCCAATCAACAATGGCGCGACATTAATTCTATCCATCATGTCGAACCGAAAAAGGGTTGAAGTTCATTAAGAGATGCATTCCTCAAGTATTATTCTTTGGAAACTGGAAATAAAAATAATAACAAGGCGGCCACCCTGCCAAGTGATATCAGCTCCATCTGTTGTCGTTGCGGACAAACTCACCTAATGAACGATGATAAATCATATTCGAGAGGCGGCTCGCGACCCTGTCCGTGCTATTCTTTCGACACGACCCTAAACCTTTCCCCGCTAACCATTGCTGGTTTTACGCGCTATCAGTTTACAAAGTTTCTTTTACACACAGCCATGTGTAGTGTGTTTGGTAGAATAGTAGGCTCCAGGTGGATAGCCTAAGGAGTATTTGTGAGGTGTCTCGCGCCATGTCCCTGCTCACCATTGTGCTTACTAATGATTTTATGCAAATGCAACCTCTTTAGATCGAAGTCTTAGCGCGATCTCGAAACGTCAGGTACAAAGCTCATTATTAACGTTTGAAATATGAGTAAGGTTATTTTAATATATTTTTTGTAATTATGCATATAGGTTTCTATAGGATTCAGTGTGATTATATGATCAAATATCTATATAATACATTGCTAAATCGTGTTATACCTATTAGATAGATACAAATTGAAAGAATTACTTACCAATATTTGTTATTTTACTGACGTAAAACGCACGTAAGTGTTGAGATAACAAACAAAATTTAAATAGAAATAATCGTAGTCTTCTCATTAGCATTTATCAGCTAACTACTTATCTATGTTACTCTGTGGTGTTTTTTTTATTTATAGGTAGGTACGCGATTTTTTTGTTATTCCTACAATTTAGTGTCTTTGAGTCACACACAATGTACCTACAAAAACAAAAAACTGTTGCCTCGCAGAGCACGCCCTCGATGTATTGGATGTATTGTAGAAGTTACTTTTCTTTTATTGATTAGGCTAGATTAGAAAATTATATTTATTGTGTGTATTGTCCAGCATTATTTATTTATTTATTGCACAAATAAAAAATAGTACAGAACTAGCTTGCTAGTTAAGAGATTAGCATTTACAGCTAGGTAACCTTTTTTGATAAAGAAAAGAAAACCAACACAAAGGGCCTCTTAAAAAGAAAACCAACACAAAAAATCTTGTAGACAATTATCAATTAAGTAAGTTAAGTGATTCAATGCTGTCTTACCTGGAACAAAGGAAGTGTTTAATTATTACTTAGCCTTAATTACAATAATTACCAATTTTCCGCTCTCGCTGACAAAATGATTTATAACTCTTCAAATAGACATGTTAGTTTCCGGCTCATTTTTATTTCCGACTATTTTATAAACTTTATTTTTTTATATGAAAAAAAAAAATGAATAAACTTATTTAAGTTAGGTTGAATCAAACTTTTTAATAGGCTTTTATGTGGACTTTCAGAAAAGTCCACTGTTGGACATGAATCTCTTTCAAGACGCGCCACTGAGACCGGTCGTCGTCTATTCAGTGTTTGCCAGCTTACCTACATTCCGCAGATCGTCGCTCCATCTCGTCGGAGGGTGTCCTACACTACGTTTGTACAAACAAACGTTTTTTTTTTATATTTTATTTTTTATGTATGTAAAAACATAAATAGTATTAATTAATAGTACTATCTAATAAATCGATCAGCAATTTAGTACAAGCTTTCTTTAGTTTGGGGCTAGAGTGTGATGTGTGAAATGTCCAAGAATATTGATTATGAAACTAAGAAAGGGCCATGTAGGTACATTAACTTTTCCGACTTTATAGTAGAGTTACATATTTCTCCGGCTTTTCACAATTCCCACAGATATTCTTACAGAAGTCAAACGCTAAATGTAGCTAAATATTTAGCTAATGGGCTGAGACCGTGGGAATTCTGCAGGTTAGTTTTGAATTGTTTGTAACTGTTAATGAGTGTGAACTATAAATGGTTAAAACATTGTCTAGATTATTTGTTTACCTGTGAAGTAATTAGGTAATTATTGTATTTGATTGTTTTTTTTTGTAAACGGGATATTTACCATGATTAGTGAGTTTGATTATTGAGTTTTTTTTATTACAAATCATAGTAAATATCTCGTTTATAAAGAAAACTATGTACAAAACAGTTTCAAAAATTATAACTTTTTGATTTTCTTTTTTTGGTTTTGCAGTGGGTATTTTTGGATACTTTTGGTTTTGCTCATGATTTTTCTTAGGATGAGTAGATTTTCTCATTGGAGTGTCTATTTAACGTAATTATTAACGTAAATATATAACAACTATTAATTAACTGTTTAGTTGAAGTTTGTTAGTTTATTCATAAAATAACTTATTCTGCTTAAAATGGTATAACACGCTTGTTTAAATGCGTGTGTGGATGCAACGTGATAACAAAATCTATGGACGTATGAACTACGCAAAGTATACCAAGTAAAAGTAAAGTTTCCACTTTCTAAGACAATAAAACTTAATAATTTTCGACATAAACATACAAAAAAATTGATTACACTATAATTCACAGTGCCAAACCTTAAATAATTTATAACCAACTAATTAATCGATTCAATTTAAAAGTCAAATACCGCAATTAATATTCAAAATACGACTAAATTAATGAAAACAGGTAAATCTTGTCAATTAGTTATTTTATGACATTGCTGTAAAATTAGGCATTTCATCGAGATGATTCTAATCAGTATTTTAATGTATTGCTTATAAAGGTGTATACATGCATTTTACGCATTTTTATTATGAATTTGAAATAAAGCTGCTGATACACTTGAGAGAACAATTTTGACAGTCAATTGAATAAGAGAGTTCCTTTCAAAATATTAATCAATACATGCATAGGTACTCAAACGCCAAAAAAGTTTATTTTTTTCATTACAACAATCCAATTAAAAAAACGGAATCAAACCATTGAGTCTGTCAATATATTTTCATAGTAAATTACAAAATAAATAAATAATTATTTCGTTTGCAAATAAATATTTTGTAAATACATAGAATACATAGAAAACGTTGTCCGAGCGGTTAAAACGTTTACGTTACGTTAACGTTAACGTTACCTATATTCGAGGGAATCGTCCCTCGCCATACTCAAAATTTGACATTAAATGCATCTGACATGACACTTCATAGATAAGAGTGTGTTCACGCTTTAGTCGAGTTGACTAATTTATAAATGGTGATACAATCGTGATGTTACGACGTAATGACTAATAACACTCACGGAATTTAGTATCAATTTATGATAGAAGTATAATTGGAGGTAATATCGATGGCGCAAGTGACTCTCGGTTACTTGATACCTATGTCGTGTATTGTTTGTATTGCTTTCTCAATCTTTTTTTTCTAAAGAAATAAATGCCTATTCATTTCAAAAATGTTTTATTTTCTACTGACTTTGAAAGAGGAGGAGGTTCTGAATGCGATGGTTTTTTTAAATAATATTTTTAGCAGTGTTGATAGATTGAAAATTAACATGTATTGTATTGTAAATAATTAACAAATCTGCAAAGCTCAGTACCCCAAGTACGAGTTTGTGCACACGTCTCTGTGATCCGTGTGTGCACAAACTCGTACTTGGGGTACAGGTCAAAGCCTCTACTCAAATGATAAAATTATGCTGAATATATATTTAAGGAAATGTAATCTTTTCCGAAGCTTACCTAGGATTACTTTAATTATTCTATTTACATCACGATCTCTGTTTACGTCATCTAATAAATTTTAGTTTATAATCACTGTGCTGCCGGCAAAAAGCCAAAAAAACATTTTTTTCACTAGTTTTATTAATGTAGAAAGTTATGTTTGTAAATGTGTTAAATGCAATAAAACTGTGGTGACTAAAACGATTCTAAAATCATAAAATTAGTTTCATACAAAATAATTTGAAGCAAGTCATGTTTTCAATTATTAAAAAATGTGAAAGTAGATCAATATTTCATTTTATATCCTAATGTAGTATAGTAGTAGTACAGCATAGTAGTATTTCATCATGCTCTAGTTTTATACTACTACATTGCTTTTTGTTCAACGTTTGTTTTATTTCTACTGCTGGCAGCACCCCTCCGCGCCGTAAGTAAAACCACGCGCAAACCGTAGTACGTATTAAATAAATTAATGAGTAAGCCTGGTTTATTAAAGAAAATCTCATTTGCGTCACAGGAATGCAGATGACGTCAGTCATAATCATTATCTGAGATTTTATTTACAAAGTTGCAATTAGTCTGGATTTAAATACTGAAAATAGGTTAATAGTTAGTCGTTTGAACCGTTATTTTTTGCAATTTTGCATGAACTGGTGATTGTGGATTCAAATGTTTATCCCTGGTGGTCATTAAACCCACAACCCACACAAAAAAGTAGAGATTGAGAGAGAAGACGCCTGTCTAAATAATTATAAATAAAACTTACGTGATCATGAAATTCCCCACAACAAAGCTCTATAGGACACAATGGTGCGAATCTAGCTGAAAAAAACTTTATTCAAAGTCTTATTTCGCTGTCCACGACAACTAAGAGGAATAGGGTCTTCACCACTAGACTTAAGACCACCAGTGTCCACTATCTTGACTGTCAATATTAGTAGGTACTTATACAATCAATACTTCACTTGTCAAAGCAACGCTTCTGCGTGGAGGGTCCTTGTAATAAAAAATATTAAAATCATAGTACAAGTTAAGGCCTGTCAAATGACAGCCCACATTACTCGGAGGCAAACAAAGATTCACAATTCAAAATCTTTTAATTGGCATTAAGTATGACGACAGACAGTGACTTGCCTAATCCGGTGGTTAATGATATCTGTAAAGAGATGATAAAACATTTTTGTTTTAATGTTACTAACGCTAGCATTTGTGTTTTATTAGTGTATTGAGTGCACATCATTTCTGAAGACCGTGATCACTAATGGATGTCTTTGTTGTCGTCATGGAGTGAACGGATTGCCTCCAGAAACTTTCGTCCACCCTCCTTGAGTTGGTCAGTCCATCTGCTTGGGGATCTACCGCGCAATCTTTTTCCCTCGAAATACCTGTATCGACGTTCTTCTTCCTGCGTATCAATGGATAACACGATAACAACTTCAAAGCAAGTTCGAATAGAACTTAGCAACTTTATTGCCTCGTTTGTGGCGTTGATGTGGTCAAGCTTTGAGCAGGTGGTAGGGCACGAGGAACAAAGCGAGAAGTTGAGACATCGTTTGGACGGACGACGGGGTTCCCATGGTCGCATTGACTACGTTGTATCAACTCTATACATTCTGAACTAAGATTCCATTCTAATCTGTCACGTGTATGAGGTCGGGCGGTGTAAAGTTCATCAATGCTGAATTCAATTATCGATTACACCATTGTGCTCTATCGATTTATATTTAAATACCAACCGTTTATGAGAATTGTACCTACCTATTGTGAAATTGAACAAACGGAAAGTTATTGTGTGACGGGACCACCCGCTTTTGCTTATCAATTTTAATTTTAATTTGTGTATTTTAAAATGTTTATTTTTTAATCTATTGTTACATCTTGTAGGTACTTGTGAAACTATTGTAAAAAATGATTTTAACATAAGAAGTGTAGGGAAACTCGACAGGCGTCACAGCTCAGTTGGTAGTAGTTGGTAGCTGCCTTCCATGCTGTGGGTCATGGGTTCGATTCCCACCCAGAGCAAATGTTTGTGTGGTGAACATAGTTATTAACTTAGCAGTTATGTCCATGGTACGTGGTACTCCTATGATTTAAATAAGAAGAAGAAGAAAATGTTACTAATATAAAAGAATAAGTCGATATAAAAAATTGTAACAACAGAAAAATCTACATAGGAAACAATTTAAAACATCTCCATGACATAATAGACGCTTCAATTTATATCAATATTAATTTAACATTAGAAAAAACTCATGATATTTTTCTGTTCTATCAATCAATACAATCAAAAACCCAATCATTGTTATTCTAACAAAGAATAAAAAACAGAAGCCCTATAAGAAAGAACGTTGTCTCATAACAAAAATGTATCGGTTGATGGAACGAAGCGACAATTTCCTTGGTGGTCTCTTTGGTTCGTAATCTGTCATCTGGCCTGTCAAATTACTAACGGGCGGACGAGCGATCGGCTACTGAACTTGTTGTAGATAACCAATGCGTTGACCATGAACGAGCTACGATTTTTGATAAGATGAACTGTTTGGAGCCTATTGCCTCTCTGATGCTTTTTTGACAATTGAAACTTAGATGCCAATTTTATGTTTTCAATTTTTATAGCTTAGATTCGTTTAAACTAATACAATAATATTAGGTATTTTTTTATAAATTTAAACCATATTAAAAAAACTCTATTTAAAAAAAACTAGGCCAAATTGCTTTAAATATTTATCTACTATTTTTACTTATCCATATTTACAAGTGTCCTTATACAACTTACTATATTTTCACAGTGTTCAATAATAAGTTGCTCATTACTTTTTTTTTTAAATATTTAGTATAAAAGATGGGTAAAAAATTACCTACACATGCCTATCTGTTTTATACATTATCTTTGATAGTGCACAAAATAAATTAAATGAACGTAGGCGTCACACGGGGACACCTGTGATACTATGTGTGTTTTTATGAAGAATTTTAATTAGTTTTTGCCGTCGATTGAACGAAAATATAGAAGATTAATTATCGTAGTTTTTTTAAGCCTAGGTTTAAATTGAATACTAAAGATGTCAAATACAATGTATGAGTAAACTTAAACTACAATAATGTCAGAATAGGTACTATTTTATATTAACTTACTATACAAGAAAGGAATTTTATATTAATTGTAAGTTATTTTTTATGCAATTGCGTGATGAGACACAAAAATACCTACATAAAAAACAGTTAATCTGTAGATCGTTGCAAGTGAACCTTAGATAGCTTGTTCTATCGATACTAAAATTAAACATTGAAATTGGAAAAAAACATTTTAATATCTAATATTAGTTCAATAAATCAATATTCACCAGTCGATTTAATCGCAAATTAAAATTCATTGCGAAATCAGTCCTCGAATGAAGAGTAATTTCAGTCTTCGTATTGCAATCAATTTCGTTTTAATAATGCTTATTGAGACAGATGAGGAGTAACCCAACGAACATAGTAAATTAACCTTATCTAGATATGTTAAGAGTAGGTATTTCTTATCAAAGACTGAATTAAAAAAAAACCTGTTTTGTTTCTACTTATTTATTTAGAAATCATCAGATGGGATGGATTGTGTGAAAAATGATATGGATGTGAAAGAAGTGAATACTGAGATGACGGCTAATAGAAGAGAATGGAAGAAAACAACATGTTGTGCCGACCCCACCTAGTGGGATAAGGATAGGAAGAAGAAGAAGTTTTATTAGAAATCATAATCATAGAACCAATTAATTTAACAAATAATTTTGTACAACATGTTGTCGGAGTGAAATGTCAAAATGAAATGACCCAAGGTTAAATTTTTCATTAAATTACTGACGCTCTCAGAAAAGCACAAATATGCGTGTTCAAGTTGCAGTTTCAAGCCCACAAAAATTGTATAACATAAAGTTGTGTGTAAACACCATTACAAAATATAATTTCAAAACCAAAAGACCATTAATTATATCGCACGATAACGAACTGGATTCTCTATTGTTCCACGCAGCTCTCAAAACGTCACATTAATTGATTTAAGTCTTAGACTGCGGGCAAACTTGGTTTAATAGGTAAATGTCGCCCGTATTTCAAGAGGTGAAAGTAACACAAATTGTGTAAGTTGTACACAATGCCTTAATTTACAATGGAAGTTAAAATCAAATGTCAACGTCAAATTTAAAAGCACAGATAAAAAATCTACCATATAAACCCAACTACGCAAAGCAAAAGGAGGGTTATGAGTTGACTCTTTGACTTTGGCTTTAACAATCTAAGTATGTTTACACTACGCTATCTTGTACAAAATTAAGCAAAGATTGTAAATACGTGTAAATCTTGTAAATACTTTAACAAAAAACAAGCATTCATGTTTACACAAATGTTAGTTCTTGGTGGGGTTCAAACCCGTATCATAGAAGACGCACTATAACAATTTACAGTTCATGCTTGATATAGATTGAAAAAATGTTATTAGAGCTTGGTTCGCCAAAAAAAGTGGTTGGACTGCACAAATCATGATACTTGATGAATCTCAGAGAATTATGCTCAGAGTTGACAAATCACAAAAATGTGCTGACTCCAAAATTACCGTGAGGACAAAAGAACAAAGTATGACATTTCCAAAATAAGTATGACTTAAGTATGATCAGAACCAAAAGAATTAAAATCACATCGCAAATAACCACCAAACAAATGAACCACTCATAAAAAGTACCCTCAAACAAAGCATAATGATTTCACTCGACAAATAAAAGCAAGTGGATACGAGAAATCACACGTCGATGAGCAATGAACCACGTCTGAGAGTCATTACGAATGCAGTGTCTTATCTAACTTGAATAATTAATGGAAGTGATGCCTCTTGCTGTGAAACGGGTATCAGCATCCCTGGGTTTGGTTAAAACGGTTACCGTTACATTCTACCGTCATTTACATGTAACATTTTCAAGGTGGTACGAATCAGAAACCAAGAAGCACTAAATATCACGATCATTTTTCACATCGAAATATAAACAAAAAAATCAGTTATTCAATAATAATATAATTATGTGGTCTGTTGTGAACCATAACTATTATTATTTGCCAGCGTTGTATATTTGATAGCGCTTTAAATATTAAAATTTAAAATAAATGGGTTAGTCATTCAATAATGAATCTTTTATTGCACTTGGATAACTTTTAAAACCGGAAAACAGTAATGTGAGTATCACTATTTTTCTACCGTAATAGATAGATACGACTTTTGTACCTACCCTCAAAAAGCCAAAGTTCTACTACTTGCAACTGAATCAAAAAAACGGTAGCCGATTTTATGAAACCAGTGTTAAGTATGCTCAGACGGTGGTATTTAGATCCAAATACGTGCAGGGTTATGACAAGATGCGAAACATTTTTTAAACTGACATATACATTAATGCAGCTTTGACACTTAAATGTCATCAAGTCAACAGCGGATTGTCAAATTCTGTTTTAAAATAATGTTTTTGAGTAATCGGCTGGAATGTTACTTGACTGTTTATACTAATTAAAACTATTCAGGGTATTCCACACCACCCGTCTTCAAATAATATCGATGCATCGATAAGTAATACATAATAAAATATGTTAGTTATTTGAACAGAATTAAAAGTTAAAAAAAAAACAAAATATGTACAAGTCAAAATTAATTGGTAAAATTCAGTCATTCATAATTTCAAAACATAATAATTATTACCTACTTATGTCTAAATGAACAGAACAGATAGACCAACTTCCTGTCCGGTTTTAACCGTTTTTAAATAGTAAAAAAAACGTAAGTAAGTTTATGTAAGTTTTTTGCAATTTACTCGTAGTTTTCAATGCTACACGTGCTACATGCTACCTCATACAAATCATCAAAGATTTAAAACAAAGAGTAGATGACATTTAGCTGTCCTATCGTAAGTGACGTATGAGTCGAATGACAGTATATTCAAACAAATGTTTAATTTATCATTTCAGTGTGAAAACAGCCTTTAAAAGCACAAACAACATGGAATTTCTTTCAAGTATTTGACACTTCGAGAAATTCAAGGATTGTTTCTGAATACGGGTTTTCGATTCTTTGGTTCTCGTTTGTGGCAGCCCTAAAAAGTACAGTCGCATACAAATCACATTAAACCACATTTCATTTAGAGTTCAGTAAAGAAACTATAGGGTGCAAACTATTCCGAGTTGAATAATGACAAGAAATCATTGGAATTATGAGTCTGCAGATTTCTTAGTACATCCACCGATTGATTGATTATTGATGGTAGAGAGTATTCGCAATGTTGGTTAGTTTAGTCTATTTGTTTATTGAGTTTGATAATGGTTGTTATTCTATTGTATTTTTTTATTAACTTTGATTATAAAAGTACTATGTTTATAGCTAATCTTTTCATATAAGTAGGTAAACTAATATAACAAAGACAAAATTTAGTGTTGCCAAATTAGTTCGTCAAATGTAGGTACATAGCTTCATACGAAGGAAAGCGTAGGTATACCGTAGTAATTATTATAATGTATTCTAACTAAATTCTTTCTTAGGTATAATTCATTGTTAGTACTAATGTCATGTAATTAATAACGGATTTATACAGTTTTTTGCAAAAAATATGTATTACTTTAACACTCTAAATAAACACCAGTCCCCCAAAAACCACTCAACACATGAAAAAAATTGTTTGCTAAAAATACAGCTTTCTAAATAATTTATACTGATTGCAATCAATAATATCGTCATACAAAAACTTTCTGTACATCCTAATAAAGACAAACTCTTAGCCCTTATGCAAGAGGACAAAAAACAACATTAACGGCCGGTTTCTCGAACGATGAACAACGAAAAAATCAAATAAATACTATGTGTCAAACTCGGATCAATCGTGATTTGGGTTTCCAGAAACCGGCCGTAAAAGTGAAATCTAGCTCTGATTGACCACAAATCAATATTAATGATTATAACCAGCGGGTGTTCTATCTTTATCTTCCGTTTCATAATTTTGTAAGCGCCAGAAAAAGACGGATATATATTTGGACACAACGCCCATAAAATGTTTTAAGTGCTAAACGAATAAAACCATTAATTACACAATTCAATGTACATATTGAATTTATTCAAATGGTGATAAATTGCTGGTCGGAGTGTGAAAGAGATGAAATATCTCTGCGGGTTCCAGGACGCGCCATTGTAAGGCTAAGTGGTAAAACTTAAGAATTTATACTCGGTAAAGTTAAGCTAAGTTGTACTAGTAACTTAGCTTTTTATCATAGAGAATACTTATAAAGCAAATATGCTAAGACTGAGCTAGTCCCAAATTTAGCTAAGTTGTATTAGTAACTCAGCTTTTTATCATAGAGAATAAGCAAATATGCTGAGACTAAGCTAGTCCCAAACTAAGCAAAGCTTGTATTATGGGAACTAGATTGCTGATATAATACTTACTTATAATACATTTTTTGTAAATACATACGCAGAATACTTACACAGTAAAACCCAGACACAAAACAAATATTTATGTTCATCACACAAAGATTTGCTCTGGGTGGGAATCGAACCCACGACCCACAGCATGGAAGGCAGAGCTACTACCACTTAGCTGTGACGCCTGTCATTGTTTAATGCGCTTAAATCTACAAGCTTATGTACCTAAGATACGATATATAGCTGGTAAACACTGGATGAGAAGAGCCGAAGACCGGGCTCAGTGGCGCGTCTTGGGAGAGACCTACGTCCAGCAGTGGACTGATATAGGTTGATGATGATGTAGTCTTAGGTCGCTTTCCTCGTAGTACCTAATGATGATACCACTACTTAACTAATCTTGTGTCTACGCTTCCAATTGGTAGGTACTGATTTGGATCAGTTGAGCTATCTAAAGATCGTTTGGTCTGTAGACAGCTCAACTGTTTCTTATGAATTTATATATTCCTATGTACATTTTGTAAATACTGTGATATTCGTAAGTTTGTTTGTGAATAATATACCTTAACTAATAAAATAAGTAGATATTATATCAAAGTTGTCTAAACGAGTGATTTAGTGCTAAGATAAAATCATTGTAACGTCCAATGTTAGAATAATTATCTGATATTTTATTCTTAATTAATTTGATTGTGTTGTTCAATTAGTTTTGAATACGGATGGGATGTTGTTCGAGTTTATTTTTTTCTTTTTAAATGACGTTTGTTTAAAATGTGTTTTGTAATAGGAGTCTTCAGAAATCGAAAACTTTTGAAAAACGATATTACCTATTGCATAGATTTTTAAATTTAATTTATAAAGTTATCTCATAAGCACAGAACTGCTTCATACTAACAAATAATAATATTTAAAAAATAATATTTTAATATTTTTTTCAATATTTTTTCGGATTTAGTGTTTATATATAAAAGTGAAAAAAAAGTTACTTACCGGCACGATTTCAAAATATTTGTTATTCATTATTTTAGATTCTACTAACGCCATCTAGCGACGCCTAGTTCAGTAAAACAGCTTCAAATATAAATGGTTATTACTAACATAATAGGTACTTATTCCAAATCGCAGAAACCAAATAGGTACTAAAATAATACTTACTTATTCCCAATCGCAGAAACCAAATACTTAAATAATTAGTATTATGTTATTTTCTAACAAATAATAATTTCTACCTTATAAAAAGTACGCAGAAGAATTGCTTAGTTTTCCTTAACAGCCTCAACTATCCTTAGGAAGTGGTTGGAAGGCATTTATTTAATTTTATGGTTTTTGTGTTTGTCACAGGAGGCAGGAAAATTTGTGGGTCCTAACGAGGGATCCCTTACTGAGGTACTTCGGGACTTCAAAGATTGTTTAAGGCCATTGTTTTAATTATCATTTTATTTTATGTTATAGAATGACAATCGATCAGGATGATTACTTTTAAATAAATAAATAAAATTTATAAATAATATTTTTAAATAAATTCCGAAATTTACGTACAATTCAAAGCTGTAATTTATGTAGGTACCTACTTTAAAGACTTACTCAATTTGTTACTGGCTGGTAATGTAAGCCTACTTAAATTCCTTAAAGCTTTAACAATAATAATTAATTCTAAAAAAATATTACTTAAATAATTACAAATCTTTTCTCACAGTCCCTTTATTATAAAACTTCTGAATCAATATGAAAGTTAAAATGGAAAAGTGCGCACATTGAACTTTGTTCATTAAAACTGAAGAGTTTTCCGCTTTCATCGAGAAAAAGGAAATATCGTTTCTCATTTAATTTAACGAGAAAAGTATTTTAACACTGTTACGGAAATCCTACTTATTTTAATCAATTTTTCAACCAATCACAGTATAGAAATAACATAGCTGGGCAACAATAGTCAAAACTTTTGGATTTTTAAAGTTATTCTATTTAAAATGATCAATAAATCAATGAATGATTATTTTGTCAGTAAATGAAGAGTTACGATCGCGCAACGCCATCTAGCGGCGAGTAGCACGCATTAACTAAGTCGGTCTCATTATTTTTATCACCTTTCTTGTAGCAAATCAAATCAGTCTCTGAATTTAATCGTTTAAAGTAAATAGTGATAAATATAATTTTCCTAATTAAATAATATTTTGATTTTATTTATATAAATAATGAAAAGAACTGGTGTGTCTTCTGATGCTAACAATTAATTAAGTCCAGGAATTTGGTTTTCGTACCGGATAAAACTTTTTGATCGGTTTTTCATTATTCTAACAAAAAATACCTCAATATATTATGTGCTTCTATTTAACTAATAATGCTAATATGTTATGAAAATAAAATTGTAAACTTTTATTTTGCGATCTCTTTGCCAATAGTGTATAATGATGAAGCAGCTAATTTTAAAAAAGCGTAGCGTAGTAGACCTTTAAAAGCAATCTAATCTATCGGCTGGTAAGCAATGGGCTAGGCCCTGATAAGTTTCTAATTAATCAGCCAAACCCAACGTATTAAACCTTTTACGATGTTTGAGTCAGACAGGGCTGGTGATCAAAACCCTACTTTTGGTCAAAAATTGGTCTAGTGTATAAAAAGGGTAAAAATGAAACCCAAAGCTTCACTTTCATTCAATGGTTCACAATCAGAAAATTGCCAAAAACTCGTTTTACGTGTTAAGATCAATAACGTATTATCCACAACACTTAAGACGATCTTACATTCTTACACCTAAGCACAATCATTTTGAAGAGCTTACATTAAAAGCGACAAAATAGCTTTTTAGCGGATATTCACATAAACGGCATCGCCTACGCATTGAGAACACAACAAAAACATGCGATTCCCTTTCCAGATAGCGTCTCTCTTTGTTACAGAGTCCCTTAAAAGATTCCCTACACCTTCACTATGAAGACATATTGCGTTTCGCGTTTTTGAACTCGCGATTTCGACGCGTATTTACATATTCACACTCGCATTACTGCTAGTAGTACGTCGAGATGAGATGTAGGCGTGTGTGCAGTTGTGTGTGTCAGCTTAACAATACCAGCGTATCTAGAACTATTTCACCTCCCGCGTCCGTACGTAGAGGGAGCGACGTCGCCGGTGACGTATGCAAACTAGGAGATCTCAACTCGATGGTGATATACGAGGCTCCCACAAATGTGTGTGCGTGTGTTGGTATGCCAGTCGCCTCTAGGCGCGCAATAGACGGGGGTGGGCAGCCAAGAGGATGGGGTATAAAGGAAAACCATTTACATTTGAGCGATTCGTCCAATTTAAAATTCCTACAAGATAGCATAGACACGGGTGCCATTCTTTTGAAGCGGTGGTCATGCAAGGGGTTACTATTTGTAGTGGTAGATAATTTTATACGAAAACCTTCAAATGGATTCGATATAAACTTCAGAATTAATGAAATGATTTCTAGGACGCTATGTCACGTTCCGATTCGTAGATTGGTTCGGGGTTTCGGGTGAAATATGTCACCGTTTTGCGAAGGTATCGTTATGAATATGAATCTAGGGTGCGTCAAATCAGTCGGGGAGCGTTCCATCAAAACGTCATAGGTCGCTCTCAGGACAAATTTGCCCGCTTGCCCACGTCCCACGTTTTACGAGCCGAGCCGACGAAGATTCAGCACCCAAGGGACACATTCCGCCTCCAAAAACTTTACCCGTTACAAATTTGTTTTTTTTCTGCCTTATCTGCTCCCCGCGCTTTTGGCAAACCTAATTCCGTATTCAAAAATATTTCTGCAAGTATTGTGTTCGTACGGGAACGTTTTATTGCCGGCCATATAACGTTTTAAAAGTTAGCCAGTTTCGGTACCGGGTCGCGTTGTTTGTTGCGCACTGTGGTGTCACGTTTATGTTTTGCCTGTAATTATTATTGTTGTTTGATAACTACTGTATTGTTATCGTTGTTTGAAGTTACTGTTGTAAAATTCTCGTGTAGTTTGGGAACGGTAGGCGTAACATAACAATAAAAGTCGTGACGTAGACGAATCGTGAGCAAAGAAGTGTTGTTGGTAATGCTTTCTATATCATGTAAAGGATAAGAAAGTTCATAAAATAGGTATTCCAATCAAATTCGACACGAACAGACAATACATGCTAGCGGCTTATTTTGCATTCATGGAATATTCTTAACCCTTCAATACATTCATGCCGTGCGGGTTATTAATCGAAAAATTATATTTTGTACAAACTAACAATACACAATCAAAAATCAATTAGGTTGACTATAAAAAAACTATAAGATGAAGTGGAGATTTTAGAATAAACATTTATTTATTGAGTAGGACCTACACCAAAAACCAGCCTAAGTGAATTCTATGAATGTTTATAACAATAAGTACATGTATTATACACAATAAAACTTTTAAAATTATTTTATTAGTTTCAAAAATTATCGACCCTGCTAAATAAACATCATGGTCTAAGTAGAGTGGAAGAAGAAGACGTGTGGTACCGACCCCACATAATGTGGGACAAGGGTAAGAAGATGATGATGGTATAAGTAGACATGACGTCAGTACTAATATAGACATGAGATGGAAAATTTCGTACCATAAGGTTACCATAGAGCTTCTTCTTCTTCTTCTTCTTCCCGCCCTTATCCCACTAGGTGGGGTCGGCACAACATGTTCTTTTCCTCCATTCTCCTCTATCATCCGTCATCTCAGTATTCACTCCTTTCACATACATATCATTACCATAGAGCATCAAGGTGGAATTGGACTGAGCTTAAATGTTGCGGATTCTTGAGCCTTAAACTTTTCAAATTATATATTTGGTTTCAAAAATTATCTACCCTGGTCTAAGTAAACACCATGGTCTAAGTAGACATGACGTCAGTACGAATATATAGATGGAAAATTTCGCACCATAAGTTAACCATAGAGCACCATAGGGTTAGACAGTTTACAATGGGACATAAGGACATCAACTGGCACGTGGGTGGTGGTTCCATTCATATTTCGATGCCAATTGGAGAGTAATTTCAGAGGTCTACGTATAAAGCATTCAGGTGGAATTGGTCTGAGCTTAAATGGTGCGGGTTCTTGAGCCTTGATCCTTTGCGATGAAGGGAAGAATAGGTAATAGATCTACTGCAATGCAGATGTTTTAGTAAAAAAGTAAAATCTATATCATGAATGATTTACTGCCAGCTAGTGTATATTTAGCTTTAGTTAACTTTTTTAACTTTTAGTTGGCTTAATACAAAAGTATTTAGCATAAAAAGTAGAAATAAAGAAACTTAACCTATATTTGTCGACCGATGATGTGGCGCGGCGGGCGAAGGTCCGCGGAGGTTGCGGGTTCGATTCCCGCCTTGGGATGAATGTTTGTACGATCTGCAAATATTAATTCCGGCTGCTCTGGGTATTTCATATGTATAATAAAACATGTTTATCTATGTAATGTATTGTATTAAGTATGTCAGTCTTCTAGTACCCATAACACAAGTTCTGCTTAGCTTGGGGCTGGATGATGTTGTGTGGATTGTCCAGCATTATTTATTTATTTATTATTATTTAAATAATAAATCTTTATATAATAAGTCATACCTACTAAAAACCTTAAAACCTGTTAGTATTATAAATAAATCATTTTAAACTTGCATGTTACAGTCAAACTATTGCAAACAAATAGGTATGGGATCATATTTCTATAAAATATGTTCAAATGCAGGTTCTGCCTTTTTCAGGCGACATTTCAGCGGCATATACAGTTTCAATTTGATTTCCATCGACATTTCATTTTTAAGTAGCAATCACGATGCTATTTCCATTCGGAATCTATTTTATTACCTACACGGCGATACGATTTATATTTTTCAAAATATTACCACGTAAGTTTCAGTGTATACCTATGTTATAATAAACTTATATATTTTATAAATATGTAGATATTTTAAATACTGTTATGATCGTAATTTTATTTATATATTTATTTATTATACGATACACAAAACTTACAAACAACACTTAAAGCCAAATACAGGAATTACATTTTATAATATTTCTTATAATTTTGATTCATCATCGACATAATATCAGTCCACTGCTGGAAGTAAGTTGCTTTGGGCCCGGTCTATCATTAAGTTGAATAAGAAAATCTAGATAATGTGAAACACAATGACACAAACAAAGACACATATGACGACCGAAGTGGCGCGGTGGGCGAAGGTCCGCCTGCGATACGGAAGGTTGCGGGTTCGATTCCCGCCTTGGAATAAATGTTTGTACGATCTGCAAATATTTATTCCGGGTGTTCTGGGTATTTTATATGTATAATAAAAATATCTATCTATGTAATGTATTATATTATGTATGTCAGTCTTCTAGTACCCATAACACAAGCTCTGCTTAGCTTGGGGCTAGATGATGTTGTGTGGATTGTCCAGCATTATTTATTTATTTATTTACAATCAAAAAGGTGTTTTGATTGCATATTTTTTTCATATTAACAAAGATTGAAACACATAATAAAATGTCATAAATTGTAAATTATATATGAAGAAAAACAGAATTATACTTATGTTATTTATTATACTTTATGTTGTTACATAAGTAAAGTATTTGATAGTACTGTACCTACCTACTATAATTCTGTTTCTTCATATCCGTTTCACCTCAAAACCATATTGCACGTATCTTTATAGCAATAATTTAAAACACATCAACTAAATAGCACAATTCTGATAACGCAGACTTTCAAGTACAATTATATTCAATTATATGCAAATATACAATTATATTTGCACTTCTGCTAAAACCTTTGCCGTATTAAAATCATGCAAATGCTCTTCTGTAACACTTAAATACTATCAATTATAATAACTAATACATTTGTAGTCACTTCGGTGTTTCTTATCTAATAAATTGTGAGGTTTCACAAAAATAACGTGGTAAGTGGCAAATGTAATAACAAAACCGTTTTAGAAAAACATCAATAGATATTTCTGTTATTATTATGTAAGGTTGATACGTATTTTTGTAATGTTTCTTCTCAGTTCAATGTTGTAATAATTAGAGACATCTAGATATATACCTACCTAAATATATACTTTCATGGTTGGTAATAACAGTTTTTTCTGACAACAACAACAACAAAATTTCAAATTATAAAATCATGCTTTAGTGTGATTTAGTAATCAAATAAAATAAACTATATTTTGTTCAAGTTTTTTTCTTAAATGTTGGATGATATAATATATGGAGATACTTGATCAAAAAACAGTTTTAAGGTTCAAGTATACCTAAACATAAAAATACGTTTTCTTTTGAAAACTTATAAATTATGCAGGCATATAATTTGCACAATTACTAAGCTAATGTATATTTTAGAAGTATATTGTACTTTTAATAAAAGTAAGACGTGAGAGTGAAATTTTAATCAAAATCCTAATTCAAAAAATATAACCTCAAACTAAATAATTCATAAAAACTACCGTAAATTCATCTAGAAAGTTTTACGGAAGCCGTAAATGCCTATTACTGGAAATCGTTTGCAATTTCCTCGCTATCCGTTTAAACGGTTTGCAAATGCCGATTTTCCGATTTCGCATACGTCATAATTCTTCAGCATACAATAAAATTGCAACTCACTACTTAGTACCAATTTCCGTGTATTTGTTCGGCTCGAAGACAACTCACTTTATGTGTGGGTAATGATAGTAATTTTGTAGAATTACTATTAAAGGTTTAATAAAATCGCATTTTTAACAGAATTTCTGTTATTTCTTATCATAATTTAATTGATGTAGGTACGTACCTACATCAATATGTATTATTATTATATATTATTATTACTTAATAAAACTTCAAATTATAGCAAAATTTTATTTTATCCAAACTCAAAATTATGTGTAGATAAATAATTAAATATGTTATTTGGAGCCTCTAGTGCCTCTAGCTTGCAAGAAAAAATGGAATATAATAAATAACTTAAACTAAAATACATATAAAATGGTATAAATAAATTAAATTAAATAAGCACTATCAGTACAATGCTATTGTTTTTGTAAATAGTTTCCAAGATAAAAAAACGTAAATTCGCATCATAGAACCATGTCACACTAGCCATACCATCCTAATAGGAAACATTAAATCAAAGACACAAAACTAAGTTCCCACTAAAAAAGTTGAAAAAACTAACGACTCAGAAGCACGCATCGAAAACTTGGCTGAATTAAAAGTTGCCAGTAATAAACAATAAAAAATACCAAACAAGCTATTTTGATAGGAGTTTCAGTAATCGCAAGTTGGATAAATAGGGTAGAATACAAGGCTTCTGTGCTTTTATGGGGTAAGTATGGAAAGTTTTTGACTGAAAATGTAATGGGATGGAAATTCAAACGACTATTTAAGTAGCTAGACTTTATATCTTTTGTTTTTTAGAATATTAGATCATTTAACAGCTTCTTATCCATGAATTTCCTAATATTTTTTTTATTTTTGTTAACATTTTTGGGAGTATAGTAAAGGACCTGTATGAATCGATAGATAGAGTGAAGACAAAAAAAAATGTTCTGAGAACAACTTTTTTGCTGGTTTTCAGTGGTTCAAATAATGAACTTTGCAAGCAATGCACAGTAAGCAAATCAACCAGATAGTTTGTCATTTAATCTAATAAAAAAGTAATACCCAATTTCCTATTATTATCACTGTCTTACAAATTGAATCAGTCGCAGTCATTACGCGCAGTCATTACTTTGACAACTTCAAAGTAACAAAGAACATACATAATCTGTTTCTAAGAATCCAATGTTGACTTATGACGACCGTCATAGTTAAATATTCTGTAATATCACAAGGATCATCAGAATCAGAGTATATACCTACTAGATGATTTTAGGAACCAGTACCTTCACCAAGTACGAGTTTGTGCACACACGGATAGCAAAGATGCAATCGCCGAGCGCCACCGATTTTGTATGGAGATAAAGAGCAGCCAAGCAGCGCCCCTAGCAGATTTCTAGAGAAGCTTGGATCTCCATACAAAATCGGTGGCGCTGGGCGATTGCGTCAAATGTGTGTGCACAAACTCGTACTTGGGGTACAGTTCCTCGCGACCAGAGACGAGAGAACGTGCAAGAAACTTACGTACTGGTTCCTACCGTTTTTTTTAATGATTATTCACATCTGTGTTGTCAATCTACGATCAAAATGTGGTTAAATTTATTTTACGACTGAAAATGCAAGCTGCATTTTAATCTTTTTTAGCATAAATCACTATACAATGTCTTCAATGGATTTTATTATATACTATCATGGAATCTTACGTAATCTCTCAGTATTAAGAGGGCTGGAGCACGAATAAATATGACAATCTAATCGTAAACGTAACGTAGGTATTTAAGACACACTACGCGCTACCGCTGCATCTTTCGATAGTAAAGCTGATATTGAAAGCGCAGTGTACATTAACGTCACTCAAAAATCAAAATCAATTAAACTTTATTCAGTAAAATCACAGAGATCATTTCGAATAAAATTTGATTGAAGTTTGAAGTTGTCGCTGTTTCAATACGTTTACGATTGCCGCATTTACCCGTGCTCACCAGGTAACCAAGACGCAAGCGACTAGCCATTAGTCCAACAAACAACCACTTAGTCAAAGAAAATAAAAAATTGCCATAAGTAGGTAGCAATTACAAAAAATGGCCATAATGATGCTAGTTAAGCATTCACAAACGACGTAGGAACATTCTTAATACGACATTGATTAGGCTGTAGTCATGAAAATCGAGCTGCATAGACTACAGTCACATTAAAAACAGGCCCTCTATCTTATAATAACTTAGCGTTGACATTATGTATACGTATAAAGACATCAACTCTGCGCTAAGTTTTTATAAGATAGAGCGGGTCTTTGTGTTTTGTCCGAAAATCATAAATCACTTGCCAAATAATAATCACTTTTAATTGTATTTGGTCACTAATCTTGAGAATATTTAGGTCTTATGTCAAAGCTTTCAATTATTTCAATTTTAGATTTTATGTTTCAAATCCAGTTATTTGTATTATTATTTATTATACGTACCTACTTACGTGAATTTTGCTGAATTCATGAAGGTATAAAAGTAAGACAAAACTTATTGGTGTTAGGAGATAAGTCGTTTTGATGATAGGTTTCTCTAAAAAGCCATTTTTGTTTAACAAAACGTACCTAAAAACCAGTTTTCTACATCTCACTTGAATAAGCTCAAGCCCATTGGTATAATGACAATTTAAAGACTTAAAGGTCGATTTTATTATCATATTGTATGATTCTTGTGGAACTATTAGCCCTTATGACAATAACGTAATGATATTACGCACGCGAACCCGGTTCTCTTATCCGTGTTGTGTTGTAAAACTAATATTAGTTTTTATAACACTAAGGAGTTTTAATATTAACATTTTATTGGCGTATTAGAGATTGTAAAAAACGCTTAAGGGTTAAGAGCTTTCTGTACTTACTTCAAGTTTGTTAGTTATCAATAAAAATTGGCATGCGACCTTTTGCATGCAAGGAATTATAGGGAATATGAGTGTTTTATACTTGGTTATGACGCTGATTTTACTTTAGTTATTAATTGTATGAAGTTGGTTTTAATTTACTTAAAAGAAACTTGAATTTAATTCAAATTTATTGATGATTTATAAGAGATATCATAGATTAAAAGTATAATTTTATCTGTAAATTTTAACTGGTATCAAAATATATTTAAATTATAATATAAACATTATCACATAAATAATTAACTTTAGAATGAAACAAATAATCATTTCTCATTTCACACAATTGTATAGTTGCACTATTCGAACTAAATAACTAATACATATTTTTAAACATAACTCAAAAAATAATAAATGTTACTTGTAAAGATAACATTCACAACATTTAAATACAAAGTTAATCAAATGAGCTACGTTTAACTAAGAGTAATCCAAAATATTAATATTTGAAAAGTTCATCCTGTAGAGATATAATAATACCTAATTAGTACTTTAAATCGCTTTTTGACTAACTAATTACAAAATTTAGTAATATATGAGTTAATTTCAATATTTTTCGTCAAAAGAAAATTCCATTATATAAATCAAAGCAGTCTTTATAACTTAATTGACTAATGTTCTTTTTGCTTGAACTATTATTTTGAAAGCCTTTTCCCTAAGGTTAATGGCTTAATTAATGGAAATTGCATAAAAATAATGAGAAATCGTTCAGGAAAGTAGGGGGTGGTTCACTAATTTATTAACCACAACCATTGATGGACCCACCATACAGAAATTAACTTCACCCATATTGCCTTCATCATGCATAGTATGTAGTGTAACCGAATGGATTTGATACTTTTGGCCGTGAAATCGCGAGCTGGTGTCTCACGGTGATCGGTTATTATGTAGTCGTATATTTTAGCTTTTTCTTTTATTCATTTTAGTATATTTCACCAAAGTTGTTTTGTTATGATTTTTTGACCGCCGCATAGGTCAGTTAGTTTGAACAAACATTTTTGTGATGGCAAAAATACCAATGTGTGTCTTATGTTTGGGTATCACTATGTATTCTATGTTTGTACTAACAAAAAACAATCAAGTTCTGATAGTACCTACAACTTTGTTTAGTTTATCGATCTATAAAAAAATAATTCGTATTTTCTAAGACATTGTCCATAGTCATTTTCAATTGTTAATGACAATTGCTTACTGACTAACTGTTTGACCATGATAATAAATACAATATACATGTAGAATAAACATTTAATTGTCATATCAAAGTATCAAAACCGTGAATTCCAACTGCATTAGTTACGTCACGGCAACTCATAATAGGCTTGAAATTTTCTTATAGCACAAACTTTTACATGGATTTTCTTGGGGGTGGCTACTTACATCGTATGTAGGTAAAATAGGCTATTACGGTACTAATCTAAATTGATGGGGCGTCCAAAAACTGGCGTGTTTTGATATTAGTAATTTCTTATAGCGTAAAATTATATGAACTAAGACTGTTTCATTACTTAATCGACCGAGCGAGCAAAGTATTTTTGCCTAATGTCGAAACTGAGCGACATTAGGCAAAAATGCTTTTGTTCAATGCGTTTTTTTTATATGACTTCACATAAGAAAGAGGCAGTTTTATTGTAGTAACTATTTAAGGTACTTAGATAAATATGAATAAATTATGTCGAAAGTACATTGAAATTATATTTTACCATATAATAAAATACCCGATTAAGCTCTTATTAAGAATGTTTGTGGAAAAGAAAAAATGTGTAATATCTATACTTTTTGTTCCAGATATAATACCGATTAGTATGTGATTGGGATTTATTTAAGAAGTCCTGTTTTACTGTAATATTGAACTATAATACCCCTTAGATTTTTATAAAACGTTTTTCAGTACATGAGTAAGGCCATTTCATTTATTCCTCACATTAATCGTCACAGTCATGTGAGACTCATTGGAGATCAATTATCCGCAATTTGCAGCATTTGACATGACGGCAACACCAATTATAAATATTTAAAATCATATGAACCTTATCCCGTTGTGATAGAGACGAGAAAAACTCAGCAATGACAGGTGGCTAAAGTAATTTGTACGTGAACACTAATTGATTTGAGTAGTTCTACTTTCATAGGTACGGTAGTTTTGTTTTTAGCAAGTTATAGTTAATTAAGTTTTTTAGGTCGAGATTGTCACATCACATCCGTGAATTTTTTGGTGTTAATTTTTAAAATATTTACAATTATTAGCATCTTTAATTTGTATGTAGATAAGAATATGCTAAGAAATTTATATTTATTTTAAATCTATTAATAACTCAAGCCAGCCTTGACCATGATCAGTCACTTAGTCGAAGCTAATAAAATTGAGACCAAAAATCCTTTTTTAAAAGGTAATTTTAATTAGCGCTCGTTTTAGTGTAAAATACAAGACAATAAAAAAATAAAAGAAGATCACTGAATTTGAATTTCAAAAATAGTAAGTAATTATAAATGTTTGCTGAAAAACCAATAAAAATAGCAAATAATTACAAATCTTAGCTGAAAACTAAATAAAAATAGTAAATATAGTTCCTTGATAGGTAATATAGATTTTTGATAACTCAAAAAGAGTAGGTAAATAGTGTGTAAAGTTCTCAGTTGCAAAATTAAAAAGCAGATATAGTTCTCTGTAGAAAAATAAATCAATCAAAGTCCAACTCCGTACAAAATTAGTCCAGATTGCCCATTAAGAACTACAAATTCATGCAAATGACCCCATATACATGCACACATGCGCACTGACAATCAGCACCAATCAATAATCTATTGGCATGCTTAATAACTAACCAAGGATGTCAGCCGGCCGCCACTGACAATAATTGGTGCGCGCTGATAAAGCCTTGCTTACATGGAGTAAAATTCTCGCACGATTTTGGACAACGCGGTACGTTTATTTATTTCTTTATTTATTTTATTTATTTAGTTTAAGGAAAACCAACAGCGGTAATAGCTTTATACAAAATATTACATAGAAAACAGAAAGCCAATTATAGGTCTTCACGTATCAACGTTTACAGTTTTGTCCTGTCTTGAAAAATCGCACACGATACACGATGTTTGGTTTGTCCTGTCTTACAAAAACGTTGTTGAGAACCGGAATGTTCAAATGATAAACGATTTTATTACACAGTTTTGTTACATAAATAGTTTATGCTTGTATAGGCGACAAAGAAATTGGTTTACCACTTTTGATGACATCTCCCAGTAACATAATTATTCGCTAAGGATTACAGATTGACAGATTCTGACGTAGCAGTTATTAATTTGTCAAGCGAAAATAGCCCTTGATGTTTTGTACGTGCAAATGATATTCAGCCTTAGAGTGGTGAACCAATTTCTTTGTCGCCTATACCATGTTATGAATATTTTTTTTAATTAAGTATAAAAAAAATATCTAATCTAATACTAATTAAAAGGGTATAAAATAAATAGGTAACCTAAAATATTATTTAGCAAATTTTTTACCATCGTGCTCGGATGCCCTAAGAAGTGTTTGAGCGCAAAGGTCCCAGAGAATGAAGGTTCTAATAAAAAAAAATACGATTTCAAATTTCAAACTCGTGACGTATTATTTTGTTCTCGTCTAGTTCTAACGATAAAGTATATCCATGTAAATGGTATTTTATTGGTTCTTCTTACACGTCGATGATAATTGGTTGCTCTCAATAATAAATGGAATAATTAGAGAGATCGTTGATGTTGTGATTGCGAGAAGAGCCGAAGAGGGCTCAGTGGCGCGTCTTGGGAGAGATACATCATAGCCACAACCATTGCTTACTTTGAGACTAGAGCCTATGTCTAGATAAAAAATCAGGAATCTAGTCACAATAGTACTTGCTCAGTTTAACCTGTGTGGAATTTCCATTTAAAAATAGTAGGTACACGGTTTGCGTGAAATTTTCATAACTATTCATTATTATTAATTAATTACGATACTTTTATCAAATCTAAAGTACATTATACCTCCTGGGATCGAGTGAAGCCCACGCGCCGTCAAACGGTCAATAATGCAGGTAAGTAAAGGTCCCACTCGTTGCCCGATTGTGCTCAAGCACTAATAAAACGAGATATATATTAAATATTTTGACAGTTCTAAGCTGTTTGTTACTAACACATAGTTGTTTAGATATATTTTTATCATTTAAAAGTAACAGGTAGTCATGTGTTGATTTTTAAAGCTAGATAATATTGTTTAAACATAATGCAATACGTACGTTGGAGTGTTTTTTGACATTTTAATGATACGAAAAATTTTCCAACACAAAATAATTTAATTTGTTTAGTTGTAGTCACTAGATTCTAGATGAAATATCAGTGGTAGGTACTTACAAAAAAGAAAAAAAAAACGAATTAAATTGGGTCATGTTCAATAAAAAAAAAATAGAACTTGATGACAAACAAACAAAATTAAATAGTTTACTTTATATCAAAAATAGAAAACTTGTATCCCATACCTACTATCCTATCGTACATCGTCACTTTACTTTATACGACCGATGAGGCGCGGCGGGCGAAGGTCCGCCTGCGACGCGGAGGTTGCGGGATCGATTCCCACCTTGGGTTGAATGTTTGTACGATCTGCAAATATTTAACCCAACTTTATTGTATATGTATAATAAAAAATATATGTAATGTATTATATTAAGTATGTCAGTTTTAGTACCCATAACACAAGCTTTGCTTAGCTTGAGTCTAGATGATGTTGTGTGGATTGTCCAGCATTATTTATTTATTTATACGAATTAAAAAAAACTTTCGAGCCGTGTGTCCCACGTCTGGAAGCAACTACAACGCCTACAGCATTCGTGAAAGCTCACAACTTGATTTGTGATTTCTTAGATCATTGATCTTACATTCCATTGGTTAAACTCATTATCTGTTGTTTTTACTTTGCAATTAGAGAGTAGGATTTTGGAAAATATTTTCAAACACAAACTGTGACAGCATGTGTTTCCAAAATCTACACAGTCAATGTGTAGTGTCCCAAATTAAGCAAATCTTCTAATATTGGAATAGACTAGATACTGATATAGTACCTACTTAATACATTTTTTTTGTAAATACATATAATACATAGTATAATACATACAACACACAGAACAAAAATTATGTTCATCACAAACATTTTCATCACATTAGCTCTGGGTGGGAATCGAACTCACGACCCACAGCATGAAATGCAGAGTTACTACCAACTGAGCTGTGACGCCTGTCATAGATCAAAATTAAAAAAAAAAAAAAAACAAAACTGTACGCAGTAAATACATCATAATTATATTTATTTGGATGGGAAGGGTCTTGAGAGAGACCTACGTTCAGCAGTGGACTGATGTGGATTGATGATGATGATGATATTTATTTATTTGTGATATAACACTGCAAAAGACAAAAACAGACAAATCCTTCTTCGAAGAAAGAAAATAAAAGCTTATCTGTCAGGTATCTTATCTCAATGTCATCCTTTAAGAATTATTTCATTACGTGATACTAAAACGTGAGGACGCACGTGACGCCGGCTTTACTTAAAGACGCTTTCTTTAAGCCACTTCCTTATGGAACCTTTGGGTTATTTTGAGATATACAGTGTAGTTTAAAAGTGGTAAACTGTAATAAACTACTGATTATTAAGGATTTGCTGAATAAAAAACTATAGGAATTGCATTATAAGGCAATTCCTATAGTTTTTATTCAGCAAATCCTTAATAATCCTTAAAATCCTTAATAAGTTTTTTATTTTATGGTTTTTGCCAAAAACATTTATCACTTAAAATGTCTGATAAAAATGTAGTACCTAGGTATTAAATTAATTTTATGCCTTCAAAAATGCATAAAAAGCTAGAAAAATATTAAAGAAGCCTTACTTTTAGTTGAGATTCTTAATTTAATATGTTGTTGGCAGCGCCATCTGTTGGTGAGTAGACGATAGTTCAGACGAGCTTAGACTGTATTTCTTTTTTCAGTTACAAGAATTAATTATAATTTTTGCGTGTAAGTTAAAAGTGATAAGATTTAATAAAGGCAAAAAAAGATTAAGGGATTATGCTAATATTTTAAGTTTTTTATGAATAAACAGTATTTTTGTAGCTTATGAATAAGTTATTAAAACCGTACCATTAATTTTGTGGAGTTTAGAGTTTGAGCCTTAACTTAACATTACTTATTAAAATGAAGTGAAGCTTAATCATAACTTATCTCATTATAAGTTTATCCTTTGGCTTGGTTTTAATCTAAAGAACAAAAGGATTCCTCGCGTTTCAATTAGGGATTAGGGCAAAGTGGTTTTGTTCAGGAGTGTACACATGTGGTGTGTTGGTACATTCAGTTACAAAAGTATTTAATTAGTTTTGAAGGTCCTAGCTACCAACTATTTTCTTTGATGACCTATGGCGGAGAGGGGTCTACTAGAGACGCAGTTTGTGCAGGTTCGAATCTCGTTGCGAGACAAAATAAAGATAATTTTATTCAATTTGTATATTATCACACTATTGTCTAATTAGATTGCACTTTTTATTAATAAAAAAAGACCATATTATTTTGTCAGCAGACCTTTTAATAACACATAGTGATAATGAACGCACGTTTCAAACCAAACAATTCTGTATTTCTTTATAAATTTACTAACTTTAATATGATTTTTTACTAAAATTACTTCAGCCTGAAAAGCCACAACACAAGTAGGTACTAAATACTTATGCTAAATCTAGACTGAAACAAAATTCGAATATACAATTTGTACCATCAATATCTAAAGTACCCATAGATTACAGAACAGTCAATTCAAAAAGGGTTTTGTATATTTAGTACCAATAAGTGTAAGGTTCGTGTATCAACCGACCAATAAACAATCGAATTAATGACTCGTTCGATCGAAACACTGATTTTAATGCTTCGTGACGAGCTGTGACATGCCTATTTGTAGGCTGTACGCGATTGTACTTCAACTCTTTATGAAGATAGTACAACCTGAAACAAAAGCCAATTCTGAATTTAGAATCATTTCAATTCATCACACAAATTGATTGTACGCGACTGTACTTCAACTGTTTTTAAAGATAGTAGCTTGAACATACGTCAATTTTGAATTTGGAATTATTTGACTTTACAATTTTGAATTTGGAATAATTTGACCAACAAAATTGTTGGTAGAACGCGACTGTACTTCAACTGTTTATGAAAAAAAAGGTCAGTGCGATTCAGAAAAAAAAAGTAAATTTTAAATTTCGAATCGACATTCGAAATTCAATATGATTAACAAATAATGGCCGTTTTTTTTATTTATATCGCAAAAAATAGTACGTTTTTTGCAGTATTTTTATTGAACTCAAATATTAATAAAATAAAATATAAATCAAGTAATTTAACACGTTTATAATATGTAGGTACTGCACTCACACAGATGAAGCACTTAGTTTGTGTGTTCGTGCGTCATATTACTTTTACGAGACGCGTATTTGAACTTATTAGGCGTTTCATAAAGTCTGTAACAGTATGTAAAGCGCTTTATATTCGCGTTGAGGTGCTTCCATGCGTCATGGGTTTTGACATGGAATATAAAAATACTGATGTGGTACAATAATGTTTATTGCGCAAATTGGAGCTTTTTTAATAAATAATACAAGGTGAATAAATCCTTAATTAGGTGCTATAAAATGTTTATTATGCATATGAAATGATGAATTATTATAAAATGTTTATTAAATTTATTTTATAGTAATTAAATTAAAGTTTCTCATAGATATGTCTCGATTGTAAATTTAGCTTTACCGCGGCAGTCCCCGAGTGCCGCACGTCTTATTTTATTTAAGTAATACCATATCCAAAATTCCCACATTAAGTTAAAACAACATTATTCATGCGTCTCGCTGTTTGTATTAGTTACAAATGAACGGTTACCGAAATAATTTAAATGCTAATTCAATAATTAAGCGGCCCGCCCGTAACTGGCCGTGCTTGTTCGCCATTCAATCGATCAACAACTGTTACTACTGTTTTAGGATCTATATATTGTGCTGTACGTGTTTTGAAGTAGAAGTTCATTTCAAGCAAGAAATTTACCAAACAAAACATACTTAAATAAATAAACCTATCATAATATCAGCCAGTAAAAGTAGATAGGGTTAGTGGCCATATTAAAAAAGAAATTATTTAACGACGACGTTGTTCGACGTTATTATAATCACCTAGTCTTTCTACGTGATTATAACAACGTCTTCGGTCCATTGGGTGGGTGGACGTCATCAACTTAAAAAATATTTAGTTTTAAGAAAAATATATAGCTAAACAAATTATGTACTGATTGTATGTATAGTCCTTATTCTGAATAAAATAAAAAATCATTTGATGACTAATTAAATTCTTGAATTAAAAATATTTAACAAAACTAGCTCAATCAACCAGTTCATTCAACCATCTCTTCACATCATCCAAAACTTGGCACCTCGTTACACCGAAACGCGCATAAATAAATTAAACTCATCGCGTGGACTCAGTTGTGGTAGCGAATTAGCCGGCTCTTTGTGCAATCAAGCGGGCCCTTCGCGCCCTAATGAATATGAATACGGGTGAATACGCTCCGTGGCTGGAACAGCGCCCGCTCGCCGACGCAACTCATTAAACTGGATGCAGTCACACCGATGTGTAACGCGTAGATAACCCTTTTTACGGGCAAGTTGCATGACATATTGCTAGTTAACGCTTGTAGTGAACTAGAAGTTGATGAATATGTGAAAATATTATTCAACGACACGAAGAAGAAGAAGAAGGTGAAAATATGTCATGGTGATAAAGATAAAGTCGGTAAACGGACTAAATACTGTTTTTCTACGTCAGTCATTATTAAAATCATTTATATGTAGTACTTAAGCTCTTAGGTTATAATATCAATGATAAAATAATAAGTTACTAAACGTTAAGTTACTTGTAATATTGCTTAATAAATTATTATAACCAAAAATATCAAACTAAATTATTATTAAATTAAAATCACTCTCTATATTACGAGTAGATCATTTGACTTTTCGTTTTCAAATATTACCTATATCTCGTTAAAGTTAAATGCGTGACTTTTCGTTTTCAAATAGTATATCTCTTTATAAGCTAAATGCGCAGATGTTCCTTACAAATGTATTAACATATTTTGTAGAACCATTACACATCGGTGTAAATTATGGATATCTTGCAGATATGAATACGCAAATGTAACTTCTGTATTGCCTTGCCTGTTCGTTTCAGCGGCTAGTTGGACAAATTCATTACAATTTGCATCTCCTATTATGGCTCAATTTAAACTTGATAACGAGCATAGAAGGAATAGAATAAATAATTATGTATAATAAATGATAGCATTATATTTACTCACATATTTATGATATGTACATGTTTTAATGGCTAGTGAATGTCTTAAATTGTATTCTTCAAAAATTAAGAATTGAAACCATTTTTTTGTTGCTTTATGATTCTTGAGGAGCCTCGACTCGGAGGGACTGACACCTAGAATCCTTGTAAATACTACATATATTTACAAGGTGATTCTAGTTGTCGCCTTATGTAAGTATGTAAACATACATAAGAGGAATTTAAATCACCTTTAAGAAATAAAGAATATTTTACGTTGATTTCTTGTTTGGCTTAATTATATACCAACGAGTATATTTAAATAAAATAAAAGTCAACTGTGCTATTCGTGCTAAATAGCAACAAAACTAACAGTCCTTCAAAGAAACTATCAAAACATTCGTGACAAAGCAGGTGGCAACATTTCTGTTTAATTTAGAATGACAAAACTGGTCTTCGTTAAGCATTACCCTGCACGTGCTACGAACCTTATTAAACGTAGATAAACATCACTTAATTTTACTAGAAACCTTTGTTTAGGACGTGGCTCTATGGAACTTTGAGTCGCTACAAAAGCGGTGCAAGTTTCAATAGCGGTAGTCATATGTAATTGACGCCGTAAATATTCATGGACATATCACATATCACACTCTAGCCCCAAAGTAAGTGAAGCTTGGACTATGGAAACTATATTGTAGATATAATACTTATATAGGTACGTTTGTTTTTGTAAATTCATACATAGCAACATCCATGTTTTCCGGTGTAAGATATTTATTTCTATAACAATAAAATCCACTTACCGAGATACACTAGAATAAGTACCTAACACAAGTGTAAAGTTATGTAGAAATACATATTACGCTTGTACTTGTTTTTTATTCAAGCTATAGAAATAAAATAAATATACTTATCCTTTTATCCAGTGTATTTAGTATCGACCCACAATTAAGTAGTATTTAGATAAACTTACGGCTGTTTAGATTATTTCTTTTTTTATTGACTTATACTGTCATCATCATCATCATCAACCTATATCAGTCCACTGCTGGACGTAGGTCTCTCCCAAGACGCACCACTGAGCCCGGTCTTCGGCTCTTCTCATCCAGTTTTTGCCAGCTACACTCCGTAGATCGTCGCTCCATCTCGCCTTATTTATATATATTTATTTATAGTGGGACTTATACTGTCCCACTGCTAAAATATATTTATTTATTTTCTTTAAAAACCTAGTACATAGTAAATATTTTTATTCTTCAGTTAATTCGAGTTGACTTCATTTGGTTAGTCATTTGATGGTCGTCATAACGGTGACCATGTTTTAACAGACTAGCAACAACCTCTTTAATATTAGAAGCATGCTTGCTACCGGTAACTTTTTTTAAGTTAATTGTTGTGTTGCTATCATTGTAACTACCTATTTCGTGGGAATTCGTGTCATCCGCCATTTTGAGCTTTTGTCGGCAGACATCTTGTCTTCTTGGTAATGAATGGAGTACAGTTGCAATCCTATATTTTGTCATAGAGTATTGAAGACAGCTATGTTTCTATGTAGATTATTTTTATATCTTTGAACAATAAAAACAAAAATAACTTTTATCCAACAAAACTGAGCTCTGCGAAGGCACGGAGAGTGCCATTGACGTGGCCCGTTTTTGGGCCAAACACATCTAACAACGGGGAATATCGACACAAAGAAGAAGAAGAAGATCCAACAAAACGATATTGTATTTGTTTGTAGTGTATTGCTGATTGATATAGCTTAAAATAATGTGTTTAAAGCCGTTGATAATTAAAACTATGCTCGCACCTTCGTCCGAGTACAGTTTTCAGTCGCATTTTAGTTATGCTCTTTTAAAAATTCTGTGTGAAAGTGGTCACTGCCGATGATAGACAATTGCAACACTAAAAGACGATGTATTTTTATAGCCAGCTCCTAAAAATTTGATTGCCAAGTTGTCTGAGGGAATCAAGGGGTAATCATAGACAAGTCTACGCACGGCATGCGGCAGGAGCATTTGTTTCTATGCTCTTTGGTTGTGATGTTACAAAGTGATGATGTATCACGCATATTCTCTTGGTTTAGTTCCGTATCATTATTGTTTTTATCACCATTGTTAATGTTAACACGAATGTTTATAATGACGTTTATTGTTAAGATAAGAACGGTAATTTTTGTGGGAAAGAGCCGTTTGTTTTGTTTTGTTGCTTAATGTTGGTTTAATGGGTATTTTAGCCCACGCTAGTCATTTAGAAATTTTAAACACGGTATAAAAATATGAGACCTAAGTATAGTGAGATAGTAAAAATATGAAAAAAAAACAATCAAATTATGATATTATGGGTAAATAAATGTGTAAGTATCTATAAAATTATGATCAAGCTTAGCAAATATTTCGTTTCATTTTATATGAAAAATTATGTTCACCTTAATCCATAAAACCTTTTTTATAATCAATAACTTCTTCTTTCACAAAATCATAAGTTAAGTTTTAAATTTTACTTAAAATCATTCTTATGTAATGTCTTAACCTATTGACCTTCGGGTAAAACCTAGTCAAAATTTGACAAAATAATTTATTTCTCAAAACATCAATGTTTATCTTAATAGCTCATATGCTCATCTTAGACAGTTTCTAAGTAACTTAATCTATTCATCTGTTTAAACGTGTTCACCCACTCGCTGGATGTGACATGCACTCATAACAACACATAAACACATTTCTATGAATAACTAGGTTAGTTCTGAATTTCCACAGAATAAATCAAATAAATACTTAAATAAATAATGCTGGACAATCCAAACACAACATCATCTAGCCCAAAGCTAAGCAGAGCTTGTGTTAAGGGTATTAGAAGACTGACATATTTAAAACATTACATTTTATTATACATATTTAATACCCAGAACACCCGGAATAAATATTTGCAGATCGAACAAACATTTATCCCAAACAGGTATCAAACCCGCAACCTCCGCGTAGCAGGCGAACCTTCGCCCGCCGCTCCACATCGGTCGTCAATGTTAATCGTCGTGATAGGAACTGAAGAATTTTTTTAAGAGTGTGGCATCTTTAGTTGTGGAACCATTCGAAAGATGCCACTTATAATCACGTTCTCGCAACGGTAAAGAATAGTCAGTAGGCAGATTAATATAAATAGAAGTTCAAAATGAGATTCCCAGCACAAAGCATCCCTTCGCTTTGTGCTATACACTATAGAAAGTCAACACTATCGTGTGACGACACCCTCTAATATAATGTGCTACCTCTTTACATACGGCGATACGTATTGGAAATTGATTTTGTCTTGTCTGACGTTAGGAATAGATATTGCTTTGAGACAGGATTACAGTTTTACTAGCTACAGGCTACAGTATTTTACAAGGAGTAAATCTTTTGATAACCTGATTTCTGATTATTTTATAGATAATTCGTCTTAAAAATAGGTATTAGGTTGTTTTTGTTTTTGTAAATGAAAACATTTTAAAGTGATTCTGTCAAGTTGAAAATCAACAGCCAAAGATGGAATTATACATACTTCATTGACATTTTTAATAGAAAACATTTTTGTTTTGCGATGTTATTCTTTTATTGTTTTTGTAAATACACAATATGAAATGTTTAAAACTATGTATGTATCTATTATATTCCAATAATACACGCTCTCGGTCATCATTTTATATTTTATAGATACGTCTGTTTCTAGCACTATTTCTCTATCGTGTAGTCAATCGGGCGATTGGTCCCCAAATGTTTTTAAGAATATTGAAAACGTCTCGCTATCCGCTGACTGGGCGCGATCGGCTGAAGGATTGTAAGCCTTTAAGATGAGCTGAGTAAATTGAATATTCACAACTCTTAATCCATGCTTATCTAAATCAAATAAAACTAGTTTATTTTTAAATTATTTTTTATAGTTACTTTAAGTCACAAAAATAAAACAATCAACGAAATAAAAATTCGTAAGAGGAGAGTTTTCAATGGTTTTTGAATTATATTTGTATACTTACTATCTAACAAACAAAATTGGATTTAGTATTTGTTTTTGGATTAATTATTATTTATTTAGACATTACAAGGTAAATAATATAATAAAATAATTATCAACAATCAGCTAAACAATAAAACAAGTCGTTATTTACGTTCACAAAAACAGGTGCTCATTAAGATAAGATTTTACATACCCAAAACAAGATGTCAAAAATAAAACCAGTTTTGGCTAGGTAATAACTAATCAAGATTATGAAATTCCAACAAAGAATCTAGTTGCAACAAGCACGTCAAAGTTAGCAGTTTGTCTATCTAAATTAGAATCAAGAGCTAATATGAAAACATAAATTACGTAATCAAACCTCAATCCAATAAAGTTAACCCTTAAAGGATCAAAGACAAGAACTCAAATTCCTCAACAACCGTCCCCAAAATCCTAACAATTGTAATTAATACAACTCTTAACCCGGAAATATCTGCGCACTCCATCAAACTCCCATCAAATCACAAAGGCAATCAAACGAAATTAAACTGTACAAATTCAGGATGCGAATTCAAAGTTCAAATTTGAGGATGAAATTCTTTGGGCAAGTGCCAAAGCCCGTGCGTTTAACCCTTCTTGTCATTTGCGAGGAACAAATTAATCATCATCATTTACATGCAGCACCAGTAGCCAGATTTGTTTCTGCGATTATGCGACCCTCGCTTCGTTAGCGGAGGGGCGGCTAGAACAGATTTTGGATGACTTGTTTTAATATTTTCAATGTTCATTATCTTTCATTGTTAATTTTGTTTCTACATTAAATATGAAATCAAAATTAACCGTCTTTATTATATTTTAGCTTTTCAAGGAATGGTAGATCTATAACTCTTTGGAGCAGAGTTTTACCCAGCAGAGAGAGATAATGTATTCGTAGTGTAGAATGCAGAGTCTTCTGACTCTTCGTGAAACATATCAGTGATGATTATTTCTTCTGCTACAAAAGAATGATTATCGCAGTATTGTGTTCCGGTTTAACGGATAAGTTCCGTTACAAGTACAGACGCTTCATACTTAACACTTTTATATCTCGAAGCGATAAGTCTATGCATCTTATATATATAAGATGCATAGACTTATCACTTCGAGATATAAAAGTAGCATAAGGTAACCATATGGTTACCAACTTATATCAAGTTGGCCATCGGTTTTTCATCGTAATATGATTAAATTGAGAATAAATGTTACTAAGCAAGGAAAAATTTAATTAAAAATTGCACGTCACTTTATTTTGACGTAAAATTACCAAAAACTTGTCAAAAGTATACAATAAACATACATTTGAAAGTAAAATAATTGTAGTTTTAACATGTAATACATTCCATCATCTCCATACCATTTTGTCCATCACAGATCTGTCTTTGTCCGGCGACAATTATTGCGTTCATTTGTATTTGGCACAGCGGACCTTTTGACCCACGCGCTGAAGGGTTGACAGCGGGGCACGTGACGAATGACTATGCCACGGTTATTATAACTTAGGATAATTCTGTAGGTGTGATGATATTGGATTAGGATAATAGCTTTAGGGTTAAAAGTTTTTTTTATACTTCGGATTAGTAACTTCACCCTTTTATAACCATAATAAACGACTCGATTTCAATCTACCCTCAAATCTCTGCTAAATACTTGGACTCATAAAAATCTTGAAGCTTCAAGCGCCGAAGTTTCCCTTAATAACGGAACCTCGCACCGGTTCATTAGTTCCTACCCCTTAGCACTTCGACTTTTCAAGAAAAAGACTGTTTACTTTCATCTAATATCGATGGATTAACGACACCCCTTTAAATTAAAAATGAAATGAAAACTTGTGACATCGCCGTCGGATCGTTTGACTACGATGTTGGTTAATCTGAAATTTATTACTGCGAGCAAAAATTATGTGCTCCTATTGTTCAACTTAAGAAATGACTTGAACAATACCTTCATAATTTACTTTTCGATGCGTCCCTCTTCTACACAGATAAAGTCGTGATAACAAATGGTTACTAAAATAATAAAATAAACCTCGGTGCTGTGTAGCGACATATTTCATTAATAAATACAAAACAAACATCATACGAACTCACTTTGCAGTGTCCATACGTTACGGAGATAAAACAAAGATTCGAATTCCGTTGAATTTATGCGTTATCGAAGTAGGAGTGATGTTCGGGAGAACAATGGGTAGTCGTGGCGCCCCATGCGGCGAGGCGCGGTACTAACGGCATTAGCAGCCCGCGTCATACAGTGACATCTATCGCTGAGTGGCGAACTGCCCATTATAGAAAGAGGTGAGCGTGCAGTGCAAAAGGTTAGGTGAACCGTCTAGAATCTGTCGAACGCCTTTATACGGCCTTATTCCATAACTCACATCTCCTAATCTCTATCAGGCACAATAAAATGACTAGCGACTGTAGTGAGTGTAGTGCTCTCGACGAATTAACGCCGATTAATAGGAATCATAGACCTAACATTTTTTTGCAAAATTATTTATCTATCTTGACATACTCCAGTTCCATCGATAATAACTAAAAAATACTATTTTCAAAGTAACAATAGGTACTGTTTTAAATTATTTTAATCGGTTAATAAAATATTGATACAAAGCAGTAATTTTAAAAGTTGAATATGAAACATCCTTCGAATAGAAAAGAGTTGAATTTCGCCAAAAATATTCATAAGCTGTCATCAGGCGACTGGACGACCGCCAGATGCGGGGAATCGGCGACAAAATATTTCGCTGCAAAATACTTACTCAAGCGAATCACCCCTCTTTAAAATCGCTTTTCAGAAATTGAGCGGCAATTTCTTTGGAAATGTTAATCTATGACCAAAGTTTTGGAGTTAGGTGGAAACTTGAGAGGACTTTTTGGGTATGAATCTAATACATTACGAAGTGGATAAAGATTTTTTTCTGTTTAGACCATTTACAGCTAAGTTATTGTACCTAATTGGGTCAGTTTAGATTTATTGTAAGTATGTTCACTATTAAGTCCATTTTGGTATAAAAATTGAGAAATACCTACCTACAATACGCTAGGTTGAAACATAAAAACCTACTCATTAAATCTTTGTATAATAATAAGCTATACTAACTGAAGTCAGCATTTTGGCGCTTTCCGTTGGTATACCGATTTTAATCTGCTGAGTTTTTTATTTATATGCTGCAGATATTAGCTGTTTTGTAAAATATAAAAAGAGTTAGTTAATTAAAATATTCTATCAGAAAGAAAACATGAAAAAGCCTCCTAAAACAGTATTATGTGAGTGTGCGCCATAACAACTATCAAATAGCACTCACTTCCGCATTGCTCCCTAAGCGCGCCATTACAAAGTCACTGAATGGTCCATATTATTTATGTACCGCATTAAAAACAAAATGATATGCCTTCGCCGCTGAAAATCTAAAAAGAATAAGCAATAAAACGATAAAACCCAAATCTGATACATACTGATACATACAGGGCTACAGACACCCGCCACCGTGCGAATGAGACAGACATACACATCGGCAAAATGAATACGACGCTACTGTTTCATCTCTCACCTCTATCAGCCAGTAATCTCTGAACCGTCCTAACTCTTCAACCACAATAAAACTAAAAATAGACCTTATTCTAACTCGAAAATATCCAAATTCAAACGTGGATTACAACAAATGGATTTGAGATTAATATAGTACCGCACCACCCCGTCTCTGCCACCCCATTCGGCGTTCAGCATTCAAATAGGAATCGAATGGATGACCAAAACATAATATCTTTGGGAGATCCAGCCGCCATAAATCAAATGAGGAATAATCTGTTTCGGAACGAGATAGTCGCCGATTCCGTGCGCCATAAAAACGCAAAACGTTTTGTTTGATTGAAATCGTTACTTCGGCTTTTTTCCCCGCACTATTTCTTTTTTTATTTTCCTTGATGTATAATCAATGTGTTAACGGATGGCCGCGACTCGGCCCGAAGTAGATTTGCTCGACAAAAGATTCTGATATTGAGTTTGTAAGTAGTTTCTCTTCTCGTTTTATGTTAATGGCAGTTTTGGTAAGAGCTGTAATGGTGCAAATAAATGTCGCGATTTAGGCAAGAACACATAGCACTTACACGCTCAGGTACTTAACGAGGTGTGAGTTTGGTCCTTAAATTCAGATAAGCTGGTAATTGCCTAAATGACTCAATAAATTACGATTTTTCGCGCTGTGTAAAAATAAGTTTTGATAAGCGAATATAAATTGTTACCAAATTACTTAAAGTAGGTATGCATTCGTATATTTATTATTATTAAAGTTGGTACCCAACCTCGCAAGGTTAATTGTAAAGGTTGGTACTCAAATTGTAATAATTTGAAAAAAAGGTTTCAAAAATGTTTACTTGCAAGAAAAAACACAAGTTATAAAAATATGTCTATACAAAGATTTAGCGTCAAGAGCCACTTTTTACACACGCTTTAAAAACTTATGTTGGCAACAATGTGTGGCGATTAATATCTCTATTTTATTAAAACTCTATAAAACTAATACCACAAATACCAATACCCATCAATTATTATCAGTCTTAAATTAACGATGAAATTTGTTGCTGGCAGATTGCACCATGTGGTCAACCTGTCCCATAACCATGGCACATGCCATGCTTACCTTTCCTCGATTATTACCCACTAAACATAAAAAAATCTTGCTACAAACCAACCGAACTTGACCCTAAAAACGTGCAACAAAAGGATGAGTTTTGAATGAGCAGTGTTCGGCCGCATTTGCACCATCTGTTCCGGATGATAGCTATCAAAAAATTAACAATTTGTTTAATGTAAATGAAGTGAGGTCAAGTTCGATAAGTTATTGGTGCATTTAGCAGTTTCTTGGGACTTTTATGCTTACCGACTGTCACCTTTCTTGCGTTCAGTGTTTACTTATCATTTTCATCGGTTATTTTTTATTTGGTTATATTTTGTGTATTGTCATGCAGCTGGTGTGTAGTCACATTTCATTTTAATAAGTTTTGGTAGACTTATTTTGATGATTTTTAAGTGCACAAAAAAATTAAGTATTACCGTACCTACTGCTTTATCTAAACAAAACGGTTGGTACTGATTGATTTGGATCAGTTGACCTACATATAGATCGTTTGCAACGGTCTGTAGATAGCTCCACTGTTTCTTATGTATTTTCTTTGCCTTTGTACATATTGTTAATAACAAAACTGATAAAAATACTGAAATAAAAAGACCTGTAATACACAAATAACTTTCTGTCGAAATATGCTTTCAACTTCTTGTTTTTATAACATAAATTTGAGAATTGCCAAAACTGGGGTACTAAAATCACTGATAAATGAAACCCATTCATCTTTTACCGCTTCAACTCGACGATTCAGTCCATCACGCATTTGTTATAACATCATACAAACTACTACCATATTCTGTGTCTTTACAGGCAATATCGACAGAAATGCACAAATTTTATTACAAAAGAAGAATTAATAGTTGACAGGAAGCTTACCGCGCATAAATATCTCATTAAGGCTTGATTTATTACTTAAAATAGTCACGAAACTCTAAAAAAAGTTCGGAAAGAAAACGTTTTTAATAATTACTTGCCGGCATGCAATTGTCTATTTAATTTTAGGCTTTGGGTATTCGCGTTTTTTATTCGCTGTAATTTATCATTTTGATAATGACACCTGAATGAAAGTGAGCACGAACACTTTTCACAAATCATTATGTTTATATAGTTAATGAGGCTTCTTGGAGCTGCTATCTCTGTTTAACATATTTAAAATAAATAATAAATAATGCTGGACAATCCACACAACATCATCTAGCCCAAGTTAAGCAGAGCTTGTGTTATGGATACTAGAAGGCTTACAATAGTTTACATAGGTAAATATTTTTCCTTATACATTTAAAATACCCAGAACACCCGGAATAAATATTTACAGATCTTAAAAACATTCATCCCAAGGCGGGAATCAAACCCGCAACCATCGCGTCGAGGGCGGACCTTCGACTGCCGCGCCACATTGGTCGTTAAAAAATCTAATAACTAAAAATCTTATAAATACTATGTACATTTTGTAAATGCTGTAAAAGTCGATAGTGAATAAAAATTTTAAAACCCAAAAAATTGCTTCAAGCTCTTGGCATTCCATGACAATATCCCCTCTATAACTCTTCTTCACCACCTGCCTATGTTGACAGACGGTAGCAATAAACGTACAATAACTCTCTGATAGATAACAAGAACTTATAGATTTTAATCTAGTTGTTGTAATTAACATAAGGGTGCATCGCATTAGCCGGAGAGGTTAATTGCCGTGTAATTGACATTTAGCTTATCCATAGAATAATCAGTATTTACTTTTATAGTTAACATCGTACATTTTAAGTAAAAATTCAAGTATGTGTATGAAGGACTTTCGTTTTGAAAAAATACACTTATTTTCAAAGAATATCAGTATTTTTTCAAATATTTAGTTGGTATACCTACTTAGACTGAATGTAAACATTTTCTATACTTACTTAACTCACAACACCATCTACCTAGTCTTAAACTAAGCAAAGCTATACAATAGGAATAATTTTACTAATAGGTGGAGAAAGCTTGTCCAGTCTTGTATGCCTACACGGAGGTAAACACGGATAAATGTGACAAACGTAAATCGTAACAGTGACGTATTTGACGTACATTGCGCGCCAATATCAGCTTTACAGTCAACCATGGCAGCGTTGGCGCGCAGTGCGTCTTAAATACGTTACATTAACGATTGTCACATTTATTCCTGCTCAGCCGTCAAAAAAAAGAAAATCAACACGTAATTTTCCAAATTATATACCTATTGCAAACTTTGAAACTAACTTAGAACTTTTTTTTTTTTTTTTTAACTTCAGAGTCTAACTTAATGTAGAACAACTGCTAAACACTTGAACATCGATTAGACAGTAAATAAGTGCCTAAATCTTTACCCGACTACAAATACTCAAAAGAGGGTTATACATCCACGTGTCGTAATTTAAAACCCATTGAAGCAGACTTCCCCTAATTAACATAAGCACCGTTTAATATAAATAGATGTAGAGTTAAGATAGTACATACCTATCGTTGCAGCAATTAACACTTTGTCCTATAAATTATGAGGGCAGTGGACTGTGAAGCTAGCTGAGTGTAAGACAGCTGGTGCACTCACTAAAACTAGGTAAAACAAAATACTAAAAGCTTTTTACGCAGTACCTTTTTGCCCGATAAACGCTTTTTTTATAAATAAATAAATTAATAAGTGAAAATACTTTCCAAGCCAAAAAACAAATCTAAAATAATATGCAAGATTAAAATTATAACAAAATGTGTGTAAGTTCTTATTGCTACAGCGACAGCGTTTTGAGATAGTATCTATGTTTCTGTTAAGGTTATATAGCTATTTATTAAATAATAAACTAAAGAAACAAAACTCAAAAAAGAACATTTGGCTCAACGAAAAACCATTGACATAAGTGGAAATGGGATCTTATATTTTTGATTCGCATTCTATTTAGTTCACCTAATGTTTTTATTCTCTAAAAAGTAGTTCGTATACAAGTTTTATTTCCCCAAAGTTCAATTCACTGTTGTTTTTATTCCAAACAAAATATTTGACTGATGGAAAAAGCAATTTTACACAGTGAACTAGCTGCTACCCCGATTAGCTAGCAACGGATTGTTTATAGACACGCCTTGTAAATTCCTGATGTTATCACAGAATACCATCTTAGTATTGATTAGTAATTGTTTTGACAGGAGGCATGTTTAATTCGTTCCGGATTATTTAGTGTGTCCGGTTTCTTGAGAACGAAACCGTCAAAGTACTTAATAGTGGACCAGTTTTGAAAAAAGTGACGACCGTCATTTATTGATTGAAAGTATGACACTCTAGAAGCAGATTCTCAAGTAAAAAAAGCTAAATTATGAGGTTTAAGGTTTCAAAGTCTTAAATATTTTTTATTATTTAAGATGGTCGAGTGGAATTAGGAGTCGGTGGCGTAGTTAGCTATCGCAACTACGTATCTAGGAAAACGTCACAGGTTCAAATTCTGCTTGGCTCAATAACATTTAGGATTTTTAATTCTTAATTAAATACCTTTGTTTTAAAGTAAGACATATTGAACTCGTTCGAAGTGGATGTGTTAATGGTGCCGATGAATCGCTGTAAGCAGTGGTTAGCTCGTTGCATCAGGCGGGCAATTACCTTATATCATCATTCAATCGATCTATATTTTTTGGTCCATATACTTATGCGCGGCATTTTGGAAACGGAGCGGTAAAATTGTGCATAAAAATAATTAAAGCACTTTTTGCATTCCTCTTTGAGATTGTTAGAATTAAGTATTGAATAGTTTCCTCATTTACATTCACAAAATTATTATAAATTAAGGATTTTACCAATCTACCCTCTTATAAAGCTTAATCACATAGAATTACAAAAATTACCGCAATAAATCCAGAAATAAAATCCCGTTTCAGCTAAACTCGTGTAATTTATTGTGGCGCTCGGAATAATCACGAAGGTGTCGTATAAATTGCCCGCCATTTGTAAAATAGGAATTACGAACTTCTCGGGTATTGTCCTCAGATGTAAGCTGATTCGACGCAGTTGCAACACTTTTGTACCTCGTATTTCAAACATATTTGTTCAACATCCACCATTATTTGCTTTTGGTTGTACTGGAAAAAAATCAAATAACTGAAAAATATAAAACTAAAAAATAGAAAACTAATGAGCATCGATCTCGTGGTCGGCTTAAGAAGCGTTGGCGAGATAATCTAGACGGCTTTGAAAGGAGACGGTGGGAAGAAGTAAAATAAAGAGAGAAATGGAGGAATTTGGGGGAGACCTTTGCCCAGCAGTGGGATGAGATAGGTTATTAAAACAAACTGAATAATAATTCAGGACGAAAACAATAAATCTAAGAATAGATCTTTAATTAAGAGGTGACGAAACATTGATGGTTAGAAATAGTTTTTTTTATATGAGTAGGTGATGGTACAAGAAAATACCCCACGTTATATTAAATTACATCAGTCTATGCATTGCCTTACCAAGCACTTTTACTAAGAACGTGCTTTGAGAGGCATAACACTCAATCTAACTTAAAAAGTAGCAGTAAATATAAGCATGTATGGTTAACAGATTAAAAATGATTAAGTATATGTATACAGATTTCAATAAGTACGTTTCAAATACAAATCAAAAAAATCCAAGACACACGCCAACAATCTCAGTTATCCACCCAAATTCAAATAAACGTGTCATGCACTCGAAGAAAATACTCCGCGGAATTTTTAATAGTTTCACCCCTTGAGGCGTCAGCTAATGTATTTGGAATCTGTCTCGGAGCTTCATCCATTGGAAATGGCTGTTTCGAACTGTTGGCTGCTGTTGGCCTTAGGAACTACTTTTAACTACGAGTAATAAATCCGACGTAAGGCCAGGAACCGTCTCTGCAAGTCTGCATGAGGGGAAGGTAGGCAATGTTCGATTGGTTTACTTTTCGTTACCATGACATGTGAACATCAAATCTTATGCTAAGTTATTCTAACATACTAGCAAGTAGTTAAATAAACAAAAACAAAATTAGGTGTAAAAAAAATTAGCTAGCCTCTTTCGTCCACTTCTTTTTTGTTTTTAACATTAACACGCTCGAGTAAGTAAATGAGCTTAAATTGTATGTACCTACTTACTTGATAAAAATATAATTGACTTGTTATAAGCGTGTGAGTTGGAAAAATCAGTGTCTTATAATACACGTTTACAACATTTTCTCCGATTTTTAATAAAAGAAACTTGTGCTTAGTGAGAAAAATGTACGTGCTATTTGTTTCATGAAAGTTTAAGATACTAATGAATATAGCAGAAAGTACAACACAAAGTAAGGCCTCAAAGAATTTTAAAGTAGGTAATAATAAAAGCAAAATGAGCAAGAGTAACAATGACTGCAAACAATTCAAATTAATTCATATTCAAGTCTCAGACCCGTAAAAGAAACAATTTCCTAGACAGTTGCATAATTAAAATTTAAGCGCATTGTCCATTCTAGCCCGACTTCCTCTCGGCTGTATCGCAGACTGGGGCTTTATACGAATCTCTCCACGAAAATGCACATTAATATTAAATGGCTTGGAAATGCTGCGTTGTGGAGGGGGGAGGGGGTGGAAGGTGGGGCAATAAAAAGCGTCGATGATACTGGCTTAAGCTTTTTATCTGTATTGAGCTTTAATGAGCTGGAAAGTAATTAAGTAAAAATGTGAAGTACCTACTTACATAATTTATTTAAGTAAGTAAGTACATATTTTATTTATTTTATAGAACACAACTTATAACAGTTTCAGTGAATTGTAACAGTAGTAGATACCGACTTATACACCAAGTGGTTTTAGTTCTTTTTTAATTGTACACCACTGAAAGAAAAAAAAACAGAACAAAGAAACAATTACAAAAAAATATGTAAAACGATCACTATAAGTGAACTTGTCTAGATAACCTTTGAATGGATCAAAAAATTTATACTGAAAACCATTTAGCTAGTAACGATTGTACGATTGTAACGTTTTAAATATAATAGGTACAAAGCGTACTAAAAAATGTTTTATCGAGCATGACTAGACAACCCTTAGGTACTCTTTGTCTTCGTTACTGTGTGGTTCACATAAACAAGCGACTGTCAACCCTGAAATGTCAGCCGAGCCATTTCCTTACAAAGCTCACCGTACGTGTTTTCCTTATATTAACTACGTAACACTATCCCCCTATCTCCCCCGCCACCCTGTTAGTGCCAGCATCCAATAAGAGGTGGCGTTTGAACAAAACTACTGCTCTCTCTCGAACAATTTACTCCTTGCACTAATTAAAAGAGCGAGTGAGATGCCACGCCCTCAGCTGAGAACAAACAAAAGGGGGGAAACCGCTGTCCAATCAGAGCGCTTGATTATTTGTAATTAGAACGCTGAGTTCTTCCTCCGGTGGAGATGACCAATGGGATTTTGTATTTAGCGGCATTATCACGACGCAAAGGAAATTGTCTGAGAGATTTAATTAAAATTTCTCGGTACTGCGACGGTCTCATTTGCTGGAAGCGATCAGTGTGACGAAATGGGCGTACTGTTTTAGTTATGTTGAGATAAAACTTTTTCAAGCTTCGTTAATTTTATAATTGGTATCTACCTAAATGCGGCTGTATTTACCAAATTGTAGACTCATATCTCCAGTTAAGCAATGTATTTTTATAAGCAGTGATTACATTAACATCAAGTAGGCAATCGGTATTTTCCCTCGCATACTTAGTTGTTTTAAAAAGTCGGCATTGTATACCTACCCATATCTGTATGGTTAATTTACTTTGTAATAGGTATATTCTTCACCATTAATCCGTCACATTACATTCCTACCTACTTACTGCTTAATCTGTAGTAGGTACTTAATAATAAAAATATAAGCAAAGCACATACCTACTTCAAATACTTCAAGCATGTTTTGTTTTAAAAAACCGGAAATATTTGATTTCAAAATAACTAGACACGATCATAAAATCCCTTTTTAACAAAGATAGTTCGATATTTTTGTAGATCATCAGACTATTGTACTCAAAGTTCACTTCGCTATAAACCAGCCTAAAGATCTCCCGAACAATACGCTGAAACTTCAACCTCATCAAACAAGAAAACTAAAGCCGTATTTTCATAAAGAATCTAGAACGGACTTTTCAACTGAACAAAAACTTTCTTACTATTGAAACAGCACAATCATTCAAGAGGGGGGGAGAAATCAAGCGGCCACAATGAGCGGACGAACTTCTTCCTGCCAGTTTGCATATAGAGATAAAAGTGGGGAATATTAATGTGAATCGTTGTCCCCCTTTACCCCCCTCTCCTTGGGGTGAGATGGGGAGTTGGGGGTACTTTCTTTCAGGGCGAACGGACCGCGGGGCCAGTCGTGATTTTAATTATATTGCGACGTGAGACGCTTCAGAGTTATGGCTCCTTGGAAAGTTTTGAATGTTGTTTGATATTATATTTCTTTTGGGGATTATTTTTATGTAGTCTTTCTTTGAACCGGCTACATTTTTAGAAAAATACTTCCTGGGTATGTAATAAATGTGCAGTTTTGGGATTTTAGTAGTTTGACACAAAGACATCCAATCTCAAACTATGCAAAGCTTGTACTTTGGGTTCTATTAGATACTATTTATATGTTTTTGTAAATACAAATAATAATAATGTTTAGGCATTCTTCACCCAATCACATTATAATTAGGTATAGGATTTGAATAAATCTTGAAAGCTTGCAGATGTATGTGATGCGAAAATGATGTGAAATCGGAGACAACTTTATACGTTGTAAATAACTAGAGAAAACGATATATAGCATGATTTTATTATGACCTTGATAATATTTGACAAATCCGTTTAAGATCTATAGAAAGTCATAAATATTTAAGATGTCCATACATGTCACATAAACTAGCCGGAATAAACCAAAACGAGATAGGTACCGATAAAGTCACAACAATACCGCTCCATAAACTTAACCCCTTATTCAACTAAACATTCAACTCACATAAATTTGATTCGACAAACTAATGTCAATGTAAGAACGACATTACTTGCGTTAAACAAATTCCTGAGGAAAATCTGTGTGTGTATGTGTGAGTGGGAAGTGAGCTTGTGTTGCGTCGGTGTAGACGGGGTGAATATGCATATGTGCGTATGTAAATACGTGAACGTTAAATTGTGAGGATGTGTGATGCAGGCTCCAGAGCGAGAGGTCCTCATTATCGACCTCGGGTCATGGCGCATGCTCTGACTTCAGGCTTCTCTAACGAACGCCTTATACCGACAGCGGTTCATCTAAGTAATTGAGTTACAACTTTTTACGTAGCAATTTCTTTTTTTTTTCTTAGAAACGTCGTACACTAATTGGGGCGAATTTTTATCTTATGCCGCTTTCTTTTACAAATATTAGATTAGGCGTAATTCGCTTCAAATAGGTTAAGCTTTGAAGGCTGAGGCGTAGATGGAAGTTTTATTGGACATTTACATTAACTTTCGTACTTTGCTTAATTTCATCTCCTTTGCTCTTTTAGGTTAATTTATTTTTTTTGTTTCATATTTTTACACTAATTGCAGTATTTTATGAATCTATACATCTACTGTATAAATATTTAAACTGGTGGACTAATAAGTTACAAATAAATCATTAAATACTTTAAAATAAGGTAGGTATTTAAGCTAAGATTGAGAATTATATAAATTAAGAAGAAGAAGGGGAAACCCTTAACTTACGCTTGCGTTTGTCAAATCAGAAGCTATTCTTTAGATGCCCGCTCTTTGTTTTCAAATCACAGTCCTAGTCTGCGTGTGTGACAAATGGTTTTCACTAAATTACCTAAACCATTGGTTTAATTGCCTTTGTTTAAAACGATCTGAATTGATTAAAAAACAAAATTTCATTAGGTGGAACTTATTTTGTTAGTTCCGCAGAATGTTTTTGTAATAAAGCTTTATTGCGAAAATAGTGAATACGAAAGTATTGAATAATTCAGTATTTTTTGTCAAAATGTATGTAAAAACCTTATCTGCTCACTCTTACTGCTTCGAAAATGGTATGAAAATATAAGAAAAATCTAGATCATTAAAAAACCTAGATTAAGTTCTTTGTTCATTTAACATCAAAGCAGAAATTCAACAATAGTTCGCTACCTTGGGTAGGTACGGGCAAGATGAGAACCGAAGTGGGATGGGGTTATTCAAGGTTGATGTTAGTATGGACATGCCATTACAATGTTATATAATAGTATGACTCAGCTAAGAAACACGACAAAATAAAACTTAAACATGTACGTATAAGCAAATGGTAATTATTTGCAGATGATAGAATATTATTATTTGTATTATAATAAAAATGGTCACTACATAATATTGTAGAAGTAGAATGTGAACAATAACGGTAATCTTCCGTATTGTCAATGCGGAATGAATGCGGATTGAGAAATTAAATAAAAATAAAGAAATAAAAACAAATCCATAGTTCCTCGGACCTCGAGTCAAAAGTACCTATCTGGCTGTAGAAGATCTTAATCTTTCGTAAGAATATTCCTACCATCATCATCATCAGCCCACTGCCTCCTGCCTCCTCCCTCCAACGCCACTGTTCTTATATAGGCTTTTGCATCTTACCCTGTAACGCAACGAATTCACCCACTCATCAGGCTATTTTATCCTACTATATTTTTTAAATATAATAGTAATAAGATGGAAGGTCCATACTATTATATGGTGGGGGATGCCGGTCAGCGGGCGACGAGTGGCGCAAATTAATCTCCGCGCGCCCCCATCGCGCTTGTTACTCGGACACTTTGTTACTGTTCACTATGGAAATGAAATGACCTGGATTTGTTATTAATTTTTGATTATATACATCCACTAGGAAATTATGTATATCATTTTGCTAAGAGACTAATTTCTAGGTCAAAAGGGGTTTTAAAATATAGTCTCGCAGCAAAATGGTTTCTTATTTGCTCATCCCATTTGAATAGGAACCGCCTGATTTTCTAAATTAAAATTAGGGCGATGATTAGCACTAATAATAAAAAGATAATTTCTTAGACAAAATGCAGTAAGTAAATATAACTATAAATAAAGAGTGTAATTTTTTTTTTAAATAAAGCTCTTTCAGTATAACTTTGCTTTTTACTCGTAGGTGCATAGTTAAATTGTTCTGATGATAAGTAAAGAACATCTAAAATAAAGGATATTACGTTTTACTAAAAGATCAGTATCATAACGTTTATTCCATGTTTTTATACGTATTATAAGATATATTAAATAGGTGAGTAATAGATCCTCCAATCTACCAACCTAAACCCAAACCACCCGACCCACTGTCAAAACTTAAGTCTCAAGTACCATTTATTTGAGCAATATCCACGGTAATGTATGGAGATTAGGTAGTGGACAGACGCGCCCGCATGTTGATCCGACATGATACATCAACGTCCACCGGACAGTGGACACTCCCCTTTACGCCGGGAGAACATGACTTATGTTATTTGGAGAAGGTATTTTTACGGCAGGTTTCTCGAACGATGATCAACGAAAAAATCAAATAAGTACTATGTGTCAAACTTGGATCAATCGTGATTTGCGTTTCTAGAAACCGGCCGTTAACGTTTTTATTTTATTAGGCACTATTGCAAAACTATTGGACTTCAAAATATTGTCCTTTTTTGAAGGTGGTAAGTGTAAGGAAATTTGGAATTAAAATGTGCATAATCTTGTAATTGATAAATTATAATTTGAACTACAAATTATCCAATTATTAAAACAGTTACAAAGATATTATTGGTTTCACAAAGATCACTTGTAGATATTGATTTAGCTTTCCAAAATAAAAAATATAATGTTATGGTTAAATAAATAAATATCTCTGACATTTCACACATCACGGTTAATTACCTAATTAGTTTAATCCGTGTATAGTTTTAAATGACTCACTTAATAAAGACAATAATCCAATTTCTTCTCAACAATAGATCGAGCCACCATAATTTGCTAAAATAAGGTTTAGTAGTCTTCTTGATTTATTATATGCCTTCTCCAAATTGTTGTTATTTCTTAACACAGACTAATAGTGGAGTAGATGTTTAGACACCAGCTTTGCATATAGCATTAGTACCTACTGTTTTAAATGAAAAATCAACATAAACATCATAACAGTAGTAGCCAGTAGGTATCTTGGGTACGCTTCCGATTGGTACTGATTAGGATCAGTTGAACTATCTATAGATCGTTTGCAACGGTCTGTAGATAGCTCAACAGTTTCTTATGTATTTTATATGCCTATGTATATTTTGTAAATACTGTATTAGTCGTAAGATTGTTTGTAAATAAAGTATGTTGTACATAACTGTTCGTTTTTATTAAGTATATTACATATTAAGAAGAAAAAATAACTATTTCTAATACGATAACGATACGATAACGTCTTTTGTATACTGAGCGCTATAATGCACTTATAATAAATAACGATTTTATATGTTATGCCATAAGTGCCGAAAGTGGTCACCACCGCCCATGGACATAGTACTATACATATAGAGTAAAATATATAAGTAGTATTATTAAATATAGTCCAAATCGGTAGTTATTTCTATACTACCCTTAAATAATCTAAGAATAAGTAATCATAACTAGGTACGGTAAGAAGATATACATAAGATAGATAGATATAATAAGAGTTTGGTTCTAATAAGCCACTAAATAATCAATACAGACTAGACACTTAAATATTGCAAAAGCTTTTTCAAACATTTTCATGAAAGTTACATACGATGCGATGTAGCTTAAAAGTTTTCATAGGGGCGTTCAGTATAAACGCTTTATTAATAAAAATACACCTCGTGTCTGCATGTCATGCAACAGACCTAAGTTTACTAGAAGTGGCTTAAAATAAGACATTTTTAAAAGCATGGTTAAAGACATCTAACTGTGACAGTAAGAGCTATAGCTCGGTAGACTAGATAGAAATGTGTCCATAGAAACACATGTATCAATATTTATTTATTTATTTAAGTAGAGTATCTGGCACTATAGAAAAACAGCGCTTGTATAATCATCAAGTCCTCTATTTTACTCTGCCCTGCTCTATTTTATCTCTTATTGTGTTTTCAGCGTCACAGGAGCCCAAAGTACTTTTTCTATTTTTAATGTCATGACAGTCGCTTCCATGTATCTTCTATACATCTAGCTCTTGGATCTGAGGACCCACGACAATGTTTTCGTTCGATCAGCGGCTCGTGCCTCTGAAATGAAGTCGGGTATTAGAAACGCAGCTATCTCCTCGACTATTTTCAATTTGTTTGTTAATATTTTCTCTAGTAAGCGCCGTCATATCCTAGAACGATTCGATATCGAAAACTTAATATTGTTTACGCTATTTCTTTGTGATTTTTAATAAAATAACGCATAGTAATATAATATAAATGATTAAAATATAATAAAAACACTATCCGTGTTGTACCTAGTTGTAAAAAAATCACACAATCGCGGAAATACATAATAAAACATATCTTAATGCAACATAAAACCGCTTTTTCTTAGTCGGTTAAATCGATCAAGCGCTGATTAATACCTAAGGTCCGAATATTGGTGATTTAAAAAATGTATAAGTTAGAGTGAGTTAAATGATTAGTTATTACCTAAAGCAAACTAGATTAAAAATCATTCCAAATTCTCCATTTCCATTTAAGAAAACAAAAATAATTCCCACAAAACTTAATCAAACGGCGCGAAGACACCGACACAAATAATCGAAATTAGAATTTATTAGTATAGGAGTAGGGGTTCAATTTTGTGCCGTGTGTAGCAATAATGCGTAAAAAACTCATCTCCGACCCCACGACCCCTTGGACCCCCGGACCAGGGACGTCTGCAGGACATATATCATGTAGAACGCTAAAGAAAATTATACATTTTCCCGTTCAGGACGCGTCGGTCAGAGCTGATCGACATCTAAACTTTCTATAGGGACGTGTCGATCAGCACTGACCGCGTCAGCAACGGTCGTAAAGCCTCATTAGTCTTAAATATAAAAAAAGTACTTCTTCTTCTTGCTTGTCACTTGGTAGGTACACGATAACAACTTCAAACCAAGTTCGAATAGAACTTGGCAACTTCTTTTTCCTCGTTTGTTGGCGTTAAAATAAAAAAAAAGTACTGAACTATTTCCTGAGTACAGCCCTACCCTACCCACCCCCAGCCTCCGGTGAAATATGATGTTTTCCCATCCCGAGCGGACGCGATTAGAAAATTCGTCGCGAGATATGTGTGGCCTACAGCGCGGCGATAGTTTCCATGTGGAAATTGGATGAGAATTTTGTGGATTCCTTCGACTGCATGAAATATTACTTTTGCAAATCGGGTATTTTGCATTGGGAATGCAAACACACTCAATATTTTCACATCGGAGCTTCGACATGGCCTTCAAAAGAAGGTTTTATCTTCATTTGATATGCCGGCAGCGCACCGACATCACCTCTGGTGTTGCAAGTGTCTATGGGCGGCGGTGACCACTTCCCATCAGGTGGCCCGCAAGATCGTCGTCCAGGTGTGGCATAAAAAATAAAAACCTTATTGGACAGGTTATATTCTAGACAGAACAGAAAGTACCGAGTAGGTCACTTAACAGGGCTTTATCAAAATACTAATTGGAATTGAATCTGATTAGGTACAATTTTAATTATTACTTTGGTCTTTTTGGTTTAAAATCTTTGACTTCACCTTTTGAGATCAAATCTCAACTTGTCCACACATTATGTGGACAAGTTGAGATTTGATCTGATTAGGTATCTGAATTAGGTACAATTTCAATTAATACTTTTGTCTTTTTGGTTTAAAATCTTTGACTTCACCGGATTTCGAGATCTCTCAGAGACAAATTTCAACTAGTCCACACATTATGTGGACAAGTTGAGATTTGATCTGAATGCTAGTTTATATTATAACCTCTTCAGCATTCCGATACATAAATCACAAAGCATCCTGCCCACTCCAACACGTAGGATCAAAGCCTATAATTCAACGGCTAACGCTGATATGTTGAATAAATATCCACGAGGATATTGGATTTCGAAAAATGAATAGGGTTCAACTATTTACAAACGGGTGTTTTTCTAATGAGATTTTTATAATCTAAACTGGTACTGCGCATACGCATCTTTTGTCATCACACACATTTTACATCATTATGACAATCTAGTATAAATATAATCTGGCATATATTTTTATGCACAATATCTCTATTTTTTGCCGCACCATAAGATTGATGGAAATAATAAACTTTAGTAGTTTAAGATATCTTTGGATAATAATTGGAATCAAAAACCTTGCAGGTTTTTAACCTGAAGTGCGACCAAACTACCATCTTGTGAACATCATTTTATATAGATGGCACTACAGAGCGCTGAGCACAAATAAATGTGGTTAAGTAACCTATTTAAGATACACTGCGCGCTACCGCTACAACGTTCGACAGTAAAGCCGATGTCGACGCGCAGTGTATCTCGAATAAGTCAAAGTTCCGATACGTTTACGATTGTCACATTTATTTGTACTCACCCCCAGTACTCACAACTCTCTAGAGACAGCGTTCATTAAAGTAACATCGTGCTACTTCAAAGCTTGGTTCAACTGTAAGGACTTCTGCGGACTGATTTCAAAATTGTAACAATTTATAGTTTTCAGAATATTATTAGGCAAAGAAAAAGTTTTAGCTGTGAATCACGAACTTAGATTAAACTGAATTAGGTAAGTTTAAACTCGATCAAGCAAAGTCAATTTAGATTTTTGGTCAGAAATTGAATGCATTAAATCTTAATTGAAAAATATAAGTTTTCATTTCGTTGCTTTGATTATTACTTTTATAAAACTAACCACCCACCACTAATAATATTGAAGCACCTATTGTTAGGCGAATTCTTTACCTATAACATTAATACCCGAATCTTTTTAGTCGCAACACTCTTAGCAGAGTGGTCTTGGTCGTCGTTCAGTCAAGCCAGTTTATGCATAAAGAAACAAACGCGCGTTCAATTTTAAATAGGTTTATTTCTAGGCGTATCACTTATTATTAGGCAAACTCAAGTCTACTCGCAACCTAACAAGATCTCTACATACGAGAATACGCACTTCAATTTACTACGAGATAGGTATGTGACGTATCACTTTACCTTTTCTATTCCATCCAAGAGAAGTAGATGCTAATGATATTATGGAAAAATTGGCGCAGGGACTTTCATGATGTGATCGTGTGGTTTTTTTAGTTCGGGATCTTCATACACAATTGCGTGACGGTATTAAACAAAAATATATAAAGAAATTGGTGGAAAAAAAGCGGAAAATAGCGACGAGTGGAAGACCTTTGCCCAGCAGTGAGACGAGTTTGGTTAGACAAAAAAAAATTTAAGGCAGTTTTATCAAAAAATATCAATCAGAAGTATAAGTTTTCACAGAACTCATCGATGCGTGAATGCATCGTCAGTCGTTTTGTATGTTTTGATTAAGTACCTTACGATGAATGTACTGAATGCTTTTCATCTAAAACCAACTTCATATTCTTAGGTCTAATTAAATAACGAAACCCAAAAAAGAATTTGATACATGCAGCTTTTCTTAAAAAAGGAACATAATATTTATGAAAGCATGCTCTCAAATTGCGCATGCAATGTGTCAAAATAGGAAAACAATCATGATTTTGTTTTTCAATGAAATTCACTTTCATCGAATATTTCAATATGAGAGTTACGGCCGGTTTCTGGAAACCCAAATCACGATTGATCAGAGTTTGACACATAGTAATTATTGGAGTTTTTCGTTGATCATCGTTCGAGAAACCGGCCGTTAGTCTTTTAATTTCCTTTCTGTAATAGCGTGATATGTGTACGTACATGTTTTATGAGTAGTTAATATTTTAGTAGATATAGTTTTTTAATACGAAACAATTAATGATAAACTGTGTTGTCAAATAATTTGTTTCACTCTCTCTCTTCTCTCTCACTTGTTTCGTCACTTTAAAGGTAGTAGGTATATAAGTATCGACATAAATTACCCACGTCTGTAGGGAGTGAGTGACGTCACAGGCGCGAATAAATGTGATGGAAATAGGAGGATTTGTTTACCCGTTCCTTCTCGCACTTCTGACGTTAAAAGGTGGAACGACGTTGAGCGCGTTTTTTGTTAGTTTCTATAATGGAAGTTGGTTGAAGATTGTTATTGCTGAAGATGTTTTGTGAACCTTGTGTTTTAGTTCACCAAAAATGATTAAATATATAATAGGTATATTTAGTAATTAGTTCATTAACTTTTCAGTACCGCGATTATGTTTGCGTACTAACCAAAATTGTTATTCCGACAACCCAAAGGCTACCTGGTAGAGACTACTATTTGTAGCATTAAGGTCGCCTGTACACTACTTTAAGTACAATAAAGAATTTTCTATCTATCTAAATATTCTATTTGCAATCTAGTTTAAACACCACAAGTTCCACTTAGATTAAATTAGGAAAATGTTTAATATATCGTTTATGACCACGCTAAGTCTGCAACCGACAAACTTGCAAAAGCACGTACCTACTCATTTTTCAGCAGATAATGTGTGTTTCCTAGCACAGAATAAAATCGTTTTAATAATACATCGATATTGTAATTAGTTTTTAATGGTTGCAAATGAGACATTCTAAGTGCTGCTTAACTTAGCGTGGGTATACTTTAATAATAACTTAAAAAAGGATGACTTTAACTTGAACTTTGTAGTTTTAAGAGCTATTTTTTTTACACACACACCCTATATAAGCCTATTGAAACTTAACACTACCCGACCCGTGCGAAATTGAATTTATTTAGCAATTTTCAGAACAAAATATTAGGGAGTCCTATTTATCAGTGTTCGACATAAGGCGTCGCAAAACCAACACATTTATTCTGAGATACAGAGACGTACTAAGGTAAATACATTTTATATCGCCCCATACACGGTCCTGACTCAATTTTTTATTCAATACACGGTCATGACGATTATAAAAAAGTGTTCTGAATGGACTACCTATTTTAAAAGCGTTTACACGCGTATCCTGGATGGTTAAAATACCATGAACTTTTAAAGAACCTACATAAATCGGAAAAAAAATCCTAACCTACAAATTTTCGTTTGATATGTCCTGTCCCTACAAATTTTGCATTAGAGATAAAGTTTATCGCTTCAGCTTTACGCTGGCCCATCTGGTGCTAAGCAGACTACTACTAACAAGCTGGTGAGTTTTTTTCATCACTTTGGACCAACTAGACAAGCGTGGCGCGGCGGGCGAAGGTCCGCCTGCGACGACGCGGAGGTTGCGGATTCGATGACAGACTTGGGATTAATGTTTGTACGATCTGCAAATATTTATTCCGGGTGTTCGGGGTATTTTATATGTATAATAAAAAAAAATCCATATAAGTAATGTATTGTATTAAGTATGTCAGTCTTCTAGTACCCATAACACAAGCACTGCTTAGCTTGGGGCTAGATGATGTTGTGTGTATTGTCCATCATTATTTATTTATTTATTTATTATTAGCCCTTAAGCCTTACCTGTTCAACAAAACATACAAACTAGAGAAACTGGAGTGCGATTACATAATATATTCCGGTGTCGTGTGGTTAGACCATTTTTCTATTGGAGCCCGAAGTGTGTGGTAGACGTGGCGCGCCTAATTCAAGGGATATGCGGAATTCTTGAATTATGTAGGTGATCGAATTTGCTTGCTGGTTTCGTTCTTGAGGTGGAAATGAAAGAATATCTCATTTCAAAATAAATAGTAAATATATTCAAGGACAAATCACACATCACAATCTCATCATCATCATCCGCAGCCTGACTTGACCCACAGCTGGGTAAAGGCTTCTCTTTGCTCTTTCCATTCGGCACGATTCTGAGCTGTTGCCAACCATCTGCGGCCCGCGGTGTTCACGATATCGTCAGTCCACCGTGCCGCTGGGCGCCCCACGTTTCTCCTGCCAGTCGTCGGCCATCACTCTGTCAGCGATTTGCTCCATATGTCGTCACCTCGTCTAGCCAATGTAGTCTAGACAATCTAGTCCCGACTACACAACTGACAAGCTGGACATGAACTAAGCCTCTCACATACTTCAATAAGGAGACCTTTGCTCTGCAGTGAGATGAAAATGGCTAAACAATAATCAAAGGACTAACAATTCTCAATAGAAATATTGCAGGTATAGTAACTGTATTACCAAAAAGTATCAAAGCAGCATCATATCTGAAAAACTATCTAGGTGTCTCAAGTAGAAACGTGAAGTAGACTGGACCATTTCTCAAACTTTCCAGAACCATTCGTAATAAAATCCAGTAAATTCTACAGAGGACCTAATAAGAGGGCCGGGCAGCTGTCCAAGATTATTTGGGAGAGCGTAAAATTTATGTTAATGACCCTCTCACAACGGAAAATAGCATAGCGTTAAACCAAAAGAGAAAGCATCCCCCGATAACGTGTCCCCGTTAAATGAGCGGAGACGTGACATATTCTCGAAGCACTCGAGATTTTCTCGAACTCTTTGCATTTCACAAACAAAATAGTTTTATTTCGTATGTTAAACTATACGGTGTTTTATAGTTAAATGAGCGGAGACGTGACATATTCTCGAAGCACTCGAGATTTTCTCGAACTCTTTACATTTCAAACAAAAAGTTTTATTTCGTATGTTAAAATACGGTGTTTTATAGTTTCTTGATAGAGAAACTTGTAAAGACGTAAAACAGTTAATTAAAATCTATTAGATTTTATCAAAATATCAGGTTTTGCAGGTGAGACACAAACAACAGAGAGAACTCTAAATCTCTATATCTCTCTAAATTTTTATCTTATCTCTCTTCTCAGATTAATACACATGAACAAGACGTAAATAGCAGTTCCATTGGAAATAAAGACAATAATAACGATTAGTGCTTAGTGTTTGTTATGTTTAGCCTATAACTTAGATAAAAAAGATTTACAAATCTCTAAGATTCATTAAAAATCTGAAGGTCTCAATAATACTCTCCTAAGAACTACAAAAGCACGCAAAAAACGTGGCTGGGAGCGAGCAATTCATTCGTCCCCATATCCGGTTATCACCGGTTTATCATACGCCCGGGGCCCACTGTTACTGCCTCAAGATTATTTTAAGCTTCAACCCTAAACGTTTGATTAAACTGCTTTCTTTGGACAGCCTTAAGTAGATATAGCCGTTTCTTTTCTGCACAATCTCTGAGGAAATGATTCTAAAATCTAATTATTGATATTATGTCGATAGTTTTAGTAGTTTTACTCCTTAGTTATACTACTAAAAGTTATTTTCGGTCCTTGTTCTTACCGAAAATGACATTTCTTACTAAGAAAATTACTTTTTTAAATTACAATGCCTAGTCCGTCTTTTGACTACAATATCACATGTAGGTAGAATAATAGTAGCATAGCAGTAAGTAGCATCCTGATGATACAGGATGGTGAAGGAAATACAGCACAAATATATGAACATTTAGGTTTATTTGCAAAAACAATAAAATACATAACAAATTTACTTAAGCAATTACTGTGACATTATTCACCTACATACAAGATATATAAACTACCTATTCTTTATCCCACCGTTTCGCGCTTGCATATTTTCTCCAGGCCAAAGACGCCCAAAGGCACCCAAAAGCTCTCAGCACCAAAGTGGGAAATTATAAGGAGCGAGGATGTCCGGAAGGGGCGAGAACAAAGACGAGGCCGCATGATTGCGCTCTTTGCCACCAGGAATTTGAAGGCGATTGCAAACCGGGTTTTGGATATTTACACTTTGTTTTTTTTAGATTAAGCATCCGTCAACCGTACCTAGTACCTACCTAGATGCATTTGACTAACAATGTGACGAGTATTAACAGTGTTTTTTTTAATAACGAGAACCTTTTTTGTGATCAAAATATTTAAAAGAAAAATATAACTAATTTGTGAATTTAAACAAATTTGAGTTGTTTGGTTAAATACTAGTAAATAACTAACTAGGCATTTAGTTATTCATCAGTTGAATATTTTTTTTCTTTGTTGATATAGTTGATATATAAGCATCGCGATGTCAATTCTATTCAATACCCCGCAACTATTACAAATAAAACGAATTCTTACAAAAAGAAAAACCTCAGGCAGAGAAATAAAAAAAACTAATAATTCAAAATGGCGTCTGGCCACTTAATAACTGGCTGACACCATTGGGAAATATAATTTAATTTTTCTCTATCGCCCTCCTGGTCAATGTTGTTGGAAAATTGTATTTGCATCCTTGTCTTGCGATTTCCCGGTTGAGACTCCCACCCCGGTAAGTTGGGGCACAGGTTAGATTCAGCTAGTTCATTGCAATAATAATGATTAAAAAATGGTTTTGACATTGATGTGAATAAAATAATAACACCTCCAGCAGTGGGCTGTTTAGCATAGTTTTAGACCAGAGTGTAATAAAGATCATACCTATAAAAAACGCCACGATCCAGACCTAGTTTCTTCCCTGTTCTGTAATGTATTGTATTAAATATGTCAGTCTTCTAGTACCCTTATGGGTGGAAAATCCACACAACATCATCTAGCCCGAAGCTAAGCAGAGCTTGTGTGGATTTTCCAGCATTATTTATCTATAAGGACAGGGGAATGATGATGATTTAGTCGTACAAAAAAGTGAGCTAGCTGTCTTATCGTAAAAAGCTGGAAGCACCATGTCACCCAATGTTCTGGACAAGAAATATTTGCGATATTGTGTATTAGATGATTTGTGTATCCGCATGTACGTGGTAGGAATTTATCGAGCTATTACATTCCGGTATCGAAATGGTCCAGGGATGGTGTTAATGTTTTCTTTTCCTTTGAAAAAGTTGTTTTTGATGGTACAAGGAAAATTGGGGTAAATTCTTTGATTTGGTTGTTTATAGTGGCTAGATTTAATTAGAATACTTAGTTTTATTGAATAATTATAAATTAATATTAGTAAACAGGTAGTATTTCATTTTTATACAATAAAAAGGTATAAAGCTATAAATCATTATAACTTGTCAAAAATGGTCTGACGTTACCTCAAATCCTGATTAAAATTTGCATCTAAAGTGATCCTTAAAAGCTTATTATTTTTTTTCAAAAACCTCTCTGCTACGCAAACGTCCTTAAAGTTTCACTCACAAATAGGTTGGATTCTCAATATGTATTACTAACATGACAGTAATGGAATAATTCAATTCTCTCTCCAGATACAGATTAATGACGTTTTCACATCCCTACCTGAAATCAGCATCCAAAGTAATCCCACAACATCCATAAAACTAGGCAAAACTGTATTTACCGACCCGTCGGGACAGGTGTGAGAGTAATATTCTAATGTGGGTAAGCGACCCACCATCTATAATAATATAAAACCACCCTTTACGTAAGCAGAATGACATAAATATAGGTATTCTTATTTAGGTATCAGTGCCGTACCTAACCAGTATTAAAAGGTCCTAAAGAGAGACCTATAGTCTTCTGAAGAATTTTTCTAAGCCAAAGTAAGTTTACCACACTAAACTAAGGTGACTAAACTTAACTAAGCTTTCTAAGAGTTTTTATTGAGACAACCATTTTGGAACCTTATACTAAATTTGAATTTGATTTGAATTTGATTTTGATTTACTAAAGGCACAACAAAACCTACTATAGATAGAACGAAAGCGTAAAGTTCACAAATACTAATCAAAGTAATTATCATTATTTGAATATATTTTGATAAAATAATGATTTTAATAACTAATATTTTCATACAAATATTGTGGAATTTCGTTTTTAATATTTACGCCATCTATTCAAAACATAATGAACTTTATAGTACTCGCTTGTACGTAGCACTATGAGGTCAGTAGTAAGGCACATAGTGCTACGACAGCTCATTAAGTAGTTATGTAACAAAATGATAGATGGCGCTTTTCTGGATTTACAAATGTAAATATTACAAGGAAAAGTTTTGTTTTCTAAAAATCATAGCAAAATAGTTTTTGTTGCAGATCTGAACTTCATATTATTTTCAGAAAAATGTAATATAATTAAGAGAATTCGACGAGAAATTTTGTCTACTGCAAGGTGTCTTTTAAAAACTTCCACATGTAGGTACAAACAATACGAGACGCTAATCAAACAGTTGTAATAACTCAGTGCGTCTATTTGCTAAAAGTCTGAACTCAAATCCGTTTTTATCTGCTATCTTTAATGCCTGAGTTACACGACAATTGTTTTCCAAGCTAGGATAGTTGGTAAGCAACTTTGGCTACTTTTTTGGGTTTTTACAGGCTAGTAAATCTGTTAAAAAGCTAGGAAACTAACTTTTAAGCAAGGATTGTGTAAAAGCATGAAAGTACTTTTTAATACACAATTTCGGCTTGTAAATAAGCTAGACACAATTTTTTTTACACAATGCCTTTGTGTTAAAAAACCTGGACTGTGTCATAAATATTTTCTCATAAAAACATAGTTTCCCTACATAAAATGAGATTACAATTTGTATCTTAAAACTTTTGTGTGCCTCTTGATGGCACGGCACTATCGTAATATTTACTTAGATTACAACTAATGTGATTACATATTCCTTTAATTTAATATACCTTTATGGACTCACATTCTTTAATACTATTAGGTAATTTATTGTAAAGTACCTATACCTTTATAGACTCACAATCTTAGGTAATTTATTGTAAAGTGGTAACTATCCTCGTGTGTACCAGGCATTAGTGGTACTAAGATATCATTAAAGTATTTGCAGCAACATTCGCACAGACATTCATTTACCATTATTTTGATAATGAGAAACATTACAATGTCTCCGATATATTTCAACATAGCCGAATATTGCTTATTTGGTATAGTGCTTTGTGTTATTGTTGGGATTATATTATATTTTAATGTGGTGAATACTAGATATAATACAGTGGGTGATTTTTTATTTGCCGGTAAAAATATGTCAGTTGTTTCAATCACGCTTGCGTTGATAGCAAGGTAAGTTCAAATACTTTTCAATGAGATCATTGGAAATCCTTAATGATCTTTTCAGTCGACGCAAAACTTTCTTCAAAGTTTTCTTTCGTAGCATTTACAAAAGAAAAATATTGATGTGTTCTGTTGAGTCATATATGACTCAATATAAGTCAATAATATGACGCTATCGTTCCCAACTTATAGTTTTCCCAACTTTGTAAATAAAATAATATGTAATAACCTAATAACCAGAAGGTTCGAATAGCCCAAGCAATCAGAACACAGGACATTTTTTTTTCATTGATTTGTGTCAGTTGTCTACTTATTCCTTATCCGTATCAATCTAATGTAACAAATTCAAATGTAATTCTTTGTAAAAAGGATCATACAAAAAAACAGAACCAGGCCGTAGTTTCTTGCCCGTTCTTCTAAGCTCTGACCGCGTGGAACTGGCACCTAGGCTCACGTAGTATGTATAAGGCGATTCATAATGATTTTTCGATTTTATTGAATAAAATTTAATAGATTTAGTTTTTTTAAGTTTATACTTACTGAAGCAGCTATAGTTAAAAATATATTTCTGTATTTCCAGCCACTTGACCAGCATCACACTCTTAGGTGTTCCAGTAGAAATATACCTCAGAGGAACTCAGTACTGGGCTTCGGCACTATCACTTATCGTAGTCACCTTCCTCACAGCTGTCATCTATTTACCAGGTAAATATTTTCATGTGATACACAGTGGGTCATTGTATTGTTATGCACATAAATCAAAATAATCAGTTTAAAGATTATGAAATTTCCATCGTGTTCAGTTGTGAACCTAATGGAATGACTTAACATAACCTACCTAGGTTATGTTATGAATGACTTAACATAAACTACCTAGGTTTTGTTAAGTCATTTCGTTAGGACGGTTAAACTTAACTGTCTACGGGTTTTTACGTTTTTAAAGATTTTTACGAGTTGGATTTTTATGTTTCATACTTAAGTTTATTATTCAGATGCAAATTTTTCCTCAAAACTGTAAAGTTACTTAATTCCTAGGTAATCGTATTTTTCATTAACGATTAAATTACAGACATTTTAACCAGAGTTTGAAAGAATAACGTATACATGTTAACTGTACTTTAACCTAACTTACGACAAATCCAGCAAACTTTGTTTTATATTTTTCAGTGTTCCACAAACTCCAGCTTTCATCAAGTTTCGAGTACTTAGAAATAAGATTCTCGACACACACTCGGACCATCGCAGCTGTTCTGTTCCTCGTCAGTAAGCTGATGCTGCTGCCTATCGTGCCGTATGTACCTTTGATGGCCTTTCGATTGGGTAAGCCAATTAGGTATATCCTGTTCATATTGACAGAAACAAAAGAAATGCTAAGGTGTTTTTGGATACTAAAACATGGAGCGGCAAGGAACTTTCCGTATAAAAATGTTGGATGTTGGAAAATTCGTATTTCCAAATAGTGTCTAGATAATACCTTCATGTCATCAAGTCTTGGGGACCCAAATAATAATAATAAGTTTATTCAGAACAGGGTACAGTGTTACAAGATTTACAAAAGCTGGATCCGCCTTTGCATCGCTCACCTCCATAACCAATGGAAAATTAGTTCTGACAAAAGTAGGTAGACCCAAAATCACTATGTACGTATTGATTGCATATTAAATGCAAGTATTCTGCAGATTCTTATACGTGTAAGTTTTTTGCAGTGACAAATCCTTTAGCTGGACAAATAACAGCACTAATCTGCGTCGCGTGCGCCACATTCAGTGCTATCGGAGGTCTCAGAGCAATTGTAGCTATTGGCATCGGAACCACGTTCTTGGCGTTGGCTGGCACTGCTCTTCCAACTGGCTTGGCGTTGATACCCATGGGCTTTTCGAAGATGTGGAATATAGCTAGTGTTGGTGGCAGGCTGGTGTTGTATGAGTAAGTTTAAGCGATTTTATTACTTTATAACTATTTTCTTTCCAAAAAAAGCTCAATGTTATAGATTTAACTTCAAATTTCTTTCGCTAAGCTGAGCTGTGACACTTACACCTTTCCCCCACAAATTAAATAGCTTTAAATAAATTAATAATAATAAATCAATATGTATTTACGGACATTTCACACATAACACATCACACTCCAGTTCAAAACTAAGCAAAGCTTGTACTATGGGAACTAGATCTCACAAACATCTGCCCTTGGTGAGTATCGAACCCACGACCCACAACATGGAAGGCAGAGCTACTACCAACTTAGTTGTGACGCCTATAGGAAAATAATACTTCATTTTATTGGAGAAATAAAGCTAATTTTTAATTTATAAATATTTTACTGTTTATTGTTCCTTTTAGCCCAGATCCTGAAATGTCCCATCACACGTCATTTTTTGCCGTGACCCTAGCTTTGAGCACTAATTGGCTTTGGAAAATAGCTCTAAGTCAGTCTACTCTACAGAAGCTTCTAGCTGTACCGACCATTAAGAAGGCTAGACTATGCTTGTTCCTGTCTTGTATCGGAGTTATATTAATGAAGCTCGTGTCATGTTTCCTTGGACTGGCGGTGTACGCGTGGTTTGCTGGCTGTGATCCACTGTTGACTGGGCAGATAAGGAAGCATGAACAGGTGAGGCGTCATATTAATAATAAATAACTTAATATTCACGGACAATTCACACATCACACTCAAGTATCTAGCAAAACTTGTCCTAAGCAAAGCTTGTAATATGCGATCCAGATTGCTGATGGAATACTTATATACATATATATTGTAAATAGATAGGTAAGTACATGGAATCACCTAGACACAGAACAAATATTTATCTTCATCACACAAACATTTGCTCTGGGTGGTAATCGAAGCCACGACTCACAGCATGGAAGGCAGAGCTACTACCAACTGAGTTGTGACGCCTGTGTTTTCTTATGTGGTTTACGATGTTTATGATAAGACACGACTTTTAATTAAACAATTTAATTCTTTAATGCACAAAGATATACAACAGGCAAACTTAATGCTAAATCGTTTCTACCAGCCAACCCAACGTGGTAACAGAAAAGGGGTGGGACAAAAAATAAATATATATAATAAATAAACTATTATTTATAAACTACCTGAATTAATTAATAAACTACAGACTTTTCTGTGTTTCCAGCTGGTTCCACATTTCTTGAACAGTTTATCTGTAATGTTTCCCGGTATTTGTGGAATTTTTATCATGTCGACTTTCAGCGCAACTTGTGGGTGAGTTTTACCGACGTTCAATTTGAATATCTGTTTGTATCAATATGTATGGCTTCTATTTTTACCGAATAGATAATTAATTTACAGATGTATGGCTTCGTTAATAAATTCTATATCTGGAGTTTTATTTGAAGAGTTCATCAGACCCTGGATGCCTCCAACCACGAACGAACTTGCTTGTTGTAGGATTATGAAGGTTTGTTTTCAAAATTCACACTCAAATTTGTACAAAAAAAAAACATATCTAACCCTAGTGTTTCTTACACCAGGATATAAGTATATTCGAGACAATGTATTGATATAGATAAAATAAATACCCGTGTATTGTAAGGTCTCGATGCTGTATTAAATTATTTGATATATAATTTAAATTCAAGCGTCAAATTTTATATTTTGTTTCTTTCTCAGCTTCTATGCGTGTTAGTTGGTCTATACAGTGGATGCATAGTTTGGTTTTCTAAGGACTTGGACAAACTGCAGCACGTCGCCTCAGGAGTTACAGGGATCACAGCTGGAACATTACTTGGACTGTTCACTCTGGGGATTGTCTTTTCAAGAGCAAACTGTTCTGTAAGTCATCAAAAATCAACTAAGCACTCGTTTTCTTTAAATAGAATACAAGCAAAACTTATCGTTTTCATTGGGAATCGAACCCAATTTTCATAGCACTTATTTTACTGTTTTCATTATAACGACAAAGTTGGCAATATCGCCATCTAGCGGCATGCTTAAAAACTAACGACATACGTAGCTTGCTCTATTAAATTTACAAGCTTAAGGATGAAAAGCTACTTTAAATGCCCCGTAGATGGCGCTAGTAATAGTTTTATATTGCTTGTAAAGATGGCGTTAAAGACTACAGTTAATAATGTTATTAAGTTTTATAATCTTTTTTCCTTCAAGGGCGCACTAAGCGGGTGTCTTCTAAGTTTGTTCCTCTGCGGTTGGCTCTTACTTGGCGCGGAAAATGCTCTTGCTTCAGGGGCATTGACCTTTCAAGGCAAGCCCTTGGTTACTTCTGGATGCGGCAAAGGGAACTTCACGCACCTATTTGCAAACATAACTACAGTAAAAAGTGTTGTGTAAGTAAATTAAAAAAATACTTACAAACTGTACATTTTGTTAGCTGGCTAGGCTAATGCAAATCGACCTTTAGATACACATATTAGAGAGATACGGAAATTAAGTGCTACAAACAAAGATCTGCTATTTCAAAGAAAGTTAGTTTTCTGTGGTTTATTTATGAGGTCCGTTTAATTATGAGTAATAAAATACTTCTTATGTGTTAAGTTGACGCCATGGCAATGTTTACCGCTACAGAAAAAGACCCCAGTAATGTCATAAAACTAAAGTCAAGTTATAGTAATATGGGAAAAGTTTTAATAAGGGGTGGGGGGGAGTAAAAGAGCTCAAGTCGATATCACCAAAGTTGCGAACGAAGATTAAAACTTAGACGAGGGATCTCTAACCGAGTGTGAACTCATTGCGGTCGTAATAAAAATGTTCCGGGATCGTAAAACCAGCGATATGGATGTCTCCGAGACGTACCGCAATGTCCGCAATAGCAATGATTGGAAGGGAAGATTGTAAGATACGACCGTAAAATGATCTGAAGGCGCGAAGGCGTGCTTCCAGAATATGCCACAAAAAACGGTAGCGCGATAAGAGTTTTGATGCGAATTCGTGCATCTTTGGTTGATTTTTATTCTTTTTTTTTATGGGAACAAGCAGATGCTCTACCATATTACTTCTCAGTATAAATCCGTTTTATAATACTTACATATAATACCCTTTTCACAAGTCTGTGATTTTCAAAAGAAAAATTTACTTCGAAACTGTATAATATTTTAAACTATAGTTTCAGCTATAAAGGTATTTTTAAATCAAAACCAGATATTTAAGAACCGAAAATTAAAATTTTTATTTTTTCAATTTATTAAATTTTATCAAGATAATAGCCGCTAGATTTACTGAATTCAGACCATGGCATCGTTTGAACATTGTTCTTAACTAACTACGAGACTGTCGATTGCATTCTAAACTTAGCTACCTAACTAGTAGCTTTCAGAACTTTGATCAAAGCATTACTGGCAGCACTGGGTCTGGCCAGAGCTTGATTGAGGGTGGTATGCGACTAACCTGAAAGACGTTAGGGCATTTAGGGTCCTAACTTGCGGAAACTTATCGAAATTTTATACATTCAAATATGGGTCTTATTTATAAAAACATATTTTAAAAGTCATAAATTACTAAGGGTAACAATCATAATTAATAAATTAAATTATAAGCACACAGGAATAATCAACATAAATCTAAATAAATAAATATTCTCAAGACATTTTACACTTGGGAGCACAGCAGCGGCACAAAAAAAAAATGTAAAAAAATAAGGATTACGGTAAAAAAAGTAATTTCTCAGATTATCAAATATATAGATAAAATTAAAAAATATACAAGTGAAAACAACTTACATTAAAAAATCAATTTTAAATATATAATTTAGCTAAGGTCTACTTATACCCCTTACTTCCGGCCCTGTTGTGTAGTAGATAGCTATTGTATAATCTGAAACAAGTTTCACAAAATCGACTAGTTCTTGAAAGTAGGAACAGGTTTACAGAAAATGAGGAAGTTTGTTTTAAATATTGAGTATAGTTTCTAAAGGTCTATTATATTAGAACTGTTTTGTATTTTACTGAAGTTTAAAGATTATAGTTAGTTCTTCTTTTTGTGTTTTCAATACGACATTACTTTTTTTCGGCAGTAAAATATACATATGTGGAATATACCTACTTTTATATTTTCAGAACCAAAATCCCGACAAAGCCGATAAAATCTCTCTTCAAAATCGCTTTTACCTACTGTCCATTCGCCGGCGCGATCTCAGTTCTCCTTATCGGGATACCAATGAGCTATCTCACTGGAAAGTCCAAATCAGAGTCAATGAACCCTGATGTCTTCTGTCCACTGACTCAGAGCATACTCCACAAATCCACTATGCGAAGTGATACAGCATCCGTTGAAGAGAGGCCTCTCAATACTCAAGAAGTCTGCGTTGCTTTGGATGAAGCTCTGAAACATTTGAAAGAAGTTATTGATCGGTGATTAAGGAATTTGGAGTTTCCAGAACATAAAACAGAAAATTACAATGTGAAATATACGCGTGAAACAGTTGAGATATCAAGAAATCTTTTAAGATTTCTCAAATAAAGGAGAATGGGCTAAGAAGCGTCGGCCACGACAAAAATCTCTCAGAGTTTTTTCCAGTCACATTTTTTTCACATTCTACACACACTTTTTAATAATGTTTGAATCGTGGCCCAATATGCCCATTTACCTGAAGCAAGTTTTATCATTATTTGAAATTAATATTTAATTTGATGTCATTAGTAATTCATAATTTTCTATTATGTATTGTCTAATGTTTCAGTGGTTTAGTGACTGAAAACTAGTAACGTCCATTTTATTTTTCTACATAAATAATAAACAATAATTGTTGGTCGTAAATTGTTTTTCAATTTCACAGCCATTTTTACCATTTAACAGAAACACATAAACTTAGCTAGATGCTATCGGCATAGCGGTATTGTTGATAACATCGCATGTAATGCTCGGTTCTAATGTCTAATCACTGAACGTCTGTTTTGATGGCTAATAGAATTCGCTTTATGTATTAAACAAATTAACTTATTGAATATTTTAATTACTTACTTTTAAAAAAGATAACTTGGTTCATTCTTATCCGGCTTGTTATGTATCTTACCAAATGCATTTTGGTTATAACATTTAAGATAATTTTTATTTCTACTTAAGTGTATCTACAATACTGTAGTTAATATATAGTTAATATGTTAATATATCTACTTAATGAAAAACTTTCGAGCCAATGAACCGTATTAATTAATTAATAGCGAACAATACTGCTAACTAACATTCATATTCTTATAATTATCTTTCTGAAGTTGTAATTACAAATCAAAGTCCTGAGCCCTGACAAGTGAAGTGCTTGCAAACAGACACAAAGGAAAACATGAGCTTGAAGAGGTGCGTGCTAGGTTTTAGACACGCTACATTAATTCCTAGACCGCAGCTCGCTAAGAGCCTACGTCTCGAGCACTCTCTCCATGACCCAAAAGACCTAACCTCCAGAAAAACTTCAAAACAAACTCGCTTATTTCCCAATGGAAATAAGATCTAAAATCGTACGAAACCTAATGATATTACTTGAAGTTAGCCAAGTAATTGTGAGTGGATTTTAGTAAGTGACGGAAAATTCTTGAACTATGTGCGAGGATAATCATTTACCTACTAAACGTTTTGCTAACATTCTTATTTCTCACAATGTTAGATACTAGTTTTTTTAATTGATTTATTAAACATGTACTTTTAAACAAAATAAATTACATTACAAGAAAACGATAATATCGGCGACTAATACACTCTGTGACTAGTATTACTGAACAGTAGTTATATTTGGTTGTAAAGATGATACACGTTTCGGTCATTTATACTATCAGTAGTTCATCATCTTGCTGCCCTTGTCCCATAATCTTAAAGTCACAATCGTAAAGACTTAAAATTCTCGGTTTACTTACATAAGTTTAAGAACTAAGTAATTAAGATAGAATATAAAAGATATTACTTTAAGCTTTTCAGTTTTTTCGGCGGTTTAATTTTTTTGCTAAAAAGTTTTTAGATAAGACATAGTAAAGTTAAATCAAACAAAAGCACCCTTTATAAGATACAAGTTCAAAACTTGTTAGGGTGACAATGGTTTCACATTACGTTTGAAGGATCGAAGTGGCTAGACGCATACGTCATTATAGGGTGTCCATAAATTTATGCGCATTTCTGTCCAAATGCGTAGCATAAAAGGCTACCACAGCACTAATCGGTGGACCATTAACATTGGTGAAATATTATGGACACCCCGTTCATGGGTTATCAGCTATGAATGCGCTCCGCATTGCGTGTCCCTGTATGTGACTTCCTATTTAATGTAGGTACAGTTGTATTAAATTGTGTTGAAATATTCATTATTACTTTGTGGTGATGGTGAACAGCGCAAAATGTAAATGTTTTTTTAAATACTTTTATTTCTAATAATGCTTATTAATTACTAAATTCAAGTACAACCAACTTACTTTTTTACTTGTGTAAACATCTAGAACAGAATCTCAAAAATAATAATTCACTTGAGTATACAATGTCAAAAAGGCACAAACACTTTCGGTAAATATTTTATCAAATGAGGTGCCGTAAATAATTCAAATATTCTTACCCCCTATCTTATAAAAAGTTAGCGTTGACTTTATGTCATCATAACGTATGGTAATCAATACTTCAAGTGTGCGCTAACTTTTTATAAGATAGACCGTAAGTGTAGAAAACCTTTAAAAATCATTCCAAAATAATCAGAACAGATGTTGTCAAACAATTTTATTAGGAAAGTTTTCACACCACGGTATAAATTCTCGAAACATCTTGTACTAAACCTATTAGGAATAAGTATCTACATTTTGTAAATACCATAAATAAACTAAATAAATAAACTTCTTTTATCATAATAAAAATACAAATCGTAGAAACCTAAATTAGATATTTATTTTAAGAAGACCATTAGGAAACGGTAATAGGAGTAATTTGGTATTTTCTTTATTATTACAAGTCTAATAATAATTTCCTATCTCAGTTTGGCCGTTTTAAAAGGTCAAGGGTTTTTATTGGCAGAATATCAAACTACTTTATAAGTGAATCGTCGCTATAAAAATAGAAAAATACCATTTTGGCGTAAATAAATCCGCTTTGGAGGCCTTAAATATTTTAGGCTTTCAGACTTATTACTTTAGCATCGTCACAAATGATGCTGTACCATGCCACGACTTTGACATGGTACAACGTCACTAATTGTTATGCTTCGGCTACATTAGCGGGCGAATATTCGTATCGTGTTGGCGCGACAAAAACATCGTGTTCGGGTATAGGCGATCTTCTTGTCTAAGTACTACGCGATGACACGGCCACATACATCGCGTTAACGCGAATATTCGCCGTAGCCCGCTAATGTGGCCCCAGCATAACAAAAAAACTAAATTGATATAACTTTCAACCAAGTGACTGCTTCAATGAATAAGTATAAATTGTAATACCATTTTGTAACTAATTAATTTTGGTAAAAATAACTCTGAAATCTAACTAAATAGCTTGTGAAAAGAAGTAGCTGCGCGAACAATTTTCTTGCAGACTTTTTAAGACTGAAAAAAAAATCCTTTATCCATAAAACTTGTTTCGATATTGCTGAAAATGTTAAGTTATTTCTCCAGGTAAAAATATCGATGGGCGTCTGTTAGCGCACTTGAAATTGAATTCTGCCCGTGCCTCGACTTCTGATTGCTCTGAACTGAATCAGCTGTATTTCTCGATACTAACTCTTCGAACTCTAGCACGAATAAATGTTACAATCGTACAAGTAACGTATATGAGATACACTGCGCGCTACCATTGCAACGTTCGACTGTAAAGCTGATGTTGACACGCAGTGTATCTCAAATACATAATTGTATCGATACGTTTACGATTGTCAAAGTTATTCGTGCTCACCCCGCTGAGTATGAACTTAGTGGATGGACAGTGAGTGTTAACATTGAGATAGGTAAGTATAACTTTTTTATATATGTATTATTATGACTATAATAAAATAAATGCCAAATTTTGGTTTTGTCTGCTTGTTTGTCAGAAATAAACGATTAGTTTTATAAAATAGGAGAGCAATGTGAATATACATACTCTTCTGTAATCCGGTACTCATTTTATTAAATAAGTATCTAATTATAACTACTTACTGCAAAAAAAAGCATAATGTTATTACAAGTTCAAGTAACTTTGAAGTACTTATCTTTATTCATAATATCATAAAAGCGTTAAAAAAAAACAATAAACCATCATTTAATCGTTGGTCCAGTATTCCAAATATTGCACTGCTAGAACCAGTCTTATTAGTACAAAATAAAGATAAAGTTCAATGACCGTGTATTTACCTTTCAAAAGTACTATTTTACTATTTGTACTCAACAGCCGGTTTTCTTGGTCGTGTAGTTTCATGCAACTGAAGACATTTATTTAGAACTCTATAGACATTAACATAAAGTTGAAAATAAACTGGCACTGGTACAGAGAGGTCAAAGTAATTGCGAACTTGTTAGTGATGCGAGTGACATAAGCGCGTGCGCACGTTTTTAACCATTTTATTTTGTGTTTGTGTATTGGAAATGGAATGGGGAATCACGAAATGTGGTGAGTTTGTGATATTTTTTCTTATTATATCAATTGTAGGTACTAATTAAACTAAAAAAAACTTTTCGGTTTAGGTAACTGAACAAAAAAGAACAATATTTTATAACTAAATCTAACTTTAGAAAAAACTTAATACTATTGAAATCTAATTCTAATTTAGACCAGAGCATCAGAATTATAAAATTTTAGTTAAAGTTACATTTACTTTTTGATATAATTGTAATACCTACCTACATATTAAATAAATTTAATTAAAACTTAATTATCCTGTTGTTTGTTTGATACCCTTGAACAAAATTGCTCTCTGTTATCAACACTGCAACAGCTAAATTATATCATACTAGCTGACCCGTGCCCACTTCGTTGGGCATAATTCGACCGTTTTTACTTCGATTTACTTTGCAAAACGGACTACCACGTAAAAGCGTATCAGCACTGCTATTGAGCGCGGCAATGCAGCCAGTATCTTGGGTACACTTCCGATTGGTACCGATTTGGATCATTTGAACTATCTATAGATCGTTTGCAACGGTCTGTAGATAGCTCATCTGTTTCTTATGTATTTTATATGCCAATGTACATTTTGTAAATACTGTATCGTCGTAAGTTTGTTTGTGAATAATTACCTACTACTAGATAATAATATACCTTATCTATCAATAATGTGTGAATTGTTCGTATATAATAATCTATGAATTTGTTTATTAGATATTCTAATGGAATTTACACACAGCAGCTTGTAGTCCCAATTACTAAGCAAAGCTAACTATGGAAACTCAATCTAGTTTGATGAAATGATATAGGTAGGTATGAGTAGGTACATTAAAAAACAAGCTAATTACAATATATTGAGTAAACATAAAAAAAAATAGTCACGTCCATTTAAAATCACAGCTCGTCTTTAGGTCGTTTATTAGTAACTCTGTTATCTGTCTGATAAAGTTTATAATTTTCAGGGAAATACAGAATAGAGTCGTTAGCAGCTGCAACTATTCCAGGTGCACTGAAAGTAAGTTTGCAAAACTGTAAGCTTCTTAACTTTATATATGACAGGGTTGCCATATACTTATTATTCCCGATTTTTAGGTTAATAATGCGAATGCTTCAGAAAAATGTATTGATTCCCTGTTTTTTTTTGTGTTTAAAGGTATTTTAAATAGAATCTTAATTTTTTATTTAGGATTCGTTTTATTATGACTAAAATGATTTGAGGATCATGATAGGTGTATCTAGTCAAAATCATCATTTCATATCGGTAATATTGTAGATACCTAAAACTGCGAAGGTTATTTTTTTACGACTTAATCAATTTTTTTATTAACTTTAAATTCAATTTGTTTTGTTTCTACATTTAGTATGTGCATATAAATAAATAAATATTGTTTATACACAACACCTGCATTATTATTTAAGCAAGTTTACCATGTGTTTATATATAATGTATAGTTTATTTATAACTGAATCGATCTATACGAACCATTTTAATCTCATTTGTTTTACAAAACTTTTAAGCATTTTATGGCAATCCTATGCATCATGTAGGTACCTAATCTAAATATTGAAAGAGACTGGTTGGCATGCTAATGAAATGGTGAATATAAAATTAACTAGCTCGTACTGAATACTATCTTTGCATTTTTAGACAGGTTGAATTTGAGTATGACATTAGCGTAGACTGATTTTGTATTAAGTTCTCAAGATTCTGTTAAGAGCTCTGCAGGTGATCTTACCGATCATATACACCTATAACTATTATAACTAACTATATTAACTCCTACTAAGCCAGTACAAAATATAAAAACAAATCTATTTAGTTTCGTAATAACATGCACAAAATTTAATCCCCATAAATATTTATACTGAAAAAACAATACAGAAATATTTACAGTTGCAAATAAACAGCTACTGCATTACACACTAATTCCAGGTCATAAAAGATGCATTCTTCCCTGACGAGACTGTGTGTATAGGCACGGAAGTAAACAAAAATCCAGCTGCAATGGAAGAGCTCCTGGAACTCTGTGCTGACGCAGCGCTGGACGGTGTATCATTAGTTGCTATAGAAATTGACACTGGAGCAGTTGTAGCTGCTTCTTTTAATAAACTACAGGTACCTATCTAACTGAAACTATTATATTTTTTCGAGTAGCGTAGCTATACATACTCGTCCTGGCTCCATTACATTTCTGGAAAGAAAACATGTAATTCTAATGTACCTAATTACTACGCTCATAGTACCTACCTTGCAGCTCAAGGCTTCATAGTACCTATGTACAACCATGGCGTTTTCTATGCCACCATACAAATTAAACAGGAGTTTACAACTAGATAGTTGCTATTTTTATATTCATGACTGGTAATTTATTGAAAAGCAGCTGTATTATTCATAATGATATTTTAAGTTTTATGTCCTAACCTTGTACATTGAAGTGCTCACTTACTTTGGTTTTTTATTAATAGTTAATTGTTAAATAATGGTTGTGCGAACAGAAACTGACAGCAGCAAAAAAAGGTTAAAATGGCCGTTAGCACTAGTCAATGTGGAAACACAAAATACATAAAACCTAACAATGTAATATAAGATCGATAAAAATATTGTAAATTACGATTTAATTAAAATTATATAAAATATTTCCACTTTACTACATACATTGTTCAATGTTGAGCTTCAACGTATAAAATTCATAAAATGTATAAAAAATTCAATGAATATTTTTTACTTTTTCAGGTGGCCAATACAAATGAGAACGAGAAAACATTCTTTGATGAATTCGTTGAAGAACGATGCAAACAACCTTCCTCAAAAGCCTTAATCAATTTCATGTCTGATGTGGATAGCCGTTGTAATTTCTTTGAAAGGTAAAATTTCTTTTTTGTAAAACTTCTCGAACGATAAAGTAATCAATTGGTATTCTCCAAAATTTCAAGGTTTTTTTTGCTCGAAATTGGTTCCAAGCCCTTGAAATTTTAAATTAAATTTTATTATCATAAATACGAGTAATAGCACAATTATTATTGATTTTAAAACAGTCCCATTCGAAAAGGACTAGGTAGCTTTTAAATGAAAAACAGTGTCAAATCAATAAGAATAAAGTTTACACTTACGACAAAACAAATAAGGATAGCAATCACAATCTTCAAACCGCAGTTGAATTAAAAACATACTACTTTTTTAAATTTCTTTATTTAACTTATAACTCTGACGTACAAAATTTCTACTGTTTTGGAAGTTGAACTAGTTATTCCAGTTACTTTTTTCAAAAAGCTATAACTGTTAAACCTTGAAACAGCTAAGCCATCAAAGCTTAGTTTCTAATTAACTACAAGTTTAATTATACTAGAACAACCATTACAATATCGTTTGTCCCAAATACAAATTACCTAAAACCATCAACTGTGACCCACATAGCTTATCAAGAACATTAACTGTCTAGAATAATCTACATCTTGTTTGTAAATCATTACAGATTGCTCCTATTAACCAAACATGCACTTGGCTAATCAACTACATATTATTGAATTAAGGTCTGGGATTACATAGATGTCATTTTGTAGATCAATTACTTTCTAAATCTAAATTAAGTTAAATAATAAAATATTAACATCTTCGCCATTCGGACGAAACGTTCGTAGTTTTTTAATGTAAACTTTAGAAGAATCTATTAAAAAGTTTATTTTTATTCTTTATTCTTGTGTGTGAGTTTCTGTAAGAATCCTTCCTAACATCAATTTTATAAGTTACCAGGGATGTTTCTAATCTAGAGGATAGTAATTACATCAATAATATAGTAAATAATTTTGTTTAAGTGTAAATAAAATTATTAGAAGACTTGTTTAATTTTAAGAATTAGACAGAGAAAAAAAGGTGTCTTATATATCTAATGCTGAATGTTTATTTGTTTCAGGTACAATGTAGACTGCAGTTTAGAAATAATGTTCATAGCAACACTCCGTGAGCACAGAAAGAAAAAATTAGGATACCTACTCTGCAAGTATTCTATAGACGTCGCTAAAAAACTCAAAACTGGTCCGGTATCTCAAATTACTCTCCAAAACTTAGGACCAAAGTATTCTTATATGAAACCGCGAGGAGTGACAAAAAAGGTTCCAAAAATATGTCAAGCTATAGGAACTTCTGTAGCAACACAAAAAATTGGAGCAGCATTAAATTTTACAGTACATTTAAGGGTTCCGTTCACAGAGTATGAGTATGATGGAAAAAATTACGTTGAAAGAAATGGTTTTGATCCTTATTGTGAAGGTATAGCCCTTATTTTAGATTAAAGTAAAGTAATGTTGTTATTAGGCTATATTTATACCTATGTAGCATATAGTATGTGTGAGTTTGTACAGTTTGTACAGCATAAATAAAGTTCTTTATTTACTTACACACTACTTTCATTTTAACGAAAAACCTTTACAATTTATATACCTATAGCCAAGCAGAAAAGCACCAACAACTTACGATAGGGCTGACATACCATATTTGGTAAAAGTCTTCAATAAAAATTGAATAAAAAAAAACGGAATAGTGACAAAACCAACTAGTAGCTGGTATCATCATCATCATCAACCTATTTCAGTCCACTGCTGGACGTAGGTCTCTCTTAAGACGCGCCACTGAGCCCTGTCTTCGGCTCTTCTCATCCAGTTTGTAGTAGCTGGTATATATTTCAGTATTCAATCCTGAAATTGAAATATATTAAAATACCTATTCTATACATTTGAATATCAGGTACAAATTAATGAATAAAACTGATCAAAACCCTGATTGCAATACCACGTTGCTAACAAAATGCCCATCAGGCAGTTATCAATGGCTGTCTTGTCCCGGCAGACTCTCTAATTGCATCGTCCAACCTCCGGGCGAGTTCTCGTTAATTGATTCGGAATCCAGTGCCGTGCTTATTCCATTAGCTCTAATTGTTTCTGGATATTATGATTTTTAATAGCTGTGAATTTCTATGGTTTAATTGAGTGGTCGAGCTTTTTGTGTTTATTCTCGTCCAGGATTTCTAAGAGTGTAGAGAATAACTCGAAAGAGTTTCTAAAACTAAAACGTATTTTTTTTATGGAGCAAACAAAAATTACTAGTCGATGTATCGTTTCGCACCTCGAAATATTGTTATGTCCACTTTTAAGTTACATGAATTAATTTATCAATTTTTGGAGTTTTACATCAAAGAACATTCGCAGAAGTTTTAAAGTAAGTAAGTTAGTAATAAAATTATATTTATAAGTTTTCTTTTTCTCGTAAATTCTATAACAGTAGGTACATAGGTAAATACACTTTACTTTTCCTGTACAATGTGGTTTTTTGAGAAGGGCAAAGATAGCCAAGTTTGAAACCACGAGAGTTAGAGACCACCCTTATCTACTATCAAGTGTCTATTAGGTGTCAGTTGGCTATGTAAGCGGCTCTAAAAATGTCTGAAAAAATATCGAGCAGTCTAAATTCACCTGTTCAATATCATATAAATGTTTTATTCATAATGCTAAATTCAATACCAAGAGTTTTATTGTGTACAAACCTACTTATATATACTTAGCCAGCAAAGACTTGGAGAATCGAAGACGAACCTCTCCACTGTTTGTAGTGCTCCTTTGTGTAATGATCAATTAGAGACAGAATTTGCATTGTTATTTCTTTTGTGATTCTTCGCTATTTCTGCAATATTACTGTGGAATCTGAGTTCTGTATTATCTTTCGTTTAATGATAAGTTTGTTGACAAAGAAACTAGAGTACCATACTGAACAAATTGGTAGATAGAATTTTGTTTTATGTAGTTTGTTGAAATAGTCGTTATTAATATTGAATCCTTTCAAAAAACAAACCTTATTAAGATTGTAATTTTTTAAACTGATTTAAGAAAATACATCTAAATTTTTCAATTAGACATTAGGTTATTGATAAATTCGCTATCATTTTAAAAACAATTAATCTATCATGATTTTTAACACGTTCGTACTAAATCGTACTAAAAATGCACCAAAACTATAGCAAAATTCGCGTACAATATCAAACTATTCTTGAGATCAGTACAATCGTATAGAAGAAACAGTTCCAAGTTGCTTTGTGAAAGTGAATCATAATGAATACTCTAACAGAACTACTTATTGAGACAATAACATCCATGTTTCTTAAAGTACATTAAAGCAATATAGGGGGTAAAAAGACTTCGCGGCCGATCATTTAGCCGATGGTCTGATCAAGTGAAATCTCTTACTGGGCTTCCTGTCACCGTTGCATTGAGGGAGGCTCAGGATAGAATAGCATGGAGACAGCTAGTCGACAACTCTACTAGGACATTTCAGGACGGGCACAACTTTCAGTAATGAAGAATGCGACGGTGAGCACGAATCAATGACACAATCGTAAAGTTAACGTAACGTAGTGTATTCGATTCACATTGCGCGATGACGCTGTAACGTTCGGCTGTCAGCTGGCGTTTGACACGCAATGTGAATCGAATACGCTGCGTTACGTTAACTGTACGATTGTCACATTTATTCGTGCTCGCCCCTCTGAATAGGTTTGGATCGGATTCACTTTGCATAGCTCTTGAAATTCAAATGGTGCAGTTCATATCGGAGGCACCCTTTGGTGTCTACTATGCAAAATTTTAAAGAACTTCGTTTTGTATGGCAAAGGTAAATATCTGCGCTGGATAAATCGTATCGTGTCTTTTCCGTAGGTATATCGTGTTCTGTACTAAAAATGTAAATATGAAAAGCATATCTACCATTTTAATTAGTTAGGCCATATTGTTACTGTTAGACAATGTTCTTTAATTCTAAGGCAAGTATTTAATTTAATAAATGCTTTACGAAACATGGAAAAGTATTTTTTTGATATAAACTTATTTGAGGAATAATAGGCTCAAATTAGTAATCTTCAAACGTTTTATGAATACTTTCGTGCCGTGAATAAATCTCAATTGTTTTTCGTAGTAAACTCCCTTGTCTAAGTGCCTTCGTCGCCATGGCAACCTTGTCTGCAATATGCCTGACGTTTAACTCAATGGAGATACAATTTCGTTTCGAGTGCTCTTAAACATTTTTTGATGCGTCTGTAGATTGAGACTTTGATGGCGAAATTGTATTTACATTTTTTCCCAATTTTCTTGTCATTTAGCTTTTGCAAAGATGTTTATTTAGTAACTGAATTTTGTATTATTATTAGTCTTTGAACACTTCTATGTTTTAATACTTTTATCTTCTTAGTGGAAATAAATTTTGATAACAGTTTTATTTTTCGTGACTATTCCAACGGGAGTTAGAGGAGAGAGGAATTATTTTTATTCCATTATAAGCTTCCAACTAATCGTGACCCCGCCAAATTATTCACTCCATTTCCCTAAGGTATCTTATTAAAATGGAGGAGAATAAATAAGGAAGAAGCCGCTGCCATAACGATATTTTTTTTTTACTTTTTACCCTTGAACTTTTTATCTGTGTCTTGTTTACTTACGATACCTTATCTGCGACGCTTGGCTTAGATTAATAAATTTTCAAACAAAAGTGGGGAATACGAATATCCAAGTTTTGTTTACTTTCCAAGATATTTCTCAATTATTATTATTTGTATGCTAGGAATGTTTCGTAGTGGTCAATGACAGATCTAACTATCCATAATTAGTTTTTATAGTTTGTGTCAATTAGACTTTTTTTTTTCATAAAATTAAGTAAAATGACTGACTATGTACTATGACTATGTACTGATATTCTGTCTGTAATTTCATTTTTTTTCAGGAGAGTTTGAGTGACTATTCTAAACTTAACTTAACGCTAGCGTGTCTGAAATAAACTGCGCGGTGACGCTGTACAGTTCGACAGACATGTTGGTATTGAAGGGCAGTATTATATAAAACCGTTACGCGGTAAATGTCATTGTTTGTGCTTACCCCACAGTTCTATTGTAATAAACTTTACGCTACTGGCAGATTTTTAATGATAGCTACTCTTTAGGGACTATAAACTGTGTTTGTCATCTCATCCTTTTTAGGGCCCTCGAACGATCTCGAATCGCAAGATCGTCGTGACCTCTCGGCCACTATAAACCCTGCTAAGTACCAAAAACATGATAAAATTTGCCCTTTACGATGTTCTCGTAAAGTAAAATGACTTTGCCACACAGCGGTGGTGACATCACGTTCGATGTTCATATTCAGGAAGTGACATTAAGAATGTGTCTCCTGTCAAGTTGACATGAAAGCAGCAAGACAAACGAAAACGTAAAAAAAGATAAGTCACGTGATCTCTCCTATGACCCTATTTTGTACAAAAACATAATAAAATTTTGTTTTTATGATGTTTTTGTAAAGAAAAATGTTACGTAGAAATATAAAGGTGCAAGTCATATGAAAAAAATATGATCATGTCTTCTTTCGTGTAAATATACCCTTACCTTATTAATTTCAGCTCATTTGAGGTAATGGCCCGTAAGGATATTCTGTTCTCAGATTATGGAGAAGCTGATTAGTTTTGTCTCTGAACACGATACAAGCAACCACAAAACAAAAACAAATTTAGATTATTTTAAATTAAGTTATCTAAATTGGAAATTATCAAATTCTCGTTTTAACAATTAAATTAAATTGATTTATGTACCACATATCCGTTACATTCGATTCTGAAATGTCAAGTGCCCGTCCTAAAGACACTTTCTTACTGCAGACTTAGCTTGGTCAGACTAGACTTGAAAAATTAATAAATAAATAATGCTGGACAATCCACACAACATCATCTAGCCCCAAGCTAAGCAGAGCTTGTGTTATGGGTACTAGAAGAAAATACCGTCCATGCCGCGAAAACTATCACACTGTGTCAACGTCAGATTGTATTAAGATCAGTAGCTCTACCATGAGTTTTTACTATACTATATTTACTATACTCGCTAGCGTCTGTAGTTAAAAAAATGTATTAAGATTTGTACAGCGCCTCTAGCGGATAGTTGGGTACTAAAATTCGTAATACTAATATTGACGTAACTACTGTAGTAAAGTCAGGCGATTTTACTGTGACAACTCATGGTAGAGGTACTGTACATTATATCATAGTGTCACCATATTATCACCGTCTACAATTCTTTTGCGGTCCATATAATTTAATTGCAGACTTAGCTTGAGACTGAAGATACTGACTTGGTTTATTAGTTCAGTTTGTACAAAACTCCAAATAAATTTCCAAAAGCTTTCGGATTTACAAAGTCTTGTTACTTTGTAAAATGAAGAAACGAAACGAAGATAAAACCCAATAAACAAAAGATCACTTTACCGCATTCGAGTTCCAAATAAGCCTCAATTTAGGTTTTCTTTGACCCGAAAAACATTGTTTGATAAATAAAATCTTGGAGTAGAAAAACAGATGAATAACAACACTCATTTGTATACAAAAACATTATTTTATGTGCCATAAACCCTTTCACGTCTTAGAATCCAATGATTTATAATTATTTTTAAGTTAAACATAATGATATATAAATTATATGCATAAAAACAATGTTTGTAAGGGTCTCTTCATATTCTTAAATACCTATACAAAAGACGATCTTATCAATAGAAGCGTAATTTCCTAGAAAACTTCAAATAATAGTAGTGTTATTAATAGTGTTTCTTCAAATAACATTATAATCTCATAAGTTGTTTGTTATATGTTGAGGAATTCATTATATCCCTAAAGAATTCAATAAAAGTTTGTGACAAAGACTTGTTCATACTCGTACTCCAAGCTCCATCTAAGTAAGTCTTTTTCTGTAAACAAAACACATTCTCCCCTTTTGCTAAATAAAAGAACGCAACTTTTTTCCAATAGGATGTAAATAACCAGCCCATCAGACAACCTCAAGGGCTTGAAAGCAATCTAGAGGTCATACTATTGGTTTATTCCTAATATCACTGTATAAATGTCACCGGGTGAAAATATAACTGTTAGACACGGACAGTTAGTAAAATAACGATTTTTTATATTCTACAACTAATATCCGTTTGACACTTTATCGACGCGAGCCGTTTTATAAAACAGCGTTAAAACCCGGTGACATAAATATTCGCGATCTTTACTCAACGTTCTAGACCTACAAACTAAACAAAACGCTATCCCAATACAAGTAGATTGTTGATAGAATACTTATACCTATACATTTTTCTTTGTAAAATACATTAAATACACTTTTTGGTTGCTTGTAAGAGCTCACAGCGATAAAGATATAGTGTAGAGACAAAATTAGTTTTTTTTACTTACTAAATTTTTATTTATGTAGGTTTGCTTAGCTTATAAAAATCGTTGTAAAGAATAATTACCTACCACATTTTTTGTAATAATTTTTATTTCCTAATTCCTAATTCTGTAGGTACAAATTCAATCTTATTCTTATGTAGTCATATTTAAATTATTTTGAAAAAAAGCTCGCTTAGGAATAAGCTTTTATTTTCCCTTTGAAAGCAACAAAGCAATTGTAGGTTATTGCTATTGTGGAGGATAGGTGTCGCTTTTCTACACCTTCTGCGGTATTGAACCGCCATTTTATTTCTATTCACCTTTTGTATAGAAAAATTCGTTACACCTTACCTGTTATCTAACCTAATAATATTTATGAATTTGTTTGTCTATTTTGTTTATTTTATTTACATATGGCTAGTTTTTATTTATTTCAATCATTACATTTTCTTTATTAAACAATTGCAAGAAGGATCATATAATAAAACGTTAGGATCCAGGTCTAGTTTCTTGTCAGTTGCCTAGTATCATCTAGTATGTAAGACGTTTTAAAGTGATCTTTGTGATTCTATTGAATAAAGAAATTTTGACTTTGACTGCATGAGAAGAGCCGGGTTTAGTGGCGCATCTTGGCAGAGACACACGTCCAGCTACGTCTAGTTAGACTCGTATACGTTGATGATGATGATGGCTATGTAAGGGGTTAAATCTTGAGTTACAAAAGCATATGGAATTGTAAGTGGTTCACTTGGTATGAGTTTAAAAATATGTACTTAAGTATCTTTTTTTTACGACAGGCTTCCCAGCTCAGTTGGTAGTTTTACCTTCCATGCCGTGAGTCGTGGGTTCGATCCCCATCAGGCAGCAAATGTTTGTTTGATAAATATTTGTTCTGTGTCTGGGTGTTACTATGTGTCCGACGTTAGTATTTACAAAAAAGCTAGTTTCCATAGTAAAAGCTGTCTAAACAGAATCCTACTCTACAAAAAAGTTGGAACAGAAATAAAAGCTAAAAAGCATTTGTATTCAAATTGTTTGGCTAAAAAAGTAAGCCCACAATTCCGCAGACACGCTCATGATTTTCCATCAACACATTTTCACGCCATAAAAGTTCCAAATGTTCACATTGGAGCATTAACACAACCTTTTACGCATAATATAGCTCTAAATCAGCGCCCTATCCAGAAAATAAAAATAAAATTCCCTCTCCGATACTCTAAGCTCTTTTAGCCCCGATCAGCTAATGCATTGCCGTCCATTTTTCTAGACAGGCCGGTCGATGTGGCTCAAACATCAGTAAATCTCTATAAAATACCCACCCATATGGGCACTTTGGACGGCATTGTTGGGGTGAAGGTGTGAGCGATTGTTGTCTGACTTTATATATGCGTTTTGTGGCGCTCAAGTTTGAGCTTTATATTTTGATATTTAGGTACTTACCAAAAATAACAAATTTATGTGGTTGAGTTTAAAAAAGATGTTATGAAATGAGCAAGTACCTACTGATAAATGAAATGATTCAAATAAAAATGTTTGTTATTCATATATAATTTTGCACATTTGGTTTGACTGTATATAAAATACAAACAAAAACAAATGCTTATATTTTCCCGCTGACTGTCTGACCATAGCCGATATTGTTGCCTACTCGACAAAAGATTGTTGTTTATGTGAAAAAGGGTGATCTAAAGGTTACGTTAAACAGTTCAATGGAAGTAGTAGTAGACTTTAAAAAGAGTAAAAACAATCAAATTCGCATTTCACCACTCAATTTTATTTATTTGGCTTGAATTTCTTAATGTTTAATGGGCATTTTGGAAATTTCGGGTGCTTGGTAAAGAATCCATATAAAAAGAGCTATTTTTTAACTTGATAAATCAACACTTAAATCCAAAATAAAGTTTTCTTAAATACATTCAACCATTACTTTCAATTACTTTGAGTCCTAGAACGAACTTAGTTATACAACCGGCCAGTACATTGACCATAACAACGCCTCATGCCTAGACGCAAGCTCAGCAGTCTGGCACCTACGGCCGAGTTGCTTATCTCTACCACCCACGCGTTCTGTGCCTTGTGGCTCTTAGTAATTAAGTTTGATTTAATCATTCGTTTAGAGACTAACCTTTGTCTTAGACGTCTCATTTTATTTTAACTAATTTCATTGAATAAAAGTTTTCGTGAAATAAAGTTTATAGTTTAGTTTTTAAAAACATCTTCCACGTTCCCGAAACCTTCACTGGCGCAGCCGGGGCAGATTTTCCGAGTTTTCCGCGGAGTTTTACACGAGTTTTCTCGAGTTTTCCGGCGGATCGGATCTGTTCGAACCAAACAAATTTGTGAAAACATAAGGGAGGCGAACGAGCATAATGGTGACTGGCTGGTGAGTAGAATTTTTGCCATCCTTTCCTTTCCATTGTGCTTATTGTTTTGTTATATTCGGAATCAAACTTTTTCCATTATAACGTTTTCTGGTTTCCTATCGTAGGGAATTTAGAATAGTATAAGTTTTTGATATTAAATACATAAAATCTGTATTTAATTTAATCAGTGATTATTTTTCACGCAAGTAGAGACTTGTTACTATTTAAATACATAAAATCTGTGTTTAAATTATTATTAATAGGTGATTATTTTTCACATAAATAAAATATTAGAGTAGGTATTTAAATACATTAAATCTGTGTTTAAATTTAGTAATAGGTGATTATTTTTCACATTAAAACATATTATACTAAGTATTTAAACACATAAAATTTGTGTTTAAATTTATAAATTGGTGATCATTTTTCACGTAAATAAAATATTGTAGTAAGTATTCAAAATGACGACAGTTACTGTAATTCCAAAAGAAATTGTGTGTATTATACCAATTTTTAATGGCAGCAAACGCCATTTAAACTTATTTATAAGAAAATGTGAGTATGTTATAAATAAATATAGAGGTAATGCAGAGCAAGATCAGTATGTATTGCATACTATAACTAGTAGATTAACTGAAGAAGCCTCTGCTTTAGTGAGTGAGCGAAATGACGTTCAAACCTGGGAACAACTAAAGACCTTGTTAGTTCAACACTTTGGTGATCCTAGGAGCGAGGAATGTATAGCGATTGAACTAGAAACCTTGAAAATGAAACAAGGGGAGAGCTATTTAGAGTTTTGTAATCGAGTACAGTCTGTTCGATCAGTACTGATATCTAAAGTGAACCAACTGTTAGACGTGAGCATGAAAAATAGTAAGATTAACATCTACGATAATATGGCGCTTAATGTATTTTTATACAACTTGCCCGAAAACCTTATTAGGTCGGTTCGAATGAAAATGCCAGAAACTCTAGAAAAGGCACTAGAGTACGTGTTAGAGGAGGTTAACTTTTATGAGCAGTATAACATTCGTAGTAAAATGCTCAAGCCTCAGGCTCAAACACAGCCTGCATCAGGCACAGCATCATCATCATCAAAGGTGCACAGCCCTCCGTCTCAAGGTGTGCCCTTACAGAACACCGGTTTTAAGCCAGCATTCCATGCTCCTACTAGTTTCAAATTTGGTATTCCGGGAAATAGTCAATATAGGCAACCATTTGTGAACAAATTCACACCACAGACTCCAACTGGTTATAGGCCACAGTTCATGCAACCCCATCAATTCGGCATGCCAAGGTTTACGCAACCTCAAGGTTTTTACCCAAGGCCACATCAGTTTGGCTACCGACCACAACAGTTTGGCTATCGGCCCCAAAATCAATTCGGAAACAAACCATCTAATCCGAACTTAGGTAGCAACGATGTTACAATGAGGACTGCACCTCCTCTTAAACAACAAACACAGGTACCAATTTATCAGCCTCAGGGCTTTCGGTTAAATGAGCTAGACTTAGGAGAAACTTACGGATATGACATGTATGAAAATCAGGAAGGATATGATTATACAGAAGGTTGTTATGAGGATTACTCTGATCCTCAATCGTATTTAGGAATGGAAAATGAACAGGAAAATTTGGTGGCTGATGAAACTGTAAATGCAACGGAAGTGGGAAATTTTCACACCCTAGCCTCTGTAGAGAACCTGAGGTGATAAACCTAAATTGTAACATCAAGCTTAAGCTTCCGTATATATATTTACCTGAAATTGACGGAAAGTTTATGATAGATACGGGAAGTACGCGATCCTTTATAAGCCCGCGAAAAGCTCACCAATTTTTCCGTGAATTTACATTGTGTGAACCCTTCACGGTAATCAGTACGCATGCATCGAGCAGTCATAATGAGGTTATTGAAATTCCATTAATGCCATCTTTTCAATGCAACGAATTCCACAAATTTTACGTCTATGACGTAGACGCTCAGTATGACGGACTTATAGGAAATGACTTATTAATCCTGTTGGGGGTATCCACTTGCGTGGACAACCACCCACACCCCGAGTGCGCCCTGGAGGGGCGGGTACTCAGGATGTCTCTCCACGTGACTGGTGGACCGAGCTCCGATAGCGCGCTTTATCGGTGAGCTCAAGGCCTGCAGGCACTTCAGTCAGTGGAGGGGGTGTCTGGGTCAGCGTTGGCCGTCCGTTGCCTTTGGGGGTAGGCACGGGATAAAGATGATCCCTTAAATAGCCTACTGCTTGCGGGTTAATGAAAGACCGGTGTTGGTGTTGTGTTGGCGCGAGGGGGTTGACTCTCCTACAGCTAGTGCCTGCCTGAAGGTCCCTGATTAGCTCCACCTCAAACTACTTCTTTCTTGAATTACTGTTTCTTTCTTGTAGTACTGCTTGTCCAACACGTTCACACTGAATGGGTCAGAGGTCACGCCTTATATACCGTGAGGCAATACCTTCGGGAGAGCGATGCTCTAACGGCCCGCTAGCCTTGACCTACTTTACTACGAGTCAACCACCTTTTTGCCTTTTTATTTAATATCCATAGAAGTTTTCGCTGTTTGTTTACAATATTATGACGGGCGTATTGTCCCTACTTATCATTACAGTTGTTACAGCGGGTTTTAACACCCCAATTCTACTTAACTGTCTACGGATTCGCCTAAGTTACCTTTATTATGCCTACTTTTATTACAAAATAATTTATTCTATTTATATCTTAGCAGATAGGTCCTACCTATTACTTTTATTATGTAAAAGGATTCTTTATTTTCCATATTCTCAAACAATAACAACGATTTATACAATGATAAATTAATTACACTATTTTTAAACATAACACCTAAACATAATGAAAAGAAAGAGAGAGGGCGTCCTCTGTCCCGCTCTTTTCATACGGTTATTTTCTGTTTGCGTGGGAGTTGTCGCCAACATCCTCCCCCTCGTGCTTGGCACCGACTCCTGTTTGGCGCCAACCGTGTTGCTGTCGATGTGACGCGAAGCTCCGCCATCGCGCCCCCTTCGAAGTCCTTGGCTCGGCGACTCGAAGACCGTTGCCTCCCGGTCCCCATCAGACGTTAGTGTTATCTTTAGGGACCAGAAGTACCGCCTTCGAGCTCGGCCTCTTGAAAATACCGTGCTTGGTGCGTACGTCCACTATTCTCGTGTGGTTGTCGGGTCCAGGGTATGTTTGGACCACGATACCCCGTGGCCACATGTTGCGTGGTAGCGTTGAGTCTGCAATGAAGACTATGTCCCCACACTGTAGGTCCCTTGTCGCCGCAAGACCGCCGATCCGCCGTGGTAGCAGTGTGGGTAGGTACTCCCGTACCCACCTGGCCCAGAAGTGGTCGGCCAGTCGTTGCGCCGTCCTCCACGACCGCTGCCCGCCGAGGTCCTCCTCGGTGAATGCCCCCAGCCTGGGGGCGCCGCACGATCGCCCGATGAGGAAGTGGTTGGGCGTGAGGCCCTCTTCCCCATCGTTGCCGCCGGTCCTTGTGAGTGGTCTTGAGTTAACCACATGCTCGGCCTCGAGCAACAGCGTGTGTAATGTCTCTTCTTTGGGACATCTCTCCTTCAGGGTCACGTTAAGTGCTGTCTTAACGGACTTCACCAGTCGTTCCCAGGCTCCTCCCATGTTCGGTGCGCCGGGTGCGATGAACTTCCAGCGCACTCCAGCTGCCGTAGCTTGACCTGAGAATTCTCGAATTAGCGTATCAAAGGCACCTTTGAGTTCTTTGTTAGCTCCTACGAAGTTCGTCCCGTTGTCGCTGAAAATTGTCCTCGGCATCCCTCTCCGTGCAGCCATCCGTCTGAGCGCCATTATCATCGAGTCCGAAGACAGCGACGCTGCCAGCTCCAAATGTACTGCCCTGGTGGTAAGACACGTGAAGAGAGCGCCCCACCTTTTCTCATGACGTCTTCCTATAGTGATCGTCATGGGGCCGAAGTAGTCCACCGCCGTGTTCGTGAAAGGTGGTTCTCCATACTGTAGCCGTTCCTTCGGTAGGTTCCCCATCGGTGGGCGCTGAGGCGTGTCCCTGTAAACCTTACACCATTGACATCCATGTCTCGTTGCTCTGACTGCAGACCTTAGGCCGAGGACCCAATATCTCTGACGAATCTCGTTCATTACCGTCTCATGGTTTCCATGATTAAACGTTTCGTGATAGTGTGCTATCAAAAGTCTTGTTACCTTGTCTTTGCTGTCTAGTACGATGGGCCTTTTGTAGTCGTGGTTCATGTCCGCGGCGTCAATTCTGCCCCTCAATCGTATGAGCCCCTCTTCAGTCACGACGTCTAGCTTCTTAAGCTTTCCCTTCTCCTCCAGGTGACTGTCCCTCTGACTCCGTTGTAGGAGTGCTCTCTCGGCTCTCTCTATGCAGCTGTTATCTATTGGTAAAAAAGACATATCGCTCGTAATTATTTCAATTTTCTTGTGCACCTGCCTCTTGGCTTTAGCGATTTTCCTCCATGTGGGGTCGTCATGTCTCCCTTTAACCGCACCGACTGTTTCTCGTTTCCTGCATAGGTCGAAAAACTGGAACACTCTCGCCGTTGCTCTCAGCAACCTGGTCCATCGTGAGAATCTGTGAGGATCGGGAGTAAGAGATCCGTACTCACTTGTCTGGATTGTCGCGACCTTGTGTTCCTCCTTGTCCTCCTCAGAGGATCCTCGGTTGAAAGTGCGGTTCATGGGCCATCCATCTTCCTCCCCCGTTAGGAAACTCGGTCCTGTGAACCACCTGTGGTTCCCGTTGAAGTTGTCCGGGACGTTTCTAGTAGCATCGTCCGCCGGATTCTCAGCTGTCGGTACCCACCGCCATTGTTGAGGTTTCGTCGTGTCCTCTATCTCCGCTAGACGGTGAGCCACAAAAGGCTTAAACGTTCTCGGGTTTGCCTTTATCCACGATAGAACTGTACTGGAATCTGTCCAATATGTTCTATTTGTTACCTTCAAATCCATCTCCTCCTCTACAGCGTGCGCCAACCTGGCTCCAAGCAATGCGGCTTGTAATTCCAGTCTCGGTATCGATACCGCCTTCAATGGTGTTACTCTGGCCTTCCCGGCCAAGAGGGTCACGTGGTATCTGTTATGCTCGTCGCGTTGTCTCCAGTAGACTGCACACGCGTACGCTGTCTCGCTTGCATCTGTGAAGATGTGAAGTCCTCCTTGGTCTTTAGTTCGTGCAATGCACCTCGGGACTCTTAGACTCCTCAGAAGCTGGAGGTTTTGAAGGTACCTTTTCCATGATGTTTCGTCCGTCTCATTTATCCTCTCGTCCCAATCTACGCCGCTCCTCCATATTTCTTGCATAAGTTTCTTCCCCTGGATTAGCACAGGCGAGGCCAACCCCAGGGGGTCGAAGGTGCTCATCACGGCGCTCGTGACCGGTCGTTTGGTCGGGACTTTCTCTTGGACGATTACCTCGGATACGTTGCGAAGCTGAGTCCTGAATCCCATCTCGTCCTCGTCTGTGAACCATCTCAGACCGAGGGTCCTTTCCTCCTTTGATCCCAGCTCCACCTCCGGATTTTCTTTAACATCAAGTCCTTTCAGGACTCCCTTGTGATTCGATGCCCATCCTCGCAGCCGGAACCCGGCTCTTTGATGAATGGCATCCACTTGCTTGGCCACTCTGGACGCTTCCTCCTCTGTGTCGAAACAATGCAAATAGTCGTCCATATAATGATTACGTACCACTGCCCTTGCGGCCTCTGGAAATTCCTCTTTCGATTCTTCTGCGTTCCGATTCTTAACGTATATCGCCAGACTTGGTGAACAGGAGGCTCCGAATATGACTGACGTCATCCTGTATTCCTTTGGCTTTCCTGTCCGGCTAGCTCCTCTCCATAGGAAGCGTAGACTGTCTCGATCTTCATTTCTTATTCTCACCTGAAGAAACATCTCTTGTATATCTGACACCACGGCGACCGGTTTTTCTCTAAAGCGAATGAGAACCCCGAACAGTGATTGTAGCAAATCCGGGCCTGGTAAGAGCGCGTCATTCAAACTCTTACCTCGATATTTCGCTGCGGCGTCAAACACTAGCCTTATTTTCTTCTTAGTTGGATGTGTTACTGCGAAGTGGGGTAGATACCATTTCCTTGTTGATGTCGACTCGTGTGCGACCTCTTCTGCATATTCGCTGACCCATAGGTGTTCCATCTGTCGCTCGTATTCCGTCCTCAAGACGACATCCTTATCCAATTTTCGCTCGATGTTTCTTAGTCTGTTGAACGCAGAGTCGTAGTTGTCCGGCATGGACTCTTCATCTGATTTCCAGAGCATCCCTGTCTCGAAACGTCCGTTCTCTAACCTTTTAGTGGTCTCTTGTAGCAAGTGCACGGCCCGTGCTTGCGCGTCCGTGCTTGGTTGTCTCGGCTGCACACCCAAGGACTCCAATGCGAAGTGCTCCTTTATTAACTCATGCATATCCTCTCCTCCAGTGGATATGTGCCCACATGTAAGCTGGTTCGCCCGTCTGACAGCTCCCCCGTCCATCCCGTGTAGCACCCATCCTAGGTGCGTAAGAGAGGCTGCCGGCTGGCCACGCTTACCTTTTCTCGTGGTTCGTGACACGATGAGTTCCCAATTATCCTGTCCTATTAGCAACTTCGGTGACTCTTTTTCATAGTAGAGTTTGTCCGCCAGTCCCTTGAGGTGATTACAACGTTTCAGCAGAGACTTGTTGATCGCCTGGGGTGATAGCTTAAGCTCATCTATCGTTCGCGCCCCGTGGATCTTCTTCCGTTGGTGCGAGTGGAGACCCCTCAGACTAGCACTGACCTTCATAGAGTTATCCTTCTTGATAACTTTCCCTCCTACTGTCTCCAGTGACAGCGTTTGCGTAGGTCCTTCTAGTCCGACTTCGTTCGCCACCGCCGCGTCGATGAGGGTCACAGTCGATCCTTCATCTAGCAATGCCAGAACTCTGGCCTTTCCCTTTGGTCCGTATATTTCTACCGGTACCATCTTCAAATATGCCCTTGCGTCCACCGCATAGGCTGCCAAGTGGACATTGTTGGCCACTTCGTTGGCAGCATTCTCCTGGTTTCCTGATGCCGGCCTTCTATCCTCATGCAGCAGCGCGTGATGCCATCTTCGGCAGCGCTTGCACGGTGGTCTTCTGCACGAATCCTTTCTATGCCTGTACCTCAAGCACTTATAACAGAACCCTGACTTCCTTACTATGGCCCACCTCTCTGTCACTGTTGCCTGGAGAAACTTTCCACATTCATCCAGATAGTGCTCTTCCTTGCATTGTGGGCATGAGGGCTGTTCTTCTCGCGACTCTGCTGCCGCGAGTGCTGCTTGGCGTGGCTGTATTACCTTCTTGGGGGCAGAGGACTCTTGTCCCGCGTATGGCCCACACTTCTCGGCTTCTCTGTTGAGAAATAACGCCACCAACGCCAAGTCTGGATCTTCGTGCTCAACTGCGAAATCGTACCACCTATACTTCAGCACCATAGGTAACTTTTCCACTATTACCTTGAGTATCTCCGGAGACTTTAAATACTGCGGCTTCTTTAATCCCTTGATTGTCGCGACGGTGTTGTTGATGGAACTGGCGAACGCGCACACATCTCTCGCGTTATCATTTGTCCTAGGCAGGCTCTTCACTTTCTCAATCTCCGCCAGAACCAGGGCCTCTGGTCTGCCATACCTGCGTCGTAAGGACTCCAGCACCTCCTCCGGCGCGCAATCAGAATAAAGGACGCTCTTGACAGCGTCCCTAGCTGTACCTTTTATTGACTTCCTCAGTCTTGCCATGTTCTGCACCGGGCTAAACAAGGATGCCGTATCCTCGTATACCGTTTTGAATGCCAACCATTCGCTGCTGCTGCCGTCGAAGGCAGGAAGCTCGTACATGTACGCGGGTTGGTGCGTGTGCCCTCTCCTTGGTGCAGTGTTGATTGCCCCGACGATGGCCTCTGCTAAAGCGTCTACACTATGTACCTTTGGTTTCGTTTCGATGGCAGTTGAGGTCTGAAGTTTCAGAGTGCCTTTGTTGGCACTCCCTGGTCGCCCCTCCGCGGACGTCCCCTCGCCTCCGTGATGCCTTCCACCGGACATCCTGCCTACCGAGTTGATCCACTCCTGTACATCCTTTCCTCTGCACTCCGGTTCCGGGTCGGCAGAGTCCTCTGACGCAGTGCCTCGGTCCTCGTCCTCTAACCTGAGGAACTCCAACTCAGCCCTCGCCAGCGCTGCGGCGGCTTGGGCTTCCTGTAACTCTCTGCGGCTTATCTCCATCCGCAGCTCAGCTTCCCGTCGTAGTCTAGCCCTTTCCGTCGCTGACGAGGGCTTTCGAGGACTAAGGCGGGTCTTGGACTTACCTCTGTCTGTCTCAGGCATTGGTTCGTCCCCATGGGCGCCGGAAACAATTGGGGGAGTTTCCAGCGCGGTACCGGTTGTACCCGATGTGTCGGTGGTCGTCACGGCCGTTCCAGTTGTCCCGGAGGTCTCGGTTGCCTCCGGGGTCTGGTCCTCTTCATCTGGCCGGCGGGCGGCCCCGACATGACTACGTGTCACGGGCATGACGTCGTGTGGTCGTCTGCTTCACTGGTATGCTCACAGCCCTTCTACAAGGCTGTATAGCTGCCAGACTCTCCGTCAGCTTATGGCGAAAGGCCCCAACACTAGCTGGTTTAGGGAGAGTCGCCAGACGCCCTCACGCCAACGTAAGCAGAGGCAGCTTGCCCCCTAGGCAATGGTTACGGCTTATAACGCGATCCGGCTCGAAGGACCAGATGTTGGGGGTATCCACTTGCGTGGACAACCACCCACACCCCGAGTGCGCCCTGGAGGGGCGGGTACTCAGGATGTCTCTCCACGTGACTGGTGGACCGAGCTCCGATAGCGCGCTTTATCGGTGAGCTCAAGGCCTGCAGGCACTTCAGTCAGTGGAGGGGGTGTCTGGGTCAGCGTTGGCCGTCCGTTGCCTTTGGGGGTAGGCACGGGATAAAGATGATCCCTTAAATAGCCTACTGCTTGCGGGTTAATGAAAGACCGGTGTTGGTGTTGTGTTGGCGCGAGGGGGTTGACTCTCCTACAGCTAGTGCCTGCCTGAAGGTCCCTGATTAGCTCCACCTCAAACTACTTCTTTCTTGAATTACTGTTTCTTTCTTGTAGTACTGCTTGTCCAACACGTTCACACTGAATGGGTCAGAGGTCACGCCTTATATACCGTGAGGCAATACCTTCGGGAGAGCGATGCTCTAACGGCCCGCTAGCCTTGACCTACTTTACTACGAGTCAACCACCTTTTTGCCTTTTTATTTAATATCCATAGAAGTTTTCGCTGTTTGTTTACAATATTATGACGGGCGTATTGTCCCTACTTATCATTACAGTTGTTACAGCGGGTTTTAACACCCCAATTCTACTTAACTGTCTACGGATTCGCCTAAGTTACCTTTATTATGCCTACTTTTATTACAAAATAATTTATTCTATTTATATCTTAGCAGATAGGTCCTACCTATTACTTTTATTATGTAAAAGGATTCTTTATTTTCCATATTCTCAAACAATAACAACGATTTATACAATGATAAATTAATTACACTATTTTTAAACATAACACCTAAACATAATGAAAAGAAAGAGAGAGGGCGTCCTCTGTCCCGCTCTTTTCATACGGTTATTTTCTGTTTGCGTGGGAGTTGTCGCCAACAAATCCAATTAGAGGCCCTAATAGACTTGAAACATAACAAGCTCAGGACAAAAACAACGACTCTACCTATAGTACAACGTATAAAAAACCACGTTATAGAGTTGGCACCTCGCTCTGAACAACGCGTACAACTGCCGACATATATGTACTCTGGAGAAGCCATTATGAACTACACACAATTTCGTAAAGGCGTTAGAATGCCCTCTGCTATTGTTAGATGTGAAAATGGATACGCTACCACCATTATCCAAAATACTTTAGAGACAAAAATTATTTTGACAATTACAGCTCCATTTAATGTTGAGACATTTAATAACAATTCAGTAAATGTCAACTGTTATAATGACGTAGAAATGAAAGATATGGAAATAGACGATATTTTAGAAGAAAATTTAAAGCGTCTTAGACTAGATCACATGAATCAGGAAGAACGGAACTATATCTCAAAATTGTGTAGCTGATCACTATAAAATATATCTTTATATTCTTATAAAGATATATTTTATAGTGATCACTATAAAATATATCTTTATATTCTTATAAAGATATATTTTATAGTGATCAGCTTCCTCTAAGCTTCACAAGTCAAGTAAAGCATTTTATTCGCACCAAAAATGAAGATCCGATTTACGTAAAGCCATATAGGCTGCCTCCCATTCAAACACAAGAAATTAAAACTCAAGTAGAGAAGTTATTAAAAAATAATGTGATTCAGGAATCTCACTCGCCATGGAACGCACCTGTTCATCTCGTGCCTAAGAAAATGGATGCATCAGGAGAAACAAAGTTTCGTATGGTCATCGACTATAGGAGACTTAATGACATAACAACTGACGATAAATACCCTTTGCCTAACATTACAGACTTGTTTGATAAATTAGGAAAAAGTAAATACTTCACGACATTAGATTTGGCTAACGGCTATCACCAGATTGAAATTAACGAGACTGACAGACAGAAGACAGCCTTCAGCACGGAAGCAGGACATTACGAGTTCTTGAGACTTCCTTTCGGGCTTAAGACAGCTCCTGCGACCTTTCAGAGAGCCATGGATAATATTCTTAGAGGGCTCCAAGGGTTACATTGTCTAGTGTACATGGACGATATAATCATTTATAGTTCAAGTATGCAGGAACATATAAAAGATTTAAGATCAATCTTTGACAGACTAAGACAGGCCAATCTAAAAGTACAACTCGATAAATCAGAATTTTTACGAAAAGAAGTTTTGTACCTAGGTCATACTATTACAGACCAAGGCCTTAAGCCTAATGACGATAAAATAAAGGCAATCTTGAACTATCCCATGCCAGAGACTGTAACAGAGATTAAAAGCTTTCTAGGCCTAATTGGCTATTATAGACGTTTTATCAAAGACTTTGCTAAAATAACAAAACCTTTGACAAATTGTTTGAAAAAGCGGAATAGGATCATCATAGACCAGAAGTACATAAATGCTTTTAATCAATGTAAAGAGCTTTTCACGCACTCGCCAATACTACAGTACCCAGATCCATCAAAACCCTACATACTAACAACAGATGCGTCAGCCGTCGCAATAGGCGCCGTTTTATCGCAAGGTACAGTCGGAACAGATAAACCTATAGCTTATGCGAGTAGGACTCTCAGTGAGACTGAGATGCGCTATAGTACTATAGAGCGCGAGCTTTTAGCAGTTATCTGGGCAGTCAAACACTTCAGACCATACCTGTATGGTAATAAATTTACTATCTACACAGATCATCGCCCTCTAGCTTGGCTAGATTCACTAAAAGAACCAAGTAGTAAATTAACTCGTTGGCGACTTCGTTTGCAAGAGTACGATTTTGAAACCAAGTATAAGGTAGGTAAACAAAACACGAACGCCGATGCGTTATCACGCATTAAAGTAAATGCTATGGACAATAACTCGTCTGACGGATCAATGGAGGTTAACGTAGACGAAAAAGATGAACGACTTAAAAAACACATTCAAGACGTAACAAAAAAAATTGAAGCTTTGAGTAAAAATATTAACAGCAGCGATGACCCACCTATAGAGACAATTGACTTATCATCAGACACTTCAGATGCGGAAACAGTTCGCAACACCTCAGAATTAGAGCTTAACTTTCCACTCCCACCTTTATCAAAAAGTACAGATGAAACCGTTCATTCAGGAGATGATCTTGACTCAAAAGGGATCCCTATTCTGAACGAGGCCGTTGACACAAAACCAAATCAAATCTTAGTATTTACTTGGTTTAGAAAAGAACTACAGGTTAAAAAAATAAGTAGAGATAAACAGAAAGTTCTTGAAGTGTTTTTACCTATAAATGATGACAATTTAGTAAAGCAGTTTCTAAAAGAATATGTCAAACCAAAAACAAAATACTTTATCTATTTCGAAGATAGTCAACATAGAAAAATATTCAACCGAATTATTATAAAACTGTTTAAGGAAGGAATGGTAGAGTTTTATGAATGCACCGAAAGAGTCATTTATGTAGAAAACGAAAACGAACAAAAAGCGATTGTACTACAACATCATTTAGGGAAGACGTGTCACCGAGGAATAAAAGAAACCATGCTTAGAATAAAAAGAAATTACTTTTGGCACAATATGCAAGACATGACATCTGCTGTAATAAACGCATGCGAAGCTTGTCAAAAGATGAAGTATGATAGAAAACCTATAAAACCTACAATAGAGTTAACTCAAACACAAACAGCACCTTTCCAAGAAATCTTTATTGACATCTTTTCAATAGAAAATCACTATTATCTGACCATTGTAGATGCATTTAGTAAACTAGGACAAGCTTTAGAAATTGAAAACAAATCGACCCCAGAAGTAGTGCGTGCATTGATCAAATTCTTCTCAATGTACGGTGTTCCTAACAAAATAAGCAGTGACCCTGGATCTGAGTTTAATAACGATTTAATGAAAGAGTTTGCGAGCATGTATAAAATTCAGTTACACATTTGCACACCAAATAACCCAAATTCGACTGGCATTGTTGAACGTTTTCATTCAACTTTAATTGAAATTTATCGATTGGCTAAGTATGATCAAAAATGTACGGACGCTGCCTCTATAATGACTTACTCTATTATGGCATATAATAACACTATTCATTCAACCACTGAATTAACACCTTTCGAGGTAGTTTTTGGACACACAGATTCGAATAAACTGTTTGACGGTGACTTTGAAAAAACATACACACAACAATTGCTTAACGAACACGCAAAACGGACTAAATTTCTATATAAATATATATCTGATAAAATAGTAGAAAAGAAACAACAAACTAGAGAAAAAAGATTAAGAGAAAATGTAGAGTTAGAACCAGGCGATATCGTTTATACGAAGGATATTAATACAAGAAAAAGTAAGGAAAAGCCACGTTATAAAATCTCTAAAGTAACAGGAAGGTTAGAAAGAAATGTAGCTTCAATGCAAATAGGCAAGAGAGAGACAAAGGTACCGATTAAAAATGTCAAACGCCCTCCGCAGGTGGTGCTTGGTCGTAGTGACTCTACTTCCCCTGTACCAGGCCCTTCATCTGCGAAAGATTGATAACAATCCAGGTATTTTGCCTGTAAAGGAAGGGCAAGCTTTCAAGGAAGAAGATAAGTGGCTGATAATTAAGATTTTAGATTTAAGCGGCTTAAGTAGTGATTTAGATTATCACACATTAAAATATAGCGAGTTTATAAGTTTAGTAGATAGTCATAAACCTTTTGTCAATGAATTTATTGGCATGAGAACTCAAGTCGATTACATACGTAACAACACTATCGTAAAACTTCGACAGTTGGTTCCGTTTTCGATACATAGATATAAGAGAGGATTAGTGAATCCCCTTGGGTCGTTAATTAAGGCAATCTCAGGTAACCTGGATAACGATGACGCCATTCGATATGATTCTCTCATTTCGCAAATCAGCTCAAAGGAAATGGCTATAGATAAAAAGATTACTTTGATCACCAGAATGTTGGATAGCTTTGTGAATAGTACAGAAACGTTACATGACAACTCAGTTATATTAGACAAACGATTAAAAGTTATTGAAGAATTAATTAAATATCAAGAATTTAAAGAAAACACCTGTCTCTATCTAACTTACGTGTTAAGTATGTTTGATATGTTTTTAAGTACGTTCAGAACCATTTACGTAACGATAAATGAAATAGAAACCGCTTTGGCATTCAGTAAGGTATCTGTACTACATCAGTCTATAGTAAATTCAACCGAACTGTTATACTTATTGAAATCTATAGAGCAAGAAAATAACCTAGTATATGAAGCAAATGAGAGTAACTTGTTAAAACTAGAAAGACTTATTAAAGTAAAACTTATGTAAAAGGAAACCAGATAACGTTCATATTGGAAGTACCACTTACAGACAAAAACATTTATAATTATTTTAAAATTTATTCATTACCACTCTTTAAAAAATCCATTAACAAAACTGTAATAGTTTTTCCCGAATTCCCATACCTTTTGGTAAAAGATTAGATTTATTTGTACCTGCCGGTCACTAAGGCGTGCGAGAAAATTGCTGCGGATAACAATTTCCTATGCGATGGCGACAACGTAGCTCAGTTTCCTATACTGACCTGTGCAGAGCAGCTTCTACAATTCCAGACAGATCCAACCTCATGCGTACCATACGCTGTTAACATCGAAGACACTAAGATTCATAGAATTAGCATAGATAGCTGGATTGTTTATACTCAGAAACCAACAGTAGTGGTGGAAAAATGTACACATGATAACATCAGAGAATCACTGTATGGTACTTATTTACTGACAACTACAGAAGGCTGTGAGGTTCACCTGGACGAGTTTAAATTGAGTTATCGCAGAACGTTTGCAGAAAATCTTCAGATTAAGATTACCCCTATAGTAACTCTACCGGAATTGAAATCCATAAATATGACTTCTCTAGCTACAGTCAACATCAAGAACATCAATCTGGAGGATTTGAAGTACTTTTCGCGTATCCTAAACCTAAAGGAAAGTGTGTCTAGTGAAAGTGAAAATGAGATCAGTGGCGTAACGGTTAAAAGTGTTAGTTTAGGTACACTGTTATTGTATTTAGTTTTAATCATTGCTTTTATTGTGTTTATTGTGTATCGTTTTATGTTTATGCGAAATGATCGGATCGCAGCTTCCGTGAGAACCGATAATTTCGCACTTGCGGAGGGAGGAGTTATACAACCGGCCAGTACATTGACCATAACAACGCCTCATGCCTAGACGCAAGCTCAGCAGTCTGGCACCTACGGCCGAGTTGCTTATCTCTACCACCCACGCGTTCTGTGCCTTGTGGCTCTTAGTAATTAAGTTTGATTTAATCATTCGTTTAGAGACTAACCTTTGTCTTAGACGTCTCATTTTATTTTAACTAATTTCATTGAATAAAAGTTTTCGTGAAATAAAGTTTATAGTTTAGTTTTTAAAAACATCTTCCACGTTCCCGAAACCTTCACTACTTCTTAACAAGCTGAATAGTTAGCATAAAATGTTTAAAATCATAACCAAATTAACCTTTTGAAGAAATACTTCTACGAAAATAAAGAAAACTGTTATTGAATATTAATAAAAAAAAGCTGTTTAAGACGCGTGTCTGTCCATCTTGACAAGGGTGCTTTCGCCTTATTTATATTCAAAATAGAAAACTTTTTAGGTCAGGCCACGCTCTGGTTGCTTAAGATTGCTGACTAAAGCAACCGACGAGCCAACGATACATTTATTTCAAAAGTAGCAAAATTAAATTTGAATTAATTTAGCATAAAATAGGGTTTGACTTATAAACTAATATTATAAAGAAGTAAAGTTTGTGTGTTTGTTAAATTGTATGGGGTAATCTCGAGATCTACTAAACCGATTTTAAAAATTCTTTCACCAATAGAAAGCCACTTTATTGCTGAGTGTCATGGGCTATATAGGAAACCGAAGGCTTTTACGTGGTGGTCCGTTTTGCAATGTGAATCGGAGAAAAAACGGTCGAATTATGCCCAACGAAGTGGGCACGGGTCAGTTAGTAAGAACTAAAACGAGAGCCTATTACGGAGACTTTGCTGTTCGTCTGTCTGTCTGTCCGTCTGTTTAAGTCTTATGTGATTTATGACATGTAGGTATTATAAGTCACATTATGGTAATTTAAAGTTATTTATATTATCTGACGAAAAAAATAGAGGAGATTCTCAAGTCAACGTGTTTTTTTATTGTACTTCCTAATAAAGATTTCAGTTCTAATGATAAATGAATTATAAAATAGTGTTAAAACTTGTACCTAAATTAGTCTTATAGTTATTTCCGAAACACAATCTTCATGTATTTTGGCAGCAGTAAACATTTCTATACAAACTCTGTTCCAAGGGTTCCATAGCTCAAAGGAATTGCAGACAGAGTAATTGAATTCACTAACAACATGTATAAGTGGACCTCTACGCCGCACTATGAATACCATTCAAACAATTTTCTATTCCAATAGTACCTACCTACCTACCGTTTGTTATTTTACATATTCTTTTGTGTTTTTTTAACTACTGATGAAAGTAGAAGAGGAATAGGTACTGGAAAAAAATGAAACCGTATTTACACAGATAGATAAATGTAGTTCAGAGGAAAATACAAGAAAAAATGTAAGAGCTAACTTAATTTAGTACAATGGGCTTATCGCTGAAAGCCAACCCTACAAGATTTTTCAAGCAAGTAGGTATACGATTTCATACATGTCTTGTTTGCCCATTTTGTTAAATTGACATACTTAAACATAATTCTATTTACGATTTATTTGCATTTCTAGATTTATTCAAATTAATTTACTGATCACGTCTTGATTATTATAATTAAAACTTGAATGAATTAATTTAGCTACATTCAAATTAGTAAGTAGATACTTTGATTTCAAAGTACAGATAAGCTTTACCAAATTGCTATCATCATATTTGGCACTTAGAGAGCTGGCACAAATCCATATGACAATCATCAAACATAACGTAAGTATTTAGAATACACTGCGCGCTAACACTGCAACGTTTGACAGAAAAGCTGATGTTAACGCGCAATGTACCTCAAAATTTCGATACATTTACGATTGTCATTTTCATTTGTGGTCACCCCCTGAATCTGTCACGCACAATACCTACAATCAAGATGAGTCAACTATCTGAGCATCAAAGGGGTATCGTCTTGTGGGTTAGTATAATGACTCCAATTTGAAGCTATTTCAATCAAGTGTAACATTATATGTAGCTTACTGTCGTGATCTGAAACCATGTAACCGCGTTATCTGCATGGATTTGACATTGTTGCTAAATTAAATTCAGTGGCGTAATTGCTTTGCTTTGTAGTTAATCAGTTGAGCTATCTACAAATCGTTTGTAATGGTCTACTACAGCGGGTCCCATTTGCCGGGTTGCGACCCGCGGCCATCTAAATAAAATACCGGGTCGCAAAAATTTCTTTTTAATATTCTGGTACACACTCTAGTCCCATACTAATCAGAGCTTGTACAATTGTAACTAAATTGCTGATAGAATACTTATATACTACATAGAATACTTTTTTAAAACGAGTAGAAAATCGTACCTAATCAATAAAACCTGGTTGTGAGTTGAAACCAAATGTTGAACCACACAACTGCTTGTTTTGTTATAAATTGAGCTGTGAGCTGATTTGTTAGATACTCATTTCTCGTTTAAGTCAAGTAACCCCAGTACAAGAGCTTTGCTTCCTGATCCGCTCCATACCCGATGATCAACCCTTCCTTGTAGGGAGGCGTGAATTATTCACTACCCTATTTGAAATAGGGCTCATATATAAGGCTTCTTCTACACTGATATCATATTTATTCACAAACAAACTTACGACTATACAGTATTTACAAAATGTACATTGGCATATAATATACATTAGAAACAGTTGAGCTATCTACAGACCGTTGCAAACGATCTATAGATCCAAATCAGCACCAATCGGAAGCGTACCCTAGTGTAGTTACATAACTTGTTGATGTTGGAACATAATCTCTTCAAACTGACAATTATATAAAACTTACACTTACTTGCCGGCAAAAATAGGTATATACCCAAACAAGTTATTTTACAAAATATAAACTTCTTAAAGTTCAGTCCGCACTGACATTTCAGATATTTCAACACGCCATCTTTTCTCCCCAACCAAAAAGAGTGCTCCTTTTTAGCACAAAGTCGGACGTTTATTAAACCAAAACCGATACGATGCCGACAAAATAAAAAAAAATAAAAATTCTATCTTATCTTGGTCTTGAAATGTTCGTGGCGGTCTAAGGAAGGTTTAAAAGGTAAAAAATCTAATAACTGCCAGGAAAACCCTTAAAATAGCCCTTTTTTATTTCCTATACAAACGTTTTCTAAATAAAATGTAGAGTCAATTTGAACTTTATTTATCGATTGACAGTAAGAAGTCTGCCGGGTCAGCTAGTATAGAATAAATATTATCTCTCTGTACCATGAGTTTTTACAAACTAATACTCGCTAGCGTCTGTAGTTAAAAAAATGTATGAAGATTTGTACAGCGCCTCTAGCGGATAGTTGGGTACTAAAATTCGTAATTTAGGAAACTACTGTAGTAAAGTCAGGCGATTTTACTGTGACAACTCATGGTAGAGGTACTGACTGTCGTGTCGTTGGCATTACAAATCAGCTGAGGGTATTAAAAGATCCTATTCATACGTATGCAATACGATCCTTTGATTTGTGGAATTCGATTCAACCTTTGAAATCTGCTTTATAAAGGCAGGAATTTTAATCTCGGATCTTTGGGGTTAATTAATTTTGAGTTACTTCAAAGATTGTTTCACTCTTTTTTTGAGATATCTGATACCAAATCAAATAATGCCATATAACAAATGTACTTTTTGTATATATTTCCAAGATATCCAGAGTAAATGTAATTTTACTTACCTAATTTTTTTTTTTATCATAGTTTATATTTTGTAATAAAACCTACCTATCTTTATACCCAGTCGTTGTCATTTGGTCAGTTAGCTGGCAAAGAAATAAACAGTAACAAATAGAAAGTAGATCCTCGTCAAATATCAGGAAACCCTCAAGCTAGGTCGCATAACTGCCATGCCGTAGTTAAAACAGTAGCTTTTCGATGAGATTATCCTTGATAAATTGCAAGCTTGTTGCTGCTAAAATGTAAGAAGATTCGTGTAAATTGAATTTCAGTAGTCACCACAGACACCTACCCAATAATTGCTTCGCAACATAACCACGACCGAAACGGGGGCCTTCTAACCTCATTACTGCCTTATGTTTTACGCCAATTTTCGCAACAACGCCCCGGGGCCTACCCTTTGACCGCATTTACACATAAAGTTGGTTACACTGTTGAAAACTTCCTTAATCACTCTACACAGACCTCATGTTAACGGGAACCGATCGATCGACGCACGATCATTTGATTAATAGGTATTATAATATTCACACTTACAAAAAAAGTAATATTTAACATAATTTTTACTTGTTTTAATTTCCAGCACGATGGTAATTCTTTCCTCTTCTGGGTCTACGGATACTATAAAAAAATACCAAACAGAACTATTAATTTATTCAATCAATCAATCAAAATTTCTTTAATCAATAAAATCATAAGGATTATTTAGAATCGTCTTACATACTAGATGATTATTAGTAATGGAACAAATTCATCCGAAGTTTATTGGAAAAGCTTCTGAAAAGATTGATTGTATGTAAGTGAATATAATGCGCTTACTTTCTGCTTTCTAAGTAAAATTTAATGACAATATATTAACATAAAAACACGATTTAATCATCATACTAAACCCAAATATCCTCACAAAAATAAATTGTCATTTGCAATACATTTAACAAAATAGATAATGCAGCTCATGGAAACTAACTAAAATAAATGTTTTTATTTCATTTGTATAGAGATTACATTAATTTGAATTTCTAGGTGTTCATTACTGAAACTGTATATAATTTCAGACAAAATTGTTTAAAACCAAGGCCCTTTTTTAATGAATTTCAATAAACATGCTATATTTGAATACAGTATTTGTAAAATATGTTCTATTTTATGAGAGCAACAAAGATTTTCAGATAAACATTACATTTTGACAAAATTAAATACCAAGTTTCAAAGGTTGATTTCGAAAGTAGCATTTTATGGCCACAAGTGGCCACAACTAATAAAAATACCAGAAAATCATCACTATACCTACCTATGCTATTGTAACCAAGTTAAACGAAATGTTCCAATAATTTTATAACAAATGACAACACCGTAAACAATTAAATCAAATAACTGCAAAGTTTCTTCAAACAATACTTACCAATTTCGAGTATAACAGACTGAGCGCGAATAAATGTGACAATGTAAAACGTAACTATTTTAAAATACACTGCGCGCTAACGCTGCAACGTTAGCTGCAAAGCTGTTATTGACGCGCAGTGTATCTCAAATACGGCACTATTACAATATATTTACGATTGTCACATTTATTCGTGCTGACCCCCAGAATACTTATAACGGGTGTAATAAATCTGCTCTCAAAAATAGCTTCTTAAGAAACATACTAGACAATATTTCATACAGTTTTGAAAAAAAATATCTGAAAAGCGCCTTTGTAATTTTTTTATGCTCCTAAAGTTTAAGAGTAATATTAGATATAATTCTATTACAAATTCTAGTTACCCAGCCGTAACACAAGCTTAAACTAAGCTTAGGATTTAATGGTACTATGTAAAACGTCTCTGAATATTTATATATTTATTACACCCTGTATATCCTGTTTGTTTTATGGGACTCGTAAAGGGTTAACCGAATTTACGGCTCCCTTAAAATGGACGTTTCAAATATTATACAGGGGTAATAATATTAAGTATTACACAAAGGCTGGTGAAAGCGGTTTGAAAGGCAAACACTGTATCTATTTATAAAATTACCTAGAGAGGTAACTATAACTAAGTTTCTGTATTGCTTCAATAACCTGTTTAGTTACTTACGAGTTGTTAATTTGCATTATAAACTTTGGTAGAGTGAAACTAAGGCTTGCTAATGAAATAAAGGTAACTATTAAACAATATAAAACGACAACCGAAGTGGCGCGGCGGGCTAAAGTCCGGCTGAGGTTGCGGGTTCGATTCCCGCCTTAGGATAAATGATTGTACGATCTGCAAATATTTATTCCAAGTGTTTTGGGTGTTTTATATGTAAAATAAAAAATATCTATCTATGTAATGTATTGTATTAAGTATCAGTCATCTAGTACCCATAACACAAGCTCTGCTTAGCTTGGGGCTAGAAGACGTTGTGTGGATTGTCCAGCATTATTTTATTATATTATAGGCCGACAGACTCAGCCATTCTTTTTAATGTCATCGTGTGAAAACGGTGACGGAACATACGTTATATATGTCAGCCCACATGTCAGCCTTATATTTACCATAAATGCACCAAAGACACGAACACGCGTCCATTTTTAAAATGGTTTATGTTTACCTTTTTAAAGACGTTTATAAAAGAACTCATTTCAAAATTAAATTTTGTTTTTCAAAGATACGTAGTAAAATGATACTGACTTCAAACTGTTTGTAAGAATCTTCACAGTTACAAAACAAAAGCTTCTGCAAAGTAAAGTGCTAATTAGAAACATCCTTTTGTCGTTTCAGACTACAAAATAACACTTTTAATTTACAACGCAAGACTGACTTTTATTCCAGTTGTAAAGTACTCAGCTGTACACAAATAAAATCATAAAATATATCAATTTGAATCGTAAAATTTATATTACAGCTTTTACTATTTTCAGTTGTTTATTGAAAATTGTTGACAGTAAAACTAGTATTTTGTACATTTTTGTGATCGATCAAGTAAAGCCAGCCAGCAATATTTAATTTTATTTGTAGAAAAAAAAAACAACTTTTAAATCAAGTATCCGATCATCATAAAGGTTTTAATCAAGACAAATATTATAATCAAAGTAAAACGGTCATGTCCTTGTCTAATCAGAAAATTGACAATACTTAGCATACGAGAGGCGGCTTGAAGTTTCGCAAGTTTTGGCTAGACAATTTATTAGTGCTATAATGAGTTCATACAAAGAGATCAATCCAATCGTCTCAGTACTGATGTTGCAAAGAAGCATTAGTACTGAGACGATTGGATTGATGTGTGGATTTTTAGAAGTTTTACAATTAATAGAGACTATACGATTAATATAAGTTTTAGAATACATTTATTTACCAGAAAAATACATCAATTTATAAAATTAACTTAGGTCTCCGCACTTGGATTATATAAATATATTTTTTTTAGAGAAGGCTCGTGGTGGTTATTATAGTTGATGGAATTCTCAATGAAAAAAGCAATATGTCAGTAATATCAGTACCTATCAAAGTAATACATTTGGTTGTAACCTTTTGTGTTGAACAGAATTGGATTGTGAGGAGAAAAACGAGTACCTAACGTCAGAGTTTCTACAAGAATCTAAATGAACTCATTTCCGGTTAACTATTTCCGTTCAATTTTCAAGTCTCTCCCTCACTTCCGCACTAACTGCTAGAATGTTCAAAAATATTTTATGACGAAGATAAAAAAGCTTTACGACATAAAAGTGCCAAGTTTGTGGGTAATCTAAACTCCTTGGTTTTTATAGTTTCTTTATCTTGTATATGCTTCTCTCTGCGGTTTTGATCGGTACACTATCATGGTAAAAAAATGTAGGTATATAAATATTCTATCGGCAATATAGTTTCACAAGTACAAACTTTGCTTAGTTTGAGACAAGAGTGTGATGTTGTGATATTTATTTAATTCTGTTTTTATATGGTAGTCTTATGTTATCGATACAAAAAATCAAATCCAAGTAAATTAATTCATGTACCTAGAACTACCTAGATACCTTCATGTTTTTTTATCTTTTCAGTGCATTTTATTTTCGACATACCGATGAAGGTTATTATAGTTACACTAGAGTAACTATTATCATAGACTAATACTTGAAAACCAAGAATCCAATCCAAATCTTACATACTAATGTAAGACGATTCTAAATTATCCTTGTGATTTTATTGAATAAAGAAATATTTGACTTTGAATTTGATATTTAATATAATATCTATGAATACGTCTACTCAACGATTTTCTTAAGTAGGTATGGTTAGTTAGTTGTCTATGAATAGAAAAAACTAAGAAGTTTAAAAAAAAATTAAGGGTGGCTTAGTCCATTGGACTACTACAGGCTGATTATAATGATGATTGATATTTATATGAGGATATTTACTTAAGCCATCTCAATAATTCATACGGCATCAGGTAGGCAAGATATACCCTTATTACTTTTAGATGTGGACTACAAGTAACGACTTTCATTTACATTTTATTTTAACACCTTAAGAAAAACAAACTTATCTTAGGTACTTATTCATAATCATTATTGTTTATTTTGTCAAAATGTAGGTAAGTACCATCGTTTATAGCGTCAATAATAAATTTATTAAAAGTAATTACCGATTCAAAATGATTAACATATAAAACCATAAACAAACTAAAAATAAGTCACGATTAATCACCTAAGTATTCTTTGAAGTCATCATTCATACAAAATGTTTGTTCGCATTATCTTCGCGTAATTTATTCCAAAACAAATTTAAAAAAAAATATTAAATCGATTTCACGCTATAAACAATAGATACCTACTTAATTATTTCGTCTGTTAGTAACTAGGAATTATTAATTTATCAGGCTACATTGAACCAATCATGATTCATAGTTAATTAAAATTAAATACATCAATAGCCGGAAACGGATGCAATGGCAAATGTGGAATAACGCATATTCGGTTAAAATACACTCGAGAGCAATGAATCCGGGTCACTTAAAGAATGTTAAAAATCTCGGAAACTAAAAATGATAGGTTAATGCAATAAATTGTATTTAATAGACAATGTAATACTCCTTAAATGAAAGTAAAAAAAATATGAGTCACCATACATTTTATTAACACAAAATTACATAAAGAAAAAAACTGCTGATCTCTCCTTAAAACAAAAATAGGAAACATGAAATTTTTGAACTTTATTACGATTTTCTTGAATTTTAATACTTCGTATTGCCTCCTCGTGCTTCCATTACTGCGTTTACCAGGTTTGGCATGCTGTACACCAAGTTCCTTATACGATTTTGGGGAATATTCTCCCATTCCTCTGTGAGAGCAATTTTGAGCTCACGAAGCGTGATTGGGGGAGGGTTTCGTTGTTTTACGCATCTGCCTAGCTCGTCCCAAGCATGCTCGATCGGGTTGATATCCGGGCTGCGCGCTGGCCACTCCATACGAGTAATGTTCATCTCTTGAAGGTAGTCATTCACAATCCTACCTGTATGAGGTCGGGCATTGTCATGCATAAATATAGCATCCTCACCTAAATTGACCATAAATGGACCAACGTGATCATTGAGGATTTCTTCCACATATCTTACGCTAGTTAAAGAGCCGTTTTCTATGATCACCAGCTCTGTGCGACTTTCAGAAGAAATTCCGGCCCACACAAGTACAGACCCACCACCGTAGGCTACTTTTTCTTCGATGCATGCTTGCTTGAATCTTTCCCCTGGTCTTCGATACACTCTGTGTCTTCCATCGTGCTTGTAGAGCATAAATTTTGATTCGTCGGAGAACATAACTTTTGACCAATCTTCAATACTCCAATTTACGTGGCTCTGGGCATATCTTAGTCTCGAAATACGATGCCCACGCTCCAGTTTAGGGCCGTTTGCAGGTCTAAGGGGTTTTATGTTAGATTCAGCAAGCCGACGTCTTACTGTCCATGCACTTGGGTTACTTCCTCCGAGGCGTCGAAACTGATTGGTGAGTTCAGTTCCTGTGAGAAAGCGATTTCGAAGCATGGTGTTCACCAAGTATCGGTCTTCTCGTGCTGTGGTACACCTGGTTCTGCCCGTTCCTGGTCTGCGTAGGTTAGAACCAGTTTCTTCGTAACGTCGGAGAACTCTTTGTACTGTTGACAGCGACACACCGACAGTCCTGGCTGTATCGCGCTGACTCCGGCCGGTTTCCAGCATTGTAAGTATTCTGGTGCATTCTTCAGGCGTAAGCGACATAATTTCAGCTTGAATAATGAATATAGAGCACTATCAACATGGTTTATGTACCCACATAAATGACAGATTACAAACAAAAGCAAAACCAAATGCTGTAATTTCGTAGTTCCATCTTCGAAAGTGGCCCTTTTTCAAATTTGATTTTTTTATGATATAACTTTACAATAACTAAGAAGTTTTAATACCTTCATTTAAGGAGTATTACATTGTCTATTAAATACAATTTATTGCATTAACCTAGCATTTTTAGTTTCCGAGATTTTTAGGATTCTTTAAGTGACCCGGATTCATTGCTCTCGAGTGTATTTAGAAGTAATTTTGCGGCTACGAATTCAACGAACCAGAGAAACATAATTATATGGTAAAGAAAATCGTGGGTTTGATTTCCACTAACAACAAATATTTCTGTGATAACAAAGCTTTGCTTAGTTTGATATACTTTAAATCTTATTCATAATAATCCAGTTACTAAACTTAGATTATTCTAATTTCTCGAATTAGAGACAATTATTTATGTTACGAGTAAAAAATTCAACTTAGTGTCCACGTTAAGAATTGAGTCGTCGCCTTAACTTGCTTCAAAGAAGCTTTTTCTGAAAGTTTTTTGTAGGTGATCCGCATGGTAAACGCGATATTAAAAAAAAACGTGTGGTACTCGGGGACTGCCACGTTATAGCTATTGCAATACATTTTTGTTGTATTACGAATGCATAGTGTTAGGTTATTTTCGTTCGGTATTTTCGTTACGGAATTTTTGGATTCGGTCTCCACGCTCAAGGCCCGCGATAGGAGCTATGTATTAACTTAAAAAGTTTATAGTAACTTATGATATTATAGTACCTAATACTAATAAGGCTATTTGATTTGAATACTTTCTGCAGCTAGATTACCTACTACAAAGTAATTCGGCTAAAGTAATTTTGCAATCCGGATTAAATTAACAGCATTACTTTTCATCAGTTCCTTCTTAATTATACTTTCTTAGGCTTAAGAAGACTATTAGCCAGGTTTATAGTCCATAATAGACCCAAATTCTTATCTTTATGTCAATCGTTGCGAGTGGGCTAAAATAGAGATTGCTTTGATAGAGTTACAATTTTCACAAGAGTGCTACATCAAAAAATAAATAAATAAATAAATCAAGCACTTTTTTATCAAGCAACATTTATATTTTCCTTTTAAACAGAATCTGCACTAGGATTACTGCAGCCAGTAATATATAATTGTATAAAACTTAGTACAAAATAGCAAACTATTTTTTATTCACGGGATCGATTACGATTGCGCTTTTGACAACCTACAACTGTGTTTATAAGTTTTTGTTTTTTAATAACTTTTTGCAGCTTGAACCTGTGTATTGAGAACGTTATTTTCCATCATAAATTATAAGATAATCATCAGGCCGGCCGGCAAATGTATTTTTTTATAAGTATTTGTACAACAATCAATTTAAAAATAAGTTAGTTTGATACTAGAGCTGCTTTAGTTTAAGACTAGATGACGTTGTGTAATGTCTCTGAATTTATATTTATGCTTATAGTTCTATAGTTTGCTAAAATATATTTCTTAGGCTATCGCAGTAATGATACTTTCATTAGCTAAGGAGGGTCCTGAGTCCAAGACGTTAAGAGTAGCCGTTACCGCGCGTAATAGTATCGAGAAAAAAAAAGAATGCATTTTTTTTCACTTAAAGATATACATAGAACTTGTTTGCTTCCTACCAACTGAATGAAATACCATTTTTTGTTATTTTCTTGAAATAACAATTGCCGTAGTTTGATTATTTTTCCGAAATTGCAATGAGCGTAGTCTTGTTAAAGACTAGTAGGTACTATTCACAAAAAAAAAATATCGTATCGTATTAAATATTAAGCAACTAAAAAAAAACGCAAAGCGTGGTCTTATTGCTAAAATATCTCTTCTAAACAACTCTTAGATGGAGATGTATTGAAAGTACGGATGATTAGTCGGAGGTACACAAAACATTACCGTCCTTTCTCATTCATAACCATTAAATAGATGAACTCTCAATAAAACATGGAAAAGATAAAGAAGCATTTAAATACAATTGAACTTACAAAAAACATAATATAAGTTATATTGTAAAAAATAAATAGGTAAAATTTAAAACGCTACTCAAATTGAAAACCACGAAATGTATTTTTCATACATTGTTGACAAAGCTAGGTAAAACTTTATTTTATCCTTACTCAAAACTCCGGTTTGTCTTCAAAATAACTCGAAATCAAAGGAATACCGAAGAAAACATGAAACTAGTTTTGTAATACATTTTATTTGTTGCCGCACCGAAACTAACGAAATTGAGTTATGAAACTGCAGAGAGATTTATAGTGACGCCTTCTGGCGCTAGAGATATTGTATCTGTCTGTAAAAAAGTTAAGTTGGTAGTGAAGTTGGTAATTTTGGAAAATATTTCTGTGACAAAATTTAGTTTTCTATTACAATCGACGATCGACAAAACATAATTTTTTATAACGATAAAAACGTAGGTAGGTTAGGTAAGGTTACTATGATTGTGCATCAATTTCATTCGTTATTTTTTCAGCCGATAAAGTTCTAATAAATTCTTTATTTATTAATCACAGCAAGCATTTTTAACTATTTTTAGACAAAAAAAATCTGATATCCACACCATTTTTTTTACTTTTCAAAGCTAGATTTGGATGAAATACTGAGTGTTGTTGCCAGAGAACCGGAAGTTTGGTTGGAAACCAAACGTAAGATCTCAAAATAAAAAAGGTTACACCGCACTTTTGATGATAACAGAGTTCGTTCGGAAAGAGGCTTTTCCTCCATCAAATAAAAAAAAATAGACAAAGTAAGTGTTAGTTTAATCCCTTTGTATACTAAGTACATTGTTATAGAATAAATATTTATGTTAATCACACAAACATTTATTCTGGGTGGAAAACGACCCATAGCATGAAAGGCATAGCTACTACGAACTAAGCTGTGACGCCTGTCAAACATTGTAAGTATACCTCCTTAAACGTAGCTTAGCAGGTACAGTAACCGTCAAATTACCCTTTCGTAGCCGTGATCCAACATTAGATAGGATATAACTCTCACTAATGTGGCCATATACTCAATAAGATAGTATTTTGCAGATGTTTGAACGATTTAGAAAAGTGGGATGCTTAGTACAAAATGATGCGGCGTACGTGGGATATTAGGGAAACCAGAAAGTATTCGGATAAGTGCTTTTTACTGGCTGTTACATTGTTCTGCTATTTTACTTTACACAAAAATCTGGAAGATAATGCTTAGAGCCAGTGCTGTGATTCAAGTTTTACGGAAATACACAGACGAAATAACAACTTATATGATTCGCTGTCTCAGTTTATGATAAAACTGCGATTATAATTTAGTTAATTTAAAATTTCATACATCATTGGTGCTTAGGAGGACTTAGTGCTAAGAGCATTGTCTGCCAGTCTTCCTGGGCGCGCGTGTGGTGTGTTATTATAAAAAAAAGGTGTAGTTATAAATAATACCTAATTCTAGTTAGTGTTGTTAATACTATAGAAACTAAAACAACAAAGTTTTTAGTTTAAAAAAAAGCATTTTATAGATAGGTACGTAAGTCAATTATAAGTCATGATTATTTAAGCTCAAATCTTTACAAGATGTTTTTGAAGCCGTCGCATTAAATGAAGGAAAAGGTAAAACTTTTTCAAAAAACTTAAAAAAAAAGAAAAAAGAATTTGAAAAAGTTTTACCTTTGCCAATGCACCTTTTGTAAATACTGTATAGTCTTATACGTAATCATTGAAAAAAGTTCCGACAGCGATTCCGTTTTTACCTATACAGAACTTATATTGATTACAGCCAATATCCCAAACTACTGGTATGAAACCTTTTATTGGAGCTATCGATGAGATTCTTGAAAACAAATGCTTGACCTTATCAATCCTTCGACCGTTTGTTTCACATAACTTCGGACCCGCCATCCGTCTCGCAATATGTTACGAGTTTCGTTATTTGATCTCGTTGAAATATTAACTTGGACAATAAGATGAATGGTGAGACAATTTACGATGTAATTCGTAATTTGATAAAGCAATTTTCTTCGAGCTTATTTTCTACGGTTTCATTGTTAGTCATTATTATTTGAAATTTGCGATAGATGGATTACTTGTAATTTGTTTTTGGTCTCTGTTTTTTTCCGTCGAAACATTTTCTTTTGCACAAAAACTATGAAAGGCATCAAAAGATTTAAATATTCAAACACAATTTCCGCTTTTTCATGCACTCGTTTTTGTAGGTTCCTTTTCTTTTTCGTTTTTCATACAAAACTAGCTAGCTATTCCCGAACATGGCAATCAATGTACGGAACTGACGTAGTTTTTAAATGTTCAGTATTTTATTTTTGTGTAGGTATTAGCTTTGTACATCGCTTCACAATATTGTGAATAACAGCTAGTATATATCTCGACTATAATTATCTACTTTCAGTACTAAGTAAAAGTGAAAATATATTACTCAAAAGTTATCGTTACAGTAGTCATTTTCACATTCATTTCATAATGACAAAAAAACCTTATGCAAAGTTAATTATTTGAGTGTTCAATTAATTGACACTTCTAAGTGACACTGTAATATAATATTTATATTTTTGTTGTTGTTAAGAATGGATTAAATAATAATTAAAGTAAGTACATCATTATGATAACATAAATGAACGTTACTTTTTTAAGTACTTAGGTAGTATTCTAAGACCTAACGATACTATTATATATTATATTATTTAAAATTTTATATTTATAAAAAAATTGTTTTGTTTTTGTGTTTAAAATAAATAGATTATATTCTTACTAACTTGGTTTGCCAACAGCTCAGTAAAATAATTTATTTTTAGTTTAAAAGTAAATTATTCAAATAAATAAAATAAAATATTCACGTTCACGGCTACTAAGTTTGTATATGCTCTGAAAAGAGATAAACTTATATAATAACTTGACGAAAAAACCCAGTAAGATTTTCGTAGCATCTCGTAGCTATTTGAAACTAAGTTTACTTTTACATTAATCAAGACTCAATTTGATTATACTGTCATGTTTAAAGTTGTCGAATGCATTAAGAGTTAGCGCACACTAACGACAACATATATTTTAAAGTCCAACTGTAATCTTGTTGTAAGTATGCTTTAATGGTATGAATTTTACCTAAATTGTTGTATTATTTGGCTCCAATCTGACCCTTATAATCTGATGAAAATTTTTGTTTATAGAACCCACAAACAATCTGCGGATAGCACTTTATTTGAACTGCTATTGAAAACACATTCAGCCTTCAACGTACAAGTTTACGATGTCATTAATCCGGGGTAATGGGCGTTCACCATTAGGGGATAGATAGATATCTATTTATCTACAGGCAATGAGAGTTTCAACGACGGTTTTATTAATAAGTGATAAAAGTGTGATACTTTAATCACTTATTAATAAAACCATCCAATAGAAGGTAAAATTAAAAACATATTGAAAAGCATTACATTTATTAATAAGTAAAAAAAAAATATCTTATGTATTCTTATATAACTTTAAAGTGTGTTCATAACGTCTAAAGCAATCAACTGTGCAGTAAAAAACCACTTTCAAATGTTATCGTCTTTCGTTATTCAATTATTTCCAATCTTACAAAGTTGCAGGAACGTCAAAGAAAAAAATTGTATACAAAAAATTTGGTGAAGGGGTTTTAATGAATTTTTTAAACGACTTCCGGCCGTATCGCGCCCAAAGTTTAATTAAAACCCCGAGAAGCGTGAAAAGGACTATTCCAAAATAACAGGAGGAAAAAACGTGAAATGATTTCATTAGTTTTGTTTTGGGCTGCGAACAGCTGTCGCAGTTGGCGACACTCGTATTTTTGAAACTCTTTCATATTGTGAAAATTTATGTAAAACCAAATTTTACAAATAAATTTTAACTAAATTAATAACGATTTCGACATCGGCATGTGTAAATACACTTCATAAAAGATAACTCAAAAAGTATTGGCAATATTTTAATCTAATTAAAATAAAATTGAGTAGTACCACATTTGAAGTGAAAAAATTATCATAATTATGTTTACCAACAACACAGGCTAGATGATAATATGCGAAATACCCATATTTTATTACGAAAATAGCGAAAAACTTTTATGAAATTACCAAGCTAATTGCAAACATTTTGTTCAGCTTCGTTCATCTCCTAGTTTCTTAGCTTTGTCTGAGTAAGTAGAAATCAAGTATGTCTAACGTCTGAACCTCTAGGAACGAGGAAATGAGGAAATTCCATCGAAGCTCAGCGGAACGTAATCTAACTTAATTATTCAGTAATCGAACCAACGAATTGAGTAGACGAGACGGTGCCAAAAGTTCTAAAGCTTCGTCCTCACGATCAATATACATTTAGTTGAGGTTGCAAAATCTATTGATAGTAAAACTTTTACGTGACTTGATATTTTTACTGAAATACTTAATATGTACCAATAAGAAAAACCTATTAACTTCAGAAACAATGTAAATTTTTATTATAGTCATTTTTTTTAATTCCATAGTCCAGTATTCGCATTTCTGATTTTCTTTTTAAGTGTATCAAGATGATCACTATGACCAAGCTTAATAAACATTACAATTTAATTGAAATGTATTTATTCTTTTCAAATAAATTGACTCTTTTGAACTAGTAGAAGATTTTAGAGGACGTACTCAGTATTGCAGTGTTTTAGGTGAAAGTTACTTAATTGGGTGAGTTCTTGCTTGTCGCTGCATCTGACATCAGTTATTAATATTAAAAATAAATAAGCATACCTTTGGATTCGAATAATAGTTTCTAAATTTTAATGACAAAAAAGTATTTTAATCATTTAATATTTTACTATTATTCACGATTGTATACGATATAATTATATAATAATATTGTCGAAAAACTCAAAACATGGAAAAATATTCGTAAATAATTATTTTCTTAAAATTTCATAACACTTCACGCTCTGCTATTTTATTTTAAATAAGTAACTTTTTTATATAATAAGTCAATTCCTTGTAAATAGACCCTTATCCGAATGTATCTTCTCAAGAATTCCCTTTGCTGTTTGCGACGTTAATGTACCTGCATTGGAAATACTACCGCAGCACATCTGGAAATGTAGCCATTTCAAATACTAGCTCTCAGTTTAAATAGATATTTACATGTGTTGTTACTTGTATAATTAAGTATATGAAAACATACGGCCATACCTACTTTACACAATACACAAGTTCAAAAATAAATAAATAATGCTGTACAATCCACACAACATCATCTAGCCCTAAGCTAAGCAGAGCTTGTGTTATGGGTACTAGAAGACTGACACACTTAATACAATACATTACATAGATAGATATTTTTTTTATTATACATAGAAAATACCCAGAACACCCGGAATAAGTATTTGCAGATCGTACAAACATTTATCCCAAGTCGGGAATCGAACCCGCAACCTCCGCGTCGCAGGCGGACCTTCACCCGCCGCGCCACATTGGTCGTCAATTTTTTTGTATACAGTACACGAAACAGTTAATCAATCTGCAAACCGGTGCAAACGATCTATAGATCAACTAATCCATCCAGAAGTATGCCCGTGATATTTACTGCATAGCTACGCTGTTTAATAGTGCTGATACGTTAAGAGCGGTTTCTGGCAATCTAAAGTTGTCAGCCTGTAAAGCTTACTTGGTTTGGGTCGTTAGAGCTTTCAATACAAAAATCCACAAAAAAATACTAAAAGAAACATCACTCAAATAAAACAAGTATAAGGTTATTTTAAATACATCCAGTTCTCGCTTTTAATGTTGCCAGTAAAACGAGTAATTTCCTGCTTTTAAGGGTACTTTGAGAGGCTAAAAAGATGTGAGTGTGGGGAGATCGTAAAATTGAATTTAAGCGCATGTTCACTTAATAGTTGTTTATGTTATATACATTATTGTTGCATCTTTCAAATTATTGAAGTGAAAACTTCTTTAGCGGCGCTGGGTGGGTAAAAACTTTCAAACTCGCGTCAGGGTCACGTGACGTCGAAAAAGCGTAAGATCTTATTTAATTTTTATACATTGCTCGTAAAACAAGAGACGACAAAAGAACACACTTGCGGTCACGCGACGTATGACTCAAACAATTAAATAGTGTTGTGGCGACATCGTACAAGGCGAGTACAAGGCGCTGCCAACACGCGGTGCGGTGCGGAGCGCGGGGGCGGAGGACCGAGGAGCGGCACTCGCGCGCCGGCAGCCGACAGACGCTCTGAGCACCCTCGCACGGGAAACACGTATCGCTCGCCGCGCGCGCATAACCAGATAGACGCTATTATATCGTACGAATCGTTTCGCCTAACTTGTATTTAACTGTATCGCTTCCATCTTATTGAAGTGAAAACTCAGTCAGGGTCACGTGACTCGTGACGTTCATCGAACGTGACGTTCATCATTCGTTGTCTTCGTCGTTGTGTCAATGTCAATGACATGACACAATCACAATGACACAGACACATTCGCGCTTGCGCGAATGTGTCTGTGTCAGTGTGTCTTCGTTGTCTTCGTCGTTGTGTCACATTCGCGCTTGCGCGAATGTGACACAATCACAATGACACAGACACATTCGCGCGTCATTGTGATTGTCATTGTCATTGTCATTGTCGTTGTGTCGACATGACACAATCACACTGACACAGACACATTCGCGCAAGCGCGAATGTGTCTGTGTCTTCGTTGTCTTCGTCGTTGTGTCACATTCGCGCTTGCGCGAATGTGACACAATGACATGACACAATCACAATGACACAGACACATTTGTCATTGTCATTATGACGACTGTGGTTATATTTTTGAAGTGAAAACTTAAAAGTGAAAACACATTCGCGCTTGCGCGAATGTGTCTGTGTCATTGTGATTGTCATTGTCATTATGACGACTGTGGTTATATTTTTGAAGTGAAAACTTAAAAGTGAAAACACAACGTTAATATTGAAGTTTTCACTTCTGCCGGCACTCCCGGAGTGCTACCATTTTTTTTTTTACTTTTAGATATAAAGTTTACGTTGATGATAATAAACATGACTATCTAACTAAGAAATAATAAAATATTGTGATCGACTTAGCTCAAAGAATTTGCAAGCTGAGGCAGTGGGCCGGCCATGTTTGCCGAACAATCGTTGGAGCAAACGGATGCTGGAGTGGAGACCGCGTTTATGCAAGCGTAGTGTAGGACGCCGGTGAGATGGAATGTAGCTGGCAATAGAATGTAGCGACGATCTGCGGAATGTAACTGGCATACACTGGATGAGAAAAGCCGAAGTTCGCACTCAGTGGCGCGTCTTTAGAGATCTACTAGGTCCAGCAGTTGATAAATAAATAAATATAAATATTCACGGACATTTTACACATCACACTCTTGTCCGAAACTAAGCAAAGCTTGTACCTATACTTTGAGAACTAGATTGCTGATAGAATACTTATATACTTACCTACATTTCTTTTCGTGACTACATTACATTACATTACACTCAGAACAAATATTTATGTACTTACATCATACAAACATTTGTTCTGGGTGGGAATCGAACCCACAACCCACAGCATGAAAGGCGGAACTGAGCTGTCACACCTGTCATATATCTCATTAAGTATCATTTTATATTGATGATGTAAATATGTAAAATCTTTTTCACGTAATCTTTTGTTAAATTATATTTTTAGACTATATTACAACACATTATTAAGGTTTAAAAAGTTCGAGAGCATAAACGAAAAATACCTTTAAGTGCTAAGCTATTTCAATCAGATAAACTTAAATCTCAGATGAAAATTGTCCCCTTTACCATCATCTGGTACTCAAGATCGCAATTATGTGCTTATTAAGTATTAACAATATTCGCAACAAAACTGAGCAGGGCTTAAGTTGGAGTTATCTGATCGCACACCCCTCAGGAGAGACCACAAGTAACAGGTTTGATTCCGGAGCTAAATTATACTTTATATATATATATATTACTATCGTCCAAATACTAAACAAGATGTTTTTTTTATTGGAACAAAATATTGTTTTCATAATATACCGATCAGCGCTAGTAAGTTAAAATCGTTTCTCCATTAACATACCTATATTTTATTAACTCTATATATTTTTGTTATATAAGGTTAGATAAGGTTTTCGAGAAATATCACGGAAGTATTGTGTTAGTATATACAATCGATATTAATATATAATAATTTACTAAATATAGTTAATAAATTCGATGCAACTTTTATGAAGCTTTCAATTATATCCTTTTCATTGAGTCAATGTAATTGAATACATTAACGGTAATGGTTTTTCGGTGAAATGAACAAAATGGTTTCCATTTAGTAAACTCGTGTGGCCCAATTAATATAATTTGTTTCATGTAATACCATTTACTAAAACAGCATTCAGAAAAAATATTTACTTACCACCATCAAACAATGAATAAAATAAAACAGTTTTGGTACAAATAAAGTTCAGTGTAAATGCAATTTTAAGAAAACAAGAGGTCACAGAAGACAGTTGTCTCAGAATACTTACCTTAAATTAATGGACGCAGTGCGGTGCCGTACATGGCACGTCCTGAATAAACATACATCGTGAAGCTATGTTTGTAATTATATCAAACTTCAAACTTTAATTGCATTTATTCAAAAAATAACTAGGATCACTTTGAAACGTTTATTGTTTGTTATATCCGGTAGGCTACCAACTTCATCAAAACTTCATCATTGAGATACATGAATTTGAACAATAACATAGAAAAGTTTAATTTCAGAGAACTACCCATGTGTTCCTGAAATTCGCGTAATTAAATGTTTAATGTGTTCAAAACATTTCGCAGTCTGAAATTACGTTAATTATGAGAAATGTTGCCAACTGTAGTAGTTTGTTTAATTGCGTGTCAAAACTCCTCTGGGTGAATCATTTATTTAGAGTACACCTAGCCGAGCAACATGGCGCTCGAAATTGGCATTAAACACCATTGATTGAAAGTTCAAAACTGCTTGCATTTTGTGGTGCTTACAACCGCCCGTAAAAGGTGGAAAATTTGCATTTTATATAAACTATCGTAAATTAAGAGTTATAAAAACTCTATACAAACCCTTTGAAGACTATATTTTGTTATTTGTGGTAGGTATAAATCTTCTAAAAGTATTATATTTTAAGCCCATTGTAATCAATTATCAGATTTAGGCTTATCCCGGAACTCTTAGCCTTGTGGTGCGTACACAAAATAATTAGAACATTTTAGTTAACACACAAAATTAAGTAATATTACTGCATTCAAATGACAAGGTGAATTCTCTGTTGTGTATATTTAAGTGTAGTTTAGTTCCTTTGTGTACATAAAACGTAATGAAACATTGTTTTTTTTTGTTATGACTGCAGATAATATACCAACTACTGGCCGAGGTTATTTTTTGATACATTTTGAAATCTATTAGGTACATAACATAGATAATATAAAAAAAAAATAAAAGAAGCTTATAATACTTTATAGTTTATTTGGCAATTATTTTCATTTAAATTTCAGATACTAAAATAATACAGAGAGAAATTTGTAAAAATACATTTACGTTTAAGCCTTCAAAAGTTATAAATAATGTTGTTATAATTATTCCTGTTATTATTTTTAACATACAAAGTACACATTGCCTATACATAGTTATTTTTTATTTCTAATATAAAAATATTGGCACACTGCAACGACGAGTAAAATATTTTAGTCCTCGGCTAACCAAATGTCTGAAGTGCAGTCACCTCCCGGATATCTGAAAACCGTTATAAGCGATATGAGAAAATGTAAGTAGATAAGTAAATATTTTGTAAGAAAATTCATAACTGTGTTGTGAAAAATTTCTTTTTTTTTTCGAAATCATGATGTAAATTTTGAAAACAATATCTAAAAGAAACTAAGCTATCAGTGCCAAGATTTCCGATAGAAGTATAATAAGTAATCAATCAACAATCTAGTTCCCATTATACAAACTTTTCTTAGTTTGGATGTCTGTGAATATTGATTATTTGCTTAATTTGGGTTTAGAGTATTTATTTATTTTTTCAGCCACTACTAAACTTCTTATAAACATTTTAGAAAAGCAAATGTATTATCAATGCATGCAACTTTACACCGAGCTAAAATAAATATAAATTTAAACCTTCGCGTACTGAAAACAAAAGTACTTCCAACAAAAAGTCACCTCATTTCATGCGGCAGTGCGGGTCCGTCCGGTTCGCTCCCGAAGTGAACCAGGAAGTCCGGGTCCAACTTCATGCCGTCTGTGCCCACGTCCAACTTCACTATCCAACCACCCTGTAGGTTAAACGGAGTTGGGAATTTTCAACCACTCCAATTTTTGGTGTGAACGGAATCGGGAAAATACGAATAGAGACGATTTTCAATTGTTTTATTTGGGCTTCAAACCTGTCGCGCCTAGAATGTTCCGTAGCTCTGCCATAAGTTTTTACTATACTATATTAACTATACTCACTAGCGTCTGTAGTTAAAAAAATGTATGAAGATTTGTACAGCGCCTCTAGCGGATACTAAAATTCGTAATACTAATATTTACGTAACTACTGTAGTAAAGTCAGGCGATTTTACTGTGACAACTCATGGTAGAGGTACTGCAATAGCTTTAGATATACAAAGGTAAAGAGTAAAACTGCATGGGAATATATAACAAGGGTAATAATAAATTAAATTAATTAAATTTTAAACTGAAAAAAACTGTGTATTCCTTAAAATGGGTTCTGACCACGAAAGTTTAAAAAATGTTTTTGATGATTTTTGATACTACCACGTCTAAAATAAAACTATATTTATTCAAAGAATTTAATGATTGAAAAACTTTCATTGATTATTGTTCTAACTTCAACAAATCCATTCATAACAAGTATAGGTACTTCAACATTATCAAACAAAAGTGGAGCTTAAACTAAAGTATGAATACTAAGCTAGTTCGCTAAATTGCTCTATATTTGCTTTACCTTTCAAAAACATCATAAATTTCACTACGTTTCAGTTGTTTGCCGAACAAAAACAACTTTATTTTTATAGATTTCAGAAAAAAATATCGAACCATTCCATTTTATATTCGCCGATATTATAGCTACCATTATTATGCAGACAGTCTGGCTCATTACGATTCACAAAGTATAGTCTCGTAAACTAAGACCACCTTACAAAAACAATTTAAAATTACACCGTCTCATACCTATTTGTGATACAAAGATGCTTTGTATCTTTATAAATTATTCATAAAAAGCAGGTGACACAGGTCTAAGAAAAATTGCTTTATAAAGGTAAGGGCATAAATAAGACAAAAGGTTTTGATATAAGGCGTAGGGACTGTTTATTGCGGTCTGCCGGCTACGGGACCGAGGTGGGTGGGTGTATCTAATAAAATACTTTGTTCACGACCCTAACATTCTTGAAACTATGTTATGCTTAATAAAGTAGGGATCAGAATTTTTGGGAGGCTCGTACTATACGAGTTATTGTTGTGATCTTTTGTTACAATATGCACTACAAAATTGTTTATTTTAGGAAACAGAGACAAAATACGGCTTGAAAACAAGTTGTTGGAAAGTTAATGTATATTAAATTCAGCTCGTAAATTGTATGTGAAATTGTTTAGTAAACTTTGGAATGAAACTAGAAGCTTTGGCTTTAGAGTTTCACTAGAAAATGTATGATTGTTTGCATGAACCTCTCCAATTAACATATAACGGGGTAGCTGACTCCATTCCGAGTTTATTTTTCGACTCGAGTGCAGTTTATTAATATTACAGTCTGTATAGATTTTTTATGCAGATTGGTACTTACCTCTTCAGCCATTTTAGGATAAAACTGCTTATCCCAGGGAGAGAATAGTGAAGAGGATACGTAAAGTCTCTTTCCATCGAGCGATAGCTGCAGCATCTGAGGTGCACCGTACAATCTTTTGCCTTTTATTATGACTGGTTCTGCTGGTTCCTAAACAGAAATATGATAGTGATATATTAATAAATAATTTTACAACAAAGTACAGTTGTAGCATCGACACGATAAGAAGAAGAATAAATAATTATAATAAATACTCATGGTTACTTCAAATATCACTTACTTCCATTAGTAAAAACTTCGCAAACCTATTTACTTAATATAGGTTTGCGGGAAGACATATACTTAGAACGTTTGTAATTAAAATTAAGTACTATGGGCCAATGGTATACTTGTACAAGAACACTCATTTTTTTATGTGTATAATGTAACAACCACAATACAACAGACAAACAAACAAGTCTATAGTATAGAAGAAAGTTTCGTGTTAATGTCTCAATGATATTTCGATTTTAATTAAATCTAAAACCAAATCAATTTATATTACAAATGAAATAAAACAAAACCAATAACAAATGGTAGAAACAAGAAAGCAATTTCGAAACGGCAAAAACTGAAATGAACAGGATGATACGACGAAAGGGTGTTTGTGCAACTCACGGACCTTTCATTTAACCCATTACAATCAGTATTGGGGTTAGGAATGTCTGTATGTCTGGAATTAGGACAAATGCTCGGTTTGCCAAGGTGTATAGAAAATAGTTCAAACAATTGAATAACATTTATAACTAATTAAGTGCTTATTGCAGTAAATTTTTATAAAAATGTGTTTTTTTACAATAATAACGAAATAGAAATACTTTTATTGTGTATTGTTTTCATGTTCCCAAATAATAAACTTTTCGATTATGTTTTTTTTTAAACTTCGATATTGAGAAAGACAACACAATAAGTAAATTATATAAACTTAAAAACTAGTTAAAATTTGAACAAACTTAAATAAGTCGAATTAAGAAAAAGCTTATGGATCGGTTTAACTAAAAAAAAAGGTCCTAAGACGACATAATAATTACGGTAAAAATAAGAAACCTTTTTATGAAGTCCTTACCTTTAATTCCTTATCCTCCACTACGTCGAGATTATAATTTGAAATTTGTCCTCCCAGGAACACTTGACTGACCAGCTTAGGATGAGCTGGATCTGATATGTCATACTGCCTCACGTCTCCGTGGAGCCAGCATGAGAAGTACATGTATTTATCATCCAGGGATAGTATTATGTCAGAAATGAGACCTGCAAACAATTGTTGCTTAAATTATGCATATTGTTTTTTTTAATGGAGATTGATAGATATACAAGACGTTTGACGACGGTTTGCTCTCCAATATTTACGGAAAAAGTAACTTTTAAGAATTTTAAATGTGGTCATCACGTCACTAGTAATAGCTGTTTCAGTGTTGCCAGTCTACGACTAGTTTAGTCATAGTTGTAATATTATTCGTTTAAGTAGGTCTCAAGGAAATAAATTGTATGTAGTGCTACGCCAGTGCGTATAAAAAGGTAAACATAAATAAATAAATAAATAATGCTGACAATCCACACAACATCATCTAGCCCCAAGTTAAATGCAATTACTCTATAGTAAAGTAATAGCAAAGTTTTAAACCAGATTAATAGGAATCCAAACACGAAGTAGATAAATACAAAAAGTCCAAACTAAAATCCATCTAAGCATGTGAGGGTAGTGTAGCTATATATATAATATGTAACCGTAACGAAAAGTGTTGTCCAAAAACTTTGGAATTAAGTTCACGAAATAAAACAAACCTGAATTTATACTAAAAGTTGGCTACCGGCACCAAAAACCTTTAAAAAAACAAGAAGTAAACAAGAAAACAAAAGACAGCCAGTCTGATAACAGACTATAAATTTGACTAGATTATTTAAAACTGAAAATACTAATAAATATTTACGTAGAGTATAGTTTTTAATCTGCTCATCGACGCATTTTGCCTCAATATCTTCAGATATCATGTTAAGATGGTCAACAAAATCAGTAAACTTTACCAGTACCTCTACCATGAGTTGTCACAGTAAAATCGCCTGACTTTACTACAGTAGTTACGTCAATATTAGTATTACGAATTTTAGTACCCAACTATCCGCTAGAGGCGCTGTACAAATCTTCACACATTTTTTTAACTACAGACGCTAGCGACTATAGATTGTAAAAACTCATGGTAGAGCTACCGGTTTTCTACGTAAAAGCAGGTCGCAAATAAAAGAAAAACAAAAGTAAAGTTACCGTTAAGCTCGGACTCAACGCCATCTTTGGCTACTTTTTTCGCTGGGACGTCGATGACTTTATCGGTTTTCCACGTCCCGTCCGTAGTTTTGTAGAACCTAAACAAATAAAACAATGTGGGGACAAGATTTTCTAACAGTAGTGATTGGATAACGTAGGGTATGTACAATTGGTACGTTACATTTGTTTAGGTCAATCAGTAAAGATCATTAATTGTGTCGTGTGCTGTTTATATTATTCTATGTACGAGAATATATAAATATAATTGAAATAATATAAAACATTTATTCCATAACCTTATTATTTATTAAAGCAATCACGAATTAAACTTTGTATTAAATATACTAGTCGAATTTTAGTCAACAATTCAAGATATAATTATTTTAGTGTTTGTTATAAATCTTTCTGAATATCTATAATCGCATTCCGATTAATTATATTATTAGTGTATTTATTAGGTTTAAAATAATATGGTGACTACTCTTATAGGAAAATAATTTTAAGTAGGTACTTACAATTAAGTATTTTTTATGGTTTAAACTACATCAAACCTTTGCGAAAATTACTTAAGTAAGTACATCGAATTTCAACATTGCGAGGCATTATAGAAAATGATGGATTATATCACAAACAACCAGCAAGGCAATTGCGTACACACGCGCTCACTTTAATAAATTTTTCCTCTCTACCTTGGAAGGTTTGCTGGTAGAGAACTCTATTTAGGGTTAAGTTCACCTTTGTACATGTCCTATATTTAAGTTTTTTTGTATTTCTGTAGTTTTGTTTTTCTGTGTGTGCAATAAAGAATAAAAGGAAACACAACGTCTCATATTACCGTAAATCCCTACAAATCTCGTACCTGTAAACGTTCGCTTCGACTGCGCACCCGACAAAGCCTTGTGCGGATTTCGGATCATGTAGAAATCTGATCTCCAGGGGCGCGCAACCTTCCCGACCCAGATCTATGACTTGTTGGAGCTCGCGAGTTGACCATTTGTACACGTTTAGTTTGGTGCCGTAGCGATCCTTGTTCGGAATGTCTTCAACATGAAACCCACTGAGAAAAACATAACTTTTATCAAAGACTAGTTGGTGACCACTTCATCTTGCTATCGTTTTATTTTTGACTATTCGCACAAAATCTATATAAATAATAGTCTGCGTTATTCTGATATATAAACTACATTATTGCAAAGTTTTATCCATTCAGTCGTTTTAGCGCGAAAGAGTTACAAACACACATCCATCCATCCTACATTACGCATGTAAAAACCTTTCGCGTTTATAATATTAGTAGGACTACCTATTAATTGCAACTCTATTATTTAATCATGTTAATTATAAGTTTTTCTTTACTTTCATCTATTTACAATGGTAATGTAACGGTCGGTTTCTCGAACGATGATCAACGAAAAAATCTAATAATTACATTATGTCAAACTCGGATCAATCGTGATTTGGATTTCCAGAAACCGGCCGTTTAGAGTTGCAAATATTGATTTGATTTGATTTGAATGGCCAATAGCACTAAAGTTACATTGGCTTTAGTATTTATACAATTTCGAAAGAAATTCGTTCAAACATAAAATCCCAAAGCCCTTGAAACAAACAACTTACGGCCGATCAAGCAGAAGCAATTGAAACAAAAATGGATGACAATTAATCGGAAATAACTTACGACTTGAAATGCTTCGGCGTTCCCCATTCCGATGCGATCATTACGTCATGGTAGGGCTGGTACCAGAAATCGTAACCGAATTTCGCCAATTTAGGGCCCTTCGTCCAAGTCCCTGTAAACAATGAGTTATAAATATTTCTGGTAGAAAATGTTGTTGAACAATGTTAGTGTATGGCAAATATTGACGGTTGTATTGGCTTGTATTCGCCCAAACTGTACCTACCTACTTAAGAGAACTACTTATAGAGCACGTTAAAAATTTTCGACCAATATGGATTGTGACAAATGTCGCTTATAAAATAAAAGAAGACTAATATTAAGATGCTGCAGGAAAGTAAAATAATATGAACGTAAACTTAAAAAACATATTCACCAGCACGTCTCAACTAGGCATAAATGAATATTCAATGATAAGGGAAATAATCTTCTAAAATCCGTTACCGAATTGTAAAAGATAATTTTTATTTATTTGTTCATATTCCCCTGTCACTTTCAAAGTTTTCGCATTGGTGAATTTAAAATTACTCCATGTGGAACATAGGATACTTTGTTTCATGTTTTTTGTTTAGTTTCAATTATTTGGTAAAATAGTATAGAGCATATCTTATTGATATGCTCTAGTAGTTTTGCCATCATATCTTTGAATGTCAATACATGAAAACAATTAAATATTAACTATTTGGAAGGATAGGAGAAAGGCATATCCAGCAGTGGATTTTGAAAGACTGATGAAGAAATTTTAGTAATGGATTTTATTAATTAGATTCTGACTCAAAAAAATGTTCTGTCGCTTTTCATATCAAAATAGTTGTCATACAAGAGCACCAATATGACAACATTTTTGACAAGATTTAGTCAAGAGCCAAACCTTATCTAATCAAATCACAAATATGATTTACCTGTCACTTTCAAAGTCTTCGCATCGATGAGCACGAAGTCCCCTTTTCCATTTTCCTCCTTATCACCCATAGTGGAAATCATGATTTCCCCGGTCGCCAAGCAGTGGGCTGTGTGCGGGAAGCTGCAGTTGAATGACCTCATCTCCGACCCGTCGATTACCTGTCGACATTTTGGAGATATGAAAAAGATAAGGCCAGAGAAAATAGGGTGTTTAGCAGTTTTGATGAAATGGCTGGCATCAATTGTGTGAAGGGATGAGGGTGATTTGATAGGCTCGGTACGGTCTTCAAGATTATGGACCTCTTTGGATGGGTTTAGTATTTTGCATAAAAGCGATATACCTACTTGGCTACATCACTTGTTTACTAAGCCAACAGCTTAATAAACTTTGTCACTAATATATTTGCTGCTTTATAGCCTCAAAGGTTTGCTGGAAGAAGACTCTTTTTAGTGTTATGCTCACTTTTGTTCATGGATTATTTTTTATGAAATATATTTTTATCATTAAATTAAAATTTATTTTTAGAATTTTCGAACGAATTTTACCTTATGAATTTGAGGTTTCCTCGGATCAGTGCCGACGTCAACAGCAAAGACATTGCAAGATTGCAAGGCTGGGAGTATCAACAGATCTCGTTTCAAAGTCCTGTCGTCATGGCAACTTGAGCAGACATTCCAGCCACTGTGGTGAAGCTCGTCCTTTGTACTGCCAGTGTAGGTACGGTGAATGACCTAAGGGTTATTGTAGGTTGATAATTCTGACGGAACATTATAGTAGACTGATTTGATAGGCACGGCTTTTCACTGTGATAACGTTGTAAGCTTTGAGCGAAACACGAAGGTTCTTGAAGCCTGGAGGCTGTGTGGTTATGTTGGAGCAAGCCTAGATACCTGATGATGTTGTGTGGTAACTAATGTTTATAAGCTCTTACTAAAGCTCCTCTACTATTTGTGATAATATGCTTAGCTGTTTACAATGCCTTCCCTCTGCATAAAACTCTATCAGTCTTATAAAAAGTTAAATTAGTAAGAAGCTAGATTCTGTCTGATTGAGCCTGCGTCTTGGTTACCATACGTAATGGTGACATAATTTACAGCTAGGCACGGTAAAGCAGTGTCTAGTCTGGCTAATCTTTCCAACACGATGCTCATCAAAATACAGTTGTAGCATCGACACGATAAGAAGAAAAACGCTAACTTTTTATAAGATAGGGTGTAAAACTCTAACATTGGGACACGGATCCTAATTCACCGCACTCAATTCCATCAATATATAAAAAAAAATACTTTAAAACAGACCTCAATCCTTGTCTAAAATCCTTCATAGTAAATCCCAACGATATATTGCATTCCTCCTGTTAATTTAGCTTGGGACTGATACTTATTCTGCGACTGGACTGCAGTGTACAATAGCTCTAAGATTATATTTATATGGAAAACAGGTGAAAAACGACGTAGGCGCTTACAAGTGGCTACAAACTTGCTAACTTTGCTTTCAAACTCAAACGATCAAACAAATTTAAACAATCCGGGGAAATACAGTGATAATTTTATTTTAAGTGAGATTTATTTCATTCTATTTTAAATTAAAAAAAACTTTACAACAAGAAGTGCTTTCTGGACTTTAAAACACAATCTAGACCAAAACTTACAACTCTTTATAAAGCTTCCTAAAAAAAATATTCACAGCCCCAGAGAGTAGCGAGTGAGTCATTAAAAAGCCCGGCTTACTATTGTAACCTACTGGTAGACGAAATAGAATCAGTAAAAACCTGTTTTCGGTGTAAATACAGTTCCTAGATCTCGGATTACCGGGAATTGCCATCCGACAGGACTAAACGGCTGCTGTTACGTTTTATTTGTTAATACCAGTGCGTAATTGCGCACATTCTGTCTACGGATATTACTTTTTAGGGTTCCTCTCACAAAAACATCTAATTGTTATCTAAGAAGAATCTTGAAGAACAAAAATACACCATTATTTGAAAACACGTTTATCAGGGTTTATCATAACTCACTAAACTGAGTAAGTTGACTTCAAATGAAGATTGAAGTCTAACACCCGTATTCACAAACATTACTGTGAGGTCTCATAGTGTGCACGTGCGCACAGGGCGAAACCAATCCAGAAACAATACTTACCCCCGTATTCACAAACATTACTGTGAGGTCTCATAGTGTGCACGTGCGCACAGGGCTAGCGAAACCAATCCAGAAACAATACTTAAGTGTCAGAGCGCACTGTGCGTCCGTCAAAATGAACGAACAGCTAAGGAAACGAGCTAGTTTGAAGGCTTGTCAAAAGGAACGCACTGCAAAATGGCATTCTTTGCACAGTGTTGATGCTATACTTAAGCAAGTACTCTTTGTGAATACGGGTGTAAGTGCAGAATCATTAAAATTCCTACTCATCAGCAATCAATAACTCATTTTAATCCCTTTTTTTTATTCCCTTTAATATTAACACCGCAGTGATTGGTCTAACTTTTTCGTCTAAGAAATAAAGGGTCTAAAATTCTTGATATTGATTCTTTTTGATCGGGCTCTGGTTGCTACCCACATCACTTGCGCGTTCTGTTAAGCCTAACGAGTGCAAGGAAGATAGATAGACAAGGCCTCTAGACCCTTAAAATTGCCTAATCATCATCATCATCAACCTATATCAATCCACTGCTGGACGTAGGTCTCTCCCAAGACGCGCCACTGAGCCCGGTCTTCGGCTCTTCTCATCCAGTGTTTGCCAGCTACACTACGCAGATCGTCGCTCCATCTCGCCGGAGGGCGTCCTACACTACGCTTGCCTAAACGCGGTGTCCACTCCAGTATCCGTTTGCTCCAACGGTTGTCGGTTCTTCAAAATTGCCCGACTATACGGAATCCTACATAACACGAACACAACACTTGGCCGGAATTTTCCAGAACTTTTCTGTTGTTGTATTATTTCCGTGATTACAGTCTTACAAAGGATATACTCTGACTTCATATTTCGTGAGTTGTCGGCTAATGAACTATTATTTGAGACAGCGCAATCAAGTCTCGGTTCCGAGTAATTACCCCGGTGGGTCCGTATTCATAAACAATGTTGGCGTATATCTAATTTGCAGATAAAATAGTTGGGTACAACTTTTTTATCCTTGTTCTTAGTTTACTGCTCCAATTGAGCTATGTGAACAGCGTACAGTATTTTGATTTATAAAAATTATGAATAAGAAAAAATTACCATACGTACCTACTATTCACTAGTGCTTCTTACTTTTAGGTAGAACCCGGAGGTAACAAAAAATATATTTTTAAATTTAATTTTGTTTCTGTATTATTTGCGAACATAACAGTCAGTGCAGAGATGTTGAAATAAGGTATTTAGTAGGTACGAGCAAGCATTCTAATAATGAGCTATTACAGCACTACAATAATTTAATATTTCTTCTTAAATATGTATGTTTATGGAATACGATAAAATAATGGAACTGCAGGTATTTACATCGATTTTTTTTTAAATAACTATGGACTATTTTATAAAATTTTAGTAAATTAATCCTTAATATATTGCCATTAGAGGAGTTTATTTGTTTGTCTCAAAATCCTAATTTTCGGTATATGTAGTTACTCCGCATATATTAGTTTACTAAACGATATACTAAAACAAAACGTAACTTACTCATTTTAATTTCAAATGATTTCGTTATCAACGCGAGCAATACAATGGATGAAATAATATTTATATTTTGTCCACAAAATAATACTGGGATTAGATAACACAATGTCATTTCATTAACATTTTGCTCTCAAAATACAATCAGTACTGATACACAAAGTTTCATATTGAAGAGAAGAGATTTTATTTCAATTATTTGAGTTGGTTCTAAATTTTATCCCTAAAGTTTTTGCTCAAACTTTAATACTTAATATTATGTAACAAAATCTAACGTATCACTATGAATCGTAATTTTGGCTAAAATGTATTTTAAATATGTATTATGTATTGACAAGTAATTTTGTATATTTTTACTATAAACTGCAGAACTAGGCATAAAAACACGGTCTTCGAATCTGAACTATACTTAACTTTAGGGCCTGAAGCTAAAAAAATGTAGATGTCTTGATATAAGAAGTTATCCTAGTAGTTTGGGGATACCCTTACACATGCCCTGAGGGCTGAGCACGGATAAACGTGACAATCGTAAACGTAGCGTAGTAATATTCATTTAACATCAGATGTGATGTGATTGCGGCCAAGCCTATAATAAATAAATAATAAATAAATAATGCTGGACAATCCACACAACATCATCTAGCCCCAAGCTAAGCGGAGCTTGTATTATGGGTATACATTACATAGATAGATATTTTTTTATAATATACCTACCCAGAACACTCAGAATAAATATTTGCAGATCATACAAACATTTTATTCCAAGGCAAGAATCGATCCCACAACCTTAAGCGTCGCAGGCGGACCTTCGCCCGCCGCCGCGCCACATCGGTGGTCAGACTAGATAAATATTAAAAAAATCTAAACAAACATCTACGAACCTGGCTGTAAGTGGGAGAGTCAGGGTTCACATCGATAGTAGATAAGTAATCCTGCTTCGTCTGGTCTGGCTGCACGGTGACCACGTACAGAAGATCTTCCCGTGGACCGTGTTTGAACGCGTCCATAGGCGACGCGTAGCCTGGGCCTTTACCTATCGGGTATAAAAAAAACGTTTAAAATTATTAAAATGATATAAATATAATAAAATAAGCTGAAGTGGGAATGGGTGGGTCACGTGATACGTAGGTATGGATCCAGAAAGGTGGTCTCAAGGAGTCTCAGGTATTACATCAGAGGGTAGAAGACGTCGCGGACGCCCGAGGAAGCGTTGGTGCGACAACGTGGACTCCTTCGACCGGGAATGGGCGGAGTTGGCTAGGGATAGAGAGAGATGGAAAGAGAAGGGGACCTTTGCCCAGCAGTGGGACTGCGTAAGTTGATAAAAAAAAATTTAATAACTGATGTCGTAATAATAATATCATAGCAAAATCGCTTCATATTTTTGTAATCATATTAAAAGACGTCATTTTAGTCTAGATCAAGTGACTTTTATTTATTTGAGTATTTAGTATGCAATGTGAAAATTTTAGGAAGGTATATAGATAAACAATAGGGTATTGATGAGATTACCCTACACAAAGCGAGTAATTTATATGCAAGTTACCTGACGTGATTACTGAAAAGGGCAGGGGTGGTCCCCCAAATCGCAAACCGAACCCTTATTTGTGCAAAGGAAAATAATGTTTTGATGCCTATCAACGATTTATTGAAGGCGACAGTTCCCATTTAGGAAGGGAATTGGAGTTTTAAAAACCAGAAAAATGTTTTACGACTTGATTTATGAGGAATTCAATTAGTTTGCAATTTATTATCAAAAGAAAAATGAACGGAAAATAGACTGTAATTAATTAAGTTAATTAAGTCGCTTTCAGAAACGAAGTAGATTTATCTTAGCATTTCATAGAATGGTGAAGGCAATGACCTACTGCACTGCCTATTACAAAACACTTTATTACTGACGTCCACTGAGGATGTGCCCAGTTAGACAATTCACTTCGTCCACATTTTCTGAGACAACAAGGTTAATCTTTTTGTTTTTTAAGCTTATTGTCGAACCAAATCCCATACCTTTCAACATTGTTAAATAAAGAAAGCATTATGTACCCACCTACAATAAAGTATCTACTATTTTTGGGTAGCTTTTTAAATTGACCTAAGTCAAACTTGAAACTCTCACCGCATTAATATTCGTCAAACTTAACAAAATCTTCAAAAAGTTATTTCTAAACAGCGAGATTAAAATCACTAGGGCTCGGAGCGTTTGAGGTTCTTTGAAGTTCCGCCAGAGGGCACGAAATGATAAATTGGAGGTCGGTTGATGTGTCTGACACCTTTTTTTTTCTACATTGTGACCTTTTGTTAAAGATTAAGTAAGTAGTAGTAACATTTACGGTTGCTTTATTTCGCTTATCACGTGACACGGTCGGATAAGTTTCATGCTGACAAATAGGGATATGAAAGAGTGGGTCTTTATAATATTAAGAGAACAAAATAATAGTTTATTAGTACTTTGAAATTATTCAGTTAATTGCGCGGTTACGATATATTGGCATAGTAAAAATTATATTTAAAAACTACTATTGTAAGGGTTATTTATATTCCTTTGTGGCTCCATCATCAGAGAACTTAGTGAGACATGTTTTTGTATAAAACCGGATAAAATGCTTAGTACCTTATGCGATATTAAAATGATTTAGTATAGAGACATCTAACGAATTCTTTGAGAAGCTTGAGCTGTGCATAACAAATCAACTCATAGGCAACCTTCCACTAATTTTAAACATCAAAACATTTTCTAGGCTTTGATGGTAACACACTAAATAAATGAATAGCATTACCAATATATACCAATAGTTTTGCTATCGAGTTCGTGTCCGACTTATTAATTCATTGTAAGTCAAAACCTCAAAATCATTATATCTAGTCGTAACTCCTCGTCAGCATCATGTAACAAGAAACTAACTATATATACAACATAAAATGTAGATAAATAAAATACTCACAGCAAGACATCGCTGAATTTTCACAGAACACAATAATATAAATCGACCGCACTCAACCGGCTTCTAGCCAATGCTAAAGTAAATAAAAACGACGCACGCGCACACACACACACACACAAGTCATACACACACAACACAACTGTTAGCACAGCAGTGCAGTGCTGTGCTAACAGTTGTGTTTTGTAATACCTACCTACATACTTACTACTAGTAAGTATTACTCATAGATACTAACTAATACATACATACTTACATACTTACTAGTAAGTATGTATTAGTGAGTATCTATGAATAATAGAAAGAGAGCCAGTTGTTATTTGCACACTACAGTAATGCTATAACTCAAACGTGCTGTTCTGCTGTTACACATTTGTACTGGCAACTTTTTTTGATAAAGTCAAAATGTTACTATGTTATTAGTAAGTCATGAGTAGGTACCTATGTGTAGAAATTGTTGAGCTATCTGCAGACAGTTGCAAACGATCTATAAAAGGAAAGAGTGGTTTAAAAACTATATTATTTAATTGAATTACTTACATCTTTTGCATTGACCTAGTTTGTTACCTATTAATTTGCTTAAAGTTCAAGCTTTTTGATTTTTTTTGGCGTATTTATAGCTACATTTTGGTTTAGCTATATTATTCCATATCAATCAAGCTCTTTGACTATAAGTATAGCTATCTCGCTCTAATACTACAATCACGTGGTTCGACCGGTATGGACAGAATGGCATCAACAGATTTTGTTTAAACTGCGATAAAATTGGCAAAAAAAGTAAATCTACTTAGTACTTATCGGTTAGTAAACAAGTATAAAAAACATGAATTTATAATTCACTAGCTATTTTCAGAGTAACTTTATACAGTTGCTTCGTACAAATGTACCTACTACTTAGCGAATTTTTGATTCTAACATATTTTTCAATAAACGCTGACATTATTTGCATACAAATAGCATTTTTGTCTGGCCTCTAGGTATTTTTGTTTTTAATTATCGTGTTGATAAGCGTCACAGCTAAGTTGGTACTTGGTAGAAGCTCTGGGTATAGACAGGTATGCTGTCGGTCGTGCTCGTGGATTTGATCCCCATCGATCAACTAACATGTGTGTGACAGCACTGATGTTTGTTCTGTTTTTCGGTGTTCCTATGTATTTATTATGTATGTATTTACAAAAAATATATGTACATAAGTAAATCTAGTTCCCATAGGACAAACCTACACGCTCAGCTTAGTTTGGAACAAGAAGATGATGTGTAACATGTCCGTGAATATTTATGCATTTTATTTCTTTCATTCTTTTTCATCACCCACTTTATGTTTATTATTAAATACATTTCATATTATTCTAACAAGATACAACGCTATACCAACACCTCAAATAAGAAAACAATTTCCATTAATAGTTTTCAAAACTGAAATCAAAACACTGAACGCAACCAATTAGGTGAGAACAAACTGCAGACTAACTCCAAACTAGCTAAAGTGATGCAAATTATTCAAGTTAAAACTTTTACTGACGCTACTTTGTAGTTTTAATATCTATAAATAGGCAAGTGAAGTACTCGAGCGGTGGCAACACTAGCAACATTTTTTTACTTTATTGTTGGTACTAAAAATACTACTAAGTACTAGCGTATCAGTATTGACATTCAGCGTGGCAATGCAGCCAGTCTTGGTCACGCTTCCGGTACTGATTTGGATCACACGAGTTATCTATAGGTTGTTTGCAAAAGTCTGCAGATAGCTTGTTTTTGAGTACCTACATGTATACACCTTAATACTGCATTAACCGTGATTTTCTTAGAAAATGAAAAAATATTCAGTAATTTAAACACAAAATCCAAAAATTAACAAACATATCTCTCGCTTTGACTCAAGAAATAAGATTTCAACAGTAAACAGTTTATTGATTAGACAAATGGTACATACCTACGTGTTAAAAATACCAACTGCATACACCCACACAAACACCATTAAAATACGTTATCGTCAGAATACAAAGTCTCACATACAAAAGTACTTATAAACTACTAACAAGTCTATCTCGAAAGAAAAACTTTTCGCCTCCGATTGTGTACGTGCGAGTGGCTATCTTGCATGATTCTTTTCAAACTCGCGTGTTGGTGGAACTCATGCCTGATAGATATATGTCTGCTTATATTCTTGAACAAAATATGCCACAAAGCTTTGTCCTTATTCTTCCACAGTATATCTGCAGTCTTCTCCTTAATCCTACGCATATTTTCCTCCAGTCGCCTCGCTTTTATTTCCATTTGTATGAGCGAGCGGGTCGTATTTGTCAAAAGCCTGTAGAGGTATTCTTTTCTTCTCGTTTTCCGCGGTTCCGTGGCGCTAGCATTTGTCATAGACTCGTACTCGCTGTCCTCGAACTGTGGTTCGTCCGCTTCGTAGCTATTGTCATCGTTTCGGAATCGCAAAAGTGCGCCTGTGAGTATTATAGCTAGCGCAAAACTAAGCAACATGAGAAGCTTCGCATGATTGTACAGGCGCTTTGCTATAAAATTCATGTCAGGTGCTTTTGTCTGATAGCATAATTCACTCACGTTGCATCGGGCAGCATTTTTGTTTACGGTAGCGCTTTAAGCAACAAGTCACGTGGTTTATTGGCGGAGCGCGAGTGGCGCCCTCTCGCGACGTTCGCGCAAACGGCACTGGCTGGAATGAAAACACGCCGGTGCGTCGCACCCTGCGAATTTCCCCAATGACTTTTCTTCTTGGATGTACGAAAGAAAGGGAAAAAATGATGCGGTTGACATAATCATGTTTAAATAATATGTTATTATCCTTACAAAGTCATACTGTTAAATACGTAAGTACGCTCAGAAAGATGAAAAAGTGTTTTTTTTTTATCTCTCTGTAAATGCAAAATCAATAGCAGTCATTTTTTATATACGTGTCATATTTTATAAGAGGTTATACAATTTACTCAAACGCAAGCATTTTGAAAGAATATGCTTGCGTTTGTTTAGAAGAGCTTATGAGGTACTTAGGTACGTAAGTTATAAAAAAAATATAATTAGTTAGAACCACTGACAAAGATTTTAGGCCATTCGCAAATCTTCGCCCGGTCTGTATGACTTGAACTAGAGTAAAATAATGCCGTGTCCACACATTTTGTACTCCTAATTCTTGTTGGTGCGTGAGGGAGAGGATCTAGTCTGGCACCTTGCGTAACGTCATTTACCTTAACTAGACAGCTATACTTATTGTCTGAACCACCTATGTTCAAACAAAAGTACCTATAGTAAATTAAGTAAACTAGTTATTGGCTTCTCTGCTGCTTTAAATCGCTTGGAAGATAAACTAATATGCAAGATTAAACTGTAGAATTTGGAACTAGATTCGTTAAATGTCATCATGATTCCGTTTATGAGTTATGTAATACAAATGACACAAAAAATAATTTGTATTTATTATGCAAAATCATCAAACAATTGATCAAATAAAATAAAAGAATTTTGTTTTTATATTTTAGTATTCGATAAATCTTGCTCCTCGCAGCAATCTCAGTCTCGCAAAAGTATTATATTATTGTATAAGCAATCTTCAATAAGTTCAAAAACAAAAGAAGAATTAGATAACCCCCAAAAGCCTTTCAGCTTCGAGGCAAGTCTATTCATACTCAATAACAAAACAAAAGACAGTAACATTACAATAATGATTTTATTAGAACACAATAGCATTATCTATTCTGAGGCGTTAGATTCTGTCGGTCCATTGGTCCTATTGTTTCAAAACAGCTGCCAACGAGAGATAAGAGACCCTTTCTTTTTAACTCGCCTCAAATTGATTTTTGGACCGCAAATTCATAAAATATAAAAACTTTTCTACAAAACTGTACAAGAGGTAACCGAGTAGAGTATTGATTCTCTCTTTGATGAAAAGTTTCGCGTCTGTACGTTGATATTTCGTATTTATGTTCGTCTTTAGTTTGAAATATACTGAATATTTACCTGAAACTCTTATTTCAGGCGAAGTAAATTGAACTGACTTCCCAGCACGGCAGAAATGTCTATTATCGTTCATTTTTATAACATTGAAGGCTGCAAGTTACATCTAAATTTGTAGATGCAATAGTACCTAACCAATACAACACCTATCGGGTTCCTTATAGTAATAAAGAGTAAAAAACATACATACATCGAAACAAGCTTTCGCGTTTATACATTTTAAATGAATATAGAAAGTATGATCACATCTAGATTTACTACGTCAGCTAAGTTCAGGTTTTCAGCTAATTACCTACGTATTTATAATGTAGGTAGGTACTCTATGGTGGGAGGCGGCGGTTGACCGGAAGTACTGGAAAAGTAGGGGAGAGACCTTTGCCCAGCAGTGGGCATTTTTTATTTTTTTTTATTTAACCTATACTTTAGGTTAAATAAAAAAAAATAAAAAATGTACTCTATCTAGCAATTTGTTTAGACCACGACATTATCAAGCTTGCAAGTCTGTAGATGCTGAAAACGGGACAAACTTCTATAGAATAATAATGATGATATCAACCGTTCCTACAAAGTCCAATTCATTCTCACAACACGAGGGGTAGTAATCGAGTGTGTTTTGTCAATTAGGCCTCCTCCGCGGGGCTCTCAATTCCCATTTGCAAGTGTTATCCCTTATTATCTGTTTCGTAGGGGAGTGCGCAGAATTTATAGTTCTTCGGTTTAGTCCATTAGGGCAGAGAGTATATCTAGGTAAGTGTCTAGTTTATGAGGATCTATTGTTGATTGTGTACCTGGTCCGTGGTTTATTTCGCAGTTGTGCTTGCTCAAAAGGAGGGCTATATATTTTGTTGGCAATCTTCTGTTGAAATAGTACTTTCGTTCTGTCTAGGAACTCTTCAGGTGTTGTTTATTTTTATTGTGAAACATGTACAAATGTATTTTATTTTATTTTATTTATTATCTAGGTCATATTATTATAACTTATCACATCATATTCTTTTGTTTTTTAGTAAATATGTATTCATGAACATATCTCACACAACTATCTAGACGCATCCTTAGCAAATCAGGAAACAGATCGCATACATAGAATACATAGAGATATCCAAAATCATCTATATTAGCAATAACACAAATGTTTGTTTTTTGGGGTTATACCATACATTAAAGCTAATAATTGTGACACTTGAATGTTACAGTAATTTATTCAATAATAGGTAAATTAATATACAAGTATTCTAAGAGAATATTACAAATCTTTATTACAAGATACTCAATTTCAGTTTGTATAAATAAAATGTAACGTAAAGGATATTTACAGCCCACAAGATGAATTTATCGAACACAATGTAATTGGGGAGTAAAAGCGATGAATAGATGAAGGGATTACCTTAAGCTGGAAAGATACCTCTAACGGACAGAAAATGCAACGTTAAATATAAGGTTGTTTTTTCTATGCAACAATAGTACCGTCAGGTCAATGAACTATTTTCCTGGTAAAAACACTAAGCTACTACAATAAAAAAAATAGTTGTTATCTTCTGACAACAATATAAATAATTGCAAAAGGTTTAAATACTCTTGAAAAATCCCACAAGTCATATTTTAGATAAAATATTCATGGACATTTCAAACAACGTGATCTAGTCCCAAAATAAAAAGATGTATAAAAAAGTAAAAAATATGTTATAAACGTGTTTTTGTATAAACATTGAATACATAGTATAACTAGATATAAATATTCACGGACAATTCACACATCACACTCTAGTCCCAAACTAAGCAGAGCCTGTACTATGGAAACCAGAAACTTTATATGTTCAATTACCCGTACATAGAAACGTGTTTACACTTTACTGAATTTTCCTAGAAGTTCTAAACCCAGTCCCTAAAAAGGGTACGAAAAGAATAACACGAGAATTATTCATGCGTGCCCCCAACTTACAGCCGAGGGTCTAACTGACCGCACCAGACGTAGGTTTGATTTATTCCGAATCACGCGTCAAGTGGGACTTGGGACTTTTGAACTTGGGTTGCTGTGGAAAGAACCTTTTTTTGAATTAGAAAGACGGTGAGTAATTGGATACAATGAATGTTTTATGAGAATGTTTTTGGTGCTGTAGAACCACCGTTATTAGACCCTACTTTAAATTCGTTTCGTCGGATCCCACAAGCAAACTATGAAACTAGGCGACAGATATTTCTTAGCTTTTCATAATATGGCGAATAACTAAGTTTGTAGAGACACTGCAAAATACTTTGACATAAATATTAATTGAATAAATAAATAAATTGACATACCTACGTCAAATTGGCTATCTCACACTATTTTCCTCCACTAAAAATGTCTGACCCGATTTGAACCCTACAAAATAAATAATAAACCACAGCCTTGCAGTGCACAGTGAAGCGATAAAAACAAAGACAAGTAGTTCATGACTCGTAAACTCAATCTAACGCATTTTATATCCAACAGAATAAACTTAACAAACTTTATCTAACCATTGCCAAAAGCTGTGCCAAAAGTTACGAGCGGCGCGGCGGGCACAATGTTTCAGCCTAAAGTTTTCTGTAAATTATTTTATATTACCATTCTACTGCCCCACGGCTTCACTCTGGATAAAAAATAAAAGAGCTTTGTGTTACACTACAAGAAGGGTTTTTCGAGCCTAGATAAATACTAGACGATTACACTTAGGATATACAGTGACATATTACATCATGGCCCAGTGCCTGGCTGGCTAAATAACTATGAACCTGGTTGTTTTTTTAAAATCCGTGTAAGTACTCTAATTAGGTAGTTTTAAATCAAAGCGAAACTGAACAGTGAAATGTATCAATAGTTACGAGTTAAAGAATATTAACAATAACAATAGGATTACGATTTGATTAATGGTTTTGCTGTTTAGTAGTAGCTAGAGGCATCAGATAACATTCTAGAAACGTCAGAATATCATTTTATTTTGTTCCTTTGAATAAAAGGTATTTTTAACAAATTATTATGTAATTATTGTATGTTTCTCATAGCATAATATGTACCAATACTTCTCTACTACAAACAAACGGTCGACCTCTTGGAGTTTTAAGATTTTGTACTGTGATTTATACTAAGTAACCTTTATAAAAAATATTTGGCGCAAAAACAAAGGACGCTAGTGGTAAATTGTCACAAAGTGGACCGTCACAAGAAAAACAGGAAACTTTGATCATTACGACTGTGTGGAGTGCAAAGTTTACTCCATAAAGTAGTCTACTCTTCAAAACAGTGAATGTAAGTTTGTGAGTGGAATTTGAATCATACTGCGTGGCTGCTTAGTGCGTAATGCATGACCGTAAGGAGATTTGAAGCATTTCTACGCAGTGCAACTCAAAAATTTGTTAATGTCAACATTTGGGTTACGGTTCTGCTCGCATCGGGCGAAGTAGTAAATTGTGCCTTCTAAAAAATTAATGTGCTTACATTTAACAAATTCTTGATTACTTATTTTGCTTTTGACATTTGAACTTTCCGGCCGTTTCCGCAACTAATTTTCGTAACCAGTTGCGAATTAACTCTTTTTTAGAAGAGTATTTTTTGATCAGAAAATTTGTACTTAAATTTTTACTTATTAAACATCTTTAAGAATATAATTTTTAGCTGCATAAGAGTAGTTTTTATTTATAAATAACAGTTGCATTTTCTTTCACAACTAACTTTTCCGAAGACGCGAATTGAGTTAACTGAACTCGGTCTAAGCAGCCAATGAGCTTCGCACTTCCATTCATTTGAAGTTAGTTGCCATCAATGCGAAGTGCTGATACTAACTAACTGTATTAGAAAGTTTTTTCAGCGTTAGAAAAGCTTCGTTTTTCCCATTTTTTTATAAAACGTAAAAATATCGCTGTTCAAACTATTCTACCTCCACAGTTGTATTAGTTTGTCTACTGTGTCTATTGTGGATTTTTAGAATGCAATAAAAAATACAATGTAATTTATAAATATTATAAGTTTCATCTTAAACAGATTCACGAAGAATAATTAAAAAAATAAGCAAAAATTGTTTATTGACATATTATTTTGTAACACAATAATTTGAACCCATAGGCTCCTGTGCTAGTTTTAAAAACTGTGTTACAGGAGCCAAGTATGTAAGCTTTCAGATTTAGTATTAAAATGCAAACGCATTATAATGGGTTATAAGATGGTTGATTTGAATGCACCTGTATAAAACCCTTTTCTAGACTAGTTCTATATAAATATAACACGGGTATTAATTGCATACTTCTTTGCTATTTTAACTTTTGAATGCTAATCGATTGAAAAGGTAGTAATTAACTTTACGTACCTACTCGTAGGTATATAAGGTTTATTATATATAAGGTTTTTTATCTCTGAACATTCCACTATTAAAATAAAATACTTTCAATAAAAATACTACAGTGTTCTAGATTATATTTGTCGATAACCACTATCCTCATCAGAAAACCAATTGAACAACTTCGCTTTTCCGAACCCAACCTCCCATCCATTACCTGGATAATTAAGGGGGAGCTGATCACTGCTTAATTAGTTTGTCTAGTGTGGCACCGCCGCCGTACTGGAGGATCGAACTACATCGAAATGACAATTTTGTGGCTATGATTAAATGCATCGGTGTATCACTAAATTCAAATCAATTTGATTGCAACCTAAAATCTGGTTTTTAATTGAAATAAAATTCAGAGCTTGTTTTGATATCAAAAAGTTGATTGATATTATATTCTGATATTATATTCTAGTAATAAAGGCTTTTAGTTATCTTTATAAATGGGGTATTTACCATGATATTACGGAATTGTGATTTACGATTTGTTATTTATGATATGCGGGATATATCCCGTTTATAAAAAAAAATATGTTCAAAACCGTGATAATTTCAAATATTATTTACTGGCTTTTGATTCTGATATGATAGTATTTTTTTAATAAAAAAAATTGAAGCTTGACTTATTAAAAAAAACTGTAGACTCAGATAATAAAAATCTTTATCTTTCTTATTTAATTCAGTCAATTAAACTTAGCAAATCTAGTTTGTGATTAATACTGTTTGACTGGGTTGTATAAATATGGCAGCTAAAAATAATAGCGGTATCTTGTATTTTAGCTAGAAGCGTAGTAATCGGATTAGCTCGCATAGCCCGCGCTTCGGGTAGACCCCGGTGACGTCATTCATGAAATTGAACTTATCTATAAGTAGACAAGTACTACATACAAAACATTAATACCTAGTCACTATTAGCTTTTCCTTAAGGTTTGTAAATCTTTGTTCAATCATTTCATTTTATTAGAAAATTGATAACTTTTTCCAAATTTTGTACTGAATTCAACGAACTGTTAAATCTAGCATCATTGAAAATGCTTGTGAAAATTGCAGTTGCGGACAATGACCTCTCAGAACGAATCGATAATCCTGACTTTACTGCATGTTCCTTGTTCATATTGTTTTTTTTTTTTCAATAAACATTTTAGCAAGTGGTTATATTCTTGTTTTTGTTGCTTAAAATTAATTTACTAAAAGATACAACAGACAAAGTACTTTCACTCCTTTGATAATAATATAGTCTAAGTCTCGTTTGCGCTCCGAACTTTCCCCCGATGTAAGATAAGCTGCAAACACAAGTTTCAATTTGCACTCCACACAGAACGTGTAAATACCCAGAGTTAATGTAGTCCAGTCTCTAGCATTAAGTACCTAGTTCCTACACTGGTTGTGATGTACCTTGGATTCACCAACCAATCTCTGCGTTCGAAGTAAACAGTGCCTTTCGATTCACACTTCAATCTGAGCTCGTCATGAGCAGTCAATAGACTATAATGAAATTCCCAGGCACGTCAGGTATCGCAGATTGCGTCCAATACGCCCTGTAGGGATGTTCGAAGCACACACGGAAAGCACAACAAGACCAGTTTCAGCAGACCTTTCATTTTCCATCGCACATGTCTTATCCGTATACATTAAAATGGGTAGTGAGGGTCGGGGTAAAGCGGTTGCGTTGTACGTATTTCATGCAATTTCTTGCGCCTGAAGGCAGCAAAATGACATGCGGGATGCCTCGTGTTATATCGATGCCAATAATGTTAGCCCCTAAGCGGGCTCGTAGAATGAACATAAAAAAGAAATACGAAGCAATATTGCAGCTCATATTTTTATTACATGTTGGGTAACCGTAACCCTACGGGGTTAAAGAGCTTTCATGTTTCAATTTGATCACAATGTGCATTGCGTAGGATAATAATGATAATTATGCCAACCATAATTGGTTTTGCGGTTTCAAACTAATCTGAAGTTTTGAGGGTTCTAAAAATAATTTTGTTCGTAAATATTTTAGCTTTAGGGAAACGAGTTGTATGCTTTAAAGCGATACCTAGATAGATTCTTAGATGAAAGTTCACTAATTAAAGTACTTAGGTATATGTATAGATTAGTAAGTATACGAAACTTAAGATGCTATGCATAACAATGTAGTTGTTAAATAACTGATTCTAGATCATGCCTCAAGCTTACACTTAGAATTAATCTGGAATTCAAAACTCATTCTTGCTATCGCTTGCACCACACCACATAATACGCTTACGCACACCGGACAAACAATTTCAATTCTGACCTAGTTTTTAATTTTGTTTAGTTTCATTTTGCTTCATATGTTTTTATTGTTTTACCTAATGTAACTTTGTTCGTAATACCACGGATAAGGAAGAGCGGTATCTCCTAACACAGGTATTACATACTTAAAAGGAGGTATCCAACCACTGTATCTAGTTAATAATTTACGTTACTGAATAAAACATTTTGTATTTGTATTTGTATGCAATAATCACTGAAATAACTTATTATTCATAATAATTAAAATTAATCTAATAAACAAAGGGAAAGCAAATTAGTCCAGTCAAAATAGACTAAAATTATGACTTCAGTTTGCATTAATTCCCAACAAGCTGGATTTTTGTGCAGGCCTTGAATACGTCATTACAAAATGATATGTCAAAAGTCCCCATCGATCCCGCTTGTGCGTTGTTTTTTATTCGAGGTCAAAGGTCATAAATTTGCATTTTTTGCGTATATCTCTGAAACAACGAAAGCTATTGAAAAGTGGTTCAGGCAAAGTTTGTACATCGTAAAATTGTCTACAAAAATACCTCAACACTTTTCTTCTACAAAGCATCGCTTTCGAGATATAGTGACTTTAGACCGCAGGAAAATCGTCGAAGATGCTGCGTTTTTTTTCATTTCAGCCGTTTTATCTGCTTTACTGCCACAGAACCAACAGTATTTCCTGAAATTTACTGAAAGGGGTGATGGGTTCGATGGGTTAGTCCTCCTCCGAGGTAATGAATCGTCTTTTTATTTCAAGAAATACTGTTCGTTCTATGGCAATGAAGCAGATAAAACGGTTGAAATGAAAAAAACACAGCATTTTAGTAGATTTTCCTGCGGTCTTAAGTCACTATATCTCGAAAGCGATGCTTTGTAGAAGAAAAGTGTTGAGATATTTTTGTAGACAATTTTACGATCTACAAACTTCGGAACCATTTTTCGATAGCTCTCGTTTATGACTTTTAAACGCAAATTTATGACTTTAACCTAGGTATTTGCGTTTTTCACGTATATCTCTGAAACAACGAGAGCTATCGAAAAATGGTTCAGGCAAAGTTTGTAGATCGTAAAATTGTCTACAAAAATATATCAACACTTTTCTTCTACAAAGCATCGCTTTCGAGATATAGTGACTTTAGACCGCAGGAAAATCTACTAAAATGCTGCGTTTTTTTCATTTCAGCCGTTTTATCTCCTTCATTGCCATAGAATGAACAGTATTTATTGAAATAAAAAGACGATTCATTACCTCGGAGGAGGACTAACCCATCGAACCCATCACCCCTTTCAGTAACTTTCATGAAATACTGTTTGTTCTGTGGCAATAAAGCAGATAAAACGGCTGAAATTAAAAAAACGCAGCATCTTCGTCGATTTTCCTGCGGTCTAAAGTCACTATATCTCGAAAGCGATGCTTTGTAGAAGAAAAGTGTTGAGGTATTTTTGTAGACAATTTTACGATGTACAAACTTTGCCTGAACCACTTTTCAATAGCTTTCGTGGTTTCAGAGATATACGCAAAAAATGCAAATTGATGACCTTTGACCTCGAATAAAAAACAACGCACAAGCGGGATCGATGGGGACTTTTGACACATCATTTGTAATGACGTATTCAAGGCCTGTACAAAAATCCAGCTTGTTGGGAATTAATGCAAACTGGAATGTCTATTTTGACTGGACTAAATATATATAATGACATAAGCAGGCATTATGTAAGTAGTCAAAAGCTACTTTAGACCAAAAAACCTATCTACCTAAACCTCTTTTCAGATAAATATTTAATGTTTAGGTACTTTTGAACAAAGTACAAGATAATCCAATAAATCCATTAAAAAGTTTGAAGGTTTGCTGTTGTATGTGCCCTTTGGGTCACATAATGTGTGCTTAGGTATTTTTTTGTTTTTATAAATACGGTATTAGTGTTTTGTGTAAGTTCAACATAAGTGGACATTCTACGCCAAGCCTCGTCTCTGGTACGTCGGACGCAGATTATCATACACCAACATGAAAGGACTAATTTACTGTCTACCACAAAGAGCAGAGACTATACTCCAAGCCCGACAAAGGTTTGCCAGTCACATTTCAGTTACACTACAGCTGCCTGCCTGCTTGTAGAATATAAGTACCTACATAACCGCGCAATGTACTTATTAGTTTTGTGGAGTAAACCCAGATACAGTTTTTACTTATTTTGGAAATTCAGGAGACCATATCAATTTTTTTTTGTGAACAATATTTTTTGTTATTGTTATGATTTACCTTGTTTACTCTTTTATTGTTCTTCTTCTTCTTCTTATTAAAGAGCTACGCTCTTGTCTGCGTAATCAATGCAAGCCACGCCATTTTTTCCTTTGTAAGGCCGCCTCCTTGACTTCCTTATACGACACGAGGGCAACCTTCATCTTTACTTGGCTCATGTAGTTTATCCTCGGCCTTCCTCTTCCTCTTCTTCCTTCTATCTTTCCTTCTATGATGTTACTGATGAGGTTGTCGTGTCGTATAAGATGGCCAATCATCTTCCCCCTTCTGTTCTCAACCATTTTCATGAGGACTCGTTGCTCGCCTACTCTTCTCAACACTTCTACGTTCGTTACTTTCTCTGTCCAGCTTATTCTTTCCATCCTTCTCCAACAACACATTTCAAATGCTTCTAGAAACTCTCTATCCTTTTGCGTCATTGTCCACGTCTCACATCCATACAGTGCGATGCTCCAAACGTATGCTTTTATAATTTTTTTCATAACTGCTTTTGATATTTTGGAAGTAAAAATATGTTAAGTAACTTTTATATCTTTATTTTTTATATTTCTGAAAAAGTGATGCAATTTTGCTCTTTCAAACGCCTCGAGTAGTTCTTGTGTGATTATTTTTGCATTTTTCTTAAAAACAATGTATTATTATTCATAGATAAATAGACCTTACTTTTAGTACAAAAATCTGTTAGCTGTGCCACGCCGTAAGTTCATTTAGGCTTGGATCTCGAAAAAACTTACGGACTTAGAATCAATTAGTGTACCATGAATTTTGTTGCTTACATTATAGGTACAGCATAGGTTACCAAACAGTGTTTTTGTAAGAATAGTCCTGTAGTAGGTATTTTTGAATAGTATTTTTGTTAGAGTTGCCAGTTGCTTTGCTGAAAATAATCCTTATTTAAATCTTAGTAAGGACATGACATTCATCTCCTGTCAGAGGTCGAGCTCTATTTTGGCCGCTTCATGAATATTTTTGCATTCAGTTTTTTAGATTATTTTTCATAGCAAAATCTCTGCACCAACTTTATTAAATAGTTGACATGCTTTGCTGTTATATTTTACGGAGGGTTGATGTAGTGAAATATTAAAATAAACATTAATAACTCTTCAATTTATTTAATTTATTTTAGACAAGGTGTAAAAAAAATGATATCCCCAATAATTAGGAAATCTTTTTTTATGTATAAAGTGTTTTTCAATAATCTTTAGCTAAGTAGGTACCTAAAGGAGAGAGAGACCTTTGCCTGCAGAGAGACACAGTAGGTTAAATAAAAAAGTACCCACCTAAAAGTATAATATGGATAATCGAAATAAAGGATGAACTTTTTCATACTGATCGGCGCTGGCAGCTCCGCGTATCAAATATAGTTGGTTCTGACACGGAGTGAAAGTTATTTACTAATATTTATAAAATATTCTGCCAGTCAGCAATATGTCAGCGTTATAAAAATTCCTAGGTCTTTTACCGGTTTTGCTAATATGAAATTCCTGTGCCTAGCCTTGAGGCGTCGGATATTGGATATCCATATCCAATCGTGTCACAGTCGTAAAACGAATACGCGGTCTGTGATTTCGCATGCGAATTTGATTTCAATCCGATTCCAATTCTGGAAAAATACCAATTTCGGATACAAGATATTTTTCATAAATCCTGTACTGACAGTATTAGTATCTCATATTTGTATTAAAGTTTTATAAATAGTAAATTATTATTCCAACAACCTAGTTCATGGTAAATAATGATAATTTAGTATTAAGCTCCTTTTTATTATTACTTAATTAATGCAATAAATAATTTAATACATCTGTCTTTACTATTACAAAAAGAAACTTATCTAATCTTGATAAGATAAGATTGGATAATAATTTATTTAAATATCTTACATCACAATAACACGAATGTTGTAATGCTGTGGTCTTCACGCTGTATGAAACATATAATTTTAAATAGCGTTATGGGTTACTTTTTACGACAATCCCTTCTTCAAAGGCCCCGGGACGCTGTAGTTCCTAGCTCTTAGATAAAATAGGATTAAATGTTACCGTGTAGGTGTTACCTATGAACTGAGCAGAGACTGAACTAAATGTGTAAACATTCTAAATAAAAGGAAAGCGAAAGATCTTTTTATCAAAAGATTTTATAAAAATATCTAGAACGGAAAAACCTATTCAGATTAACTTGTGGTAGCAAAGCTCATAAAACTTCCCTTTTTTAGATTATGTATATCCAAATTTATTCCTATAGATACTTACACTTACAGCTTTATTTATAAAAGTCTGTCCGCGGTCACAGCCAAGATAAAACCTTCAACGGAGACTTTATTAACTTAGGGCGAAGATTTATATGAACCCTTTTTGTTGAAGTTATCCGCACAATAAATCCTATTTGAGTCTGCTAAGCGCTTTATCGGTCGGACATTCTGCACGCAAATCAAATTAAATAGCGATTAGACTGCGAACAATATGTGGCCTAGATAGCGCAATTAGGGTCCTCACCTGTATTTACACCTTATTATTAGAATCAAAGTCGATACTTTTTTCATCATTACACAAGTGAGTGAATTGAATACCTATGTTTCAATGAAATCCATTTTCATGTGATTTTATACAAAAACATCTCATTTTTATATAAACTTTAGACACAATTTTTTCCTAAAGATCTTGCGCTTTCGAGAGTAAACTAATGTTTTAAAAGATTTTTATATTCAACTTACCAAGCTTCGCTCTTAAGCTATAAGACCGCTCATAGAGTTTCGTTGTTAAGTTCCTATAATTATGTTTTAATTTAAGTTGTGTGTAATAAAGTATTTCTAACTATCTATCTTAACAAGGCGATCGCGATGTAATATTATGTCTGCAATTTTGTCTCGTGTTGACATTTGACCTCATTATCAACTGATCAATTAGACGTTTTCCCTCAGTGCTGTTACTAGGTGGAAAATAAGTACTTGTAATTACATGTGCCTAATTAATGTTGTAAACAACTTATATAAGGTAGAGAGTGCTACTTTGGTCGAGTAAATATTTGTAATAGCAACATTTCCTGTCTACCTATTATTTTTTCCCGAAATAATATTTACTAATTATCTGAGTATTAATAAAGTTATCGTTATCTAGTAAAAATGTTATTGTATCCTAAACGATTTTGTTTTTTTTTTTTTTTTTATTTATTACGATTTTTAGTTCGTATGTTTTCTGTTTTCTGTTAAAACAAAACGCATTTAAATCTTGACTACATAATTGCATACGAAAAAAATGTAGGTATAATACATCTATGCACAGATAAATTCTAATACAGGAACTCACACAAACATATTTTGTACATAGTAAGTAGTACCTAAGGTCAAAGTACCTAAATTATTGTATCTTGTACCCAAATTATTGTATCTCATGACAAAGTACCTAAATTATTGTATTTTGTACAAAATAACTATTTAGATAACTACTATAATAATGGCACGCACTGAGACCTTTGGATTAGACCTAAGTGACCTTTGTTAGGAGAATTACAATCAGGATCAGGCGAAAACACCGTGGTGGCTTTTATCAATACGTGACTAAGTTTGTTATGCTCTACTTTGAAAATAAAACTTAATAGCAAATATTATTGTATCTTAAAGAACTTTTAGTAATTCTTTGTAAGAAGGATTATATAAAAAAAACGGTAGGAACCAGGCCGTAAGTTTCTTGCCCGTGCTTCTAGGCCCTGGTCGCGTGGAACTGGCACCTAGAATCACCTAGTATGTAAGACGATTCTAAGTGATCCTTGTGATTTTACTGAATAAAGTAATTTTGACTTTGACTTTGTGGTGAATTCCTAATAGTATTATAGACGTCAAAGTTCGTATGGATGGATGTGTAAAATGTATGTTTGTTACTCAATCCCGCAAAAACTACTGAACGGATTTTGATGAAACTTTACAATAATTTAGTTTACACATATACAATAATAGACAGGCATCACAGTTCAGTTGGTAGTAGCTCTGCCTTCCATACATTAGGTCGTGGGTTCGATTCCCACCCAGAGCAAATGTTTGTTATTTATTAATTACTTATTAGTATTTATCTATAGTTACATATTCATATTGTGAGCACAAACAATAAATGACTCAAATTGTATGTAGTTAGAGTACTATCTTTAATCACAATGTTGTAATATAGTTTTATCTTAGCTTGCGCTTAGATAGCGTCACGTGTACTGGAAACTTTTTGCTTTCTGCTATTATCATAATTTAATTAATATACCTACCTATGTTTTTGCATACTAGTACAACTGATAAAGTCCGCTGGTTGGGTAAATGATAAGTATTAGGTACCTACATATTTTTAATATCAAAACAGAGTAAAGTCGAGAAAAGTTTATATAAACAAAAATGTTTTTAATATTCTTCAGTAAGAATATTAAAAACATTACATTATAAGTTAAAAATAAAAGAGGTAAAAAAAACGTATTCAAAAATAGCAATAATTGTGATTACCAATTTGTTTTTAATGTTTATACATTCTGTCACAATAAATTAATAGGTACTATAAATAAAGTACTTAACTTATTTTTAATACAGATAAGGGCACCCAATTGTGTCATGACAATGTGTTGTTTTGATACAAAGTTTGTTAGATGACCTACTTTTAATCGAGTTATTTACAACTCCAAGATACAAATATCATATTATGCTCAATACATTCACCTACTCGTACATAAAACTACCTACCTTCTGACTACTAGACCTTATAATGTTATGTGTTTACAGTGGTGATAATTCTTTGCTTACATATCAACAGTAGGATTTTTACGTACCTATATCTAAGGTTCTGTGGGACCAAGAAAACAATGTTGTTTAGATCCAATAAAAAAATGCGTCAAAATAAGGAAGAGAGAGACTGTCTTTAGTGAGAGCGCACATCAATTTACGAAACGATAGAGAGTAACGTAAATAAACTGTCTTACTGCCGCCGACTTGTCGTCAGTGTGCGCACACTCTTACATCACACAACAACGTGACAGGAATTTGTGCGCGCAGTGTAAACACAAAGAAACACAAATACGTTGACATAACAAATGTCAAATGTATTCAGGCTCTACAATCAAACAAACTTCTGAAAATAGACAGGATCCAAATCAAAACAATGAAAATTAAATATTTAGATTGTTTGAATAATTTAATCATCACACTTAAACATACAAATGGAACTTTCAATTACAAAATTACACACTCGCAAATTTCGTAACTTTATTCATACAAAACTAACATATTCAATCAATATTTACAAAGGTCTCTCAACGGACGGAAAGATAAATTCAGTCTGGCAACAGCCTCTTCATAACTTAATAATAATTTGCTGTTCAAGCATTCCCTACTCTTGTTATAAACCAGTGCTAAGTAATATAATTAATGAGAAATGTCTTTAATTATTAACAAAACCAAGAAACAATTATACGTATTACATTTTAAAACATTGACTTTTGATAAATTACATATACACCAGCCTTTACAATGCTTTGTCGGAAGAAAAAATGGTTGGAATTATACTTTTTCTTTACAGAACAAGAGTTAGAGAGAACGCACATAAACTTCCAGGTCGCACATATATCATCACTATGCGTGTCGCTATACCTTGCGCCGCAGCAATTCTTCATGAAACAAATCAGTCAATACCACTTTCGTTCAACGAAAGCGTCTTTTATCCTCACCACGTGTCAGGGCAGTATTGGATCAGATCTCCCACAGAACAAGGACGTAGACAGCATTCATCGGCCACTTGCCTCTTTACCCTCCTATGAATATCTGCAAGTAGAAAAGCTGCTCTCTTCCCACGCTCCTTAGACAAGTTTTCCTCTGGCAAGTCGCTGATTGGTACATTTCCCGTACAGATTTGGAATATCAGCGTCGATAGAGATCTGCTGCACATGTTTTGGATCACGGTGCTGAGCGTCAATGACTCCCCTTGCACGGAGTCTAGGAGAAACAATGTGTAAACTATCCAAAGGAATTTAGCACTTGTCCGAGACATGTCTGACGAGACTGATGACCGACGGGGAGTAACTGAAGCTTCCGTCTACAAAACCGTACAGTCGACGCCACAATAAATAGACACGATAACCTGTGTCAACGGTGACAACAGAACAACATAAGTTCAAAACAACAAGTCGGAGGGCCCCCGATTCAAGACGAGACTGTTACAATTTGATATTTATAGAATTTTGATAAGAATACGGGTTTAGAGATTCGTCGGTGGAACACGAGAAACGGCAAGGTACTAAAGTCCATAGCTTTTGAACTATCTATTTATTTGAACATGGTAATTACCATCTACTTAGAGTCCACTGGATAATGAGCTATTGAAACATGACCTAGTTAAAATTTGAAAAATAAAATAATTAATGTAATTAAGCATATGCTTACATCGGTTACTTACCCACTTAAGTATGGGTCTATACCTAATCTTACTTATGTTTTTATTATGAACCAAAAATTCGGGATCTACTTTTTAGTAAACATTTAACTTATGAATTTATTTATAAAGCTATACTATATTCATTTATAGCTACAAATAAACATAGTTTTATTAAATATTTTTACTTAAAAGAGCTTTTAAGCTTATTCCTTACAAGATTATTACTGAAAGTCATAAATATATTCATTTAGGAACACAGGTATAGTACATAAAAGTAGATTGTAAACAGATTAAAATTGAACCTCTGTACTTGACCTAGTAATGCACAAACATCACTTTGAGATAGTAAAGACACTAGGCACATACTAAAATAAAATATTTTGTTAATGATAAAGTAAGTCAATAACTTTGTAATTTATAAGTCAAAATATTTTTGAAATCAATTTTAGCATGAAATTATTTTAGCCTAGAAATCGAAAGATTGTTTTTTTCTGCAACCTTTTTATTCATTTACCTTTGAATGTAAGCGCATATTTCGTAAACTAGATTTCATTATAGGTATTATTCTTATCCAGTTAGGTACGAGAACATTCTATGAGTTAAACCTACAATTTTAAACGGTCTCAAACGGTAGTCTCGCGGTAAAAATAAAAAATCTGAGAACCCTTTGTGTATATTATTCCTGTTTGTGTTAAAAATAAACGATCGTTTTATCTGAAGCTGTTTGTTTGTGGCCCAAAAATCTCAATGCGAGGTCTTAACAACAAGATAAATCATGTTATTAATATTATTTTGATAGCCTTCAAAGTTACAAAACTATGAGCACTCATAGTTTTGTAACTTTGATAAAAATAACAATTTACCTATCTCTATATCGATTTATTCATACTTATATACCTAATAGAATTAAGTTTATTATTATAATTAGTATAACCTCTCATCTGGAATCAACTCATTTGAAAGGTGATCCCAAAAATATGACAATCGCAAACGGATCGCACAACTGTAACGCGTATTAGAATCACATCGCACGTCATGTTTAGCTCGATTTCCGAACGTTGCTGTGTCACAGCGCAATGTATTATGAATACGATATATTTTACTATTCTCATAACTATTACGTATCTCGTATCCATACAAAAAAAGAAAAATTACATTTAGAAACAAATTCAATTAAAATAAGATATATTACCAAAATAATGAGTTTACAAATAAAAATAGAAAAAAGCTTTTCTGCGTATGTTGGGATACAAGAATACGAAATACGATACTATTCGGGCTATACAATTTGGCGGAAGATTTTGCTCATTCAACGGTTACCATAGTTGCGACCCTACCTCTTTCCCTAATAAGGGTTGCTATCGACTCTTTTGTAATGAAACCATACTCAAAATATTATCGTTCAGCTATTGAAGGTAAAGAAAGTCCGTAAAATATTTAAGATTTAAGGAAATAACATCCAATAACCAATTTTCTGCCATTATTTTCAGTTACTAAATGCGAAGAAAAATAAAAATAGCAGCAAATAAATATTGAAGAATATTTTACACATTCCGCTATAACTACTAAGCAAAACTTGTACTATGGGAACTAGAAACAGTCGAGATATTTGCAGGCTGTTGTAAACGATCTATAGATAGCTAAACTGATTCTAATTGTGCCAATCGGCGGACTACCCCAGTCAGAGTGTAGTCAACACTACTGCGCATGAGTTGATTATTTATTAAACTTTTAAAGAAAAAACTGAAAAGTTAAAAATAAAATATTTTATATGCTAATAAAAAAATATACATATTGACTTGAGAATCTCCTCCGTTTTTAGTTTTTAGAGTTTATGATACTGTAATGAGAGTAAAAAACATATGTAAATATTATATAGACGGTGATTTTATGACATTTATTAATTATCTCCTATTTTGATTAGATTCATAATTTTAAAATTGATTTTTCATGTTTTAAAGATAATGGTAATCGTTTGTAAAATGATTGACGACGTTATCAATACCAAAATTATCTGAAATTAAAACATTTCCCATTTAAAAAATCATTTTTGGAGGATTAAGCGCATCCTTTCATTGTTTTTCTGCGTTCCCTAAAATTCTCGCTACCTAAACTCTATTAGAACGATTTTAAGTTTATACAAAAATTTTGAAAAAGAATACTCTTGTTCTGATCTAGCTTTATGTTCTTTTGGTTTAAACACGCCGATGCAAAGTAGCCTAAAGTAGGTAGGTAAATGTTATGTACCTACTGTATGTTTCACTGTAATTTGAAATTGTACGCGTAGACTTAGGATCTTTATCATTTATAGTTTTATCACACGTGTATGTTTTTAATGAGAAATAAAAATTAAAAATCAAGATAATATATCAAATTGAGTAGTATCAGCATATCAGTATAATCCTATGATTTTTATCGTTTTACGATAAAAAGCAATAAAAACTGAACATGATGTGATTCTGTGGATTAATCGCCCGTAACTTTATAGTACTATTAAGTATTAAAAGCGTTTTAAAATGCATATCTATGCTTTAACGTTATTCGGGATTTTTGCAGTTATCGCTTACCCAACGGCGGCAAAGCCTAGAGACAGTGTTTGCGATGAGTGTGTCTACTACAATTTTGAGCGAGATTTTACTGTCCTTTTCAGCACTACCGAAGTGTGCACTGGCTTGCAACTATGGTCAGAAAACTCATACTCCGCCATCGATGTAACTCCTCCAAATGAGTACAGTCAAGGCTTCATATCGCCGCAGGTTCAACTGAGTTGTGCTGTTTCATTTCCGTTCACGATGAGGGGAGGTGGCACGGTTTATGTGAGGGTGTATATGGATACCACCGATACTACTCTTCTAGACCAGGTCTATGTATTGGCTGAGCAACGTACAGAATCTGGAATTAACCCTACAATGGGTATTGGGGTTCTATCATCCACGTCTCCAGATTTTCAACGCGGATGGCAAACTTTAGCTTTTGATTTATTCGGTTCAACCACATTTGATGGACATGTACGTACTTATTCGTTTCTAAAAAGAAGCATAGAGAATAAATAATTGCTTATTGAATGATATCTTTTTTGAATGATATTTTCAAGGAAAACTGTTTTAATTAATTAATCGTTTTCAATTTCAGCTTATCTTTTTTGGACTAAATACAGCTAGATCAATCGTTCTAGTCGATGCTTTCTGTTACAAACCTGCAAATTATGATGGAGAATGCTGGGTTGAAGATTTCTTAGTTACCACCACAGCGCAACCAGAAACGACAGTAACTGAAGTAGATACTACTACGGTAGCTGTGACATACCCCACAACAGTTAGTACAGTTGAAGTAACATCAACAGAAACTGAACATACGACAGTTACTGATATTGAATCTACTACATCAGCAGTAACAGAAACTACATCAGCAACTGGAACTGATTCTACATCAGCAGAAACTGACCATACGTCAGTAACTGATATTGAATCTACTACATCAGCAGTAACAGAACCTACATCAGCAACTGAAATTGATTCAACAACATCAGCTACAACTGATCCTACGTCAGTAACTGGAACTGAATCCAATACGTCAGCTTCAACAGAATTTACTTTGGTGACCGAAATTGAATCAACTACGTCAGCCGTGAATGAACCCACTACCGTTACTGAAATTGAATCAACAACATTAAATGTGACTGAGCCTGACACTGATCATACTACGTCTGTGATAACTGAGTCTACTTCAGTCACTGCAGATGGATCTGTTACATCAGTGGCTACAGAGTCACCTTCGATAACAGAATCTACAACAAATGCCACAGATGTGACAACAGAACTACCATCAACTACAACAACCACTGCGGCACCACCCACGCTTCCGACTCCAACCTGCCCGGTGGGAGAATGCTCTTGGCTTATATCCCACGAATACAACTGTAATCTTTTCTACCAATGCGTCTGGGGACAGAAAATTCTACGCCAATGTCCCATTGGTCTTCACTTCAATTATGAGTTACAGGTATAATAATTTATTTTACAAGTTTTGAACTGATTAGCAACTTTCAAATTATAATAACACAGCTGATGCTCGCGACTTTGGCTTGCTATCGTTATATTTTACACATTTCACACGATATCTTTATAAATGTAGCAAAATGTGTTATTCTGATGTATAAACTACATTATTGTAAAGTTTCATTCAAATTCAATCAGTGGTTTTTGCGAGAAAGTGTAACAATTAGGTAATTAACAAACACACCCTTCCATACAAACTTATGCATTTATAATATTAGTAGGACAAGTGAACATCATTATAATTGGCGATTCACACATGAACATGAACATTGGACGACACGATACAAACATGGCATTATCGCGTGCACAACTTGCACAAGTCTTATAAAAAAAATATAATGCTGGATAATCCACACACCTTTATTACTAGCCCCAAGCTAAGCAGAGCTTGTGTTATGGGTACCTACTAGAAGACATTACATAGATAGATATTTTTTATTATACATATAAAATACCCAGAACGCCCGGAATAAATATTTGCTGATCGTACAAACATTTATCCCAAGGCGGGAATCGAACCCGAAACCTCCGCGTCGCAGGCGGACCTTCGCCCGCCGCGCCACTTCGGTAGTCAAATGTTTGAGATTACGCCCCACGATGTGATATTTTAGTAGTATCGTCGCATGTCTGAAAATTATCAATTTGCTAACATTCAGTAGGTAACTTTTACGACAAAAAAAATATTGGTATATTAATTCCTTTCTTTTTTTCCAGGTATGCGATTGGCCATATAATGCTGGGTGTATTTATGCATAATCAAGCCTGGTTGGTTCAGTTGGATCTTAAAATGATTAAAAAAGTTTAGTACACCTAAGTTATTTGTGAATTAGCATCCAATGTGTTCATCAATTGATTAAATATGTTACTTGTTGATAACCTTGGCTTTTTATTTCCTTTTCACAGTTTTTATATATAAGAAAATGATTTTTAAATTTAAAATAACGTGCGTGCTGTTTTCCCTGAGCAAAGTAAAATAGCAGGAGAAAACTTGATAAAAAATGGCGAAAGATATTTGAAAAATATACATAATGCTCTTTAATTTGATCATCATCATCATCATCAACCTATATCAGTCCACTGCTGGACGTAGTTTAATTTGATACTATCCACTAAAACGTGCTTAGTTTTTATTTCCAAAATATGCCTTTAGTTACTCTCATAGCAAACATGCAATGACATAAAAGTCTATGTGATACACTTATTTATAAAAAAATTACAAAATGTTGTAAGCTACTTTTTATTTATTTCAATTCAATTTGAGACTGTGAAAAAATATGCCTGTAAATATCAGAAATAATTACGTACATTTTCTACATCAAGCTGTTTAATGTGATACCAAAGTCGATATATTTTTAGGACTTTAAATAACCCTACATTTTCTATTATAGCAAACTAACAATGACGTCATACAAACTATGTCACCGTCAATGTCATCGCATCATTTGTCACCTCGTTCATTTAAATCTGTGAAATCGCTTGAGCGCTATAAAGGGGTAACATTTAGGGACCTTACATTAATTTATTTATTTACAAATGCTCAACTAACTTAAAGTAAAAAACCAAAGCGTTTATTAAGCCAGTTAAATACAGTGAGTAGGTAGGTAAGTACCTAAATTACAAAATATATCTAACTATGACTAAGAAACCAACGCTGAAATAAAAAAGAAAAATAAATAATAATATTTTTTTAATACTGTTTTCAAAAATAGACATACTCCTTGTTGAACTCGGTTGAAAATCACTATTCATCAGCGTAGGTAAGTAGGTAGCTACTGTTTCTTTTAATTCTAAGAAATATAATTATAAATCACTGATAAACAAATTAATAGATATACATCGTTATCATTTAAATCACAGTCTATACATCTATCACTATTGGCTTCGTAGGAGTTGACTGCCGATACTAAAGCCGTGGCTTCAAATGCCACTAGATTTTTCCATTAGAAAACAATACTAGATATTTGGAAAGATAAATAGAATACATATCAATCCACTATAAATATTATCTAAATTCAATTTTATGTTTATGTATGTACACAAACTTGTCTCTATGGTTACCTTTCCCTAGCCTCAAAAGTTTGCTGGAAGAACTCTTCTTAGGGTTAACCTCACTTTTGTACATGTGAATTATTTTTGTCTTGTGTATGTCATACTATGAAGGTAGAAAAGGAAGAGGAAGGCCAAGGTTAAACTACATGAGCCAAATAAAGATGTAGGTTGCCCTTGTGTCGTATAGGGAGGTCAAGGAGGCGGCCCTGGAAAGAAATAAATGGCGTGACTTGCACTCGTTACGCGGACAAGAGCGTAGCTCTTAAATAAGAAGAAGAAGAAGTATGTCATATTATGTGTACCGTAGAGTCGTATGACTTTGACCCAATATTCAGCAATATTTTCATTTTCACCTTACAGTTGAAAGGGGTTTGTCTATTTTTTTTATTTTATTGAATTAGTTGCATTGTTGGGGATATAAGGAAACTATAAACATAAATATTTGGTAGCCATTTAAAAGATTTAGTATATTTTTTTTTGTCAAACTTTGGGCCAAAGTGTCCCTAGGGCTTGCGTGACTTTGGCCTGCTCATTTTCTTGTTCTGAAATCGCAAGGTTGTTGATGTTGGGACAAACTAAACTCCAAAAAATATATCTGATGAAAAAATACAAAATTACATCAAATAGAGTAACTTTTTTTTAATATTAGTTAAATATTTTTATACTTATGTTAAAAAAATGCAAACTCACCTTAATTTTATGTTATAGACGAAAGTTTGCACTACAAAATTTTGCTCAATAAACAAACTTTTCGAAAATAGCTAGATCAATCAAAGAAAAGACCCGAAACACTGTTTTACCGACTATATGTGCTGCCCTAAATTGATTTTTACGCGTGCTTTTTTGTAACAGGCTGTAGAAGAAATGTGGCGCGTATTTCAAACTTTTACCAATTTAGGGTCAAAGTCACCCCCTAGGGCTAAAGTCATACGACTTTACCGGTACTTACTTTTTATTAAATAAAGAATATTCTTTATTTAATAATACCAACTTACAGTTTAAGTCTTGGCAGCGGTATTATCATAGCCTTTCCCGCTATTTTATGTTATTAAGCCTCAAATCTGTGAAAAAATCAAATGGATTTAGATTTTTGATAATTATTATCACCATCACCAATAATTCTTTGAATTTTATTAAAACACGATAAAATATCAAAGTGAAATAAACAATATATTTGATATCCTCGAAATACGTTGTCTTTCGAAAACTGCAGGCGTCTCAAAATGGATATTTGTTTTATGACTTTATTTTTCATCTCTGTATTAAACGCGTACTCAAGTGCTGCAACTCTGAAGAATAATGATTGTCATGAGTGCATTCATTATAACTTCGAACGGGACTTCAACAGCCTTTTCAGTAATGGCCACTTATGTACAGGTTTGCAAACCTGGACAGAAGGTATATACGCATCTGCTAATGTAGGTCCTCCAAATGAATATAGTCAAGCGTTCATTTCTCCTCGTTCACAATTGAGTTGCACTGTTTCTTTTCCATTTATAATGAGCGGCGGAGGAACTGTCAATGTGAGGGTATACATGGATTCTGACAGTAGTGCCCAAGACCAGATTTATGTACTGGCTGAACAACGAACATATAATGGCATTAACCCTACAGTTGGTTTCGGAGTATTGTCATCCACGGATCATAGTTTTAGAAGAGGATGGCAAACTTTGACGTTTAACATAATGGGCTCTACCATGTTTGATGGACAGGTGAGTACATTCATATTTGAGCGTTTAACAAGAAATAACTAAAATATTTGCTTAACGTATTCCAAACTATAATTAATTCATTTTCTTATCAGAGTTACCATACACATTTTTTAATAAATATTTTTTTACTGATTTCAGCTTATCTTTATGGGACTAAGCAGTTATAGATCGATTGTTATCGTTGATGCTTTCTGCTTCAAGCCCTCTAATTATGAAAAAGAATGTTGGGTAAATGATTATGCAACCACTACCACAGTACAGCCAGAAACCACGGTAACAACTACAACGACAACTACTACGGCGTCATCAACTACGTCAGTGGTCACAAGTTCACCATCCACAACGGAATCTACAACACTCCCTGCAGTTACATCAACAACTACTTCTACACCACCAACTCAAGCACCAACGGTTCCTACTCAAGCTCCAACGCTCCCTACCCAAGCTCCAACGCTCCCTACTCAAGCTCCAACTCAAGGGCCAACGCTTCCAACTCAAGCCCCATCTGATAGAACTTGCCCTGCAGATGGAAGCACTATACGTTTGCCCCATGAGACAGACTGCAATCTGTTTTACTATTGTGTTCTGGGAGAGAAAATTCTGCAATATTGCCCTCCTGGTCTTCACTTCAACTATGAATCACAGGTATGATTTTTGAATTGGTGTAACCTTGTTGACTTTACAATTACTTTTCTTTGATACAGGAGCTTTATTCTCTATTGTATTGCAAACCACGCGCTTTACTTGGCTTAGGCAAGACAACGGGCATGGAATCTGAAAAAAATGTATGGCGTAAGCCTTAGTTGTCATTCCCTACCGCGACACGGTACGGTTTAAACTGTCAACTAAACGTGTCGAAGTCTGCCGCGTTATGAAAACTATTCGTTTCGAAACGTGTCATGCGCGATTCGAATAATATAGATACAAATCAATCATTTTTGAAGTTTGCGTTCCAGAGGGCTTAGTCCGAGGTTGCATTCTTAAACTCCCTACTCTCGAGCTGACAGTCGTCTCTCGGATGTCCATATATTTTTGTATGGATATCCGAGAGACGACTGTCGGCTCGAGAGTAGGGAGTTTTAAAATGCAACCCCGGACTAAGCCCTCTGGAACGCGTTGTGACGTAGCACGGTTTGGGGAAGGAAAATAGAGAATAAGGCCCCAGGGATGCGATAACCAACTATGCCAACGACTTCTAACTTTTTTTAGAATTTTCTGATTTTAGTTATAGATACATTATTTCAAGTTATATCTTACATCTAATGTAACCAAAAATCAATTTTGTTATCGAGTCATTTTTTTGCGTATTCACTTTACTTCAGTATTATATACGAGTTATCCAGAATTTAACCATAGGTAATTTTTTTCAGGTCTGCGATTGGCCTTACAATGCGGGATGCTTAAGTGCAAAAGTTTTTCAGTAAATATTCGTTGCACCAATACAACGGTTTAATTAAACACTAACTGCTAACATTCGACTGTTAATAATCTACTATATTTCATTATCCTACCATGAATTTTATATTTGTACAACTCAACACTTCATTATATATTTTGATCAGATTGTAATTAAATAATTTGTTATTACATATACTTTTTATGATAATGCCTTATGTTATAATTAAAAAAGACCCTTTTCTTTTACATTTAAGTGCGATTAAGTTTTTCTTAGATGTCTTATTTAATACATAAATTTTTGAATGTCTCAAGTATCAAACAAGTGTACGCTTTAGTTTACTATTAGTTTACGCTACGACAATCATTAAATAGCAGTTTTACATTTTTTTATGTTTACTAGGTCTCAGTTTTGACATTAGGCAAAAAAGCGTTCTAGCCTATTATACGTTTCAATCAAATTTAATTATCTAAGCACTAAAGATTAATTTTACATAAATTGATGCAAATAAAAACGACACACCAGGCTAAAGTGGCATAAAAACTAAATACTATAATCTGACGTTTTATCTATGTTTTGATTTTCCAGTGAACTAGAATTGAAGGCTTTTGAATTATCGCCAAAAGCCAAATTAAAGAGCGGATTATCTTACATGGCAAAGTTAAATATCATCGTGAAATTATTAAAAGCAGTTAATATCACTAATATCCTATATCTCTATCTAATATCTAATATCCCAATAATCATACACATATTTTAAAATTAACTCCCATTGAATGAAAATTATTTATTCTTTATTGTACGTACACCTTAAGACTAAATGAAAACACAGATTTAAGAAAATAAATAAAACAAAATGTATAATGGGCGGTCTATTTCATAAAATATTTATTAGTGTAAAATAATAAACAAATATATAGATAATAAGAACTTTATTAAGTCGTCCTTTTATCATTATCGTCAATTGTTAGATTTTTTATCAAAACGTTGATAAAAGATCATAAAATTAAAATGGTTTAAGTGTTAGTTAATACGACTTAAACACTTACAAACCTATAAATACTCTCATTTAGTGATTTGGAATCACCAACAGCACTGGAGGAATAAAAATGTATATTCGCAAAAGTATTCTGTTTGTTTTGTTTGTCAGTGTTTATCAAACCAGGGCTAAACCAAGGAACGACAGTTGCTTTGAGTGTATCCATTACAGCTTTGAACAAGACTTTGAAAGTCTTTTCAGTACTGACAATGTGTGTTCTGGTTTGCACACTTGGGTCGAAGGCAAATATGCAACTAGTAACGTTGCTGTACCAAATGATTATAGTCAAAGCTTCATATCGCCTCAATCCGAACTGAGTTGTGCAACTTCTTTCCCATTCACAATGGCTGGCGGTGGAACCATTAATGTAAGAGTGTACATGGATTCTTCTGATACCGGCCTTCTGGACCAAATTTATGTTTTGGCTGAAGAGCTAACAGAAAGCGGCATCAATCCCACAATGGGTATGACGGTCCTGTCTTCCACGGATCTAGATTTTAAAAATGGATGGCAAACTTTGACACTTACAGTATTCGGTTCCACAATATTTACTGGACAAGTAAGTATAAAAATTACACGAATTTATTAAATTGATTAATGATCTACTAAAACTTACTTATAATCCACATGGTGGTTCCGATTTTGATACGCATAAACTGTTTTTATTTCAGCTTATCTTCTTTGGACTTAATACTTATAGATCAGTAGTTATAGTTGACGCTTTCTGCTATAAGCCCCCGAACTATGAGGGAGAATGTTGGGTTCATGATTATTTGACTACCACCACAGCAGAACCAGAAACAATGGTAACTGAAACTACTACTGAGTTAGTGACATACCCAGCAACTGAAGTTGACCCTACTACGCCAGAAGTCACTGTGTCCACTTCTGCACCTGACAGTGAATCTACTACGTCTTCCGTTACCAATTCTACTTCTGTAACTGAAATTAATTCTACTACGTCAGTGGTTACTGAGTCTACCTCCGCACCTGACAGTGAATCTACGACTTCAGCTGCTGTACACACAAATCCCACCACAGAGCAACCAGCGAACAATGTCACATCAGTACCAATTGTTACAAACGCTACTACGGTTTCACCTCCTATTACTCCGCCAACTTTCCCAACTCAAGCTCCAGGTGTTGAAAGCCGCTGCCCAGACGACCTGTTCATCCACTGGCTCCTGCCCCATGAGAAGAAGTGCAATCTGTTCTACTACTGCGTCTGGGGAGAGAAGGTACTGCGCGAGTGCCCGGAAGGTCTTCACTTCAACCCTGAGATTCAGGTATGAATTTTGTAATTTTATAAGCATCCGTTACTGGCTTTGCAAGCGTAATATTTTCTTACAATATCATTAATTTATGTGGTCATTAATTGTATTTTTTTCCTCAGGTATGTGATTGGCCTTACAATGCTGGCTGCAAAATGTGAACTCTTTGTTCATTCTACAAGAACTAAAACTATCGCTGTCTTCGATTACATACTGTTATATGGTTCATAAATAAACACATCATGATTACTTCATATTTTTTTCCCCTTTTATTTGGCAAGGTTTTAATTTATTCCTAAAAAACAGATGGCATTTTATGACAATGTTTAAAAATAATTGTGTAAAGTCTTAGTATAGACAGTATTTAGACCCTATATTCCTAAATCATCAAAATAAGCATATATTTTGTTAGGAATAAGTAAAACTAGAGGTTAATATAAAATCGTATCGTCTTATCCAACATTCATGATGGTAATTTACGTAATACATTTAAGAGATTAATTAGTCGTTAATTGCCATGCTAAAATAAATACTGTCCGTACATAAGTATACTAGGTTTATCACTGGGAACAAACAAAAACATGTTATTGCTGACCACATTGTTTGATGAAGGAATTCCGAGTAGATAGCTCAATGCCACGATGTAGACAACAATAAACATGACAATAATAGCTGGAGAAAGTAAAAATCATTCATATAAATAGCATCATCATTATCATCGTCAACCTTTATCAGTCCACTACTGGACGTAGGTCCCAAGACGCGCCGCTGAGCCTGGTCTTCGGCTCTTCGCTTATAAATATAAATAATAAATATTCACGGACAATTCCCATTGCACAGCTTGTATTATGGGAACTAGACTGCTGATAGAATACGCATTTGTTTTGTAAATACAGACATGGAATACATAGGATAATAGCGTCCACGCAATTTGAAAATGATTTAGCAGGTTACTCATGTAACTACGAATTTAATATACATAATTATATATATAATTATAAAATGAATTAAAAAGATTCGAAGAGAAAAATAAATAAAAATTAATTAAGTGAAGTACTGAATTATAATAAATATGAAAATAATATTATGATGATCACCCGAGCTTAGAAAATAATCCAAAATTTTTAAGAATTTAAGACAGGTTTTATCCTTTTATTAATAGGTATACAACTATAATTAAGTAGACTATTATTATTGCCAGAAAGTCCACTGCTGTTATACTAAAATGCAAAAATGGTATACAGATACAACACGAACAAGTTCGTTTTAGTCGCACCTAAGTATTAATTAAGAGTAGCTGGATCTGTCGTTCAACTAGTGAATCAATGAGTTAACCACGAGCATTTTAATACTAGTTTATTTCTACTAGACTGTCATGGTGTCATTTTGTATAAAATAAAAAAGGCTCTGCTCCCACTTTGTTTCCTGAATTTGATATTTATAACTTGTAGAAGTTCATTATAATTATTTCAGACAATTCACAAACTCTTGCATTGCTATGTTCCGTTTCTAAGGGTATGAGTGTCGATCGAGTTATAAGTGAGTAGTAAACGAGTTACAATATATGTCACATATATATTTTTAAAACCATATTTTACAAATACCTATCACGTTTTTACCAGATTACCTATCTTAGATTAAGAGAATACAAGTCTTATTTACTTCGTTATTAAGATTTTAGGCAATCAAGCTTCTTTAACTTTCAAAGAGTAAGCTAGCTTGGAGACGCAAAAATTATATTTCAAAATAATATACAAAACAAAAAGCTTTTAATACTTTAAATATAATTTCAAAGGGAACGATTTGTAAAAGCGAGTTTCTAAATGAGAAACTTGCTGAACTACCTTTGGGATAATTCTCTAAATTATTATACTTTTATTATATTATTATTATATTATTATACTAGTTTCTATGCAAGTCAGAATTTTAAACACCAGAACAAAATAATAATTATCTTGATACGAGAACGACCTTTCTAAAAGCCGTTCATGTTTGCCGAAGAACCGACAACCGTTGGAGCAAACGGATATTGGAGTGGAGACCCCAGATAACGCTTGCCTAAACGCGCGCGTTTAGGCAAGCGCAGTGTAGGACGCGCTCCAGCAAGATGGAGCGACGATCTGCGGAGTGTAGCTTTCAAACACTGGATGAGAAGAGCCGAAGACCGGGCTCAGTGGCACGTCCTGAAAGAGACCTACGTCCAGCAATGGACTGATATAGGTTGATTATGATGATGATGATCTGATATACAAATCATATTGGGAATCTCCTGCGTTGTAGACGCGTATTTTTTAACATAAATGTATACATGATTGATTAAAGTCCGATATACTGGAGGAGTAGCTAACGTAAAAAAAAGGTTTACAGTGATGTTATTGTTTTTTCACATGGTAAATAAATGTTTTCTTTCTTACTTTGTTTATTTTTGTAACCACCTTGAAATTCATAATTTAACCGTAACAATTCCAAGATCCCGTTTTCTGCATTAATTTAGAAAAAAAAATCTCTGAATTGTTATGGTATATTCAAAATGCAATATAATAAAGTCTTGTATGTTATTTGATTTTGCTATAGGTCCTGCCAATTAGAATACAAATTGTATGCTAATTAACAGGATCTAGAGACTACTAGACTCTACCTTGCATACGCACCAGGAACAGATGACCGCGCGTAATAGCCGCGCGTCGCCGCGCGGTTGGAGCATTCACATGGCGGTATTTGTATGGGAGCGCGCCGCGCGTTGCCGCGCGGTACCGCGCGGTCATGTAGACGATAGTTACCGTTGTACCGCGCGGTTCGTAGACCCGCGCGGTACCGCGCGATCATCTGACCTATTTTAGGCTAGGTTCAGATATATTAGATATAGATATTTTAGGCGGCAACGCGCGGCGCGCTCCCATACAAATACCGTCATGTGAATGCTCCAACCGCGCGACGACGCGCGGCTACGCGCGATCATCTGAACCTAGCCGGCTAGGTTCAGATGATCGCGCGGTACCGCGCGGGTCGACGAACCGCGCGGTACAAGATCAATAGAAACGGTAACTATCGTCTACATGATCGCGCGGTACCGCGCGGCAACGCGCGGGGCTCTCCCATACAAATACCGTCATGTGAATGCTCCAACCGCGCGGCGACGCGCGGCTACGCGCGATCATCTGTTCCTAGCCTTAATTTGATTTATGTAGGTATAGAGATTAAACCCTGCGCTAGCCTTAAAACCTAGAAAACCTTAAAACGACATAAAATAAATGTAATGCGCGTTTCCGAAAAGCAATAAACAGTAATTAATGGTCATAAAACGAAAAAATTACCTTACATGCTAAAACAATTAAGTTTCCTTGTTGTTCTGTTATCATTTTGCCGATTCTTAGATGTTTTATCAAAATATTAATCAAAAGCCATAAAGTTCAATACATCAAAGTGCTAGCAAGGATGACTTAAACACTTACAAACCTATAAATTCCCTCAGTTAGTTATTAGAAATCACCAACGTTACCAAGAAAACATATAAAATGTATATTCGCGAGAGTATTCTGTTTGTTTTCTTTGTGGTCAGTGTTTACCAGACTGCAGCCAAACCACGGGACGGTAACTGCCCTGAGTGTGTCCATTACAACTTTGAGCAAGATTTTACCAGTATTTTCAGTACTGGTGGTTTATGTGATGGCTTACAAACCTGGACCGAAGACAAATATGCATCCAGTGATGTTGCTAAACCAAACGATTACAGCCAAAGTTTCATATCACCTCGATCTAATTTGAGCTGTGCTTCTTCTTTCCCATTCACAATGAGTGGCGGTGGTACCATTGATATAAGAGTGTACATGGATTCTGCTTATACCGCCCATATAGATTATATTAATGTAATGGCCGAAGAGCTCTCAGAAAATGGCTATAACACTATAGTAGGTAGTACGACCCTGTCTTCCACGGAACTTGATTACAAAAAAGGATGGCAAACTATAACTGTTACTGTGTACGGTTCTAAAACATTTACTGGACATGTAAGTACTCTATTATCATTTTGAATAATAATGATTTATAGCGAATCATCGAGATCTACTAGATTTTAAATAACATAATCCATGATTACCAAAAATTTTACCACCCGTTTTTTTTCAGATTACCTTCCTTGGAGTCAGCACTTCTGGATCAATCGTTATAGTTGATGCTTTCTGCTACAAGCCTCCTAATTATGAAGGAGAATGTTGGGTACATGATTATTTGACTACCACTGCCGAACCAGAATCTACTGCCCCAGAAGTCACCGAGTCAACCTCCGCACCTGACAGTGAATCTACTACATCAGCCGCTACCAACCCTGGAATTGGAATTGGATCTGTTTCTCCAGCACACACCACCACAGAACAACCAGCATCGACTAGACCTACTCCAACAACAGAATCTTCGAACAATGTCACATCAGTACCAATTGTTACAAACGCTACTACGCTTTCACCCCCTATTACACCGCCAACTTTCCCAACTCAAGCTCCAGGTGTTGAAAGCCGCTGCCCAGACGACCTGTTCATCCACTGGCTCCTGCCCCATGAGAAGAAGTGCAATCTGTTCTACTACTGCGTCTGGGGAGAGAAGGTACTGCGCGAGTGCCCGGAAGGTCTTCACTTCAACCCTGAGATTCAGGTATAGTTCTATTTTTATCTATGTTTCTATTAGAGGCTTCACTGACGTAATATTGCGCTAAAATACCATTTGTTGATGGGCTACTAATTGTTTCTTTTTTCAGGTATGCGATTGGCCTTATGATGCTGGGTGCAAAATGTGAATTAATTCTTTGGGTTACCTCCTCGTTTCATCTACAGAAAATGAAACTCACACAGTATTTATTTTTTTTCTTATACCTTTATTTTGTTCATAATTAAACACTGCATATTAAGATAAGAACATTTTCTTTTACCCTTTTACTACCTTTATGGGGCATAGCTTAATTTTTTTTTTGGCAATATTTGTAAACATATCTATAATTGTGCAAAAGTCTTGGTCAAAACAGTAGTAGTAGGCACTTAGGATAGGTATGTAAATCACATAGCACTGTTTTCTAGCAAGATTGGCAATGAACCATTTTGAATGCTCTGATGATAATCATAATTTATTAAGAATGCGAAGAAATTAAGAAAAAATATTTAGATATTTATTTATAAAACCATGATTTCAGAATACATATTTCAATATCGTATTCCAAGCAAAAACTTTTGAAAAATATCAATACTTAGGTAGTTATTGTTTTGTCTAAGACTAAAGTGGATATTCTATATACTTAAGATTCAACCAGAATCCTCCTCAACAAGCTTCACAAAACACTAAAGAAATACAACCACGAGGAGCAAACAAATAAAATTATCAAAACTTTATAAAGCTTAAAATCTTTGAATGGTTTCATCATAACGTAGAAAATTCCAAACTCTTCAGGTGAATTTCAATCTTGTAACAAAATCTCTAACTGTCAAGCAAGTCCCTACATAAGTAGCTTGGGTTATTTTTATGACGTCCCCTAGGACCAGCATTTTAATGAGGGCTTTAGAAAGGGTCCCAAACGATGAGTTATCGTCATCCCTCAAATCCGGTTGATCACTCTCTGCCTCTCATTTTGTCATCTCATTGTCAGTTTTTAAACCTGGTAAAAAGATCTTAGACTTTGCTTAATAGACAGTATATATTATATATAGATAGGTATTAACGAATGGCTATCATATTTTATTTTCATTTTTAATACAATGAGTATTTACTATGAGTTTTGTTACTGGTACTTGAAGAAAACTGTATTTATTTAAATATTAGCTTAATGAGATAGATACAGCATTTGAAATATAATTTCAGATTCATTTATTAAGTGTTAAAAAAAATAGTAAAAGAAAAAGTTCTGTTAGTTTAGTTAAAAAAAAAATCTATCTGCAGTGACGTAGGTACATATTCATACAATTCGTAACGTCTGGATTTTCAATGGATTTGACGAATCAATTCAGCCCGGAGCGAATGTGTAAATTTTTTATACCATGCCAAAAATGTTTCCACGAAATATTTTAAACTGTCAGTTTCACAAAAATCTACGGCTGAATGCCGACTTAGCTTGTAAATAATTCTACTGCAAGCTCTATGAAATAATTTCTTGGTAGTTTAGCTAATAAACTTTTAAACCCTAGTGCTAGGAGAAGCACTAAAAATTTGAAATTCAAAATTAAATTGCTAACATTATCTGTGTCCTGAATCTCCAAGGTGAAATTACATTGCAGTAAGCTTGCCAGTACCTACTGCAGTTTACTTGGCTGTGAGATTTTTAACACTGTAAAAGTACAGATATTCTTTGTTAGACTGGTTAAAATATTATTGCTATTATGAAATATGAATTCACCTTCCACATGCCAAACATCAAACAAAAAAAACAATTATATTATTATATCTACAAAATATTCCAATATACTCGATCTACGCGTATCACAGGGCTGAGCACGAATCGTAAAAATAACGAATTTATAATACACTGTGCGGTAAATTTGTCGACAGTAAAGTTGAAGTTGACGCGCAATGTACGTCAAAAACATCACTGTTTCGATACGTTTACGATTGATACATTTTTTTGTGCTTACCCCCCTGTTGGAATGTGCTAAACATAGTAATGTTTAAATACCTGTTACCACCACCATATTCCATCATAGACACCAAAGCTAAATTGTAGCTTAGTTAAAAAATAGAGCTGTATAAAAAATGCAAATTCTGTTCTGTATTATTTTACTATGGCTTATTAAAAAGTATGAAATTCTTAAAATAATAGAGTCTAAAGAATTCAGAGCGAAGGCTTCGATAAAAAAAGGCTAAGGCAAATAACCTACATTCCTAGGCTTAGCCTCTAGTCTCTAGTATCTATAGACTAGAAAAAGAAACTCTATAGTTTCTGTTTCTAAAAATTGTCTTGTATCTAGTCGTGTCAAGTGTAATGTGCTTGTTCTTACATTTAAAAGTGCGTTAGACATATGAGAACATTAACACGGGCTTTTAACAAAATAAAAGTCCGAGAGCATACTACGTTTTTATTTGGTGTAAGTTTTAATGAATTTTACTTATTTGGATCCGTTGAGCTATCTATAAATATTTTGTAACGGTCTGTTGTTAGCTCAACTGTATCTTGTGTGCTGTAAGTTTGCGAATAATGTTATTACAAAAATACTTTTAAAAAAAGAGGTTTGTAATATTTTCAATCTTGTAATAAATTAGTTCATATTTCCACAGACATATTTTTTGAGCCACTTGCCATATTATACAATACAACTATCTTGAGCACATGCGCGATAAAAAAATAAATTATAGATAACCTATTATTTTTTTAAAACAAACACTATGTTCTTCGAATACTAAGAAAGAAAGTCTATGTGTAAAAAAATATTTTTCCTATTAAACTTATTTCTAACACTCACGACTGTGGGTGTACCGCTGTGGAAAGTTTTCCACTACCTCTCTATCTATAATCTCTATCTTATACATCTATAATATCTTTTTATTTATTTATTTATTTGGGACAAAAAAAAATCTATCTATAACACCCACAGTTGTGGGGTGTCCTGCTATAATTCTAATAATTAAAATAATGATTTCATTGAAATGACAACGCTTTATGTAACTCGGAACAATAATCACCTGATTACTAATGATAATCATTTACGTAAACACACTGCGGTATTCCGATAGCATATCTGTTTGTTCAGTACGCATTTTATACAGTCGGCATTATCATTTGATAACTTTTAGAACTACAATATTGTTAAAGAGTTAAGAAATTAAAAATTTTTCATCTAAATAGTCCTTTTAACATATTGTGATAATCAAACTTAATTGTAAATTATCATACTCTATAGTACTTCAACCTAATTCACCCTACTTAATCTGAATTAATCGTATTTAATCTCAGTGCAACCGACTCCTTCTTACTTAATTATATTTTATTTAACTTTACCCTTCATCATCCAACTTTGTATTTCATTCATCTTGCATTATTCTTCTTCAATTTAATTCATCTTTCTTCATTTTGCTTCATCCTACTTTCCTCTACTTCTTCTTACTTTATCCTACAACCTTCTAAATAACCGTTATAACAAAAAACTGGCGTCAAGCAATCGTTAATGATGATAAAAACCGGACAAGTGCGAGTCGAACTCGGCACCATTTCGTTCCAAAAAAAATGGTTGTCTGTAAAGTCGGTTTACTGACGATAGTTGAGCGTGACAACGTCACTTCATGGAACGCCTCAGAACGCCTCAGAACGCCTCAGGACGCCTCATGAGTCATGTTTTTTCGTGCGTGCAGCCGGCTCTATCGAACTATAAGACGTTGTCACGTCAAAATCACGTTTTGTATGAGAGTCCAAAATATTGACGTGACAACGTCTTATAATTCGATAGAGCCGGCTGCACGCACGAAAAAACATGACTCATGAAGCGTTCCGGCGCGGCGTTCCGGCGTTCCGGTGTTCTGAGGCGTTCCAAGATGTTTCGAACGACGATTTATTTTGCAGAACCGCTTACAATACCGTTCGTTGACGTTGTCACGTTCAACTATCGTCAGTAAACCGACTTTACAGACAACCATTTTTTTTTTTTGATTCTGTATTTGTTGTTATGGCGGCAACTTAAACACAACATCTGCGAAAATGTCAACTCTTTAACTACATATTACGATGATAATAATATATACTTAGGTGTATAACCATCTAGAATTAATAATAAAAGTCTAGTGTTATCTTTTCTATTGACAGGCGTCACAGCTCAGTTGGTAGTAGCTCTGCATGCTGTGGGTCGTGGGTTCGATTCCCACCCAGAGCAAATTGTGTGATGAACATCCTGTTCTCCATCCTGAACTCCTAGTATTAGTAAACTCTCTCTCCTAATTAGTAAACTTTATTTTGTTGTGTAGTACAGCCTGCTGATAGTCGAACGGAGAAAGTCAGAGTAATAGAATCACGTTTTAACCTTTGGGTATAGAACCGTAAAACTGTGCCTTATCATTGTTGACTGATGATGACTGTACTTCTTGATTATGACATTTCTTGGCCGATATTTGATTCAATATATTTTATCACTTCATTTCTACCTCGTTGTATTGCAGTAGAAAATATATTTTTATGTTGCTTTTGTGCATAATATAAATAAATACATTATTTCATAGTTTGTTTTACTTAATCTATTAAAAATGGATGTTCGACGACGTGAAAGTCAAGGTTAGTCATTCTCAGAATTTTTTTTTTGGATATTTCTAATGCTTCATTTCACATAAGGTCTCATAAAATGGTAGACGTATAGACATTTCAGCTTCAAAATTCGAATAAATTTAAAGAATTAATCATGATTTAACACGTAATTTAGTTGCCAGTTATGTAAATAAATAAATAATGCTGGACAATCCATACAACATCATCTAGCCCCAAGCTAAGCAGAGCTTGTGTTATTGGTACTAGAAGACTGACACACTTAATACAAAACATTACATAGATAAATATTTTTTAATCATATAAAATACCCAGAACACCCGGAATAAATATTTGCAGATCATACAAACATTTAACCCAAGGCGGGAATCGAACCCGCAACCTCCGCGTCGCAGGCGGACCTTCGCCCGCCGCGCCACATCGGTCGTCATCGGTGGTTATGTAGTGGAACAGTATAGGTTAGAAAAATAAAAACCAATCATTTACTCAATTACATTTTATTTTTACTTCTAAGTAGGTATTTAGACAGTACCTACATAGTGCACTACCTGAACAATTTCCTTAGGTACTTACTTCACTATATGATTAGGTTACTTACTTTAGTTTAAGTAATATGTATTTTATTATCTAAGCATGTTTGTAATATGACCGTGATGCTTCAGGGTCTTTGTTTACATCGACCCTGAAGAATATCGATTTAAGTCTGTAATCTGAGTCTTAAGTCAATTAGACCAGTTTTAACCTTAATAAACCTTATTTTAAAGCGTCACACCTGAATTGGCATATTGAATTTCCTACAAGACCAATTTTCTGTTATTCTTATAGATGTGTAGGTATGTATTAATAATTGTCGACGACAATCAAAGTCGCTTTATATCATTATTGTAAATTATATATTAATTTCACAAAAATATAACGTAGACGAAATGTACACAAAATATGATAATTGTAAAAAATATATAATTGTCGCAAGAAAGTAACGGAAAACAAAAAAATCAGGAAAAAATCACGGACGTTAGCTAGGAAAATTTACACAAGCAATTTTAATATTTATTCGTACTTTTGGCTGGGAAAAACCTCTTTTTTTGGCAACAATACTTCATCAGTTACATGGCGGCAGAACGTGCGTCATAGCAAAATGGAGTATTTTATGAGTCGCAATGAAATTGTACCGCGTGTTCCTTAATTTGAAGCGAATCGCCCATCCTGGATGTTATTTAGTTCTGCTAAATAATCCTATTCTAAAACTTTGGTTCAATTTTAATAATCCAGCGTATCGGCATTACCCGTTCAGCATGACTATGTTCCCAATGTCTTAGGAAAGTTTCCGATTGATACCTACTGATTTCGATCAGTTAATCTATCTATAGATTGTTTGCATCGGTCTGTAAATAGACTGTATCATGTGTATTTTATAGTTATTGGACAAATAAGTGAATATTCTTTGTAACAATGTAAACATACTGATTGGAAAATAGATACAGCTAATATGTTTTGAATAACAAATAGTTATTAGGAGCCCAAAATTCCCGAAAATAAACATACCTAAGATGATTTGGGTATGCTCAGAATGTTTGTGTAAGTATTACAAAAGTTAACAATTATTTTGTGTTTTCAGTATCAAAAGTGAAGCGACCTGGATCGAGTAAGTACCTACTATTACCTATATTTACTGATCATAAAATGTAGTTTCGCTGGCACGCCAAAACACTAACACACCGCGCCATACATTAGCGCGTTACAGTTGCAAAGCGAACTGCTTACCGGTCAGCCGGCCCTTATGCCGACCTTGTAGCATAAATAGAAACTAACTACAAACTAATCTGTGTGCCACTGTGTCGCCAACTAGTTATAAGTGTTAACAAAACTCAGTGTTATCACTCAAAATGTCTCGATTACGCTGTAATCATTGGCTTAATACAATATTAGCTAATAAGTGTAAAAGTGTCGCAGTGTGAAGTGTTGTGGTCTATTTCAGAATGTCGTCTACATCGTCGCCTGGTGGTAGAAAATGTATGTTTATTTTTAGTGCAAATTGATTTGTTGTGAGTTTTGATGTGCGTGATGGCGGAGTCTGGATTATATTTTGATCGGTAGAATTTTATCTTTCTAATGTATTAGTACTACATAACGTTATGCCGAAGGTCTATCTACGTGGTATAGTAATTAAATATCAAATTAGGTATAAACAGATAGATACAGGCTTTTTTTTCATACAAAATTGTGGACATGTTGGAAAATATTTTTCTTATCATTCTTATCGACAGATTCCTAGAAAAAACACGTGCCATGAACAGTTTTCCCAAATTAACCAACCTGCAAAGCTTTAAGAATTTATTGTTTATTTCTATCCATAGCAAACTTATTTATTACAGTACTTACTTATTATATTATATGGTAAACCATACCTTAATAAACAGAAAGATTTTAAAAACTAATTATCCTTAATCTAAAAACCAATGAATGCATTTATAAATAATTACACCATTTACCTAAGTAATAGAAGATATTTAAGCAATTAATTGTCTGTCTCGAAGATAAAACTGATCGAAAATAAATTGGATTCTGTTGATAAATGAGGTATACATTATAAATAGACTAAAGCAATTAAATAGACCAAGACAATAGAACAGAATACACCTGTTGTTGGCCAGTCACGAACGACTAAACGAATCTATACATTACAGCTTGCTTCAGCATATCAGCCACGCTACAGTCGATAGTTTGGTTGCTATGCTGATATGACTGTTTGTACAATCCAAAGAGGAACTGACATTTTGCTGACAATTGCTATATTTTGGTTTAATTAACGTGGCGCCCTCTTGGTTAATACGCGCACATATTAGCAGCAATAGTTTACTTAAAACTTCGGGAGATAGAATCAAGGAAAATAAGTAAAAGTATATTCATTAGTCATTTAGGTTTATAGTCGATATTTTTTTTCAAAACATAACAAGTTATCATTTACATTTGAAATACAACAGTGTTTTGTTTAGATTGAAATAAGGAATGAATAAATTAATAAAAACCTTAAGTACATGCAGGGTTGATTAACCCTTTCCTAAGCGATAATAAATAATGTGGTAATGGTTCTTTTGTTTGCATGAGAAAACCTATTAACGAAAACGGTATAAGACGGATAATTACAGGTAAATAAATTCTCAATATAAAGGTTATTGGCCCTTGGAAGGAGCTCTAGTAAATATGAAAATAACTATTGTAATCTTTAACTCATTTTCTACCAATATCGTTTTATGGTTTCTTAAGTAAGTTGGTACGAGTACGAAGCCTTTGATAAATTACGATTTATTTCGACACGATACATACATACTTCATACCTCGCATAACTGTAGTACCTATATTACACGATTTCTATTATCTAGTAAAAAAACTTTATTCACAAACAAACTTACGACTATACAGTATTTACAAAATGTACATAGTCATATAAAATACATAAGAAACAGTTGAGCTATCTACAGACCGTTGCAAACGATCTATAGATAGTTCAACTGATCCAAATCAGTACCAATCGGAAGCGTACCCAAGACACTGGCTGCATTGCCGCGCTGAATAGCAATCAATTATCTAGTTATTTACTGTTCAAGTATTATTATACCATGTTGGAGTTAAATGCTGAGAAAACTTACTTTTCTGTGTAATGGACGTTACAGCTCTGCCTTCCTCGTGGGTTCGAACCACTCAAACATTTGTGTGATTAACACAGATTTTTATTCTGTGTCTGAATGTTATATATATAAAAGTTTATTAGTATTCCACTAGCACCATCGTTCCTATACAACAAGCTAAGCTTAATTGGGGACTAGAACACGATGTATGAAAAGTCCATGAACATTTTAATTTAGAATACTTTTATATTCATATTTTCAGTGGCACTGAGCACGCTCATAGAAACGGATAGCTACGTGAGCATGATCAAGGATTTAACATGTACCAAATGCAACAGATACATGAAGCCACCGATCCACTTGTGTGTGGACGGACACAGCATCTGTGGACAGTGCTTTGATAAGAGCTCTGAGTGTCATATATGCAAGGTAGGTAATCCTGCAAATATACATAGGGAAAGCCAACGACGATCAAACCTTTATCACTATGTAAAACTTGAAAGATTTCTTGTGTTTTCAATAGAGCTTGCAACGTTCCCTATGTGTATTTACTATATTCTATAGTGACAAATAGCCATATTACAAGAAGAGTGTTAGATATGAATGTAAATGGATGTAAAAGTAGAGGGAGGCCTTAGAAAAGATGGATGGATTGTGTGAATAATGACGTGAGTAAGAAAGGAGTGAACACCGAGATGACGTCTGATAGAGGAAAGTGGAAGAAGAGTACAAGGGTAGGAAGATGATGATGATTCTATCTTTACAAGTTACAAATTGAAATTTTCAGAAACAGTACACGGTCATCCGGCCTGTTGTACTGGAGTCGCTAATCAACAAGATGTTGTTCCCATGCACCAATCAAGGCTGCCCAAAGCACACCACCATTCTGCTACTGGAAAAGCATGCAGCACACTGCCAGTTTCGGATCATCAACTGTTTTATGACTAGAGTTTACGGTAAGCTAGATTTCCTCTCTGCAAGGGGCAAGGGTGGAGTCATTGTGCTCTATTCTTCCTTTTTTCATCATTAGTATGTACCTACTTATTTCAGTGCTCACTCCTTTTAGCATATTATTTTAACACAATCCAACAATCTTAGAGTCTATCGGCCGGTTTCTGGAAACCCAAATCACCATTGATCCGAGTTTGACACATAGTAATTATTTGATTTTTTCGTTGATCATTGTTCGAGGAACCGGCCGTATGTCTATCTGTATATCGATCGATGTTAATATCTTTATTATATGACTTCTTTTCTTTGCTTAACATGTTCCTGCTCGTTTTCCCCGCTACTTTCCTCTAGGAATAGAATTCCTATAAATTTTATTAGTAAGTATGTAGACGCTATTATAAATTCTTGATTGGGCCTAAATCGTTCGGCTTTCTAGAATTTTAATGATGTCAAGAAACTTTAATCTAGATAGACCGTGATTGCTATTAGACATTGTTTCAAAGTAGGCATAAACTAACTGAATGATTAGTTTTTTTGTGTTTCTTTAATATATAAAACTAGCTTTCAAAGTAAGTGGCAATGGCAATATATTGGTAAAATTACTATGAGAATAGAGAATCTTGAAATAGATCTAAATACGATGTACCACTATAAAAAAATTCTTGGTTTAGTTTAGGAATAGATGGTGTTGTGTGAAGTGTTCATGAATATCGATATATTTTTATCCAATAACAAAATCTAATTATGACTAAAAGCAGCTCGTATCTGCTCTTATCGTTAACTGTTATCATCAATCGTATATTATTTTATAATTAGCTCTGCGATAATAATACTCGGAATAAAAGCACCATATACAATTATGATAAAATAATATAAAAAACGATGTAAAAATGTGTGAACAAACAATTTTTTTTACCAACTTTGACTTAGTTATACACAATCAAATCTAGTGATTGCGATGTGTGAAATGTCCGTGAATCTATTATTATGATTAAAAATTTATTCTACTGTGATCTGAACCCTCGGTGCTTTTTAATGAAAGGTTTTTTTAATTTTCTTCAGGTGAATGTACTTGGGAGGGAAAAGCAGGTGACTGGATGGACCACTGCTTCGAGCAGCACAAGCAGCGGGTCACTGACCTTCCATTCATCACGGTCAAGGACAAATGGGACGCGAAGAGAACCGAACCAGTACTGAACTATTTCCTACTGAGGTGTTACGAGAGAGTGTTCAATGTGTACCAGATTTATGATAAACGAGGTGGTAAGTATCTAATTATTGTCTGATTACTGAGTTCGCAGTAATTTAAATACTTATGTTTCTTGTGATAATTTGCAAAACATGTAGGTATAGGTATGTTGATGCTTCTCCCACAACTTTAATCAGTGTAATGAGCATAATCATTTTTTAGAATTTCAAAGCGATGTATTGAGCTAAGTTCAAGCTATGGCAAAAACGTGATCAAGTTTCATTTAAATTGAGAAATTGAAAATGTCTTACAATAATGTTTTATCATCATTTCATTTACTTATACATTTTGTATTTCGCATCTATCAGTTGTTGACTGCAAAAAATACAAAACTAACTTATTTTTATATTTATTTTTATTCAGGTAGAATGATGTGGACGGTCTTAGTCAACGATGACCAAGCTGAACGGTATTACTTTGAGATCGATCTATTCCTCCCTAACGCTCCAAGCAAAAGGATTGTTTATAGGTAAGTATCAAATACCATAGTATTCAGAGGGCTGAGTACAAACAAACGTAAACGTGACAATCGTAAACGAATGTAAGATACACTGCGCGCTAACAACTGTAACGTTCCACAGTAAAGCTGATGTTGACGCGCAATGTACGATAGCAACTGTCACGCTCACCCCTCAAAAAATAATGTGAAGACGCAATATTTATTACGTGCATTGAGGACATTACCCACTGAATATGAAACGTGTTTTAAAAATTTAAAAGGGATTTAAAATAAAAAAGAAACATGTGCTGTGACGGGATTACACTGCACTATTCTCAGTAACCAAGTGCAAGTCCAAGACTTCTAGTACCCATAACACAAGCTCTGTTTAGCTTGGGGTTAGATGATGTGGTGTGTATTGTCCAGCATTATTTTCTTAAACTGTTATTATGTTAGTTATTATAGGTTATTATAGGATGGTCTTCCTCAAATAAATAAAAAAATTATTTATGTGAGGAAGACCATCGGCCTATAATTACTAAAATAATAACAGTTTAAGAAAATAACAAAGTGTCTTTGTTTTGTTCTTGCCGTTGTTACAAGGCGCTTTAATAGACATCGGTCTTCAAACCATGCTTGCTTGCAAATGATACCATATCGCTTACAAAGTTTGTTGAAAATATTTATTTCCTCATGGGAGCATACAAATTTTATTGTGCAATTTGTGCTAAAGTTTTGTTCGTTTTCACTTTATTGTCTGAGGTGTTTATACATTTATGATTATGCGAAGATGGTCAAAAATTATAACTTAAATGTTGCGTCTATAGGGTGGAAAACAACATTTAGGTATATCTAAGTTAAATCAAAAGGTACACCTGATGTAAAACTTCCAGTCATATCAATACATTGTTTATACAAGTTTTTACTTAGTTTGGAAATTAAGAAGCCCACATCAAATACTGCTATGCATTATATTTTTTTGTTACCTTGATTTAAATTGGTTTTTATTTACTTTGTATGCTCTTTTATTGTTCAATAAACTTTTAAGCTATTGCATAGCTTTTATCGCAGGCCTACAGCGTGGAGACTGAATCCAGAAATTCCGTAACGAAAATAACCTAACACTGCGCATGCGTAATCCAGCAAAAAATGCTGTGCAATAGCTTTAGCGCGGCTGTCTACGAGTGCCACACGTTGTGTCACAGTGTCTTTTTTTATTGATCTATCGATCACGTTTAAAAACGTGTCCTGAGAGGCAATGCATTCATATATTCTCACTGCGTCCATCGCTCTGTAACGTAAGGATGTCAAGTGTCATATGCCTGTAATTATCCCGGCACCTTTCAAACCGAAACACTTTAATGTGAGGGTCACTTTTTGACAGCAAAAATAAGTACGATACCTAATAGTAACTAGGTTTGTTTATAAACGGGATATTTACCATGATTTGTGAGTTTTATCGGAAAATAATCAAACTCACAAATCATGGTAAATATCCCGTTTATAAAGAGAACTATGTTCAAAACCATAGTTTCAAATATTAAATAGTATATCTACCTATTTTCTAGGATGAGTTCTTTTATAAAAATACCTACTACTTCTAAAGCTATAGAAAAAACTTAGATTCTGAAAAGGTTAACAAGTATGCGAATATTCATTATATGGGACGCCGATAAACTAGATCATAGTCTAGATAATATTGTGCCTTAGATCGAAATCACAATAAATATTCTTAAAAGCACTTACAAGAAAAAAATAATAACTTTCCATCTCCAGATATATTTGACTTTTTCTGAAAAAAAAATCATATCTCGAGGTATATTATGCCTTGATCACACGTACCGAGTAAACCGCCGAGACAGTGACGTATTTAAGATACACTGCGCGCTAACGCTACAACGTTCAACAGTAAAACTGATGTCGACGCGCAGTGTATCTCAAATACGTCACTGTCTCGCCGGTTTACTCGGCACGTGTGATCCAAGGCATAGTAATAATTCTGATCTTGTTTCTCTTTCAGGCGACCTTGTAAGTGTGAGAAGGACGCAGATTTTCTAGAACACACTCAGAACGTGTACATTCCTGTAGAAAATGTCTTCTCAATGTTGGACGATTCGGAGTCAGTCAACTTTACTGTGAGAATCGGTAAGAAGCAAAACTGCATCATAAAATCTTATTTAGTTAAAGTACATTTTACTTTAACATTTTAGTAGGTACAATTTTAATCCTGGTCGTAGTAACTTTATTTAATTTTATTATATTATATCGACGACCGATGTGGCGCGGCGAGCGAAGGTACGCCTGCGACGCGGAGGTTGCGGGTTCGATTCCCGCCCTGGGATAAATGTTTGGACGATCTGCAAATATTTATGCCAGTTTTCTAGTAGGTACCCATAACACAAGCTCGAATAAGAAGATTCTTTATTCATTTCCTTAACTTATAAGAATACATTTTAAAATATTATAGACAGCTGTATATTTCAGAATAAACTTTTGATTATAAAAAACCATATTATTAGGTATGAACAAAGTGATATTTGTACTTTAAAACATGATTTTACCAAATAATTTGTAAATTTCAACTTTCAGGTGAGGTGGAAAACCTTCCACTACTAGATGCGCCCAGCGAGAGTCAAAGCCTAATTATGCTTTCAAATGACGAGCAACAAAACGAAATACAAAACAAAGAACAATAGAAACTACTATAAAACATTTTGTGATGTTAATGATGAACCCTGTTGAACGCTAGTTTTGAGAATATATGTTTTTATATGAAACGTTTTTAGTGAAATAAAATAGTAATTTATTTGGTCGAAACGAAGTATTTACTTAACTCTTAAATGATTTAATATTATCACCAAAGCTCAGTCTGTATTTCTCTTCCAGTGGTTACTGGTTTGATGCACACTGTGTGTGTGTGTGTGTCTGTGTGTCTGTCTGTTGCATTATTTTACTATGAGTATCAGTTAACAATAAGGTATTCTAGTATTTTTTCAGTAACCATATTTCCATACAACAATCATTGAATTTAAAACTCAACGTTGTTCTCAAGAACATAAATATATTTGTATTTATAATTATACAAGATATAAAAAGTAGTAATATAAAATCTTATGTAGGTACCTCAGTTTATAGGTTAAGTTTCGGACAGCCTCAAACTCTAGTACTGCATAAAACGTAGAGTCCTAGTTTACTTCAACTCTAAAACTAGGACAGAACTTTATATTTGCTGCAAATAAAAATATACTGGCATCGCAATCGATCTCAAATCGAACCATTAAACTTCAACATCGAGAACATCGAAGGTAGAAAACAGGACAAAGCAAAATATTCCTTTGAAAGTATTCTTCGTTCGACTTCATTTACGAATTTCATTTTATTTGCAGTTCCTCTGTAATGTTCGATAAACACTTTGTATAAACATTTGCTTTGTGGCTATTTGACTACGGTGATGGGTCTAAACCCTTTCTTTATCGAACAAAAGAAGATAGGCCTATGCACACAATAAAAAACTACTTTCTTCACATCGTTTTATTCTACATGTTATAGCATATCGATATCTAAAATACTACGAAATTAATATTACTAGATAGATACAAAAACTATCTACACCTCTCATATTATTTTATTTTTCATATTATGTGATAAAATGACCTGAAAACAGACTTTACCAATAAATCGATTATTCTGATTATTCATTTAGCTACCTACTTAATTTGTGAACGCTAGGAACTAGAACTGTTTTATTTAGGTAAAAAAAACTTTAATTAAGTACAGTGTTTGTAACATTGACGAAGACAAATGATTATTTGAAACAGAATAAAATAAAAAACTTTTAAGCCTCTTTCGTTACAACGCCGGCCAATTTAGAAAATCAATTTTTTACAGAACTACAGAAGGTTTTTCCCTGTATTTCGCTTTGTTAGGTATTTCGGTAGTATTGCCTAACATCTTTCTGGTATTCAAAATACTTTCAAATTAGTGAACTTTGAGCAAAACGGGACTGTTTATTTTATAAAATCATGAAGTATTTTTTTTATAATAGAGTGTGAACTTCAGAACAAGCCCAATGTAAAAAAAAATCTGTAAGTAGGTAACTAAAACATTGTATAAATAAAATCCCCTGAATGATATATACATATACCTACTTAAAATACTAACATAAATAAAAAGTCATTTTATAATGATTTATTTTACAGAAAAAATAGTTATTTAAAAAACTTTTGAAGCTAGGTACCAATGACTACAAAAGCCAAAACATTCAATTAGAACACAAAATTTGTACGTTTCAATTGTAAATTAACATTAATTATTAACAAAATTATATTAATAAATTTGAGCCGTAATAATTGGCATATTGTGCAAAATTTTGTGTCGCTGGATATAATGCAGTTAATCATGAAAGAGAATTATGAGAGCTGAAAATTTATTACGCTCCACGCTTCACCACGATGGTGTAATTCTGTACAAAATATTATGTTTATTTTGAAAAAAATTACGATTATTTTCACGTTTTTGACTAACCACAAATGTAAAATATAAACCAAAATGTCCAGCTCGTGCAGCTCATGTACATAAAACCAGATTGAATATTCGGCAATGGTACGTATTTGTAAAATAAGATAACTAAAACTAACATAAACATCAGAAACACCAGATTTTAAAGAAAACATCTGATAAAAATCCAACCTCTTTTACACGAACCATTGGATTTAGGTATCAAACTTTTCACTGTATTTTGTTATTAATTGAAAAAATCATTCAACAAAACTTAAATAACATTTTGATATAATTAATAAATAATGCTGGACAATCCACACAACATCATCTAGCCCCAAGCTAAGCAGAGCTTGTGTTATGGGTACCTACTAGAAGACTGACATACTTAATACAATACATTACATAGATAGATATTTCTTATTATACATACAAAATACCCAAAAAACCGAAATAAATATTTGCAGATCGTACAAACATTTATCCCATGGCGGGAATCGAACCCGCAACTTCCGCGTCGCAGGCGGACTTTCGCCCGCCGCGCCACATCATATTATGACGACCGATGTGGCGCGGTACGACATTATGTACATATTATGCACATATTATGCACATAATGTAATACCCTAGAATATTGTTAAAGTTTAGCTTATCTAAATTCCAAAAAGCTAAACTCTTTAAAAGCTAATTATATTCTTCGTAGACTTTTTTACTTCTTTTAACAAATAAACATTTCTAATTTACCGTTCGCTGTCACTTTCGCAACGTTTACGAAGGCAGCTATTCCGACAGAATTAATTCTGCCGAAATTAATCCCGACTACCTTCACCTATAGGTAACAGTTTGTTCTTATTACAAAGCCACAATTGTTATGGTCTGAGACAAAATTAAATCCGCCTTGCTCGAACCTCTGTCACAGCCGATGCACAAACAGCTGAGTAACTTCTAAGACTACTGTAATTAGATTTAACCACGTAGGCATACATACAATGCTTCTAGATTTTCGATTCGTTTAGTAACGTTAATGAATATTTATTATTATTTCGGGATCCAGAATGAGATGTCTTTTTTTTTTAGCCGAGATATATTTTTTTTACAAATACTATGCATTTTTACGACGTCAGTTCTCTAGTGATTGTACTGTCATTGTGTAATATAAAAGTTTCGGATCACAACAACACATATATGTGAGAAAAACAAACAAACCAAACTAATATTAACTAATCATACATATGATTATGTTTTTGACTACAACAAAGCAATCAGATCTTCAAAACTAGCTATTTGAAGCAGAGCAGTTATTAATCGCAAATATTGTATTGTTTGTTGTGTATTAGCTTTTAGATACATTGGACTGTGTCTTTTTGTAATATCTTAATTTTGTGCTAAGACCTGAGGTATGTTAACGAGCAGCCCACATTAGACAAAAGTTTCTCACCTTGAATAAATACTTTTTGCTAGAATTTCAATTATGGTTATTAAAAACTTCTTTTGTCAGTGGCTCGCATTCCTCTTGGATGTTTCTGACACAAATAAAAGATAGCCATTGTGTGTATTCTGTTATATTTCTTTACTTGGTTCGCTGGACAGCAATCTTTATGAATAAAATGCTCTGCGTAGCCTTTTGTTTCTGACAGCAAGTTATTAATTAAAAAAGAAACTTCGCAAGCTTCTAAGTATATTCTTTATTCACAAACAAACTTACGACTATACAGTATTAACAAAATGTACATTGTCATATAAAATACATAAGAAACAGTTAAGCTATCTACAGACCGTTGCAAACGATCTAAAGATAGTTCAACTGATCCAAATCAGTACCAGTCGGAAGCGTAACGAAGACACTGGCTGCATTGCCGCGCTGAATAGCAATGCTGATACGCTGGGCCAGATACTCACCAGCCGTCGGGTCACGCGTCGCTTCGACTAGACACCCAAAAATAATTTTGAAAACGCGGTGGGCCTCGGTACCCCAAGCTTCTTGTATACAGACCTTGCATCTAAAGGTTTTGTTACTACTAAACTGGTTTCATAAAATATATTTCGTACATTTATGACTTAAGTTATTCAGAACAATTTCCATAAAAAGTAGACGTGACTGAGATATAACAAAATAAATGCAATTGGTGTATTTCGATATTATTTTGTTTTGTTGTTTCTGCACGTTTTGTTACTCAATAAATATAATCATCATCAAGCTATATTAGTCCACTGCTGGACATAGGTCTCTCCCGAGACGCACGACGATCCAAAATAAGTAATAAGTGTTATATTCATGGCTGTTGAATCCACTATGGAAGAAGTACTGCTTAAAGCTTTTCAATGTAATAAAACGTTAGTCGTCTGCGGAGACTTTAATATAGATATTCCGGCTCATCCTCTTTCAGCTAGGTTATTAAATCTGTTTAAATGTTTCAATTTGCTCCCTCTGTTTGAGGAACCAACAAGGGTCACACTGACAACCGCCACTTGCTTAGACAATATTTATTGCAATTTTGTACCAATCAGTAAATCAGTAGTCAAACATTTTAGCTCCGATCATTACGGGCATAGCGTAAAGTTTCCTTACAACTTAGTAGATAAATCTGAAGTATTTACCTATCGTCCCATAACAGAAAGTCGTGTCAGTAGATTTCAAAATAATATTGGACTCAAAGTACCACTTATACCATGCATGGCTGACCCTAATGTGGTTTTTACAAAATTATTTAACTTAATAAATGAACAACATCGAGATACATTTACATTAAAAACATGTAAAGTCAGTACTGGCGTGAAATTTACTGATTGGGCTACACCAGGTATTTACAAAAGTAGAAACAAATTATATGATCTATACGCTACCAGGGAGTCAATGCTGAATGATAGTGAGTTTATTATATACATACAGAAATATTCCAAAACTTTCAAAAAAGTTTGTCATGTAGCGAAATCTTTGTATATAAGGAATAAAATAGAAAATTCAACTAATAAAATTAGAGCCACTTGGAAAGTAGTAAATAACGAAACAGGAAAATCAAAAACTCGGAATAAGCAGATACAATTACAGATAGATAATAAAGTTTTAACAAAAGACATTGAAGTTGCTAACACATTAGGTAGCTTTTTCTCCAGTATACCTAAAGTTGTTACCCAATCCTTAAATGCATCAGCTTTAGGAGCGATGACGCTATTAAAATCTAGTGTTGAAAGTTGTAATAGTATATTCAGTTTTTCATATGTTCAGGCTATTGATATTGTTAAAACTTTTAAGTTATTAAATATAAAAAATACGGAGGATCTATGGGGAATGTCAACAAAAGTGCTAGGTTCTATTATATTAGATATCGCACCGTGCTTAGCCTATGTTTTTAATAGATGCGTTGACGAAGGTGTTTTTCCCGACTTAATGAAACATAGTAAACTCATTCCTCTTTACAAGTCGGGAAGTGAAAAAGATCCTGCCAATTACAGGCCAATCTCGGTATTGCCTACGCTAAGTAAAATATTTGAAAAGGTTATTCTTAATCAACTGTTAGCTCATTTTAACTCCAACCAGCTGCTACATGTTAATCAGTTTGGATTTACTAAAGGTCGATCTACAACTGATGCCGGCTCGGTGCTCTTAAAGCACATATATGATGCCTGGGAAAATTCAAAAGACGCAATCGGTATTTTTTGCGATTTATCCAAGGCTTTTGATTGTGTTAGTCATGCAACTCTCATTTATAAACTTAAACATTACGGAGTTCAGAACCGGGCTATTGATCTTATTCAGTCTTACTTAACCAATAGAGTACAAAAAGTTGACGTTAGTGGTGAGAGGTCTTCTGGGTCAATCATTGATATGGGAGTGCCACAAGGCTCGATATTGGGACCTTTCTTATTCTTAGTCTACGTTAATGACCTTGCCTCTTATGTTCAAAAGCTATGTAACATAGTACAGTTTGCAGATGACACCTCCTTAATTTTTAAAGTAGATAGACAAAAGACTGACTACGATGACGTAAATGTATCTCTTTCGCAAGTACTTAACTGGTTTACTGTTAATAATCTGTTACTTAATGCTAAGAAAACGAAATGCATGAAATTCACTCTGCCGAATGTTGTTCAAAGACCAACCAATATTTTATTGAATGGAGAGTCACTTAATCTTGTTGATTCTACTGTCTTCTTAGGCCTAAATATTGATTCGAAATTGCAATGGGCTCCACATATTGGAACGCTTGCTGGTAGGCTGAGCTCAGCTGCTTATGCTGTTCGTACGATAAGATGGCTCACTGATGAAACGACAGCTAGGTTGGTTTATTTCAGTTACTTCCATAGTGTGATGTCATATGGTATACTTCTCTGGGGTAAAGCAGCTGATATACAAACTATATTTGTTTTGCAAAAAAGGGCTATACGTGCCATTTATAAAATGAAACCGCGGGATTCGTTGAGGGAGCGGTTTGGGGAGATTGGTATTCTAACAGTAATTTCACAATATATTTATGAAGTCTTATTGTACACTCATAAAAATAAAGATAGCTTTTTGAAAAAGTGTGAGGTTCATGGTGTGAACACTAGAGGCAAATATAAATTGTGCGTCCCTGGGTTCCGGCTTTGGAGGGTGAGTGGGTCGTTTGTGGGGGGTGCCGTGCGTTTTTATAATAAACTCCCCGAAAATGCAACAAAACTCTCAGTTAGAAAATTTAAAACATACATTAAAAATAATCTTATAAAAAAGGCGTATTATACCTTAGACAGCTATATTAATGACAAAACTGCATGGCCTGATGTCGCTCCACCCGTCAACAGCAACTTTGTCGATTTGTGATGTTAGTAATGTTCTCTTGCCTTGCTTATGTACTTTGTAGTATATTTGTATCTGAAGCGAAGCGTGTGCTGTCTTTTTGATTTACGTATAGCTTTATTATACTTCTTTTTTTTAAACTCATTAGTGTATCATTACTAAGTTAAATTGACACCGCACTGAAACTTCAGTACTTAATTTAGTTTAATTGTAATTCTTTGTAAGAAGGATCATATAAAAAAACGGTAGGAACCAGGCCGTAAGTTTCTTGCCCGTTCTTCTAGGCTCTGGTCGCGTGGAACTGGCACCTAGAATCACCTAGTATGTAAGACGATTCTAAATGATCCTTGTGATTTTACTGAATAAAGTAATTTTTGACTTTGACTTTGACTATTATGAGACCAACTAAACTTCCTAATTAAATAAAGACGATTCCCAAGGGAATGATCAATCGCGTCCCACGAGATGATTATGAGCTCGAAGAAACCTATTAATTAAAGGACCTCAGATTGCTTGAAATTAATTTGCACTTTAGGGATTAACGCGGCCAAATTGTAATTTGAATAAAATTACTTCTCTACGAAAATAATAAATGTTTCGTGAGGTACAAAATGATACAATTTTATTATAATTGACGGAATTTTTTATAAGTCTTATTTCAGTGTCAGACAAAAACTTTCCCACCGTGGTTGAATAAAATTGGACAGGTAAAAATAAACTACTATTATTTGATGAGTTATTAAATGAATGATTATACGATATATCATTATATCACAAAAAGATAATTTAACTTAAAATGACAGATTTTTATCATAATGAGCACATATGAAGAACCGGTTTTTAAATAAAAAAAATATCATGATATAACAGTCACATAAAAAAAATTGTCGAATAGATCCTATTATTTATGAAGTTTTTGGAAATACCCAAATTCTTAAGTATCCACACAACGTACTTGTGGTTTTGTTTGTGTCATATTTCACACAATTCGCACATACTTTTGCAACTTTATCATGCAAAGCGTTACAATGTAGAGATATGATACTAAAAATGTTTTCCGCGACAGTCGCAAATGAAGGCTTCGCAAACAGAAGGAAGCCCATTACAGTTTGAATATGAAATGGAACTACGGTCCCTGTCAACACGAGAAACATTCTGTAACGTACAAATTGCTTTCTCTACAATAAGATGTGGCAGGTAAAGTTGGGGACATACATGAATAATGTCGGTTTTGTTAATGGGAACAATGTTGCTGCGTTATACTACATTCAAACTACATCATCATCTATACTATAACTATCCTTCTTCTTACTTTTATTAAATACGCGAAAGTTTGTCCATACAACCTCATTATCTTTATAAATTGTGTTACTCTGATGTAAAAAATACAATTATTTAAACTTTCATTTAAATCCACTTAGTTTTTGCATGAAAGAGTAACAAACATACATCTATTTGTACTTATGTTTGTTACATTATTGTATTTTTTACACCAGAGTAACACAATTTATAAAGATATTGAGCGTTTTTTTTTTAATATAACTATAGCCAGACGAAATTGCGGGCACCAGCCGTAAATGAGCTACAACTAAAAAAAAATATGAAAGTAATAAAATCCACTAAGAAAACGATCCAAAACTTGAGTTTGTCTGTTTGTTTCTTAGAGCAACTGCTTAAAACACTGGACCGATTTAGATGAAACTTATATAATTTAAAAGAGTTTTAGATAACAGTCTAAATTAAAACATGGCCTAGGTCTTACTGCAATCTAAGTCTCTTAGATACAGTTCGACCTCTTCAAATAAAAAACGCCATGCGTTTTAAGGCCCATCAATTGGTGACAGATATTTTAGGCCACGCGTGCGAACGGTTTTCAGCTAGTAAACTGATAAATTGAAATCAAAAATTCATGCACGCCCTTTACTTTCACAAGTTCTAAATACCAAAGGGTATTGATGCTAAACTAGTTACGTTAAATATAGGGCAGTACCCTATAGACCAATCACTTACCTGTCTTAATTTATAACTATGGCGTTCAGACGTCAATCAGCTCAATCGGATCATCAATATTCATGTTCTAAGCTCGAACTAAAATCTAATACTGTACTGATTTGAATAACAATAAGCGAAGCTATTGTGTTGAAATGATGATTGAGTAAGGTAAATTTGGAACACAAAAGCGATCGCAAAAGATTATTTTATAACAAGAACATTGGGATCGTCAGTCAGATTTGATCTCCTCGTCAACATCAGTACACTGCTGGACGAAGGTCTCTCAAGGCGCACCACTGAGCCCGGTCTTCGGCTCTTCTCATCCAGTGTTTGCCAGCTTTACTCCACAAGTCGTCTTATCGAGCTTTTTTTATTTGTGCCCCGTTCTTTTTTAATCATATATTTCTGTCCATCCAAAGGTTGTCTGGAAGAGATCGCTTATTGCGATAAGACCGCCCATTGTACGTTTGTTTGTATTATATCTCTGTTCTGTTTCTTTTTTCTGGTGTACAATAGAGATATTTTCTATTCTATTTCTATCGAAAATAGAGACAAGGTGCAGACTAAGCCGCGGGTTTTAACACAAGGGTTTCCTTTAGGATATTTCGTATATAGATATTCCGAATGAAAAGCTTTAGATGCTCGTAAATTGCTACTACCAAGCCACCGCTCCCTAAGCCATAGCTTGGAAACCGTAGAGCAGCAACCATAACCATTACTCATACTCGAGTTCCATGTTTCATTCCGGCGTATGGCATTGGCATATCAGTGACGGGCGTATATATAACCCTTGGGACCTCAGTAAGACAGTGAATCTGTCACGCCAATATAGATGATTGATACTTCAATTGGAAAATACAAATCTGGTTTTGACTTGGTTCATGTTTTTTTTTAATGACTGGTATAACTCAATGTGGGTCTTCGAGTCATAGTAAATGTAATTACTGTAATAACAGAAAGTTATTACTTGTCATAAGGTAATATAATATGATATCAAAACAAATCAATATCAGCCAAAGTATAATTCCAATCATGTTACAATGCATGATATACAATAGGAATGTCTTTCGATTGTAATCATCTATTCATGAACATGTCGATTTTGTATATCGTCTCATCATAATGATATTATTTCAGAACAAATATAATATGATGCTACAACAGAATACCTACAGTTGTAGCATCGACACGATAAGAAGAAGAAGAACAAATATCATCAGGTAAAGCTAGAAACTAGATTGCTGATAGAATTCACAAATGTTTTCGCTTGGTGGATTGTCTACTCAGAGCAAACGACCAATCTATTGCAGCGAATCTATGCACTCTCAACTGAAACAAAGATGCCTCATGCATTATTCCAATGCAATAGCTACTTACCTGCAGGCTTTAACTTCGCCTACGTTCTGCATTGTGACTGTTGTGCAACAAGTCTGCGGAAACAACACAGTAGATGCAAATTCAGTAGTACAACTTACTATCATCAACCAGCAATACTTTAAGTTACTCATAGAAACCAGATTGTCTGTAGATATGATAGATCTAGACGAGGTATAGTATATTTTTTGGAAAGATAAAGAAAACTTACATCAATCATTGCGAAGTACTACTAAATACAGATTTTAATCACTCAAAACGTACTGGTCGATCTTAATCAAATTATATGGAACCAAATCTGAAGGACAATAAAAAAACTGTAGTTTTGAAAAACTCCTCATATATTTAGTCAAAGACCCAAGCATAGGTAGGTTTATCAAAACTTCTCAATGATACTATCAAAAATTCATAGATCCTAAAGCGCTAACTCGTAGCACTCTGTCTACGCGCTATGACGTAACATAAAACAAACAATGTGCCACGAATGTCCTTGTGAATAACAAAGTTGTTAAAAAATCACGATAATACGTCATAGGTTCGACAAAATAAGCTACTTGAAGATGAATATTGGGTTCGGATTAAATAATCTTTATTTCTCAGAAGAATATAATATACTAAATGAGAAACTATTCTATAAAATAAGTTTATGGTCTACGTATAAAAAAATTTCATAGTAATATTAATAAATAAATCGCACACTTCATTTATACACTTTTTTAATATTGTATCTACTAAATACAATTTATTCACCAACAAATTACCACCAAAATTTACATAGGCATATAAAATAATATACAAAATTGTACTGTACCGGTATAGAGTTTGTTCTTGCGTGAAGTTGAAATACTGTATGTACAACCTAGATTTTCTGTGAAAACTGTTTATAGGAGCATGCAACGTTAAACTCTGTATCTGTCTTGTGCCGTAAAACAAAGTGGATACTGCCGCTTTATGACTTTAGTACGAATTGTACGTGTTTTATTGTCCAAGTTACTTTACGTTCAAATTGTAAACTCATTGTTGTTTAAAAAGTTTTGTTTAGAATGGAAAATTTGAACGATAATAATTCATCGAAGCGTGTATAATAAGTTTATTGGCTAGTTAAAACCGGTGGGTTTTCTCGTTTGGTGTTTTAGACGCGTTTTTTTTTTATTTTGTTTTGATGTTCTTCCAATCTTTAGTCGCGTGAAAGTTTCATCTTTCATAACCTAGTAAAACCATTTTTAAATTGAGAATGCTACAAACTGATGAGGTTAAATTTTCATTGTCCGCGTCGAGGCCTACTTTGGTATTGAAAGCACATTTTACAAGCTATTTTGGTCCTTAATCCTTTCAATTAAAGTCCAATTCGCTTCAATTTAGTTGACACAACAAGAGTGTCAAACGAATAGTATACCAGGCATTTGTGCTACTCCGGTCACGTTTGACAAAGACGAGACACGAAAATCTCTAAACGAATGTTTGTTTTCTCCTTGTCGCTTTGACTATCCTTGAAGCTGCATCTCTTTGCATAGGATAGGTATATTTATTTATTTAATCAAATACCTTAGAGTGCTTGAAATCATTTGGTTATTCATGGAAATCTGAAATTACTTATTAGTTCACTTGCTGTGTGTAACTTGATGGCAATTATTTTAAATTTGAGATAGTATTTTTAATTCTAGATAGTTGAGCTTATTGTAGCACTAAAATATCAGCATATTATTTACATTGAAGCAGATAATAAGGCAGTAATTTCTAGACTTTATTCTTAGTATTTCTATCATTTGTATAAATAGTATTTAAACTTAAATATTATTATAAAATATAAGAACAAATACTTTTATATAGCTTTTGAAGGCTATCAGCAGTACAGAGTTTGCCATAACTGAGACCTTTGTAAGAAATGCCGATTATTATAATTTTACGCAATTATTGTTACTTTATTACAGCTACTTTTAAGAATAAATTAATTATATAAAAATAAAAGCTTGAATAAAAAACAATTCAGTATAAAAAGCTTATTCCGGTAAATGGTTAATATAAAATTTCATTTTATTGCTAAATAAGCTGAAGGTTTAGTTGTACGGAATCGATGGTTCCAATCACGCAAATTACGAAGGGACTGTATTGTTATCATAATACTCAGCTAGGTATTGTAAAAGTCCTTTATTCTGACATAATACGGGCTCAGTTAGGGTTTATAAGGATGAAACCATACTATAGATAGCTTAGTGAATCAAAATTATTAAAAAATATTTCATTATTCATTTTTGCTATAATTATTTTATTAAAATTAAAGAAAGATCCTTTTATTTTGAACTTGTATGCTTTCAAATGCAACATTGTTTTGCCAGCATTTCATTTTCTGCATTCTGTTTAAAAAATAATGTAGAGTTTAATGCTAAAAGCTAATAGCTAGAAAGTATTCAAACATATTTCTGACTAAAAACTGAATACTTTGTTTGTTATAAATGAAAACAAATTAGTTGGTACTTATTTATACAAACGAATATTTGTAGTTGTTCTCATTGTTATTATTTTTATTGTGTCTTTAAATAGGTACCTAATTAATAAATTAATCTACAAAAAATCGTTTTAGACAAATATTCAATTAGATATTGTATTACTTATACATAAAAGGTTTAAAAAGAATAACGCCTTGGAATGGTCTGTTATGTTATTTAATTAGATAATTAAAGAATTTTGAGTTTTATTTAATAATACTGTTATACAGATTACTTTTTAGATTATATATCTATATAATCTATTATTTAAGATTACATTATAAATAGATTACTATTATTTACTTCGCCGTAAACCCGACGTATTTGATTCATATTCAACGCTAACCAACTGACATACTTCTGTCTTTTACTTTGTCCTCATGCTAGAAAAAATACTTAATAATACCAATACCTGTTTTGATACTATGCAATAAGTACTTAGGAAAGTTGAGGATTATTTTGATAAGTAGTGAAGTGCAGATATGAACGCCGACTCATTTGGGTAAGCATACTCTAAAATGAGCTACGGAATTAAACTTTATAGAAATATTTTAGTATGTAACAATTATTTCTTCTTACGCGTTTTATATAAGAAATGTATTATTACCTAAGACTTTTTTGGAAATCTTTTATACATAAAAATACATACTTAATATAATTAAGATTGAAGACTTTTCACTTGTCAATTGTGATGTTGATTTTTTTATTATAAAAAATACTTGGAATTTATTATAACCTTTACACCTTGATAAACTTATTACTTACATTGTTGAATTCCTGAATCTTATTTCGTTATATATTTTTTGAAGCTTAAATGATAATATGTTAAAGAATTTACCCTAATCCCAAATGAGGCGCTCAGAGGCTCGATTTTAGGAAGCTTTTTAAACGTTTGAATCGGGTTTAACTAATTGCCTATCTTTTAAAGGATACGAGGCTTAGCAACCGATTGCTTTGCGCAATTTGTACTTTATCTTTTATTTGCCTTCCAGAATGTTCTGAAACAGACCCTGTCAGGTTCACTGATTTGTTTGCTATCGCGCGTGGAACGTGCCTTTTGTATAAGGTCCCTTGGCTAGTTTACGAGTTCGTGAATATAATTTTATTTTTACAAAACACGTACGAATTCATATTAACATTTTTTTATTTTTAAATCCAGCCAGAAAAAGTTTGAAAAAGTCTGGGCTTGCTAAAAGAACTCCAGCACTCGCTCGACCATACGTAACGTGGGGCGGTCTGCGCTTGACATACTTATTTAATCAGAAAAAGCGCTTGAAGCGATATGTTCAAAGTATTTTTTATGCTGATGTTATTTTTCCATTAGCCAAGAGTTATAGATTTTTTGCATTGGGTTTAATTTCAAAAGAATTACTCGTTTATTTAAATTTGTTTTAGAATGGGGTGGTTGATTATAAAAAAAACAATATTCCAAACCAACCGTGCTAATAAAGAACGAGTTTTATTTATCGAAAATAAGATTACTATTATAATAGACATCCAAACATTTCACATATGAAAACAAAAACACTTTATTAACCAAACAACACAACTTGGTTTAAAAAATACATTATCCCGCACTTATTGATTATAAGTAGGTTTTTATCATTACATATAACATCTTACCCTAAAATTTACTACCTTATATTATATTACAAATATTATAAACTTACACGGTAGTAGGTAACTTCGTAACACAAAAGATGTTAGTTAGTTGTTGTATAAGTACCAAAGTAGGTACGCCTCAGGTTTAGGACCTTTAAGCTTGTATACTATCAAACAGATTTTGTTATGATTTATATTCAATATTCATCACGCTCTGTCTCAACTTCGAGGAACAATACGAAGGCGATAGTTTCCGTTGACACTACGGAATTGCAAACATTCGTTAGGTATTCCTTTGTCTCGTCACAAGCAGCTTTGTAGAACGAAATTAACTTTGTAGGAAACTTAGATTGAAATAAATTTGAAGTTAAAATTAAATTGTTGAACGATGATTTCAATTTGCACGTTTATTATGCTAAAAGCTATTATTTATCATGTATATTTTACGTAAATATATTATTTTTTATTATATATTTATTATTATTTTTATTAGACCTGAATTGATAAATATAGGTATCTCATCAATGCATATTTAATAGATATGAGATCTTATAAAAACATACTATTTAAAAAAGGGCCAATTCTCACAACGGTGTTCTGCTCTAAAAAGTATTGAAACGAACTAAAACAAAGTCATTTAATTTAGAACCTAATAAGTATATGTATATAAGTGATTTGGCAACGCACACGCTAAGATAAACTACGTAGGTACCTAAAACAAAATCGGTTGTCTTATGTGGAGACGCTGCCGTGCCCATAATGGGATATCTACGGATTTTCTATTTAGCACTAGGTTTAGTATTATAGGTTTTATGTACTTGGCACCTTGCAAAAAAGTCCTATCGCAAAGCAAAATGATCTCTATTCCACAGAACTAAAACCACAAGACAGACCAATCTAGTGGCTGAAGTACTTGCGAGGTAGACTGTACGTTTCCGATTCCAAGCCAGCTAAGCGGATAGTGGCGCCGATTGATACATGATTCTGTTTTCGATGTTCGATTTGTGGTGCTCTAGAGGTCTCCTGCCACACGTTGATTTGTATCCTTGCCTAAATTCCAGGTGAAAAATTGCCTTGTCAAAATTTGGGATTCACGTACTTTGAAATTTGAAGATCGTCATTTGTCGTGTTTGGAACATGATTGGGTTGTGAATCTCTTACTTTTTATATACCTATAGAAATAGAATAACATAAAAAAATTAAATATAAATGACCTTAATATTATTCTTTGCATGGCAAGAAAATTGGCCATCCCTCAGCATATCTTTATGATTTTATAAAACTTACCCCCTATCTTTAAAAAAGTTAGCGGTGACGTCAATACGTATGGTTATCAATATTTCAAGTCTGCGCTAACTTTTATAAGATAGACCGTTAGTGTATTTAGTTATTCTATGAAACTGCTCCAGATCGTAATGATAACCATAAACGGTATTTAAAAAAAAGTCTTAATTTCTTTAATAAAAAAGTTCTGTTTCAGGCAGCTACAAAATATTAGTAACAACTTAACTTTGCTAGTAAGTATTTGAAAGAAAAAAAGCAGTTGTAAAATGAATCGTATGGTGATAAAAATAGCCCTCTGTTCCAAAAACCGTAAAGTCAAATCAATGCAAAAGGAATGTATTCTGAGGCTTACCTGCAGGTTGAATAAAACATTCCACGTGTCTTAACGTATCCAGTACAAACATGATAATCTTGGCACGGGTGTCGCACGCGAGCGTGACTCCTACAGGACGGATACAAATCTCTGCATCCTAAGGAGATGTGTGCACAGCATTTGCGAATTTTTTTATTCATATAGAGCTTAACCTTTATATACCTTTTATTCAAAAGTATTTTGTCGTCACGGTGCATTGCTTTCAATTTTGGTATTTATCTTCCCCTTTTTTGTATTTAAGAATAAAGTTCCTTAAAGTTGTTATTTTATTTTATTAGTTCTTAAAATGATAGACTGTTTATCTAACTTGGTCTTTTGATATTAATCATGTGAAACACACTTAAACAAAGATTGCGAATAAATGAAAAAACGTGTTCAGCATTTTGCCACAATTCAGTTTTATGAACCAGTAAAATACTTTTTGCAGTATTTTTGTTTGCTCTAAAAAATGCTCGTTTTATAAATCTATAGAAGAACGACATCCAGCAGACTTCTACATCCCGATATGATGATGATGATATTTTGTGCTTCACAGTTATTTTTATTTTTTATTCTATTTCGACGCCACTGAAAACCATTAGCTAAAAAAGAAACTACCGGCATAAGCCCATAGAAGCTTTATGCATACTTTCTGCACTGTTCTTCTATATCTTCATTTTCTATTAAAGTGTAAATAAAAAAATACCTTTTTTATATGTTTATTTGTTATTTAATGTAAACACAGTAAAATATCGCAAGTATGCACCACCCCTCGACCATGAAGTCTCAGCGCAAAGAAAGTATTGAAACGTGCTTAGAATTTTCTGAATCACATTTCAAATACATTGCTGGATATGAAGGCAGAGTTATTCAATATGCTCAGTTACCTATTCAATGAAAATACCAGTGATTTTACAAGTTTCAAACATGTCTCAGGTGTGGAAGTGAGAATAAATTTTCTTGGCGCCAGCGGGTTCAAATTTAACACCCTACAGACTAGTTTGGTTTGTATACCAAATCGATTTTTTTCAAACTCAGACTACTAGACAAAAGAATAAATGCATCGTGTTCTATAAGGTTGATTTATTTTGGAGCTGAGATTGATTTTTGAAAAAAAGAATGAATTAAACATAAAATAAGCTTCCCTGTTCATCGTTGAAACCACAAGAAGTTTAAACTCTATATAAATATATTTAGCTATAACGCATGGTTGTAACTAAGTAGGTATATACAAAAAAAATATTCTCCTATCACTCTAGTTTTCATACAAACCTTTGCTTTGTTTAGGACTAGAGCGTGATGTGCAATGTCCATGAGCATTTATTTATTTTTCATCAGCAAAGAACAATGTTCCGTTCTACAAAACTTTACGCCATTCTGTAAAACTAGCATAAAAACTTTATCACCACAAAAAGCTCAACAGCTATCAGCCTATCAAGGCATTAACACAAGTATGGTTCATGCTATAAAACGGAACTGGTACCGACACAAACAAACAGCGCCACAGAGTGCCACAGACAGACAACACTCATAACGACGGTACTCCTGTTTTTGCTGGAACAAACCGAATAAAATATGGCACTGACTATTTATGTTCTCTCTAGCTGTGGGGCTATCCAGCAAGGGGAAACTTGCGTGACCGAATATCCTTTCAGTTGCGGTTCAGTTTTCGATGATTTTACCATAAACTCATCACTATTCCGTGGCATTTTTGTGGACTGACGTGACTGAGCTTTATAAAATTATGTTTATAAAGTTCAGTCACGCGTATGTTTGAGCATGGCCTACCTGATTTAAGCATGACCTACCTGATTTGAGCATGACATACCTGATTTTTCGTTAATTCTATCAAACGGTATGAAAATCGATCATTCAAAATATGAATAAAAGACGAAGAAGAAAACCGAACTGCAATTTAATCAAATAACAGTTCAAAAACATTTCAGTTGTCAGGATACTCCCCCTGTATGGAATGGAGGTCGCTTTTTGCATCGAGAATCATAACATTGCTTGACTTATAGAATCAGCTATCACATAATTTTGTATTCACAGAAATCGCGATTTGTGGCTTTTGTTTCTGTCTGTTTAGTTGGTAACAAAATTAACTGTTATCATTTGTTTACATATTCGAAGTCGACAATGAATGCTTAACAGAATAAAATATTTGAATACATAATTGGATGAGAAAGTACTACTTTACTACTTAATACTGAGATGACAGATAATATGTTGAACAATTAGAGCCATTACGCACTGTCGACTTGTCGCCGGCGACTAAAGAAGTTGACTGTATCCGTTTTTTTTCTCACATAACTAACTTGTAACATTGTATTTGCTTAAACACAGTCAACGGCAAATCGCCTTCCAAGGTTACATATTATACATGTACCTTTTATTTTTATTTATATTCTTTTAATATAAATAATTGACAATAGTGTTCAAAATGTCGTAAAGACATTAACAAAATTTGAAAGCTGCCTAGTTTCATTATAATTAAGAAAATGATACGATAAAATTATTCTTCGTTTTTTTGCCGGATGTTAGCTGAGTCACCAGAGTTAAGTTTTGAGCAGAATGTTGAAATTGTATGTATTTTATTGCGAATATTAAATTTTTACGCCACCATCTGCCGTTGTGAAAGATATCTCTCTGGTTTACTGCTTAAGTGGACATTTGTTATCTATACTAATATTATAAAGAGGTAAAGTTTGTGTATTTGTCATATGTTGTCGGGATCTCCTGAACCGATTTTAAAAATTCTTTCACCAATAGACAGCCACATTTTTGCTGAGTGCATGGGTTATGTAAAAAACAGAGAAATAAAAAGACACAAAAAAGTCAACGACGGCATATCTAATAAAAATTATGCCCAACGAAGTGGCACGGGTCAGCTAGTATTTTTGAATTTGAAGTTAAATTTCGGTCTTTGTACGCTCTACATATCTCCATCATTAAGATTTATGTTTAATTACTTATGTACTAACGAAGCCTGGAGTAATCCGAAAAACCTCAATACATTTCACGGAACTTGGTGGGACGCAGATCAAAGAGAAATGAAAAGATAAATTACAATACTAGGAATATTCCGTTTAGTCGGAAAGCTTGGATGCAAAAAAAACAACGAGCAAAGAATTATTTAATTCTTCGAAATGGGTCGATGTAACCCAATTAAATTTATTTCTTGAAAATCCATCAAACCTTGAACTTGCTCATATTTGGTATATGTTCTAAGATGGTTACATTTTTTTTATCCTTTCGACACATGTATTTATTTATTAATTTTTACGGCAGCTGCGTCAACCAATCTCGCAAAAGAACGACAAACGTACAACAGAATTGACAGACAATCATACCGAGCTCGACACACAGTAACATGTCTACCTTATAATTTAGTCTCCACGAGTAGGAATCACTACTCAATTCTGTCTCCTTTGTGAGTGCGGGACATACGGGTGCTATGGAAATTCAGAGCTTGCTAACAATAGTGTACTAACACAGTTTGCTGTATATGTAGTTTTGTGTCTGTTTAAACAGTTTCCGACTACTGCCAGGTGAATGGATAGTCGACACTTGCGTTAGACGGAAATACACACACATGTCTGCTAAATAGAGTAAGTAAATGACACTCTGGATACTAACAAACACATGCTCTCATTTTGAGACTTACCCAGCAGGCTTCATTTTGCACTTTTTTTTATGGAACTGGCACATTAATATAAGATGATTCTTATATTATAAATGATCTTTGTGATTTTACTGAATAAAGTTTTATTGTTTTTTTTTTCCGCTTTTTGAAAATTAAGGCTTGTGAAGTCTTTGTTAGGTATTCAATTAATTATTTCTAACTTTAAGTATCAGAATAGCTTACTTGAACTGCAAAAAATTTAATGATATTTATTGTTACCGAGTCATTTTTATGTCAAAACAATATAAGTTCATATAGGAAAAAAAAGGTTTAAGACACGTTGTATACGGTTATATTAACCAAAATATACATAATAAATAAATAACTTCATAGTCTGAAAAACGAGTAAAAACTTACAGCCTGATTCGTACCGTTTATAAAATACAAGTACTCTACCATGAGTTGTCACAGTAAAATCGCCTGACTTTACTACAGTAGTTACGTCAATATTAGTATTAAGAATTTTAGAACCCAACTATCCGCTAGAGGCGCTGTACAAATCATCATACATTTTTTAACTACAGACGCTAGCGAGTATAGTATATTATAGTATAGTAAAAACTCATGGTAGAGCCAAAGGATATGAGTTGAAAGAGAACACTAGTTTATCTACACTGTGTAAACAAATCTGTACCAAAGACTCTGTTTTGTCCTGTGATGAATACAAGTTGAAGTGCAGTTTGTGATTTACTTTGACATACGAAGCGCAATGCAGTCGAGATTACTATCCTAGTTCTATTGGGCTGTGGTACCTTCGTTACGGTGACCTTATATTATTTCGCTTTGCACTAACACAAGAAGCTTTAACGATAGGAATATATATCCCGAATAGGACCTGACCTCTATAATAATTAGAAGAAATTGTATAAATAAATAAATATTCATGGACATTTCACACATCACACTCTAGTCCCAAACTAAGTAAAGCTTTTACTATGGGAACTACATAGATTGCTGATAGAATACTAATATACTTTTTTTTGTAAATACATACATACATAAATTACATAGTAACACCCAGACACAGAACAACTATTTTAAGCTCATCACAGAAACAAATGCTCTGGGTGGGAATCGAACCCACAACCAGCATGGAAGGCAGAGCTACTACCAACTGAGCTGTGATGCCTGTCATATTGAATAATTACTCTGAGAAAACTCTTTATTTGTTAATAGTTTACTCATTCTAAGGAAAATATAATCAGTAATGGACTTGCAAACAAAAATGAAATACTGCTTAAAGAAGGCATGTTTCAAATGTAATAATTGGACAGGCCTCTGTCTATCACTCTAAATTTATCACTAGAAAATCTGAGGACTTCCGAGTTAATTTCTTACTGCCTAATCCGTAGTTTATTAAGTATAGGCGACAAAGAAATTGGTTTACCACTTTTGATGACATCTCCCAGTAACATAATTATTCGCTAAGGATTACAGATTGACAGATTCTGACGTAGCAGTTATTAATCTGTCAAGCGAAAATAGCCCTTGACGTTTTGTACGTGCAAATGATATTCAACCTTAGAGTGGTAAACCAATTTCTTTGTCGCCTATACATTGATATTAATAGCATTTTCATTCACTAATTTACTTACGGCCGGTTTCTTAAAACCCAAATCACGATTGATCCAAGTTTGACACATAGTAATTATTTGTTTTTTTCGTTGATCGTCGTTCGAGAAACTGGCCGTTAATGTTAACGCTAAAGTCGCTATTCAACGTGGGACTATATCTCCGTGGTTTGGTTGAACAGGCTGTTTTAGTACCCCATCGGGAGTATTCTGTTATTCTTAGGATATACGTACTATGGGCATAATATTTTATTAGACAAGTCTCTCCGAGGGGCCTGTGTAGTGGTGGACTTTTACATACTGATTCAAAATCCTATTATAATATTCTATATGTTAAAGCTTAACCTCCTATCTTATAAAAAGTTAGCATTGGCTTTATGTCATCATTACGTATGGTAATCAACACATCAAGTCTGCGCTAACTTTTTATAAGATAGACCGTAAATGTTAAATTGTGAACGAATTTCGACGAAACTTGGAATGAACTCGATATGCAATAATATATAATTTATTGTACTGAATCAACTGGAAACTATCCAGTAATACAAAATGGTATATATACAAAGTGATACATATACTAGATCTAGTGACAAAAATGGCAAGCATTTCTAATATACCTTCTAGTTTGATTTATAAATCGCTGAGATAAACAACCATAAAAAGTATTTACCCGTCGCGACCGTTCCAGACGCTAGAAACCTTATTTCGTCGGGAATCCAGGCATTCCGAAGGCTTAATAGCTTTGCCAATTTTATATTAAGTACAAAAAAGTAAGTATAAAAAAATAACAAATAAAAACCTTTTAAAGATATCCATTAAAACAATACTAACATTCCAGTTCCTCTGACCTACATCGACGGGAAGATCGACAAGCACTTTAACAGGAATATAAACTGAATGCTTGCAAACACTGTAGCACTACAAAGGTAGGCACTGAGTGAAGAAGAAATAACAATCCTCAGACAGCACACTTATCATCTTGTAACTTGAACCTTATGTCTATAGTATTAGCGTAGCGTGCCAGGGGCGTCTTTTTTCGACCTATGTCGAATTCGACTTAATCTCTAAGGAGCGAGAATTGGCCCCCAGCAATTTTTCAGCGAAGTATGTTGCAAAGGCGTTGCTCGTTTCAAAGAAAATGTCATTTAGGGGCACGTCAGTTTCTGGAAACGCTTATGCGAGTAGAACATGCTCGTTAATTTACTACGTCAATGTACTTAGGGTTAAACAATAATTTCATTGTGATAAAACCTTTTAGAAGACATACACAGGTTTTTACGCGTAATCTTTTACGCCGCTTTTACGTTCACTGAGCTTAGCAGGATAAAAACCTATTTTTCTATGAAGCTTTAAACTAGAACTACGCTTTTATACTGTTTCGTTCCTTTATATAATTCATAGTTTAAATTAATATGTTGCTTGTAGCCCGATTCAGATTAATCATAATATAAAGTCATAGGATCAACGGTCAATCTATTTTTGAACTTCGGGCATAGAAGGTAGATACAAAAATAGGATATATTTTAAACAAAATATTCTTTTGCGTTCCAAGTGGAATTTTATAAGTCACTTTAGAATTAATACTTTGTGACAACGAAAATTGGTCTCCTAATAATAAAATAAATAAAAGAGTACTACTCAACTTAAGCCATAGCAGTCATTGGTGCGCTGGTGTTACAAATATTACACTAATAATATACAAATATATTTATAATAATGAGTATCATTTTCATCTCATAACTTCTACCAGATAATTTGTAAGAAATTCTTTTTACAGCAACAGCATCAATCAGATAAATAATACAGCGTGTCCTATTTTTTTCAAATAATTCGAGTCGATTTTATCCTAACTAAAAGATTTATGAAAAAACTAAATACGCTATTGTTTTTTTATAAATCGAGAGCATGGTTGACGACATTTATCTAACCCTCGTGGTTTAAAACTTCGCCATTACCGCAAAAAAACACCTTGTATAGAGAGCACAGCAGTTCGATCCCCGTTTTGCAACCCAAACACAGTAGCGAAATTGCAGACTCATGATATCTATTCTTCTATACTAATATTGTAAAGAAGTTAAGTTTGTGTGTTTGTTAAATTGAAATAAAAAGGCGAATAGAAAGGCGTGGTAGTCCGTTTTGCTTTCTTTTTTTTAAGTGCCTCGTAGAAAAAACGTTCGAATTATGCACAACGAAGTCGGCACGGGTCAGTTTACGGGCTAGTTTATCATAAACATAGTTCTAATAAGCTGATTATAAAGCACCTAGCTAATTTCCAAAGACTCACTTCACCATGATGAGCAAGCACAAATAAATGCAAATGTTTATGCACCTAATTGTGAAGGCAGCACGGTTTATAATTCAGGTCACGAATGTTGTGCGTGCTTTGTTTACGTGCCGCTAATAAGTGACACTGTACAATTTTCACATCGTATTCGTTGAGGTGAAATTGCTTGTTTGCTGCAATGGTACTTCAATAATAAGTATGTAAGAATTATAAAATAAGCTCATTGAAAAAAAAATATGATTGGTGTTTGTTTAAAAAAATTACATAAATAAGCTAAACACAGAATTCTGTAACGGTATTGAGCAGAAATTGCTCGTTTGCTGCAATTACTTCAATAATAAGTATGTAAGAATTAAAAAATAAGCTCATTGAAAAAAAAATATGATAAATATTTATTGAAAAATGGCAGAGAAGCCAAGCACATAACTCTGTAACGGTATTTCATAACAATGTGGTTAGATTTAAAAAAACTTTAAACGCCGATAATTTTATATTACTTCTATTTCAACACTTATTTTTTATACGTCGTTTCTTTTTTTTTATGATATAATTTTCAAGTTATAGTCATAATAGGTTTTAGCTACCTATAATACGGTGTAAAACTTTTCTAAATAAAGTAATTGTAGGATTATTATGAGTGAATTTCAAAACTACAAAAATTGAGTTCATGCCTACCTCTTAACTTCATACTTAATTAACTATCCGCACTGAACATTCCATTCCACAATTAGAAAAATACTGAGCGTAAATAGCGTGAGTATAAATATAAAATTTTAGTTTATACTACTTTGGTGAAACCTTCAACGTAGAGAATTCCATTGTTCATACATCACATGCCTAAATGAGGCTTCATGTGGTTTTGTAGAGGTCAACAATACGACAATAAGTAGTAGTAGTAAGGGTATTACAGATTAGTTTAATATGCGCGTATTTTGACGCTCGTGTGCACTTTCAAACATCAGTAAATTGCTTCTTTTTAATCACTACGCAGTTATGCTTTTTATAAAAATTACTTTAAGCCAGCGTCAATAATTTAATTTAATTTCAATAAGGTTAAGCAAGTTTCTGCTGACATTAAATTAAATTAAATTAAAAAAATAACAAGTAATATAACAAACTGATTTCGACTTTAAAAAATAATAATTGATATCACTAAATATGGATTATAACATAAAGAATACATAAGACACAAGAGAAGCATTACCATTTAAATACATATTCATGAAAGTCGGTTGAACTATAAAAAGTCTCTTAAAAATATATATAAAAATATATAAAAAATACAGTTGAAATGAGAACCTCCTCATTTTCAAAGGTGGTTAAAAATAGCGTGCATGTAACAAGCGTGTAAAACAACATCGTGTACACCTGAACAATCATCAAGTACTTTGCTCTAAGGTCACAGGGTCATCAGACAAATGAAAAGCGTCCAGGGACTGTCGAAGTCAGACCTACGTCAAGTAGTAATTATAATTCACCATCTCTCTCAGACAACAAATCAATGTCACTTGATGGTAAAGTAAAAGCAAAACTTTAGAGTGATAAGTCATCGAAAATCATCATCAACATCATTTTAGTTCACTGCTGGACGTAGGTCTCTTCCAAGACACGCCATCTTATCAACCAGTTTTAGATCAGTAATAGAAAATCGATTAATCATTTCCTCGAATGATCATAAATTTACCTCAAGCGTAAAATCAGTAATGATTACCTAATTTTGGTTGGAAATGAAAGGAAGTGATATGTTTGGTATTGTAAGCTCAGCACAGACATAATATATTATGTAGTTGTAGTGTTATTGTGAAACCAAAAAAAGTAATTTCTGCCAAAAACACGTTTAGATGTTCGCAAAAACTTTAAAAACAGACGCTCTCGACGTTCGTAAAAATTTATAGACAATTTTCTCTGAAACTAATTTTAGGAGTGCTTTTTTCACAGAACATCAAAATTATTGATGGGAAGCAAAAAGTCGGGGAATATCCTAGATGGAAACCAATTAGTGCCTACATAATTTTCAACTTACGCTCCGGAAAAGAGTCGACAGTAAAAACACCAAAAGAGTTTTAATAACCAGACTTATTAATTTTAAGTGACTGTATTTTTCAGTTTCAAGAGGAAACCGGACAAAAATGGCATATTGAAGCGGTGACCACTTGAAAACTTTTGTGAAGCATCACGAATAGTATGACAACATAACCAATACTACTACTAACCTAAGTACCTACAAAAATTGCCTAAATACATATAAACATACGTAAAATTGTAACGAATAAAACTCAATGATTCATTGTTTATAAAAATAAGGTCACATGAAGGGACACGTTTAAAAAATATTGTTTAAATTTTAGTGTATTTTACAATGAGGGTCTTTTGCACAATAATGACACAAAATAAGCAATTTTGTGTAAACGTACATGACAAGATATCTAGTAAGTTAACTGCACTCTTTTGAAGAAAGTTCTCTCCGTTCAATATAATTGCGTCCATAACCCATTTTGCCCAGTCTCCTTTTTATTACGCGCAACGAAGTAAAATTGCATTCTCTTGTTCTCCAAAAATTGTTCAATTACCAAGTTAAGGGCGCTTTCAGAGATATTTATTGTACAATTCCGTGTTGATAGGGTTAAGCCGAGTAAACTGGGGTGAATTTTAATAGCTGTTTTGTTACTTTGTTAATTTAAATATTTTCGCTTAATTAAAACTGTTTCTCGTATCTTTATTAGGCATCTGAAGCAATCGAGAAACAACTCAGTGAGAAATTACTTTATGTTTGACTTGCCATCCCTCGGTAAAGAGACTGACGAAGATTGGCGAAGTATCCATCTATTATAAAGAGTTAAAGTTGTCCGTTTGTAACTTAATTTACTAAACTGACTTAACTTTTCCAAAAAAAAATCACCGTGTTTGTGGCGAGTATAAAAGTTAAGCAAAAACAAAATTATTTTACCAATAATTTGAACTTTGCTTAAGTGTCTACAAGATACAAAAAACACAGTCGTTGATATTCAGAGATAACATAGACTGTTTTTTTTTGTGATAAGAAAGAGTTTATATCTAAATATTTGTAAATTAAGACAGAAAAACGCATAACAAGATCTGGGTCAATCAAGAAGTTTTATAAGTATTGAGTAATTGGTAAAAAAAAACACAAATTATATCGTTCAAAGCCGTTTTATTCAATTTTTTTAGATTTTCTTCTTTCTTTCTTTCATACCTAGTTTACTAAAGTCACATTATATATTTCAAAGACGAGTAGAGATTTTACATAAGGAACCCTAAAAGCCCTTATTTCAGTCACAATTCACGTTGTAAACGAGATGCTATTAAAAAGATAGCCAAAACAATGAAAAACGTTTAAAAAAAGCATTTTCGGCGCATTATAAAGTTTTTTTACAATTTACTAGTTTTCTAAGGCGCAATTTTATCACTTTAATAACGTTTCTCAAAATTATTACTTTAATTATGCTATACAGACTCTTGTTTAGCGAAATGGCCCTATAAAATGTTTATCAACGTTATTTATGCCCAGTTTAGTCTGATCTCGTTTTAAGGTGATGGTAAACTCTAAGTAGGATTTGGTTTTAAGGATTTTTTTGGTTGAATTTTTAGAAACTTGTTAACTTAACATAAAAGTAAATCATTAATTATGTAGCCTTTATTTACCTACAATTTAGTTTAATTAATTAATTTATAAAATAATGATTATAGAAATTACAAAATATACATCATAGTATTAACGCTGCCATGCCATGTGTGGGTTCGATACCCACCAAGAACAAATACGGTGATGACGGTGAAGCGTTTGTTCACATAAAGACACCAAACAGTCAACAATAATTTTTCTATCTCGGTGTTACTATGTATTCTATGTATATTAACAAAATACAAGCAAGTAGCAATTTAGTACTCAGAGTTTAAGCTTTGCCTAACTTAGCGCTAGAACGTGTGTAAAATGTCCATAAATATTTATTCATTTAAAATTTTGATAATGTCTGTGTGACCCACAAACCCGATACTTCAGTATGAGAAGCATCCATCAGTGGATGACGGGATTCATTTATCACCATCGAAAGGGTTTGATTGAATACGGAGCGATCCCTCACGATGTTCTGTCGTAACATTTTTGCATCGGATTAGGAAAATGCTATAAATATACCAACTTTTTATTAGAGACAATTTAATCATTTTTTTTTCAAATTTCATCTTTGTTATCTATACTTCTATACTTAATATAATATTATAAAGAGGTAAAGTCTGTATATTTGTTCAATTGTAAGGGGTAATCTCGGGATCTACTGAACCGATTTTAAAAATTCTCTCACCAATAGAAAGCCACATTATTGCTGAGTGTCATAGGCTATATTATATTTTATATATTACAAAAAAATTGGGATCCTTACTAAAACTTCAATTATGCCCATCGAAGTGGGCACGGGTCAGCTAGTACCTACTAGATACATAGATAAAGCATTTATTTGATATACTGTGATACACACAAATTACAATTACTAGAATTTCATAGTAAACCATGTTAAACATTTTCGGAGAGAGATTGTTCTGAAACCAAAAAAAAAATTTTTTAAGCAAATAACGATACTGAATATTTCCGAGTAATAGGAGCGAATAAACTGCATCACAGGGCACGTCCTAAGTGAATGTATTCAGTGAGACAATGCATCGTTATAGGGACCTGATCTCTATTTAAACAGTGATAATATCAGGTGGACCAGCTATTTCCATTATTCAAATGTTACGAATTCTGATTGTCATTCATTATAATGTAAGGTACATAAAACTTGCGAACCCACTCAAATGAATTCAAACTTCCAGCTACATAGTAAGTTGAAAAGTAAATTAAAAGTACTTTTTTATCCTTCTTCTTAATCAAGTTTACGCTTGACCGTTCGCCGAATGCCAACGAGCATCAATCATGGTGTCATTTTCTGGCAGTAGACTTAGGAAAAATGGCTCCATCGACTTTACATCAACGGAATTTGAAAGTCATTAATCTTGCCAAGGGGATAATTTATATTAAGAAACTGTTCATTTTTGTGTGATATTTACACAATGGCCGAGTGACACTTGAAAAAGCTGAAGCTTTGGGGTACACAATGTGATGGCTTGGGGAGTGAACGTTGTGTTTTCAGCCCTATTCATATTACCTTGTCATTTTTAGATATATTTTTAAAATACATTGGCTACTAAGCGACAAGAGTCCTTCATCAAATTTAAGAATTAAATAAATAAATAAATACTCGTACTGGCAAGTCAAATATAAAACATGACAACCTAGCAATCGTATAGACATTTCCCATTTATAGATAAAGATACAAAAACAAACAAGAGTAATTAATTTAATTTTTGATAGCCTTAACGATACTACGCCTGAACGATAAGCATTATTTATATAGAAATATTTTATTTAACAAGTATTATTTTATAATATTGGTTTTAGATTTGTTATTAACAAAAATACTACTTTCTAACAGTAGGTATATCTACAATATTTACAGTAATAAACCGTTGCAAATGTATATAGATAGCTCAACTTTATCCAAACATTGGCTTGGTAGGGTTACGGTAGCCATAATTTATTTATTTATTAATTCTACCCACATATCACATGTCTTAAATATTACATTTTATGGCATGAATGTGGGTATCTCAAAACTGGCAACATCAGGGCGTAGAATGCTTGCATTTTTACAGATAAATGAATTGGTATGAGCTTGGAATGTACAATTCAGCAGACTGCGTACATTAGCGTGGGTTATCGCGGTTATAACATATTTATTCGATTCAGTTGGAATATAAAATGTTGACGGACGCACAATATTTTAATGTTAAATAAAAAATACACCTGTAAATACTTTTATTGGAAGTTTCGAATTTTTACTAATAACGAAATAACGCAATGCTGCTGGGAAATATGAAAAATATTTTGATTACTATTTCTTCTACTCTTGACAGTACTGCCATCAAAATGTTTCATGTTTTTTATGTACCTTGAAGCAATGTACTGCATCCACATATATGTTCTCCCAGATAGAACGTTATAGTCAGTTGTAAAACACCAAATTGTTTTTACAACTGTCGGAAAACAACAAAACTTTCCCGTTTTGATAGCGCCTGTGTGTTTTGTGTAGTTTTATGATACTGCACTACACATATTCACGTCGGATTTAATTTCGCGAGTAAATATCGCACTGGGGGGGTATCCTGACAACTGAAATGTTTTTGAACTGTTATTTGTTTAAATTGCAGTTCAGTTTTCTTCTTCGTCTTTTATTAATATTTTGAATGATCGATTTTCAAACCGTTTGATAGAATTAACGAAAAATCAGGTAGACCATGCTCAAATCAGGTAGGTCATGCTTAAATCAGGTAGGCCATGCTGAAATCAGGTAGGCCACGTAAACCGCGGCATTGACGTCATTTTTAACAGCTTAGTCATAATTTTATAAAGCTTAGTCACGTCAGTTCACAAAAATGCCACGGAATACTGATGAGTATACTATAGTAAAATCATCGAAAACTGAACTGCAACTGAAAGGATATTCGGTCACGCAAGTTTCCCCTTCCTGGATAGCCCCCCAGTACTGAAACCATTGCAGAGTTACCGCCATTGCATTCTTCACAAACCATTGAATTTTCAGTGGACGAACAGCAAATAAAACCCGTGGATATGTGGATGGGAAAAACGTAATATTGCGTGAGTAAAACTGACTTTTGCCCCGTCTTTGTGCGCGCCATTTAGCACAACGACTGCTAAGAATGTTCTCAAAATTTACACTCGCTTACACAAGAATACTCTGGTCTTTGTTGCGAAATCTTGATTAGAATAAGTGCGTCTTTCTTTAAGGCATATTCCAACCTTTGTAATAAAAGACTTTGCAAAACAACATTGCCAGTACTCGTACACTTTACAACAACAACTTTAACCGTTAAACAAGTTCGTTTTACTAAGCTTGATATTCACTAAAAAATGCTGGTATTTATAGAGTATTGAGTGTTGCTCGATATTCTATTATACTTATATAGTCATATGGTGTTAGTTTAATAAAATACAATTAAACTTTATTCAGCGCAATGCAGCCAGTATCTTGGATACGTCCGAATGATACTGTTTTTGATCAGTTGAGCTATCTATAGATCGTTTGCAACGGTCTGTCGATAGCTCAACTGATTTTTCTGTATTTTATATATTTTGTTAATACTGTAATACTCGTAAGTTTGTCTAATAAAATGAGTCCTTTACTTTTTTATAATGTTCATAAAAAGCATACATTTTTCCTAACTATTTTGTATTTCGTTGATATAACAAAAAATGTGAATAACATCTTTTGATGGTAATTCTTCGAACCTCTTTGTTCAGGAAATTCCGGTTCGCATTAAAAAATGAATGATGTAAATTATTCACCATAACCGCGGGAAATTCAAAACCTTGTTTCGTGCATAGCCAATAACCCTGAATGAAGAAACTTTTCTATCATAACACCTAATTTTCGTTCCCCACCCTATTTCTCTCCTCTCCCCTGTTTTCTCTCCCCTATTTTCTCCCCGTGAATTCCCATGTGCCACACACGTTTAGAGCTACCTGTGGCAGTAATTCAGGGATCGTATAACTATCTGGCGGTAAACAGAGGGGCGTTGGAAGTAATAGCTGCAATCTGGCAGGACACGACGACGAAAACGTCTCCGAATTTCCCGAGGGAGGATCATTTCTGGTAAACTATAAGTTTCCGTTATTGACACTTAGAGTGTTGGGTACAATTTTGAATAGGTTTTACTGCAGTGCAAAAGAAGAAAAAAGTATCTCATGGGCAGAAATATCTATAAGTATTTGTTACTAAAAATATATACTTACTTACTCGTATACTTAATCTGCAACCTCCATAAATAAGAAAACAAATTCTAATTTGTATTTGGGCCACTGACCTCTTTGAAAAAGTCGCTCGGCTTAATTCACTATTGACATGAATTAATTATGGCCAAAATTGTCAGACCCAGTTCAGTCACCACGGCATAACGAAAGGTACCCAAGCAAACTGACTTAATAATGCAAACAGGTACTAAGATATAACTTTACCCTTTTCGAAATAACAAATGAATATCAACAAAACAAACATTGTGTCAATTATAAGGAAACTCAATTCTAATTGAGATGAAAATAAATTAGAAATATACGTCTACGGGGTTCTGCACAGCGGCCGATAACGACACATCTATCTATTTAAACTTTTATAAAAAAATACTATAATTAAAAATTAATATACTTACGTATAAAAGTAAATATGCAAATCTACTAAGTAAACGATTCTGAATCCAGAAATGAGTTTGTTTCTTAGAGCTGATGCTCTACGAAAAGACAAGAACAATTTAGAAGTCTGTTTTTCGGATCACAATATGGGCTAGATTTTATTTAATAAATAATAATAATGCCGTCTATTTTAATACCTGTTTTTTCAGGTTATTCGTTTCCCGTGTTTGTGGTAAGAAATAAACAATTTCTAGTTTCTAAGTTTTTGTTTTATGGTGTACATAAAGCATTTATAATTCATTCATTCATTCAAACAGTTGTATTTAACACGTGGTTGAGGTGTTGAGTTCCAAGCAGTAAAGTTCAATATAAGTACATACTCTAAAATTGTAAGTATCGTGTCGGTAACAGTGTGAATACATCCTGAACAAAATAATTATAAGGCTGTTTCAGGCTCTCATTTTACGGCAGGACCACTTCCTTTTGTAAATTGCATGTCAACAAGCCGACATCGAACATTAATTAGGGTTCCGAGGGCTGACAGGAAACCCTTGTAGTTTTGTATGATCCACGAATATTTGGAGCCTTTTGTCACACAAACTTTATTTTGATTTAGTTATAAAACATAAAATAATTTAGATCGTTTGCAAAGGTCTGTAGATAGCTCAACTGTTTCTTATGTATTTTATATACCTATGTACATTTTGTAAATACTGTAATAGTCATAGGTTTGTTTGTGAATAAAGTTAGTAAAAATGAATACTAACTTTAAAAAAAATACTCTTGAAAGTATATGTATAACTTTTTTTTTGAATCTGCTTAATTAGTATCTCTATTATTCTATCAGACTAGTCATCCTTATCAACAACAAAAACAAGCCGTCTTTAGCATCCGTCTGCGACTTAATCTGTTTTTTTTTATTTTGTTGATTTTTGCTAATAAAAATAGTCTTATTATTTAGGTATATTATGATACATTACTTTATTCTTCATAACATCCTACGAGCCATTATAAAAATAAATATAAGTACGAACATTTATTACGGCCGGTTTCTGGAACCCCAAATCACGATTGATCCGAGTTTGACACATAGTCATTATTTGATTTTTTCGTTGATCATCGTTCGAGAAACCGGCCGAGTAATCCAAACTGTCACACAAAGTAGAATGAAAGACAACGAGATTGGTTTATTTATATCAAATATTTTTTTTATTGATAAATCTCACTTGGATAAGGCTCGTAAACTGACCGTAGAATAAAAAAATAAAAAAGCCTTTATTTTATTTACCTCATGTCTATAAAATATAATGGAAATAAAAATGAAAGTTTTAGAGCCACAATATTATATTATTAGTAATCGTAAAATGATACCATTCTTCCATTCTACGACTTTCGAAATTACAAGAAGGCGTAATATTGTTTATTTTCCTTAAAAACTATTAGACTTTTATTTGTTAACAGAAACATTTATTGTCTATCTACTTTTTATGTGTATAAGGTACCCAATACATTTTATTCTTAAATTTAAGGGTTTTTGTGAAAGAACACGTCCCTAAAATTACTATTTGATAACTCGCAATGTTTCGATACAGAACCTTGTACCTAATTTCCTAATGATAATAATAAATGGGTAGGCTGTTGAAACATTTATACTTACTTTAAGACCTTTATACACAGTTTTACAATAAATGATTCTTATTCTTATTCTTATTCTAATAGCAGTAGAAATCTCTACCATTGTAAATCAATAGTGATCTTGTCACTTCACACCTTTAGCACTAGTTTGCTACAAATGCGGAATAGCTATTTTAATCTCAGAGAATTGACAGAACAAAAACTCAATAATTATCTGAAAGACTAGCTGACCCGTGCCCGCTTCGCTGGACATAATTCGACCGTTTTTTCTCCGATTCACTTTGCAAAACGGACTACCACGTAAAAGCCTTTTTATTTTTCGGTTTTTATATAACCTATGACACTCAGCAATAGTGTGGCTTTCTATTGGTGAAAGAATTTTCAAAATCGATTCAGTAGATCCCGAGATTACCCCTTACAATTTAACAAATATACAAACACACAAATTTTACTTCTTTATAATATTAGTATAGATAAGTTTAACTTATTTGTCTTGTGACGTGATAAATATAAAATCATTCATAAATAAAATATAAATGAATCGATCATAATATCCAAATAATTCTTCATTTTCGTTAACTTATACGGGTAAGCATGAAACCGCTTATTGTAAGTATTAGATGCAATGAGCAGGATTTTGAAAAGACCAGAGGGGCAAAAATAAATGTGACAATCGTAAAGTAAACGTAACGCTGCGAATACGATTCACATTGAATTACAACAGCCAATGTTGCGTCACCAGTGTGAATCGTATACGCTACGTAACGTTACTTTACGATTGTCACATTTATTTTTGCCCCTCTGGTCTTTTCAAAATCCTGCTCATTTCATCTAATACTTACAATAAGCGGTTTCATGCTATAAAGTAATTCGCAGTTCAAATCTCAAACTGATGCTGTACAAAACCCACCGCAATACGAAAACGAAATGAAAACGACGGTAATGTATAATTACGGCGTGATAAGGGTTTGACAGGCGTATTTGGGACAGGAAGGCACCATCTCACTAGCAATTCAGAAACGTGCACCTGAGATAAGCAGAACTAAGTATAGCGTTTTGGTTCATCTAGCTATTATGCGAATATAGCGCAGCCCGACCGTCCGGTACGGCCGACGAAGACGGTATAGTTATTAGAATATTATTGGACAACCTAGAGGTCTTATTCAGTAGACATAGAAACATAGACATATAATACGGCCGGTTTCTGAAACGCTGATCAACCAAGAGTTTTGACACATTGTATTTTGATTTTTTGGTTGATCAATATTTCAGAAACCGGCCGATAGACATATTTTTATTCGTAACCACAACACACATAATATAAAATAGGCTGGTAGGTACAACATAAATTAGTACAGTAGCAGTGTACTAATCAATCATGGGCAAAGTAGTTTAAATAACGAAGAATATTATGTAAAACAAAATAATTCCTATTCGACCTTTTAGTCACTAATGTGAGTGTGTAGCGCTAAAAATGCAAATCATACAAAAATGAGTACGTAGATAGATGGTTATCACTGAAAATTTTAACCAAATTCGCAAGAAAACGTTCCAGGTCAAATTGACATTGCTGAGCAACATATCACTTGTCATTTCTAAATTAGTTCTAAACGTTGTTGAATTAAGGTTGAAAAAAATTGTGCTCGGTCGTAGCGCTTACGACCGCCGCGAGGTCGACAGTGTGGAATTGCAGTTATATGATATCATGATAATCAAGATTTATAAAAAAAACCTACGAAGGCACTTGAAGATTTGATCTTTAATTAGTATGTAGGGGGTTGCAAATACATAATTATGTACTTTCATTATCAGCAATCCAAATTGCAAGAATTTTTTTTTATATCTGACTTATTTTTATTTTTTATTACGCTTATTTATAAGGTTGCTATACTGTTTACTGTGCACTGCCCGAAGATAAACAAGCTATTTATTATAATTTGTATTAGATATATATGTATATATCATAATATAGGATAGGGGGTATATATCCTGTCGTGTTGAAATACCTACAAGCTTTTGAATCTTTCTTGCTGGAGTAGAGACCGTGTTTAGGCAAGCGTTGTGTAGGATGCCCTCCGGTTAGATGGAGCGACGATCTGCGGAGTGTAGCTGGCAAACACTGGATGAGAAGAGCCGAAGACCGGGCTCAGTGGCGCGTCTTGAGATAGAAATACAGACCTAGATATGTTGATGATAATGATTAATGTCTCTTCTCCTAAGACAATATTCATCTCATTTCTCTATTCCTTGAAATCAATTAAATTTAAAAGCGGACTCTTTTGACAGTTTCTGCAAATCAGCTTCGAAATAGCTTTTTTATATGCATTAAATTCAAATGAGCGATGAAATAGCGCTTAATTTCATGTCTAATACATACGCAGCAATCAATCATGTTCTGTCAAAGGTAACTTGAGCACTCAAACTTGGGGCAATAAGTTATTGAAGAATGTATATCGAATTTAGGTTACATATGCCTATTTACAGATCGTAATTGTAGAGTTTGGATCATTAAGCAAGTTGTTAGTATTACTTGACAGGCGTCACAGCTCAGTTGGTAGTAGCTCTGCCTTCCATGCTGTGGGTTTTAGGTCGATTCCCACCCAGAGCAAATTTTAATGTTTGTGTGATGATAAAATATTTGTTTTATGTTTGGGTGTTACTAAGTATGTATTTTCAAAAAAAAAGTGTACAAGTATTCTATTAGCAATCTAGTTCCCATAGTACAAGCTTTGCTTAGTTAATAGGGACTAGAGTGTGATGTCTGAATTTTCCATGAATATCAATATTACATTATATATAAATTGTACACAAAATAAATATTGATTGGTCAGCCCTACGAGCTGTGGTTTGTGCGTTCAATCTCCACAAGAGCAAATATTTTTCTGTTGACAAACATGGATGTTTATATTTATATAGATGCATGTTGCTATGTATTGTAAGTATTTATTTTTGACGACCGATGTGGCGCGGTGGGCGATGGTCCGCCTGCGACGCGGAGGTTGCGGGTTCGATTCCCGCCTTGTGATAAATGTTTGTACGATCTGCAAATATTTATTCCGGGTGTTCTGGGTGTTTATTTGTATAATAAAAAATATCTATCTATGTAATGTATTGTATTAAATATGTCAGTCTTCTAGTACCCATAACACAAGCTCTGCTTAGCTTGGGGCTAGATGATGTTGTGTGGATTGTTTAGCATTATTTATTTATTTATAAAAAATATTATTTGTATTTAATCAGCAACCTCCTTATAATAATAAAAAAGTTGCTTAGTTTGTTTGTATCTCTCTTTGTGTATTTTTCTTTTGTCTTCGATGTTTATCTTAATTAGTGAAGAAGAAAAAATATATAAATATCAGTAATTTTCTACTTACTTAGATTAGAACTGGAGAGAAATGAAGGTGTGTGAATTATTTATTCACTGCGAGTAAGCGAAGTAATAATCAAAAAAACAAAAATAAAATGTTGATGAATTGTATGAAATGTTTATAAAAATAGTAATAACACAGCAACCCTGACTGTACATTATTTTCTTGCTGTTCTCTAAAAACCTTAGTTTTTTTTTATATTATTATACATTTTTGAAAGATGTCAACCACATCTTAACAAATCCTAAACATAACAAAAATGTCGCGCGCTTGTCAACACGCTCATTCTATTAAACCACTATCGATACAAAAGGTTTGGCCCCTCTGCAGGCGATAGTTGAGTGTATGCTAAAAATACATTATATGTAAACGAGATCCCTAATCAAATTGATATTCAAAAATATCAAATCGATCGTTCACCTGATACTAAGTGATACATTAGTTGACAAGAAAGTTCACTGAGAATGTGTCCTCGCAATATAAAACTACTTATTATATTCACAGTTTTAAAACTAAAATAAATAAGCATTTGAATTTAATTTAGACACAGCGTCCATATAAAATAAATAATGACTACAATAAATGTTGTTTGTTTGTTTTTAAATAAACCGGTCAATTGCGAATGGGACTCGCGTACTAAATATGATTTTTTTTGTATGAGAGCCCTTATATACTTATTTTAATATGTTTTTTAGCATTTGTTATTGTAGCGGCAACAAAAAATACATAATATGCGATTTCAACGCTTTAACTATCACGGTTCATGAAATACACCCTGATAAACAGACAGCAAGGCACGCAAACAGACTGACAGACAGGCAGACAGGCAGACAGGCAGACAGGCAGACAGGCAGACAGGCAGACAGACAGACAGGCAGACAGGCAGACAGGCAGACAGGCAGACAGATAGACAGAGGGACAGCGGAGTCTCAGTAATAGGATACCGTTTTACCCTTTGCGTACGGAACCCTAACTACTTCTACTAAGGTATGTGTATTAAAACGACGAAAAGCCGCCAGATTTACGCTACACGCTATCAATAGCACCTAACAATCTCTACCACAAAGCTTACTAATATTACAGTCTCAAAGCTGCACCACCACTGGTTAGAGCACGAATCCGACCACATTCTAAACTTTCTGCGACTCAAATATAAAAAACCTTTGACTATATTTGTTCGGATATTGATTGTGGACTAATCAGTGAATTTATTACGTAACTAAAAGTACCTGAGTTTTAATGGGGTTCCTTAATCCAATGAGAAACCTTTTTTAGTAAATGAACTTTATTCACAAACAAACTTACGACTATTACCTATTATTACTATTTAATATGTTTACAAAATATAGGCATATAAAATACATAAGAAACAGTTGTGCTATCTACAGACCGTTGCAAACGATCGAAAGATAGTTCAACTGGTCCAAATCAGTACCAATCGGAATACCCAAGATACTGACTGCATTGCCAATAAGTTAGTAAATTGGCTTCAGTATTCAGTAAAGTTTCTCAAATTGATTAATAAGTAGACGTAAACCAATTTTTTAAATGCACGCCAATACACACCATTTTTGTTTTTGTAATTTCAAGTCGTCTTGATTACCATACTAGTCCAGTCAAAATAGACATTCCAGGTTTTCATGAATTCCCAACAAGCTGGAAGTAGTCTATTTTGACTGGACTATACGTAATGGTGACATAATGTCAACGCTAACTTATAATAGAGGGTTAGAATTTATAAAAAAAATTGCTTAATCAATGCTAATGTTGTTAAATAAAAAAACCTTCGGCAAACCATGACTTTTTATTTAATTTTCGCCATAATTTATGATAATTATCCTCGTGTACCCGATATAATCTTCCAGTTTCCTTTAAATGATTAGCAGTAATAATCTTTCGGATTGGATAACTTCTTGATTGGCTACAAAATGCGGTGACCGTTTTTTAACGGCAGTTTTTGTTAATAAAATGTGTATACAAATTATTTGTTTATTAATTAATTAATTTATATATAGCTTGATAGATAAAATAGTTGCTATGGTGTATAGAGTATACAAATAGCGTGAAGTACGTAACAAGTGCAGATTTGACTGTTTTAGAAATCAATAAAAGAATGAATTCTGAAAGAAAATTTTGCAATTAAAAAAGTGTTCTGACACCTAATGCAAAACTTGCAAATACATACATAAAATACATAGTACGTTTACCCAGAGAGAACAACCATTGGAATCGAACCCACTCCCACATGGAAGGCAGAGCTACTACTAAGCTGTGATGATCAGAATAGATACTTATATTGAAATGATGTTTCTGAGTGCGGGAGGGTGTGCTATTGAGTGTTATATCGACATTATGGCGGTCGATTTAAACCGTGCCGGAAGTATCGACTATTGTGACGCCTTTTAGGAAACCCGAGCAATACAATCTTGCAAAACTCGATACTAACCCGCCTATACTGGGCTCCATTTCCTTACCGTAATCTCTTTTAGGGTTAATGCTTATTCGGAGGGCAAAATACTTATTATTTTATTACGATTTTACTGGGCTATTGACCCTTAAGGTCAGAGCTGGAGGGCTATCCAGCAAGGGGAAACTTGCGTGACCGAATATCCTTTCAGTTGCAGTTCAGTTTTAGATGATTTTACTATAGTAACTCATCAGTACGTCTACCATGAGTTATCACAGTAAAATCGCCTGACTTTACTACAGTAGTTACGTCAATATTAGTACTACGAATTTTAGTACACAACTATCCCTAGAGGCGCTGTACAAATCTTCATACATTTTTTTAACTACATGCGCTAGCGAGTATAGTAAATATAGTACCTATAGTAAAAACTTATGGTAGACCTACATTATTATTCCGTGGCATTTTGTGGACTGACGTGACTGAGTTTTATAAAATTATGACTGAGCTGTTAAAAATGACCTCAAAGCCGCGGTTTGAGCATGGCCTACCTGATTTAAGCATGACCAACCTGATTTGAGCATGGCCTACCTGATTTTTTGTTAATTCTATCAAACGGTATGAAAATCGATCATTCAAAATATCAATAAAAGACGAAGAAGAAAACTGAACTGCAATTTGATCAAATAACAGTTCAAAAACATTTCAGTTGTCAGGATACCCCTCTGAGCTGATCGGAAGCCACTGATGATAAAGTTTTATCCTTATTACAATCAGATAAAGTTGAAAATAAATGTATAAAATCATTTTCAATAGCTAATGGAAAGGATTGACTGGATTTGGTTTTGACTCCTATTTTATTGTAATAAAGACCACATTTAAACACAGTAAATACCTGTTTGGATACTTTATGTGCATTTATATTTTGTAACCAAAATATTTCGCTTTTTAGGCAATTTCAATTAAAAAATATAAGTGTGAAAGATATTCAGCCAGTTTTCTTCCTCTTATAAATTAATTAATTAAGTGATTAGTAGTCAAGTATACCTTTTCGTAATTGATAACATTGAAAACGAATTATTCAGTGCTGATAGTATCTTTAGAAGACCGATGGCGCGCCTTGGATACCAAATGAAGCGTAGGTAGAAGGATCTTGACGTTTTATAAGGTAGGAGGTAGGTTCAAGATAAATCATAAATAGATATTAATATTGAATTATTAAAATATAACCTGGATACAAATTTGAAAACAACTGTTTTATTTGCTTCGTTACATTAAATATAGCTATATTGTCCTAGGAAGAAAAGTGATTAAACAAGTAAGATATTTTAGATTTTATTTTTCAAAAGTGTAATTACATGTTTTGGGGATCTGCACTTTTTTCTGTAGCACAATTTTTTTCTAAAACTAAAACAGAAGTCAGGGCCTATTTCTGTACATGTATTTTACAGAAATAAAGAATTTTGTATTTGTATTTTTGTATATCATTAGGTCCCGTTCACGGTTCAGATCGTAACTACCTAAGAATATTGATAAACTTCATGTCACTTAAAATCACTTTGGTACTATTTATAGTCATTGACATACTACACAACGCCATCTAGTTTCAAACCATAAATCGTGTAGCTTATATCAAAGAATATTTTCCTTTGAAACAAATCACTTGCAAATTTTTTCAAAGAATACTACTTAACTGTTAGAATTCTACCTAAACTGTTCCAAACCTTTTTCAAATACTAGGTTTAATAGTTAATACTAGGTTTCTAGTAGTTTAACATAAAAGTTTTCCATTCGACACTATTATTTAGCACTAGCAAAATTACCAAGAGAAGGTACAAATTATTATTTCCGTTGAGTCACTTATTTTTCCAATGAAAGGGACATTAATTATGGGAATGCACAGCTGAGGCCTCAATTTCAATTTGTTGTATGAATAAAAGAAATATTCATTCAAAAGCATTTATTTACAATTGTTATCAGTAAGAACAGTTTTGATGTTTTATGAACTTATGAACTTATTAATACATACATATAAATTTAACATTTTTATCTTAGTGTCTGATCACATTTATTGCGTAATGTAATGGAGGAAACTTTACTGGTTTGTGTGTTATTTTGTTTCCCAAATAAAATAAAAATAAAAAATACAAAATTCTTGTCTAAAACAATTACCGAACATCTAAAAAAAAACACTTTAATGCCAATCTGAAAAGAGCAATGTACATATAAAGTAATACAAAATGCGCATCTTTAAAAGTTAAAATTTTGATTTCAATGTGTGAGAGCAAATACATATAGCATCGCTTAACATGTGTGCGTGCTGCAACTTTACTTGAAACATGGTCTTATCCGCGTATTGACAGTAGCTCTACCATGAGTTTTTACTATACTATATTTACTGTACTCGCGAGCGTCTGTATTTAAAATAATTTTTGAAGATTTGTACAGCGCCTCTAGCGGATAGTTGGGTACTAAAATTCGTAATACTAATATTTACGTAACTACTGTAGTAAAGTCAGGCGATTTTACTGTGACAACTCATAGTAGAGGTACAGGTCTAAACAAAATACAAAAATCATTTATTGGCATAATGTTGTGTACACAAGGTTATTGAATCCATAGGCTCCCGAAGTAGTGTAAACTGTGTTTCAGGAGCTTAATACGTATGTTTGAGTACAACCAAAAAAATATGTTACAATATATTATATATATAAATTTACTATTAACAGTGACTGAACAATGATAAAAAACAATTTTGTTTGTATATCATCACCATTTTTGCATGTGACCGCGGTAAAGGTGTGTGCATTATAGAATGATTTATCACAATATGTTACATTCTTTAAGGTGTTTTTAAACGATACATTATGCTTGATCGTTCATTGGTTGACCAGATATAAGAAGGTACTAAACACAATTTATGCAACTATGTGATTTTATAGAAGATTTTTTTTCTGTATCGCTATCTATTGAATATAAAATCGAATGCGTACTTTATAATGTGTCGTTTGAAAGTTCCGAAAAAAAACAAGAATTTTACAAATCATTGTGCTGACAAAATCACCAAACAAACCTGAATTGAATGAATCACTGCTTATTCTAAATAAGAGGCTCATTTTTAGGCAAACAAAAATCATATCAAGTAATTAAATCTACTCAAGTAAGGAAAAACTTGTATCGATAGTCAAAAATACATTTTGTTGTCAGAACTTATTTTAACATCATATTATCGAAACAGAATAAAATGAAATATTTTGAAACGAATGTTTATAAACATAATTTAAAAAAAAACTTGGACATTTCACACATCAACTGTGCCAACTGAGATCTATCTGTATGTTTAAAAAAACATATCAAGTTCATAAATTATGTTAGATAAAATTAGTTTCTAAAATATACTTTAATTAAATTATTTTTTTTAAATGGTTATTACGGTTATTAAATGTGTTTTATAATGAATACCGACTATAAATTACACAAAAACAAAGTCCTAAGTCAATTTATGATTTCGATTCTCCTATATGTGATACAATATTGTCTTAGTCAATAATTTTCGTTGAACAGTATTTACAATTAGAAACTAATAAAGTATTTACAGAGAAACATTATAATATGCTTGTACACAGAAATATTCATTTTGTAAAAAAATATTTACAATGTTACTGAACTCAAAGAAAATTACAATTAGATTGGGAACGACTGAACGAGTGATCTTTGTTCAAGTTTTTTCAAATTTTTCCGTTTTCATTATGAACGTAGAATGATGTGCTTATAAAGGAAAATTAATTATTTACAATGTTTTTGATTTTCTGCGACATCAAATTCTTAATAAACATATTTCTCGCAATTAACATATTTATTTTTTGTAATCTAAAAAACAGTAATCTTCATTTTTATTAAACGTTTATGTTTACGTATACTGATTATTAAAGTTATACCCACTGCTATAAATATATATTTTGCTTCATGTATGAAATTTTATTTAAACTAATAAACAGCAATTAAATTTGTTTGTATATTATCAAATTAATATACAAACAAATTGAATTGCTACCAATCAGTAAGTATATCAAATAATAACTAAAACCAAATCTAAATTCAAAGCCTAACCTAATAATCAATTTAATGAATTACTGTGGTACGTTTCATCATTATTGGATTAAATTGAACATTGTATTTGATGGCAAAAGCGTGTCCAATAAAATCTACACACACATAGTAGTCTACACACACATAGATAGGTACACAATGCGTGTTCAGTGAACATATCAAACAAAATTATAACATTACTCGAAATATTAGCTTCCATTGTCATTCGCACGTACAAAATGGTCCCCTCACGTGTGATTCTCTGTTATATTGTTCCCAATCTAATACAAAAGAACATAAACAACTTTATTTAATAAACGGCGAGTTGGGAAGTATATCGGGCCTCCGTCGGTGATGTGCTCCATGATGTCTCAAATGTATTAAGGCTTCCCTCATTTTTTGCTCTCTCAACGATCGTATATATTCCTCATCGACCATATTCTTGTTTTTCCCTCCACGCATCCTATCATTCCGCTCCCCATCCTTAAATAAAACACACCAGAGTGACTTATCCTTGTTATCCCATAACAACGATTTAGTATACTCCTTCAGTCTCCTGCTGTTTTCCTCCACGCGGCGCATCGCTATTTCTATTTTAATCAAGTCTTTATAGTGATCCGAGACAGGCTCCGTGCCGTTAACGTCCGGTTTAACGGCGCTTATATTAATTCTCGACAAGTAATAATTTTCATACTGTCCGGAGGTCGCACGAGTTCGCAATAACCACACGACACTGCCGATGAAAGTGCACGTCACTACGAAAGTTAATATTAGGAGAGTCAGTCGTGATACTAGCCTCGGGGACGCACAACTCATATCATTAATTGTTTATATTTGCGGAAGCACGGCGGCTCGAACATGCCGTGACGGCGTAGCACTCGTAGCGCTCGCTCGGCTACGCGACCGCCCGCTACGTGCTGGCGCTACGAACTGGCGTAGACCGGCTACGACGCAGCGCTGTTTATCTCGCTTGTAATTTGCAGTCCAAAGTTGTATCCAAGCTGCGGACGCTTTCAAATCTCTTTGTAAGGTTTTCTTTGCACTTTTGTGCATTCATTGTGCTGCTTTTAAATTCGTCTCCGGCCTGGCTGGTTACTCGTAATTGCGGCGCGTTTTGTGTCGCTTTGAACGTTTTGAACGTGTATACTTTTTCTTCTTGTACAGATAGCGTGGCCGTAGAATGATTGCGTCATTTGCAAGTTGTAAATGTGTGTTGATCAGCGGATAAGCGAAGTGGGTCGATGTTTCAAGGCTTAATTCAGTAATTTGGCTCTAAAGGCGTCGGCGATAACGATCGTGTCGCAGCTGCAATTATTGGGCAGGTTTTTGTGACAAAGGCTATACTTTGCTTGATTACAGGTTGAATTTGCCGAATCATTGTAACTCAATGTGAATGTTACAAAAAATGTTACTGTTCCAGTTTTTCTAATAACTTTTTCAATATTCATGAAACATGGAATTGTGTAGAAATTACTTTGTTTCAATGATGATCCTCGTTTATGTTAGTTTTATACATACAACATAAATATAAAAATTAGCTTCGTCATATAAAATATTATATAGTTGAGCTATATGTAGATCGTTTGCAATGGTCTGTAGATAATCTCAACTGTTTCGTACATTTTGTAAATACTGTAATAGTCGTAAGTTTATTTGTGAATAAATAATTCTATTTAATGTAAAAATATATTCTGATCAAAAAATTATTTACATCTGAGATATAACAAAACTCTCATGTATTTCAACTTCAGTCATACCTAACATCCATCATGTTTGTTCCACGAAGCCCGTAAGCCTCATTCATACATTCTCATTCGTAGCAAAACCTCCAGAATCCCATATTACGTCATTGCGAAGAGAAAAATGCACATACTCGTTTGAAGCATACCTACCCCACGTAATTCCATTTCCTTTATTCGTTTAACATACCGTGAGTACTAGCTGAGGGCTTAGTCCGAGTGTGCATTTTAAAACTCCCTACTCTCGAGCCGAGAGTTGTCTGTCTGATATCCATACAAAAATATGAGGATATAAATAAATAAATAATACTGGACAATCCACACAACATCATCTAGCCCCAAGCTAATCAGAGCTTGTGTTATGGGTACTAGAAGACTGACATACTTAATACAATACATTACATAGATAGATATTTTTATTATTCATATAAAATACCCAGAACACCCGGAATAAATATTTGCAGATCGGACAAACATTTATCCCAAGGCGGGCATCAAACCCGCAACCTCCGTGTCGCCGGCGGACCTTCATCCGCCGCGCACATCGGTCGTCAAATATCCGAGAAACGACTGTCGGCTCGAGAGTAGGGAGTTTTAAAATGCACACTCGGACTAAGCCCCCTGGTCTATATGCAGACGGATTCTATCAGTTTCACTTTAAAAGTGTTCCGACGGTAACATTTTCAAAGCAAGGTGTTAAGACTATATGAAACAAAATCAAAGTCAAAGATTTTTTATTAAAATCACGGGGATCATTTAGAATTGTCTTACTTACATACACCGTGATTCTAGTTTCTCACTAGAGTATAAAATATGGTACCTCTGTAGGTACAATATTTTGATACATAAGCTATAGACCAAACTCGAATTAATATAAAATTATTTTATACAAAGACGAAAATATACCAACAATTCACTTTAGGGTTTTTGAGAAGGCGCTAGTTCCGTACTAAGTCTTAGACATTGGACATAGATTTCTAATGATATTCTTAATAAAATTATTAAAAACTTGAGAGGTGTCAGGGGACACCCGAATGGAACGAAGTCCTTAATTTAATAACTAGCTTACTTTCTATGAGAGAGAGCGAGACAGACAGAGAAACAGGCTCACGCTGCACGGCTTACAACTACAGTAGAACGTCGATTATCCGAACGTCGATCAACCGAACGACCGCTTATCCGAACACTACTAACGCGCGGGTCAACGCTCTCCCTGGGGTTCAATTTGAAGAAAAACTAGGAGGGACATCTAATTTTCAAGCAAGCACATGCTGTTTACAACAATTTAAGTTAAAACATGGCATTCGTGAGCTTCTTCGAAGAACTATCTTCTGATTCGTTCAAAATCAAACTAAGGGATATACTGAACGAAGAAAATTACGCACTGGAAAACGTTTACAATGCAGACAAAACCGGGCTTAATTGGAAAGCTTTGCCGCGAAAAACTCTTGCTTCAAATCGTGAATTAGCGCACCTGGCCCTAAAATAAGCAAGGATCGTATCGCTGCCTTAGTATGCGCTAATTCTACTAGCAGCCACCGATTGCCCATGCTTGTAATTGTTCGATTATCCGCAAAAACCGGTTTTCCGAACACCCATGTCCCCCAATTAGTTCGGATAATCGACGCTCTACTGTATAGCAAATAGTGTCGTTACAATTTTTGGTCCTATTTTTTTCGGTCCCTTCCGCAACGTGCGTTAAGGAACTTCGTTCCAAAACCTGAGCTAATACTTTAACGCTAGTAATATGTAAAAATAAAAAGCGTGTACATGTGGTCCACTGTAGGTGTACTTTTCATTTTAAATAGCATTTGCATTTCTTTTGGATAATGAACGTGGGCATTCTTGACCGACCGACGGGTTTTAGGCTTGTACTTTTTGAATAGAACTTTTGGTTATTCATAGAATCATTTGAATTGGCAAAGGTTAAAAGCTTAGTTGTTTAATAAGAATTTCTAACATTATGTATTATTTTTTTAGATATTACTATTTTGGTCCATGGATGTGTTATTATTTATATTTTAATATGACATATTATTTGCATGCTAGTTATAGTAATGTGCTGACAGTTATAGTGATGTGATGTAATTATGACGACAACCACATTTTGCAAATATTTATTTTGATTTCATAGAATGTGAACCTCTTGACTTCTTACTGTGACAGAACATTCTAGAAAGAGAAAGGACTCGATACATAATGTTGTATACAGCTCAACAGCTTTTTGCGCTCTAGATTCTGCCCACAGACATTTGCGTGTTGGCAAACATAGATAAATATTTTTTTTTTTATTTTTTTTTAAATAATGTTGGACAATCCACACAACATCATCTAGCCCCAAGCTAAGCAGAGCTTGTGTTATGGGTACTAGAAGACTGACATACTTAATACAATACATTACATATATAGATATTTTTTATTATACATATAAAATACCCAGAACACCCGGAATAAATATTTGCAGATCGTGCAAACATTTATCCCAAGGCGGGAATCGAACCCGCAACCTTCCGCGTCGCAGGCGGACCATCGCCCACCGCGCCACATCGGTCGTCTAAGATATAAGATGTTTATTCTATGCTCGATTACTATAGTTATATTAAGTAGAATAAAATAGAAATAATCTATTCGTACAAAAACTTGTAATAAAAGTTGCTTAGATGTAGTTAAATATTTATTTAATAGTATGTTAGTATTGATAACCGAAAAAAAATCTGGTTTCATAGTACTAGCAATAATATTATAGATTACAAACTAAACAGTTTGATAATAGATGGCGCTGTATACAATTTTTCATTAACGATAAGTATAAGTGGGTATTTATTTACTAGCCTAATGGTCAGTAAATTTAAGTACTTTTGATCCAACTACGGTATTAATGTTTATTGCCTATTAGCATGCTACTTCAATTTTATGGTCACTAAAATATACTAATGAATTAGTGATAATTACCATTGTTAGTCCCTTTTTTTTATGATTGTATCAAGTATTTGAGTAGTTCAAACCGAATAACATAGTCAGCAGTACAGTATCTAGTCAAGTAACTAGATTGTAACACTACTATTATAAGTTTCTTGCCCGTTCTTCTAGGCTCTGGTCGCGTGGAACTGGCACCTAGAATCACCTAGTATGTAAGACGATTCTAAATGATTCTTGTGATTTTATTTAATAAAGTATTTTTTGACTTTGACTTTGACTTCTATAGACGATTTAGACAGCAGGCAAAAACAGAGGGGTGAGCATGTATAAATGTGACAATCGTAAACATAACTTATTTAAGATACACTGCGCGCTAGAGATTTAACGTTCTACAGTATAATTGATGTTGACGCGCAGTGTATGTCAAATATGTTACTGTTTTGATGCGTTTACGATTGTCACATTTATTCGTGTTCACCCCCCAGGACACATTGCGCGGTGATACTACAACGTTCGGCAGTCGAGTTGGCGTCAACGCGTAGTGTTACTCAAATGCAACACCGTTTCGATTGTTACATTTTTTCGTACGTGGGTCTTGGGGTATAGATAAATATTCATGGACATTTCACACATCAAACTCTAGTCCCAAACTAAGCAAAGCTTAAAATGGGAACTAGATTGCTGATAGAATATCTACTCATATAATTTTTTTTTGTTAATACATACGTACCTACAATCAAAGTCAAAAGTCAAAGTCAAAAATTACTTTATTCAGTAAAATCACAAGGATCATTTAGAATCGTCTTACATACTAGGTGATTCTAGGTGCCAGTTCCACGCGACCAGAGCCTAGAAGAACGGGCAAGAAACTTACGGCCTGGTTCCTACCGTTTTTTTATATGATCCTTCTTACAAAGAATTACAATTAAACTAAATTAAGTACTGAAGTTTCAGTGCGGTGTCAATTTAACTTAGTAACGATACACTAATGAGTTTAAAAAAAAAGAAGTATAATAAAGCTATACGTAAATCAAAAAGACTGCACACGCTTCGCTTCAGATACAAATATACTACAAGGTACATAAGCAGGGCAAGAGAACATTACTAACATCACAAATCGACAAAGTTGCTGTTGACGGGTGGAGCGACATCAGGCCATGCAGTTTTGTCATTAATATAGCTGTCTAAGGTATAATACGCCTTTTTTATAAGATTATTTTTAATGTATGTTTTAAATTTTCTAACTGAGAGTTTTGTTGCATTTTCGGGGAGTTTATTATAAAAACGCACGGCACCCCCCACAAACGACCCACTCACCCTCCAAAGCCGGAACCCAGGGACGCACAATTTATATTTGCCTCTAGTGTTCACACCATGAACCTCACACTTTTTCAAAAAGCTATCTTTATTTTTATGAGTGTACAATAAGACTTCATAAATATATTGTGAAATTACTGTTAGAATACCAATCTCCCCAAACCGCTCCCTCAACGAATCCCGCGGTTTCATTTTATAAATGGCACGTATAGCCCTTTTTTGCAAAACAAATATAGTTTGTATATCAGCTGCTTTACCCCAGAGAAGTATACCATATGACATCACACTATGGAAGTAACTGAAATAAACCAACCTAGCTGTCGTTTCATCAGTGAGCCATCTTATCGTACGAACAGCATAAGCAGCTGAGCTCAGCCTACCAGCAAGCGTTCCAATATGTGGAGCCCATTGCAATTTCGAATCAATATTTAGGCCTAAGAAGACAGTAGAATCAACAAGATTAAGTGACTCTCCATTCAATAAAATATTGGTTGGTCTTTGAACAACATTCGGCAGAGTGAATTTCATGCATTTCGTTTTCTTAGCATTAAGTAACAGATTATTAACAGTAAACCAGTTAAGTACTTGCGAAAGAGATACATTTACGTCATCGTAGTCAGTCTTTTGTCTATCTACTTTAAAAATTAAGGAGGTGTCATCTGCAAACTGTACTATGTTACATAGCTTTTGAACATAAGAGGCGAGGTCATTTACGTAGACTAAGAATAAGAAAGGTCCCAATATCGAGCCTTGTGGCACTCCCATATCAATGATTGACCCAGAAGACCTCTCACCACTAACGTCAACTTTTTGTACTCTATTGGTTAAGTAAGACTGAATAAGATCAATAGCCCGGTTCTGAACTCCGTAATGTTTAAGTTTATAAATGAGAGTTGCATGACTAACACAATCAAAAGCCTTGGATAAATCGCAAAAAATACCGATTGCGTCTTTTGAATTTTCCCAGGCATCATATATGTGCTTTAAGAGCACCGAGCCGGCATCAGTTGTAGATCGACCTTTAGTAAATCCAAACTGATTAACATGTAGCAGCTGGTTGGAGTTAAAATGAGCTAACAGTTGATTAAGAATAACCTTTTCAAATATTTTACTTAGCGTAGGCAATACCGAGATTGGCCTGTAATTGGCAGGATCTTTTTCACTTCCCGACTTGTAAAGAGGAATGAGTTTACTATGTTTCATTAAGTCGGGAAAAACACCTTCGTCAACGCATCTATTAAAAACATAGGCTAAGCACGGTGCGATATCTAATATAATAGAACCTAGCACTTTTGTTGACATTCCCCATAGATCCTCCGTATTTTTTATATTTAATAACTTAAAAGTTTTAACAATATCAATAGCCTGAACATATGAAAAACTGAATATACTATTACAACCTTCAACACTAGATTTTAATAGCGTCATCGCTCCTAAAGCTGATGCATTTAAGGATTGGGTAACAACTTTAGGTATACTGGAGAAAAAGCTACCGAATGCGTTAGCAACTTCAATGTCTTTTGTTAAAACTTTATTATCTATCTGTAATTGTATCTGCTTATTCCGAGTTTTTGATTTTCCTGTTTCGTTATTTACTACTTTCCAAGTGGCTCTAATTTTATTAGTTGAATTTTCTATTTTATTCCTTATATACAAAGATTTCGCTACATGACAAACTTTTTTGAAAGTTTTGGAATATTTCTGTATGTATATAATAAACTCACTATCATTCAGCATTGACTCCCTGGTAGCGTATAGATCATATAATTTGTTTCTACTTTTGTAAATACCTGGTGTAGCCCAATCAGTAAATTTCACGCCAGTACTGACTTTACATGTTTTTAATGTAAATGTATCTCGATGTTGTTCATTTATTAAGTTAAATAATTTTGTAAAAACCACATTAGGGTCAGCCATGCATGGTATAAGTGGTACTTTGAGTCCAATATTATTTTGAAATCTACTGACACGACTTTCTGTTATGGGACGATAGGTAAATACTTCAGATTTATCTACTAAGTTGTAAGGAAACTTTACGCTATGCCCGTAATGATCGGAGCTAAAATGTTTGACTACTGATTTACTGATTGGTACAAAATTGCAATAAATATTGTCTAAGCAAGTGGCGGTTGTCAGTGTGACCCTTGTTGGTTCCTCAAACAGAGGGAGCAAATTGAAACATTTAAACAGATTTAATAACCTAGCTGAAAGAGGATGAGCCGGAATATCTATATTAAAGTCTCCGCAGACGACTAACGTTTTATTACATTGAAAAGCTTTAAGCAGTACTTCTTCCATAGTGGATTCAAATAGCGTGAAGTCCGCGTCGGGAGGACGGTAAACACTCAATACAAGATGTCGCTCCAGCTCTACACATGACAGCTCAATAGTTCTCTCAATAGATATACCTGCAATATCTCTACGCTCCTTACATTTAATACTACTCTTTACAATTATTAATGAGCCACCGCGTATGGCGGTTTTTCGTCTATAGGAGCTCACAGTACTATAGTTTTCATAAAAAGGGAGTAACTCAAGTTGTGTTATCCAATGTTCGGTTATGCACATAATATCAATATTAAAGTGACTCAAGAATAACTCTAATTCTAATATTTTGCTGGGAAGACCTTGCATGTTTTGATGTACTATATGTAAAGTACGAGGCATTTCCATTGTCTTAGAAGCTAGTTTAAATGTCGAGCAATAGGCCCTGTTACAAGAAGGCCCTCATTAGTACTACTACTAACTACGGGCTTGTCAGTGGACTGCGTTATAATACCTATAACTGTATCAAAAATATTAAATGCTAATAGTTTAGCAATTATTAATTTACTACGTCTACTTAGATGTACTAAGGATTTAGTCAAAATAAAATCTATCTATACTTATAATAAAACTGTAGAGAGGTCAATTCTGTACATGAAATATATTAAAAAAAAAACTATCAGGGGGTGATTAGTGATCGATACTGATGCCAAAAATGCAATCAGTAAAATTTTTGTCTGTCTGTCTGTCTGTCTGTCTGTCTGTCTGTCTGTATGTTCCTTATAGAAACAAAAACTACTCGACGGATTTTAACGAAACTTGGTACAATTATTCTTCATACTTCTGGGCAGGTTATAGGATACTTTTCATTACGCTACAATCAATAGGAGCAGAGTAGTGAAGGGAAAACGGGAGAAGTTACTCTATTTTTTAAGCTTCCGTCGCGTGTGCAGCCTTAATGGTTGAAGTTACATAGAAATCATGTATGACGGAAATATTCTACATAAAGTTGTCTAAAAAATATCCCACAACAGCATATTTCTATCTTTTATGGTTGACTCACAATAACACGTGTAACTTTCGATAGCTTAGCAGTTCGGAGCATTCTGATTATATTTCTTTACTCTTACGTTTATAATACTCTCACTCATTCCTAATTTAAAAAAGTTCACATTATTACCTATTCAATAAAAAAAGAATCATAGAAATCGGTATAGAAACACCAAACTTATACATGAAATAAGCCATCGCGCCGTCGCACTTGAATACTCAAATCGAGTAAAGTTTGAAATTTGTTGTGTTTACCACTAGATGGCGTTACTGTGTACAAATCCTAGATCGCGCTATCGGTGCGTTTTGGCAATGTGTTATAAGTCGGTCGGTATTTAGCAATAGTTCCGTTAAATTGAGTTATCTTGATAAGTTATTTAGGGTTGCGTATCCGATTACCGCTTTAATGACGAATAAATATTTAAAAATAAAATAAAATATTTAATATTTAAGGGGGTGCTCATAATCTCATATCAAACATAATTTACTTAGATGGTTTGTTTTTTTTTATATATAATATTTTATAAAAATATATTGTTGTTGATGAGTAGATACATTTACTTGGGCCAATTAGCGAGCTTCGAAAACAGGCAGGATAAGGAGATCGATCGCCGCATCGAGAACGCCTGGAAGAGCTACTGGTCCATGAAGGAACACATGAAAGGCGACCTTCCACTTACGCTTAAACGCCAACTCATCGACATGTGCATGTATGGTGCGCAGACATGGTCACTGACTGAAGCACAGAAATCCAGACTCAAGATTTGCCAAAGAGCAATGGAACGTAGCATCTTTGGTTTCAAGCGCATCGATCGAGTGCGAAACACTACGCTGCGTTCGCTCACTGGTATTGCAGATGTAGGCAATAAAACCGAGAGGCTTAAGTGGGACTGGGCAGGTCATATTAGCCGGATGGACCCAGAGAAATGGCTGCCTGAAGACGGAAGGCGGCGTAGAGGCCGACTAAAAAGGCGATGGCGGGACGACCATATCATATCATATCATATCATTTATTCAATAAACAATTATTACAAATCGTGTCTGAATGTTAATTAACCTCGATGCTTTCGAGAGGGATTGGTGGACGAAAGCGGAAAGCAGAGAGAAGGATTTGGGGGAGACCTTTGCCCAGCAGTGGGACGAGATAGGTTAGGAAAAATATATATATATCTGTAATATACTTACTTAATCTATACTAATAGTATAAAGAGGTAAAGTTTGTGTATTTGTTAAATTGTAAGGGGTAATCTCGGGATCTACTGAACCGATTTTAAAAATTCTTTCACCAATAGAAAGTTACATTATGGCTGAAAAATAAAAAGGCTTTTACGTGGTAGTCCGTTTTGCAAAATGAATCGGAGAAAAAACGGTCGAATGAAAGCGTTTCTTACGAACGCTGCCTTAACTATGAAAGAAGTGTTCTAGGGAAAAGATGTGGAGCTTAATAATGCCTACAAAAAAGCCACAAGTCAACGACAGCATATGTCTTACTTTTTTATTTAATGAAAATTATCCCCAACGAAGTGGGCACGTGTCAGCTAGTTACTAATAAAATTATTAGTTTCAAAATATAAGATGTCACTATGACGACTTGTCAAATTATATAATATTAAGTTCATATTAAAAATATGTTTATTCTCTTGAGTACTTAATGTATTAGAGTATGGAAATGCACATAAAATTAGTTTTCCTAGCCCTTGTTCCAACTTTCCCAGCAAAGTCTCAACTAACTGAATAACATCTAGGCGCTTGACACCCCTACTTTCACCTAACTGCACTATCAATGTTGTATTATTGTTAAAACAATTATCATTTTTAATCCTATTTATAAAGTAATTAATAGGGGCATTAGGAGTGCAATTGTTGATAACTTCCTGTTGAAGTTGGTCCCTAAGGAGCATTCCCATCCCCATTCCTATCTGGTCGGAGTACATAACCGTTTTTTTGTTGCAACTAGATGCATGAGGTTTAACCAGAGGCTGCGGTGCTGGTACTGGCTGGGCCGCTATAAGCCCAGCGCATGCAGCCCCTCCTTGCAAAGAAGTACTTGATGACAACTGTTCATATGTTGATTGGTCCGTTTGTGAACTACTATTACATACTTGCACATATACAGTTTCATCACTCAGAATTGCATTAATTTCTGCAAAATCATTTTCACTTTGCGTGTATTTCTCAGTTAAATCATGAAGTGATTTTTCCAAGCATACAATTTTTTCAGACATGCTATCCTGTTGAATTGAGTTTTGTCCTAGTAATTTATAACAGGATTTTAATTCTTTATTTAACTCACTTTTTTCTTTGCAAAGTCTAGCTTTAGTAAATACATTTTTATGTTTTTTCAACTTTTTTTCTGATTTTTTTATGAAGTTACTTAATTTTACATACTTTTTAATTTTGTTACTCCCTTGTATTACATAATCACCACTGCATTTTGGTGTAGTACATTTATAATCTAATAATGACATGCTAGGATCATCATTCTCTAGCTCGGTACGCAAATCTAAGCTACTATGGTAATGTTTTGCTAATGAAGACTCATAAAGTTCAATCTTCACAGAGCACTCATATAGTTCTTGTTTTTGATCACTAATTTTCTGCATTGCCAGTTCATAAGTTTCATGACACTGATTCACACATTCCAGTCTTGACTGCAAGCATTCCATTTCACTGCGGGTGTCTTCATACTGGGACAGGAGCTCGGCCAGTTGCTTTTTGAGGGTGCTATTTTGCCCCAGGATTGCCAGCATCTCAGCCTCACTCTCATCCCGTTCTTGTAGAAGCTGTGTTTGAATCTTGTTAGACTCTTTGAGCTCCGCAGTGGCCACCTTTAGCTTTGCTTCAAAGTCACGTGCCCTTCTAGTCATCATCTTGGCCATTTTAATCTGAAACACAGATGAGCAAGTGAGTACTGAGATAAGGAAATTAATAGAAAACCAGGTATTTAGAAAATATTTAAAAGTGAGTGAATAAGAATAAGGTTGTTCAATAGGGAATTTAACAAAGTAGTATAAAATGATGAGAAAAATAAAATAAGAAAAACAAGTAGAAAGTGAGAATTTAGAGGTAATTAAATTACTTAGAATATAATTAACTTATTTACTCCACTTGCATGAGTAAGGTATGTTATCGTTCAGATTATATACACAGCATTTATAATTTAATATTTAAGTCCATGTACACAACATGTCACAAGGTCAATGACAGCCAACAATGTTTACATAATTTGTCAGTAGGTTATATGATATCTATAGAAAGGAAAATACAAAAGTCAGTAATTTGTCTGTGTTTGGTGTAGTCAGTTATGTGTGAGGCGAGTGTTTTGGTCATCAGCTCAAGCTTCCACCAAATATTGTCAAGCTGAGAGAGAACAAACGATGCCTGTGATTTGAATTGTGCAGTGACTCATCGGTCGGTTACCGGCCGGTGAGAGAGTGTACTAAATGTGATTGTATAGTGTTTTAGTTAGTAAAGGTATGAAATGAACACAAATACTCCCCAGGTTTATCGAAGTCTCCGTTTATGTTGGTTGTAAGTGGTTCACCGGCTGGACAGAACCACAATCAGCTTGACTTCGTCACAAATTCAAATCTCCATTCGTTGTTCTTGTCCAAAACTTTCATTACACTTTTGTGTATTTTCACTTATTTTATCAGTTCACAAATATCACTATAGATGAATTACACTATTAACTAATATTAGACTTGCTAATATAATGGTTATTACCATTAAAAACTAAATAAAACACAAATAAATAAGGAGCAGCTGATTTTTATGTCAGACCGCCAGTGTTGCCCACGGCGAAAAAAAAAAATAATAAGCAATACATAGTAACACCCCGATACAGAACAAATATTTATGTTCATCACACAAACATTTGCTCTGGATGGGAATTCCCACTCCTATTCAGCTCTGCCTTCCATACTGTGGCATAAAAGAAAGAAGAAAGAAAGAAATAATAAAAATATTTATTTACACCATGACATGATGGAATGTTGGAAAGCAGAGCTATTGACATGACATGATGGAAGGCAGAGCTACTACCAACTGAACTGTGACGCTAGTTTCCCTCTATCTTATTAGTTTAGCGTTGTCACCATTACGTATGGTCTGCTCTAACTTTTTACAAGATTGATAACTAGTTAATTAACTAACCACGTTGAGATGAAATATAGACTGAGCTATAGAATATTTAATGTATGTACGTATAAGCAAAGATAACTGCTGTCAATACGTCGCATAGCTAATGCAGCTCGCTGGAGTACTGAATATTACAGTGCCGAGTCGGCCTATTGGTCCGATCTATCTACTTGCTTTTATTTTATTCATCCCATTCCGTTTCCGAACGATATTTATTATGAACACTTAAGAGTCGAAGCATATTTTGTATATTTGCAAGATAGATACTCGCTAGAAAAGACCCACTAAGGTAATATTATCTCTTTCAAAATACAGAGACCTAAATAACAAAAAAAAATTAAAAAATACATAATGTCTTTGAAGTGGAAAGTGAGTATTTTAAAATGTTTTTTTTTTTCTAACTAAGCTAAGTTTTTACTGCTTTATTATAAAAATAAATATATAAATGAAAATAGTCTGAAAAAGTTTAGTTAGCGTTTCTGAATTAGATACTTTTTTTACGATGACACGCAAGCAAAACCAGATCAGGAAGTTAGTAAATAATAAATAATACAACCCTAAAGACTACCAAGCCATATATTAGGGTCGTATGAAATTATTCCTGACGTACCAATTAAACCAGGAATATGTATATTCATTTTCAGATACTATCAAGTATAGTAATTAATGCATAGAATAATTCAATAGCTACATACTTATTATGCTTGGTTTTGGGTCATTTGTCACCTAGTTTTGTGCAAGAACACAAATAAAGGGACCCGTATCATAGTGACTCGCTCAAACAATCTATCATTCACATTACAAGTCACGGTTGTCTACAGAACTGAATTTGAAAATGCTGTGGGTTTGATTCCCAGCCAGAGCAAATGTTTGTGATGATGTACATAAATATTTGTTCTGTGTCTGGGTGTTACTATGTATTCTATGTATTTACAAAATTAAATGTATATAAGTATGCTATCAGCAATCTAGTTCCCATAGTACAAGCTTTGCTTAGTTTGGGACTAGAGTGTGATGTGTAAAATGTCCATAAATATTTATATTTTTTATTTTATGTATACGAGTCACAAAGTGTGCCATGCTATTGTTGAGGAATGTTTAAAAGGCGTTTTATGAATAAATTATGACAATTGTAAAGTCATTGAACCGATGTTGATTTGCCCTCTTTTGGGGCTTAATCTATAGGGATTTTACTATCCATAGTCATTATTTTAAAGCGACTGTTGAATTAATGACTTATTGTTTTTTAATGTAAGAGCTTGTTTAGTTTTACGAAATCAAACTTTGAAAACATGTAAGTAATTCAACAAATATTGAAAGAGCATGGAAAGAGCCTCCTCGTGGCGCACACCGGTAACGGCTAGGCACGGTAAAGCAGTGTCTAGTCTGGCTAATCTTTCCAACACGATGCTACAACAGAATACCTACAGTTGTAGCATCGACACGATACGAAGAACAAATATTATAATCGCGAGAGTTTGTATGGATAGATGGAATTGTGAATGTAAGTAGATACTTCTTCTTATTCGTTTCACTCTTGACAGAGTGGTCGTGGTCGTCATGATGAATTTTCCTTATCATGGGCTGTGGCACGCCTCACAATATCTCGCCATTTCTCTCTGTTTGCTGACAGCTGAGAGCATTCACTCAAGCTGCCGCCCACCAGCGATTTGATCTGATCGGTCCATCGCATAGGTGACCTGCCCCGGGGTCTGGTGCCCTCAACTCGCCCTTGCACTACAAGGCGTTCTATTGAGCCATTATCTCGACGGGATACGTGCCCAAAGAATTTCAAAATTCGACATTTCACGATATATTAGATATATTAGATACTATTTCACGCAAAATTACTGAATTTTAATAAAATTACAATAATGTAGTTAATACATCAAGAATAACACATAGGTTAAGATTTATAAAGATATTGTGTGAATTATCAAAAATACAACAAGAATATGACTAGGTCATGGTCAGTCTTCCTCTTCTTCTTCTTCTAGCCCTTATCCAGGTCATTCACTAGTACATATTATACAAAATATTTTTTTATATTCATATGTTTTTATTAATCACTATTTTAATGCCACGAGCATAGTTTCAGATATTTTTTTAATCCACACAATGTGATATTTATGATTATACTTTTAAAAGTAATTAAAAAACCAGAATATAAATATTTAATTAGCTAGCGTGTTTCAATATGGACTCACGTGTTAAATATCTACATTTATTTAGCTGAATACCAGTAATTTTCCTATCATTATAGATATACGTTGTAATTATTTTCAAAGATGGAAAAAATGGAAAAACAATTACTGAAAATATAAGTTCCATTTTAATTTTTATATTTAAATTATAATTATCATAGAACAAAGATTTACAGCTTAACAGACATTGAAAACTAATTTTTATCTATCTATTTCTCTTCTTTTTGTGAAGTCGCTTGTAAGTATTGTATTTTAAGTTTGGTTTCCATGATGATGATGATGATTTGATATATTAATTCATATTTATGAAATGATTTTTAATGTTAATTCTTCTTACCACCGGATATGCGTTGCTTGACGAATTATGCTGTATTTCGAACAGCCATTTTTGTGATGTTAAATTATTTTTGAGAACGGAGAGGCAGTTCTCCTTAAGCCTTCAAACAGTGAAGTAATGATTGTGAAACAGAGATATTGTGCTTAAAGTATATTATTGGAGCAGAAATAGTAATGGAATGATTGCATAAAGTGCAGTTTTATACCAAGATGTATTTAGTATAAATATTAATTTGTCCCCAAACACTCAAGATACATAAAAACATATAACAAAAAAATGCTGATACGATGGTACAAGCTTTGTTTACTTTGAAACTAGATGGCGTTGTATGAATATCCATTAAACACTACATTATCATAACCGCAGACAAATGATGTACGATAAAAACAGACTCACAAACAAGTCTGTACCTCTACCATGAGTTGTCACAGTAAAATCGCCTGACTTTACTACAGTAGTTACATAAATATTAGTACCTATTACGAATTTTAGTACCCAACTGTCCGCTAGAGGCGCTGTACAAATCTTCATACATTTTTTTAACTACAGACGCTAGCGAGTATAGATTGTAAAAACTCATGGTAGAGCTACTGTTTAATTCACGCGAAAAGTGACAAATGAACCAAAATCAACTCGCCGAGTGAAAACCACGGATGGAAATCGAATTAATTGCTGATGAATATGCAAAACAGATCGCTACTCATCGTGGACCGTTCGTGCGATTAAGCTCTTATTGTATTCGATGCCTGATTATTGCTTACAAATGGGATATCCCATTGTTGGTGAGTGTTCCTTATCAGTGACTGAAAATAATAGTATCATTGTTTAATATGTGTTTGCTCGCTGGCACTAATTCTACAGGACTGGCTTTTAAAAATGTATGATATTATATCAGCAAACTATATCGTAGTACAAGCATGTTTTGTAACTTAACAATAACTTAGACTAGATAGCGCTGTGTGAAGGTTTATGACTATTAACAAATTTTTATTAAAAAAAAAAGTGACGTGTGGCACTCAGGGACTGCCGCAATCTTCTTCTTCTTCTTCGTGTCGTTGATAAACCATTTTAAGAGAATCACCAAGGTTAGACCACCCCTGACCAATAGCTAGCCACATTTAGTGCGTCAGACGAGCAATGCATGAGGTCAGAAGTAGTACAGGTGCTCGGGCAAGATGAGCATGAGATTGGGGAGCATGGAAGGAGCCTCCTCGTGGCGCACCCCGGAAACAGCTAGAAACGGTAACGCAGTGTCTAGGCTGGCCAATCCTTCTAACACGATGAATAAACCACAAAATGAATTATCCAGAGACCCCGACCAGATTATGTTACTGCCGCAATAAAACTATTGCATAGAATTTTTTGGCTGGATTACGCATGCGCAGTGTTAGGTTATTTCGTTACGGAATTTCTGGATTCGGTCTCCACGCTATAGAAGTCCGCGTTATGCAATAGCTTAAAAAGCTTTCCTTAACTTCTGCTAGTAAAAATTGATTTGTAAATCCTCGTAGGAATCGAACCTATAGCGTATAGTGTAGAATTATACCAACTGAAAGCTGCAAAGCCTTTGTCTACGTGATATCTTTGTTTGTATTCAACATACGTGTACCAATGTATGAGACTCGCCTTTTGATTGGATGTCGTGGGTTCCGGTGGAAGACAAGCGGTGAGCTCTGATGAGTATTTGTGGTGTAGGTGTGTACATATGTTTGTGTAAATATGTACAAATACATTTTCAAGATTTTTCTTTAATTTGTTGCAAGTTATATATGATAATGTGGTACAAAATGTAATATAATAAATGTTACGAAATTCGTGTTACTTTCAGAGTCACGAAACTACAGACAGACTAACAGAAATTGTCTTTTATGGCTTTATTTTAAGCAACTTCTATCTACTGTTGCTAATTATACCGACTATATTTTTATATCTCACTGCAGTTGCCTGGAAGAAATTGCTTTCAGCGATGAACTGAGTTACCCAATACACAAGAAACAAACCGACATTTACCAACTCATCGTCTTGGTTATTAAAGAAACCGTTTGTTATTCATTTCTCGATTTACTCAGACGCAAAACACAATTTGTGGATGGAGGGATGAAATTGAAAAAGTTTTCAGTTATTTATTTGGACCGTTTTGCCGGCGGCTCCGCCATTGAATTTTATTTTACAACTCAAATCCTTTCATTAAACGAAAATAAATATTTGTTTGTGTGCATATAAAGCGTATTAGCTATTGAATTTGGTTTGCAAATACGTTCGCGAAGTTTTAACTTTGGTTTATAACAATTTGGGAAAGTTTTCATTTAGCTTACTGATAAATTTTATATTTGAATGTTTTTACATTATATCTATAAATAAAATAATAATAAAAATAAAATTCGTTTGTTTCTCGTTTAATAAAGTATATAAAAGTATAACTCGATTCGTGGTTTATATATAAATTGGCTGTTATATATTGTCTCTGCGCAAATTCTATCAACTTCTGTTTTGACGGCCGATGTGGCGCGGCGGACGAAGGTCCGCCTGCGAAGCGGAGGTTGCGGGTTCAATTTCCGCCTTGGGATAAATGTTTGTACGATCTGCAAATATTTATTCCGGGTGTTCTGGGTATTTTATGTGTTTAATAAAAAATATCTGTCTATGTAATGTATTGTATTAAGTATGTCAGTCTTCTAGTACCCATAACATAAGCTCTGTTTAGCTTGGGGCTAGATGATTATTTATTTATATTACGTCATTATAGACGGTCTTGATTCTTTCCATAGATTCGAGTGTAACAAATCTTGTGCGGCATGCGCCGGCTTCTAGCAATTCTTATATCCTTATATTGCATTTTTCATGTTTACCCTGATGTACAGCGTAATATCACTGAAACATTGCACAAAACAGGGGGCTAGCACTAAACATGTGCCAATCTGATAGTCGTTACGATACGTAAACTCAACACGTTTGCGTCACAATGCGCGTGAACTATAACTCGACTGTCGAACGTCTCAGCATCACTGCGCAATGTATAACAAGATACGTTTAATATTGTCATTTATTCGTGACTCAGTACTTAATTCATAGTTGTAATATGAGCTCGAGTATAAGCATAATATGGAAGAGTTAGTTTAAATTATTCTGCATATGATACCTCTTGTTAATCATTTTAGTCTCTATTTTCAAGTAAGTAAGGTTGAATTCAGCGAGGTTAAGCCGAGTGTGTTTTCATTACATGACAAACTGTAAGTAGGTGTTTAATTTCAAAAAGGAAATTACTAACATGCCAACCACTGTTGGAATGCTTTGTAGACATGCCTCTGGAAAGCTCCTCAATTAGGTAAAGCGAAGAGTAGACGAAGGGACTGGAATTATGCCAAAATGACAGTGAACATATAATCTAACATCCACATAGGGTTAAACTGCGTATCCCTTTCTTTAACCCACACCCTCTTCAACCTATACTACAGATAGCAGATTTCTTCAGTGCATATGGGAATCGTTTGAATTCTCAATTATACATGGCACAGTACTTAACAAAATGTATTATCATATCTTTAACTGTATTGCGTGTGTAGTGCACAAGAAAATCAGGTATAATAAAATAGTACATACTTAATAACATTCGATAAAAATACTAGTGGTTCAACATTAATTTTATTAGGTGAGATACGTTTAGCTTAGATGCATCTACTTTTATGAAAATTAAATAAAAATGCATTAATATTTTTATATCATTACAATGTGTTGCTAATTGAATTTCAAAAAAAAATTGAAAACATGTGTTTTGTTAATCACATAACTAAAATTAAATCGCTTCTTATTAAAAAAGGTGTCTAAGTAAACTCATTAGCAATAATTAGGTTTTAGAATGAAACTCAGTTAAAGCATTTAATTTTATAAACTTGTTATAAGTTGTTACTTACAAAAAGTACAGTAAATTTAATTTGAAACCAAAGCTATTGTTTAATTTGTTTTTTAATGAGCCACACTATGTTCTCCAAAAGTCCTAACTACAAGTTCAATATCAGTTATCTAAATAATCATCGACATTTTCAGCTTGAAATAAATCCACTACTGAATGTAGTTTCTCATTTACTAGAGAGAAAATCAAATATAAAACTTTTATTGATGTCACTTAAGAGCTACACTAAACGCTTTCATATGTACCCCAAGTACGAGTTTGTGCACACACAGATCGTAGAGACGCAATCGCCAAGCGCCACCGATTTTGTATGGAGATCCAAGCAGCGCCCCTAGCAGATTTCTAGAGCAGATTGGATTTCCACCAAAATCGGTGGCGCTTGGCGATCGCGTCTCTGCGATCCGTGTGTGTACAAACTCGTACTTGGGGTACTGGTACATTTTTAATAAACCTCAATTCAACAACGCGGGAACTAAACTCATGAGCACACATTATTAAAATGTAAGCAGCTAAGTTACTTTGTTTTATAATTTACTTTAAATTCGCGTTACTGAAACTACTCACATAATAGCGGACAAGTTTAAAACGACTAACTTAGTCCTGGAACTCAGAATTAGCCTCATTGTAGGAAATGGCTCAAGTCTTCAAAGTAAACACATCAATGTAATGAAGTTTGTATAATCACTGTTTTAGGGTTCTTTAGCAGAAATGGGACGGCCACGACACGACGGATAAAATTGTTTTGTACGTGTAATGTTTCTATTACTGAGTTTTATCTTGTACTAGGCATAAGCAACCCCGCCACTGTATTCATATATACTTTCCATACCTACATTTTTATAACAAACCTAACAAATTAAAATAATATGGAATAAAACAGAAAAAACACTTGAAAAAAAATAACCGTATGTTTTACTTTTAAATTGTTTTCAGTCCGTTACGCTCTCATCCCTTTAGTAGGTATAATCTTTGTATATTTATGTTTAATAATATCTCTAGGGAGCTACCTCTGTTAAATGTTATGGATCCATCTATTACTTTGAGCAAAACAGATTATAGTACCGCCTAGAAACTATATAACTAATTGCTTTTACTGATAACTTTTAGTTCGCAAACTTTGTGCGAATAAAGCTCAATTTAGACGAGAAACATTGACCAAACTTTTCATTATAACTACATCAAGAAACTTGTACCAATTATGTCACATATTAAAAGTAACGTGACTTATTGACTATTTAAAATCTGACAAATAATTCCGACAACACAAAATAAAAACACTCTTTTATAATGCACTAAGAATCATTTTTTAATATTAAATGATATTTTTTTCTAAACTCGCAGAGTACAAGTACTTATTTGCATGTAAATAATAAGTAATTTTATAAAAATTTATCTATAAGCTGTCGATCAAGAAAAATTAAAAAACTTAATCTAACTTTGACCTAAAATATATAATGTGAAATTCTGCAAAGTTCAGAGGCGTCCGCAATATTTCTATTAGATAAACGCAGAGGAAGTTTAATAATGTGCATAGTGCGAAATTGGCAAATTTATTAACCACAGTGCAATATGAGATAAAATAAATTCAAAATTGACGTCTCGTAGTAACTAAACTTTAGTAGTTGCGTTTTTCTGCCAATATACGACTACGTTTAAAAATGTTTTTGTTACATTTACTGAATCAATAAAATAGTATCCAGTTGGTATATAGTCATCAAGAAGTTGCATTATTAATATTAGCTATAGGAATAATGTTATTAATTTCGTTTTACTTACTCTTTGTTTATATAAGTATGCACTTTTTATCCCTTAGAAACGATTATGGTCTGGAAACACCTTTAATTAATTATTATGATCAATCAAAAACTAAAATCTTTAAATCCCTAAACCAATGCATGAATTTGTTTTTCGGGATGTCGTAAAAATCACAAAATCTTTGACTTCCTGGTAAGATTATAATCAAATTTAATGTACATTTTATTCCCACTAGGTACCCTAGGGAAGTTAATAACAGAGGCCGTATCCTAGCCTCTTACAACCTACCTGGTTTTAAATCACAGTTTCTATAGTAACCCATCTGTATTCTGTGGCATTTCTTGTTGACTGATGTGTCTGTGGCGTTATTATTGATAGGATTTAAAACAGCTCAGTCCACCAGAAATGTCACAGAATATCGATGAGATAGGATAGAAACTGTGCGTGATTTAAAACCAGGCCGGTTTTGAGTGGCTAGGATACGATCTCAGAATGTACCTCGTTACAAGGCGGTTTCTGACATTGTGGTTTTCCTTCTTGGCAGTTTGACAGAGTTGGGAATCTTGAAGTCCTGCGGCCTAAACATTTTCTAAGCTATCTTTGATATCAGATAGATAAATCATTTTTGCATTTATAAATGAAAATGATTGTGAGTGATACGGATGTGAAAGGAGTGACTACCGAGATGACGGGATAATATGAGAGAATGGAAGGAGAGAACATGTGGCGACCCCACCTAGTGGGATAAAGGCAAGAAGAAGAAGAAGAGATTTTGCATTTACAGCTTTTTAATAGTTGTTACTACAAATGGTTTGTTCTCTGGATTCTGGATTTGTGGTTATTCAGAGTTATGACAAGAAATACGTGATAGGTTCGAAAAAGGTATTTTTTTAAATACATTTCCCGTAAGGGTTTTTTCTATAATAATTACGTTAAAATTACTTTCTATGGAGTTAATTCAGCTTTGGTAGTTTTTGATCAGAATTTATCTACGTAGTACTATTTTGTGATATTATGAGTAAGTGGGTAGGTCACCTACTGTGATTTTACGACCTAGATGGTCGTAGGCAAGCTTTATTTTATGATTTTGAGTGTTATTTTTTGCTTTCAATTTTAAGGAACTGCTATTTTCAACACTAATGGAAAAGTCCAACCCTTTATTTATTTCACTTTTAGCGCGAACGTACAATGTCACAGAAAACAGTTTATTTTTAAAATGTCCAGCAATTCTTCAGACAGGTAAGCAGAGACATTTAAAACAAAAAACATTTTGTTGAGTAATAAATCGAAAAGTATCTTTGCTTACATTAACTTTAGCATATTACATGGGCAAATCTTTTAAAAAGTTATTATATCGAAACAGTATTTTTAAACTCATTATCCAAATTTAGTTAAGGTTGACTGAATTACAAATAAATAATAAATAAATATTCATGGACATTTCACACTCTAGTCCCAAACTAAGCAGAGCTTGTACTATGGGAACTAGATTGTGAATAGAATACTTACATACTTTTTTTTTTGTAAATACATTCGTAGAAATACATAATAACACAGAACATATATTTATTTTCATCACACAAACACTTGCTCGGGGTGGGAATCGAACCCACCCACAGCATGAAAGGCAGAGCTTTTACCAACTTAACTGTGACGCCTGTCAAAATCTATAAATACTTTTCATTAGTCTCAAGATGTATAAAAAAATAGGTTCACTTCGAGTATACTGTATTTTAACAAGACTACATGTACATGTATGTCAAGTAAAAACGAATCTTATCAATTACAAGTAGTTTGTAAAATAGCTTATTTTTTCCAAGATTTCTGTGTAAATGCGGCTAACGATAACTGCAAGTCCCACTCAGTCGCACTTCGACTTCATAAATAATTCCAGGAACAGTGTGCTCTAGAAAATTAATTAAGTTATTTGAATATTTCAATAGTGATGGCAAAAGCAACTATCGATTTTATTTATTTTTTATACAAATGAATTGAGTGTTTTAATGTTTCATATAATATAATAATCCACTCATCATCATCAACCTATATCAGTCCACTGCTGGACTACGTCCAGTCTCTTCCAAGACTCGCCACTGAGCCCGGTCTTTGGCTTTTCTTAATCAGTTTTTGGCAGCTACACCCCGCAGATCGTCGCTCCATCTCGCCGCGTCCTACATACACTACGCTTGCTTAAACGCAAAATAATCAACAATTCATTCCATAAATTAAAATTAATTTATGAATAATCGAGTAAATATCCGATTAGTATAATATAATCGATGCTTTAATTACAAAAATTACAAGTTATATGATTTTATGCATTGACTGGTACCTATATATTATGTCGATACAACCTTACTCAAATAATCATTCATAATTTGGATATTTTTAAGAGACGAATGAATGGGTATCTTCTAGGCAAGTGTGTTACATCGTAGACCGCATCGTCACTTAACATCAGGTGAGATCGCGGTCAAACGCTTGCCTAAATAAATTAAATAATAACTTGATAACTTATAATAAAAAATAAATTAATAACTTGTAAAATCATATCGATTTGTTGAGCATCACTACTACAAGCTACTTCCTTTTATTCTTACTTTATTTCCGTTGCAAGTCAGTTGCAGTACTTCTCCTCAAACTTTTATACATGTACACTGAAATACCTAAATTGCTTATAGAATAGAATAGAAAACGTTTATTTACACATATATCACACATTAAAAAACAATTACAATTAATTAATTAAACAGATGTGTAAAAGGGTCACCGCTCAGCATATGCATTATGGTCTATTGATTATAAAAAAAAAATATGCTATAAGGTCGGTGGTCCTATGGTGCTAGTTTTCAGTGGGACCGAATTAATAGTTTACAGATACTTATAAACCCTTCGAATCATGTCATAGTTTGAAATCAGTAGCTCTACCATGAGTTTTTACTATACTATATTTACTATACTCGCTAGCGTCTGTAGTTAAAAAAATGTATGAAGATTGGTACAGCGCCTCTAGCGGATAGTTGGGTACTAAAATTCGTCATACTAATATTGACGTAACTACTGTAGTAAAGTCAGGCGATTTTACTGTGACATCTCATGGTAGATGTACAGTAGCTCTACCATGAGTTTTTACTATACTATATTTACTATACTCGCTAGCGTCTGTAGTTAAAAAAATGTATGAAGATTTGTACAGCGCCTCTAGCGGATAGTTGGGTACTAAAATTTGTCATACTAATATTTACGTAACTACTGTAGTAAAGTCAGGCGATTTTACTGTGACATCTCATGGTAGAGGTACAGACCGTTACCAATCGTATACTTATCAATTAGGTAAGTAAATGTATTGCTAGACTCTAAAGCTTACATAGTTATAAAATTATTTGTAGGTAACACTTTTAAAGTTTAGGTTTCATAACATGTAACATATCATTACTTATATTATTTTTGAGAAGCGTAGGTACAAGCTTGAAAAATGTTAAAAAAAAATTGTATTGTACCTACATTCTAGAAAATAATTCACACTGGTTTTGTACAAATAAAATAAATTATGTTAAATAAAGATATTTTAAAATTGAATTGAATCATATACTGCTACTTTATATTGTTAGATGGTGCTGGTCATTTGATGCCATGATTGTCATACAAAATGCCAATAGATTATTTTATTTTATTAATTATGCCTTGTTTTTTTTATTTGTCGAAACAATTCGTTTTTGTAGCGCAATATTTGTATTTACTATAAAGACTGAGTCAGTAAAAGGAAACATTCTGATAAGTAAACGCAAATAACACAGAATACGAGAATTCCGTCTAAGAATATATCTTTGGAATATAATTTATTTTCCGAGAAGAAAAAACTATTAAAGGACTTATTTTATACGCGTGGGAAAAAGAAGAATAGAGCTGCTTCGTGCCGACAGCTTAGGTATAGTTAGTGCTAGAAACGTAAATGTTTCCTCAAAAATTGTATTAAATAATGAATTTTCTACCTGTCCTAGTATTTTTTATGATTATCACATTCCAGCCAATCCCCAAAGCGCAAAACAGAATTTAAATCTTTTTTAGCCAAAATTTCTCTTTAGAAAAGTCTAAAAACAAATATTTAAAATTCACATTCCGTTATATTTTTCTATGTTGTTAGCAAATTGATCTCGTGAAACCGAGAAGGGAATTTCTAAGGCGCCTACTTCACTTTATGTATTTCTTACAATCCTTTGAGCTCAATTTGCTTTAGGGGAAGCCAGAGTTCAAACTTCACGAATCGAATGCCAATATGGTTCAAATAGGAAACGAACGCGATTTGTTCCTCGAACCATTGTCTCATCATTTCTTTCTGATCAGTTAAAAAAATAATTAAAATCCGTATGTATCGAACTTAATTATTAAGTAGTTAAATGTGTTAATGAGTACGTTATTTATTTTAGAAATGTTTTAGTTTCGCAGCAATACGGCCGTGGTCATGCACGTATTATATATTTATCACTAAGTGTGTGTTCAGCTGATACCCGCGACGTTTCATCGTTATGTTTTGGATGATTCACACAATATATTTATAAATTATAGCTTATGTATTATTCTGCTTTATAAGATATATTATTATAAAGTTTAATTCAAATTCAATCAGGAGTTTTTGCATGTAAGAGTAACAAATCCATCCACATACAAACTTTCGCGTTTTTAATTTTGGTAGGTTTAGGAATGCCAAAAAAACGCTTATATTATAAGGTGTCTAAACACTTAATAATATTTATTTAAAATAAACTTTATTAACTAAATTATTTATTTATTTATTATTTATAGACGAGCAGCTTTCGCTGATATGTCTACGTCACACAGTGTTGAAATAGGAGAATAATGTTCACTGTTCATTTAGTCAATTTTTTTGAGCACTGTTTTACTTGTTCGTAGCCAGTTGTCGAGTTTGTTTTTGAAGGCGTTAATAGAGTCAGCGGAAACAACATCCTCTGGTAGCATGTTCCAGTTATGGACCACTCTATTGCTGAAGAAGTGATGTGCCACATGTGTACTGGCTGGGGCACGAGCCAATCTTAGATGGTGGCCACGTGATGCTCTGATTAAATGTTTGGTTGTCAGAAAAATTGCTTTAGTAAACCCGCTTGTGCCTTGAACACTTGGTAATCTTTCCGAGTAGGAATACCGACAAAAGCCAACCTGCCTAATCGATTTATAGCAGTGTTCAATTCTGATATATTTTATTATGAAACAAACAGCCTTCCTCCATTAGATACAACCAGACGCTTCTTGTTTCTTTAATAAATAAAATATAATAAATATAAATATAAATATAACGGCAAAGTTTTGAACAAAAACTTTGCGCTTGAGCTCTGCTTTCTACAATAACTGATTTCTTTTTTCGCATATGTTTTTCTTAATAAATAGTTTGATTTATAGTGAGGTATTTTATTTGAGGATTAATAAATACAAATAAAAGTGACGTTGTGTCAAATAAAAGTGATCATTATTGTAGCGTGTACGAGATGAACTGCATGGTGACGCAACATTCAACATCGACCTCGAGTTGACGCGCAATGTAAATCGAATACATTTAGGTATAGAATAGAATAGAATAGAATATAACTTTATTGTACACCTTAAAAGAAATACAATGAGACAAACAATTAAAAATAGGACGTACAATGGGCGGTCTTATCGCTATAAGCGATCTCTTCCAGACAACCTTTGGATGGACAGAAAACATTCGATTATACAGAACGGGGGGCGCACATAAAAATAAACACACACAGTTTATTTATAGTAACAAGAGTTAAAAGATATAAATAATAAATTATCTACCTACTTATTTATATACCTAAGATAATATACATACATTATGATATAAATATAGATACATACTAGCTACCATATATACATAACACATACATATAACTATATAATAATCTAAAAATAAATACATACTATATTGAATGATAGATATTTGAGTTGCGGAAAATTATATGAGTTTACGATGATGTTGAAGGAGAGGATGTAAGATAGTGTTGATACACCATATTTTTAAAAATAGCAAGTGATTTTGCAAGACGGATGGAAACAGGTAAAGCATTCCACAGTTTAGTAGCCTTGAGGGTAAACGAGCTACTATAGAATTTTGAGGAGTGGACAGGGGTTTTTAACATAAGGGTTTCAGAGGAACGAAGAGAACGGGAATTGGAGAGGCAAAGGAACTCAAAGCGTTCTTTGAGGTATACTGGGGTTGAAGTAAGGAAAAGGATATTGTAGAGAAGCGAAAGAATATGAGCATTCCGGCGAAGACGGATAGGGAGCCATTTGAGCCTATTACGGTACTCAGAAACGTGATCGTATTTGCGCAAGCCATAAATGAATCTAATTGCTAGATTTTGAAGACGTTCGAGTTTGTTGAGTTGGTCTTCGGTTAAGTCAAGATAGCTGGCGTCGGCGTAATCTAGAATAGGATGCAACAACGATTGTGCTAGCGCTATTTTGGTGGACGTAGGAAGGAAATTACGTAGTCGTTTCAGAGAGGCTACAGCAGCAAACGACTTCCGACTAACTGCTGCTAATTGTGGTCCCCACGATAGATGTTTATCTAGAAGTACACCCAAGTTTTTAACAACTTCACTTATTTCTACCGTAGTGTTATCAAATATAACTAATGGCATATTGGACCAATCTATTTGAGACAACATTCGGGTGCTTCCAATGACAATCGCTTGAGTTTTAGTCGGATTTAATTTGAGACCATAACGCTTGCTCCACTCAAGGATGTTTTCTAGATCGTCATTAGTGCTAGCAATAGCTTCTCCTAGCCATTCAACTGGGGCCTGAGTGTAGATCTGTAAATCATCTGCATAGAGGTGGTAGGAAGAAGATATGTGGTTGGAAATGGAATTTATAAAGATAGCAAAAAGAAGTGGAGATAGCACGCCGCCCTGAGGAACACCGGCACTTAATTGACACCACGAGGAATACGTATCGTCGATACGAATGCGCTGCCGGCGCCCATACAAGTAACTTTGAAACCAGGCAATTACTGTTGGAGATATGTTAAGAGAGCGGAGGAGAGCTAACATGATATCAAAATCAACATTGCTAAAAGCATTGCTAAAGTCCAGGAGAGATAAGATAGTGACAAGTCCATCTTCCATGCCAAGCCTGATATCGTCAGTTATTTTTATGAGAGCAGTGACAGTGCTATGGCCAGAACGAAAGCCAGACTGAAAAGGATTGAGTAGGCTATTGGAGTTAAGGAAAAGGACAAGTTGTTGATGAACGAGACGCTCAAGGACTTTGGATAGGAAAGAGAGAATGGAGATGGGACGATACTCAGAGCAAGAAGTGGGATTAGGTTTTTTGGGTAAAGGAATTACTTCGGCCTCTTTCCATAGGATAGGAAAAGTTCCTGAATCCATAGAAAAGTTAAGTAGGTGGGTGATGACATGAACAATGTCCTCAAGAATGGGAGTAATCATCTTTTTGCTGATACAATCACTACCGACTGCATTTGACGATATGGATGAAATGCTCTTCTTAACATCACAATCAGTAATTGGGCGAAAAACAAAGGGAGATGAGTCAGGAGTTGGATGTAGAGAAAGAGAGTTCAAAGTCTGAGCTTTGACTGAGCCGTTAAAATCGGAAGAAGTAGAAAAGTGAATGTTTAATGAGTTTACGTCTAATTTATGAGAAGCACAATCTTCGCGTGTTTTGCCAACTCCCAATGACCTAAGAAATTTCCAAACTTGAGCAGGATTGTTATTTTCAACAGATTCATGAATGTGACGGCGCTGTGCATCCCTACACACCAAATTGCAGTGATTTCTAATCTCAACGTACTTTTCCTTGTTTTTATCAGTTGGTTTAAGCTTATATCTGACCTTGGCCACTAGTTTTTTGTGCATTTCAGTGCGTATCTCAGCAATAAGCCAAGGTGCCGGGAGATGTTTCATCTTTACCGCTCGAACCGGAGCATGAACATCGTATAACTCGGTCAAGATGCTGTTAAATAAGTTAACTTTTTCATCAATGGTGTTAGCATTCAAAACTTTATACCAGTCCGCGTTGCGAGCATCACTGCGCAAGGATTCCTCGTCCATACCACCAAAACAACGCTGAAGAACAATTTTTGGCTTGACTTTGGGAGGGCGAATTTTAAACGAAAGAAATAGTAGATCATGATAGGAAAAGTCGTCTGCCGAACACTGTCCATGCTTGGCGACATGAATTGGAGAAGAAACTAGTATCAAGTCTAGAAGAGACGGTTGACAATTAGGAAAATGGTGAGTCATATTAAGCGGAAGGATAGTGAGATTACAAGCTTGAACGACAGACTCCAGTGAGGAAGAACGATAGTCACGCTTGTTGAGGCAAGTGTTGAAATCCCCCATTATAATAGTCTGGTCATGAAGAGGAGTAAGTTGTTCAAGTAACTTTTCAAATGAAGCAAAGTAGTTTATACGCAAGGAAGGTGAATAGTAAACGCCCAGTAGAATTTTACGATGAGACAAAGATAACTGAAGAAATAAATGCTCGCCAGCATTGGACGGGGGTGGCTGTGCAGACATATTAACAACAGTAAAAGGAATATGGGAACGTAGGTAGATGGCTACACCTCCACCACCCGAACCAGTGCGGTCGTTACGGATTAGCTGAAAACCGGGGAGTGAGTAAGGGGCAGAAGGCAAACAGGGCTTTAACCAGGACTCCGACACAAGAATAGCATCAATTGTCTTTAAGTTAAACGACGCCAGCATTTGCAGAAAGTGAGCCGGAATACTCTGCGCATTTATATGCACTACATTAAAATTATTGGGGACATCACTAAAGTATACCAATCATTTAGTAACATATAAATCTCGTTTATTAAAAATATTTGTGGTTAGGTTAGGTTTAGTTTTAGCAATTGTCCAATAGCAACTTAGAGGTGGTTAACCATTGAAAATGAAACCTATTTGTTACAGTTCACACAAACCACATATCTACACTACACATAGTAGCTCTGTCAACATTACATAGGTATTCTATGTGTTTCGCACACATGAATATAGATAGTGCACGGAGGAGCTTTTAGTGCGAGCAAACATTACTTAAACGTCATCCGGTCGTTGACTCCGTACATTAGGGCCCATCCAAAATAAACACTATGTAAGGTACAAATCTGATATCAATATTGTGTTTCAGGAAAAACAATATTATTTCGGTATCTCATAATTTAGAAGGTTATGAACCTTGTGACAAACTAGCTCCAACTTTTGTATAAAACGTTTGGAAAAGTAATCTAAATAATATTTAGTTAGACGTAAACGCAAACGTTTGTCAAAATAGATGTACGTTTGATAGTATCAATAACTAAAAATAATCACGACTAAACGGCAACACATTTTTTAAAAATGCTTCCTGTTCATATTCGAATTGTTTGGTATATCAATACGGCTGTGTATAAAGAGGTGTGACCACAAATAAGTGTGACAATCGTGAACGTAACGAAACAGTGCCGTATTTGCGATACACTGCGCGTCAACATCAGCTTTACTGTCGCTGCAACGTTCATTAGCGCGCAGTGTGTCTTAAATTTGTTACGTGTACGATTGTCACATTTATTCGTGATGAGTACTCTGTTCCCGTATAGACTAATGACGTTGGCCTAGATTCAACGACACTAGATAGATAGGCATTGGCTAAACTCTGTATTAGCCGGCACTGTATTACCCTGTGTTGGTAAATTAGCGCACAACACAGCGCAATTTAGTCACGGCACTCATTTGTTGTACAAATTTTTATGCATTTTGTATTGTTAAACATTGTTTTTGTTACTAAGGAACATTTTTTTTATATAAACGGAGTATTTACCATGTTTAGTGTTAATATAATATAGTTATCATTTTTGAAAGAAAACTGTGTTCATAACCATTAAAGCTTTAAAGAATATAAAGTTTTTTTTCTCTCAATACACTCCTGAAATCCGCATCTGTAATTCCTGAAATATTTGTCAAACTGTGTTGCATAAATGCATGAATGGTGGTGCATAAATGTTTGAGCGTTGTCACACTGAAAAATACAGGTTTATTACTATTTTTGTTTAAATAAACCTGTGATTCATCGTGGTTTATTGGGATGGTACAAAGAATGGAAGTAACACAGAACGACTCCCAAATGTATTGAGTTTTACCAATACATTAGCTAGAAGCTCCAAGTCAGTATATCTCGTACCTTCACCGATCCTGCCAAATCTAGCCACTGCTGCCAAACGGGTGCAACGTGCATTCTAAAAGAAATACAGCGCACGCATCGATTAAATTTAATCACTTTGCAAGCTTGGATCGCCTCCAAGAGGAAGTTGGGTCAAACCAATATCTCTTACGGTAATGTTTCATTTCCGATAACAATAGCCCGCAGAGTAATAGTCTATACTATGATGAATCTTTATTACGTATAAACATTTCGCCAGATTTTCCAATTTACTAAGAAGGTTCCGTTTATTTTCATCAGTAGATATTGTTCTCTTGGACTAAAATGATCGATTATATCTGCTGCCAAGATTTTCAACTGACCTTGACACAGCCTCAAAAGAAGTTTCAATAACCGACAGAGAACTAATCTCATTCAAAACGTACATTATATTTAAACTCCATCAAGTAATAATAATAAATAGTACCACATTTGCGCCACGTTATGAGGTTGTAAAAATAAGTTGCCAGTTCTTACGGGGATCGTCAACTTTTCGGAACTGTGCCGCTTCGTAATCTTCCTTGCTGGTTTGGAAACCATATAAGAGTTACGTTCCTTAGCGTTACAAAAAAAAGTTACCAACAGACCATCTAGTCAGAGAGTGACGTTTTTACAGAATCTCTTGTCTTACTCTGACTTGCTTTATGTGCTCCACAAAGTTTACCAAGCTTGTTTTTCAATTTCTTGAACAGTTATTATTATGTATTGCAATATTTCGAATACTGGAGCAAGCGCGACCCTCCCGCTCCATTTCCGGCAAGTTTTTTATTTATTTTCTATGCCCGCGTTCCCATTTCTCTCTTCATTGTAGAATTCACAAACGCATTCTTCTGCTTCCGTCTAATGTAGTAGAACCCGTAACACGTACGTACGCCCTCTCGTCATCCCTTCAACGCCAAATTGAGTTACCCAGCAGAGTTAATAAAGAGGTCAAAAACGTGATCAGAATGTTGAAACCAGCAAATGTAAATTAGGAAAAAGTACCGGTCTTTTGTCTAAATGGATCCCACGATGGTTATTAAATCCGAGATTTATGAGATCACAGATCGCGGAACCGTTTATTCAAAGTAAAATTTCGGCTAATAAATGTTGAATTGACTGTAGTACATTATTTAGGGTTATGTTAAGATCATTTTTGGTTTATACAGTTTTCATTGTGAACTGTCAAAAGATACGCTCGTCTCAATACAGAACGGCATCAGCAAGAGCCGTAGTATCTAGAAGCTTTAGAAAGTGGAAAAGTTTCTATGAAAACACTTGGCGGAAACATCCAGCTCCTAAATAAGCCACGTCCAAAATTGAATACTGAGAGACGATTCAATATTCCCTTCTCGTTGAGTGGACAATTTTCTATCCCTGTCACGTCAACGGACTTTTTGTTTGAGGCCTTTATTTTTTGTAAGTAAGAGTACCAAGAGCTACGCAGCTGTCGCATTGCTTTCTTCGGTTAAATGGCCGTGAAATATTGACTTTTGTTGGGTAAAAATTTTGCTAAGTAGGAATAACTGGTAACGACACTCATAAAAATCTCTGGAAGAGGGTATTACACCTGAAACGGCCTCTTTTAACGAATAAAGGTGAATTTGTAGAGCTTAGATACTGTACCAGCCGAAATTGTCTACCTATATTGGTTTTTTGTTTCGATTCAAATATTTTAGAGCATAACCACCAAACAAACCAATAAAAATGATGTATTTACTACAATATTGGTACTGTGTATTTTCAAAATAAAAAATAAAACATAGAATAATCATAAAAGAAAACAGTTAAAAAAATTGATATAATTAAATACTTTATCATCTGACGATCTACTTTATTGAACTTATAATTATTTATTTATAATATATTTAACCATTTCGTTTTGAGATCAACGACTTGTAACTTTTCTAGGTCGTTCTGATTAACTAAATCTAGATTCAAATTAACAACAAGTCTGGGTCATCGGCAATAAACCTATAAATATTGAAGAGTATAGAATAATTAATTACTAAAGGGGTGTTCGAAAGTAAACTATACCAAGTTTCAAAGCGTTTTTATTGGTTTATCAACCTTTTGTTAGGAAATAAATTGAAAAAAAAGGTATGTTTATTGGTCCAGTTAAAACAACTTCAACAAACAAACTCACAACTATTAATGTATTTACAAAATGTACATAGGTAAATGAATGTATTAAATACATAAGAAATAGTTGAGCTATCTATAGATCGTTTGTAACGATCTGTAGATGGCTCAACTAATGAATAAATAAATAATAATCCAGTTAAATAAATGTCACATTTAGAAAAGAACGGACATTGTACCTTTACCCCAGTATGTTATTGTTATTATTAATAGGTATAGTTTGTACACAGTTTGTTTTCCGAATAAAATAAAATAAAAATAAATTGTCACTATTTGCTGGTTGTAATAGTGACACAGACGTGTTTAAGTTTTACCAGTTGTACTGTTTAGTAGGTAGTACTAATGACACTGAGGCTCAATATTAGTTCAGTTCGGGTTCAATAGCCTTATTTTTTAATCGCTGGTTTTTAATTGAGCGGCATAAATGTACACTTGGACCGACACACGCAACTTGAAATTGAAAAGCAATTATTACTTCGATTTTTTCAGTTTTTTATGTGTTGAATCAGTTTATGTCGTAAGTTAGTAAAATTTCTTATTAAACTTAGTAAATATTTATAGAATATCAGAAATTAGAAACGTTTATTTGCTAAATGTAAGTAAAGCTAACATTGGTCTTAAATGTACCTAAAAATAAAGGTCAGTTACATTTCACCAGTCACAGTCCTGGTGTGCAAATATATTATAAATTTTACATGTCAATATAATTACAAAATATCAATAATTTATATAATAATATCATTGAAACCAAAATACCTACATACACAAAATGTCACCTATTTAAATATTCATTAATAATATATTATTATTTATTACACAAAATCCACAGCTCTTAATATATGATACACAAAACTAACAAACAACACATAAAGCCAATTATAGGATTATTGTTTATATTATTATTTATTTTATATTTATTTTAATACAAAATAAAACTGTAGTATCGAACTGATACATGGTCGATAGAGGTCGGCAAGGGCGGTACTTGAAAAACTTACTGGAATTAATGTGAAAATCTGTCACAAAACTTTAGTGTCAAAATCATTTAAATAAGTTGAGTACGCTGTAGGCATCTCGAAATACATAAGTAACATAATGCAGCACTCAATATTCTAAGAACGATGTGAGATTACGTGATGTCTTTGAGTCTTTGATGATACGAGATTTAATACGAAGGTACGTCGTTAGATATTCGTGGAATAAGTAAGTATTATCTTTCACACAAGAATAATCGTGTTCGAAAAATATGGCCTGATTTCACGGTTCAGCGTGTTTCGATATAAATTCGTTTGAACATGTTATTGAGGAGTAACATTGTTTAATTTATGTATATTGAGCTATTACAGGTGTGTAGATATGCTGTGTTATATGAATTTAATTTATATAATACTTAAACATACTTTATTTGAAACAAATATATGCTGAGTGGTGTATAGCCCAATGGGTCTACACCAGCACACGCTGAGTGATGACCACTTTCAGTATTTTAGCATCTAGCATTAAGTAAAGTAACTGAAATAAAGTATTAGATAGATAGATACACGTTTATTTGCCCCAAACACACAAACTTATAACAAAAAAAAAAGCTAGCACTCCGGGAGTGCCGGCAGAAGTGAAAACTTCAATATTAACGTTGTGTTTTCACTTTTAAGTTTTCACTTCAAAAATATAACCACAGTCGTGATTGTGTCATGTCATTGTGTCACGACGAAGACAACGAAGACTCACTGACACAGACACATTCGCGCAAGCGCGAATGTGTCTGTGTCTTCGTTGGCTTCGTCGTCATCGTCACGTCACGTCATGTCGCCACGTCATCGTCACGTGACGATGACGTGGCGACATGACGTGACGATGACGTGGCGACATGACGTGACGTGACGATGACGACGAAGCCAACGAAGACACAGAGTCGCCACGTCATCGTCACGTCATCGCGCAAGCGCGAATGTGTCTGTGTCTTCGTTGGCTTCGTCGTCATCGTCACGTCACGTCATGTCGCCACGTCATCGTCACGTCATGTCGCCACAACACTATTTAATTGTTTGAGTCATACGTCGCGTGACCGCAAGTGTGTTCTTTTGTCGTCTCTTGTTTTACGAGCAATGTATAAAAATTAAATAAGATCTTACGCTTTTTCGACGTCACGTGACCCTGACGCGAGTTTGAAAGTTTTTACCCACCCAGCGCCGCTAAAGAAGTTTTCACTTCAAAAATTTAATAAAAATAAGTAGGTACAAGTTGGTTGGTTGGCAGGTGCACATGCCAGGCTGATACAGTATAATATAGTATTCTATTCTGAGCATTAAATTAGTAAGTATTTACCAGATATGTTAAGAAACTTATTTCATTTTCCCCTCAATAAATATAGGCTCGATTTCAAAGTCCAAGACTGTTTTCAATCAAGCTAAATGAATGTCCAAAAAAACGAGAAAGTCACCTAAATTTATGTCCGGAGTTTGTTTCAAATTGTATTTTTTGTGTCAGTGAGCTCGCCAGATGGAGGTCCGGGCACAGAAGAAATTGTAGCTACCTTGGTTTCACTCCGGCGTCCTCTGTCGATGGTCAAAGAGAGGTCATTCATTTAAATAATTTAAATGAAAAAAAGTTTTTGATTGAGAATTGATTTTATGACGCCGAACAGTAAAGTTCACATTGCTGTGTGCCGATTTGAAGAGTTTTGTTACCAATGTAATTATTGCGATATAGAGAGACCTCAAATGAGTGATGGACGCAGTGTGATGTCATAGATATAAGTCTTCGGTAGGGCTGTGCACGTTTTTTCTTTATTACTAATAGTGCTATACACTAAATAAAAATATGCACTCCGCTAATAATTTAAAACTCATTTGTTCATGTGCATATACATATATATAAAACGTGCGGATTCTGTCAAGCGCAATATTCTTTTTGTAATTTATTTATTTATTTGGGCGTCTAGTCTAGTAGAAGCGACACGTGACCCGAGGGCTGGTGAGTATGTGGCCCAGCGTATCAGCATTGCTATTCAGCGCGGCAATGCAGCCAGTGTCTTGGATACGCTTCCGATTGGTACTGATTTGGATCAGTTGAACTATCTATAGATCGTTTGCAACGGTCTGTAGATAGCTCAACTGTTTCTTATGTATTTTATATGACAATGTACATTTTGTAAATACTGTATAGTCATTTTCATTGGAAGTTTATTTTAACATTGATATATTTTTGATACCAGCAGAAGATGTTAGTAATATGAGAGTGACACAGGCGTAGTTTACGGAAAGAGTAAATAACTCTAGCGAGAAATCAGTGTTCATCTCGGACAACGAAAATTCCGGCTTTCCGAGGCTTAGGTCGCGTACAAGCCATTTGTTAGTTTTTGTACAAATACCTCTGTTAGACCCTTGATTTCTTGACGAAATTGTGGATTAAATGAACTTGTATTTTGTTGGCCATTATTTTTATAAGAAAAAACATAAACTTTGAGCTTGCTCTAGGAAGATGATAGATACTATATAATGTTAGAGTTTTACTTTATGTTATGATAATCCGATAAAAAAACACTGAAAGTGAGGATAGCGTAACTAGCACATAGTTTTATTAACTAGGCCTTACGTGTAAGAAAATTCTGTAAATTTTGGGTCAAAGAAGTGAAAGAAGTGCATTTACGTCATCTACTATTTTTTTTTCAAATTGCCTACATGTTACCAAAATTTGTAGTTTTTCTTATAAAAAGTCTGGCAGGCGGTTTCGAAAATGTCGATTTCATTTTATTAGGATACTGTTTAGAAAATCATTTGGGTTACTAAATAGAATATCAAGCTAAAAATTCTCAGCAGATAACATGTTAAAATAAAATGTAGTAGAATTTCAAAATTGTCCAAGAGAATCAAACTAGTGGCAGGTTATTTGTAAAAGCACCCTCAGACAGGTTGAGCCTGGCTTCATATCGGGGCGGATGTCCGCCGGGCGTCAGGTTTGAATGAAAATTTCAACCAACATGTTGATAAGAAAATCAATGCCCTGGTTACATAAATACATACGGCAAGTTTGTGGTTAAAAAGATCTTTAAATACATACCCTAAACATGCACGGTCTATCTTATAAAAAGTTAGCGTTGACATTATGTCACCATTAAATATGGTAACTAAGATATCAAGTCTGCTCTAACTTTTATAAGATAGACCGTGCATGTTTAGAATTCTAATTATTAGGACACTAACAATAGAATAGAATGTGATATGACATGAAAGTACCTAAGGAAAATAAACAGACTACTGCAATTAAGACTTTTAGGATTTTGAAATTGTTTATTCATCTACAAAAAATATTATAATAACAATAAATAAATAATCATATCACATATAGCAATATCATCCAAAATGGTCAATGTTGGTTAAAAACTTATAAAGCTTTTTATTAAAATACTTTTCATGAAATATATATATCCCATATTGCGACAATAACACAAAATACAAATGCTTTAGTTATTCAATTTACAATCAGTACACATAGCTCCTAAGGATAACAAACAATGATAGTAATGTTCAAAACCGTGATAGTTTCAAATATTATAATGATAGTAACAATTCATATGTTGACACAGCAAATGTTTGTCATTCATTCTCGGCGTTTAATAAGGTACGAACAAGACTTCACTCTTCTCCCTCCATTCACTCAACTTTATCTCAACCAATCTTCATTAGCGAGGGTTCGCTTACGAAATAGTTTTCAAACATACAAACGTTTTGATATTAGGAATCGTTTGTGAAATACTGATTAGATTTTTTGCGATATTCTATATATCAAAGAAAAATATTTGTGAAATCTCAAAGAATGTTTTAAATCATCAAGAATAGATAATGCAGAACGTTTTTTGAACAGCAAAAAGCTGGAGCATGTGAAACAAATAATGAGCTTTTGGTGCCAGCTGTGTGTGATAACATTTTAAATTGGCGGGAGAGAATCGATCGCACCAAAATAATTTAAGAGCGGATTCTGTAGAATGCAACGTGGTGTCGCCAACTTAGTGTCAAAAAATGGCTGGTTTATTCATGAAAAGCTTGTTTTTTCTACTACCTAATTAATCTTATTATTTGCAAATGATTTTTCTAGCCTGGATCACAGCCATATTTTTATTAATATAAAAGCGTCACCAACAAAAATCTACAAACTAAGATCGAATAAAATTAACTTTTAAAATCATTAGAAAGGTATTAAGGAGGGTTATACGTACATCTTAGTTAGGTACTCAAATTATTAATCTGTTATAAATATTTCGGACAAGTTAAAATATATTAAAAAATAATACATAATTTATGAATTGTTGTTGGATTTAACATAAATTTAGAGAGCTGGCAACAAAACCAGAAAAAAAATGTGATTTATCTCCCAAACGTGGCCCGTTCATTACTGCCTTTTGGAACTCGCTGCATTCTACCGGAAAATAAAACGCCGACACGTGCCGACGTCTACAATAAAGTTATTTCGATTAGAAACATCAAATGAACTGTGTGATTCCGATAGGTTGGGGTGCAATATTAGGAGCAGGTGCTGGAACGATTCATCTTTTTTTCACAAAGCGTTTTCCTGTGAATCTCTATCTGGTGTTGCCAAATTGTTTCTACTATACATTTTAGTAGATTTGAAAGAAAAACTGATATAAAAAAGTTCTTTATTAAATAAAATCACAAGGGTCATTTAGAATCAAAAAGAATATTATACAGTTTTGTGTCTAATCTACTCTTTTTTGCTCTTTTTTAGGTTTCCGTACCTAAAGTGCAATGGGTAACGGGAACCTCTTACTGAGACTCTGTCGGGTGTCTGTATGTCTATTGAAATTTCCACAGATGATTTATATTGCCGCTGTAGCAACAAATACGAGATAGAATCTCTATAATAATAGAATCTCATACAAAAGGAGATTTTTCGGTACATGTGCTAATTTCGACTCGCGCTTTTCCGGTTTACACATGATTAAACATTAATTCATAATACTTTCAGTTAAAATAATAAAATGCATTCAAAATCAGAAACCCAAAAATTCCACAGTAAAGTAAATTGAGAACGTAAAATGTGAAACTACGTTGTTAAATTCGAACGCTCCAACGGTTATAACTCGATCAAATGGCTCTTTGATTGGCATGCACTGTGATTCTAGCTCATTAGTATTTTAAAGTAAGCTAGCATAGTTCCTGAACACCTGCATTCTCGTACTAAATTGTACTAAATGGAACCACGCTAAGGAGTATGACGCTGTAGTATAGTTCCATGTTGACATTATGTTTCTGCATATTGTATTTTCGGGTGATTCTGAAATTAGTTCAAATGGTAATTTCTGTAAATGTTTATTAAGCCGAGTGGATATTCCACAGTTAGCAGAAATAAACTTTAGTTGGTACACATATTATATAAGTATGTATATGAAAATAAAACGTAACAATAATAACGTAGAAAATATAACGTAGTTTCTTAATTTTGATGAAGATACTAATCAGCTAGTCAGAACAAATATTCACGGACATTTCACACATTGTTCTCTAGTTCCAAACTAAGCAAATCTTGTATGGGAACCAGATTTACTTCGACTTTTCACTATAACAGCTCTACCAAATAGATTGTATTTTATTACTTATCTTCAAATAAATTAACAGTAGAATAGCATTGGTGTTACTTTCAATTCAAATTCGTTTTAAATTATTCAGCAAATTCCAGTATCATTTCCAGGTGAGTAAAACAATTACATTACGTAGGACCCTCTTTTTAAATGTTACCACAAAACTCGTCCCCAAATTTTTATAGGACCATAGAATTTTTATAAGAAACACTTAGTATAATATTTCGAGCATAACCTTTTAAGGCACGCAAAAAAGGGCGAATTAAAGGAATGTAAAGTGAGCGTCTTATAAATAATGCGGTCATCAAGTTCTTTAGACATACAAAATTTTACTTCCTCCCCACCAATGTAATAAGTCCCCGAATAATTATGTAAATATAGGAGGTTTTCCAAATAAGGCCTCGGGAAGATCAACAGCATGAGGATGTAATTGAAACAAGGGCTGCGACAACCGTTTAAATTTTCATATTGCTTACAATTTTTAAAGCAAGAATCTGAAAAATTGTGTACAAAAGTGAATGGAGCCCGAGGCGGGAATGTCTCAAAGGGATGTTTAAAATTTAAAATCTTCGCGTTTCTGTGCTGAGTTACAACAAAACCACTTGCTTTTATATTACGTCAAATTTTTACTTGAATGGTAAGTTTCTTTATTGTTTATTGTACACAAATAAAGTACATACCCAAGATGGCAAACAAAGGCGAAGAGCTTTCTTCCAACAAACCTTTGTAGCTAGGGGGTTTATTGCTTCGCAGAGAGTTCACGTGCTTTATTTTAGTCGTACCTAATCCTTAACTATGACATTTTAAAAGTCAGCATTACAAACTTGCTGAACAATGATTTACCTTCTATACACATATACTCTTATTTACCACTAGAATAGAACCCACACATGATTTTACTCCTTAATAGGTCACGTCACACTTGAAAATCATATAATAATTTTATGGTGTTCATTTTTTTTTTAATAAAAAAACTGGCAAAGAAATGAGCTGACTACCTGATTAAAAGTATTTTTAAGTTCGTCAGATAAATCCGTAAGTAATTTAAAAAGGTCAAACAAAATGTGCGTGCGAAGTACAACAATAGAAGCAGGATGATAAACTGCGTATTGCTTAGATAAGATAAAATAACCTTTATAATTTTTACGATATTATAAGAAAAATATATGATTAAACAGAGAGGTGTGCTTTGAATAAAATAAAACAAGAACACTTCACATAGAATCATCTTGTACTGAATTAATGCTTTTGCTATGCTATGGCAACCAAATTGCTGATATAATACGTAGATTCATATTTTTTGTACTTATTATATGTAATCTGGATTGTGGGTTCGATTCCTAATAAAAAAAAATATTGCAAACGTTTTTACATCGATAGGAATCGAACCCATGCATGGCAAAAAAAGTAACGCCTGACTACAAAAGACATAAAAAAATAAAGAAACAAACAGGGAATATGAAACTGCCTAAACGTTAATAAGTTAACTATATGACGAGTAAGAATTCTACTCACATCTAAAATCGAATCACCACCAAACATTTCAAGAAATTAATCCAATAAAGAGATACCTTACATAGTCGACTCTCCAAGAAAGTTTACAATCAATTCAATAAGTGCATAGTTCTCAGTAACTGTCTTCAACAGATACTAGCAGTTAGGTGCAGAACTGATAGGTAGCCTTTGTCTGACCGCCAAGTAGCTACATTGTTGAGTTAGTTACACTGAGGTTCCACTCGAGCTAGCGACCGAAGGTATTGCAACTTTAGAGCAGGTTTTATTTGAGGAAGATTATTTTTGCGAAGATTTGGTTAGAAGCTTGTTGATGTAAAAATAAACTCTTATTTATTTTTACATGTTGGATAATAATTAGAATTTAAAAATGAAAAAAAACTAGTACGTAGTTTCAAAAATGTTATTAAATATATTTCTCCTGTATATAAAGCGGAAGGTATATTTATGAAGTAAAATGAAGGCTAACTAAGTTTTTAGGAGAAAGCCAGAAATGGTCTGAAATAACTTCCTGAGCTTTTATTATTTTCTACTGTAGTTTTGTGTTCTAGTAAATGGTGATACAATATTCATTGTAGTGCCTAGGCACAACTGTAACTAATGTAGATACTAGAAACACTTTTAGCAATGAAATAGGTGTAGGTGCCTAGGCATAAGTGTTGTACGAAAAACACTCGTAGAAATGAAATTGGTGTAGGCAGTCCTCAACAAAGCGCTATAAAATACGCGGCAAGTTTAACTTTTTAATTTACTTAGGTACTTATTTTACTTTTATAAAAAAAACTTTTACAGTGGTTTCTAAATAAAACCTTTGGCACCGTTGAAAATCTAACAATGCTGTTGCCTTTTTGCATCTATTCACAAAAGCTATACGTAGCCTATCCGATGCGGATGAGCCGGGCTCCGCATAAAGGGCACGGACAAAAAACTCGGGCATTTTTAACCTCTTTTCAACCCCTATCCGCGATGCGTCAATGATGTTTACCCTTCTTAAAAGCCTTCCCTATGCCCACGGATGTACTCGTATTTTGCGTAGCAGAAAGGGATTTTCATGTTAGTCGGGCGAGATCAATGGATGTATGGACTAATGCATCCGTTGAGTTCACGTTTACAACGTACGCTGGTTTAAGTGATTATGATCGATTATTATCAGTAATACTGTTTTGATTCCTTTACTGTGTTATAATTTTTTAATGACTTTTTCATTTGGCTGCGCTACAGCTTAGTAAAGTAAAGTAAAATTGTTTTATTCACTAAATAATTTTCAAAAGAATAATTTGAATCCATAGTGTATAATAATGATAACAATTAGGTACTTTATGAAACGTAGAAATGAACCCTAGATTTTACAATTGCTCAATTGAAAACAGTCAATCAGTGCTTAGCAAATAACAGACACATGTTTAAAATATACAATGTTTGCCTGACATTATAAAACGAATGCTGAGCATCAGAATTTCTAATTTATACTTAAATAAAGCTATGCATTCATAGATACAAAGTAGTGCTACTAGAGAGCCAAAAGGAACATTGGTATGTAAGTACGTACGTATGTATCTATCAAAGTGCAGTTCAGTGTTCAACATGACCAACGTGCGCTTGCCACCCAAGATTCACTTTCAGCTTAGAGTAGTGTGGCTACCTAATAGTGTATAAAAATATGTAGTAGGTACTCTTAATAATAACAACTAAGTCATCCGCCTCCCGTATGTAATTAGAGATAAAAAATATGCATTAATCAATTTAGATTTTAAAGTAACTTGTATAAACTAACTAATTTGTGTGTCATTTTATGTTGGCGTAAAGGATAAAACATTTAAAAATCTAAACTTATATTTATGTTATTACTGATCAAATACAGATCAAACAGAAACAAATAGTACAACACTAAAATGGTGCAGAGACATAATTGTGTAGTATGAAAACGCCAGTGTATTTTAAACATCACTGACATTTGGATGACAGTGACAGCTAATACATCAATGGTCGTTCCACTGAGCATTATTTTATTGCAATCTGACATTTCGAAAAACAATCAACATCACATACGCAACAACATTGTACACACAATACTGAAAATGCAGAGCAATCAGTAGAAAATCTACAACCCCCGCAATCATCCCCAAATGGATCACGCGTTCATATTTTACGGATAATGGTCGGAATGGGTTTCGCTGATACATCACGTGCCAATGGATGTTAGTCACGAATACTTTTAAATGTTGATAGAAATGTCCCATATAAAGTTACCTACAGTTAAGAGTATGAATTCTCTGCAAGATTACTTAAGGGTCACATATAACAATTTCTGACATATACAGAACGGAAAACCTACTATTATTTGTTCAGTAACAAAAGTAAGTTTGAGAGAACACTTGACAGAACAATCATATTGAGGCAGCCTCTATAAATATATTATTGTCTTACTGCGAGCTCGTTTTATAATGCAATACAAGAATTTGAGGTTTTGGTAGATTCGAGTCTTTTTTAGGATTGTAATTGAAAATTTTATTAATCAAACAAAATACGATAGCCTTTGCTTATAATAATGCATTGCCCTTCTAAGGGCGTGCCTTTTGCGAAATCGGGGACAATTTTTGAACGGAGGTTTAAACATTTTTTATGTTTCATTGCAAATAGCGACAACGAGCTGATTTTAATTATAGGTTATTTCAGAACCAAGTTTGAACGCACTAGATATAAGTATCAAGTAAAGCCAACAACAAAATGCAAATTGACAAACTTTCTCAGCGAGTTGTCGCGCCTTAGTGGCAGTACCCAAACGTCTACCCCGCAAAATTATAAAGGAAGATTATTATTGAGGTTTGAAGTACATCGCTTAGCAATGCGGTATAAACACACGCGTTCGTGACAAAGCTGTAAGTGAACGCGCAGTGTACCTCAAATTTCAATAGTAAAACTTCACTTATTATGTTACAGTGTAGGCATCCAGTATACTCACGGTGCGGAAGGCGAAAGTTCCGACGTATTCCAACGCACAGATTCGCTTTGCACGTAAACTTGTAACTGAGACGATTCGAAACTTGTTTACTGAAAACTGTTAAAACTCCTTGCGAGTAAGATTATTTGCATACGATGTTGCAGGTGACGTGACATGGCACATGATACATTTTACTAAACATTTTATATGCAATATAAAGATAACGAATTCGTAGTTTACACTGTTAACATTTGGACTGCATTTTCCGCGAGGTAATATGCAGTTCTGTTGCTTGGTTTTTATAAACTGACTTAATTAAACAGCAAAAACTATGGCTGTTTCTTTCTCCTAACATTCGTTTTTTTTTATTCTGTTCGTTTGAAACGCCTTCTTAGATTCGTGTTTGCGCAATTCTTAATGCAACATTGATATATTTAATTGATAAGTTTTGTATAAAAATGTACATAAACGAGGATTTCACTGAATATTAAAAAGACACTAGTGTCGTACCTTGCTTCAGCATAAAATGAATAACTGTGTGCAGTAGTTGTATGTAAGAGCTCAAAGTGAAATAAAGTGCTGGGTACTGATTTACTCGACCGTGTTAGCGAATCGTCTACGTAGTTATGAGAAAATTGAGTTTGTTTATGAAGATTAGTTTATGTTTATGTAAAGGCAAGCTCATAATATTACGTATTTTATTCGACATTTTATATTTTGCTCTCTTTTTCTGGTAAAATTGCTTTAAAAGGTATTTTTGTACATATAGCAGACAGCCCTCGTAAAATGAGCTAATTCTTATAGTTTTAGTAGTTTAGATTCTTGCTAAAGAGTTTGTCTGGAGAAGTGCCGCTCACTCTTCTTCTCTTTTTTTCTCTTTCTCTTCTCTCACACATAAATCTTTACGTCACGGAATGATGGACAAATGTGATGATTTGTTATATATGCGAGGTTACCACTTAACATTGGGTGGGGTCCACTGGACCCACCTCATACTCAAATAAAAAGAAGACTATGCTGTTTCAGGTCACGTGCAAGATCTATTCCAGGTTTGAACTAAATTGATCCAAGAGAGATGGCTGCGTGAGGGTCGTACATGTCTGAGTAACAAACATAAAATATCCACAATACGGGTTTATTTTTCGTGATTAAAAAAAAACCATTCGGCTCGAAAGATGAAGTTTGCCATAGTAACATATTTTTTTGATACACTTCTAGTAGGTAAGTGCATATTAAAATAATTTTGTAAAAATCAAAAGGCAGCAAATAACTGAATTATTGAAAGGAGAATGGGCACTTTGGGCCACGACTAAAAAAATTGTCCCTCAAGGTTGCCACATAGTACGTTAAAAAGGGCTTTTATAAGCCAATATTTTACTATAATTACGGAAAAAATCCGTCCCATGGAAATCGAAATATTTCGATGAAACTGTTTTTCATTTAACATCATATAACTTAGAATTCTGAAGGCCCACAAGAATAACTGTGATGGCGTTTAAAAGAGCATTAAAAGGGCTTTAATTATTTCTCAAATTGTTTAAAAATCCAACCTGTGGAAATTGAGTTATTCCTGAAAAACTGTAGTATTGCAAAAAATAAATACGGTTTTTCAGAAATATCTCGATTTCCACAGGTTGGATTTTCAAGCAATCTCAAGACAAATAAAGCCCGTTTTATGCCCTTTTCAACGCAACTGCAGGCATTTTTGTGGGTCTTCAGGATTCGGAGTAATACGACGTTAAAATAAAAAACTGTTTTTCAAAATATATCGATTTCCATGGGATGGATTTTTTAAATAAAAATAGTAAAAGGTAGGCCTCTAAAAGCCCTTTTAAACATATTATGTGGCAACCCTGAGGGACGAGTTTTTTAGTCGTGGCCCACGCTCCATACAGAATCGCCCATTCTCCTTTACCTTCATTACTGAATATCAACATTTTTTATGTGCGAACCTTGCTAAGAAAAAGAAACATAAGAAACAAATGAAAAACAGAAAACAAATAATGAAACGGTCATCTATCAAATATTTAAAGCAAGCTTAAGAATCCACATTTTTCAACTTATTTTAAATATTTGTTATATTACCGTTTCATAAACTTCTCATAGCATTCGTTTACTAACACAAAGGGTAACATGTTTTTATCCAAAACACCAGATATCTTGCCAAGTTACAGTAGAAACATTAAACAAAACTGCCCGGCGAATATAGAACTGCCTTTATCAGCGGCTGTCATAGTGCATAACCGGTGGTCTGCCAGTGGTCTTGGCTCTCTACCAAGCACAAAATGACTCAAGGTATCGTCACACCGAACTAGTTTCACAAAATTTCTTGCAGTAATGATTTTGACAGACAATAATGTTCAGAACATCAACTTTGATAGGGCTGTCAAACGTCAATCAACTGCCAAGTGTTAATTGAACAGGCGAAAGGTCAAACCTTAGAAAAGAAGAAGAAGCCTTCGTTCAATGACCTCCATTTTGCTAAGCACCATTTTTTTATGCTTAAGAAAATCTGTAATTTATTTTAAATATTAACCTCAAAAACAGACTAACAAAGTAGAGGAAAAATCAAAGAAACAAAGAAGAGAATTATGTCAAAGATGTTTGAGCAACGATCTAATCAATGTATGCGTTTTTGTAGCATATAGTACTCGTAGGCTTAGATACTTTAAATTTCAATAAGGCTACAGTTAGAACCAGTTTGTATTTAATTTAATACTATAAAATCATAGAATATCATCCCCATTTTTACTAACTATTTCTGTATCGAAATAGCATACAAAAAACTCGAAATCAAAACGCTACAGTAGGTAGGTACAGCCTCTAGCGCAAACGCACCGTATTCGGTTTGACTTTACCAAGCTTGGAGCACACTCTAATTTTTCAAAAAAATATGGCATGCCTCCAAGATGCATTACACAATACTCTGATAGTGAACACTGTTCTGGATTTACGAGTGTTAGGTACCAAAGTTCATACCGACTCCCTTTATATTTTATATATAAATTCTATTGATTTATTTTTATTTGAAATATTTTGTTTAAAAATAGCAAACTAAATCAAAGTATCAAACGTTAAAATAAATGCCTTTTTCAGAACTAATAATAGAAATGTAAACGTAGCTGTCCGAAGTGTCGACGTCAACTCGTTGAATGTCTGAACCAGACGCCTATTCCGGCTCAATAGGCTACGGGCCCAGAGAGAAAATATGTTATAGATCGCAATAGTAGTAGTACAAACCAGCATTATTACCAGTATTATATAAAATCAATGAATATATTCCTAGCTCAAAGCTTATTTGGTAGTTAGATCCCACCGTCAAACGAACCCAGCCTACGTTTTATAAAACATTGTTTAAAAAATGATATTGATAGATTTCATTTTATATCATCATTTGATATGATTTATAATGTATATTATCTTTTATTACGATGTTGACTGTACAGCAATTTATTATCATAATAGCAAAAAGAAGTTAAAATAATGTCACATTTTGTTATTCATTTTGGTGCACCCGTCCATCTAACTAAATAGTATTTCTGCAACAGAATTTAATATGGTTGCGACATCTAGTTGTGGAATTGGAACTAATACCAACTAGATAAGACTTAAACAAAGATTTCTCAAAAAGTATTAGATTAAATAGGATTCAAAAATATTAGTTCGTGTACTAAATATCTCGTATGATAAATAGTACAGCCAGATAAATATTAGCACATCTAAACAACACATAAATGAAGGCTTTAAAACAAAGTTTTAAAGCCGTCGTGCGTGCTCTATTGTATTTCTTCTCTTACTTTATAAGCTTTTTTTACTAAGATTTTATTTAATGGAATAGCAGCTGTTATTTTCGTTCATCGACATTTTGCTAGTTATTTTAGTATTAAATCTTTGTAGTTTAATATTTATAAACGAATAAATATTTATAAACGTGAACAATATTTGTGAACGTGCCAGCCATTCTAGAGCCGAATGGTCTGATGCGTGACGATGGTAAACGGCCTGACGGTATGACGCTTGTTCCGTGGGAGGCGGGATGGCCTTTGGTGTGGGACGCAACTTGTGTCGATACCCTTGCTCCTTCTCACCTGTCACAGACATCCGTAAGGGCTGGTGCGGCGGCGGATTCGGCCGAGGATCTCAAGAGACGCAAATATGCAGGTCTCGACAGGGCATACATATTTGCTCCTCTTGGGGTCGAGACTCTAGGTCCGTGGGGTACCGAGGCCCACCGCGTTTTCAAAATTATTTCTGGGTGTCTAGTCGAAGCGACGCGTGACCCGAGGGCTGGTGAGTATCTGGCCCAACGTATCAGCATTGCTATTCAGCGCGGCAATGCAGCCAGTGTCTTGGGTACGCTTCCGATTGGTACTGATTTGGATCAGTTGAACTATCTATAGATCGTTTGCAACGGTCTGTAGATAGCTCAGCTGTTTCTTATGTATTTTATATGTAAATGTACATTTTGTAAATACTGTATAGTCGTAAGTTTGTTTGTGAATAAAGGTCACATATTTATAATAGTTTTATTCAAAATTATAAAACGGTAATTGATAACAAAATTGATTAAGGCTAATATGATACTAATACACTATCATAGAAGCAACATACATTAGAAACAAACATAAAAAGTTAACGTGAAACTGTTGGGCTTTAAGCAGACCATTGTTAACAAATTAGAAAATAATATCCTTGATTATAAAGTGATAAGACAACAAAAGTCTAATTTATGGCACATAGTAAAGTTCAAACAATTTTGGTTTGTGAGTTAGTAGGAGATAAAAAGTACCATTTATTTTAAAAAAATCGTTAAATTTAATTCATCTAAGTGAACTCAGCAGAAACATTATTAAAATAACCAAATAAAATGGTCCAACAATACATCGATTCCGTTAAATCAACTAAGGAAGATTCAATAAAAGCATCCGATTCTAAAGTATACCTTGGGAATCGAAATAACAACATTTTCGTGAATGACGCGACTTTTGATCCTAAACCACTTACACGGCAATCTATTGAAAATTTCTTGCCTTTTTCATTTCCCCACTGAAATGAACCTTAGCGAAATATCCGGGAGAGTAAAAGCTATAAAAGTCAAATTACTGTTCGAGTCATGCGTCAAGAAAGTTTTGGGTTCGAGAGTTACAAATTGAATAAAATTAAGGCCAAAATTTCACCATACGAGTGTGGGATGGGATGTACGTTCGTACATTTATCTTAAAGGGAACTATGCGTGGGTTGTTGCACGGTTCTCCGGGAACACGAGGTTAATTCTACAAAATTATATTTAGTATTTTGGTAGCCACATGGTTATTGAAATTACTCGGATATCGTAATAAATCATATTTTGATAGCTCCTTGTTGAGTTAAATTATTTTGTAATTCAAATCTGCCATTTCTTCGGAACGGAACTTCAAACTGTAAAAACTATAAACAAAATAAAAACTCTACGTTACAGACATAAAATAAATTGTGTCAAAAAATATTTAATTGTAAAAAAACACATATTTGAAACTAGCTATAGGTAGTTACATAGTTCGTTTAATCAGCTTAGGTTTGTTTTCTTAAAATATCTTTAAGTACATAACGTTCTGAAATATTTACAGTACATTTCACTGAATTATAAACAGATATAAACAGATATAAACATTTTATTGGTAATTTGATTTAATTACATGTCACAAATTATAATTTATAAACATGTGTATGTGGTTTCAAGAATCGACTAAAACCTCACCCACTCGTCTATTTACTACTAAATTCCGTTCAAATCTACACGGTTTCGAAGGTTTACACGTGAATTTCGCTGCGTTCTAAAAACATATTCAAGGAGCTCAACGCCGAACGCTCTGTAGACCCGCTTTGAAGTTTGTGTCCGATACAATATTTATTGTGATTCAGACTCCGAAATTCCAAATGTTATTTGCATGAAAACGTTTTATATTTTTAATGTACCTTACTAGATAAGTTGACCGAGCATTATATGAGCAACGAGTGAAAAGCCAACTAGAGATAAAGTGGGCTCTGCTAGTACCTATTGTTATTTGATTTTGACAAATAAATTACGTTTGTCAATGTAATCTTGTAAAGAAACGCTTTTGAACAGTTAAATATCACTTACATACATAGTGTTTTACATACAACAACACATAAATATCGATGTGTCAAATTGGTAGATCAAATCTTTGAAATGTTAATTTTGAAACATGATATGTATCAATAACATTGCATTTTTTCTACATTTACGACCCAACAGCAGTCGTAATTGCCTTGAAGAAATCGCTACCAGCGATAAGGCCGCCCATTGTAATAAATTAAGTTAGTTCTAAGATTTTTATATTTTCCGTTGTGCAATAAAGTGTTATCTATCTAAATGCCATGGTTCATTGCATGCTATTTTGAACTTTATCAAAACGATGCTATAAGCAATCTCAATACAAAAAGTTAGCGCAGACTTGATGTCTTGATTACCATAATTATGTAACGGTGACATAATGTCAACGTTAACTTTTTATAAGATAAGGGGTAATTTTGTACCAGTATTGCTTAGCCAAGGTTTGGTAACCCTTAGCAAAAGCAAAATTCGGTTTTAAAGCCAACTTGCACAGTGTAGCCCCAGGAGTCTAATTGCTGTAAAGTCAATTATTAAACTACATAAGCGCCCTTTGGTATCTACCAAAGTTAAACCTGAGCTTTCACTTGTAGGCAACTCCAGCTTTATTAAAACCACCCAGAACCTGTCTCTTAACCAAGAGTTACGACACCCAGGAGACAGGAGAAAGTTATGGTTGTTAGACCCATTTGAGACGTGTGGGTTGGGTACGTCTTAATAGGTCCATGTTATTGTACCTAAGTATAGAATTTTCTCGTTAGCCAGACAAAAAGAGATGTGTATTTTTTGAATAAAATAACGTATAATATAAATCTTATTTTGAATAACATTACTCGCGAAATGGATTTTTATACGAGTATACCTAAATAATTTCACTGCTATTTTTACTAGATAAAAAATATTCAAGTAACTAAATTGAAATGTTCAAAACATGTTTTCGAAACAAAATTTCTTCATAATATTTTTGACGGGCTGCACAGCTAATTTGCCTTTCGCGTTATTAAAGGTTGTTCGGGGTGTGGGTTCGATTCTGACCACGAACAATTATTTTTTATATCATCAAAAAACATTTTATTGTTTATTTTTATTACCTGTTAGAAGAAACATTTAGTTAAAATTTTATTTAATGTGGGATAAGATGGTGTATTTGTTTAAGGTGACGGGTATAGCCAAATGCGTGTTTTTGGGAGTGTTTTCTGAAGAAGTCATAGCATGTGGAGTTGTGCAACTTATTATTTCCTATAACACATATATCGAACTAGTCAGGTAGGGAACAAAATGTGTGCTCTTGTTTATAGTTTACTTTAAAATGTAAGTTTAGTACCAACACCTTTTGCAAAAGTGTGATTTTTGATCCCATTTTTTATGGGTTTGGCAGATTTGTTTGGTACCAAACTCAGCACAGCTATTCTTATGGTTGATATCTATACATCCAAGGAAAAAAAATTCTACATTAAGGTGTTTAAAGAAGAAGAAGAGTAGCGCCTTAGGAACTATAAGTGTTCCATTGCTGTGTGCTCGCAAATATTCATAAGGCGCTGCTTAAGAGTTTGACAATCCAAACTGTGCGCGGCTCACTATGTGTTTTGCGTCGTTTTCAGCATTCTTACTGAAGTTGAAAATGCGACGTTGCCACGCTGACTATCTAGAGTTTAACCACTGCAGCAAAAACTATGCCGTGTTACAAGTTTAACATGTGTGTAGATATAATAAATAAATAATAAAGTTGGAAGTTATTGACATTTTTATTTATTATGAAAAATTTCACCCTACCCGTCGCCTTAATTTATTAGAACGTATGAAACCTTTACAGTAATTAAATTAAAACGTTTATAAATTGGCCAAAAGAATGAGATTATAAATTGCTTACAAAATAATAATAAGTAAAAAAATATATATTGTGTGTATATGAATATTTGATTTTATTCGTAAAAGAAGGAAAACACTTAGATTCCCGACCGAAAATAACTTAGTCATCTAATTTCAAAATCAAAAGAACCCGTGTTTCAATATAACTAAGTGAATTAAATTTCATACATAATCGAGCAGCGTTTTGTCTAAAACAGTACTCGGAAAAAAATAAATTATAATTTCATGAAGCTCAAGTATTTTAATATTGGAGCTTTTAAGGTGGTTCGTGACGCGTATTCAAAAAATGAACTAACTGTGAAAAAAAGGCACCATCTGTGCGAAGCACTAGGTATTAAGTTATAGCAAAAGTATCTAGAGCGCCATCTAGTTACTTGAACTAAATACTTGTGTAGAAAGAAATAGGAAATCTTTTTTCTCTTTTTCTTTTAGTTATTCTTTTATTTATCGTACTTTGTCATATTTACATTCGAAGCGGACTTGTCAGCGTAAAGATTGTAATATCTTGCACCCGTCTCCCGTGCAAAGAAGTTTGGTTGAACCAAACTGGTTTCTTTCTTATAATTTTAATGCATTCTACATAGCATAGGTGGATAATAACGTACAAAAAAAAATAGCTTTGGATTTTTTTCCACAGCTGTGGAAAAAAATCAATTTATTGTAAGAAAAGTAAATATATTTTTTACCATAATATAGTTGTAAAAATTTAAGTACTAAAATACTTATTTTAGTACTTAAATTTTTACAACTATAAAACGGCTCATAGATAAACCTTACTGACTAACACACTTTACAACAATAGTAAAGTATACTTTAGATGCTAGCATACACTTTTCTTATATAAAATGAAAATAACACTAGTACACAAAAGTAATACATATTGATCTTTCATGGCAATGGTCCCCTATTTTACCGCTAGACTAATCCAGACGTCCAGAATACTAGAGGTAAGGATGTATGACTTGAAGTTGGTCGCCTTCTTCCTACTTCAATCCTTCATGATACGGCAACGGTCTCTTCACGAAGATGTTTTCTTATCACAAGGTGAATGTTGGTCACGGTGGTCTCAGCCTATGGTTCTTGTAGTACTTTCTTCGCGTCAAGGATTTCTGCCTGCGAGTAACTGAATGCCAGGATCTGGGCTAGACTGCCCAGACAGCTTCCATGAAATCTAGCTTACATTGCATTAAAAATAGGCACTATTTGAGATATATTACAAACTATTTGAGATTTTTTTAACAACAAAATGTTGGGTGTTTATGACTGACATATTTATTTACTTACTACTAGTTGTCATGACAACCAAGAAAAAAGTTAAATGTACCACGTAACAACAAAAAGTTTGCTACACATTGTATGAGTATAGTTTTGTTTACCTACTCATATTTCGTAGCTCAATCGTAAATGTAACGTATATAGGAGATATACTGTGCGCTAACGCGGCATTGTTTTTTTGCATCATTTTGTGCAGAATTAAATATTAAAAAAAAAAATATACAGGGTCTAACAGAAGGGGTGGACCAAAAGCAACAGGGCCGATGCAGGAGCTCTTAGCCTATCGATATTACCCCCATGTATGTTCAGCGATATTCAGTCGTTCAAAAGTTACTCGCTTTTTATGTTTTTTTTTCATAATTTTATTTTAGGTTAGATTTCTCTTGTATACCCAAACTATTAGAGCTACAACCGTATTTTTTTACACCTTGTAGCTTCATAGTAGACCTTTCGTACTTGATAGTTTGGGAAAACTTGGGAAATCTAACCTAAAATATGTTAATGAAAAAAAAACATAAAAGTGCGAGTAACTTTTGAACGACTGAATATCGCTGAGCATACATGGGGGTTATTTCGATAGGTATTGAGCTCTTCCATCGCCCTTTTGCTTTTGGTCCACCTCTTCTGTTACACCCTGTATAATAAACCTCTTTTACCCTGTTCGGAACAGCTGGATATTGTAGCATTATTAACTGTACAGTATGAAAATAAAGTTCGCATAATTCTACACCATAATAAAATCAAAAAGTGTATGTACTTAGTATGAAACAAAACTAGCGGTAATTAAATATGTACTGTACACGTAATATATGAACCACCTGTGTTGTAATTTCTCGACAATACATTACATAGATAGATATTTTTTATTATATATATAAACACCCAGAACACCCGGAATAAATATTTGCAGATAGTACAAACATTTATCCCAAGGCGGGAATCGAACCGGCAACCTCTACGTCGTCAATGCCACCGCGCCACATCGGTCGTCAATGTTTAGGTATCTAGTAAGTATACGACTACGTCATTCGCTCGAATACTTACAATTATCTATCAAATACAAAATTCTAAGGTTTGTTGTCAGCTCTCCAGTCGTAGGAAAAGAAACAAGACAACAAAACTAAACCTATCCCTTTTCTTCTTGAAAATGCTACGTTGCCAATCTATTATCTAAACTAAAATTCTAGAAAGGATAAGATTTGTCTGTTTGTTGGTCACTATTTAATTCAAAAGTACACGTCCTATTTTAAAACTATTTCTACATAAGGATGTAATATCTTTACCGAGTAACATAGACTATTTTATGTACAAATTGCAATATGAAAAAAACGTTTCAATGTAAAATAAGGTGAACGCCAAAAACGTTGCCGAGCCGAAATATACAACGCGTGCCGTGTCACGGGTCACTAGTAGTCAGTCTCACTACTGCTAATAATAAATAACTGATAAATAACTGATAAATGTCAATGTTCATAAAGTTTGGTTATAAAAGTGTGGCCATAAATGTATTTCCTTGCAAACATTATTATCAAACTGTTCGTTTTTTAATGTTCTGTAATTATAAATATAAAGAAAAATTATTTCATTAAAAAAAAAACGTTTATTTGTAAGAAAAATTACAAACTTCCAAATAATGCATTGAAATATAGGTAAATAAAACCTTTTTTTTTGTTGTCAAAGTAAATAAAACCTGTAGTAAGGCAACCTCGCTGACATAATTGTCATTGCTAGCTGTCTGTCAATTTAGTCGTACATAGTTGTTTTTGATGAAATTTTATCTTGTAAGTATAGTAATCAATTGTGCCAATTAGAAACTCATTGTGGTAACAGAAAGGATCCGAAGAAACATTCACGCTTTGCGATCACTCCGATCAAGCATTATGATGTAACTGCCCCACAAACAATCTATATCCTTTGTACGCAGGCAAGACAATGCACCAACAACTGCAATTGAAGAATCTTAGCGACGCCACAGAAAACGACATAAATAGCCCGTAGCCCGTTTTTGGGCAAAACATATTCATGTGTTTTATTTGTTTAATTTATAGAGCTGTAGAGAGTCTTACTATTAAAATATTAAATACATATAAACATTTTCCTGAAGATATTAGCAGTTTTATTAGAAGGTAACCTATGTAATAGGTATCTACTGCATTTTATTGCATTTAAGTTCAAAAAAAAATCCAATAAAGTAGGTTTTATAGTAGTCTGTAAAAATTCTGCAGAGCCTCTGCTCTGCAGAAAGACACAGATAAATATCAAAAAAAGGAAGCAACAAAAAGTTACATTTCTGGCGGAGATTTGAACTCGAATACTCTGATTGTCAGTCCACAGTACCTTGAACTGCGCTATTCGTTCTTATTACCTGACGTCGAAATTATGAAACGCTAGCGCGTTTCAAATATCGGAAACATTTTTGCGTGTCAAAGTAGATAGCAAGCTTGAAATTCCGCGCCAGCCTCTGCACGTTTTTCCTACTAAAATTATAGTATTTTGTATTGATTAATTGGTATCTATTAATAAGTTTTCGCAAAGGTGAATTTTGATAATTAAACGCAAAAAACCATTAACAAATCAGAAGAAAAACCGCAGTTTTTTAAACTAGCGACATCTTTTGTTGTTGGGCTACCGTCCTGACTGAGCGCTTGGGCCTTAAGGAAACTTATTATGACACTGTTTTTAATATATTTAAAAGGAAATCTTGGGTTTGTTCTATATTTAGCGTGAATTTTATAAATGTATTATTTACAGTGGCTCTACCATGAGTTTTTACTATATATATTTACTACACTCGCTAGCGTCTGTAGTTAAAAAAATGTATGAAGATTTGTACAGCGCCTCTAGCGGATAGTTGGGTACTAAAATTCGTCATACTAATATTGACGTAACTACTGTAGTAAAGTCAGGCGATTTTACTGTGACATCTCATGGTAGAGGTACAGTCTAGTTTTCTCAGTAGCTCTGTAACTCTGTTCGCTCTAGAGATAAACCATTCTAAAAATGCATGCGCCATGTAATTGTAAGTCCGCCTGCGACGCGGAGGTTGCGGGTTCTATTCCCGTCTTGGGATAAATGTTTGTACGATCTGCAAATATTTCTTCCGAGTGTTCTGGGTATTTCATATATTTAATAAAAATTATATTTATGTCATCATCATCATCATCATCAACCTATATCAGTCCACTGCTGGACGTAGGTCTCTCCCAAGACGCGCCACTGAGCCCGGTCTTCGGCTCTTCTCATCCAGTTTTTGCCAGCTACACTCCGTAGATCGTCGCTCCATCTCGCCGGAGGGCGTCCTACACTACGCTTTCCTAAACGCGGTCTCCACTCCAGTATCCGTTTGCTCCAACGGTTGTCTGTTCTTCGGCAAACATGGCCGGCCCACTGCCACTTCAGCTTGCTAATTCTTTGAGCTATGTCGAACACTTTGGTTTTTTGACGAATAACTTCGTTGCGGATTCTGTCTCGCAAAGAAATTCCGAGCATAGCTCTCTCCATAGCGCGCTGAGCGACTTTCAGCTTGTGGACCAACCCCACTGTCAGTGTCCACGTTTCAGAAGCATAGGTCATAACGGGTAGGACGCACTGGTTGAAAACTTTCGTTTTCAAACATTGAGGGATGGATGACGAGAAGACTTGACGAAGTTTCCCAAACGCAGCCCAGCCGAGCTGAATTCTCCGGTCTAGCTCTCTCTCGAAGTTGTGTCTACCTAACCGCAGCGTCTGCCCGAGGTAGACATACTCCTGCGCAACCTCGAGAGGCATTCCGGCAACGGTGATTGGCTCTGGGGTAATACGATCATTAATCATGATCTTTGTTTTATCCAAGTTCATGCCCAGGCCAATCCGTCGTGAGGAATCAGCAAGACTGTTCAGCATCTGTTGTAAATCCTGCAACGATTCTGCCAATATGACGATATCGTCAGCAAATCGCAAGTGTGAGATATACTCGCCATTGATGTTAATGCCCATTCCATTCCAACTCAGCGTCTTAAACAGATCTTCCAGCGCGCTCGTAAACAATTTGGGAGATATGACATCTCCTTGTCTTACTCCGCGGCGCAGCTGGATAGGTTTAGACTAGACACTTGACTTTAGACTTAGATATTTATGTGATGTATTGTATTAAGTATGTCAGGCTTCTAGTACCCATAACACAAGCTCTGCTTAGCTTGGGGCTAGATGATGTTGTGTGGATTGTCCAGCATTATTTATTTATTTATGACGTACCAACGTCATATAGTCTCGACTGCTCTAAAGCTTTTAGCATTATATCGATTTATCTCTTTTATAATATTATAGCAGACCGTCTGGACTTATCGAAAATAAATATAATGTTTATCGAAACTTTGCAAGAATGTAATAAAATAAATACTTCGCCCAAACTTGGAAGCTTAGGAATTTCTATTAAAATAAAATGTAGTGTAAATAATGGACGATCTAATAAGCAGTTTGTAAACTTTTTGGTACGTGAATAGCAACTATGAGTAAGAAATTAGATTTTTATTTTGATTAATTTGAAACAATACAGCTACGTATATCGTTTAATATGTCCTAGTATTAAGTTTTATAATAATAACTGAAATAAAATTATATTCTATTCAACGAATTCTTTTCATTTCTTATTTTAAAGTATCAATGGAGTACTATTTACGTTTTAAACCGTTTTAAATATACATTTTTTTAATATTTAAAGCCAAACAGCTTTCTGCATTTTAAAGCTAAAAACTTACTTAGCTCTCATCGACTTGGACGTGTTATTAAACTTTGCCAACTCTTTGCTAACCGACAAAGATTTCCCTTCTCCTACCCCCAAACTGTAAAACTTGGGGACAATAGTGTCGAAATCTGCATTTTCCGACAAGTCATACTAACTATTATTTATTCTGGGACGCACCAGAATCACTGGCAGCTACGATTTGCATAATTGTTATTGCAGTCACGATTACCTACTGTTTAATACGTGTCTGAATTACTTGTATGCGTAATTTGGAAAACTTTGCGTAATTTACAGAAATAAAATAAAGCGCTTGACAGTGAAGCAAAATTTCGTATCATAATCGTTAGTACAATCATTAAAGATTGTAATATAAAATAATTAGTAATTGATTAAAGATAGTAATATAAAATAACTGGTTTGCACCAATTCGTGAACAAGCAGTGGTAATTGGTATGCAACCATTTGTGTTACATGATAATAGAGAAAATAAAAATAAATTAATAGACATGTTGGCTGACAGATCCACTACAATACCCATATTAGGTACTGAGAATCCTTTACAGAGCCTATACAACGATAATTTAAGATCTTCAAGCATATATAATCTTTGACGTCATCTAAATTAGTAAACAGTGCTTGTGTTCACCAATCTATTGATACCTAGATATCCGACTGCCGCAAATTGAATTTCAATAGAGGTCTTCAAAGTTACGATGTTAAATACGAAAATTCGTGAGCACCAAACTACTTCGGTAACCATGGCAGTCGTGTAAATTCCCCCCAGGTCAACCACTGCTTAACCAGCCGTTAACCACAGTAGAACGGCACCCCGCCCTCAACCGAGCTTAAATTAGTCGAGGTAGTTCCGAAACTTCACTAAACGGTTGCTAGTTTCCAGAATTCTGTACGGTAAATGAGCATTGAGCTATAACAATGGAGCCATCATTTTTTTAATGTAGCCATAATTTTTTATTACAACCAACTTTCAAATATTGCTTTATTATGTCAGTTGTAATCCTCTAACGAGATCAATAAATGAAGGTCTTAAAAAATTGTATTCACTTTGTGAATTTCGGCACAACATAATTGTGCCGTTGTATTTTCACAGCACCATTGAAAAGTCCATAGACTTTAACACTATTTTCCTAGGCGACTAGCCTTATCCAAGAAAGAACAGTAGTTTTTATACTAATATTTCTATGAGAAAAATATTTTGGAAACTCTCTTCGATTGGCCACAGAATAACTAGAAGTCTACGTCGTTGGCTTTCCAAAGGTTGATTATTGTAAAAGTTAGTTCGGAAGTCAGTTCGTTTGGCTTACATTCCGCATGGCGAATACTAAATGCGGACTCAAATTAAAGAAAAAACTAACAAAGCTTCGGTTCTAAAGTCCCATTCAGAGACTTTAGAACCGAACTTTGGATGGTAGACTTTTAAATTCACAGTACTGTATACTTCAACATAGACATTTACCACATAGCATACAAAAAGTAGTAAAATACAGAGATAAAACAAAAAAACAGCTTTAAAGGAAGTATGGCTGACAAGCGTATCATACCAAAAGGGTCTCGAATCATCGTATTGCATAGCCTCTAGGAGGCGCTGATATTCCATCGAGATCTTTGACCAAAATATCTAAGAGATAAAAAAAAACATACACGACTCTCATTAGTTAAACACGAATTACGACGGCATGTCATGAAGGATGTTACCAGGTTAAATGATGATGATGTTATTATAATTCATTTGTAGAGTTAACAATATATGTGACCACTGTCTTGTAAACCACTTCTAAGTCCATTAAATTAGGTTACGAACGGCAACTTATTTAAATTAGCCTTTTTAGTTAAGATGTTCCAACTTTAAAGGATGAAGCTAGAATCAAAATTGAATATCAAGTGGTCGAATCTCTAGAGATTTGAAGCCGCGGCTCGCACGTCTCACTAACTACCTCCAATCAAACACGGTTTAGCACCGATTCTGCATACAAACGCGGGCAGTAACTTTGTATCACTACGAGGTTTTTAGTGTGAAACTCCATGAAGATTGAACTGAACTGTTAGAACTAAGCGCCCCCATATAATTGTTCAAGCTGAAAAGTAATTTATTTCTAAACGCGTAAGGAACATTTTGTACTTTGAATGTGCGTAAATACAGAAAACGCAGACTTTCTAATTGAAACTTTACAAGGAATTTTAGGTCAATATTTTTATACAGTATCAGTGTACAAACGCACTGCATTTTCATGAAAAAAAATGGATTTGATGAAACTTGTACCTGTATACTTGTAAACTTGTACCAAAAAAAGCACAAAAAACTTGCATTCCATACAAATAGTAGCACACAGACAGAAATAAAAAAATCATTTGTTCCATTTACATATTTCACACTTAGTTAATTGACTTTGGAGCGACGCATACAGTCTGGCGTCGTCGCACTCCACATTTCCAGAACTTGCAGTTTTACTATAACCCTTATGTTCCAAAAGTTAAGGTTCAAAACGTCCATGTGGCTGTCACAAGGCTTATTGTATCATTCACAATACGTACGTTTTTTGTTCTCTCCTTTTACTTTACTTCGGTTATTACGTTTGGATTTTCATCCGCTGTTGTATGTAGTACCTAAAAAATTCTCGCTGCTACGATTTCTCTTCCCAATTTGAACATTGTTAAATTGGCTCTCATCCTACGTAGTGAATTCTGTACGCATTTGTAAAACAAAAAAAAATAAGAGCGAAGTATCTACAACCGTTTGTATCTCAGTCAGTACCAACCTATTGGTAGAGTAGGTGTACGCGGTAGGTATACATTTTTTTCTATACATTATTTATTTGTTACATTCCTTATTTGTCACAATACTGACTAATAGTCATATTACCTACTTATTTTTATTTGTCACATTATAATATATATGTCACATTACTTATTTGTCACAATACTTATTTGTCATATTACTTATTTTTCACATTACTTGAACTTTCTAATGCATACCTTATGTCGCTCGTAAAATCTAGAAGACTGAAAATTAACATACTTACTGTCAAAATTCCAAATCTCAACCAGTTAATCTACATTACCATCTTTAGGCAACAACATGGCCCGTAAAAATCGTAAAGTCTTGAATAAATCTTTGATAAAAATGAGAAAGTGCCGGCTGACTGGAGTTTCTTAATAAATAAGTAGTAAATATGGGAGCCAGAAAATTGTACGTAATCCAAGCAATCTGATTTGATCAATACGACATATTATTCATCCCTTGTATTTTTTCTTTCGTTTAATAATAGAATATTAAAACAAAAAATAAAACCAAGTTCAACAAAATATCATAAAAACAACTAGATCATGTACCTAATTATTAACCTGACGTAGAATTTTGTGTTCAATATTGTTATGTGTTCTATCTCGTAATGCCGAACATGTCATGTTGATCCTATTAAGAACCCTTGACGACCGATGTGGCGCGGCGGGCGAAGGTCCGCCTGACACGGAGGTTGCGGGTTCGATTCCCGCCTTGGGATAAATGTTTGTACGATCTGCAAATATTTATTCCGGGTGTTCTGGGTATTTTATATGTATAAAAAAAAGTATATATGTATGTATGATATGTATAGTAAGTATGTCAGTCTTCTAGACCATAACCATCATAACACAAGCTCTGCTTAGCTTTAGCTAGATGATGTTGTGTGGATTGCCCAGAATTATTTATTTATTAAGCTATTGCAAAGCTATCGCGGGCCTTGAGCGTGGAGACCGAATCCAGAAATTCCGTAACGAAATAACCTAACACTGGGCATGCGTAATCCAGCAAAAAATGCTATGCCATAGCTTTACCGCGGCAGTCCCCGAGTGCCACACGTCTTATTTTATTTAAAACCCTTGTTAATTTTGTAGGCACGAGTATGTAACATTGGTTTTTTGGTAATTGATGTCTGCAGAAGTCAAGGCAGTAAAAGACAGTCCTCAGCAGGAGTTATGCGTAACTGCACGCTGTTCCGTCCTATTTCGCTTTACGACGCGCAGTGCCGGTCTATAAATCGTATAGCGGTGACAGTGTTTCCGTCTTCTCGTTCTATAACTGCCCACAAATACTGTACTATCAAGTATTTTCAATGAAACTAATGAACAATTTGGTAAACATCAATTTTAGAAGACAGACAATATGGTATATTTCATAAAGTTAGGTAACAAATGTTTGTTGGTTTCTTATTATTCCAATTCCAGAAAATAGTTCTTGTCAAAGTCGAAGTATTGTTTATATTATAACAAATGATCATGTAGGGCTTTTTACTATAAATAAACATCTGAGTTACTAGGCTTTTCCATAATATTTTTTAACGATTTTTAAAGATTTATGATAGCGTATTCTTTTTGTTAATTACTACTTCTGTAGATTTGTAAGTTTCAAAAAAATTACATCAAATATTTGCGTAAAATCTTGCGCCTTCGAGAATAAAAGTGCTAGAAGTTTATAATCATGTCGCATTTTTCATTTCACAAAATCTACTCGTAGTGCGTACCACGGCAATCTTTATTTTTCATCCTCACAAATAATGAAGAAACATTACAGACCTTTTATTATCGAGTTACCGCGGTCCTGTGAGTGTCCTACCATCCTTTTGGGAGAGCCTGCACTGCGATAAGCAACTCAGAGGCCGAACCATAAATGAAAATGACAATCGGTATCGTATCGTAACTACAGTGCGTGTCAACGTAAGCTCTATCGTTGAGCATTGCAACTTCGACGCGCAATGTATTTAAGTACCTCTACCATGAGTTGTAATATCACAGTAAAATTGCCTGACTTTACTACAGTAGTTACGTAAATATTAGTATTACGAATTTTAGTACCCAACTATCCGCTAGAAGCGCTGTACAAATCTTCATACATTTTTTTAACTACAGACGCTAGCGAGTATAGATTGTAAAAACTCATGGTAGAACTACAGATACGCTATCGTAACGATACGATACGTCACTATTCGCGATCACTTTTTTCTCCTCGCTGTTATTCTTCACAATAATATGACGTGATTGCGTTAGACGTGACAACGTGTCAATAAAATGTGCGGGATGAATTGGACATTTTGATTAAGAAGCTTTTATTTCAGTAGTTCGCTTTGACACACATGTCGTTAGATATTGGCACCGTCTTTTTTTGTTTTTCGGTTTTTGAGTTTGGAACCATTATGTTGAACTGAAAACTGAGATACACTTTTTAGAGGCGGTATAGGATATTCTTAATTATTTTATATTTTACTATGACCTCAAAACTTAATTTTGATACTTTTTAGTATCTTTGCGCATATTATAATACAGCGATGCTTCTTCACAGTATGTGCTAGGCGTAGGGACAATTTTATTGAATTAGGATAATTTACTGTTTGTTTGATGTCCCAAGGTTTTTTTTTTTGCAATCCTTGTGCTGAATTTTTCAACACGTACGTCCAGGGCTGAATAATTTATCATTAATTAACATGTTTGTATTTACCCCTGCCGTGTTTTATTTAATTACCAATTTAACTTTGAAAATGTCAAGCCCAAAACAGCCCTGAATAAAACAGGTGATGTTAATTATTTAAATAGAGTTAAAGTCAGTACAGTTTTCTGTTTATTGACGTATGTAAGTCCAATTAACAAAAAATATGTAATTTATCCAATGTTTTTTTATTGGACTAAATCAATGGCGAGACGAGCTCGACTCGTAGGAGTAAGGAGGAAGGGGAGGCCTTTGCCCTGCAGTGGGAAACTTCAGGCTTATAAATAAAATAATAAATAATAAATAAAATCAATAATTTTTAATTAGTTGAGTTGAGATATAGAGAAGGCTGGTTGCTGCAACTGGGCCGCAAGAGGGAATACAAATTTTATTCTTCTTCTTCTTCTTATCGTGTCGATGCTACAACTGTATTTTGTTGTAGCATCGTGTTGGAAAGATATATTCATATTATGTATGTGAAAACTTTAGTTTGGACGTTTATCAGATATACATCTGTATCCTTTATGGTTCCTTAATACTGTTTATAATGAAGTTAGCACGCTAACCATTTTCTCGACCCTTAAGGTCGGCAGGTAGAAAATGCTAAAAGTATGAAAACCACCATAAGTACATATATGTGCAATAAAGTGTTAAATAAATAAATAAAATCGAATCTATTATCGAATATATCGAATTCTATTCTATGTGCTTACGGACATAGTATACCTACGTGCTTTGAAGCTTCAAACTGTTCATGCACACTAGCTAACCAACAAAACCTAGTATTAGAACCACTCAAAATTCTCCCCCAGATACAAACCATTTACCTCTTCGAAATAAGTGCAAAGTAAGCCGCGAACAAACGACGCGCGCTCCATCGAGAGCTCTCAAGTAGACTTAGAGCCGAAGAACACACTAAACATGCAAATGGTGGCTACGATATAGCTACATACTTAAACCTCATGGTGGAGTAGGTAGGTAGGTATATCTAGATAACCGACTAGTATTTAGAATTATAGTAACGATGGACAGATGAGGCAATCTGGTAGCACAAAAATATGGCTGTTCTTCTTCTTCTTTTTTGTGTGGTTTGTGTCCTGCCCATTTCCACTTCAGCTTTGCAGCCATTTTGCTTGCGTCTATAAGTTTTGTCTTAGACCTGATTTTTGAGCTCCTAACCTAAGTTTGTGTTTGTTGTCCCGAGTCAAAGCCCATGTTTGACCACCATACAGTAAAGTGGGTAAGATAGTAGAATCTGCTAACTTTTTTTTTATAATAATCTTATTATAACATTTATGGATACAAATAGTAAAGTATAATATCATATTACCAACAATTGACGTCGATAAAAGCAACCATTTCATACCATCCCTAAACGGAATCTCATATGAAGATTCACAATTGTTGGAAGGTTCTATTGAGTCTGCGGATAATGACTACAATCCGACATAGAATTTATTCCGATCCTAATATAGTCGCCCTTGAAGTCAAATACGTCGATATAAATTATAAATGGCCTTTAATAATAATAATGACTTTTTTGAAATCCATGTACTTCAGTATATTATAAAAAACTTTTTGCTAAGATTTTAATTAAATGTGTAAAATAATAACTTATGTAAATTATATAAACTACTTACTGTATACCTACTTTTATACATGCATTCGCTATACTTTTTATAGAATAAAAAGAGACTGAAAACATTTCAGTGTAATCTAGAGGGTATAAATAAAATATTTCTATGGACTGAAAGAAAACTAATAAATTATATGTGAATACAAAAATAAGGGATATTAAAATATAAATTTGTTTGGCTTTCTGTACAAGCCTATGGCGTAGTTCGTAAGACCAAAGATTTATATATTATCTCACTCAGCTTGAAAATACATTTATTTGCTTAGTAACTTGTATGTACAACTAGAATTAGAAGGTCCCTTGGGGCGCTACAGAGGCCTTCATCCATTATAATTTAAAATGATCAAACTGTATAATTGTGCTCGCTCACTATTTGACTAGTTAAGGTATTCTCAAAAACAAACTCACAAATTGAAAATGAAATAATCCTGTTAAGGACTTTTGAATATTAACTATCCTTATTTCTATGTGGGTACTTTCACGTTAATATTCTGTTTGAAAGGGCCATTAATGAAAATGTTATTTTGGTAATACGCCTCGCGATAAATGTTAAATGGACAGGCTTTTACCGTGTAAATGTTTTAGGGTAAAACAAAATATTCTCTTAATTTTGTAACGTTATACGCTACTGTCTTTTATTGATAATATTCTAAATACCTGTATTGATTATCGCAGCATATTCTTGAAATTTCTCAACCTGTAAATTATCTGTGCGAAGGGCATTCTAGGTTTTTTACGCATTTTTTTAGCCGTCCATGTATTCATTGCCGCCACGGTCGCTAAAGTATAGTAGGTATAGTGCAGTGATCTTTAGAAGTTTAACAGACATGTTTTTTACAAGCCTTACTAAAGTCACTTTTTCGTTGAGTAAAATTATTATTATTATATACGTACCTTACACTTAGTGCTTACCTGTACTGTTTTTTTGCTCGTACAACATTCAAAAATGAACCTTATGCGTGTTTGTCTATAATTTGTATTTGTTTTGTATTCACTGTCGTAATTAGGTCGATGTTTGGTTATCTGTTATCTAGTTTGTCTGACGGATTTGGGTCGGAAAGGACCCGCATGGATTTAACGATAAGATAGTTCGAGATCCATGCTTGAAGAAAAGGTTTTGTTTATGTTAAACAAAATTAGTTGAAAACAATGAGGAATTTGTGTTAAAAAAAATATATGTTGTTTAATTATATTAGATGATATTTAGAACATTATAATATTTGAAACTATCGTGGTTATGAACATAGTTTTCATTATAAACGGGATATTTACCATGATTTGTGAGTTCGATTATTTCCCGATATTTAATGAAAACTATTTAGAACATTGTTGGTGATCTTATGAGTAATTTAGTCTATCAATAAATATATATATTAATATTATAGTAATTTATGTATAATGGGACAAGTCGATGGTCCACCTGATATTATATTGTAAACTAAGCAAAACCTCATTTAGGACGTGCCCTGTCAGATAATTGAACCGGCATCCATATTCTCAAACCGCAATACTGAGATGCAAACATCTGCATCGACAGAAATAGGCTATAAAATATTCTGAACGAATTATTTTACATGAAAATCGACTACTGTATATACATAAGTACTGCTATAAGTAGGTACAGTAAATCAGCGCCGTTTTTACATTTTTTGATACACCCAAAACCTTAATAGGTATTCGTTTTATTCTATTCAATAACAATTACGCGTTGATGGAGAACGAATGTAGTTTTCCGGTAGCCATCCATACGATATGAGGCCACAGCTTAAATACAACAGCTCATTCACATAATTAATTTACACATTTAATGTGTAAATAGATAAAAACTTTCTTGAAGGTTCTGTACAGACATTTTGTATATATATTTAGGAGTAAAAAAAGTTCTTAAAAAGGCGGTCTTATCGCACTATCCTAGTGGCGTAGCAATTGCCCACTTCGTTGAGCATAATTTGACCGTTTTTTCTCCGATTCACTTTGCAAAACTGAGTAAAACGTAAAAGCCTTTTTATTTTTCGGTTTTTTATATAGCCTATGACACTCAGCAATAATGTGGCTTTCTATTGGTGAAAGAATTTTTAAAATCGGTTCTGTAGATCCCGAGATTACCCCCTACAATTTAACAAATATACAAACACACAAACTTTACCTTTTTATAATATTAGTATAGATTAGTATAGATGATGAAGGTACTAAGCCAGCTGTGTCTGCGCAGACTGGACACTGTCGGCGGCGGTCGACGCGGACGGACGACGCGATAAGTCGATTTGATTGATGATAGTGATGTGGAACCGCACTCGCCTGAAATACGCCGAGGGCCATCAATATCAGACGAATAAATCTCTTTTCCAAATTATTTACGTGAATGGGCTTGGTAGACAGCGTAGTTGAAAGGATTTGAAAAAAATCGACGACTGTCAGCCATTTGCGTGCCACTATCTGCGCTGCCACTATCTGCAAAAGGATTTTTTTGAAAGTTCTCGTTTACTTAGTTTAGAGATTTATTGTTTGCACAGTAGAGATTGTTGTGAAAACGAGTTCAGTTATCTGCTGCTAGTAACTGTCGCGTTGCTGTAATGCAATTATAACGGAATTATAACTTGACACTTTAAAACATGCACATGCTGCGGTGCAATGACATTAAAAAAAGTAGATACCATTCAGCATCAGGTAGGCCATCCACTGGTTTTAATTAACAATAAGTTTTACAAAAAAATGGATATTTTGAAGCAAAACAGAGTTTCTAGATTTTTGTAGTATTATTAATTATAGCTGCCATACTCTTTTGCACCTTTAACTTGAAAGCCTCATAAGTGGTTGAAGAAATTACCGAGACGCATAAAAAAATAATTTATTTGTATAATTTATTATCCACTTAACATAACGAAACGTTTATTTATAATAAACGTTAACTTATTATTATTTTCCACTAAAACACTTTCATAACTGGAGTTATAAATATAAAGCGTATTGTACTATTTTCCATTTAAAATACAGGCAGCAAATAAAATAAAAAAACTGTGCGTTTCCAATTGATTCTGTATAAGTCCAATTAGAGAGTGGGAACGGTATAACTTCGTTTGCATGTAATTAATGAACGTGACAATTTTTCCTGAGGCCTCATCAAGCATATTGTTCTACAGGGGAGTGAGAACGTATCGCAACACTGACGAATTTGAGATACACTGCGCGTCAACATCGACATTACTGGCGAACGTAGCAAAATCACGACGCAGTGTATTTTAAATTCGTTACGTTTACGATTGTCTCAGTTCTCCCTACAAAAAAGGTGCTCGTAAAAGACACAATTCAAATAGTAGCCACTTTTTTAAAGCTCGGGTTTATAACCGCGTATTATATTCCATCTAATATACGTAAAAATATTCTGTGAAACTCACCATAATATTTTTATATTCTGTTAAGTTTTACACACAAAGTGATTTACGAATTGCCTAAAATCTTGAACACATAAAACGCACTATATAAACTTGTTATTATTTGATTTACTGATTTTTATACTTGAGAGCCGAAATTATTATTTTCTTTGCCTTATTTTCGAATACTTTCAGATACGTAGGTACTACTTGAATTTTTTAGCCGATATAATATCCAAATACAATGCAAGTCAGAAACTCATTAATCATTGAAATAATATTATAGTGCTCCAGATTCCCGAATTCGCTGTTTTGCATTGCAGACGATCTTTTATTTGGAGTAAAATAAAGTTCATTTCCTCAAATAATACGTTGTTTTTATTCAAATCGAACCTTAACTAGTCCAGGTTATTTATTGCTATCTATCTCAGGTCCACAATAAGTCCACATAATTTTGTACATATAAGATGTTACATGTTTTGTAAGACCTTACTTACTGAATAAAGTTATTATTATCTATTAACTATTGACAGTGTGTACAATATAACTGCTTTGTTTGTTATAAAAGGTGGAATAATGGCAAAACCTAAGATTTAACCTCTAGGCTTCAAAATTTTAGCCATGCACGTTTGAGTGCTTAAGACGTGCCTAGTGAGATTGTTTAACACTTAACATAAATAGGGCAATCGGCTAGTTCAATTAATTAAGTTGTAAAAATAGCATACGCTTACGACACAGGGAGTTGTATATTTCTTATTTACCTACTTAAGTAAGTATAAAAGCTAGCAGTTTTACCAATAGGCCTATTGGTAAAACTGCTTAGAATTTTAAATACCCACTAGCATGCAAGCAGAATGCATGCATACCTAACCATATTATCTTTTATAGGCCATCTGACAATCCAAAGCGCAATATCGAAGCGGCATCGAAACGAGGTCACGCAAAGAATCTAAAGCCAAACAAGCTACAACTTTTCCAATTTCGCAGTGCATCTCAAAGATAGTATTTTAGCATTGTGTCACATTATTCTGCGCAAAATTCCACTTTAGCAATAGCATTTGTGACATCGCTAAGCGCTCCTATAGCTCTTATATCTTGCACAGTCGTGCTACGCTTTGATAAGAAAATAGAAAATAAAATAGGATGCATTTTATATGGTTCGCTATGTTCGTAAATATTTCAACTTCTAAGACTATTACAAATAATATTTATAAAATGTACATATGCATATAATATACATAAGAAACAGTTGTGATCTACAGACTGGTACAAACGATCTATAGATAGCTCAACTGATCCAAATCAGTACCAATCGGAAGCGTACCCAAGATACTGGCTGCATTGCCGCGCTGAATAGCAATGAACTTCTGAGAAGTTTAGAGCAAAAGTAATCAATAAAATCATGTGATATGCACGACTGTACCTAGGCACGGTAGACATAGGCTCTGATCTGCTTGTACCCACTATATCTTGAGAATGTTTTAAAGGAATAGTCAGAGTACATCCACAAATTACATTTGGAAATTTGAACATTACTAAAGTACTTCTCTTTCAATAGAGTCAGTGACACATCCATATATTTTATTTGATACTTAAACGCATATTGATTTATTTATTATGACTATACAGTATTTACAAAATGTACATAGACATATAAAATACATAAGAAACAGCTGAGCTATCTACAGACCGTTGCAAACGATCTATAGATAGTTCAACTGATCCAAATCAGTACCAATCGGAAGCGTACCCAAGACACTGGCTGCATTGCCGCGCTGAATAGCAAATAAGAAAAATACTTAAATAAGAAATCATTTAAAAAAACATTTCATTCTAAAATTAACGAGAAAGCGGTTTGTAAAATGCAGTTTTTTCAAGTCTTTGATGAAAACTTTCCTAAGTACCAATTCAACAAAAGTGATTTTAAAACTACTTTTTAAAAATAATGAGCTAACTTCTAAATGCGGTCGCCACTTTCCGATGCAAATAAGTTTTTCCAACTCAAAACTAAGAGCTCGTAAGGCATATTAAGTCCCAGTTCAATTTCAACAGTATTCCAGGAGATTCCATTCCAAGAGATCCCGATGGACGCCTTCGACTGCCTTCATACTGTCGACGACACGACATCTACACGACATCAAATCAAAAAACTGATTAGATATAGACTATCTCACGGTAGTATCATACATATAGAACCTAGAGCTATAGTGCCCAAACTCAAACATATTGCAACGCTAGCGTATTCATAATCACACTGAGCGTCAACGTCAGCTCGACTAGCTTAACCACAGAACAAAAAATACAGTAGAAGGAGCATAGTCCTTTTTTCGCACCGGAACCAGCGTACCCTAACTTACACTGACACAGGTTAATTGTATTTCGTCACACTAAGAAAAGCGTCGTGTGATTGGTTGAATGAAAGTAAGTAATACATTAGTCTTCGTTCATTTGAAAATTAACAATAATCTTAAGACGATAGAGTGGTTTATTATCTAATCTATTTACGTATTACGTCATACGGAATACTTTCACTACCAAGTTCTGCTACTCGCCGCTAGATGTCACTACACCAAATGCATTTAATAAACCTTTATTACTTTTGAGATAAGATTCATATTTCCGTAACGAGCTCTTTACTATTTTTGTACTATTCGTCCATTTCTAGGGTTGTACTGCTGCCATTACTTTATATATCGACAATGCGTTTTATTTTCAACGAAAATTAAAGTCGATAAATATATTTTACATTTCAAAATGAATTAAGTACCTTACTCATTTTTATGTTTGAAATCATTGTGTTTATAAATGTAATGTATACTAATATAAAAATGTATATAATAATGGAAGTAATTAATACAAATAAAATTAAAACACTGGTTTTATTAATGAACTACTTACATTAATAAAACATCTACATACTAAAAAATATACATTATTGGCCTTGAAAGATAACATACTTGTTAAGAAGTTGCCTTTTTGATAGTTTTATATTAATTTTAAGTAAATGATGTAGGTATCCGCACATTAATGTAGCGTTCTGTTATGGCTTTTATCAAGTCACATGGTTTGATGTGGGGAATGTGATTTAAAAAAACGGTTTGAACAAGTCATGGAAGTACCTACTACTACAATTACTATACAGAATCATAAAAAAAATGCATTATAGGGTTAATTTTTTGCCGATATATCATAGAACATTGTAAGTTTAAAATATCGATAACTCATTATCGATAACGTCAATACCTAATTGAGTAGCGGACTGTGACATGTCAGTAGTTGGAATCTTCGAGAATAAATGGTTGACTTTAAAAGAAAGTAGACCCTATAGAATAAACAATAAAGTCTATTTGTACTTGTCTTGTACAATAAAATAATGTTTTTACAATTTTCATCGAAATTAAGTAAATCAAGACTAACCGATGATATGATATACCACCATTTGAAACATTTTTAGTTCTGCTGTCGTTTTTGCACTCTAGAACAGCGCAATAAGGCATTTTTGTAATTTTTCTAAAGCTCTTAACACTGTGACGGTTCGATCTAGACTGACGTGCGTGAAATAGGCGTGGCGGAGACGGTTTGCGAATCTACGCTAAACTCGGGGTACGCGCACCCCGCCCCCATACTACTTCTACTGTATTTTTTGTTCTGTGAGCTTAACGTTGTATCACCGTGCAGTGTGTCTATAATACGCTACCTATACGTTACGTTTGCAACTGGCACATTTTTATTTGTGACTTCATTTTACCTCAACTGACTAACTCACGTCGTTTTACCTGTCACCCATTTTGTACACAACTACTTTCACAAGACTTTCTAGATTATTTTCCGGCTTACAACGATATTTTTGATCGCGCCAGTGTGTAGTATCGTGTAGGAGTCGTCATCGGAAAGTGTAAACGTCTTTCAGCTCAACATATCTGGTTAGAAGCATCTACGTTTTCAAGATGTTTTCCCAGATGTCATTATATTTCCGATATTGAAATAAACTACGTAGCACTTTAGCACTCTTTTACTGTGCGTACTTTGATTTTAAAACTATGAATATTCCTCATACGTTGTTAAGTTAATAAGATTTGTTTGTATTCAGCAACTGTAGCTGGTGTAAGGTAGAATAATTAAGTACTTCTTCTCAAGGCTTTTAACATCTATAAAAATTCTGCGTCATTAAGAAACACTACTTATTTAGAGACGACTTGAACTGTAGATTTCTACAGTTCGATAAAACATAAACAAATTGCATACTCCGCATAAAATGCAATTTATTTTCCTCCATCTTTCTTCCACACTGTATAATTAGCTGGCACTAACATAAATTAATGCAGTTATACGATTAAGCTATTTCAGCGACTGTTAATAAACTTTAATATCCTGTGCTAAGGGAAATGTAAATATTTTACAACAGAGGTTTTGAGTTTACGACGAGCGCAATAGCTAATTATTTCGAAGAGCATAACCGCCCTTTTACGACCCACCATGATGGTTTCCCAGCGGCAATGTTGATAAGCTTTTATTAATCTCTATAAACAAATATAATAAACGCTCAACAAAACGTTGTCCCCATCCTATATTAGGTGTTTCTGAATTATGTGTACCAACCCCTTCAATATTCTGCAATTTTTATTGAATCGTGTTAAAAGAATCAGGAGTGATGCTGCATTTGATAAAATATCTTACGCACCAATAATCCGTTCGCGTTGAATATCAATGCATAAAAACTCTATACAGCCCAATAACTTCAACTTTTACCCATTAATCTAACTCAGTAAAAAAATACGCACTTTTTAACGCTGATTCATTCGAGTCATGTTTCACATTTAATAAACATAAAGTTGGATGAATAGGCTTTGCTTAATCCGCAAAAACGACGTGAAAAGGGTCTGAAATCCGTCTAAAATCTAGACGTGTAAGACATGGGTCAAAACCAGTTTGGAAACTTTAAATATATATGTGGATTTGCCGATTCGTATTTGGCTTTTATCCATTTTAAATTTCTTTGACAATGGACTGGGATTAAGATGAAAGAGCCTTTTAGGATTACCTTATAGAAAGAGAATTTCGACAGACTGTTTAAGTCCACCACCTATTAGAGATGTCGAGATACTAGAAAAATGTTTGTTCAATGTGTAAACTATTCATACAATTTTCTATCTCACAAATCATATGAAATGTCCATAATCCCAAAGTAATTGAACTTATCAGTATTTCAGACGAACAATATGCTAGAAGCTTTTCTGTTTTTCAAAAATTGTGTACCTTTCCAGCTACCGCAAATTTCCAAAAACTGTTGTACCAGCTACCTTTATAAAGTCGACTTGAAACAATCAAAGAGAGATTTCCGCAACTCTACTGGTCATGCGGGTTGGTGAGCGTAGATAGTGGCTGTTGATGTTTAAATGGGGTAAGCTAGTTTTGGTCCACAGCTTTGAGTATATGCTACCCGGATAAAGTGTACCTTATCTATCCAACTTTTGTATTTTCCCAATAGATAATTTGAATAGTGACTGAATCAGGAAAAAGTAACTATTAATTTGCGTTTCCTTTTTTTGTTTTTTTTTTTTTTAATTCGGATAACGTATTCTAATTGTTTATAATGTTTCATACAAATTGCAACCGGTTTTAAAAGTACATATTTTATCATATAACAAATACATAGGTACATTTAGAATTCAATATAATTTCCTATTCACATTTCATGTATTCAAATCACATGATCTTCTTCTTCTAAAATCTTGCAGTTGGTCAGTCTAGCACGGTTTGCGTGAATATAATATAATCTAACTCAACCATATTACAAATGAATAAGCATATGTCAGTAATATCAAAGCGATGACTCACAAAGCGTCGTGATTGCAACTCATTTGCATGTTTCATTGACCGACAATTTAATTTGCAGACCCTCGGGACCGTTAATTCACGTTCATTTGTACCCTGACACATTTTCACAAAATACATTTTCGCTTTAATTCATAATTGCGAGAAACTGGCTTCGAATAAATCCACACTGAATTAGCTGGATATTTTAACAATTACGAGTCAACGCACTTTCTGTTTCAAGAAAATTAAAAAAAAATTATTATAACTGTCTTATCTACCGCCTCTTTAATCTATCATCTTTGGAAGCGGCACAGTAAAGTAAGTAAGTAAGTAAAAGTAAAGTAAAAACGGTTTTATTGAACATAATCTGTAAAGTAAAAAAAAAAAGTAACACTAAAGTAAGAAAGAATATTTTATTGAACAAAAATGTAGATACATATCACACAGTCACAGATCAGTTAGTATCAGCTCTGTCTTTAAAACTGTGGGTCACGGGCTCGATACCTACTTAGAACAAACATTTTGTGTGATGGCAAACATTAATGTTTGTTTAGGGTTGTTACTATCAGCAATCTAGTTACATTTTTACGTGGTTCTGCATAAAAGGCACTTTGTGCTATATCCATAATACTTATTTTTTGTATGTACTATTTTTGTACTAAGTCTAGTGCTATAATATATTCTAGTGCAAAACTGAGCAAAGATTATTATAAATTATTGTCATAGCAACACCCAAACACAGAGTTTGCATGTTACTATTAACATTTGCCAATACCCAAACATTTGTAATCGTTTGAGAGATCGAACCCACAACTCACATCGTGAAAGTCTGGGTTATGTATATCGACTGAGCTGTTCAATTCGTTTGTATATTGATTTAATATCTTCAGTTACAGCCATGATGTCAACATTTTAAAATAAATGGTAGATAGCAGGAAACATGTGTAATGGTCAAGATAATGTCCCACGCGTCCATTTTACCGAGAACATTAATATTTGTCAAAATGTCGACGGAACGGAAAATATTGTACAAATGGTGCTGGTGGTTTTTACATTAAAATATCGAATACAATATTTTTGGAATTTTGTTAGTACACAATATAAAATAATCTGATAAAAAATAAAAAATATTTATCTATGAATCAGTGCGTAATATTGAAAAGTTCAGTATCAAGGTATCATTATCACTAACAACGCTCAAAAATCTTGTTAAATTATAGGTTATTAGTTTATAGTATGAAACAATACTATGGACTTTTTTCTAGAAGTATGTATGATTATTTATAATCTTCCAAAATAAGAACCCAAGTAAGGCATGAAAGAAAAAATTTTAGAAACAATTTAAATTGATTTGAAAAATAATACGATGGATATACAAGTTCTTTTTTTATTTGTTTGGCTAAAGCGTAGCAGCTCGTAGCTCACTTGTAGCTCCGTAGATATTAGCTACACACGAATGCCAAAATTGCTTTACGACGTGTTTCAGAGCACACTCTATATTGAGCAGTTTAAAATGAAACTACTTGTGTGTGTGTTTTACACCCTGTATATTTTCAAACGATATTTAAGTGTGTAAAATAATCAAATGTTAGGATAAAAAAAAACATTTAACTAATTTTGTGTTACGTACTATAACCTGATTTAAGTATGTATTATATAATTTATGTATGGCCTTTTCTTTTTTTTATGACCTTTGAGGTCGGCAGGCAGAAAATGCTAATAGCATTAAGCCCAACTTTTGTACATTATTTGTGAAATAAAGAGTTAAAAAAATAAATAAATTCTGTCGAATTGAGTTCTTGGGTCGAACCTCCTTAAATAAAAAGGTTGTCCTTTTTAGAAGTCGGTTAATCAAAATATGGCCGTAGTAAAAAAACACACAACTAGGAATATGATTTATGACTAAAGATAAATGTTTTTTTTAATAAGTGATGAAACTACAAATACTGCCAACTTTATTTTAATATCTTAATTTAAAATTATAATAATTTTTAATGTACATACTCGCAATAGCGGATTAGTTGCTAATATTTTTTTATTAAAGTAAGTTAATAAACAACCTTCTATGGTGGAACTTTGATAAAACTAAATAGAAGTTGTATTTCACTATTCTGAATACCAAATAGATTGCTATGCACTAGTGTCGCAATATGCGGGCTCAAATTACCTTGCAGTACTGTTACTGAAAGCTGTTCATCTCTGATTAATTAGTACTTGATGGTAATATTCTAAGTACTAATGGGACTTATAAAGCTGGGAAGAGATATTACTACTTACTGCTTGCCAAAACTAAGCACGGTTATTCAACAGATTCTGTTTTGTTTAAGTGCTAGATGTAGTAAGTTTAATCTAAAACATTATATATTTTATATTTATTGAGATTTTAGTTCTCACTGTCAGGAAATAGTTTCTATAAATAAATAAATAATGCTGGACAATCCACACAACATCATCTAACCCCAAGCTAAGCAGAGCTTGTGTTATGGGTACTAGAAAACTGACATAAGTACTTAATACAATACATTACATAGATAGATATTTTTTTTATTATACATATAAAATACCCAGAACACCCGGAATAAATATTTGCAGATCGTACAAACATTTATCCCCAAACATTAGGCGGAAATCGAACCCGCAACCTCCACGTCGCAGGCGGACCTTCACCGCGCCACATCGGTCGTCAGTGTGGTCTATAGTGTGATAGGTACCTTAATATTGATTAATTTTCATTATCACAAGCCTAAGCAATGAATATCCAAGATACAACGCTGCGATGTTGGTGTAATCACCATTCTTTATTGGGTAAGTATGTACATAACAAAATCTGTGTATCTAAAATAGATACACCAGAAACTCAAAACCTCCACAGACAACTCACCCCTTTATCCATCAAGCCCTACAAACATCCAAAGCGGAATAAACTAGAAATAAATACGAGTTTCGCTCGAGGCAATTTACATTTTCCGCCGTATAAGGTTACCGAAGTCTTGCTGAGACTACGATTCGAGGTATTGGAACAACACGGTGTATAATTTCAGTTTAAATGCTTGAGAAGCCAGGTAAATCAGAATAAGAGAGATATAGACCTTTGTGGATGTTGTCTTCAGGAGAAAAGGATAAGTATGTACATATTTATTACACTGCACTGGTCAAACGAAACAATTGGATATTTTTCTGCATACACTAATACCATTGCACGGACTACTTTTAAAATTCAATGTTATTTTATTTTAATGTTATCGTCACTTAACATCAGGTGAGATCGAGGTCAAACGCTTGCCTATATCTTGTAAAAAAAATTAAGGTTAGTTTATGTATAAGAACAATGTACTTTTACAATCCGCGCTGAGATGAGAATGTTAAAATATATCTCGTATCTCACACAGAGTTAGCAAATTTCGATCAACCCTAAAATGGCCGCGGAAATTATCAAAGAGGTTCAATATTCTGTGAATAGCTATTATAAAGGTGTATAATAATCAAAAACTTATTCGAATTTAAACTGTGTTAATAGAATTGAACGAGGTTATTTATCTACTTTAATTTGGCCGGCCTTTTGCAAAAGCCGCCAAAGCTGACTCTGTTCTTGTTTACTAACTTTATTTAAGTCCAATCTTAAAGGGTCCATTCAGAAAATCAATTACGGGAAATCTTGTTACGGTCTCATTTATAGGATAAAAGAGCCGTGGGTCGATAATACAGCCAATTATCCTGTAAAGGATCTTCTGGGAAGCTTATTCACTGCGGGTACCTTTGCTACGAAAAAACTTCTGTCAATTTATTTTTGGACAATGCTACAATTCCCTCATTTTTATCCTTATATTAGATATTCATTTATAATTAAGAAATTGTAGCTATGAAATGGAGGATATTTGGGTCAGAAGCGTTTTTTTTTAGAATGCATTGTGTAGATATGCATACACAAATAATTTTCTCATCTTTAATTTTCTCGTTTTTTGTGTAAGAGAAAAATCATGAACCAAACTACACAATTATTTAAATTTCTTTACATATTTAGCTACCGTATATTTTACTGTTGAATGTCAAGTGAGATTCACCTCAGCTTCTATTATAAAATGACCGTGTATTTTATCCTAAAACCTTATTCCAACATAGTCAGCGGCAAATTGCTTAAACCGCAAACGATCTCAGTTGGCCAGGAGACCGTGAAGACTGCATACCTAATTAGAATCACTTTTAGCGGAGCTAACACAAAAAAGTCACAAAAGGTGACCTCGGGTTAGCTAGTAATTGAACTTAGATTTTATGCGAGCTCCGTGTAGATCTTACTTCATGTTTATATATGCTAAATCATGGGTTTAGTTAGCTTTACTTACTAGTTAATTGTAACAAGGGGTAACCATGAATCCTAATTCGTGATAACCAAGACTTCATGGTGCTGCTAAAACAATACAAGTGTTTGACAACACTATCAGGACGCAGTTAACCTAGTTTTCGAAATTAAATACATATATATTGTAGTTATTATACTCGAACATTATTATTTTTAGTTTCAGCAAAAAAATTATAACATTATTTGGTATTATACAAAGTAATAACGCTCCACCTTCCAGCTTTTGTATCTTATCAGTTACCTATTTTCTGTATCAAGTTACAGGAGCATTGTAATGAGGTTGATCCAAAAGCAGTCCAATAGCGGTATACGCTAAAGCCATACAGTCCCGTCGCCTAAGGAGCCGTAACCCGGTACATAGTTGAAACAGCACACTTGCTGGACCATTTCCATACCTCCCGATGCATTTACATAGCTTTGCTCCAGGGCTGAACAGTAAAATGCAGAAAACAGAACGACTTTCGTAGAACCAGAGCTGTACTTAGAAGGTTATGTGAATACCTGTCTTCTGATATTACAACTTTGTAGTACTAAAACTAAAGTTGTCAGAATGTTTGTTTACTTGATGAAAACTGCATGTTTCAAACATAACAGGTTTTCTTTGTAGGGCTTCTATGATTTACACCTGCAAACTTTCACGGCTCCAGACTGAATTTGATGCAGTTTATTTACGAGCTAATATTGTGATACACATTGGGAATATAAACACATACCTATCTCTGCGTTCCACACCTACGTATTTTATTTCTTCAGATTTCATAAAATACAGAAAACAAGGGTGAAATACATAAGTTCAAGAAAAACCTAACAAAAGAGAAACCATCTTTTCAACATCATCATCACCGACCTATATCAGTCCTCTGCTGAACGTATGTCTCTCCAAGACGCGTCACTGAGTTTGATATTTGGTTCTTCTCATCCAATGTTTGCTTGCTACACTCCACAAATCGTCGCTCCATCTCGCCGGAGGGCGTCTTACACTACGCTTGCTTAAACGCGGTAACCACTCTAGTATCCGTTTGGTCCGACAATTGTTGGTTCTTTTGACTTTATTCAATTATATTTCTTCTTCATGGCCTTGAATTCGTCACTGTAAATACATCTCTGCTATTATTCATACTGTGGCTTCACCAGCTCACCGTATAATTGAGAGTGCATTCTGTTAACGCTACTGTTATTCTTTGAGTTTTGCTGTTTTATTTATGAGCATGGAAAGCGAGCTGAGGAAACGTTTTACAAGTGTAATATGAATGCTTATTCGTGTGTACTTTCTGGGTATAGCACGTGATCAGAATGCAAGCTTTATGAGAAATACTACAAGCGTATGTACCTACTTTACTTTCTGTGTCGCGTATCTTCGTCGATGTTGTATTTTCGCCGTTTAAGGTGATGCAAACAAGAGGATAACGCAAGATAAGTAATCAGATTGTGTAGCATAAGTAACCAGTTGCTAAAAATGACTTATTGTTAGAAGAAAAGTAAGAAGAGCAAGATAAGCGTGAAACACGTGATGGGTATATGACATGTGACTGGGCACTTGAGCAGAGGAATATATATGTAATTATATGATGTGATAAGATTACCTACATTATAAAAATGTGCTGACACCACCTAGCGTGGGATAAAGCCTCAATACAAGAATGCAAAGTCAACAAAAATTAACTAATAATTGTCTCACAAAAGGCAATGTCTGAAACAGAGAATGGTCTAATAATAAATCGTATAAAACCGCGGATATTCCACAATCAGACCAAATAGTAGGGGAGCCCACGATGCTAAGTGTGGATTTACTCGAGCGTCATGAAGACCTATTGGGTTGCAAAGCTTAGATGTTAAGAAGAAAAAAATGTTATATAACATATATCTTTCATCGGTGGGGGAAGCGGCTATCTAAACTAATATTATAAAGAGGAAAGATTTGATTGTTTGTTTGTTTGTTTGTTTGTTTGTAGATTTATAAATATGTAAAAAAAAACAGCCGCATGGACATTCTCGAGCGCGTCAGATATTGATACCATCAATTCCCTACGTAGTTTTAATAACGTACTATGTTAATCTGATCGTTTGCATGGTGGGGGTGGCTGTACTTAAGGGTTGAAAATGAAAAAAAAATAAAAGTTATCGAGCGCGTCAGATTTTTTAAAGGAGTGTTAAGTGCACCACAACAAAGCTCTAGTTCACTAATCTGACGATTTCGATGTGACGCAAACTCCTGGCCATTATTTTAATGTGCAAAAAAAAATCGCCGATTTGACATACTCGAGCGCGTCAGATTATAGTTCATCTTTATGTTCTAAGCGTACTGTCTCTTAATCTGACGATTATCTAGAGGGATTCGCCTGATCTGACAAAAAAAAATTTTTTTTTTAAATTTCAATATAAAATATTCACGGACATTTCACACATCACACTCTAGTCCCAAACTAAGCAAAGCTTGTACTATGGAAACTGATTGCTGATAGAATACTTACATATTTTTTTTTTGTAAATACATTATGTACGTAGTAACACCCATATATGAGCACTTCATATATGGGTCCACCTCACAAAACAACGTGACGCGGAAAAATCTATCATTTCAAAAGCGTGGGTCTTGTGGTCTTTATCGACGGATTTTTCTTACTTCGGCTTGCGGAAATCGTCAGATTATACATTTTTCGTTATCCTTGAATTATATCCTTCAAAATAAAAAAAAATTTTGCTACGCTCGAGAATGTCCAGATGGCGTTTTTTTTTTACAACTTTGCTGCGCTCCCCTTTCTTTTCGTCACTTCCAAATTGTCAGATTAGTGGAATATACACTTTTTACCATGTAATTAACCTACCCTATCTTTATCTGACGCGCTCGAGAATGTCAGATGATCAATTTTTTTTTACTAATCTGATCCTTTATAATTCACGCGCGGCCATACATAGGAAGCTAATATTTGGTGGAGGTACTTAACCGGGTACAAGGTACCCCCTGTATGTTAATCTGCCGCGCTCGAGTAAATCCCGAAATCCCCTCTTGGGCTCCCCTACTAAAAGCACATTGTGTATCCAGACGAGTTAAGAATTAATTTCTATAGCTATTTTTACAAAGGTTTTTGCACACTGACCGATACATACATAATATCTTCATACATAGACAAGCGTCACAACTCAGTTGGTAGCAACTCTGCTTTCAATGCTGTGGGACGTGGATTTGATTTCCACCCATAAAAAATCGACTAGCAAAGTCAACTCATCTAACGTACTGCATCTAGCATAGTGTAAAGTAAGTACCTAAAAATGTATGAAATCGACACTCTGACGTTATCGTGCAGTTGTCGTGTCGGTGACACTGCGAAAGCATCATTGGATGCTATTGAAAGCTATTGAGCTTTCAAAAGGATTACGACATTTTAAATCCGATCATCTAGAAACAATATTTTATTGAAACGCCACAGATTGGGTAATAATGGAAATGGAGTTCCGATATTGCGAACATTTTTTCGTCAAACGAAATCGCTTATTCACAATGGCGGTCATTTTTTTTCTGATACCTCGAAAATATTTCAATAAAACGTCCGTTACTTTATGTTTCTCTATTCTTATCGTTGGATTTTGTTTCTGGACATTTTTTATTGTACGTAGAATATTTATTTACAGACTAGATAACATAGGTATGTACAAAGTCGAGCTTTTTCTTATAAAGAGTTTTCTTCCAGCAAACCATCTGACTAAATCTGGATACGAACATAATTGTTCAATTTTCAGTAACGTGAATAAATTCAGTTGTATCTTTCTCATAAACTTTAACGACAAAGATAGCTCTAATTTAAGTGCTGTCAAATTAGTGTATTTTAGAAAATATGCAAATATAATTTATACTATACACTGTCACCGACCCGGAAATACCCGTAATTATTTATCGGCATATTTTTCAGTAGATAAGTAACAAAACAATAAATCCCTATTGCTGATATTATTCTATCAGATTTATACTAATTTTGGTACCATTTTCTTAGTTCAGTTCAGTTCGATCCTCTCCATCCAAAGGTTGCCTGGAAGAGATCGCTTTCAGCGATAAGGCCGCCCATTGTACCATGCTGTTTACCGCATAGTTTCTAGTTTTAAGTTTTTGTTTCATAGTGTACAATAAAGTATTATCATCATTCATTAATTAAAAGCACGGTAAAGCAGTGTCTAGTCTGGCTAATCTTTCCAACACGATGCTACAACAGAATACCTACAGTTGTAGCATCGACACGATACGAAGAAGATTCATTAATTCCGTGCCAGTTCTAAATAATTTTATCGCACGAGTTTCTATAATAAACAAACAAACAAGTTTGTTAAACAATATGCAGTGTCGTGGGTAGATAAATTCGTAAACAAAAGACAAGCTAATGATATTATCGCGTGGTCTTTAGTTATTGTCGTTGGTAATGTTTGCCTTGCAATGTTTGTTTGGAAAACTGCAGATGGGTATAAACAATCCTTATGGGAAGTTATTTTATTGAAAAGTTATATTAAATAATTAAATAAATAAAAAGAAAATACATAAAAAGTTAGCGTTGACTGTATATCATCATTACGTATGGTAATCAATTACTTCAAGTCCGCGCTAACTTTTTATAGGATAGACCGTTAGTTTCTATTGTTGTTTAATAAGTAATTAAAACTATTCACTGTTCTTATAACTACACCCTAGAAACTTATATTGGTGCGCAAACTAGCCTTAACTATTGCAGCGATATCGCAAACTTGAACTTTGTTCACAGATCGACGGGTTTAAGTTATGATGCTTTGATAGAGGTGAACCTTAGCTTTATTTATAACAAACAGCCCCGTGCCCTTTGTTGGGCATAATTCGACCGTTTTTCTCCGATTCACTTTGCAAAACGGACTACCACGTAAAAGCCTTTTTATTTTTCGGTTTTTTATAAAACCTATGACATTCAGCAATAATGTGGCTTTCTATTGGTGAAAAAATTTTTAAAATCGGTTCAGTAGATCCTGAGATTACCCCTAACAATTTACCTACACAAACTTTACTTCTTTATAATAAGTATAGATATAAAACAGGTTTTATGTAAGGTATGTGTAACTTGTTTACACCAAGATAAGGAACAAAAGCTTTATCCTCGCATCGGAAGAGAAGTAACTATTTTATTCTTAATTTTAATAAATTACCAATAATATTTTTTTATAAAATTAATATTTAACTTTTATACCCGGTTTTTAGAGTGAAATGACTCTAAAAGCCGGGTCTTACAAACAAATTTTAAAAGATTTCATTAAAATCATTTTATTGTAAGGCATTGTACGTATAGTGAGTCCGAGCAATCAAAAAGATAAAAACTATTGGTCATCATCAACCTATAGCAGGCCACTGCTGGACATACTTAGGTCTTTCCCAAGACGCGCCACTGTAGATAAAACCTATTTTTAGGTTTTAGTAATTTTACTGCAAAATTTTTCTAAAATACCAGCTTTGTTCTATCAAGACCTCTTCTCTATGAAGCCCTATTTCTTACTGTCCATGGCTGATATCGACGCGTGTCGCCGCCACACGACCAGTTGTGTTAAGAAAATCTCAAACTTCGCAAACTTCGTCAGATCTGATGCCGCAGCTAATCTACAAACTCGGGGAGTTTCTACATTAGCCGGTGGCAATCTAAGTATTCTGAAACTATTCGCAGCACGGTAACTTACTCCGAAGTAACTACACGTGTACAACGCTCAAGGTAATCGCTATACCTGAGTGGCTATTTACGCTCTACCAACACATGATGTCTAATCAATATAGTTATAGATTTCGTATTCTATAGGCGTGCTCTGCCGCATCGCTTTATATTTTATAAATAATATTTTCCATATAAATATTTTAAGAGACAATTTTATTGAGCTGACCTAACTGGGTGGAATCAGTAACAACCTAAAACTCTTAAACTAGGTTACCGATTGCTTTAAATAATATACAAACTAGTCTTATATACGCAAAACTCATCGATAGCGCGATTCAGGAATCGATACCCTGCGGTGACATAGCATAGGTACCTATAGTTGCAGGAATCAATCTAATTATTTTCTTTATGTGGAAACCACTATAATACTAAGAACTTAATATACTTACATTTTTAAAACATTTAAGGAGTACAAATAAAACCCAAAACTCCCATTACTAGTAACATAGAATTATAGCAACTTCAGTAGGTATCTCGAACTCAACGCCGCCGCCCGTGAAAGGCGAAGCGAGAGTTATGACACAAGAAAGCTTTTATCTCAAACCATGCAAAACGATATTGCCTATTTTCAGTTCGTTGAAGAGAAGGAATTCAATGATATCACGCAGGTGTTTTGGCAGTAAGTAATATGGACGCGAAAAAACGGAGCGTGAAAATGATATACCCAACAACCTGAAATCTACAGCCCTAAAATGATAATGAAAGTAAAATATAAGTGTTACCTTACCGTCAGCCTCCACGTTGGTGAGGGCGCGGAGCTGATATTAGAAAAAACTTTTACATATATGTAGGTAGGTACCTATGTTAGGTATTTTTTGTCATTTAGAAATACGATACAGTACACAGATTAGAATCAATTCCTAGGTCAAATAACTTGCTAAGTACACAATAAAAATATTGAATTATCATCTTTCTACCTTTGTCTCCCTACATTATGTGGGATCAGTACAACACGTCGTCAAAAAAAAAAAGAATAAATGGCAATTATCAAGTAAGTACGAATTTATGTTGCTAATAGACATCAAAGTTCATAAAAAACGCAAATCCAGTGCCATCTTTCGAAAAAACATGGTACTAATCAGCTTTTCTGTATGGGACTTTACGGGAATCCGAAACGTAGTAGAATTCAGCTAAGTGGTTGAAGTTAGCTTAAAATCTAAAATTGTTCTAAGCGCCATCTGTGTTTAGGCTTTGTAACTAAGTTCGCAAAAGAACACTATAAGCTTAAAATCTGAAATTATTAAGAGCGCCATCTGTGAATAGGATTTGTAACTAAGTATCAATATAAAACTTTGCTCACCCAACCTCGCAGCACATGCAATACTCCAACTATAATGCTTTCAGCTACAAAATAATTTAACTAGATGGCACTAGTAGTTTGCTCACTGGCTGAGTGAAACATGTAGATGGAGTTAGAGATGATTAGAGATACTTTCTTCAGCACCTAGCTTTCATCTTTCAATCATGCATAGTTTTATAGATTTTCTTTTTACAGAACCTTCAGTTTACCAAACCGATTTCATTTACTGTCAAAAAAGTATTTGTTGTCTAAGTGGTCCTCAGTACTAAAATTTTCTCCACAAATGAAGAACCTAGCATATTTTTACATATATCATTCAAGATGCTCCCTTACTAAATAAAAAACTTAGCCTTGACCTATAGTCACATACATCAGACCTTTACGTATACTAGACTGTATCACCTGGGTTGTTCCCATTCCCACAAAACAGCGAGGTCATTCGAAATGGAAAACATTAGCTCACATCGCAATGAATGGACCCCCATAATAAGTAATTGTTTGTGGATTACACAATTAAAATGAATGCGTCTACTGTCTACATACAAGACACAAATGTTTATTCTCTTGGGGATTACCCAAAAATCAAAACATACTTTAGTAGGTATGTTGTAGTTTGCTTTTTGTTGTTGTTTTCCTTTAGCAAAATGAGTTTAAAAAATAAAACCGTTTAAAAAGGATTCAACAGTAATGTCCAATCCTACGTATACATATAATTTGTGTAATTAATCTTTCCATTCAAAGTTGTCTGGTAGAGATCGCTGTTTAGCGATAAGGCCTACATGCCGCGTAAGTTTACCTACATGTTATTATTTAAGTTGTGGAGTAAGGTATTTTCTATCTACGTTAATAGTTTTAGTGATTTTTTTTCGTTAACTTTTATGAGAACAGTTTTCTTGGGAAAATATGTTGGAAATGTTTCCACAAGCTTTGGATCCCTTAAAAAATGTGCGTGTAAATAACAATAAGAACCCTTCTCTTCCTACACAAAATGAAGTTGCCTTCACGATCCACATACAGTATTCACTACACGTATGTTTGTGCCGAACAAAGCTGCCCAAATATTTCAGGATTGAAATCAATTGAGAAATCTATGGAATTCGACGCACATTACACTATACTAGTTCCATTGAGATTGCTGGTTTCTTGTGGCGTAATAGACCACACAAAACCAGCAAGCTAGCTCATCTAACGTACTGCATCAAGCATGGTGCAATGCGTCTCTTAGTACAGAATAAAGAATATACTAAGAGGGATACTAAAATACGACTTACATTATTCTCATCGATAAATCTGCTGTCAGATGAAAATTCTAAATATATAAATAAATAAAAACTTTATTGAAGACACAAATGACGCTTACAAAATTTACATACTATATAATAAGATAAGGAACTGTCCAGCAATCGGCAGTCTTATCGCGTACAGTGATTTCTTCCAGACAACTCTGTCATGACATATTAAGTTTCATTGTGAATACTTCAATGTACATACATTATATATTATATAATATATTATATTTTTATATAAAAAGCATTTGTATAATAATATAAACAGCAAACGCATTTACAACGCATCAAACCTTATCTACCTAGTTTTTGTCGATTAAAACTTCAAGACTCAATTATTCATCTTGTAATTGGTTTTTATAGCAGTTATCTGTCACCGATGGTGCTCGCAATTACGAGATGTGCACGCGCTGAACGAATAACTACCAGCTGCAAATAATTGTTAAATTACTAACTACAGTCCACTTCATTCTTTGAAAAAAGATAAATTATGTTGATGATACTGTACGCATGAGTGGTATAAAATTAAAAACAAATTACAAAGCACGAGCATCTCGTTTCTTTTTTTTTAAGTATGACGTTAGCATAGTAAAACACCTACTCATAACAGATTTAAAAGCGCTTTTCAATACTATTAACTAGTGGTCGGATTTCGTTCAAATTTTATTGAAGCAAATGAAAATCTGTTCTATATGCCGTTTATCTATGCTTTATTGTATTACCGAAGGCTCCTCCTCGCGTCGCACTCCTCATGACTGAGGGTCGTGATTCCCCTGCAGAATCTTTCTCCGGACGATGTCACGCCAACCACTTCTAACTTTTTGAGTTTTAACTGTCAAAATCTTGTACATGATTATTTATTTGTTAGACAATCGACTGCTGAGCGTTGCTAAATCCTTGCGCAATGCGTTGAATTTCAGATACGTTACAGTAACGATACGTTTACGATTGTCATACATTTGTGAGCCTCTGTAATATAAACCCACAAGATAAAAGGTCCACAACATACTCAGCCAGCAGGTGGCACTTAACAGACGACATGTCTTCAAACCGGTCGAAGTTTTAAGATGGTTCACTTGACAACTGCAGCTGGTAGAGTTAATTTACATTTTAGTATAGCATCAAATCACAAGATTAGTTATTTGGTGCCGAATGTAAACACTGGTATGATAAGTACCTATTGGTAACGAAAAGTGTAAACATTATCTACTAAATATGTTTTTTTAACTTGAGTATATAAATGGGTGTTTTGTCTCTCAATGTAAGTTAGATGATACATACTACCAAGTAGGTACCTACTTAATAGTCTAAAGATTTCTTTGGTAACTTAAACACCACCCACACCATATTAGGTACACAAAACATTATACCGAAATATATACCTAATGTGTACAATTCATAATAACAATACAATTTGAATTTGAATAGTTTTCTACTCTAAGACTGCAATCAACGTTGCAGCTTAATTTTGCTGGCCGGCTTTACTAAAATATCACCAAAAATCGGATAATGGCAACTACTCAAGATCGAAAGATTGCTGACAATACACGATTATTAAGTCTAGTGGATATCGTTAGGTATGAAGCCCTCCATTTATTTAATAGGGTTGCTCACCCCTTCTACGTCTCGGGTCAACATAACATCTAAGCTATCTAAGCAAGTTAATAATATCCTTGGAACCCTCTTAAGGTGATACCTCTCGATCTAGCGGGAAATTCAAATTTTTTAGGGTTTTTTTTATTGCGGCTGAACTGTTATATCTTTTACTAAGTAGTTTAAGCTATTTTGCGAACATAAACAATAATTTTCTGTGTAACCCTGTATCGATTTTTGGGATTGGTTCTATATATTAACTTACTTAATTAAAAAACTGTTTAAAACAGTTTTACTTATAATTTGAATTTCACGCTAGAGCGAGAGGTATCACCTTAAGACGTAAAGGCTATGACCTATTCATCTTACCTAGAAACAACCTGCAAAGACAGTTTAGCAAAAAAAATAACTCACCTTTACCATAGGAGTATCATAACAGAGAAGGAGTCCTAGGCAAGCGTGTTCCAGTCTTTGCGAAATATGTAATAAGCAAAGTGTCTTTGCTTGGATGGAGATCCAAAAGCAGCTCGGCCTTGGAATGACCATCAACAGAGTCGCTTGGTGCTTTGGGAGCTCCGTTTCTCGTTTGATTTTAGCAAAACTACACTAGCACAAATAAAACATAAGAGTCACCACTTTCACTATGTTTTTACTTCTTAGAAGTTATAAACACTACAATTAATATGATTTGCAAATTTATTTATAATTATTATGTGAGTTGTTACTATAAATATTGGTTCCTATTTATCAATATAATTTTAGATATGAACCCTATTTTGGTTCAAACTCGAACCATTTCGCACAGATAGGCTAATAGTTAGTACTGCCACACCAAGAAATTTGCGGTGTTGCTGCGATATCGCCGAGCAAGCCGGAGACGCAATCGCAGAGGCGTCTAACTGTCGCTCAAACTCGCATATAACAGCGTAACGGTCAAACATCATCGCATGCGATGGTCATCTTGCGATTACGTAGCGACTTCGCTACGTAGGCTACCCAAATACTCGCAATGCAAGCTTCTCAAAAAATCTTATAGGGGGCTCTGCTTAGATCTCCATACAAAATTGGTGGCTTACACTGCGAAGGCGATACGTTCAAAACATGTGCAAAACTCAAACTAAGCCCACTGAGCAATATTTAGTTTAGAGAGCTCGAGAGGTACCTACATAATAATTGAGAGATGTAGGTAATCTAATTGAAATTAATGAGCGTCTATAGTCTGGCTAGACAAACCCGTCAAGAACTTGGAATATGTACCTACTTTGGGCTTCTGCTTGTGACTTCTCGTGTACCGTACATCTCCTGTTTTTTTTGTTCAGAAAACTATGTACTGTATCAATTTTCCAATTTTCATCCAGATTGCCCATCATACCATATAAACATGCAGATTTATAAAGGAAGGGTTTACAATATAAGGGTAGTAGGAGGACATAAAAATAAGAGGATTATATTATGATCTGAGTCGGCACGCACATTGGCGACTAAAGCGACCAACGACTAGATGTATTTCACAGATTATTTTATAAAAAAATACTTGACTATAGAATAGAGTCAACGATTTGACTTAATTACAAACTTAAAACTACACGCAAAATAACATAGCTAAGCTTTTATCCCAGCTTTCAAGAACTAAAACGCTTAATTGGAACGTATTTAGCTAAGTACCGTCATATATTTAAATTACTTTTGAAAAAAAAACTAACAAAAGCTTTATAATAATTAAATTGCTCATTTGAATTGTTCCTATACGTAATTGGGGTTTACTTTGATGTACAACAATCCTTAAAAAAAATTAATTAAACATACTTAATTAATTAAGAGCAGACAGTTATAAACCTAAGTGCTTGAAAAATGCCTTACGAAATATTTGTGTATTTATTCGAAGTAAACGACATTATTTATCTTAAAAGTACCTACTTATTATATTATAGTACCCATACTAAAAAGTACCTACGTAAAATAAAAATTGCAACCTACCAGCACCAGGGTTCATTAGATGTTAATCTGAATTTTGTGCCCAAAGTTATAGTTATATACCTATAGTTTATATTCATTAGGTCGCCGGTCGTGGTCTATCGATGCCCAATACCCTTTCAATGAGGTAGGTTGCCTTTCATGTGGGGCATTCTGAAGGTAATCTTTGTCCTTAGCCTTTTGTGAAGCTATTTACCTATTCAGAGAGTTACCTGCCCATCAGTGTCCCTTATCCTTAGTTAGTGGATTTTGACCAATTGAACCCCTTGTTATAATAATGTTGTTGTATCTTGTTATATACAATGATCATAAGTTTTCAGATATACTTGTGAAAGACCCATGCTCTTAAAATGATATTCTGCTATTAGAATACTTACTAGAAAAAACACAAAATCGGTCACATTTAAAAGTATGTATTTAAGTAGATATTCTATCAGCAATCTAGTTCCCATAGTACAAGCTCTGCTTAGTATGGGACTAGAGTGTGATGTATGGAATGTCCATGAATATTATTTATTTATTTATCATGTATGTACTTACATTTAATATTAACTCAGATACAATCGCACCACCAGTTTTCACGAGTAGTTTAAAATTGGCAAAGCAAACTATTAAAAAAGTTCAATTTATTCTCCGTGATGTTTTATACGATAGTAAATGCAGGCTATTAACGCTGTTCACGAAGGCACAATAAGATTGCCACTTTACGATACCTTAAAAGCCTTTTTTATAGACTGTAAAAAGAAATTGTGGATATGAAAGACCAAAGCAAACTAAACACTAAACATTTTAAGTAGATTATTTACTTATCTATATTACACATTAATTCGATTATTTACTTATCTTTTTGTTTACACATTAAAATTAATTAAAAGTATTTGTGAATATCGAACGCATATAAACCTTATAAACTTTATAAAATAGAATAAAAATAGTCTTTAAAGTATTGTTTTCATATATAAATAGAATATAATTATCTCAATTATATTCTAATATGAACCTGTGCTTTAAGGATATTGAACCAATAATATTAATTGCTGTGTAAACAATTATTTTTGATGATGACCGACATGTTTACTCTATGGATCAATTGAAAACTCTTTAAAAAAATCGTAAATCTTTATGGACGTTCTAGGCAAGACCCATTTGGTTGCAAAATTGACTTCTAAAACCATTTACCTGACTTCCGCTCACATCTTTATTTCCGAAAAAGTCGAGTTTCGTAACACCAAAAAGTACTTTATTTTTAACTTTTTCATATTGTGCATAGACATTTTTCATTTAATTTGAGCCGTGTGACACCCAAGAGCCTTTCATGTAGACACTACTAATCTAATATTTACCAGCTGCCGTACTTACCATGGTGAAATTGGTAAAATATATAATGCTGTTGCTTAGGAGGAAGATCATGATCCGCTATATTGATGTAAGTAGCCCACCCACTGCGGAGTTTACAGTGACCATAAATTCACCAAATCATAGAGATTTCAACTCTTTTGAAAATGGAAAGAAAATACTACTTTAAAATCTACGCTACGTCAATTTTTGTAGCTCGAAGAATATTTCCATAACCATGTTTTTTCTTTTAAAGTTTTACGATACGTAAATATTATAATATTTTGTGTGTGGTGTTTTTTGGGCTGTGTTTGATTTCCAAATTTACATTCTAGAAAATAAGTTTTAATTAACATAAACAATGAAAAATGTGCAAGACTGTATTAGTACAAACATTGTAGTTCAATGTACTGTAACGTTAAATTCAATTATGATCCGTTCAAGGTTTTCCGGTAGAGATTTTAAGCGATAAGGTCGCCCATGGTATATCATAGAGTTTAGTTGTTTAGTTCCTATATCTTTAAATCTGTAGTGTGCGATAAAGTATTTTCTATCCATCTGTCTAATGAGGAAAAAACTATTTTTCGTAATGAGGAAAAAAATATTTTTTGTTTAAACCTTTTTGATTGTCGCCCTATAAGTTACGATTAAGATGACTTTGATTGCTGTTTTCGTGCAAAGATCAAATTATTTTCCATTTTCGTTCAATTTATTTCGTCAGCTCAAGTTATTAAAAGCAATTTCACAGCAAGATTATGATGACAGAGCTGTTTTATTTTATTTTATTGATATTGCATCATTTTGTCATATTTAAGACGTATTTTTAGAAACTCACCTTCATTGAACTAATTATTTCACAATCGTATAGTAAATAATGTGAATAGAACATATTAATTGAGTTTATTATTATGATCAGTATGTTATATAACATTTAGCTAATGATATACGGTCTATCTAATAAAAAGTTAGCGCAAAATTGAAGTATTGATTACCTACCATACATAATGATGACAACACTAATGGCCGGTTTCTGGAAACCCAAATCACGATTGATCCTAGTTTGACACATAGTAATTATTTGATTTTTTCGTTGATCATCGTTCGAGAAACTGACCGTAACTGTTTTATAAGATAGTTAAACTCTAGCAAAAAAAATCTAAATGATCTTGTTTCTCGTCCAGGTGAACATAATAGTAAATAATTTAAATATTCATTATAATTTTATATACACCTTTGGTCTAACAATACAGTACCCAAAAATGATTAAAGAATTTCATCGTCACTATAGAGACGGACTATCAACAAAGGGTTCCCTTCTTCTGGGGGTCTACTAACAATGGTATGACTAAACAAATGCGATGAAGAATAGCTCTTATGTCTTTGTAATACGGTTACAATTCAATTGGCTGTATGGTGCCTAAAGTGATACGAGCTGATAGGAGACCATAGTAGTAACCCTAGGTTCAGTGAGGTATTGTAACCCCATTTATACAGTGACCCCATTTGTAGAAAACGGTACGGTAATAAATGGCTTCGCGAATTTCAGCCCGCGTTTATACACTTGAGGTAGATAATTACCTTTTTGTACCTAATTCCGAACCACTAATGACTACGACGATCGTAAGGATTTTTATGTTGTAAGTGTTCTTACTTACCTAAAATCAAAAGCACAAGCTTTTGATTTTTGGGTACCTATACATTTTTGGCCTAATTATGAAAATAACATTTTATAAATAACTAAAATAACACGACTAACTTTTGTATACTCACATGATTAAAACTCAGAATTTAATATTTTTTATTACTTGCTTCTAAATAATTGTACAAAGTTTTTTTTAGTCACAAATCTATTTTACTAATATCTTGATTCACACAGGTAACATTTTCAGTGATTTGACTTTACACCATAAAAGTTACCTATGTTTATTCTGTAAATTATCTACCATAACATAAATAGTCCGTAGCTAAAGTACTACAAATGCTATTACGCTAGTCACGGTAAGACCACCCACGTTGATCCCTCGCGGTCATTATTGACGTTAATCTGAGGACCATTATAGATGTATAATGTTATGTACCATGCAATTTGTTATCAATCAAGAACTTTCTTTTGTTTTGATAAGATATAATATTCGCGAACATCTGTTGCTCGTGCCTCTCTTTCTCTGGTGATAGTCGATAAAAAACAAAAGACAACTTACTGTCGTATGTCTTTTGTTTCTATTTTGTTGACTTCTCAAAGGCGATCATTTATCTAGATCTAAACTAAGCCTGGACTATGGAATCTAAGTAGATTGCTGACAAAATATCTGTATATATTTGAATGTTGCTAATAAAAGTTGATAACAACTTAGTTGCATACAACACCTGACAATGTTATGCATAGCGACAAAGTACGTATCAAAAGAAACTAGTCGATAAGTGCGTATTGATTTTACAACTTGTTTAAAAAATATTTTACTACAAAAGAAAATGGTTTTAATGGAAGTGTGTGTATTCACCTGACAGGTCACATCAATCAAATAGAAAATGGGCTTTCCTAAATATACCGGGCAAACCCCAAAAGTCAATAATTTATTAAAATACACTGAAACGACAGGGGAACTACCCCCTCGGTGATCATAAGACCGGAAATAAAAAATAAATAATAGTCACTAGTTAGTGACGTAGTGGTTTAGTTTCCCCTACGTCATAAATAAACTAAGTACTGAAAAATATGTTTGGTAACAAGAAAAACATCATTTTTCTAATACAATGCACTATTGTGTAAACACGACATCTTATCCCAATAATAACGAGACATCCGTACTGTTCGGACAAACATATATGTAATTTGAGATATTACACAGTTCATTAGTTTTTTTTACCGATTTATGAATCAATACTAATCTTAAACTTATGTAGGTATTTTACTTTTGACGTCAGTTTCTCATGAATCAGTGCACCTAATCTTTTATACGCAAAGTATGGAGCAAAACTACATTTTAAATTATTTGGAAACTGTTGTCGTCTATTTGTATGTCTTTTTTCGTGAACCATATTCAATAGAACTTAGATTTTGTGTACAAGCTGGAGGAGGATTCAAATCTGTTAATGACACCCAAATTTTATTTTTCCTACTATGAGTAGGTATAACCTAAGTATTTGTAAATCATCGAATTCTTGAACTACCTTTTGTAACCCTTAACTACCTATAATGTGTCACTGTCAGTCGCGACTTGGAGTTCCATTCCCATAGATAACAAAATGAATGTTCCCATTAGAGACGGCTATTTTGGTGAGATCTTCAATCTTGACTTGAAGGTTACATTTCGTTCGCTGCAGCTCTGGGGATGACTTTCTGGCAAGAACAGATTTCTAAAAGCCTAGAGGGTATTTTACAATCGCCCATAGTTCTATGTGTATCTAGTAAAAGAAAATAAGTCTGTTTATAAAATATTTTTATTAAGTTACATTGAAAAATTTACAACTGACATTTTATCTAAAAATATAGGTACATACTTACTTAAGTATATAATAACTAAAAAAATAGTATATCCTGAACCATTTAAGAAATAAGTAACTTACAAGCACAATAGTAGACTTTTTTATGAATAGCAAAAACCTGATGCATTGTAGTTCTATGTTCATATTATTGAATGAGAAATGAGAAATATTTATTGGGCACAAAAAAATATTTTAACAGTTAAATATTGAATCCATAGGTTCCCGAACTAGTTGAAACTGTGTTTCGGGAACCAGTGGCTTCTCACAAATGGGTTCTTATAATAATTTTTTCATGGTCTAAAAAGGCATATAAACTGAATTTTCAAACTTAGACTAACATGCGATTATAATTATATTAACAATTTAATCAATTTCGAGAAAAAAAGCCAAAACATAATGTAGGTATATAAATAATAGTAAGTAGGAACTTAGATTAAAAAAAAAAGGGGTCAGAAAGCAAAAAAAAATATAAAAAAACAAATATAATGGTGCAATGTAAAATTAATAATATTTTTTAACAATCACGTAGTATTAATAAATAAATAGATATGTAAATGGCATATAAATGTAAGTATAAATAAAAATGTATGACTAAAACAAAAATAAAATGTGTTTAAAGTAAGTAAGTAGTGATTGTCAGTAGTGCATGCAAATAATCAAAAATAGAAACTAGCAAGCATATTTTCAATGCCCTCATAGTCTTTATGCTCAATCCAATTCTTTATATTTTTTTTAATTTCGTTATTGCTTTTAGTTTTAACATTGTGCTCTTTAATTAATGAGTTATAGAGATGAGGAACTACCACATCAAATTGTTTTTGGGCAAACCTTGATTTTACGGTAGGGACAGGACATCGGTAAACTCGCTTAGACAAATCTGGCAGAAAAGGTACTACATACCTGTGGTACCTTCTAAGGCTTTCGTATATAAAAAATTTCCGGACACTCAGGACCTCAGACTTATTGTATAAATCTACTGTTGGGTGCCTGAAGGGTAGACGAAGGAGTACCTTAAGCACTGCCCGTTGGGCCCTTTCCGTTACAATGAGATGTGTTTTAGATGCTGATCCCCAAGCGCAGATGCAGTACCTACATAAACATTCACACAGTGCTTTATAAGTCTGAATGAGTAAGGGTTTGTCAGCAACGGTTCTCAGGGTTTTAAAAACATAGATAAGTTTTCTAATCCTCGAGGCTAACGATATTGTGTGACTGCTCCAGTTCAGCTTATGATCAATGAGCACTCCGAGGTATTTAATTGTGTTAACTCGAGATAGTGTGGAGCATTTACAATGTTCTAGACAGTTACTACGATTGCAGGGAAATGTATGAATTTTAATAGCAATGTCGGTGCCAGGATCCCCTGATGAGGTCTTACTAAAACACATGTATTTCGTTTTACTGGTATTAAGTGAGAGTAGGCTATCCTCCAGCCATCTTGTTACCGATGAAAGACAGCACTCAGCCCGTTCCACCACTTGATGCCACGTTTTATCGTGTACTAGAAGCACAGTATCATCGGCGAACATTAGCAAGTCTAGACCCGGTAGTGTGGTATGACATAGATTGTTTATGTAAATAAGAAAGAGAACAGGTCCCAGCGTGCTACCTTGTGGTACGCCGTATGAACACATTGCCCTCTCGCTTAGATGGCTCTCAATCCGAACCTGCTGTGACCTATCCGTCAGATAATCTGAAAATTCTATATAAAATCTATTGTCAACATAAGAGCCCTTATCAGTGCAGTCTCGACATGTCTGGGTCTTATCAGTCGGTGGCGATACGCTATTACAGTATTGCACTAGCGCATAGTGTGAACATGGAAATTTCCACTTTAAACGCATTTTACATTCAGAAATATATATATAATATAATATATTTCTGACGATTGAGATTTACTTATTTCATAAATGGTTCAGGAACCTTTAGAAACTTCGGTTTCGACAGTTCGAACAAACAGGAACTGGGATCGCTAATAAATTCTAAACATAGTTTCAAATTCCAAATGTTATTCCATGGCAAACAATGCAAAGATTTTAGAATTTCAACACTTTAGATTTAAGTCTTGATAAAATAAATATGATCAAACATGTTTGGATCATTCAAATGAATTTGAACTTTTGATACGGCCTGTCACACAGTTATAAGGGTAGGTACCTCACCACTGACACACGCATACTGAAACTTCTCGCATGCAAATCTTTCGCATTATAAAACTCGCACCGCACAACCAGCGCGCATGTGGTTCAAAACAAAAACAGCCATCCCGCTACCTCTAGGTACCTGCGATGCGACCGGCGTGGCGGCGGCAGCGGCCGTAGGAGGATCACATGCGATCGAGCCGTGAGTGAACGCAGCTCGACTCAGTTCGAGCGAGCGCATCCGAACGCAGTCTATGTACGAACGCGCGCGCCAGTCGCTCAGTCCGGAGGTGACCGCGGGCGGGGCGGCACGTTCGGTGCGCGCCTCGCGACTTGCATTGTTTTCCAGTGTTTCTGTGTTCCACAATCAATACATTCGTGTTACGATTGACGGTCTAAACCTGCATTTTATTACAAAAAGTGTAAAATTCCTGAGTGATAATATAATTGAAGAGATTTAAGACGGTGTGGTATATTGACAAGTGAACTCTTTATCGTTCCATTCATCCTAGACGGTTGTTGTTGGTATTTATTATTGGACAACGTGCTAGTGATCTTTGTAAAAGGAAACTTGCAAATCAATAAGTGGATGTTCCACCGGCGAGCGACTGAGCTGTCATGATTGCTGCATATTGATTTCGTCCTTTACCGAGATCACTGGATATTCTGGATTCTGTTACCTTTTCATGGTAAGTAAAGGAGACAATACATTGTCCTAAATAACAGGGTTTTTGACGTCATTTCAGGTGAACCATGAAGTATAATGAACAAACAAGATGCAAATGAAGAAGATCAAATTAACCAGCCAACTTTAGATGGCAACACCGTCAAAACGTCTAATGCATGGATGCACAATTAATTAGAAGCATGTGACGTGCCCGAACTTAATGAAAGCATATACCTAGATTTATGACATTTTTGTCTGTCTCAGTAAAAAATTATAACCTAACTAAAAAATAGTGATCAATTTTATCGATGAGTTATGATAAAGAATGTTTTCTGTAGTTATTTTACTTCACTATCAAATAGATATAAGTCTTCGAAGATAAAAGTTATCTTTGACAAAATACTTACCAACAGTGTAAAGTTGCTATGATATAAACAAAAGAAAGATCAAAGGAAAAAAACATTTCATAATAAAATACAAAAAAAAACAAAGAATAAAACGTGAAAAGACATAAGAAAACACATTTTGAGGTAAGACAGTTCGAAAAATAAACAAATAAGATGTGTTCCAAAGAAATCCTTGACTGATGCGATGATGACACAAAGCATGCGTGATATTTTCAAAATAAACACCAGTGTTCTAAGAAATTCAGTCAAAAATGCTTATGATGTGGGTCAAGTGATACTTGACACGCTTGAAGACAGTGGTGGGGTGTCCAATTATTTCCAATTAGGAGAAATCGTATCAGATCATAACAAATCAAGTGTTATGGGAGCCAATAAATGTTCAGCTAATCCCTACAACACGGGTTACCATTTAGTAGGTTTATTGGAAATGGTAATTACAAAGTTGAAACTACTTTCCCGTCGATACACACATATATTGACTGCTTTACCTTCCTACTGCGACATGTATACGATAATATAATACGTGTTCTGGTATATTTAAACAGCTTTATTATAAAATTTGTCGAGAACCCAAAAACAGGTAGGACAATGCCTGAGATATACATCGTATGTTTTGTACCTTACATGAAATATGGAACAAACGCTTATGTGAATTAAAAAAGCAAGGTACCTATACATACCAAAATAAACGCAATCATATTTGCTAAAAGCAATGACCATCATTATAAACGAGTTCAAATCAGCTGCTTCCTGTCTCATAAAAGTCTTTATAGACATTCGGTTCAATATAGGAGGTATTATTAACATATTGCCGCGCTCAAATGAATCTCGGAGCAGTTGCAAAGCACACCTGACCGCAACGAGAAGGGGATTAAGGCAACCAGTTTCACCACCTGGTCGATTTCTGCACGCACACATTACAAAATTGCGCGTCGTCTTCAAAAGTCTTAAAAGGAAAAGTTTTGGCATTAATACAGCAACTCATGTATAAAAATTTACTGTTGATACAATACGAATAGAAAGCGCGATTCGTTTACCGATCGATAATGTTGGCTCACAATTACTGCTCTTACTTGCCATTCTATTAATTTCTTATTTCATCAGCTGGGAACTTGTTATCGGCATGATGCGTCTATTGTCTTTTTGCAGAACGCCTGTTAGAATTACTTGTTGCACTTTCTATGTATCGCTCGTATCAAATAGATTGTTATGATTCAATATCCGCTTCAGGTCTTCGAAAGTTTTGTATGAGTCAATGATGCAGACATTTTTCTTGAGATATTTATTAGATAATCTGTTGCTTTTTACATGACGAATAGAATCATGATAGGTTTTTTACAATATAATATTTATTATCTTTAACAAAAGGATTTAGGATTTATTATATTGTGGTCTATTGTGGTCAGATATTTTTAATTATTACGCTTTTACAGATAACTTATATTGTACTGAAACAAAAAGCTGTTTATTTAAGTGCAGCTGCTACTAGACCGAAAGTTCTTTTTGAGGTAATGTAACATGCAAGAGGATTTATTATTAAAAAGCTACGGTCCGAGTTTTAAGTTCTGAATCATGAAGTTGGTATTCAAAGGGTTTAAAAATGTGGTGATCCTTTTGTAGCTTCCGATGCGTCATTCATTTTAGATTATTAAAATAAATACCGGTCCTTAAAAAAGATTCTCTTAGGGCCCCCGCAAACTGCAGACTTTATTGGCCGATAGTTTGGTCGGCTTCTTAATCAGTATGAAGATGTATGCAAATGCGCACATTACAGTGATTCAGTCTTCATACTGATTAAGAAGCCGACCAAACTATCGGCCGATAAAAAGTCTGCAGTCTGCGGGGACTCTCAGTATTTCTATATTCTAATTTTGTTTTTAGCATAAGTTTTTGTTCGTATCACCGCTTTTGATAAGTGACTAACATTACTGTTTTACCCATTGTTTCATCAAAACTCTTTACTTCTGCTGTTTTCATCCGTTTGAGCTATTCATAAATCTTTCTCTCCACCAAGTGCTTTACACTGTTAACATTTTGGCTGACTTGCATAATTTGGCATTGCTGCCACTATGTTATGCATTACCTGAAGATTTAGTGAATATATTCAGTTTGCAGTACTTGCTGATAGATGAGTTTCAAGCCATATTCAACCCTAGCTCCAAAATAATATTTTCATTTTGCTTTTTCACAAGACTCTTAAGAGTCTAGAAAAGTATTTTGTAAGTTACTTAATTTTTTCATTTTTACCGTCTTTCTTTTGTGTCTTGCATTTTGCTGCATTGCTTCATTTTATTGAAGCATCTAGTGCAAAGGTTACGTAACTTTTTAATTAATTTTAAACTCTTTCATGGCAGGCCCCAAGGTCTCACGGCTTGCTCATTAATTTCGTTGGTTAGCGTGAAGTTATCTGTAGCCTTCATCTAAATACTTAACCTGAATTTATTCAAAGACTACCCCTCGCAAAAAGGATTTTTAAAATCTAAAAGTAGCATTATTATTAATTTTACTAGAGGGACTTGAGTGTGATGTATGAAAAGTCTATGAATATTTATTTATTTAGTGGAGAAACGTTGGCGAGATGATCTAGCTAGACGGCTTTGAAAAGAGATGGTGGGAAGAAGCAAAAGAAAGAGACAAATGGAGGAATTTGAGGGAGACCTTTGCCCAGCAGTGGGACGAAATAGATTAAAAAAAATATATAGATATTTGCTTACCACGAAAAGAAGTTTCTCGAATCCGGGAACTACAGTAATATTCGTAAAGCATCATATATGAAACGGTTTTCTGTACTTGATGATCATTATTTGAGTAACGGACGTGCCGCAACTAGGATACCTAAAGTCCACGTGTGTTATTGCAAATACAGTAAATATTTAATTAGTAAATGAGTTAAGCTTTCATAAGCAAACAAAACAACGCTTAACTATTATGTTTGTAAAGTGTGTTTACTTCAGCTAAACATTTAACCTAGTTGTCCGAAGTTTTACCGACTACCATTAAAAGTAATTAATAAATACATCAAACAAATAGAAAGTTTACTTGAATGTACCGGAATTATTCACGTTCATTAAAACTTATAATTACTTAACAAATTGGGTACCGAGATAATTTGTCGTATTCCGTTCTTAATTCATTGATTGATAAACAAAGATTAAAACACCATATCGTTATCTTCGACATCCAATTAACCTTCAGTGTGAAATTAGCTTTAGGATCATAAAGCCTGTTTCTCACTGAAGGTCATCCTAACCTATGAGAGGCTAATACTCTATAGACTTAACTTCTTATAGGTTAAAAGTCTGTAAGTAGTTTTAACTTCTTATAGCTGCTCATAAAACAAATTCACTTACATTAACCAAAAGTGTTGATTATTTTCATGTTTAGCCCGAACAAAAACTTGCTTTACCTTTATTTTACTCCCAACTTATTCAATACTCTACATCGTATTCTTCTTTTTCAAATAAAAGTGTGTACATAACTTGTTTTTAATTAATTACCTACTTTACCAGAACCAGTCAAAACAAATACGCATCAAGAACTCTTACCACGTTTATAGACGTTGAGTAATCTACTAGAGGAACCATAATTAGATACCTAAAAGAAGATTATGACAGAAAAGCTTAAAAAGCTGATCTAGATCATAAAGGTACCGAGTTTGGTGATAATAGATCAACTATTGCATGTCGAACCGGATGAGTAGCTATGTCCACAATTGGGCCGGTTTCCCACGCACCGCTCACGACCCACGCGTGAACATTTGAATGTAGATGCTAAATGACACATTAAGAGGCGTTAAAATATGGCAATGAACTGTTAAACAAATGATCTAGCTTCAGACTTTTCTTGGAGATTTATGCAGAAAAGAGCTGGTTTTGTTCTAAACTGAGAACAGGGTCAAGGTGAACTATTCATAGTTCTAGCGCTGTTTGTGGGTTAGAGCAGAATTTTCCACTTTTAGGTAGCTTTAAGCTTAGGCCAAAACTAATCTTGGGAACACAACATGAATTCTTAAAATCTTATCAGATACTGATAAATCTAATGTTGTGTTAAAATAATGTGTTTAATAAGTAATCTAATTTATTCGATTAATATCGCTGTAAATTATTCAAGATAAGTACATAACTAAAGATAATAGTACAATAGTTCAATATTAAGTTTAAATGGGTATTTGTTTCGTAAAATATCAGAGAAACGCCTCGTTTCTTTCGGAAACAATGAAAAAGATGGATCGGTTTACATTAATGAGTAACATCCCGTGTATTTGTATCATTTTCAGCTGTTCATGTTATTTACCAACTTCTTGTATTGTTACTTTTGTTAAAATAATTGATATAAAATAAAAATATATACCTATTCACGGACATTTCAAGCGTTGCGCTCTAGTCCCAAACTTGTACTATGGGAACTAGATTGTTGATAATATATCTACTTATTTTTATAGATTTGTTTTTGTAAACACATCACACACCCAGACACAGAACAAATATTTATTTAGAACCACAGCATGGAAGGCAAAGTAAGTGAGCACAAAGAGAGGCCTATGCCCAGCAGTGGGCGAAATCTGCGTATGATGATGATGATATATCCAAATAATGGAATTCTAGACAGACCAATCTTGATACATTTTCATATTTCTTTACGATATAAGGCTGCGACACTTGGGGAAATGTAATAATGATAAGAGGGCGTTTGGTCAGTTTATTGCTACGTGCTACGAGTATGTATAGGGACATTGGACTACTTCGACCCTCGGGCTTTGTCCTACTAATATTTTAGTGACGCTTTCAACGTAAGGGATAGTTTAAACAAATCTAAAATTTAGGTACTTAAAGTAGATGTAAATAAGTATTATATCAGCAATCTAGTTCTCTAAAAGCTTTGCTTAGATTGGGGCTACAGCGCGAAGTGTGAATGTCCGTGAATATTATTTTTATTAAATCAGTGCTTGATGATGAATCAGTGTTCATATAACAATGCAAAAATATTATTTCATCATTGAATAAAATTAGCATATAAAACAGTTATTTAGGTACAAATGTGTTATTACAATTGCATTTTTAATTTTGTTATTTTGCATAATATGTTATATACTTATTAATTAAAAGTCGAAAATATATAAGAAGAATAGCGCCGCAATGACGCATACTATATCTTTAACAAACTAATGTGAACCTACTACACTTTCTTGACAAAATAAGCTTGTTGAATATTTTGTTAGTACAAGACGGAACAAAACTGCATAATCTAAGCATCTATTGTTATGTAACACATTGTAATCTACATTGCGATTAGAATTATGATGAATAGCGCTTGCACAATCTTTTGTGAGAGTACAAGTACAAGGTGTAAGAAAATTGTTCACGGAAACTAGCTATAACTTCCGGCGTCGGGCTGTAAAAAATAAAATACAGCAAGATTGACAATTTATTTAGTATGGTTTTGTCTTAAATTTGTAGAACTTAAAATAATAAGTCAATAGTTGCAGTTTATTCAATGTAGCTTCTAATTTGAACTCGATTTGTTCACAACTCGATATATAGAATTCACATTTTACGCCAATGGCATAAATATTCGTCAGAAAAATACTGTTTTTTTCTTGTAGGTACATCTTCCGCAGCCTTAGGTGGCAAAAAGCCGTAAAATTATGCGAATTCATAACTTTCTAACTGAGCAACAATTTATTTCGAGCCAAGATTTGCGAAGTTTGACGGGTGAGGCTACTCTGGTACGAATTACTTTATCCGTCAAACTTTTTAGGTATCTGTAGATGATGCTGAGTAGGTAGCTCTGAAGTTTCACATTTTCAAATAAGGCAGTGGCTTTCGAAATATTGATCTCAAGAGCAGCTCTACTAAATTCAATTTTTATGCTATATTAAATTTTTATTCATAGCATGTACACAAATTAGTTCACTTGGGAATTTAGTAGACACTTTGCAAAGTTATTATTAATTGATTAATGGTCACCATATTATAATTTACATAATTGTATTTACATATACAACTAGGTTTATATTATTAGATCGTTTGCAACGGTCTGTAGATAGTTCAACTGTTTCTTATGTATTTTATATGACTATGTACATTTTGTAAATACTGTATAGTCGTAAGTTTGTTTGTAAATAAACTTAATCCTCTATTAAAAAAAAAAAAAAAAAAACTATAGGTTTATAAAATAAAATGTTGGGATACAAAGAAATCAAGGTACTTACTGTAGTTTTATGAAACAAAATTAAAAATAACTATACTTACCAATTTTTTATGTATATCATAGGCTAACGCTTGACCACAATCTCATCTGATGTTAAATGATAATGCGGCCTACGGTGTAACGCGTTTGTTACATGTTTTTCTATACGTATTATACCAAAAAGAAAACATGACTTTCAGAACAATAGCATACTTAATTCGTCATTATGTACCAACACTATCGTAAGCAATCATAACATCGTCTGGCGAAATCTATTCACAAAGTAAATTTATTTAAGTATCGTTTCAGAAAATTGCTTTATTCGAATGTAAAAATGAAATTCCTTGTCCATCATTGTATTATTTGGCAAGTCATTAGGTATTTACACATTCAACGACACGACATTTTCTGACTGTGCGTGGCGTCCGGTATTTTAACACGATTTCAAAAAAGGATCAAATTCTAAATCGACTGTATGTTGTTTTTTTTTTATAATTCTGTCAATAATAAATTGGTTTTGATAGTCTTCAGAGGTTTCATATAATTTTGATTGAGGTCTGGCCTTCTTGAGTAATCCTTTAAATAGTCGCCGACGATTGATGTTATTTTTCTTTTTTTTTTACTAAAAAAGGGTCGGTATCGTACGAGTGTAGTTTTCAGTGAAAAATCGCCCTTTGCTGATATAAATAACAATAGTCTGAGATTTGTTAAGCAATTTAATCGTTAATCTTCCTATTCAACGAAGATTTATTGCTTAAGTAAACTACCTAGGATTACTAACTTTGTTGTTTTAACTACTTCATTTGTTTAAAATTAATTTGCCTGATTAGTCTTTAACGCGGGAAATTCCAAAAAAGTTTGTTGTAGACATTGAAGACAGAATTTTTAATTAGTAAAAAGGTTTCTTGAAAAAGGTTCAATATTGAAACAAGAGAAATGAAGCTTTGTTTCTTCTGTAACACAGTTTTTCCTTAAACTAAAACAGGCCTATTTTGAACATGCATTTTAAGAAATAAAGTATTTTATGTTTGAAAATATGATAGCAATGATTATCAAAATAAAACAAATTAATATAATGGATCATTTAAATGCCCGCATTGCTCGTATCGTATATAAATTGGTTAAAAAGACCGCATCAACGAGCTTTATTCCAATTGAAATTGAGTATGCAGACTATTGCAGAGTCAATTAGAAAAATGAAGCTTGGTTCTTCTAAACAAACAATGAAACCACGTTTGACCACCGGCTCTGAAATTGTACATTATCATTGTACATTGTCAACATTTTATCGGACTTTCACGTACTTAATTTAATCTTTTAAGCTATTCCATAGCTTCTATCGCGGGCCTTGAGCTTGGAGACCGAATCCAGAAATTCCGTAACGAAATGACCTAACACTGCGCATGCGTAATCCAGCAAAAAATGCTATGTAAAAGCTTTACCGCGGCAGTGACCGAGTGCCACACGTTTTTTTTTTATGTTACGCGATCTTTCCGCTAACTATTTAGATATAATCTTTGAAAAATGTATTTAGTACTAGCTGACCCGTGCCCACTTCGTTGGGCATAATTCGACCGTTTTTTCTAATTAACTCTCCTTTTGAATCCACGTAACTAAACAATAGAACCCGCATATACTCCCGTGACCGGCACTTGCATTATTCCGCTTGACATTTTTCTAATATGTACTTACATTTTTGAACTCGTGATATCTTTTGAATGGAATGTCCAAATTGAATATTATAAAAAATCATATAAAGATATTGAAACAATCTTAATTATGTAGTAATTTATTTAGATAAGGATTAATACCAAAGCACAAATAAAGAACGTTTTCTAGCGGCGTCATTTTAATTATATTTTTTTGATATATACCTATATATAGACCTATAGTTACACATATCTGTAATAGTTAGACATATGCTGTCGCTGACTTTTTTGTGGATAATGATGTGTTCTACAAAATTGTAGTACATGATTTCTTTCTCTCATCAATAGTTTTCGCAGCGCACGCGATGTAAGGAATTTCTTAGGTATTTTTTTTACACCTTGGGTTAATTAATCGAAGTTTTAGTATGGATCCCTAATTTTTTTGAAAATATAATATAGCCTATGACACTCAGCAATAATGTGGCTTTCTATTGGTGAAACAGTTTTTAAAATCGGTTCAGTAGATCCCGAGATTACCCCTTACAATTGAACAAATATACAAACATACAAACTTTACCTCTTTATAATATTAGTTTAGATTACTTGTCGATTGAAATTGATTTACTTCAATTTTGTAAAAATAAGTTAAGGTGTTACGATGCAATGTAGATACGTAGTTCGTAAATATTTGACGATGCACAACACGACGTCCTAGTGTGAAAACTGTCGTTGCAATCCTTCGAGACTTTTACTGTACCAATAAACTACATTATTTTTTGAATTTTATAACATGCATGAAGTTTAAAGAAAATTGCCTCAGTTGGCGTTTTATCGCATATGTTTTGATACTAAAGTAGCAAGAGTATGCTACAATTGTTTTGACAGATTAGCCGACAGTTGCTCTACAAGTGGTGACTCTGCAAAAAAAAAATAAGAGTTTTCATTTGAATCGAAATTCGAATGTTTCGAATGACGTATTGGAATTGTATCGTGTAGGTGTCGTTATAGGTAATGGGTGAAATAAATAAATAGCGATCGCCTAAAAAAGTGGTGCCTATTATAAAAAAAAATCGTCAAATTATGAAAATAAATTACAGTATTCCATACCTAATATGGAGGATTTTAACAATCCATATTAGCAACTGTCATTCAATGTCACTTTTTTTTGGTAAAGGTGATTTAAACCGGAGCAGGCGTAGGTCTAGATAAGGAATCCTGTGTGGGATACTTTTTTGCATAGGTAATGATCTTAAAAAATAAATAGAGATATTTAAGGCAATTTGAATGTTGACAAAAGCATACAAGGTTGGTGTGATTTTGTAAGTATGTAATTTTATCATAATGAAAAAGTTTTTGCTACTTAATATTATAAATGCGAAAGTTCGTATAAAAATGTGAATATATTTTTGTTACTCTTTCACGCGAAAACTAATCGAAAAGATTTTAATGAAACTTTACAATAATGTAGTTCATACATCAGAATAAGACATAGGCTATAATTTGTAATATTATGGGAATTATCCAAAATATATACGATACGAAGTCGCGGGCATCATCTAGTTATAATATTTAGCAATTAAACTATATTTGGCAATTATCTACCTTTTGCTGTTTTAGTTTATAGTAGTCGTCAATAACCTTGACTACCTAACGCATTTTCTGAGAACATCTCTATTAATATTCAATGTGAAAATTCTAAAAGAATCATTCTGTTTTTCTATTTTAGGCCCATCATTTAATATCTAGTCGATAAGCCGAAGGTCCAACGGATCCGAACTAGACAGCGCGTGGGAAGGCAACAAAAATATGAGTAGATAGGTACTTATATATATACCAATTCCAAATGAAAGCCACTAACTGTACAATTTAATTGCAATTTTTCTGATAAGCTGTAATCGTAAAATTGTTATTCAGGTTGTGCTTAACTCCGGTAGTCACGTTCAATGCAGACAACGCGACTTGACTTACACTCAGTCAGTGTTCATTCATAAAACCTTTTCATGTTTTGCCTACCAACCTACGCCTATACGTCTAATGGCAACAGAACAGAAGCACAGTTCACATTTAAAACTGATCCTGTCTCTTTCTGCCTAGTTACACACACGTTACATACATTTTATGTCGCCAAAATACTCAGTCGTTCAGACTCACAGCTGAAAAACTCAAGAGCCGACAAGAATAGGTGACTTTTGACCTTTAGAAACGAACACACAAAGACATTCGTTATATACCTCGCGTGACCATAATACTTCAGAATACAAGCTAAAAGAAACTAGAGATCTCTTGGGTCTAAGTAGTCGAAGTCGAACCTTCGTTCTTGCGTCGACAGTAAAAGTCCCGAAAGTAAATTTCTTTAGATATTTTCTAATTTGTCCCTTATCCCTCGAGTGCTCGACAATAATTGCTACAGCCATTAACATTCCCTATGTATCTAAAGTTACTTTCTTTAATGTGCTCGACATTTATTCAGAAGTTTTGACGTCATATTGTGGAAAGATATTTATTTTTAGAAAGTATTTTATTTTTATTGTAGTAGGATTAGGTATTATATTTACAACTTCTTTTTCTCTTTATAACACGCCACACCATCTTTCTGCACATCCAGGAAGACTGGCAGACAATGCTTAGCATTAAGTCCTCCTAGCACTAACGCTGTGTGTGAAATTTTAAAATAAATAATGATAAGATTAATGCACTAGGAACACGACATGAACGATGTGATGTAACAAATGCATGAAAAGATATTTGGTTTATTAAAATAAATTGATATGACAGTAATAAGTAATCTCAATTCATATAAATAGAGCTTTCATATTTGCTATTCTCCATTCAGCTAATAACTATATGCCATACATAATTTAGATAAATTGTTTAAAGAAAACAGCTCGGCATTTCATAATATGTTAAATGGCATTTTGTTCGATCATATAAAAACAAAGAGTTCTTTAATAACATGAGCGAACACCCTTCAAAACATTAAGCTTTGAGCTCCTAGTTTTCTTCCACAAAATCGAGTGCCAATTTACGTGTCAATGGCTCGCTTTCAAGGAGTTATCGATCTAAAATATACTCTCTTTTCTTCGCTGTGTAAACTGCGTCATTCCCACGACAGAACTGGCTAAACGTGCTCAAGTACCCGATTTGAAACTCACGCTAGCAACATACACAATACTTGTGTTGCGCTCATCCACTTGGGATTTTTTCATCCCTCTTTTCGTTGCACCATCCCGCTAATAATGAATTGAATGTAGTGTATGTTTCCGATAGCAGTTAACAAGTGGATGACTACAACATGGCACGATATAACAATAACCTGCAATATACCAAGAGTAGTTTATAACATATACAACAACCCCATGAGTGTAGAACAGATTAGTACTATAAAAGCTTTATGCGGAGCGCGTGACATTTCAGCGAAATGTTCAGCGCAATATTTTGTCATCGGGACCGATTTGAACTGGAACGCTGACATTGAGCTCTAAAAACAACTGACGGTTATTTTTATTCTACACCCACTACGCAACGTTATGCCATACGCCGTCATGTACCAAGAATTTTCTATTTGGGATCCTCGCGAACTAAAGTTTGTCAAATAGCCAAAACTTTGTGATTATGGCGTCAATATATACTAATGTCTTTTTCCCTGAGGGATCCGTAGACGTCTTCGCGTCTGTAACTTTGTTCCCACGGTCCAAGTTCATATCACTAGGCGTTCAAGCGTGATCATTATCATTATTAACATGGATCAGTATAGAAAAAAAAACACATTATGTACATTAACTGGTAACAGTCTTAACCTTTTGCCTTATTTGAGCTGTTTTTGTTGTTTGTTAATATGTTTCACTTGTAATTTTCCTTGTTTCTGCAAATAGAGCGTCTAAAACGGTTTCACACTTTGCCGTATCGAGAACGTACGCGATGCAAACTGGAGGTTCAATGACTTGACCAAACTATTATTGATGCGGGTGTCGACATTATATCACAGCTTTGTCTGGGGAGAGTCAAAATAAATAGAAACAGTGAAACGTGTGACGCTCAACTCTCCCTAAATAAAATAAAATAATAAAAGAAATTAGAATTGTACAAGATACGACAATCACATTTCACGGAGCAATCCCATACATGTGCAAGACCTGTTAGATGTCGATACCACCATCGAGTGATCGATGAAATTGAACTTACTTTAAACTTATTATCACAAGTACCTTATGGTGATTCAACAACAGCTGAAGGTTCAGTTAGCCTCATCCCACAAAAACAAACGTTACCTAAAACATTTTGAAGATATGAATAAAACAAACACAATCTAAACAACGCCAGCGAAACCGACCACACAGAAAGGGAAAATAAACAACAGATTTTCATTACAGAATCTTTGAACGACATTTAATAAATGCCAAGCTTCAACTTTATCTTTATTCTCTCTCTTGATCAAGTAAAACATTATCATCATCATTGGCTTTCATCATAATTTCTCTTGGAAAACCAGTGCAAGAATCTGCTGTCGTAACAGATTACTTACCGCTTATTTGGAGTGACACAATCGTTATGTATGTAACGTAAAATCACAATTTCACACCATCTGCGATATAATAAGGAAATTACTGCTAGGCAGTGTTTTACCGTATCATCGCATCATAGCGTGGGATGCACCATTCCTATAGCGCAATGATTACAGAGAAGAATCTGCTGGCACGTGCTTTTGTCGTATCTAATGATAGTACTTACACCTGGATGAACATCTGGTTACGTAATATGGACTCAACTGGACTGTGAGAATGGTTGCATGCCAGTTTTGAAGCTCATGCAACATTATTGAAATTTTCTCGGTCAGCTTGGTTCGGCAATATCATGCATGAGCAAAGGCTCCAGTTCATGAGAGGTACTTTATTCAATTATATGTGTTTGACATGAATAGCAAAAATATTACTAAAGTATAGACTCACGTCCCAAGAGGTCACACACGCGGGGCAAAGTTCTTGCCCTCGCGAGTAACACGCCTTCGCAAAAAGGTTTGATATATCGTCCTAATACTCCTAAAATAGGCTGATCTTTGTAAACATTTTCCTGCCTTTGAAACATTTGAAAGCAGAATCGTACTCGTAAAAAGCCTAGGTGATGTCTACGAATACTATTTTTAGCTCGACTCCCTCACGCAACTCGTAAAAAAGCTATTCCAACTGTAATAAAACGTGTCCCGGATGCTGTGTTGTATCCCTCTGCCTATCTGAGCTTAAGGTTACACTTCGGTTATTGCATTCTCTCCTTGAACTCCTTTAAACTCTCACGATTCCTTGAGGGATGAGGGATAATAGCCTTTTCTGGAGACCCTTAGCGCGACATGACCCTATACAAACGACTAAAGATCCGTTAAAGGACTTTCCAAAGTTAAAATCGTCAATAAAAAGATCAAAATAAAGCCGTTCTAATCTTTCGGAACTTTTATTACGTTCTTTAATTAAATCATACCGTAAAATGTTTATGATCTGTTTATTTACTTACGTTACTCTCTTTGTATGCTATAAAATTGTTATTTTAAATTATGGGCTATTCGATTTTGGTATGAAAATAGGCACAGTTAAACACAAACATACTAAACCCAAAAGGTGTAACGTTGAAACTTGAATAAATATTTGAGCACGATACTTCGCAATTCCTCAGTTGAGTAGGTTTTATCCCTCGATGGCCTATTTTCGATATGGAAACGACCCAAATCTCATGTCGTTAATTTAGGAAGGTATTGATCTCCGTGATTTATGTGGCCTAGATCTATCGGTGGTGCGAATTTATAGTGACTTATCTACACTTTTATTTTTGCAGCAAAAATACTCGGTATTTTCATATAAAGTTCTAATGACTAAAGATGATTCAAAGCCGATCCCGGTCTATAAATAGGTTAATGTCCAAGGATGACTGTTAACCACAAAGATCTTCCATCGTAAACAAGTTTGTTGTCCTCATAACTCCACTATCTTCAATGTCTTTAAAGCTCACACAAAGTCACAAGTCTGTTAATTAGCCCTACGCTTTTGGTAATATGGGTTTTTACACCGACGACACCGACACGATATCGTCTGGGAGCCATTGTCTCACATTAAGTATTAGTATACTAGTCGCTTTCATACCGTGTCATCGAAATTTTTGTCTATAAAAATAGATCTGTCGTTGTCGTGTCGTGAGGGATTATTTCGACTGCGCATCGTGTAAACTTTGTAAATTATTCAAAAGCTATTTCCGAATGATCAATGAACCTAATTTGGTCAAGTTCATTACCGAGCTTCACTCATTTACGTCGTTAGCATTCCACACGTGTGCATCTCAGATTCTTCAGTGTAAACAAGGTTTTAATCCAACATTTTACGTTTCTAGGTATAAAATGTCGCAGTAAAAGCTTTTGTTATAATTTAAACAAAAGACTACAACTTTTTGAACTTGAAAACATTTAGAACAAAGTGAAAATGTTTTTCCTTTGGCTATTTATATCAATGAAGTCACGGTTATTATGGAGAAGAGTGCCAACACCTTTATGGTACAGAATACGAGAATGCACATCACAGAACAAGTATGGGTAGATTATCTTATTATATCTCAGGGCATTAAGCTGACTATATTTAGTTTTATGGATGAGACTAGCACAGGACCGTGGAGAGTGGCACAAGAAAAGGGAAGCCTATGCCCAGCAGTGGGCTATGATGAGCGGATGATGATGATGAAACCATTTCCGCCGCTAACCGATCTTTGTCAGTGGGTAAAATTAAGACAATAATTGAATAACACCTGAGTATTTTGTATTAAAATGAATAAAAATCTTCGCGATGAGAAAACTGATATTTTTCACACTGAATATGCAAGTCAGCATGACCGGCTTATTTGACTTAGTAAAAGTTGGCACCGGCGTTTGTTGTCTCAGTGATCGATCGTTTTAGTTGGAAAGCTGTTTTAAAGTGTTTCTGAAAGCTTTTCTCGGTCATTTTAATGCAAACTTGCAACCATAACGGCCGGTTTCTGGAAACCCAAATCACGATTGATCCGAGTTTGACACATAGTAATTATTCGATTTTTTCGTTGATCATCGTTCGAGAAACCGGCTGTAAGAGTCGTTAACTAATATAAAAATCATTGAGACTATCGATACAAAAAACACTTTTTTCGAATGCCTCTAAAGCTCTCTTTCTACAATTTCTTCTACTTCGATAAATAATCTTCTTTTCATTTAAGTTATTTTCGTGACAAAGAATACGGCCAACCTTGTTTGTAAGACGATTCTAAATGATCCTTGTGATTTTATTGAATAAAGAAATATTTGACTTAGTTTCAAAACTAGCTAATATATTCCATGTCGGACGCAATAATTGGATCACGAAATATGAAAGACCTACTCCGTGATTTGCTTGAATAAATGATTTCGTCGATAGTAAAACGCACCTGCTTCAATGTATACTTAAAGTAAGTTGATATCTCTACCTAATATAATAGTGAATGTTTGTAGGTGGGTATGTACAATTCCGTCATATTTATTGGTGAAAGTAATTTCTTTGAAGACATAAAATGTGAATGGACGTTTAATTTATTGCCGAATAACCATTACAGCGTATTCTACTCAATATAACGTATGAGATGGTATAAGAATTATACATAGTAAACTATGTAGGTTCTATGAACATTCATAGGGCAGTTCTCAGTAAATATCTTTGAGTGTTTACGGAGAAACTAAACCAGTCAGATTTTGTATTACACTTATAATTTTAAAAACAGTTTTTACAATAATATCCATTTTTAGGTTAGGTTAGTTTTGGCGTTGCCATGATATTGATATTAACTTTTTAATTTGTAAAACAATACAAAATATGAATGATTTAGCGCATCTGTTTAAGCTCGTAATTAAGACCCGTTCCAAACCGGAATTTAATCAAATATACCTAACAAAGGGATACAACACAATGTAGACCGGAACAACGCCCTGATTGCTGGAGCGTACAGCGTATTTTAACCAAAAATACCAACCCGACATTGCTCACCAGTTCTTAATATAGAAACGGTCCCTATTCAGAAACTTTAAGATGGAACTCGCGAGTAGTATCTTTTTGAGAGATCATCCTCAACTAAGAATGGTAAAACTTCAACAGAAAGTTATCCTGCTACAGATATATACTAGTCTATGCAAGATTCTGCAGCGATGACTGCTTTCAAATCCCTTTGTGAAAGTTCAAAGACACAATTAGTTAAGCTTAACGGGTTCATTGCACTTCGCACAACTCTAGGCCGTTTCTAGGTTACAAATTGGTTTCAAAACCACATGCAGCACACTGCAGCAAAAGCGATAAAACTTTGAGGTTAAGTGGTAGCATGGTAATAGAATGGCTCTTTCACCCATTATTTTAGTGAACTATACCGTAAGCCCCATAATAGCAGCATTGCATAGATGGTATCGGGCACTTCCGGCTTCGGTAGCAGCACAATGAAGGGCGGAAGTGACGGCGCGTGCGCTCATCATGCAATCTAACTCTACCCAACTCTATTGCTCGATGGTAAGGGGCTTTTCCGCCTCAGTTTGTGGGAAGATTTATGGCTGTTGTCTTGAGTTGTTTATTGAGCATCATTGTCGTCATCGTTTTGGTGGTGTCCAGTTTTGAATCTCTAATCACTCATATTTCACAGAGATTGATCCTGTACGGCTTTTGCCTATTACTTTTCCATAATACGCTTTTAGATTCATTGTTCTTCAAATAAAAACCTTTCTTTTTTATGCTAGATAGAATAGACTAGAACCCGCAGACGCAACATGCCACACCAAAGTCTTTGAGTGGCTCTTTGCTACTTAGGTAAACTCTCTTTTGAGTTGGCGTTGCTTTACGAAGGACAGATCATATATATGGATATAGAGATCCATATATATGATCATATATATGGATATAGAGATCCATATATATGATCTGCCATAATACCTAGCTACATAAAGACTGAGTATAGCTCGTTAAGCGACCTTCAGTCTTCTGAGACTTTGTGTTTGTGAGAAACCACGTTTCTGTGGCGTGTATCATTAGTGATAAAACATACCTACAAGTAGAGAGGTTATTGATTGGTCCCTTAATTGACCTCGATAAGCATTACCGCAACCATAAAATAAAACGACGTGAAGCCCTTGTATTATTTAGATACTAATTACACAAGCAATGTAATACAGAAGTCATTGCTCGAACACAATTAGCAATTATAACTTACAAATATAACCAAATACATATATCTTACTAATACCTTGTCAACGAAATAAACGAATAAGGCATGCAGAAAAAATGCTATGAATTGACAAATATTACTTGTTTTCGCCTTTATGATGTGGTGGAATTATTAGCTAAATAGTTTTATTCTTAAAATTAGTGATATAGTGACCATTGAGGCAGAACACTTTCTAAGAATGGAAGATAAAAAATCCTCAATATTGGCAAATCATAAAACCCTAAATACTTGTGAATGCGGCATTTGAAGGCATTAAACATATTATTAAAGTGTTAAATTGCATTAGCAAATACTAACAATTGTTAAATCTTCAAAACATTGACCTTTTATGACATCCTCCTATTGTCAGCGATGTGCATTCATGTCGTTCCAATGAATGCTTCTAAATGTACAGTCAACATCAAAAGTGGTATTTCTGTCGATAAAATATAACGTGTGTTTAATTAAGTTTTCGTGTGTTATAAATATGTATGTAGACCGAGCTAAGAATAGTACTCAACTTCTTTATTGTACACAAAATTACAGAAAGCAAGGAACTTATAAAAAGGTCACGTACAAAGTTAAGTCTAATGAGAGTTCATCCCCATTTTAACTATATAACATTTTAGTAGGTATTATTTCAACAAACAACCAAGAATCTGGCGATATTTTCACTCATTTTGATATCGGATCAAATGATAAAAATCATTTTTATATCTTATGCTTCTTCTTCTTCCTGCCTTTATCTAACTTGGTAAGTATATTTTTTTATATCAAGTAAAAATTACCTTCAGCAAAACATTAACTTCTGTCGATGACTGTAGATAGATTGGGTAGGCAACAACACATTGACGGATGCAATCAGTTGGGTGATTTACTGGTAACCACTGCATAAAGGAAACTACAATGGCATCCCTGTTTTGAGGTCACTCACAGTCCCTGCTTTATAATGAGTACCTATTATTTTCAACAAAATTGGTGTGCAATGTGAAATGTTACGAAAAAGGTGTGTTTTAAACATTGTTATGTTATTTTGCAACTAGATGATAATTAACTGCGGTTGTCATAACTGAAGAATCCGTGAGAATGAGCTAAAACAAACTATACACTGTACTTGTTCACTTGTCAAATGTATGGAAATTCACTAAATGTAGTTTGCAATACATTCGGAAAAACCTTCGACTTTTCAAAGATTGGCTTATTTATTTTTTATCTTTTACAAAACGAGAGTAAATCTGCGGTGTAGGTAGCAATCAAAAAGTCTAACTTTTTTATTTCAGCGCAGTCTACTACTACCTTAATTAATATCAAGGGATGTTAATATTCGTAGTGTCCCAAAATTTAAAGTTTAACAAGCACGCCGGGGTAATGTCCTACATTCACCAAAGTTTGAGGTCACAGCCATAGACATAATTACGTATAGGATGTCCCTTGCGCAACAGAGGTGCGTGGAAAGGAAAAATAATGGAGAGGGCCTCTGAATAGGAATATTGTTGAGCTGTAGCATTGTAGGTATGAAGCTGTGAATCAATACTAGTCAGGAAAACATGCACTAGGATAATTTACAAATGATTTTGTTTAGTATAGTGGAGCTTTCTTTGAATTTTAACAACTAGGTGTTTAAATTGACAGGCGTCACAGCCTAGTTGCCAGAATCTTTGCCATCAATGCTATGTTGGTCGTGGATCCCATCTAGAACAAACATTTGTGTGATAAACAATGATGTTTGTTCTGTATCTAACTCCGCTTGTACATTTTTGCTTACTTTGGGACTAGATAGCGATGTGTCTAAAGAAATTCAGGCTCTAAAGTTTAAGGCTTTAAAGAATCTTAAGATTTTAGCTAAGTTTAGACTTAGCTAAAATAATTACGTATTCAAATGTATACTTACTATAATGCAGCAACAAGCCACCTACTTCACTTAAAGAGCGTCTGAATCCAGCTCAAGAACAACGAAAATAGCTCGGTCTAGCAACGTCTGTCTGAGAACATTTCTCAATGTCTGCCGTCTGATTGATCTCGTTATAGCTAAGCCGGACAGACGTCGGATCCAATCCCTTCAAGGGTTTTACTGAACTCATCTTTAGAAACGCTTCGTGTGCCGTGAAGTGAAATATTAACAGATTATAAACAATGGTGCAAACCCAAATGTAGATTAATTACGAAAAGCGCACGATAGGTAACTCTAGCTAGATAGCGTTTTTTATACCAGATAGGTACATTTCTGTATGATGGTATGCTATCACAATAAAACACTGAAACTGATTTGAAATTAATTAAAAGGTTACAATGAAATGTGACGTTATCATTTTATAGAAATGGATTTTAACTGTCTTACATTTGCTTTATATTATTGAATTAGCTATTAGTTTCCTAAAATTCTAAAATAAAATTCATTATTAAAAAAGACTTTGAAATAGTTACTTACTGATTTTATACATGTGGCGTTCGTTGGTTACATTACAAATATACAAACTTGAACAGACTATTTGATTGTTTTTTGCGCATCAAAATGGCACAAATGATTGATATGTAATTACGAAAACATCATAACAATCCTAAGATTTTTTACTTCCAAGCTTTTAATGACATCATCAATCTTATATCTAACATAAAATAAACAAAAAACAGTAACTATAAAAAGGAATTGCTTTTGAAACAAAAGAGCGTAAGACTTTTAATGTAAGTACTTAGTAAAATAAGACCATATACATCTTAATTGATGTTAAGTATGGGAAGTAGTAAATAAATTCAGTCATTTAAACATGCCCATGAAACACTTACACCCGTATTCACAAAGCGTACTTGCTTAAGTATAGCATCAACACTGTGCAAAGAATGCCATTTTGCAGTGCGTTCCTTTTGACAAGCCTTCAAACTAGCCCGTTTCCTTAGCTGTTCGTTCATTTTGACGGACGCATAGTGCGCTCTGACACTTAAGTATTGTTTCTGGATTGGTTTCGCTAGCCCTGTGCGCAGGTGCACACTATGAGACCTCACAGTAATGTTTGTGAATACGGGTGTTATTCAATTTAGTCGAAAGATGCAGCCACTCAGACTCAATAAAGATGACTAATTAGACTCACAAGTAAAGATTCTTTTTAAAATGATTAAATAAATAGTAAAAATAGAAGAAAAAATAACAAATTCTGTTGATATAAATGTTTACACGTTTATTCCTCACGTCGTATTGTATAAATACTTAAACAAATAAAAAAAACAATAAATAAACTTGTAAAGCTTTTCCTTACTAAAAGAAGACAGTACATTTCCAACAAAAGAAAAGAGGCTTATAAATAATAAAGTAAACTAAGTATTCGAGTTATTGAAAAATGAAACTCCAACAATTTGCTTTATAAACGAAACTACGACAAAAACGACGAAAGAAAGGCGTGTAGAATCGTTTCGATCAGTCCCCCGTAAAACAACATACCAGTGAACCGTAAGAAGTAATTACACACTTACGCACCGCTCGATATGTAGGGGAACCAATCACATACCCATTGCCTAGTATGGGGGAACTAAAAGAACACTTTTGTTACCTCTTCACAACTTTCAGCTAGCCTTATTTCTTTTAGTATCTATTACGTATGTATTGTAGCAAACTACTTTGGGCTATCTGCTTTATTTATTTTAGTATTTATTATGTATTCGAGCACAGTAGCATGATATAATTAGAGATAACTGAATTTACTTTATCGCCTAAATACAATGGATTAACCTTATTAGACCAATGCTAGCCAAAATTTTTCTAGGCTATTTCGTATTAGTATTTTGCTAATAAACAAGCTAATAGAATGTTTTTTTGTTTCAGATAAAGGTGTAACAGGATAAAATTCGGTAAGTTCAATCTTTACCAAAAAATATGTGCGTACACATGTGTGTTTACAGCTTTTTTTGTATAAGTCCCCCAGGATTCTTATATCCTCCGGATCATGATTTAGAATCATAAACATGGATTGCAGTAAAAAAAAAAAGCAAAGTATTACACCATGTGGGTGTGGGAACTTTCAACCCCACAATATAAGTGTCCATAGGGGATGCAGATGTAATGCAAGGTGCATTCACCACAGGGCGGAAATACGAGAGTTTGAAGCAACCCTGATTTTTTTGTTGAAGTACAAAGTTCGCTAATTAGTTGAATTTAAAGTTATAATGAACCAACCACTATACAGTGCCTATTATTTTAGCGATGCTCATTTCAAAGTCTTTTAAAGTATTTAATTAAAAATTGCTGAAATCTTGCTGTAATGTATTTTTACAATACTAATTAAGAGCAAGGGAGGCCTTTGCCCAACAAAAAAAGAGAGAGAGAGTGAAAAAAAAAGGATAAAAGAGCGAGATAGATAAATTACTTTGAGTTGTAAGGCTTCGTTCGTGTATTTTTTTAAGAATTTCACAATCAAATTCTTTTTTTATAGCGTAAATAAGTATATAAACTACACCATAGTAATACAGATGTATACGACAGCAGCCCGCTTATAAATAAGGCTATTTATTAGATACTTATGTAAACGAATTCCCATAATCCAATCTTATAAATGTGTAGATCATGTCTGACATGAGAACTTAAACTCAACTTTCTCCAATATTACAAAATTATTCAGGGGCTTATGTATTGTAAGTTACAACTTAAAATGTAAATAAGTTAGTATTCTTAGTAGAGTTTATTTGCATGATATAAGTAACATTATACGTAACGTATCGTAACGGTAACAAAAATATAATAGAGATACATTGCGTGGTGACGCTGCAAAGATTGGCAGTCGAACTTACGTTGACGCGCAGTGTGACTTGAATACGCTATCGTTCCCATACTTTTAAGATTTTCATAATTGCGATCGGTCCTAGCAGAGTTATAGTAGTTTAAACAACTTTCATAAACTAACTGAGAAAAGTTTTTGTCACGAAGTATATTTTTTATGTAATTTAGGTAAGACAATTATTATTGTTTTTGCTATGATAACGTTTCTTAAATCACTATCATTTTTATGTAATCTACTTACTTAAGAAAATATGAATGCTGATACAAGATAGGTCACAAGTAGTTTATATTATACTGAACACCTGCTTCCATAGTCTTGTAGGTATAATAAATAAAAAACACTTTATGTGACCGACAATGTTCCATAGCGTTCAAAGTAAATACCGTTAGGTACACCATACAGCACAATGGTAATAAAAAAGCTTATGTTATGCTCGCTGACATCAGACAATGGACAAAGCCTCACAAAGTAGACAATACCTACTTCACGTTATTTATACTTTGTTTGGTAATTTATAAAGAGTATGACATCATACAAACCGCAGATTTTTTTAACTTATTAGATGTCATGACGTCAGAACAAGAATAGTAAAATAAAATGGCAATAACTTTTTCCTAGTAGTAGCTTTTGTAAAAGAGCTCGTCCGGGGAAGTACTGCCACCGTACATATTTCTGCCACTAAGCAGTAATGCTCGCAGTTAGATATGATGGATACTGTTCACATGTTTGTATAATAAATGGCAGATATATTCCCTAGAGAACGATAAAAACATTATTATTTTTTAGCTTAGAAACAACATATTTTTTACCTTGTACCTTAGTATTTATTTTCTACTAAAAATATTTCCACAAACGTTATTATTTGAAGAAATCAGAATAACAATTCAACTTGTTTGTTGTACTGAAAGTAATTATAGACACACATAAAAGATAACATCAAAATAATAGGGTCTTTGTTGAAACGCCGTATGGCTAAGGTCACCTTGACCTAAAACTTCAGCCAAGCACTTCAACTGTCAATGTGTTGCCTTTCCACTAAGTTTATTTATGAACCTCTTATCAGTCACCCTATGGTTTGTTTCCCATTAATTATATTCATAGATCTTCTATTGTTTTCATCTACAATCATATTTAATTAAAAAATAATTTGGACTAGTAGCTTCTTACAACGTTCTTTATTTGTTTCAAGTTATTATAGTTTTTCTATAAATATTTAAATAAATCTTCTGATAATACGAATTTTATCCCCAATACTTCATCATAAGTTGGATTGATTGATTGCATGATTGCACTCAAACATATGTTGTGATGCCTCTTAAAGAAGAATATTTTGCAATAATAGTATGCAAGTTGGGTTACTAAGTTCAGTTAGATTAGTCAAACAGGCACAAGAGGAAGTTGGTAGGTTAACTACTATCGCAATCGGTACAGCCGGTTCTTAAGACGCTCACTACAAGATTGTATACAAGCTTCATAAGGAAAACTCTCCACAAGTTGATCAAATACAGAATCAACAGTCGCATTCATCAACGCCCTTTACAAGTTCATATTGTTTCCAAATCGCTCCCTTGATTAGGCAACTGCTCTTACTGCCAGTAATGGGTGAGAAAGTAGGTCGGATATTAGGGGACGAAATGAGACCGGCCAACTGGGTCGCAGTTCGCAGACTCATTGCTGTGGTAACCATTGATTTATCGGCGACAGGACTGTTTTCAATTCGCTTTCCGTACAAGGGTAAGGCGGTTTTCATGACAACACTTACAATCGAATAAACTCGAATTTTTCAATACTAAATCTTTTGTTGTAAAGGATAAAATAAAACATTAATTACAAAATAAATTGTAGGTACTTACCTATATTTTAGTTGGGTTCTTTGTCTAAAGTTTAGAAGTGTATTCACTTATAACTACTTACTATCTGTAAGTAATATCCGGAGCCGGATATATAATTTACCTACACAATTTCGAGTTTTCATCATACTCCAGCAACCAACCATTTCAGGGCTGAGAGACGTACAAACATGGCCGTCATGCATCACCGCGGTGAATTATTGATACAAAACGACATGAGATACCCATTCAAAGAGGATAGCATATCATCCGTAGGGCATAAAAGTCTATCGTGTAACGCTTTTTAGAACACTTCAGGGACCATGTCTGGGCCCTACGATTTATGGACGGGGTTATACTACTGGGTATAGAGATCATTTTTCATCATGTACCAACGAAAAAGTATCAAGTTACTGAAATATAAAGACATTTTTAGACATTTATTTCTCTCTACACAAAAGGTTCCTTAAAAATAATTAGATGTAGGTTGAGTAGTATACATGGATCGAGGAAACCTGTAAATATAATACATAAATGTAATTTTGATAAGTCATTTAATAATATGTTGTCAAGTGAAATAGTTACCTACTAACCTATAGAATAAAGTCCATATTATAAATACACATTGACAAATATCACAGAACAATCTAGGCGAAGGTAAACAAAACGAATATTAATGTAAGCACAAAACAATATAAGTGGGACACAAAACTAGTCCAAACAGTAAAATAAACTGCCAATCTATCATTTTCTTCGCTACGACCGATGCCAGACTCACATAACCGAAACTAGAGTCATAAAAACTCACAATAAAGAAAGTAGGTAGCCCTTCGATCTTATCATATTTGGTTTCGTAACAATTAAAATGATACGAAATCCTTTAGCATCATACATTCTTACAGAAACTCTTTAGCATATATTTGTGTGTACCGTACAGTATTCATTATAACTTTTATTTATTTTTAATGTTATCTTTCAAGGAAATGTACTAAATAAACAAGGTCTATCGTCAGCTTCCACTGCATCTGTTGACCTCACGATAACATTAGCGTCGCAGTTACACACAAATACCTATTTATAGTGATAACATAATAAGATATTTTAATCGATATTAATATACAAACAGTCACAAAATATTCTAGGAATGAATTTAGGTGATAAATGAAATATTTTATTACACAAAGTCTCAAAGGGTCTTCCTTCATTGTCCTAATTCCACTGGAGTGCTCAATAAAAATTATCTAGAAGTTTCTTTGACAATTTCAACCCTTTCCTGACTTTATTAACATTATTTTAAAATAAACACAGTACAAATGTCTAAAATCCTAAGGGACCATCCCTTAGGCTCCCAACGTTCTTTAGGGTTATAAATCTCTACATTCTGTTTACTTCGAACGATAAGTAGGCCACGTTTAAATCCAATAGATCACACAGACATAAAGAATCAGCAGGTGTTTGAATATTTATGATTTGACCTGAGATGCGATATTCCGGTTCGATGGACTCTAATTCGGTGTGACTGTGTCTGCAGGTTGTCGTCAAGGTACACTGATTGTAGTGATGTCAGCAACCTAACTAAAAACGTATTTCGATGATATGAAACTATGCCTTAGCCATCTGAAACGCGCGACAGTATATAGAAAGTAATATACTTGCGGAACTCTGCGGTTGACTCTCCGAACGAGCGGACGTACGGACGAAGTTACTAATAGTTTATTGCTTCAACGGATCTGCTGCGCTGGAGTCCCCGTGATTGTCTTTGAAGCCCTATTGTGATCCAAGGCCCGAGCCCGGGGCTCTGTCAAGTGAGTGCTTTTTGCATCTTTTTATTTTGCTGGATTTGAACTGTCGACCGGCGGAGTGTGAAGCGGCGTCACTTACCACTGCGCCAACGCAACGTGAACGGCGACGGCGAAATTAGACCACAATAACTAAGACGCGGTGCGCTGCTGCCCCTTGACGAGTTTCGCTGCAAAATATAATATACTCATAGTCTATTGCTCCGCTGTTTTACGCCAAGTTGCTTGCTGATCTAATTTAACAGCTTAAGCATAATAAAATGGCTTCTTCGAGACCGGGTGGAAATAAAACCATGCGCACTCCACCTAGACCCCTGGGCGAGGCTGTCTCACATCCAGACATATACGGATCACCAGAGTTACAGGAACAAAAGTGTATTGCGTTCAGGAAGAGAAAATATACGGACGATGTTACCCAAACAATGGACGATATGTTTGGTAATGTTTTACAAATGTTTAAAGAATTAAAAACTAGTCAAGATGAGCAATTCTCAAAAATGATCGTTGATATTGGCACTTTGAAGTCCCAGAATGAAAACTTGCTTACCGTGAATGCCGAAATCAAAAAATCATTGGCATTAATAAAAGAAGAGCAGGATGGTCTTAAAACTCGCATAGAGTACCTAGAGTCGACAGAAAAATCGTCACAGAAGTATGTGTGCGTTCTTGAGGAGCAGTTAGAAACTGTTCAGAGAAAATTAAACGAATGTAGTGTTGAAATCAACAACCTCCCAACAGAAAATAATGAAGAAATGTGTGCTGCGATCGAGAAAATCCATGAGACTTTAAAGCTGGAGTACGATCCACGAGATGTAAAATGTGCGTACCGTATTACGACTAAGTCTCATCGCCCTAGACCTATCATTATAGAGTTTACTACCACGCAAAAAAAAACATCTTTGTTGCGAGCTTACAAAGATTACAATAAAGCGCAAAAAGCCAAGATCAGTTCCGGCGCTCTAGGTTTAGCAGGTGAAAGTAGACCTATTTACCTGAATGAGGTCTTGACCAAAAAAGGTAGGCACCTGCACTATCTAGCCCGGGAGTTTGTTAAAAGGTGCAACTGGAAATTTTGCTGGACAGCACGCGGAAAAAGTTTTGTGCGAAAAGAAGAAGGCCAGCCCGCCGTCGAAGTAAGAAGCGAAGAACAGATGGCGGCCCTGGAATCTGCAACAGAGCTGGCCGTCTGACTAGAACCGGCTCACCTCTACTTAGTTAAGCATCGTATTTCTATTTTTACCGTTTTTTCAGTGTTTATTTACATTGATTTTAGAAAATATATATATATCTGTAAAAAATTAATTATAATTTGTAAAATAAGTTATGTCAAATCGCTAAAATGTAACATACACACAGACACACTACACAACACTCTTTACCGACACATACATAATACCCAAATTAACAACACAACACTTAAGTCTTTTCCACGGTCAACAGATGAGTTCAACGCGCAGAGCAGTAAACTAATAATAAGGCAGTATGATCTGCGACACAAGTTTTACAATAAACCATGGCCTTAGATTTTCAAGATTTGCTGATAGACATTGATGAAGTCAATGTTTCAAAATCACTGCTGCTGAACAAACCTGAGAGCTGTGGAAGACATTTGAGAAACAACAAAAATAACATTAAAATGATTACAATGAATATCCGTAGCATCAACAAAAATTTTGATGATTTTCTAGTTCTAATGAACCGTATAAATCAAGAGCTGGATTTATTAGTTCTCACGGAGTGCAGATTAAGTGACGATTACACTCCCTCCCTGCTGGACAGTTACACTGCATTCCACACTAAATCGCATGTAAATCAAAACGACGGTATCGTAGTGTACGTTAAAAATAATTTGAAATCCGTTAAGGTTTATGAACCTAACTTCTGCGATGCCAGCTGTCTTGTAGTACAGATAGGACGAGACATCAGTATTATATCAATATATCGTTCACCCTCGTTTCAAAACACTTCTAATTTTATGCAGTCACTAGATTGTGTTCTATTAAGCTTAAAATCATACCCCAATATAATTGTAATTGGAGATATTAACATTAATATATGTGAGAAAAATAATGACCGGCACTCTGAAGAGTACCTCACTCTTTTATCGAGTCACGGCCTTTTGCCAGGACACATACTTCCTACTAGAGAGGAATCCAGCCTAGATCACTGTATGATAAAAACAAAAAACAAAGCTATAACTTTGATACTTCCAGCTACTATAACAGACCACTCTCCGGTTTTATTACAGCTTCTTACACAAAATAAACTTGAAAATAAATTAGTAAGAATCTCTACCTATGTGGATTACAAGGCTATCTGTGGGGCATTATCAAAAATAGACTGGAACAACATACTTGATTATTCGGACCTCGAAAGAGCAACAGAAACATTCTTAGAAATTATTATTACTACAATAAATGATTACACTACTACTAAAACAATCTCAAGGAAAAAAACCAATATTAAACCTTGGGTTACTCCAGGTTTAATAAGATGCATGAGACGAAGAGACAAACTACATTTAAAATACAAAAAAAATCCTGATAACGATGAAATAAAAAATACATATATAAGTTATAGAAACACATGTAATAAAATTCTCAAAAAACTGAAACGATCATATGAAAAACATGAACTAAACAAACACAATCGAAATAATAAAAAAACATGGAGTACAATTAAAAGAATCTGCAACTTCCCGTTAAAAATAAATCCTGTCGAAAATTTATTAAACTGTCGGCAGACACCTGTAGAGTCCCTAAACTACATAAATATTTTTTTCAAAAATGTTGGTTCAAACCTTGCTCAGCAAACTCTATCAAGCTTAAACGTTTCTGAAAATGACTTGGCCTGTAAAGCTATAAAAGAAAATGCACTGGGATCATTTGGCCTCCTTCCTACTGACTCTTCGGAAATCTATGCTATAGTACAGTCCTTGAAAAATGAGTGTGCGCCAGGGTGGGACAATATCTCCACAAAAATATTAAAACTAGCTCTACCTTACCTCCTGGACCCTCTCACAAAACTTTGTCAAACCAGCTTTGATACTGGCATCTTTCCAAGAGTCCTAAAGAAATCCATTATAAGCCCGATATTCAAGGGTGGTGAAAATGACGACGTTTCAAATTTCAGACCTATATCTCTTCTTCCCGTTTTGTCTAAGGTTTTAGAAAAACTAATGAACAAGCGATTGAAATTATTCCTGGAAAAAAAAGGTCTCTTATCTCATAATCAATTCGGCTTTAGATCTGGCCGGTGTACAGAAGATGCGGTGTTAAATGTTACAGAGTACTTAACTAAAAGTTTAGACTCAGGTCACAAGGCTCTGGGTGTATTTTTAGATCTGTCAAAAGCATTTGACACAGTCTCAATACCTATCCTCCTGGCAAAGTTACAGTCGCTTGGAATTCGAGGAACTGAACTGCGGTGGTTCCACAGTTATTTGTCAAACAGGACACAAAGAGTTAAAATAAAAAACTACTTGAGCGACGAAGCTGACGTGAATTTCGGAGTACCGCAAGGCAGCATATTAGGACCTACTTTATTCTTAGCTTACTTAAACGAACTTTGTGAAATGAATCTCCCAAACGGTAGAGTAGTAACATACGCTGACGACACGGTCCTTCTCTTTCAGGCTAAGTCATGGAACGAAGTCGAGCATCTCGCAAACATTGGTCTAATACAAGTCTCCAACTGGTTAAAAAATAATTTATTGACAATAAATATAAAAAAAACAAAATTCATGACGTTTACAATAAATGCTAGCACTCAACCTAAGTATCCTCTTAAATTAAAAATACACACGATGGCATGTACTAACTCTGTAAATTGTGTATGCTTGAATATAAGTCCTACCGATGAAATTAAATATCTCGGAGTAATAATAGATAAAAAACTGAATTGGGAAGACCAGATTAGAAAATTGTCCGGACGGACAAGGAAATTAATATTTATTTTTAAGCAACTGAGACATGTCTTACCACGAAAATCGCTACTTAATGTATACCAATGTCTTGCACAATCCATCTTAACTTACTGTAATGCAGCATGGGGAACAGCAGCCCGAACTCATCTTATTAAGCTCGAAAGGGCACAGAGAGCACTCTTAAAAGTAATGACATTTAAGCCGCGACAGTATTCCACAGACATGCTATACAAAGAATGCAAGGTGTTAAATGTGAGACAACTTTTTATTAAAACAGTATTAATAAAACAACATAGTCTAATAAATAATGATACTCTACATGATTTGCTATCACAGAGGAGACAAGATAAAATATTTAAAATCCCGAACACCCGAACTAACTTTGGAAGGAAGTCTCTCAATATCATGGGGCCTCGCTTATATAACCGGGTCAGTAAAGATAAAACCATAGTAACATTAAACTATAACCTTCTGAAACGAACACTTGACGAATATTTACTAAGCCTAAATTACAAAGAATCAGAATCTCTACTGGATACTGAGGAATAAAATTGCTAATCACTTTTTTTTTTTCACACAAACAGACACACGACACACTCATACACTACACACTACACGCAAACACAATACACTCATGCACACCTACTTCTAGCGATGACATTTTAGATAATTACTGATATTGTTTTTAACTATGTTTTTCTTTTAATTTTTAGTCTTTAACTCAGTCCAGAGCTTATACTAGTTTTTACTGTTATATACCTAACCTGTTTGTTGAATCACTTCACTTATATAAACTAAACAAAGTGTCACGTTATACATTATTAACTTATAGATAAGGTTAATTAGGAGAGTCCGCGACGAGTCGATGTGACCCCGCTATACAGGCTTTTGTCCTAGTGCGGGGAACAGAGCCACTAAACGGTACTACCTGCTGTATATTTAAGTATTAGTACTATATACCTATGCACTTTGTACCAGCCAAATATTTAAGTTCAATAAATTTTTTTTTTTTTTTTTTTTTTTACTTAGTAAGATTGGTAATAACAGTAGGCTTAATGTGTATACTTATAGGTATTAGGTAAAACTAGTGGTTACACAAAAACAGTTGACAAGCAATCTTGTGTAGAATGAAGTGTTAGTGTGCCTCGCAAATTTGATTTAAATCGGTCTTTAAATTGAGCTTCAGTAAACTTTATCCTTTTATTTTACTCCAAGCGAAACTCGTTTTCATAAAAAAAAAGCTAGCACTCCGGGAGTGCCGGCAGAAGTGAAAACTTCAATATTAACGTAGTGTTTTCACTTTTAAGTTTTCACTTCAAAAATATAACCACAGTCGTGATTGTGTCATGTCATTGTGTCACATTCGCGCAAGCGCGAATGTGACACAACGACGAAGACAACGAAGACACACTGACACAGACACATTCGCGCAAGCGCGAATGTGACACAACGACGAAGCCAACGAAGACACAGACACATTCGCGCAAGCGCGAATGTGTCTGTGTCTTCGTTGGCTTCGTCGTCATCGTCACGTCACGTCATGTCGCCACGTCATCGTCACGTCATGTCGCCACAACACTATTTAATTGTTTGAGTCATACGTCGCGTGACCGCAAGTGTGTTCTTTTGTCGTCTCTTGTTTTACGAGCAATGTATAAAAATTAAATAAGATCTTACGCTTTTTCGACGTCACGTGACCCTGACGCGAGTTTGAAAGTTTTTACCCACCCAGCGCCGCTAAAGAAGTTTTCACTTCAAAAATGTATTAAATCAATTTTCATTAATCTCGGTTAAAAAATACGAGCTGTAGACTAAAACAGATTAATCGATCGATTAAAACAATAAAACATATGACGTAACGTTTGCAAAAGCTAATACTAAGATCGAGTAGCACTGGCGGCGGCGTGACCTACCAATATTAACCTTATCTATCGTAGAGGTTATTTATTATTATTGCTCGATCGATCAGAGGTGCCGACACTACCTGATAGCATGCGCCTACTCAAAGGTTCAAGGTTAATCGAATACGAAGGAATTTCTATCGATACTTTCTATCGATTTCTATACACCACTACGAACACCTGCTTCTAATTATCGCACAATTTGGAGGTCAGGCCATGACTTCTTTAGATTAGCTACTCCAATTTGTAAGAACTTACTGTTGTAGGTAAGGTATTGTTTTGCAAGGTCAAGAAGTCCACATATAGATGTCGTAATAAACGGATAGAATTTTATCTAGTTTGGCAAATCCAAGGGCATCTGATATAGGTAAGTACTCTATATCGCTGTGAAAACCTGATATTAATAAAAAAAAACCACAGGTAACTTCTGAGAAATCTTTATGTTCGTGTCTCAGTTTGCCTATTAAACTAACCAGCTCGCATCAGATATGAATTAATTATAAGATGTTATAAATACTAAAACAAAATAAAACTATACGCAGAAATGCTCAGGGGAAAACCAGCACGCGATTTCTCGAGCCATTGACCGCTCGCAAAGTCTCATTCAAGGGTTCTCAATTGGTATCATTTTGTTTCATTTTCAAAATGCATTATAATTGTACCAAAGCTATGGAATTAGAAAGGTGAAAATATCTGTCCTACCACTGGCAATTTTTTAAAATATTTTTTATGCATTATAGCTAAACGCTTGGCCGCCATCACAGATGATGCGGCCTACGATGTAACGCGTTTTCCTAGATAGAACCTATTCACTCTCCTCTTGAAAACGTCATAATAAGTAAATAAATAAAAAATAGTGGCAATAAATCCAGTACAGTATTTTATTTCACGGCTAAAAAAACTTTGCAATATGAATGTTGCTCGTAACTCTAGCCATTGTTTTTAATTGCCCACCTCGGCATATACCATCATATCGGTATTGTACACGATTCTTACTCGTACTCGGATGTTGAATCATATTTAATTAATTATACATTTTGATGCGGGTTGCATGCAATGAACTATTTAAAACCTGAAGCTAACTTAGCCAGTTCTTAACTTAGGTAGTTCAGCGTCACTTTCTCACTGCGTAAGTTGATTAACGGCTGGTTACTGGAAACCCAAATCACGATTGATCGTTCGAGAAACCGACCGTAACAGTGATTTAAAAAGTAAAAACCTTTTATCACAGAATTAGGTGCATATAGGTAAATTATTTGCTCCAGTCTTAGGGCGATCATACACACATTTTACGTTTATTATACAAAAAAGGCTTTCCTTTAGTTAAGCTTTTTCTGTCCTTTTTAGTAGTGTAGTGATGCAACGGCATGGTCAAAAAATTAGTCCGTAATAGACTAGAGTTTAATATTCTGAGTGACTTTCATACGCTTTTATTACTCGTGATATAATCCATTATATCAATTGGTTGGGTCAATAGTCTGCAAATCTGTCAGGATATAAAACACGACTTTCGTTCCTAAGCAAGTCGACGCTAACCTGTTGTATAAACAAGTTTTGAACTTGAAGGTAGTTGCAAAGTGATTGAAGGCTCGCCAGCCGCTATGTCGCCACGTGACCCACTGCTCTCATTGTCTACGGCCTGATTGAACAAGCATTTAGTTTTAAGCGTGATTAATATGCATTATATTGCGTAACATAACTTATTTTATCGAATCTGCGTGTTATGATCTAGCAATCAGCGTAACGTGATTTCTGCATGGGCATTTAGATTATGAAAGCTAGAACAATGACATTTGCGCTAGATTCTAGCTCAATAAAATGTCACGTTAGATTTCTGATTGATACTAGGAAAATAAGAAACCAAAAGTTGTTTAAAGTACGAGTATGAAATATCAAGCCTTTCTGAATTTAGAATAAATTCTAGCCCCAAGCTAAGCAGAGCTTGTGTTATACTAGAAGACTGCCATACTTAATACAATACATTACATAGATAGATATTTTTTATTATGCATATTAAATACCCAGAACACCCGGGATAAATAAGTATTTGCAGATCGTACAAACATTTATCCCAAGGCGGGAATCGAACCCCGACCTTCCGCGTCGCAGGCGGGCCATCGCCCACCGCGCCACATCAGTCGTCAAAGAAGAGCATAACAAACATGTTTATTTAGCGAGATGGTGTACTCAAACCAGAGAAATAAGTATCACATTCATTTAGAACTTTGAAACTAGTAAAGGACCTAGGTATATTTGAATCCAGCTCTTCAAACATTTAGCTCAGATCAAACAGAAAGCAAATTGGAAACCTAGTGAGGTTTGCGGTTCGACCCCAATCTGACTTTGGACATAAAGTTAAAAAAGATAATGTAGAAGTGAAACTCGTTTTGAATAAATCAAATTAAATACTTATTGTTATTATGCTATGCGTGCCGACAAAACACATGCGAAATAGTTCGGATTAAGCTGATTGGTTCACTGCTAGTTAAAGAGCTTAATTACAACATTATCATAAATTAAATGATGATCAAGTGATAGTACCTACAAATAAAGTGTCTTAATTATAAATAAATCCACAGATATTCTCTTCCAACGCATTTTTTGAATTGAAAACATAATTGACAACCCAGTTTCAAAAGAAGAACTAGTTTAACCTCCCAGACAAAAAAAAACAAACTCAGATAAACAACGAGAGTCAACTTGTACTTGCGTCCCTATAGTAGGTATTTGCCATTTTAGCTTGAAGTAATTAATAGTGCACCAGTTTCACTTCTATTTTCAATAATAATATCTGAACGATCACTACCTAGACTATACTCAAACTCGACAAATAAAACTCCAAGAACTGAAAAAACTTTGAATTGCGTGAAAGTTCGTATGTATTTTTGTTATAATACGTTTACTTTAGTCTTATCTACTCTATAATTCACACAATAAATTTATAATATTTATAATAGCCCATGTTTGTATAATATTCTGATGTATAAACTACATAATTGTAATTTGTATTATTCATTTACATTCTGTAGTTTCCGTAAGACGAAGTCGCGCCATCACCTCGGTTTTTTTTTGTTTTTGTGGCTTACGTATCACTGCGGCCTAGGTGGCCTATTGTGATCGCCACTTGTATATAACACCTAGGTTACAATACATAAAGAACGTTCATTAAAACACAAGGTTCAAATTCATTGTTGCACTATCAACCAAATAATCAACAGCGCGTGCAAGAGTGTTGTTAGTTTGAATGAGGTATCTCTAACTGTTGAAGCATTCTGCATTGTGCTATTGTCTGAGTTTTCTCCCTTTTGTATTGTGCACTGAATCCATAGGTATATGTATACATAGCAAGATACAACCTAGGAACGCAGAATTTACTCGTATCTGTTGGTATTTGCTTTTTTGATCGGTAAATGTGTTTGTGTAGTGTTTGGTTTGAATACACACTTGCCCTTATTACAATACTCTTAAATATGTAAAATAGAATCTTCTTTGAAATAGTAATCATTGATATTACTTTATTGAATGTAAGTATGTATGACGACCGATGTGGCTCGGCGGGCGAAGGTCCGCCTGCGACGCGGAGGTTGCGGGTTCGATTCCTGCCTTGGGATAAATATTTGTACGATCTGCAAATATTTATTCCGGGTGTTCTGGGTATTTATGTGTATAATAAAACATATCTATCTATGTAATGTACCTATTGTATTAAGTATGTCAGTCTTCTAGTACCTACCCATAACACAAGCTCTGCTCAGCTTGGGGCTAGATGATGTTGTGTGGATTGTCCAGCATTATTTATTTATTTGATGAAAAAATATTTAAGTGTTATTTTTATGTAATCTAGTTCTTATAGCGTAAGCTCTTTGTTTACGATAGCTTGGTAATATCTCGTATCAAGCTTAAGACTGAAGTTAGAGCAGACTAAGTTGCTATTTTCATTGTTTAATATTGGGACATTTACAGAAAAGTTAAATTGTCTCATTTATATGACTATTCCACTTATTAGCAGGTTTCTAGCACAAAAAGTAGCCGGTAAATCAAGTCACGGAACAGCAAACCCGACAGAAATCGCACCTCATGTCGGTAATAACGATTGAATTCAACGGATACTAACTTTTTATGTACAGTCAGCCACATAATGCAATGATTAATTTACACCACGTTATTTGATATCTTTTGGTCAATAGGGTTAAGTACTAAAAGGTTAACAATCCCTATTCCACTCGATAGTAGACGTGATGAGTGTGATGACCCTAAAAACGAGCTTAGCAACATGATGCCTGGCAAAAAACATGTGAGCTATTTATCTTTCGTTTTTCTAGTCTGGGTTTTGTTTTTCCAAATTTTTTGTGTTTTAATCTGGCATTTACTATAATTGTGATTCCACGTACTCCTATCATTCGTCAACTCTAAATCAATTAGACAAGCGTCACACCTCAGTTGGTAGTAGCTCTGCCTTCCATGCTGTGGGTCGTGGGTACGATTCCCACCCAGAGCAAATGTTTTGTGTCTGGGTGATACTATGTTTGTATTTAAAAGAAAAATATATCATTATTTTATCAGCAATCTAGTTTCAATAGTACAAGCTTTGCTTAGTTTGGGACTAGAGTGTGATGTGTGAAATGTCCAAAAATATTTATTTATATTTATTTAATTACTAAACAACAGCCTCAGAATACACAATAAAATTTACACACAAATGTTCAGTTTCGGTGGAGATCGAACTTCCGATAACGAAAAATAGAGCTAATACCAACTGAGCTGTGAATCACAGTTCACGTTGTTCATTGACTTTCGTGCATGATTGTACATCACGTTTGTCTAGTAAAGACGTTAGATTTATGTAGGCAGTCATGGTGTAGTCATGTCGTGTTGTTCTCAATAGGACAGTACACGCCTTTTGCTAAATTTTTGTTCAATATCGTGACATTTTGGTAAAATCATCTGGGACACGAAAAAACCTGTAGAGCATAAACATACTCAATGTGCACATAAGCATAATAATTACTTCATACAAATGTAACGCATTATGTGGTTTGTAAGAGAAAAACAAGGGTCTTCTGATTACGGGATCAAGTGCTGACCGTTCTATACAAACTGCTAACCATACTGTGGTTCCCCGCAATGTAACTTGACCTAAATAACTAGGCTTTGATGTTCCCGGCAATTTATTCAGCCTTCACTCAGGAAACCAATAAAGTTTTATTTTCAATTTGCAGCAAAAAATGTAAAAATTAAAATAAACATCTGACAGTTTCTAACCAGATTATTATTCAAGTTTTTTTTTACAGTTCTACATAAAGACACTTATAAAGTATAGGTGAAGGTTGAAGTAAATAAAACCACAAAAGTCTCATATCTAACCCAATACTAATAGAATATATAATAATATAGAATATTATATCAATAATAATAGAAGTGATAAACAATCTAATAGCATGCATTAAAACCCCATAAAAGGTTTTAATAGTTCCAACAATTAAGGGGCCATACTCAGGTTATATGACTAAACAAAAAATGTGTCTCTGTTAAGGAATTCATTTACCTATTTTTATCCAGTGCTGTTTGATTAATGCAATTTGAATTTATGCATTTTAAAAAGAAAACCAATTATTCTTAAACAAAAACGTGCCGTAATAACGGTGGTCCATTACTTAAACAGTTTTACAGTGTCTGTTTTTCATTAAAATCTTTGATTATTTTTTAATAATTAATCTTGAGTGCCGCTAGACTGCAAATGGAGGTTTAAAGTACAAGGTGCCCCACTCCTACAGATATTAAGTCGATAAACTTATAACCGGCATTAACATACAATCCATATTTATCCTACGCCTCTGTTGTACGGAGCAAAACGGTTACTTCCTTCTTATGTTTAGATTATAAATGATGCAACATGAATTAATTTGTATGTTAGTAACTGCTGCAAAAAAGCAGGACTTGATTTGGTTCTTAATATATTGCTTCAAATTAAATATAGATATACAAAAAGGCATCTACTGCATAAAAATCAAATTAAAAAAAGGATGAGAGTGATGTCAGTAGATATATGTGACTCAACGGGACCGTGTAACCTGTTAATTTAGCAATAATTTCAAGTACTTATGCCTTTGTGATCTATTCTAAGAATTATGTATTGAGATACTCTAAGTACACCAATAAAGAATCAACACAGTACATCAGTTACTCTTTTATATTTTACAAGTGTGTTTCGTCATGCATTGAAAATTAAAACCAGAGTGCAATAATTGAAGAAACTATTCACGTCTTGTTCATAATCAAATTAAACCATTAAAATTAATCTGTTCAAACATATGAACAAATTAATTATAATGGTTCATATTATGTTTTATTAAATTCGGATGTTTGAACATACGTAGGTGGAACATTATAAATCTAGTATTATTAAATCCTATATCAGAATATAGAGCAAGGTTACGCTTATTCACCGCATATTTAAAATGTACCAGATTTACAAATAAATAGATTGCGTGGTCTCAATTAATTTGTGTTTGTATAAATAAACAATGAAATGAATTAATTTTAATAATACGACCGAGTTGAAAATATGCATCATTGGGTTGCAACGGAATTTTAAAAATATGTATGTATACTAATAATAAAGACAAACTGAGGACGCAAAAATAATAACGGAAAAAAAATATACAAACTGTCATAAGAATTCACGTATAGATTTCAAGATTTCATACAATTTCTTGACAGTTAAACCGGCTTATAACATAACGATGGATGTTTAGTCATACGCAAGACTACTTTTTCTATTTAATTTAATTCCGTGTAACGAGTAAATCGGTGAATGATACGAGTAGTTGCCGTTTTTGTGCGCATTCTCCATGGTCGAGCCGTGCCAGGTGCCTAAGCATGGTAAATGACAACCGCTAACTACCGTATACTAACCATTTACAACACTTAGATACAACAATAAACGTCTATTATGCAAAAATAACAGTGCATTTTGGTATTTTGTCAACAACAGACGGTAACGGTGCGGTATGGAGACGATTTGACAACGCTTTTAAAATATTTTTTCTTTTGGAAATGTTACCTTGTTTTGTATTTTATTATTATCATTCTCTATTACGGTCATAGCCCGTATTTTAATACGTTTCACGAATCTTAAATCTAAGCCAGGGATTTTGGGCGCGACCGTAATGGTGTAGGTACTTAACTGAACATTGCTTATAATGTCGGCTCGTGATGTGAAATCTCTTTTAACATCATAACGGCACGTTTCTTGTGGTTTCATTTTCAAGTGTATTAAGGAAACTAACGGTGACATTTTTCATAACCAGATTTTTTTTTTTAAATATCTCCTAACATACACTGCCAAGGATAGGTAGAGAGAAGTAGAAGGGTTTGGGGCAGGCCTTTGCCCAGCAGTGGGACGACATGAGCCAGATACAAAATAAATCTCTTTATTCTTATAATTACTTGAACGAAAACCTTTTTACTACTCAAGGACTATATACATTATAAGGTCTTATGAAGATTTTTGTAATAAACGGTTTTACAATAATCGTAATTCTCATCAAACTACTTGAACTTTATAGAATTCACGGAACCGAGGTCTGATAGGTAATTTGCTAGGTATCTGCTATGTGTGTACTAAATAGAGTTATAAACACCTTATAAAATTACCTATGAAGCTACCTAGGCAGGTCATGTTTCTACTACAGCTTAATGTTACCTGATGGCTCGTGTTACGATATTATATTGCAAACATCGTGTTTTATTACAAAGAGGTATCAATGAATTTTACTTTTAAACAAAATAGCATCAATTCTTTAGCATCAATGAAAGTATCGAAAGAATCGACACGATTTTTATCACGTAACTCATTGCATAATTTTCATTGATGATTCTCATTCTTAAGTCTGAATTTCACGATATAATCAGTCCTTCTCTATTATCCTACTAGGGTTTAAATATTTAGATGTTTGTCCATAAATCACGTTGCTAATCGTCTTATTTGGACGAATTTTGGAATATAGTTCCTGGATGAACATAACTTTGTATTACTAATCAGTAGGAAACGAACGAAGCCACAAGCGGAAGTTTATACGAAATACTATAGAAAATAGAAACTTGTCGCGCAGTTGTAAACTCTATTGCAAAATCTCAGTCATCGCACCATCTCGAAAAGGTGACATCTGCTATTGCGGTTGGCGATACAAGTTCACTTTTTCCTTTCCTTATATAGAAAACATCCGTCTTCCGTTTTACAAGTATCTTGCAAGTATCCACTAATATCCTGCCAGCAATCTGCCAGTGGAACAGGATGGCGGAGGCGTAGTCGTTTCTTTCATTACAAGTGCGAAAGCGGAAAAGCGGAAATTACTATCCGCCACTATCAGGATCGCTCTTGGCCTTGATAGGAACAGCAAGGAAATAGAAACCACAGAGAGCTGGCAGTAACCAGTGTAACCACCTGCAGATATCTGGCACTAACTAGACCATCTTACACAATTAGGCGTAATTGAAATAAGAAACAAAGAACACGGAAGCGCTTGCCTTCCTCGAATTCTTTATAAAAACCAATGCTAATCTGTGTTATTTCGGTTGTTACAGAAACGACTTTTTTGAGGCTGAAATAATTGAGATTACGGAAACGAGGATCTTTACCTGGTAAGTAACCTTTTACTAAATATAAGTAATCTGTAGTTAGACAAGGTTAAAAAATGTTCTTGAAAATATATTGGATAGACCTAGGTATGACTCCACCAGTTTTCTTCAGGCTGTATAAAACTGCACACATAATCTACTCGATAAATATTTAATTGGAAGCATCCACGCAAGTCGAATAGCAAAACGCACATTAGATGATTATACGACATTACAATTTAAAAAAAACGATATCGCTAATTAATTTTTTTACGCTCCACGCATCTTTAGAATGACTGTTAATGAAAAAAGTATAAATAATTATACTTAAATAACTTTAAGTATTATAATATTATCCATTTAACTTAGTTTAAGTATGAATTATGATGATAATTTTTTTTTTTTAGAGCATATACTGCAAAATAACATATTGACATGAACGACGCAAAACGGACGTAGCAACTTCAGAGGTAGGTAATGGAACCAGGTCAAAATTACCTAGTCTAATGATAGGCAAATGCTTTAGCACGTAGATAGTACATTCAGTTAATTACCTCGTAGTCTCCGCAAGTGGATAGAAATGAGGTCCTAAACGATGTTGCCCCCAATATGACTATAAACACAAGTAGGCAAGCAACCATGATTAAATAGAAGCAAAAGAAAAGGTCAAATTGCTCTACCATGTCAAATACCTCACGTACGAAATGCCGAGAATTTCGGAGGGTATGGCCTAGTTCCAAATGAAAGTCATTCAATCAAATATCACGATTACGAATTGCCCAATAAAAAATTAATAGAATTATGTATAGAACGGACACGAATTACTATAGCGGAAGACCTGACGTGCTCATCGGAACCAGGGCAAGCTATTCCGACGCGCGAGCTGCATATGGATGGACCTGTTGCAGTGCATACCAGGTTGAATAGCGGAACCTAACTGGACTCTTCGCATCTTTTAGAAGTTATTGTGCATTTCATTCGAAAATCATAGATATTGATGAGTTTTCACTATCTATGATTTCCTACTTGGTTTACAGCATATAAAACTTGTTTACTCGTGAAACCGTGTCAAGAGAACTAAGCGATTTAATAATGAAAATATATAAAATTAATCAGGTTTCGAATCGAAATTTACAAAGGAGCTTCAGATGAGAGTACACTGATCTCGACCAATTTATCGAGTTTATCAAACTTTGTAGAGTATTGAACTGCGCTCCGAAGAAGGTGCCCTAAATTAGCCCTTATAGAAAGTGAATGCATTTAAACATGCGAAATGCTTCTTTATATTATTATAATTTTATTCCAATCATAGACAACGACGAAAACAATATTTCACATATATTTCCCTACTGGATTTGGGGTAGGCCTCAAAAAAATAATTCTGGACGAATTTCTCATCATAGATAATCCGAAGCTTTGGAGGGGTAAGGATAATACTCAAGATATATTCTGATTAATAAGCGGGTTTCAGCGAATCTCTAAGTAATCCTATATAAGTAGCTTGTTAGGCGTGGCTCGGCCAGAGAAAGTAAGGGCCAGCATTCGTCTCATACTTTCACTTTACTCTTTTAACCCCACTGTACGTGCTGTCAGAATAATGCTTTTCTCGTATTCCCTCGAAGGGGTGTAGTAATAGGAATTTATTTCCGTTTAGTTTAAATGAAAACGCAATACGAAAATCAGGTGAGATCTTCCAATAAAGTTTCTTTGTTTACTGTTAGATTCTAAATATAATTATTTAACTGCCATACGAATGCTTTAGGTTAGTGGAGGATGAGTATTTAATTATTATGGTCTAATTGACACAGTAACCTTTCTTAGCAACATGTCGGTCGTGTCAGTTAAAAACAAAAGTTGCAATACTTGTTTTTCAAGATAGACGGGTCGAAGGCCTGCCAATGTTCAAGTCCATTTTGAGACCCGTACGACCTCGAATTTAAAAAAAAATCAAAACTTTCGTTGCCCTACTGTATTAAATACACGCTTTCGATTATAAACAGTTTTATCAATCAGGTTGGTAAACTAATATAAAATTTAAAAGTCTGATGTTACATTTTTAACATACATTTGTATGCGTATTTCCTAGATAGAAGCTATTTATACAGAATGTATTATGTATTACAGAATGTTATCTTTATGCCAAGTATTAAATTAATCATGAACAAAGCGACAGTCGTTAAAATCAAAGAAATCAATCAACACTTTAAAAATTTGCGGTCGGTCATTACTCCCGTATTCTGAGGACAAAATGCGATATACCTACGCAACCACCACAAACAGGTACAAAACTGATTTATGCTGCATTAACAAAGTTCCATTGGCTTTAAAGTAATCCAATTTGAACTTTGCGACCTCCAATTACGGGTTACAAAGACGGCAGGTGCGTTGACCGTGGTTAACTTCACGTTACCCGTGATGCCGCAGCTCCGCGCAAAAAGTCGTCGACTCCTGACTGTCTACCTCGAATAAATTTTTATCAAAAGGGCATAAAAACGATGGCGACATCGTGTCTAGTCTCGATGAGGGCGCTTCTCTCCTCTCGCTGACTAGTCACTATGTTTATACCGTTACATCGGTTTAGTTCCTATAAAAAATAGGTAGAACTTAAATGTCTCAAAAGTAAAATGGAAACTAACGTTATAGTTTGCAACTTTAATGAAAATCTCCTAGCAAATTTTTATTCCGTTAAGAAACATCTAGCGTTTCTCTATCCATAAAATATTTAGAGCAAATCAGACGAATGATAGCGGAACCTATCAAAAATTCCGCTAATAAAATTGTTTGTGTCGAATCGGGGAGAATAAAATAGTCTATTATGACTAGATATTACATACAACCGAAACGTACGTTTGGTCAAATGGAAAGGCACGTGCTATGGGTTAATGTGTCTATCGATTTTATTGTAATTTCGTTCCTTGACTGTAATGAGTGGTTTTAAACGAATCATTATCATTATTTTCTTATTACTTGCTCGAGATTCTCTTTTGCTACGCGCATTATATGTACCTTATTAACGGTATGATTCCCGGAGTTTTATTACCAAACGCAATTATCTCGCAAATTTGTGTGGCCGAGCGCAGGCGCGCACCGAAATAGCATCGCTGCAATGTACCAATAAATATAAATAACGATAAAGTACTTCCCTCACACGAAAAGCGAAGCTAGAATAACAATGTATAGGTACTTATACCTTGTATAAATCCGTTTTTTTCTTCTCTTACAGTGGTCAAGAACAATTCATCATGTTTCGGTTGGATGACAGCGTGAGATAACCGCCGCAGCATGGGTGCGAACATGGGCAAGAACTCGAGCTTGCTCGATGCTCTTCCTTCGGCGCAAGGCACGCTCCACGTTGTCATGCTCGGACTTGACTCCGCCGGAAAGACCACCGCGCTCTACCGGCTCAAGTTTGACCAGTACCTCAACACGGTCCCCACAATAGGATTCAACTGCGAAAAAGTCAAAGGCACCATCGGAAAATCCAAAGGCGTTAATTTTCTCGTTTGGGATGTGGGCGGGCAAGAAAAGCTACGGCCGCTCTGGAAATCTTACACTAGATGCACCGATGGAATCATATTCGTTCTAGATTCCGTTGACGTAGAGAGGATGGAGGAGGCGAAAATGGAACTGATTAGGACGGCAAAGTCGCCGGATAACAACGGCGTACCAATCCTTGTCCTGGCGAACAAGCAGGACCTGCCGGGCGCCAAGGAGCCGCGCGAGTTAGAGAAGCTGCTGGGCCTGCACGAGCTGGTGTCGTCCCCCCACGGGTCGCGCGACGCGCACGCCTGGCACGTGCAGCCTGCCTGTGCCATCACCGGCGAGGGCCTGCACGAGGGACTAGAAGCCCTATACGAAATGATACTAAAGCGAAGAAAACTTGCAAAACTACACAAAAAACGTGTCAGATAAACTATGGCAACAAAAAGTTGGTTACAATCGACTGTACGGTGAATTAAGTAGTGCGATTATTGCAAGTATTTTTAATGCTCATTGAATCGTACGGATGATTTTTGTAACGTCCGCTAAAACACCAAATATTGTTTTATGAATAGATGTGTAACGTCTTATGAATTATTCCATCATAATGTTGCTCAATTTATATTGAACATTTTGAAGGGGACGTATAGGTATTTTGAAATTATTTTTTAACTACTAGTCATTTTCTTTTGAAAATAGCTAGGTGGAAGATAAAACTGTGACAGAAAGTTAAAAGAATTAAATGAGGTTAAAGCGACAAACCTTCGCTGTGAGGAGGCGAAGTAGCAGCTTGTGCAAGTGCTTGGATATCAGTTGATATTGCATCGATCGACTCAAACCAAGTACATTAGGTATATGCAAATCCCACGGTACGTAACTTCATACTTTTTCTTTGATCAACATGTACTCAGAATATTCCGTGGGACCAGTAGTAAGGTACTTCTTAGTTAGAAATTTGTGCAGATTTGTGCAATGTTGGAAATATCAGAGGTTAGAAGGCTTAAATAATTTTAGAACGCGTCTCTTAGTGTTGGCGTTTTGATGTCGTCATAACATATAGCAAATAGCTCCCAACCTTTATATTTATGGGCATACCATCCTGTTCAAATGGGATGTGCTGATAGTCAGGTATACCTAATACCATGTGTATTAAATAATCTCTTAATAACGTATGTAATGTTTGTGCTAGTTTCAATGTTGACCCGGCGTGTGTCCTAATATTTTCTAATACATTTTGAAGTCTCCTCCTACTATCTGAAACTTTATCTTCAACCTTAGAATTTCCTTTCGTAAAAATTATCTGCATTGTTGTTGTACTAAGTTTATAGAATGTTATTTGTATGTTAAAGGAAGAGGCTTATCAACTTCGTAGACTGCTTCTCTTTGTAAATAAACTGTAAATATATCTCATCTATGACAAATGTAATTAACGCTAGAAAAACATTTTCACGTCTATTGTCATTCTTTGTATAAGTTTTTAATATTTAACTGCTTTAAAAATGTATGACTACTATTCTTACATTTATATGATGGTCGCAGAATGAAATCAAGGAAATTATTAAAAATTTGGAACTCTAAAAGTTAATATTTTTCTACAATTGGAATTCTTTAAATTGGTCGGTGATTCAATTCTAGTTGTGGTTGCCTCTTAGCTCAGTAACTAGTTACCATTGCTTAGTTTTATGTGTACGAGCACAACCCATTTCAATAAAGATTTATTACCATTAAGATTATTGCAAGACACCTGTTTCGAAAACCTGGAACCGTGCTAATGTCGAGTACTCAATAACGCAGTGTGTGCATCATTGTGCACTATTTGAGTACACAGCAATAAAAAAACTAATAAACTGATAGAATTGAGTGAACTTTTATTATTTAAGTAAACTGTTTTGATGGAAACTATTAATTGAAATCAGGGGCAGTTACAACCGAATCTGAACAAGCAAAGCTTTAACAATTCAACATCAAAGATAGATAGTTCGTGTTATATCAATAACGTTTTACTAATTATTTATTTATTTACTCATAGGTTATTGTGATAAGTGTAATCCCTGACGCATGAAATTAATTTAAAGCTTTTACCACTTTATTTACGTTACTCACTTTGTAAATATGTAAATTCCAACTAGTTATTTGTCAATACCAAGAAACCAAACATTACTTTATAATGTGAGTAGAATGTTATAAATTTTGTTACTACCTAAATATTTGTTTTAATATGTATACATTGATGATAATTTAATCATTTGTACTGTGTTTTAGGGAAATAAAAACAATAGACTTTTTTAATGTCAACCCCGTAAATAAAGTCTGTTTTCAATAACAAGTGAGGTTTCATTTAGATGCATCCTTTGGAGATTCATCGTCGTCCTCTTTATCAAAATGCATAAATTGAGCAGGATCGTCATCCTTAGTCCAATCAGTAAACAGAGATAAATACTCGATTTCGGGTTCAGTAAGCTGGTGTTGATTGGTTTTTGGGATAATTGCTTTGGAGATGTGGCGAGTGCGTTTAGAAAATGGTTTGACTTCTAGAACAGGTATTTCTATAGAAACGATTGGCGCGTGGGCCCGAAGTAACGCCTTCTCCAGTCTTCCGAATAAGCGCAACTCTCTAGCAGCTGCTTTAGCCCGCTTTAGTTTCTTTTTTTGAGTCTCAACATAACGAGTCGTGGCCAGCTTGACTTTATTATTATGTACTTCATCCAATTTATATGAATAACTCATGTAGAAATCTTCAAGAGCTTTTGCTGTAGAAAATATAGACATGCCGGTGGGTTTGTCAGTATATACTTTTTCGTAACAAAACTCCAAATGAACTTGAAATTTGAGGACATCTATGGCACCTACACTATTGTAGAATAAGCCATTTAATACTTTGAAAAATTTTGCACTTAATTGTGCTTCCTGATCTTCAGCGTATCCCAAATACCTTTCGAATTGATTAATAACATGCCAAACTTTAGAACTATCTGCTTCAATTTTTTCTTTTAGTTGTTGTATGGATTCCTTCAGTTTCTTTGCATGCGGCGCCAGGTGAGTTACGTACGTGAAATGATGTAACTGTTGCTGTTCAATACCATCCAATATGTCGAACAAATTATCTGGTTCCGTAAAAAATAGAGGCGGTTTGATGAGTCCAGTTACACATTCATTGTGCATCTTATCAAATATAACATTGAATGTGTCCTCCTCACTTGACGTGCCAAAATCGAAACCTTTTGCCTCTATTTCAACAGAGTGAGCAAACTCTCTGTGTTTGGAACGCCAACTTGGAGGTGATAGATAGTATAAAAATCGACCGTATTTTTGCTGAAGACCGTACATATACTCTAGTCCGATCAATCTGGATATTATAGTAAACTTTTCGGAAGCCAAATTTTCAAGTTCTAATATTTTCGAATTTACTTGTAGTTTCAAATCATCCCATTTTTTCAGACATTCCATTGACTTTATGTAATCCTCCGAAATAAAACTATCAAACAGTTTTACTTGTTCCATGTATCTTTTTACGCTAACGTCATACATTTCTTTTTCTTTTTTATAGTTTGCTTCTATATTAATAGTACAATCACGTCGACAGCCCACCTCATAATTCAAGCGTAGTTGTGCACTGAATATACATTTTAAAGTTTTAAAAATTGGAATATGTGCAGGCAGCGGGCGTCCATTCAGAAACCGGTAGTATTCTCCATCTATATCTGTAACTGCGAACACATCGTCGTCTGGATCTTCTACGTGTAACCGTTTACGCAGATCGGTATAAATAATTTTATATTTTTCTAAGATACCAATCGCTAACCGTTGCTTATGTTTGATTCTATCTTGTTTCTTGGCGAATAATGAGTACGAATAAAGCAAATTATCATTTTTAAGGGCATCGACCTGTAAAGGTTTAGCGCCTAGTAATGAATATTTTCTCAAGGAACTTTCTGAAGGTTTTCTAGCAACCTTTTCAGATTTTCTTCGCTGTGAACTTTTTTTATGAACGGATCTTTTGGCACATATTCTAGGTTTGGGTATATTGATAGTAACAGAATCAGTTTCGTGCTCGTCCATACTTTATCAAATAAAAATTGTACGTAATTAAAATACCAATGTTTTACAGATGAAAACCAAAATCATAACCATCTGGATATACAATAATTTATTTGCATGTTGGAAAGTAAATAGTTTAAACAGTAGTATACTTACATAAAAACTATAAATACCTTGCCATCGATTTACCAACGGAAAAATGAAGTCATGATAATAAAATGCATTTATTAGAATATCTAATCAAAAATTATGGTAAAAGTGATTTACGTGGTAGCCATTCAAATGCTGGTTTAACATAATCATAATATACTTTCAAAAATGGCGCCGGGTTCATTCCTTCGCACCACTCAGTAAACATCAGTAGGCCTTCTCGTTCTTCTGCTGATACCTTATACTTCTTCGGTTTCATTCGTTCACCGCTCATCATTTGTGATTTCTTCTTTTCAGCAATCGCAAGGCTCATCCGACTCTTTTTATCGAGGAACTTTTTAAACACGGGTCGTTTATAATTGGCTGGTGGTAAGAAAGCCTTATTCATAGCATTTGTCATCTCCCTGAAAGCCCTCAGTTCCCGTTGTGCTTTGTAAGCGTTCATCATCATTTTCAGATCTTGAGCGAAGAAATCATTTCTAGCTTGATTAACGATTTTAAAATCAAGCGAGTCTAATCTCAAGTTATAATCTTCGTACATAACTTCAAGGATTTTCATAGGATCCTGTAAACTTTGATGCCCTTCTTCACATTTTCCAAACACCTGTTCGTACACATATTCTATGCAAATTTTTAATTTCAAAGTACTGGGACTGGCCACACTGTCATAAAATGAATCGTTTAATATTCGAAAAAACTTTTCCTGCAAATGAGCCTCGTTATAAACTTCTCTTGATATTTCGTTATTAATGCCGTCTATGTAATATTGAAAGTAGTCAAGCTCCTGTTTCGTAGCCGCCTTTAACTGCTTGATACGTTCTTGGAGCAGTCTAAAAGGAGCATCAGTTTTTGACAGTTGAGTCAAATATTCTCTACTCTGTAGTTCCATAGTTCGGAAAATATAAATCATCTGCTCAGGTTTCTTAAAATAAATACTGGCTGGCAATGGAGAACTTAACTCATTTCTGGCGACTTCGACCATTTTTTCAATATCTAACGTTTCAACCAAATCGTTATCGGTCGCAAACGCTCCAGATTCAAATTGAATTGATTGCACCTTTCCTCTTAGTGTCTCATCAAATTGTTGTCTCCATGAAAGTGGAGCAACAAATATTAAATAAGTTCGATATATTTTGAGAACACCACGAATAGCATCGAGTTTGAATAAAATATTATTCAAGATAGTTAATTTCGAAACGTAGCCGAGAAATTCCGAATTTTTGGCTATTAACTCTGCAAAAACTTTTTCTGTTTTGGCTACTTTCGCACACGCCTTTTTGTAATCCTCAGTTAAAAACTTTTGAAAGTTTTTTATGTGTTGTTTCAACTCATCGACGATACGATCATGCTGCACAGATTCCTCGACCACGCTTTGTTCTATTTTCATGATCAAATCACGCCTGTATCCTATTTGCTGTCGATTCATTGCATATGAACGAATATTGTTGGTGTATACTTTAATATCGTCAAAGCAGCGCAAGGGTCGGCCTTCAATTACCGTGTAGAACTCGGGATGTATTTCTACAACTGCTCTGACATCGTCCGGTGGTTCTTCTAAGAAAAGTCTTTTTGATATATCTCTAGTAGCAGCTATTCTCAAGTTATCTTTTTTGTGTAGAGGCTGAGCTAGCCTATCTCTTGATATAATTTTTTCTCTGCGATCACTGTACTTGATATAGGACAAAAGCTTTTCAGACCGAGGTACACGAAAAGGTTTTCCTGGTTTCTGCTTGGTCTTTTCTTTGGATACAGCATGTTTACGGTTGGCAAAGTAGAATTGGGTATTGGGTACATACCGACGTCTAAAAATTACATCTAAAGTCTTAATAGGAACCATTGGCTTGCGTTCTTTTTTAAGACACGACGTCATGATTCTAAATATTAAGTAAAATTAATCTAAATTATAATAACGAAATCCAAACAAATAGGAACAAAAACAGATTTAATTATTTTGTCAGTAAATGTCAAACCGACATTACTTCTGTAACATGACATTCTACTCAAAGAGTAAAATGAAAATAAAGTCATCATAATTTTTTTCTTCTATAAAGAGGTACCCATCAAATATATTTATTTAAGCTTTGTGGCAAAAGTTCTAAGATCAGTGATGAAAGATCAATAAAAAGTTTCGTAATAGTTGTAAGCTTCTCTGACCGTAAAAGTTTTCCGTCCTTATAGTTTATTCGTAAGTTTTTTTCCTGGAGGGTTCGTAGGAAGATTTCAAACGTTTGCTCATCTTATCCACTTCTTTTAACATCTTTGCAGCTCCTTTGGCTAGCTTTATTTCTTTAAATCCTGCTTCGAACACTTCTTTTTCAATTTCCTTCACAAGTTCTAAATCGTACGCAGAAATATCCATCATCAAATTGTCATATTCGAGTTCTAGGGCCCGCATGAGCTCAACAGAATTGAGCTTAGTTTCGTTAGGAGCGATTAGATGTTCGTAGGTAAACTCGACATAATTTAAAATTTGTAGTGCTGTCTCTGATGAAACGAGGTATCGTATTTTTTCCTCGAGAATTTTGAAAAACACTCCCTTGACTTCTATTTCGCGAAATTCATTTTGTGTTATCATTTCATCTACTTCCTTGATCTGAAAACAATAAAAATAATACTTATTTAATCACTTACTTAAAGTTCTCTTACTTTTGAAGGGCAATTCATAATGTGACACAGTGAGGTATTTATAAAAACGCTAAATACCTTTTGCTGGGTAAAACTCAGTTCTTCATACAGACGCTTCTTCAACAAGTCTAATGCTTTCAAAAACTTGTTTTTCTCCGAATTCAGTTCCTCAGTTACGAGCAAATAGTTCAGGTTCTGTTTTTCCAACATTGAAAATACAGTTACTAACTGTTCAGGCATGTCAAAGTATAATTTCGCTGGAGGTAAATTGTATACTCGTTCTTTTATAGCTTGAATGTCAATTTTGCGGAATAAGTCCGAGTCCATGCAGAAAATTTCCGGGTGTTTTATGTCTAACCTTACGTCTTCCCTTTCCAACCATAAAATAGGTGAAGACTTATGAAGAAAGTTTTGAAACGACAATAGGATCATCAACGTTTCATCCGTATATTGCAGCTTGGATTTTATGTTAGCCATTTCGTAATTTGCTGATTTATATTCTTCAGTTTGATTCAGTAAGTCTTTAGCGAGAGTATCCGACTTCTTCATTATAGCGATTGTTTTATTGTTGTCGTCAGCAAGGAACTTATCGAAGCTGTTACGGTACTCGTCAAAATGTTTTGAAGCTGTTTCAAAGATGTACCTTTCACTTTCCATCTCTTTTTCAATTCTCAAAATTTCGTCGATCAGGAATCCGTGTAGTGTTCGCTTTAAAGCAACGTCTTTTATATTCTGTTTATATAAATGTATGGAAGAATTGGGTCTCACCGGCCGGTTTTCAAGGATGCCGTAGAAAGAAGGATCGACGTCGACTATTGTTTTCACTTTTCCTTCGTTCCCTGGTTCTATTGGAGGAAGCTTGATTCCTACTAAAGTTTTCCGTGATGTTCTTTTGTCTGACTTTTTCTTTTCTGTTCTCTCCATGGCTGATACAAGGAAATTATGCTAACTGCCTGTTCTTGGAATACAGTCAGACATCGATATCTCCATAGCAACTTTAAGTGGGCCTGTAAACTTTGTTATCGCGGATCGGTGTTAATAGAAACGCAACATATTTCTAATCACAATTTGATATTAAATTACCTATCTAAATTCGGAACTAGAATCAATTGTATATCACCTATAAAATAGGATTCAGGCGAGGTTATGAAAATTACTTGACACAACTTTCATAATATAATTTTATTAATTTCAACATCTGAAATACAGTTCACTACAAAAATGACTAGAAAACAACACTCACATCACTCCATCTAATCGCTATCAGAGCTACCACTCTGCCTCTCTTCCCGTTCTTCGTCCTCATTGACTTCTTTCTTCACCATTTCCCACGGCATAACTGGCAGAGGCTCGACGAAAGAATCATCGACTTTTAGCTTGTAAAGCAATCGCGGGGTAAAGTGAGTGGGTAGCGGCCATACGCTTTCTGTTCCGGAAGAAAACATGCTATCAGTATTTGATTGGAAAACAAGATTCAAACTCAAGTTCAGGTATTCTTTATTCCGTAAAATCACAAAGATCATTTAGAATCGTCTTATATTTTAGATCAGTAGCAAACTGGGATATCAAATAAATCCTGTTCTTACCAAAATAGAAGCAGTAATCGTCAACTCTTCGATGCAAATAGATGGTATGACGTAAATCCATCACATGCGGTGATTGCAGTAAGAAGTCCAGCAAAGCGACTTCCGGGAGAGCATCCATCTTGGGATCGGCTGCGCTCAGACCATCGAAGGAAAGCTAAAACGAAAGGAAACGAAAAGGTCATGAGTTTATTCTTAGTACAAACATTATTCTAAAACTATGTTTTGCAATATTTACGACCGATGTGGTGTGGCGGGCGAAGGTCCGCCTGCGACGCGGAGGTTGCGGGTTCGATTCCCGCCTTGGGATAAATGTTTGTACGATCTGCAAATATTAATTCCGGGTGTTCTGGGTATTATATATGTAAGTATAATAAAAAATATCTATCTATGTAATGTATTGTATTAAGTATGTCAGTCTTCTAGTACCCATAACACAAGCTCTGCTTAGCTTGGTGCTAGATGATGTTGTGTGGATTGCCCAGCATTATTTATTTCCTTTCCTAAAACCTGCCATAGATTGAATATTGGTAATGATCATAGAATACAGTGAGAGGGCACGTCCTAACATAACTTTTGGCACGTGCCCACATTTTGGTGTAGTTGGTATTCCACGTGACAGGCCTCTGCTTAAATACTAACTGGTTATCTCACGATGTTTTCCTTCACTGTTTGAGAGCGCTGGCATTGGACACATAAATACTTGGCACTACATTAGAACTAGGTTACCTACGATCAACGGAGCCCGGACAACCTACAATATAACTGCACCTTTCTATTCCCAGGATGAAGTATCCAAATAGGTAACAATTTAATGCCATGAATGATTTAGTATGTAAATAAGAACCGCGGTGCATTGCGGTACTCCAAAGAACGACCTCCTTGTTTAGCATGGCAATCGTGCAAATGCAATGTTTATAATATACATACCTAAGTAAATGCTGTGAGGCACATTTCTACATATATTAATTTATGTATTTGGCAACGGTGGTAGTTATTGCAATATTCAAATTACCTTTTTTTTAAAAGATGGATAATGTTATTCACTTCATTGCCTGACGTGTTGTTTTCCAAATGCAAAAGCCCTTGTCGAAGCAGACCGAGGTGAACTTTACAACGAATCGCACAATTTGACGCATTAACAAAACGAAAAAAAAAACACCACGATCATGCTTTAGACCTAAAATACTGAACTGACAAATCATAAAATACCGACCACGATTCACACTTTAACTAACATTTTAGTGATAAGAAACTTACATGATCATCCAGTCTCGCCAGTCCGCATAGCTTGGTGATCTTATCCAAGCAGATCCTCAGCTGTTCCATATGCTCAGACAGAGGGCCATGCGTGTCAAGTCGACCGACCAGCGACGGCGGCCGAGCCGTCACTGCACGCCAGTTGTCGAATGTCGGCTGGAATTACAATCATAGTACGTAATTGAATGGTAGGTACAGGTAAGTAATCAATTTGTCTGGCATTTGTAGAGATCACGGCTTAGATATATAATATTTAACATACACGCAAGATGAACTTTCTGAAAAGCTCTAAGATGCCCAAGTCTAGCCGATGCCCGCGACTTGGTCATATTATAGTTATATTTTGGAGAATTGCAATATCTATAAAAATTATAGCCTATGTGTTATCCTGATGTGTAAACTACATTATTGCAAAGTTTCATAAAAATGCGCGATAAACTACACAGCGCCCATCAGTCTGTGATTCACAGACATAAAAATGCCTAGTCTCATTACACTCATACCGTTCTCACCGTTTTGATAGAATGATAAACCATAAGCATTTTCATTCTTTTGACCATCTTTCTGTCCTTTGGCGGTTCTTCCACTGGTTCTAATATAACTGTCAAGCCTTCCTCCGCCGCCTCCTCAGCTGCCTTGATCGCTGCTAACCGCACCTCTTCGTCCCTTTGGATCATCTCTTCAATCCAATCGATTTCACTTCTGAACAGGAATCTTAGCTGCCTGTGGACAGTGTCTTCGGAACCCTAGGATACAAGCCACTTTAAAAAGAGACTTAACGACGCGTCATCCGATTGGTTACATTGGTAAATAGATTAATTAATTTATTCATGTTGGTTACATCATAGTAGGTCTTATATATTAAAATGTGGTACGAACATAACCGCGCTGGGTCACTACGATATTGGTCTGAAAGTAAATAACGTTCCATCACAGTAAATCCGAAACCAATTCGATGTCGCAGATTTTGTGGTCGCGAAAAACAATATTATACTGTTTGAGAGTTGCATAAGTACAGTACCAACTCCATGTAACTCTTATTAAACTGTCAAAACAAACCTCAAGGATGTGCACAAAATAGCTGTCATACACCAGCAGTAACCCATGGACATTTATTTCGCAATAACCAGAGTTAACATCTTGAACAGTTTTCCGAAGTCGACCAATAAATTCATCTTTTGGTAGTGTGTGTTCGCCGGTGTAAATAATACGAAGCGCGTAAGCTTTCTGGAAAATATAATAACATTTAAATAAAGGTGTTTACCTCTATCACAGAAAGTATTTAACAACATCGAACTTCGTTTATAGGAAATAGTTACTTTACATAAAATAATAGCACATAAAGCGCGAAATTATCAAGAGTAAAAAAGGTATTTACTCGCAGGCTAGCTCATAGTATAAAAACTATCTTAAAAATTGTACAATACTATTCTGAGAATACTAAGAACAAAAAAGTACTTACCAATCCCGCTTTTTGAAAATTCTCTTCCACGACATCAAAAACTGATTTCACATCTAGCTCTGGTAATAATGCCATTTCTTCCTTACATCAAAGAACATTTCACTGGACTTACCTACTTGATTTATTTTACTAAATAACTACACAAAATCACGACGCCATCGAAATTCAATGACAGTTACTATAGAAACGCGACCGAAGATTGAAGTTGATGTACCTATGTAAAAACTTCTTTGTTGTAATCTTGTATGTAATTCTAATTCTACAGACTACTCAAACCAAGATAAACAAGGATTTCCTTTGTCATTCCAATTGAATGCTACGAAACTATGAAACTAAAGAGTACTTGTTATAAGAAATACAAACATTTCTGGAGATAATTTATATTATCCTAAAATACAGTAAAATAGGTACAACAAATAGGCTAGTTTACTACACGACTCACTAAATTATTAGAAGTATCTACTATCATCGTCTCCCAAATCTCGGGATCGGCGATTGTTCCTAGCATCTCTCCTGTAGTTATCTCCCCTGTCGTAATCTCCCCTGTTGTAATCTTCACTGGAGTTATCTCCCCTGTTGCTATCCCATTGTCTATTAGGACGTGAGTTCCAATTTTGTGAGTTGGATCGTCGCCAGTTAGGCCTTCTGGTGTCGGAGAAGCTATTTGTTCTTTTCATCTGTCTATCCCTTGACCTGTCCGAATAGAATGAGCGTCCAAGTTCATGCAGCTCTTCAGGTATTTCCTGAAAAGTAATAGCAAAATCAGTGCTTAACATTATTTATAAAGAAATCATACCAAAAAAGATAATTACACAGGTACTGTCTGATCGCTAAATTAAAAATATCTATGGTTTGTACCTTAGATATTTTTCACTTTTTTACTTTTTGTAATGTAATAAGTAAAACTTTTGCATTGGTTTTGCAACAATAACTTAATGCTTTGACAACATGTACCGGAGACAAAACTATTATTAATATATCCTTGACATCAAGACAGGCCATCACTACTGAGTGTTGTAGTAGTAGCATATGTACTACTAAAACGCCGATTTTCCGTTTATTAGCTTGATGAACTAACCTGATTTGCTTCTTTCAGCACTGCAATCAGATTCTTCGCTTGCCGTCCATCTTCGCTGGTCAGTAATGTGTGTGACACGCCCTTATTTTGCTGCCGACCCGTGCGTCCGATCCGATGAATGTAGTCTTCAGTTGTGTTCGGAAAATCGTAGTTTATAACGTGCGTAATGCCATCAACATCTAGAAATATTAAAAAAAATATAAAAATACTAGCTGATGCTTGCATGGATTATACATAAAACTTTCCTCTTGAATCTCTCCGAAATCGCTTCGAAATCCAATATGAGCATACATAAGGGCAAACAGACAGCAGGATGCGACTTTGTTTTATTTATATGTAGGGTACTCATTATGAGAATTGTATTTGCTGCCTGATTTCTTAGCATAATGTTCGTCTTTTACCTAGTATATAAACACAGACTTATGTCCTAATGAAAGTTGTCTTTTAAGCAAGTGAATGGGCTAGCTTTCATACACAAATAAAATAGTATTCTTACCTAGCCCTCTCGCGGCAACATCTGTAGCTACAAGAATGCTTTTGCTGGCCCTTTTGAACTTATGAATGATGTAATCTCTTTGGTTTTGTGTTTTATCACCATGAATGCCCTGTGCAGGCCATCCATTGCCACTGAGGGCACGGGCTAAGTTATCCACAAACCTCTTTGTGTTTGTGAACACTAATATCTTGCCAAATCCTTCTTCTGATATTTGGTGCATGATACTTTTAAATCTGTAAATATGTAGTTAGTTAATATAAATTGGGTTTAATGATATATATTTTAAAGAAAACAATGAATTAGTTAATAACTTACTTCAGCAATTTATCATTTTGTTCACATATATGAACATGTTGTTGGATGTTGTGATTTGCAGTGAGATCTGTAGATCCTACATTCACTTGCACAAACTCTCCAAGATAATCCTTGGCCAAAGATTGCACTTCAACAGGCCAAGTTGCAGAGAACATTAGTATCTGTCTCTCTAGAGGAACTCCTTCCAAAGCTTGACGTATTTGTGGTTCAAAGCCCATATCTAACATTCTGTCTGCCTCATCCAACACCACATAAGTACACCTCGACAAGGTTGTAGTCTTACTCATAAGGAAGTCATTCAGTCTTCCTGGAGTAGCTATAACTATATCAACACCAGACTGCAGCAATTCAGCTTGAGGTCCCTTACCTGCACCTCCATAAATACAAGCACAGCGTATATTGAATTTTCTCTCAAATTGTTTTGCTACTTGTTCAATTTGACGTGCCAGCTCTCTAGTTGGTGCAAGAACCAAGGCCACAGGACCACGGCCTTTACTAGCTTTTTTCTCCTTCAAGTGTATTACGGCAGGTAAAAGATATGCCAGTGTTTTACCAGTACCAGTCTGTGCTATGCCAACAAAGTTTTGTCCGCTCATGACAATGGGCCATGCTTGGGATTGAATCACTGTTGGTTTGGCAAAACCTTGACTTTTAAGGAATTCTTTGATGTAGTCAGGAAATTCACAATTTTCAATATCAATATATGGATTAGGAATGTCTTCACCAATTATTGTCACATTGTGCTCAGTGCGATAGTCATCAATTACATCCTGATTTGTTTTAGTAGAGTATAATCTTAGTTTACCTAGATCTCTTGTTGCGTTGTGTAATAAATAGCACTGTTTGTGAAATGTGGTATAGAAAAATCTTGTACTTTTGATGGAATGAATATATCCAGTTTTAGCTGTAAGATTTGCAGCTACTAATTTTGAGTGTTGCGAAAGCCTGGGAATAAAAAAAATAGTTAGTATTCAATGAAAATAATAACCTGACCAGAACGTACGAAACACTTGAAGAAAACAAATATAAAATAGACAAAAAAAATGTGAATGTTTTTGGTACCTTAGAAATGTCTATAATAGCAGTTTAACAGAAATATAATAGGTACGCGACAACTAAGAGGTTAAAATTAGTGTCCGACCGAAATTTCGGTTTCGGTTTCGGCCGAAATTCGGCCAAATTTCAAGTTTCGGCTTTAGTTTCGTATTCGGCCAAAATCGGCCGAAACTTTTGCCGAAACCGAAACTTATTTCGGAAGTTGTCGTGCACGCTCGACTAACTTCGTTTCTCGCGGCAACGCTTTGGCGGACGGTGGTGGGTGACCTTGTTCAGGAATTGTCGTGCGCCGTTCAGATAGCTCTGTAGCATCAAAACTTAGTGCGTTATCGCACTTATCGCCCGACGCAAACATTCTTTAGAGGCTTTGTTTAGGTGGTAATGATTTCATGTCACATTTTGTTTCGTTTCTGTACTTGAATGATTTATCAAGTCACAGAGAGTAATTGAAAAATGTATAGTGTTTAATTTGCTAAATTACGTTGTATAGGTAAACTTATTTAAAGATTAATTATATATAATAAATAAATAAATCTTCATGGACAATTCACACACCACACCCTAGTCCCAAACCAAGCCAAGCCTGTACCATGGGAACCAGATTGCTGACAGAATACTACCATACATTTTTTTTTGTAAATACAATTCAGAACTTATATTTTTGTTTATCACTGGGTGTTACTAAGCATCTATTTACAAAAAAATATGTACAACATATAAGTATTCCACCAGCAACCCAGCTCCCACAGTACAAGCCCTGCTTAGCTTGGGACCTGAGTGTCATGTGTGAAATGTCCATGAATATTATGGTTTTATTACAGTTAGTTTTTTAATTGTTTTAAAGTAAAATTCAGAATACACTGTTGGTAAAATATACCAAAGGAGAATGTGCAATTCTCTACGGAGCCACGACTAACAAAATCGTCCCTGACGATTGCCATAATACGTTTGAAAGGAATTATGCAGGCCTATCTTTGCAATTTTTTTATTGAAAATCCATCTCATGGAAGTCGAGATGTTTTATAAAACTATTTTTTATTTAACGTCGTATAGCCCCGAACTCCGATATCCCACAAAAATGCATGTGATTGGTTGCGTTTAAATTAATACTAATTCAATCTGTAGAAGTTGATTTATTCCTGAAAATCATGTAGTATTGTAAAAAAATACAATTTTTCAAAAATATCTCGACTCTTTTTTAAACAATGTAAGAATTAAATTAAGCTCTTTTAATGCCAACTAAATCCATTTTTGTCCTCTTCAGAATCCTGAAAAATACGATGTTAAATTAAAAGATTTTTTCTGAATATCTTTGGGATGGATTTTTTTTCGTAATTATTAGTAAAATGTAGGCCAATAAAAGCCCTTTCAAACGTATTATGCAACTCCGAGGTATTTTTTTTTGTTGGGGAACCATTCTTTGTATTTTAGGGAATTTTATAATTGACCACGTGAGTTTCGGTTTCGGTTTCGGCCGAAAGTGAAGCCACGGCCGAATTTCGGTTTCGGTTTCGGTTTCGGCCGGAAAACCAGTTTCGGTCGGACTCTAGTTAAAATACTTACGCCGATAAAAGTTCCTTTCTGGTTGCAAGCCGTGCAAGGGAATTCAAAGCCATTTTATATTATAGTTTTCTTCTACAGGTTCACTTTTCAGGCAGGCAGATAGCTTGCAGGTTATTTAACTGAAGGCTTGTAGGTTAGATGCACTTTTCCATTCAGAACTGTTTTACATAAGTTCTAGAAGCGTACCTACTGTTCAAATAGACAAATAACAGTTTTTTATATAATGGTTACAGGAAAATCAGCACCACATGAGATATTCAAACTCACATTTACTGTACTGTTGTTTTTTTATAATATTCAATTCCACGCCACACGACAGACTATATATTCTTTGCCACAGTCACCACAGACTAGAACAGAACAGACCGAAACCGCAGTTTCGATCCCTCCCACCACAGACAGACTAGAAGGGCAAAGTACCTACCGAAAACACCGAAGTTTTAGGCCCTAGACTGTGTAAGCCAGACACGTACGTCCGTCCTCAGCATGCACATCCATGACAGCCGAGTACAAGGGCGGATCCAGCTTTGGCGCCAGGGGTGTCACATAGTCGTAGTCAAGAACTTTTAATTTAATTTTGATAATGTAATTCCCAAACATTTGCCATCATACAAGTTATATTTTAGTGGTCCACCTAAGTCCTGGAACCAGCTCAGGGGGAGTCATGCATGACCCCCCCTGGATCCGTCGTTTGCAGAGTATACAGCATTTTAATTGTAGCTCGAGCATATTTGGACTGAGGTTTAGAGTTATAAGAAAAATATCTGGGTATGTGAAGCTGAGAACATGTGCCTGGCCTAGTCTTAGAGCTGGTTCAGACACGGCGGAATCCGCGCGGTTCCAAACCGCGCGGGTCAACCGCGGAGGTCTTATTTACATTAGCGCCTATTCATTCGTTCACACCTGTCCGCGCGGATTTCGGCGGATTTTGGCAGATTTCCGCGCGGAAACCGCCTTGTCTGAACCAGCTCTTACATTATTTCGGTATCTACCTACCTAAAGTTTGACCTACAAAGTGCTTTCTGGAACATTTACTATACCCCGATTCAGAATCTTAGATAATTTATGTAAACAAAAGTGATACCATATCAAAAAAAATGTTTCGAAATAGAAGTTCATAGAAGATTACTCAATTTTTCTAAATACTTATGGTAGGGTTTATTTTCTAATCAATATCCATAGAATGGAAAATAGCAATGGCTTTGTGTTACATATTATATTTTATTTCATTTGTTTAACAAAGTTGTAAAATGATAAAGAAATATTAGTAGAAAATATTTTATGACACTGGTATCACCGGAGTAAAATCACAGAGGTTCGAAACAATTTTCGCATTTTAACATTAGACGCCATTTTATTTCGTGTTTGCATTGTAATTTCATTTAATTCTCCTCTCGTCCGCCGAAGTCGAATGTGTTCCTTTTATTTATTTATACTTTATTGTACACGTTGAGACAAAAACATAACCGTTTTGATATTATCGTTGTCTGTTATTGTTATAAGTTTTTGTAAAAAATATGTAATTATTATTTATATTGTTTTATTTGTATTTCCTTACGGTCACAGGGAAACGAGGCCGCGACAATGCCGCATCTACAGGTTATTTTTCGTATCGCACAAGCAAAACCGCGCGCCATCACTACTAATAGTGATCCATGGTAAAAAAATGCTTTCTACCCCTGACTTGTCATTATGACAGTGACATAACATGACATTTCTTTGTTTACAAAAATTATCTAAGAAGAAGAATGAGGGTCATCTGCATCTCTACTTTGCTCTACCTTCTTGGTTTGTAGAGATGAAGGTAAGATTCGAACTTGCGTTCTTTTATCTGGCATCAACTTCGGAGAGCACCGTCTCCGAGTCAAGGGGTATGGCCCTGATTTGCTGTTGAGCCTATCAGTGGCGTTGTGTGGGCCTCTGTGGGTCCGTTGATACAAGGAGATCACGAGGGAGTGGTCGCCATGGTCCAAGGTTTTCGGGTGGTCTTGCATGAAGCGGCGCTAGGGCGTTGAGATGTGCGTGGCCAGAGTTGTCTACACAGTCGAACATTCGACGTGTCTGCATCACCACTACTTCTTCAACACTTGGTATCTGCAAGTCACGAGCGATGACGTCGTTCCGAACGTATCGGCCTGCTCTTGTGCAGACTCGTAAAGCGATGTTTTGCTGGGCTTGGATGCGACGTCGGTTGGTAGCAGAGCACAGTGCGTACCAGGCTGGTGCTGCATAGGTAAGTCGCGAACGGATGTAGGTTTTATAAATTCCGGTTTTGGTTTTCAGCGGCAGTCTTGATGCGAGGACAGGTCTGAGCATTGCCCGGGCCGCACGAGTTTGCTGTAATGCACGTTCTATATGGGCGTTCATAGTCAGCGATCGGTCGATGTCGACTCCCAAATATCTGACACAGGTTTGCCAATCCATATGCTGTCCGCGGAATTGGAGAGGTACGGGTGTAGAGCGTCGGCGGGTGATAGCTAGCGCTGCCGTTTTACTTACGTTTACAGCTATACGCCACTTATCCAACCATGCTGGGAGGAGGTCAAGCAATCTTTGCATTTGATTGGCAGCTCTATCTGGGTTTATGGAGGATGCAAAGTAAGCGCTGTCATCAGCGAATAGCGCTAGAGTGACATCTTTCTCTCCAGGTTTAAGATGGCCCTCAAGAGTCGGGATATCGTCAGTATAAAGTGCGTACAACGCGGGAGATAAGCAGCTTCCTTGGGGGACACCGGCAGTTATAAATCTTGGTTGTGATGATTCTTGCTCTACCGATACAAAGAAACTTCGGCCTCGAAGGAAGGATGCTATGATGTGAATGATAGGGGGAGGTGTAAGAGAAGCGATGAGTTTGAGTATGAGGCCTGCATGCCATACACGGTCGAATGCTTTTTCAACATCGAGAAAGACTCCAACAGTAGATCGACCGCTGTTGAGTTCGTATGCCAGGTGATGCATGATTCGTGTGAGCTGCAGTGTGGTGGAATGTTGAGCGCGGAAACCAAATTGTTCAGGTCGAGGTTCTATGTGAGGAGCCAGCCTTCGCAACAACAACCGCTCAAATAGTTTGGCAGTTGATGAAAGGAGCGTAATTGGCCTGTAGTTAGCGGGTAAACGGCGATCTTTGCCAGGTTTTGGTATCATTATAACCTTACCCTGTTTCCAGATGTGGGGAAAGTGGCCCGTCCTAAGTATTCCGTTGAAGAGCATTGTCATAGCAGATACGCCTTTGCGTGGTAGTTGGCGGAGCGCGGTGTTTGGTAGGCTGTCGCTGCCCGGCGCCTTGCGTTTGGGGAGATAGAGAATGGCTTTCTTTGCTTCCAGGGGTGAAATAAAGTAGGCACCGCTTAGAGGAACGGTTGGGCGACGCATGAACTCTTCCACCGTTTCCTCTACCCGGCTGTGATGTGCTCTTATTTCGGCAGTGGTGCCGGCAGGAATTGGGTGCGGGGAAAACTGTATTTCCAGGTGATCTGCTAAGATCTCCGCTCGATCAGCTGGTGCAAATTTTCTATTACCCTGGGGGTCTAATAGAGGATATGAAGGGATAGGTGCTTTTGTCAGCTGTCTGTTCAGGGCGTGAAGGTTTCTATCGTTTTCTGAAGCTGCATTGATCCTAGCTTCCCAAGTTGAGCCACGCCAGACTTCCACAGCCACAGCCACTTCCGAAGAAAGTTTGTTAAGCTCGGCCTTTACTCTCGGGCAACGTGAGCGGGACCAGAGTTTCAGGGTTGTTCTCTTTTTTCTCAGTAAGTCGCGGATGCGTTGCGGGATTTCGTCTTGCCTTGGTGGTTTCGAGGAGGCTGGTTTCGTGGCATTTTCTTTGGCTTCCGTCATTCTTTGTAGCAAATGGACAGCAGCAGCTTCGACTTCGTCGGCTGTAGATAATCTGCCAACCTTGAGATCTTCCAGTGCTTTCTCGTATACCGCCCAGTCTATTCTCTCTTTTGGGTACCGTGGAGAAGTAGGATGCTCATAGAGGGCCAGAGTTATGAGAATAGGAAGATGCTGAGTATCCATGTCGTAGAGCACTTCAACGTAGATTGGGCAGTAAAGGTTCTTATAGATCACAATGTCCAAGACATCGGCACTATGCAAGGGACTGCTGGGAATGTGTGTGGGAGCATCGGGGCCCAAGACTTCAAAGTTGTTGGTTTCCGCATCGTTATATAAGAAGCGTCCTGCTGGGTTGATAGTGCGAGAGCCCCAAGCCCTGTGCTTGGCGTTAAAATCACCGGCCAGTAATGTGGGGGCAGAGCTGTGCAGAATAGCTGCTGTATCTCCAGCGACATAGTCTGTTCCCGGAGGCCGATAGCCGGCATGGATTCTTAGCTCTCGTCCGTCAGCATTAAGAATGATTCCTTTCGATCGGAGAGTTTCGAAGGGAGTGGGCGCTAATTCTTCGTGGACGATGTCTCTTCTGACAAGGGCCGCTGTACCTCTGAAGGCTACGTTCCGGTTGGAGATCTCATCGTGTCTGTAGCAGAAATAGTTTGGCACTCGAAATTCTTGATTGGGGTGGAGTTTCGTTTCTCCCAGTAAGATGACATGCACGTTTTGTGTTTGGGCGAGTAGGCGGAGTGGCGAGATTTTGTCCCTTACCCCTCCGGGATTCCAGTATAGGAGCCGTAAGTTGTGACTACACATGCTGGCTTCTGTTAATGGCGGCCAGTCCTCGCATCGCCGCATCTTTGAGGTCTCCCCCGGCGACGATGGTGGTGAGCAGATCCGCCAGGATCCCAAGCATGATCCGCATCGGGTCCCCGGCGCTGCCTCTCATTGTGTTGGTGTCTGTAGACATTGTAGGTGGCGGCACTGTCAGCATTCCTGTTGCTTGTATTTGTGGTGATTCTGTCATGTGGGTATTGGGGAAATAAACTTGGTTCTGCAATCGAGGCTCTATATATCTTCCTGCAGTATCTTGTGTTTGATTGATCACAGGGATTTTGATTTGATCACAGGGATTGTTAAGTGCTTCTCAGGAGCGGAGGGCGGCTCCTGTTGAGGAATGATTGTCGGCTCCTGTCTGGTTTGGTTTGTTGGCTGCAGTTTGGTTTGGTTTCTTGACTCCGGCGGCTGTTGTGGGGTAGAAGAGGCAACGGGTTTCCTCGCTCTTCTCCCTCCTCCTCTTCTCTTTGTTCTCAGCGGAACCCCGCGGTCTGTCGGGGGGTTGGCGGCTGTTTGCTGTATTATTCCACAGCTTGGTGGCTCGGTTGCGAAGGCCCGGTCGGGGGCTCTAGGGCGACCACCCGAACGAGGTGGGGGTGAGACTTCACGTTGCTTTGGTACAGCGGGGAGTGGGGGCTGCGGCCCCGCGGTTTTGACTCCTCGTTTGCGCGCTTCCCTTCGGAATATCGCACAACGGCGGTCGTTCGCAGTGTGTGGTTTCCCACAGTTTGCGCACGTAGGTTTTTCGTCGAGGGGTCGTCTGCAGTCAGCCGCAATGTGGTTGTCGCCGCAGCGCACGCAACGCAGTGGTCGGTGGCAGTTGCTTGAGGAATGGCCATATGCCTGGCATCTATGGCACTGTGCCACCCCACCAGCAGCACCCCTCCATGCCTCTATTGTTATACCTGGCATATAGAGCAGTTCTCTTATGCTGTATAATTGAGCAAGCTCTACCTCGTTTAAGTGGTCCATTTGGGCGTGAAAAAGGCATCCGGGACGGCCTCTGATGGGTGGTATGGGGCGAATAAATCGTACGCGAAAGCCGTACTCTTCTAAGGCAGTCTTAATGTCTTCTGGTGGGGTGTCAACCGGGAGTCCGCGGATAGCCGCTTTCGTGGGTATCTCGGTAGCCATGCTATAGCAGAACCAAGATAACTCTGGTTCGGACTCCATAGCTTTCATAAGATAGCGCTGTATTGTCCTGTATTCTTCGGGGGATCGCGGTATAAATCGTACTCCTTTACCAAGCGGGCGCGCATTTGGGGCGTGACCTAACTCTTTTGCTAGAGTCGCAAAGTGTTTCGTCCAGTTGGGTAAGCGCTCTACCACGAACGGCGGGTAGGCCCTTGACTGCTGGGTGGGTTGCCGTTGGGAGCCTGGTTGGGTCGGCTGCCTGGGAGATGGTCGTGCCGATGGTTGGTGGTTCGGGGCGGGGCCCCCATCATCTGGGCGGGCGGCGGAGGCTTGCTCGCCGGTGTTTGGGCGGGCGGCGTGCTCTGTGAGAGGTTGGGAGGCAAAACTTTCTTTAGCTTCATGCAATAAATTTGGATTAGCAGCACGCTGGTTTTGAAGGCTCGCAAGTGCCCCGGCGTAGGTGGTATTTGGGGCAGTTAGTGAAGCATGTATGGTGGTTGGTGCGTGCTCAGATGCGATCGATTCTATACCCACGTATGATGTAGAATCGTGGCTGGGGGAGGGGGGGAGGTTGGGGGTGAGGCGGAATCTGTGCGCTCGCAGTCTGAGTACTCAGATGTATCACTATTCACTTCGGTGGTAGCGGCGCCCATGCCGTACGGACTAGTCGTAGCTTGAGCTTCTCCTCCATCGGGGAACGGCTGTAGTGAGGACGGAGAAGGGGATCGTGGTGTTTGTGAGAACTGGATCGTCACAGGCTGTCTAGTACATGGTCTGACGGTGTATTCCCAACCAGTCACACCAAATCCAGTCACACTGTGACTCGTTGGGAATTTTTTTCCCAACGAGTCACACTGTAACTCGTTGCAACTTTTTTTTTAAGAAGTTTTCCCAACCAGTCACACCTTCGTAGCAGTGTGACTCGTTGGGAATTTTTTTCCCAACGAGTCACACCAATTAATAATTTCAGAAATTAAAATGATTTTTTCTCTTTAAACTATGTGTAGGTTATTTTAATTTAGTTATTTTTAACAAAAATGGCAGATATAGTGTATTGGTAGAAAAAAGTGCTTTGCAGAAAAGGATAACATCCGATATTGAATACTACTCAATGCCTATGCCTCTATAGTAAAAAAAGACGTGTGGCACTCGGGGACTGCCGCGGTAAAGCTATTGCATAGCATTTTTTGCTGCATTACGCATGTACAGTGTTAGGTTATTACGTTACGGAATTTCTGGATTCGGTCTCTACGCTCAAGGCCCGCGATAGAAGCTATGCAATAGCTTAAAAAAAACCATTAAAGTTGGGTGTTTAAGATACTGATAGATATACGGAATGTTTTTTGAAAATGGTGGTGATGGCCAAAACCGTAGCCACAAAAGTTAGAGAAAAGTCATGAATGGGGTCATGCACGCATGTGCATGACCCCATTCATGACTTTATTACTATATTTAGTTATTACTATATTTAGTTATTGGTATTTTGTAAGCCGAAGGCATCTTCGGCTTACAAAATACCAATAACTATAATAAATCTTGTAGTTTAGGAAACCTCGACACTTGTATACTTAGTCTTATTATATAATGTATCTTTATAAACTTTTTATAAGTACACCACAAGAAGAAGAAGTACATCGCTCAAATATAATATTATTAAATGTACTATATAAAACAAACAATAAATATTTGCAGATCGTACAAACATTTATCCCAAGGCGGGAATCGAACCCGCAACCTCCTGCGTCGTAGGCGGACCTTCGCCCGCCGCGCCACATCGGTCGTCATCAAATTTGTTGTAAATAGATATACTTGACTAAACTTTTAACTAACTTGATTTAAGTATTGTATTAAGCTATTGCATAGTTATATCGCGGGCCTTGAGCGAAGAGATCGAATCCAGAAATTCTTTAATTCTTTATTGTACAAATATATAAATTACAAACTAAGATGATGAAAGTAATGTACAAAGGCGAGCTTAACCCTACTAAGAGTTTTCTTCCAGCAAACCTTTGAGGCTAAGGAGAAGTTATGATTGCGAAAAGGTAGATTTGTGTAGGTTAAAAAGAATAACAATAATTATAATATTAATTATAATATAAATTCCGTAACGAAAATAACCTAACATTGCACATGCGTAATCCAGCAAAAAATGCTATGCAATAGCTTGACCGCGGCAGTCCCCGAGTGCCACACGTGTTTTTTATTAATAATAAAAAACACGTGTGGCACTCGGGGACTGCCCTGATTATGATTAATAAAGATAATTTAAAAAAAAAACTCTAAAAAGATACTGCAGCGCGATAAGTTGTCTGGTAGAGATAGCTGTTTAGGCGATAAGGCCGCCCATTGTATGTCATACTCTAATTTTAGTGATTTTTTTTTTCATGTTTATTTTTTAGTTGTGGTGTGCAATAAAGTGTCTTCTATCTATAAGTGGCAGAAAAAAAATCCTTATGAGCAACAAATCCATTGATTCCCTAATACAGTTACTTACTTTAGTTACTTCAGTTAAGTCGTCAATATGGTTCCATATTCTTTAAAACTTTTTTATTTATTCGTAATTATGAGTAAACATATTTTTTTTTTGTTTCATTACACAATATTTACCATTTGTGATACTTATAGTATTATAAAAGTAAAAAAAAACATTTTCATTTATAAAAATATAAATAGGTGTGACTCGTTGGGATTTTTTTTCCCAGCGAGTTACACTGTAACTCGTTGCAACTTTTTTTTGAAGAAGTTTTCCCAACCAGTCACACCTTCGTAGCAGTGTGACTCGTTGGGAATTTTTTTCCCAACGAGTCACAGTGTGACTGGATTTGGTGTGACTGGTTGGGAACTCACCGGTCTGACGGGCTCAGAACGCACCGAGCGCACCACTAAGGGGATCCTTGTTATCTAAGATTCTGAATTGGGGTATAGATCACTTCAAAGGAAACAAGATATTCTTATACTATTATTTATTAATTCCAATAACGGAAACACCTTGGGACACGGAACGGAACACAGATTTGGAATGATGGAAATATTTATATACCAGAATAGTAACAGTAGGTATTTTCGAAACAATGAAGAAATTAATTTTACAAAAATAGTTTTAACGTAGTCTACACAAGACACAAACATGATATCAGCAAATCCTCAATAGAATCACAGTTAAAAAAAATATCACAGTATTCAACTAAATACACGTCGTACAAGTTTACAGGATATTCAAACAAAGAGTCTACGACACATTTAGAATAAATAAAATTAACTAGCGATCACTGAAATCCCAAAACATCCAGCTTCTACACTCACACAAACAAAAAGTACTCCTATGAGGATTGGCTACTACATTACATATGAACTAAAGTATATTAAGTTAATATTCATTAAATCGTTTGTGTCCTGGTCCTTTTCCACCACCGCCAAAGCTACTTCCGCGTTTGAAGGATCCACCGCTTCCGCGCCCTCCACTGGCATATCTGTTCCTGTTCCAGCCTCCGCCGCCGCCTCCAGACCGTTCAGCCATTGTTTGTAATTGAGGGTTTATCACCTAAGAACAAACAACTCGGTTAGCACTCATCAGTTAAATTGAGCTTTGAAACTGTAGTTTACACAAGATTTAAAACTGTGACAGCATCTGAGGATGGGATCCAGACAAATTATGTGTGAACACCGAAGGCATGTAGCTGTTTTAATTTACCTCATACTTGCATTCATGTTACGCTATGAAAAAAAACGTACCCATGCCAAAGGTATGAGGATAAGTAGATAAATATTTGTTTAACATACCTGATTGGCTTCTTGAAGTACAGATACAAGGTCTTTGGCTTGTCGGGAGTTTGATGGCGTGAAGAAAGCGTAGGATGTGCCTTTTGATTTTGACCTTCCTGTTCTGCCAATTCGGTGTATATAGTCCTCAGATGAATTAGGATAATCAAAATTGATTACATATTTGATTCCATCAACATCTAGAATTAAAAAATATGTTAATTTCTAATCAAAAATTGCATTGAAAAGCAAATATTTATTCCAGTTTTCTTTTAAAAACCGATTAGTGGTTTTATGCTGGCAATTTTAAAACTTAAACAAATTAAACTAAAACAGGTTGTGGTAACTCATTGTATTACTTACATGAATGAGTTACACAGTATGATCAAATACAACATTCAATACATTTTGCCTCTCACTCAGAACCCTGGAGACTTATAAAGGGCATTGGATTTATTCTGTTTACCAATGTTCTGTCAATCATTGCCCTCTTCAAAGCTCCATAGTGGCCGAAACAGAAAACCCTTGACCTCTTGCCGCTCATCACATCAATCACTGGTCAAGTTTTTCATGATGCACCATTGGAGGAATCTTATTTCATATGCAAATGTTCTCAAAACTAGTAGTGCATCACCAGGTTTTCCACTATCAAGTGTATCCGCATGTATTACGGACATACCATCAAGTTTTCGGCCTTGGGTCCCATCATAGTGAAAGGCACATATGAGGCACCATAATAATGACGAGTTATTGCATTCTCAACAGTTTGGAACTGCATCAGACACTGGGTCATCATGTAATCCAGTGCAGTAGTAACATGCCTGCTAGTCTGAGGCAGTAATCAGATAGAACACAATAACTTTCCGCCGGTGCCTCTGAAAGTATACACAAAACAAAGTTATTATCAGTCAAAACATAAAAAATATAATTGATCATACAAATTGAACCTGAATAGTTTGTGAGAGGTAAAAATAACTTACCAAGTCCACGAGCAGCAACATCAGTTGCAACAAGAATACTAGCTCGTCCCTGTTTGAACTGATACAACACTTCATCTCTTTCTTGCTGTGTCTTGTCACCATGCATGCACACTGCAGGCCATCCATAACGTCTGATATTCCTAGTTATATTTTCCACTTTTCTTTTGGTCTCAACAAATATTATAGTTTTGGCACCAGGTTCTTGACTTTGACCAATTTCTTGCAAAAGCACATTCAGTCTGAAAATGAAATTTATACTTTAAATTACTTCAGAAAATTACTATTTATAATTGTTCACATGAATAAGGAACTCAGATCTTCTTAGAGGAGTATTCGCAAATTTTAATCAAAAATGATTCATACAAGATAATAAACTCATCATAGTAAAAGTAGTGCTGGGGGCCTAAAATTATCAAACATTAATTTTGAATACATACTTGTTTTCCTTTTCATGTTCTTGGCAAACATCAATTATTTGAAGAATATTATGGTTGGCAGAAAGCTGCATTGATCCTACATTGATCTGCACATAATCTCCAAGATAGTCTTCAGCCAGTTTCCTGACTTCTTTAGGCCATGTGGCGGACCACATCACTGTCTGTCTGTCAGGGCGAATTTGCTCAATAATTTTTCTAATTTGGGGTTCAAAACCCATGTCCAACATGCGGTCAGCTTCATCAAGCACTAGATAAGTGCAACGTTGCAGGTTTGTGGTGCCCTTCTCAAGAAAATCAATCAATCTTCCTGGAGTAGCAATCACAATTTCCACTCCCCTTTCTAAGTCACGTGCTTGCTCCCTTTTAGGTGCACCTCCAAATATGCATGTGTTGCGAACATAGGCAGAGTTGCCAAAGTCAGATGCTACTTGTTGGATCTGTTGTGCTAGCTCTCTGGTTGGTGCTAAGACTAAAGCAATGGGACCATCTCCACTACGAATTGGAGGCTGGTTGTTGATATGTACTATAGCAGGTAAAATATAGGCTAAAGTTTTCCCTGAGCCAGTCTGGGCAATTCCAACCAAGTTCTTTCCAGACATGGCAATAGGCCAACCCTGTGCTTGAATTGGAGTGGGTTCCTTGTATCCCATGCCGCTGATGCTCTGGTTAACATAATCAGGAAAGTTTCCTTCATCAAAGTGTTGAATGGCATTAGGCACATCAACTCCACTGATGGTTATCTCATGTTGGTTTCTGAATTCTTCTACTTCATAGGGTGATCTGTTGAGGACTGATGGATGTGGATTGTAGAAGTTTTTGTTGAAAGGTTGTAGTGACATAGAATCCCAGTTGGGCCGGCGCATGTTCTGGCCGCCTGAGAATTCTTTCTTGCCACCGCCGCCATATCCTCCGCCACCACCAAACCGTCCTCCGCCGCCGCCGCCGCCTCCTCCTCCGTACCTAGAGCCTCCACCGCCACCTCCGAACTTGGAACCACCGCTTCCACCGCGGCTATTATTCCAGCCTCCAGACCTAAAACAACAAGCAGTTTCTTTAAAGAAGGTTTTTACACATATAAGATGGTGTAATTTATGCCATTTTCAAAGTTATTATTACTTGTTATAAATATTTATTAATGCGTTATTATTATTAATCATTTTGATCTCGGTCGAACTAAGTACATGTACTTAGATTGCTTTAGGATGGGGTTTTACACGACACGTGTCCGCGCGCATGCGCTGAATCATTGATTTTAAGTACGCTCGACGCTCGCAGCTTGCTCGATACGCTACGAACGTAATCTTAACAAAATGGCTACCGCCGACCGGGCATGCGCCCAATAGAAACTGACGCAATGCAGCTGATGAAAATTGTAGTAGAAGGATATTACAAATTAATTCTATTAAATGAACTACGTACCTAGCAATAGAGTTGGGTGATCTTATAAAAAAATTACTTTAGCCTTTAGACACAATGACAAGAAGGTTAATTTGAACGAACGGCGTAACACAATAGGTTATCAACCAACATAATACAACACAATAATTTATTAAATATGAAAATAATAGCATCTGCATAAACTAATATTGATAAAATCATACTCACATGGTCAGATATTAAATAAGAGCGGAGATTGTCAAGATATCTAGGGATGTAATTGAGAATACCGAAGCAGGGTCGTCACGTCTGTAAATAAAATACACTTCTTTAAACTTCACTTTGAAATTATAACACGGGCACATATCTTTATATCAATTACTTTACGCATTAGTGCTTTCTTTCAAATACGATAAAATAAGAATGAGTAAATCGATATTGAATGGATTAGAACTTGGATATATCAACACGACCTACCTAGACCACTGCTATTCAGGAAAGAATGAATTTTCATAGCAGTCTGACTGAAGATTGTCAAGAATGAATGAATAATTTGATCCTACGTCTGTGATTGGAGTAAAACTATCAGCTCACTTCACATACATTTTAAGAAAGAGCTGGTTAAATTACAAATATAGTACGAGAAAACGAGAAAAAATATACCTGAAGTGCGAGTCAAGTCTGAACCAACCTGAGTTGAGGAATATGTGGTGTAGTGTAGTGGTGTGGTAAATGACATTTTTATCAACTACTGATACTTTTTGTTGTTTTAAATTCTATCTTTTCATTATTATTATTATGCATGTCGTTTGTAAGCCTCAGGTTGGACTAGAGACATAAAGAATAAATTAAAACCAATGTAATGAGCGAATTGAGCGATTTTCCAGGGAGTGTTCTTAGAATACACGATAGATGGCGCTCAACGAGTTTGCATGTCATTGTCAATTGTCAAAACAAAAAGTTTTTATATTTTATCTGTGGTGTGAAAAAATTCAAAACAGTTTGACAAAAGCAAAAAGTCTTCAATCGTAGCAGAAATCAGAAACCAGTATACAGTCTGTTGTCGTCAAAAGTAAAATCCATAAGAAGGTACACGAATGCGAAAAGAAAAGCAAACAAAATATATCAAAACGCTGAATACACCGAAAACGGACGTGACAGCTACACGACAGAGCTACCAATAGATTATACAGATAAAAAAAAGAGGGGTTTTGATATGCATTAATGTGCCAATCTTTCGACTCTTTTTGAACTATTTTTTTTAAAGCTATTTGGAAAATCGCTCATTCAACCTAGTTTCTACGAACAATATAATATATATTCACTATATAATACATTTCTTTCATATCATGAGAATACAGGAGAATGGGCACTTTCTTTGTTCCATCCATGACTAAAATAAACTATCCCTCAGGGATGCCACATAGTAAGTTTAAAATATTGGCCTGTAAAACAAGTACAGTAAAACCCGCTTAAGACGATTTCTCAGGGACCCTACCAAAAACGCGTCTTAAGCGTGAAAGCGTATTATGCGGGATAGAAAAAATAAAACGTTCTACATAGTCTACATACATATTGTTCTGTATTATGTTATAATGTATTATGTAGGTATTAAATTATACATTTACAAATTACATTAAATACAGTAATAGTAGTGTAATTATAATTACGTCATTTAGAATAATCGCTAGTTTGACAGAAAGATTTTGATGCGTTAGTAATTAAAACATTTTCAACATAATTCAACTTTTGCAGTGCGTCTTTGCTTTAATCCAAAGACGCTACATAGCACCTTAAATCATTAACAGCTGATAATTCCTGGACGTTTGACAAAACCGGAGTTGACTCATCTTCATCATCATCATTATCACTGATTTTATGCCTCATTTTGTGTGTTATTCACATTCTCAATAAGATCACCGTATGAAAATGATAGAATGAAAATCCTGCAGTATCTCGGGTTCTTCTTCTTCCAACACGGGCGGGGGGCTTTCTGAGGGTCGCGTTAGAGCGTTCTGCTAGTGACCGACGGCTCGGCTCGGGCGTATTAAACGGGATGACGAATCGTATTAAGCGTTAAGAAATGTATGAAAATATGTCTCAAGTTGCAGGGACCGGCGTAAATTGGCGTATTATGCGAGAAATCGTATTAAACGTGATCGTATTAACGAGGTTCTACTGTAAATATTTTACTATATTTATGGAAAAACTCTGTCCCATGGAAATTGAGATATTCGCAAAAAACATTTTTTTTTCATTTAACATAATATTACATAGAATGCTGAAGGCCCACAAGAATAACTGTGGTGGCGTTTAAAAGAACATATTTAATTTGATTTTATCTTATCAGTATCTTGGGTACGCTTCCGACCGGTACTGATTTGGATCAGTTGAAGTATCTACAGATCGTTTGCAACGGTCTGTACATAGCTCAACTGTTTCATATGTATTTTATATGCCATTGTAAATTATGTAAATATTGTGATAGTCGTAGACTTTTAGATGAATATTATTATTATTATTCTGTGGTTAAAAGAGAGTGCTGTGTAGCCCTACCATTCTTCCTTTCCCTTCACTTAATTTCATTCATTCATATTATAATAGTCTGTGGCGCTACGGTAGCTAGCTATGTGTACCGTGTGTGGATTTTGATACAAGTACAAATTATTTAATTGATACTGTGAACTTTAAAGAATAAATAAAAGTCATCAATCCCATCTACTATAATGGCGATGCAACCCCACAGCAAGAAAAGAGTCTGCTATTATTACGATAGTAAGTGCATCAAAGTTTGTTACCCGCCACAACCAAACTTTTTTGGTATTTTACGAAAACAATGAAAAACCCACTAGAGATGCTTAGATAACCGATCTTTGTACTATTCATTAAATAATTCCTTTTACTTGTGCTAATTATTGAATCTAGTACTGAAATGAACCGTCTTGAACTTTTTACCGTATTGTTAACCAGGCCATTTCATAGCGTCTGTCAAGCGTTCGACGCTCCCATTGGCTGCATGGTTGAAGTTCGCCTGCCGCTATACTCGGTACAGGCTGATTGTGTCGAGATTCAAAATGACCTGAGTCACATATTCATAAAGAGTTGAATCTGGAAATATGAACAACTTTATTAAATTTTGGTTGGTATTGCAGGTGATATCGGAAATTATTATTACGGGCAAGGACATCCTATGAAGCCGCATCGCATACGCATGACTCATAATTTACTATTGAACTATGGTTTATACAGAAAAATGGAAATATATGTAAGCAAATAAAATTAATCATTAAAATGAACTTCTTATACTGTGCCTACCAGTAACATAAGCATGTAAATATATACATAGATAGACATAAAAAATAAATTATGAATGCAATCTAGAACCTTAGTACTTTGCTTTGTTTAGTTTAGAACTGGAAGGCATTGCTTATAATATTTATTTATTATTTGGTTATTCAAGATCATAAACTCTGTTTAACATTCACTGTTTTATTTTTGAAGTATGCATTCTTTACAGAGACCTCACAAAGCCACTGCAGATGAAATGACTAAATTCCATTCAGATGATTACATTAGGTTCCTTCGTTCAATTAGACCTGATAACATGTCTGAGTACAACAAACAAATGCAGAGGTGTAAGTATTAAACTATTTCATTTACTGACTTCATATCATGGTCATGTTCCCACTCTATGTGGAGTCAGCACAATACATCCTCTTCTTCCACCTTCCTCTAATAATTATAAGCTCTTCTTCTTCCTATTAAAGAGCTACGCTCTTGTCTGAGTAATTAATGCACATGAATGATAAATTGTTATTATATACATTGTATGTACCAGAAAACAACTGTATTTTGTTGAAATTATCTTTATCCCCTTGTCTCGGTGCTCACTCACTTCTCATCTATACCATCATTGTCACAGTCTATCCATCACACCAATAAACAATTTAAGCAACTTTTTAACATTTATTGTCCTGAAATGATTACTACATTGCCCTGCTTTCAAATAAACGTGTAGGTATACCTATTTAATTGAATATGACTTATGGATATATAATATATTTTATTTAAAAATAAATTATATTACAGTTAATGTTGGAGAGGATTGTCCGGTATTTGATGGTCTGTATGAGTTCTGTCAGCTCTCAGCTGGTGGTTCAGTGGCTGCAGCTGTCAAATTAAATAAACAAGTAAGTTATCAGATTATTTCATAAAATATATTTGTATTTATTTTATGGATATTATGGTTCCTATCAGCTATCTAGTTCTTGTAGTACTTTGTTTGTTTGGGTCTAAATAGCGTTTTGAAAAGTGACTTAAGCAGCAAATGTAAATTCTCCATTTGGTATTTTATATATCATTATTAATATTTTAACTAGATTTGAACCACTATTAAAAACTTATGCATGGATAAGTGACTTATACCAAAATATTTTTAGGCATCAGAAATCTGCATAAACTGGGGTGGTGGACTCCACCATGCCAAGAAGTCTGAAGCTTCAGGTTTCTGTTACGTCAATGACATAGTACTTGGCATTCTTGAGCTGCTGAAGTACCACCAGAGAGTGCTGTATATCGACATTGACGTACACCACGGAGACGGAGTTGAAGAAGCTTTCTATACAACTGACAGGGTCATGACTGTCTCTTTCCATAAATATGGAGAGTACTTCCCTGGCACAGGTGTGTACTGTTTTCTCTTCAAATTCCTCTTTGGAACTACTTTACCTCAAATACCTTTTCCTTTTATCATAAGTTCTACCTCAAATACCTTGTACTTTCCAGCCATAAGCTTATTTCTTATCATGTTTATATTCAATAATCAAATATTTGCTAGTAGAAAATTCTTGTTAAGGTTATATGCCTATGTCAACATGGCAGCTTTGTGTGTGTAAAATGTTGTGTATAACAAACACAAAAGAGAGAAGTAAATCAAGCATTATTGTTGTTCTATCACATCACGCTTTTTTTATTATTACTATATTTTTTTATGATTAAGTACTCTTTTTTATGTCATATTTGTAATTATAATATTTGATCCTAGGTGACCTACGCGATATAGGCGCTGGTAAAGGGAAGTACTACGCAGTGAATATACCACTTCGCGACGGGATGGACGACGAATCTTACGAGTCTATATTTGTGCCCATCATCTCTAAAGTCATGGAGACTTTCCAACCGAGCGCTGTTGTATTACAGTGCGGCGCCGATTCTCTTACTGGTAAGCTTTTAAAATATTAAAATTACTTTACTTACATAAGTTTTAAATCTTAGTGATTAGCATAGAGTAAAACATGGTATTATTTTTTGCTTTTAAGTTTTTTCGGCTGTTCAATTTTCTGTTAGTTATATAATAAGTTTTATTATAAATATATTCTGAGTTACCTGCTTAATATTTTACATACGTGTTATTTGTTATCAGGTGACAGATTAGGCTGTTTCAACTTGACTGTGCGCGGTCACGGGCGCTGTGTCGAGCTTGTGAAAAGATTCGGTCTACCTTTCTTACTCGTCGGCGGCGGCGGGTATATTATACGCTTCTATCTTAAAAAATACACTTAAGGAGAAGGGTCATTTAAAACCACAACTAAAAAATTGGTTGCCACATAGTATGTTGTTTAAAAGGGCCCATTCTAAAAGTATAAAGAATATTATCGTAATTATGAACCTTGTGTTATATTATCGAGCATAAAGTAGAACTGTTATACAATTTTTATTATAATAACAATATTGAATGGAGTTTTCATATAGCTATCTTCCTACAGCTACACAATTCGCAACGTCTCCCGTTGTTGGACATACGAAACGTCCGTCGCCCTCGGCGTCGAGATAGCAAATGAGCTGCCATATAACGACTACTTTGAATACTTCGGTCCGGATTTCAAGCTGCACATATCCCCCAGCAATATGTCCAATCAGAACACGCCAGAGTATTTAGAGAAAATCAAGAACAGGCTTTTTGAGAATCTAAGAATGTTACCACACGCGCCTGGAGTACAGGTAAGATTGAATAAAGAGGGAGAGAGAGAAACTACATATATTATTCATTATTTGTAGTGACCAGATATATAAAAGATTCTACATTTTATTCTGGAATCATTTGGTGAAATTAATTTGCTAAGAATATATAAGAATATATCAAAAAAGTCACAATATAATTCGGTTATAATTCATAAAGCATACAACACTATATTTTGATTGGAAATTATAATGAAGTGTTTTTGCAGGTGCAAGCAATTCCCGAAGATGCTGTCAATGATGAATCTGACGATGAAGACAAAATCGACAAAGATGAAAGAATGCCACAAAGTGAAAAGGTTTGTGCACTATCCTTAAAAACTTCGAGTTATACACATCTATATTGTGTTGATAATCCGAGCTCAATCCATAGTCCGTTTGGATGACTAATTTATTATATTGCAGGATAAGCGCATCACGGGTGATGGTGAACTGTCTGACTCTGAAGATGAAGGCGAAGGCCGTCGCGACAATCGTTCTTACAAAAACCCGCAGCCACGAAAGAGACCGCGTCTCGATAAGGACTCGTCGCAAATTAAGGACGATCTCAAACGTGAGTTTTTCTACTTGTTTATTTAACTTATAAATTGGAGCTCATACATGCATCTAGTAATTTTAAAAAATGAGATTCATCTTCATATAACCATTTTCATGAACTGTTATGACAAAATATTTTCGATCAGTATGTAGTAGTATGTCCTGTGTTTGTCTAACAGTAGAATTTAGCTAATGTGATCTTTAAAAGTTATTGTAGTAGGTTTTCTTTTTCTATGCATCTAGGCTAATAAAATGTATAATTTCAGCTGAAGACCTAAAAGACGACGTAAAGAACATCAGCAGTGTGGAGGAACCAAAGAAAGACTTGGTACCAAATCCCTGATGTTACCGCTAGAATATCAACAGACTCAACAACAAGCGCGATGTGTGTTTGACTAAATTACTCATGCGATAACGCTAACGCCTCAGACCAAGCTGACCAATGAAGCCTCAGCTCTCGTCTTAGTGCAATCGGAATTCAAGTAACCGTCTTAAACACAGTCTTCGCGTAATTCGTGCTGTTTGATTACAAAGTGAAGAGACAAATTACTAAATAAACTCATGAATTTCCATTTACATACTAATATTTTGGTCTTGCTGATTTGAAAAAATACGTAACATCAAGCAAGACAAAATAGCTAAGTGGTTAGATAAGTGTGTATATCAGTATTTTTTTACAAGCGAATAGTCTCGATTTCTTTGTTAGATGTATTTACTATAGTAATTTAGTAAATAATTTAGTTAGGACCTCTAATCAATAGCAATTTTCATTGTTAGATGTGTTTACTATAACAACTTAGTAAATAATTTAGGAATAAATTCGAAAGTAGTGGGGTGGTACATTTGATGTAAAGGATTTTACTTCATTAAGTAGAGCTCTTTATAAAGTTAGGTAACCACAATCTGACTGCTAATCGCTGTCTTGTTACTGCACAGAACTCTTATGAGAACTCTACCTGTACCTGCTACTAAACTTTAGTGTCATTGGCTCGTCATTTTTTGTACAAAAATTTGATCTTATTTGAATTTAGTGAGAGGTTATAAAACAAATATTTTTTTATAAACATTCAAATCTCTGTTATATTCTTTATTGATGCACAGTTATTGTCTTCACTAACATAGGTCAATCATGTTGATGTAGAATTTCCAACTGTTTGATTCATGTGTAATAACTTTGTGTATTGTTACTATTTAAATTCAGTGTTGTTAAATGATACATTGGTGCATACCATAGTAAGTATGTGCCACATCACAAGTATTGAGTTTAAAAGTTCTTAAATTTTTGCTCAAAACGTTATATAGCTTAGAAGCATCTATCAATCTAGTTTATAAATTCAATTTACAAAGTTATTATGTATCTATCTATTAATTAACAAACTGTAAGGCTAAAACTAAGCATTTCCCTCAAACTGCGGCATAAAAATAAACCGTGCGTGAAATTAGTTCTTAACTTTTTTACGTCATTTAACTAGACCGAATAATTAACTGATTTTGTGAGCATTTATTTTTGTAAATCAATTGAATGATTTTGTTATTTTCCCTCATGGAAATGATTGGATATATGGCAACAGTTTATACTGTATACGACATTTTCTTGGTAACACTGCCAGTATGTTTAGCTGTTTCGAATCTCGTTATAGCTGCCGCTCAAATTGTTTACACCCAACCGAAGCCTAGTAGTGAGTAGTACATTTAAGTTGCAAGCGTATCTTCGCTGTTTTCTGCCACATTATGTCGTCACGGTATAGTAAGTGCGTTATTGGTAGTAGGTACTGCTAGGCATACATTTCATTACAAATCAAGATAAGTTATATTTATGTTAATTTAAACATATTGCGAAACTATTGTTAGAAATAAGGATATAAATTTAGTACCTATGACAAGGAGGGAGTGATAATGATATTGTTTTTTTTCTCCATAGAAATTAAGGCTGTACATATATTTTTTATTATTCAATACATCTTAAATCGAAAAATTAACTGTTTTTACTTTTTCTCATTTTTTCAGTCTATGTAGGATATTTGCTCCTCAGCAAAAACTCCTTATTTTTAATACTGTCATTTAGAGCAAAATAATAGCAATCTGAAAAACTGTATACAAATCAGGTCCCTAAAACGCTTGTGAAAAATAGTTTTTACTAGACCAAGAGCAGTGGCTCTACCATGAGTTTTTACCATACTATATTTACTATACTCGCTAGAAAAATGTATGAAGATTTGTACAGCGCCTCTAGCGGATAGTTGGGTACTAAAATTCGTAATATGATCTAATATTGACGTAACTGTGACAACTCATATTAGAGGTACAGGCGTATGAAAACTTACGAGCTCAATAACGTAGCTTTGAAATAGATTCCAGGACAGATTTAGGCCCTTCTCCCATTACGATACTTGTAGGGTACGATACTCGAGTATAATACTAGTTGGATACAAGTTCGCTACCCGACGCTCGCATATTATGCTACTGAAAAATGACTAAATCCATCATTTGTGCAAACTCGTTTTTTGTAGACGGACGTTATGTCGAGCGACTCCAGTGACGAGAAGCTCTTGCAGCTTTTCTGTTTTATAGAAATAGAAGACGTCAACGCAAGAGTAGAAAATACTGGATTCATCCATATATTGAAAGAAACATAAATTGTAGAGTTTTTGTAGCCGCACAAGAACTAAAACATGATGATAGGAAATTTTTATCTTACTACCGAATGTCTAAAGACACCTACTTGCATCTTGTTACATTATTAAAACCAGCTATACATCAACGAAATACTAAATTTAGAGAATGTGTCGGTGCGGAAGAAAGGATTCTGATAACCCTAAGGTAAATAATACTTCATTGTGACATATGTAGGTAATTCAATGTTTATTCATCATCATCATCATCGACCTATATTAGTCCACTGCTGGACGTAGGTCTCTCCCAAGACGCGCCACTGAGCCCGGTCTTCGGCTCCTCTCATCCAGTGTTTGCCAGCTACACTCCGCAGATCGTCGCTCCATCTCGCCGGAGGGCGTCCTACACTAAGCTTTCCTAAACGCGGTCTCCACTCCAGTATCCGTTTGCTCCAACGGTTGTCCGTTCTTCGGCAAACATGGCCGGCCCACTGCCACTTCAGCTTCTAATTCTTTGAGCTATGTCGAACACTTTGGTTTTCTGACGAATCACTTCGTTGCGGATTCTGTCTCGCAAAGAAATTCCGAGCATAGCTCTCTCCATAGCGCGCTGAGCGACTTTTAGCTTGTGGACCAACCCCACTGTCAGTGTCCACGTTTCAGAAGCATAGGTCATAACAGGTAGACTATCAATATATTCACTACTTTGGTCCATTATATCGTCTATCAATGCAAGTACTCTTCTCTTAAACAGTCTTCTTTGACTATCATTCATTTTGTTCACGTCCAATAGTAAACTCAGTAAGAACATTTTGTTAGAATTTTCAGTACTGCCACAGTTTTCTAGAATTTTAGCTTTTTTCAATTTAAAATAAGCTGAAATGTCTTGCTCGACTTGAGTTTCTTCCAGCTTCTTCCGTTTTTTTTATTATTTGTTGATGGTGGTGGTGGGGGTAATTGCTGTTGTTATGATTGGTTGAGTGCTTGTACTAGTAGAAGGAAGAGATGATTGCTGTTGCGAGATTGGTTGACTGCTTGTAGGTACATTTTCTGTGAACTGTGTTTGTTCGCATAGTTCACGATCAGGTGTCTGTGGTTCTATCGTCTCTTTCAAATTTCCTGATGGTTTTCCTGCTGTTTTTATGAAGGGTACAGTAAATTGCATATAGTCTGCTAAGTAGTAGATATGTTTTTTTTTGTGCAGTACCTGCTCCACTTTTGGCCGGTTTCAAGTGGCGAACAAAAACACTTCGTAGATTTTTCCACTTTTCTTTAGCTTCTGATCCTGAAAATAACCTTAATATTAATTGTTTTTCAGATATTTGGGGTCAGGTTGTACGTTTGTAAGCCTAGGATTGTATTTTGCACGAGGAGATAATACAATTTGCAAGATCATAGCTGAAATTACAGTTATAATATGGGAGATATTAAATGGAGACTATATACCATTGCCAGATGTGCAACATTGGAAAGACATTGCTGCTTGTTTTGATCGCCTCTGGAATTTACCCAACTGTTTAGGGGCATGTGATGGTAAACACATCAGAATAGAAAAATTACCTAATTCGGGATCAAGTAATTTTAATTACAAATCCTACCATTCGATAGTATTAATGGCATGTTGTGATTCCAATGGATTATTTACTGTTATCGAGACTGGCTATGCGGGTAGGAACAGCGACGGTGGAATCTTCAGTGCTTCCAGGATCAAACGTTGGATAGAACATGGACGTCTTAATATTCCATTACCTTCCAAACTTCCTAATGACCAATCTAACTATGAATTTCCATACTATTTTATTGGCGATGAGGCATTTCCCCTTCTATCTTACTTGATGAGACCATATCCTCAAAGAACCTTGAATGACTTGAGAAGGGTATTTAACTACAGACTAAGCCGAGGAAGGAATACAATTGAATGTGCTTTTGGGATGATGGCTGAAAAATTTCAAGTATTAAGTACTGCTATAAGATGTCATACAATAGAAAAAGTATCAAATATAATAAAAGCAGTGTGTATTTTACACAACTATGTTCGAAAACGTGAGGGTATTCTATATAGTCCAAGGGAGTTTATACAAAACAGATCGGTCACTATTCCCGTTACAACGACAATACAACCTCATAATATAGAAATAACGGCAACTATGTCACCACATAATCAACGAAATTATTTAGCTAACTACTTTATATCTGAGCAAGGTTCATTGCCTTGGCAATACCAATCCTGTTTGCAAAATACAATGTAACATTATAATAATAAACTTTGTACCTATGCGTACAAAAAAAACCAACCTGTTATTTGAAATTTGTTCCCAATTTCTGCCCAAGTCTTATCTATTATATTTTTTCGCATGTACTCTGGTAATGTATCTAAACTAATATTATAAAGAGAAAAGATTTGATTGTTTGTTTGTTTGTTTGTTTGTTTGCATCGAATAGGCTCCGAAACTACTGGACCGATTTCAAAAACTTTTTCACTGTTGTGAAGCTACATTATCTGTGCTGAACATAGGCTATATTATATTTTCAAAAAAATTAGGGATCCTTACTAAAACTTCAATTATGTAACCCAAGGTGTAAAAGAAATTCCTTACATCGCGTGCGCTGCGGAAACTATTGATGATAGAAAGAAATTATGTACTACAATTTTGTAGAACACATCATCATCCACAAAAAAGTCAGCGACAGCATATGTCTAACTATTATAGATATGTCATAATAAGTGTTTTAATATCAAAAAAATATAATTAAAATGACGACGCCAGAAAACGTTCTATATTTGTACTTAGATATTAATCCTTATCTAAATAAATTACTTTAAAATTAAGACTGCTTCAATACCTTTCTATTACTTTTTAAATTATTGAATTCGGACATTCCATTCGAAAGATATCACGAGTTCAAAAATGTAAGTACTTACTTATTAGAAAAAAGTCAGCGGGCGCCGCGCCGCTGCCGGTCACGGGAGTATATGCGGGGGGGTTACATACTATAGGGTCTATATTTTTTATCATTTCGAAAATACATTTATACTGAGTAACATAATTAGCTATATTATAATGATATTTATTTATATAGACTACCCGTGCGAAGCCGGGGCGTACTACTAGTAGTTATATAAACAAGCATTTTTTTCAATCTCTTGTACAAATTTAATATTTTTTTCTTGCTCCGCCGCCATCTTGTCGAAATGCGCGAGACGCGACGCAGCGACAAGCACGGCGGGTATCGCGAGACCAGTCGCGAACGGGTAGAATACCAGTATCGTAGTGTGAGAGTCTCTTTATAAATGTATGTGAGATACTTCGTGGCGACTAGTCTCCGAGACTGGAGTCGCGCGCGCGTATCGTAATGGGAGAAGGGCCAGCACGGCGGGTATCGCGAGACCAGTCGCGAACGGGTAGAATACTAGTATCGTAGTGTGAGAGTCTCCATATAAATGTATGTGAGATACTTCGCGGCGACTAGTCTCCGATACTAGAGTCGCGCGGGCGTATCGTAATGGGAGAAGGGCCTTACTCGAAAATAAATTGTAGCCTTTGTGAATGAGGTACAAATCTAGTATCATAAAGCAACACTACATTCAGATTGCACCTTTTCTACACTAAATGACTGCATACTCAAAAATCGAGAATTTTTAATTATGTTTGCTGGGGACATGCACTTGATATTTTATAGGATCAGGACAAGAAAAAGGTGTTTTTATACATTTTATCGCTTTATTACTGTATGTAATTAAAACAGATTATCACAACGCTCTAGAATTACATTGCACCATAAAATAAAAGTACCTTAAAATCAGTCTGGTACCAAAAGGCATAGAAACAAATAATTGGAATGAATAATATAAAAATACTATGAAATAATTTAGCAATATACATCTACATTTTTAAAGTTGTAACTTTACATACATAAAATCCAATAAGACAGCCTTACTGAGAGATAAAAGAATTGTAATGTATTTTTTTAATTATTTACTCTAGTGAACACTTATTTCATAGGGCGTTCCTAAATATACAGAATTATCTTAAAATTGAACCTTACATCACTGCAATGAGTACCTACTATTCTATAATTCATTACATGTTTTGAACTTCATTTTTATAATCACACTTCAATGTTTTCAAAATCCTACGATCATTTTTAAGGAATGTATAAATTGGAAGATAATCTGATGCGGTATTACAGCATTTAAATTTGTGCGCAAAATATAGGCCTTCTGTTTAAAATATCTATGACTAGTATGAGCGATTGCTTTGTAGCTTTTACTATTTACCAGCTACAGCTATTATACTAGATAATAGTAAACATACAACAATTGAATCTATTTGAATGTTATGGTCTCAGTGTATAATTCTAAGTTATGCTTGCGTTAACGTTGAGTCAGTTCAAATATATTTTGGAGCACTTCAATTTCAGTACCGACCATTACCGACAAGCCAAGTCGCAGTAGAAAAGTTGTTATAATCACATTTTATGACTACACCCGTATAAATGAATCCAGTTTACTGACATTTTGTTGACCAAATATTATGCGTCCAAATCTATAAATGAACTTTCTTTTAAGCGGGGAGAAATCTACATCAACTAGTTTTTGTTCAATGATGGCAAGTTTTTATGGCAACAGCTAGTTACATTATAATTATTTAAAGATTGGAAAGACGAATTATAGACATAATATTAGGCCCAAAGTAACAGACATAATCCTAAGGCCCCTTTCAAATGCATATTAAAATAATCTCAACCCTAATGTTTTCGGAGAGAAAAACGCCATAAGTGATAAAAACGAAGTAAGGCACCTTCTCTCAATTGAACATTAAATATAATTAATAATGTTAATTTTGTACAAACTCTCAAAAGTACCAAGAATGTACTTTCGATTAATTCATAAAATGTAAAAGGGACCAACATAACATAACATAAATGTGGTAAAATATTTTAGTGACTACAACCCAATAACATATTATTAAATAATAGATACTAAATCAATCACAGGAAATATAAAATGAATATAATTTATTTCTAAGAATATGATGTAACTTACTTTTATTATGACTGCTTTAGATTAAAATTATGTAAAATCCTTAAATTATTTTAGTTCTTCCAGAAATTTAATATAATTTAGGAATACTAGTCAGTAAAGATCGCCTTCAAAGTTACTCATTAATTAGCACGAACAGTTAGCATCAAAAGCTGATATATTTTTTTAGATCGAACTGTCATATTTAAGAGATTTCTTACTAATAAATAATGTCGAAAAACTTCAAGTGATACTTAATAAGTTTAAGTGACGCGCCTGGATATGACAGTAGGGCATACAAATAAATCAGAAGTACACAGTCTCTACTGTTACTTCTACTTTTAATGCTAACTGTATCTACTCGACAAAATCTCTAGTGTATTTTCGGCTCAGCAATTCATTTGGCGTACATGACCATAGAGTTATTTACTGTCTAGAAGTCCTCCACCTGATAAAGCTAGTAGTACACAAGCGTTCAAGATGTAATTACGTGAAAATATCTACGAAATTTACACTACCAGCAACTTTAGTGATGGTAGAAAAGACCGTAAAAGGTTAAAATACTATCTGGCACAAAAGTGAGCATCCTAAAAGGATCCGTTGAGTGTGTGGACATGGAACCCTGCTCATCTTATCACGTCGGGTCGTCTCGAGCGCACTGGCGCCACCTGTGCGTCGCTTAGGTATCTGTGCCCTCTGTAAATTATAAAAATAACAGTAAAGCAAACATATGCAAAGAGAGGTCGAACCTATTTAATTGTTACAAATTTAAGAAATGTACTATCATCTGTGCTTCGCTTAGGTATCTGTGCCCTCTGTAAATTATAAAAATAACAGTAAAGCAAACATAAGCAAAGAGATGTCGAACCTTTTTATTTGTTACTTTAAGAAAAGTGCTATCTTCGTTTAAATTACCTTATTGTCAGACATGCCGGTTTGATATATAAAAACTGTTTGCGTCATGCCTACATATTGTCATGACCATAGTGAAAATATAGTCAAAAATAGACACAGACAAAATAGGACAGAAGAAATATGACTATAAAGTGCAACGGGACGTTATAATCATAGTTAAAATACTTTAAATATTCGTCCCGTTTGTTATTTTTCAACAACAGATTTTCTATAGAGATGATTCTCACCTGGAGTCAAAGGGTGATCTCGCAACATTGAGCCTGGAAGGTGTAAAATAGGAGTATTAGAATTTGACTGAAAAGTTAAAGTACAACAGAGATACAACAACTTGAAACATGCATTATTATTAAATAACGTGAAAAATAAACATCACATACGAAAACTAGATACGAGTAGGTACATTGAAATTCATGCAGATTTCCAAATCTACATTCGAAGCGACTTTTCGCATAAGATTAAATAATTCGTAAATTCTACAAATTAATAATTTTTCACAAAGGCATATTTGAATTTTGCATAATATTACATATAAATATGAGATCAAGACCTAGGTTTATACAATACTGAAATACCTTCTCGTGATGTGCATAGCTCCTTTATCTTCTAAGTGTAGAAACAAATCGAATCAAAAAAGGTTTAAGGAAAGTTCAATGAATCTTAAAATAACTTGAACAAAGGAATAAATCAACCATTCTAAAAAAATGTAAGAAAATTAAATCGTTAGTATCGCAATGTGAATTAACAAAGATAAACACATGTTATGTTGTAGGTTAGTTGGAAAACTGAAAAGTTAGTATTGCAATCGTTATTTGCATGCAGAAACACAAAGCAGCAAAGCTTTACCTATACAGCGTCGGCAACATTGACACTAGCATAGCATCAGTATAGTATTGCGTCAGAAAGATGGTTACTGGTTAGTGCGGCGCCCGGAGTTATTCCTACGATGCTGCCGCCAACGCACGCCTCCACGCCTTCTGTAGACCACCACCAAACGGTTATTACACTAACGTTAAGATCAGACGGTTCATTTTCATTTTGCATCTTTGACTCTGAATGACACATTCACACAAAATTAAACATTTGTGCCGAATGGATTCAAATCTCTTTCACTCCCACTCCGAATGAGCGCGAATCATTCCGTTTAAGACATCTGAATATGGAGAGAAAGAAAAATGAAGCATTCATGCGAGTGAATAATCACTCGAGTGAAGCGTCTGATTCCAGCTAACGGCCGTTTCCATTAAAAAAACAGTTATTTTCTTTTGAATGTAGCATGTACCAACATTGACAAAACTTAACTACGTAATAACTCGATATGGAATTGCAAACCTTTTTAGCGGAATCTAAATATGTATGTACAATGAAAGTCTTTAATTTTAGAATGAAAATGATTAATGATATTATTATGTGAATTATGAAATGGATGAATGTAAGAATCTGCGTAGTTTGATGATTAATAGAAAATGTAAGGATGGTATCAAATTAAAATTTAAAACTACAGCAGAAATACATAAAAAAAGTATTTTTACTCACTTTAGAATTACTATGATAATACTTGTCAAATTCAACAAACGGAGTAAATCATATTTAGACTTTATTTAAAATCAATTAGATAGAAAATAGTAACATGCAAGTTTAAATTTCTAGAACAAACAAACATTTCTTTATTGTATCTGAAAAGTAACAGAATTAAATTATTATTACATATTCTACTTACGGAGAAATATAAATTTTATGTTAGACAAAATAGTAAAGTTTACGAAAGTGATGCTTTTTTTTTTTAAAGAGGATACTATTCTAGTAAGTAATTTTATCGAAAGAATTAGCGTTTTATTTCAACGCTTCTCAATATCGCATAGTCACAATGAGGCCGATTTATCATGCTCTAGTCTAGTCAATATGCATTCAGAGTAATTTGGAAGAATCGCATAATTTTGTGTTATCTGTTAGAAAAGAAAGAAAGAACGTGCCAATGCAAAATAATAAAAAAAAGAACGAGCAGCAGATTATTTTGAAAAATGTATACAAAAGTGCGATCACGTGATAGGTTCGTGAATATTGAGGAACCAAATTAGTATAACGCACGAATAAATTTGACAATAGTACATTTGCCGTTGGCTCATTATACCATGCTGCAGTAATCTAGATGAATTAGCATGCTGGTTAAGTGTGATGTAATTATAATTAGCGATTTAACCACGCTAAAGGGCCATCTATAAATGACGTCACACGCATTTCATATTTTTGGAGCCTTCCCTCGTCCTGGTCATAGCTGGACACATTTGTAAGACCCCCTACCTAGTGTGATGTCATATTTTGCAATTTAAATTTTGTCTTGTTATATTTAGATATGAATTATTATATTGAAAAAAATGTGATGTCACAAAATTTGGATACCCTCCCCCCCTTGTAAAACACTTCGCGTCACACTTCTTCGACCCCTACCCTCTACCATATTGTGTGACGTCATTTATGAATGTCCCTAAATCAAGAAGCTAGCTCATCTAGCGTACTGCATCTAGAATTATGTGCGCATCTAAGGGCCTGCGCAGACCGGGACGGCATGGCAAGGGATTTTAATTTTTACTAACTGACATTCAACCGTACTGTTACAGAAATACGACATAAATTGCTATGCTTTAAAATGATGCCGTTCCGTTCACGTTCATTTTAAAGTAAAAATTAAAATCCCTTGCCATGCCGTCCCGGTCTGCGCAGGCCTTAAGTTTGACGAAACGCGACTGTCAGATTTACTTGTGCGATTCCCCCCTCCCCCCCTTAATTGTCGCATAACAGTCCGTTCTGGTACAGTTTATTACAAAGAGTGATGCAGGTATCTCACCGGTGGTGCAAGCCGCGGCGTTATTGTCCGCGTTCCCGCCGGCGACGGACCAGGGCCGCGCCTTGCCCGGGATGCGCGCGCATCCGTTACCTACGCACAAGCGCACTAAGCTTGTATACCATTACACTAGTTTGAATCGAAACTGAAGCATCTATTTACGTGTAGCTAGAGTGTGATATGTTCAGGAATATTTATTTACTTAAATATTTTAAAAGTATTTAAGTATTCTATCAGCAATCTAGTTCCTATAGTTTTGCTTAGTTTGGGACTAGAGTGTGATGTGTGAAATATCCATGAACATTTTACATTAGAACATTTCACATCAAATAATATTATCTATCATTTTGCATATTTATTACTTATATTCTAATCGACTGTCATTTGATGAAATAATTAAATGTTCAATATATAATTTCATATAAGTATCAGAAATGTAAGCTTAATTGGTCTCAAGTTTGAATCTCCCTTTAGCATACTTATACACAATCCTAGGCTCTTGAACATAATTAACACAAAACAACAATTATTGCCCCGTCCAGTGTATTTTAAACACAAAAACATTCAAGATTTCTTATTTTGTACCAATGTTTCTTTGGACCTAATCTTCATAAGTATAATACGATAAAATAATCATGAGATAAGATCATTTTTGCTGGAAAGCTTTTTCGAGGTAGTTTTTGACAGATTTCCATAAAATAATGTTTGAGTTTCGATTCGTACTTGAGCGTTGTTTCTGAATACTAGCGGCATAAAAGCCGGCAAATAACATTATAAAACGCACAGGCCTCGAAGTAGAGAATTCTGTCAGTAACGGTCCTAATATGGTTTTAAACTTATTTGCCGGCTTTTTAACCAGCTATTATGCAAAACAATGCGATTATTGACTTCCATTTAATTATAAAGTCATATTTAAGATATTTTTATTAAATTAAAAAACTTGGTTTTCACTTAGCTAGAAATAATAAAACAGGTTGCTGATTTCCAAGCTTTTAGAAGTAAAGAACGGTCAGTACTTTTTTACTGGTACAGTATTTTGCACAAACGTTTTAGTAACCATAAAATGATGTATGTTTCTGTAAGAAATGTTGAGTTTCCCATAAATGAATAAATGAATGATGACCACATTAGTTTTCCCATGAAGATGAATAGTTATATTATGTTGATAATGAGAACCCAAATATAACTACAGTGACAATTAGTTGTAGTTTTATTTTTGTTTAAACAAGATTATTGTTTTTATAACCCCTACAATAAGCTCATTATAAGCGAAATCACAAAGACGAACACTTACACAGTGCTTTTAAAGCTTCATGTGCTCTCACAAGTTACAAAACACACATTTGGAGATATAGACCTTAGATACATAAATAAAAGAGTCGATAATAGCATACCCATTGTGTTGACGTTATCAGAAGACCGCGAAGGGGGTGGTGTGTTTGGGGCCTTAGTTCCCACGTTATCAGAGGATTTGCATCTGGATACCTCTGAAAATTATAATGAAAGTTCATATCAGCGTTTTTGATGAGAATAATCCATGGAACAGGCTGACTTTCCTAGTTTGGTAGCAGCAAACTTTGTTTATAACGATGTATTGTCTTATTTAGTATGTTCATTAAGAATATGCCATGTAAGAGATAACTCAGTATCCATTACTCAGAAGCGTATGGATGCTAAGTCATATTTGCCTTTAATTGTGCCAGCGACACAAGGTACGATCGCTATAATCAGTGTTTAGCGACAGAAATATATATGATGGTAGAACTTACTACTCGTATTTAAATTTAAAAAGTTTAAAGAAACATACCGCATTCTAATAATACAGGTGTACTCTCGCCCGACGTGACACTGTACCTGTAAAATAAAAAGTATATCAAAATACAAACGGCTGCATTTTTTATGACTTCATTAATAACTCGACCATAGTAAGAATCGAATGACAGCAAGCGTAACATTAGCTGTGTTACAATATGAAATGAAATTTGAAATTTTTAATAACAATATGAGTTTTATATTCCTAAATCAAATCAAACTCAAAATGCAGTCACGACAGGTTACTAGCGTGCGAATTGAAGCATTATTTTGAATTTAGAAAACTAAAGTGAGTTCGATTAAAAAAAATTAAAACTAGTGGTGTATGATCTGACAGCAACGATCTCTAAAGTGTACTCACATGGTGTCGTCTCGCTGCAGTGTCGGCGAGTGTCGCAGCGGCGACGGCGACGCGAGAGACGACAGCGAGTGTAGCGAGCGTGACGTCAGCGGCGTGCGAGCCGACATCGACGACGCGTCCTCACTGCCCGGCGGCGTGCGACAAGTGCGCCAAAACTCTTCTAATCCTGCACCAAAATCAAACATTTCTTAAACGAGTCTGGGATATTAGACCTTATCGTGTTTATCATAGGAAATGTTTTAATTGAGTGCTACATGGCGTAGTGTTTGCGGTTACAATGTAGCGATTGCTACGCCGTAGATGTGCATTTGTTTTCAGAAAAGGCAAATTAGCTGAGAGTTGCATTGCAACATCCATCGCATAAGAAATTGATAAAATAGTACAACATCGGCTGTAATTAGTTTTTACCTTCGTCAATATCTTGCGACTGATCGGTGATGGGTCGAGTTGGGGCTCTAGTTTTAGTCCTTCTTGGTCGTCCTGAAAACAATTATGTAACCAAGATTGAGACACCTATATCTGAAATAAAAAAAATGTTAGTAACGTGTTTTAGACTACAGCCCTTACTACTACGACCCTTAAATGTCTGCGTTTTTTATAAGATAGATCGTAGAAATATAAAAAAATATCGTGTTGGTGAGTTTTACACACATTTTTATTCTAGCGGCGGTGCGTTGTTGACACAAGACACAAATGCTGTCTCATTTCGTTGTAAGTTAGAGTATGTGCTGAGTTAGTGTAACATGCCTTTGACGAGATGTCTGAGTTTGTGCGCCGGCAGGTCGGCGAGTGCATCCGCCGCCTCGGCGTGCAGCGGCGGCAGAGACAGCATCTCGTTGCTGCTGCATTGCTGCTCGGCCACCGACTTCGGACGGACGCGCCGGCAGCCGCGCTCGCGACGACGGCAACCGAGGGGCGTGGCCTATTCACAGTTCACGGCTTACTAACGTTTAATTATAAATACCAGTTCGCTAAGTATATTTAAGAAGCTTTTCAGTTTGTATAAATGATAAGAAAACATTATAAAAAAAATATCTTACCAGATTCAAGTACTCCAGTTTCTTAGCAGCGGGAAAATATTTACAAAACATTAAATACATACATCCATTACGATGTCACTAGATTTAATTAATGAAATCGTTTTAAAATATTATACTTATGCGAAAATCTAGTAATTAACTACCATTATAAACCCTTTTTTTCTTCATCGTTCATGTCAATTGAACGCAACAATTTTGAAATGTTTGTAAATTTTCGCTTATTTGTAGCATTGACGAAATCATCCTATATCATTAATTCACTTTAGTAGATTTTTCAGTGCTAATCTAAAATACTTACCCCTGAATGTGACATAGGTGTCAGTAGATCTGGAATATCTCCTTCGGAACAAGGCAGTGGCTCACTGTCCACGTTGTCAACGTTCTCACAGGCCATGAGAGCTAGGTTCTCCACGGCTTGGCTATTACACAAAGAAAGTTTAACGGTCTGTCTTCACATCGATGCGAATTATAGAGCGAGAAAAAAATAATTGCTGACTTTTTTGGCCAATTACAGATTCATTTTCTTGATAAATGAATAATGATGATGATAAATGATCCTTACGCATATCTTATATTATGGAACTTACTTGAGCAAATCTTGTATAGTAGTATTGCACGGAGCCATTGCATCCCGGACAGCTTGTAGTGAAACTATTTCTCCTCCCACACCGTTGCCTCCCATTGCCGCGAACACTTCGCTACATCGCTGTAAGCATGAAATAAAACGATTTTCAAAAAAGTAACAAAAAAATGAACTAAACTTGATTTTAAGAATGAATAGCGTAAATACGTTTGCGGTTGTCATATTTATTCGTGCTGGGGTCTTGGGCATTAACCTGTAAATACAGATAAGCCCCACTTACGGCCGGTTTCTCGAACGATGATCAACGAAAAAATCAAATAATTACTATGTGTCAAACTCGGATCAATCGTGATTTGGGTTTCCAGAAACTGGCCGTTAGACACACACTAAGACCTTGAGCCGCGAATGGTTCGTCTCGCATGCCTCGGGCTGTGAGGACGTGCGTGCTCACAGTGAGCATTCGCGTCTTACGATCGTTGCGAACGCCGCCTCAGTACGAGCCTAGCGCCTCGCGATGTCTGTACGCGGCTAAGGTATTAACCGGTAAGTACTGATTCAGCTAAAGTCCTGGGTATTCACCACAGACGTAGAGAATGGTTTTCTCTCTCACGTTTTGCCGTATTTACTTCAAATCTGTTGCAGCGCCACCGCGCAGTGTGACTTAAATGTGCTAACGATTGTAACATTTATTCGTGCTCGAGCAGACGCACAGTGCATTCTCTAGGGGTACAAGTTTTACCTGTAAGTACTGATGCAGTAGATGGTGCGCGGCGCTGGCGGCCCGCTCGAGCGCGGCGGGCAGCGGCGGCGGGGGCAGCGCGGCCGCCGCCTGCGCCGCCAGCGCCGCCGCCGCCTCGCCGCCCGCCCACGCGCGCTCCAGCGCCAGCGCGCGCAGCGTGTGCGCGTGACCCGGCGTGCTGTTGTTCGCGAGACTGGAACAAACAAAAATAAAACGTTTATTCTCACTCACAAATAAGCTTAATAACTAGACTGGTTAAAATTGCACCATAATTAGACAGCAAAATTTAGCATAACATAGAAAAACAAAAATACATATTAAATACCCAGAACACCCGGAATAAAAATTTGCAGATCATACAAACATTTATTCCAAGGCGGGAATCGAACCCGCAACCTTCCGCGTCGCAGGCGGACCTTCATCCGCCGCGCCACATCGGTCGTCATTATGTAAATAGTGTAGATTAGGTACCGTTCGTGTAGATCCCTCCAGAGTGTGGCGACGCGCTCGCTGGCGCCGCGTCCGCCCGCCGCCGCGTCGCAGCCCGGGAACTCCACGCGCCGCACCGACACCGAGCGACGCAGCGCGCTCGCTATGTCCGTCAAACCTACAACAATCACATACTATTCAAACCGGCTATTTTACATCACTACTTACAGAAGGCTGAGCACGAATGAAATCTCCTTATAACAATGAAAAATGTTATTGGCAAATTCGTGGTATGAAGAAATAAAAGAAGAAGAAGGATTCGAGTTCTGTCATTTGTTGTTAAAACATAGCATTTTAATCTAATCTATTTATAGTAATTCCAACATTATCAAAGCAAAATAAATGAAAAAATAACTTACCTTGCAAACTGAACGCGTTCCGATCAATATAAAGTGTTTGCAGCGTGCAGTTGCATTGCAATGCCTTCGCCAATAACCTCGCGCCCGCGTCCCCTGCCAAATTCCCTCCCACGTCCAACGAACGCAGCCGTCGAGCGCCGCCTAGCGCGTTCAGTAATCCATATAAATCCGCCTGCAAAAATAATTTACGGATGGAAAGTCGTTTATTTACATATTTTTTTATTTGCTTACTAGCTGTTCCCGCCGCGACTTCGTCCGCGTGCCGTTTTAAGAGATTTTGCTATAACCCATTACTATCTTCATATGAAGGAAATTGATGGTAAAGAGCAGTCTATGACGGAAAAATTAATAGTTTGGTTTGGTGTTTCTATACCGATTTCTGTGATAATTTTTTTTGAATTGGTAGGTAATAATGTTAACTTTTTAAAATTAGGGATGAGTGAGAGTATTATAAATGTAAGAGTAAACAAATATAATCAGAATGCTCCGAACTGCTATGCTATCAGGAGTTACACGTGTTATTGTGAGACAACCACAAAAGATAGACATATGCTGTTGCGGGATGGTTGCGGGATATTTTTTAGACAATTTTATGTAGAATATTTCCGTCATACGTGATTTCTATGTAACTTTAACCATTAAGGCTGCACACGCGACGGAAGCTTAAAAAATGGAGTAACTGTTAAAGTAGATATAAGTACTGTAGGATCGAATATAACCAGTTACAATAAATAAACGAATATTATTAACGTATACTGTAAAGAATATATTTAGTCAAGTGAAGATAGTGACATTGATGACAATCAACAACGTTTAGGTTGCTATGGTAACATCTAAGGCTGGTGATAGATATTAAAGGAGTATCTATTCCTAACATCCACCTCTCTTTATAATGCTAGCCATCTTCTTGAGACTTTCAATTCTAGGCCCATAAAGTGGTTTGGTGAGCATTACAGCAATCTGCCTGGTTGCTGGCACATGGCAGATGGTAATGCTTCCATCTTGAACACATTCTCGTATAAACAATGATCGTATTCTTATGTTGTTGGTCATTTGGTGTCAATTCTGGCGGATTCTTAGCCATCTTAATTGCTGATTCGTTATCAACACATAGGGATGCTGGACATTCACCAATGATATCTTTCATGATCTTTAGAAGCCAAATAATTTCTCTAGCAGTTTCACTTGCTGCCACTATTTCTGCCTCGGTGGATGAAATCGCTACTGTGCTCTGGCGTTTACTATTCCAGGATATTAGACCTCCAGCATACATGCAAAGAATGCCTGAGGTAGACCTTCCAGTTTCATGATCACCTCCGTGGTCAGCGTCACTGTAACATTTTAAATTATGACTATTTCCTGGCTTGTAAACGATGCCTTCTTCTGTAGTCCCTTTCAAGTCGCATTATCCTCTTGATATTGATGATGTTCTCCCTTGTAGGTTTATCTAAATTTTGAGATACAACACTGACAGCAAAGGCTATGTCAGGCCTCGTGCTTGTCATCAAATAAGCTAGTGATCCAACAGCTTCACGGTACGGGAAGTTCATTGAAACTTGATTAACATCTTGAGCATTATTTGCTTTTACAATTGGTGTTGGCACTGGCTTACATTTCTCCATGCCAAACCTTTGCAATATGCGAGCGATGTACGATTTCTGATGCAGTAAAATAGAACCATCAGGGTACCTTAACCGCGCTCTGCTACCATGTTAAAGCAGATATAAGTACTGTAGAATCGAATAAAACCGGTTAAAATAAATAAACGAATATTATTAACGTATACTGTAAAGAATATAATATTTAGTCAAGTGAAGATAGTGACATTGATGACAATCAACAACGTTTGGTTGCTATGGTAACATCTAAGGCTGGTTATAGATAATTAAGGAGTATCTATTCCTAACAGTAACTTCTCCCGTTTTCCCAACATTTCCCTTCACTACTCCGCTCTTATTGATTGTAGCGTGATGAAAAGTATCCTATAAGTTGCTCAGGAGTATGAAGAATAATTGTACTAAGTTTCGTTAAAATCCGTCGTGTAGTTTTTGTTTCTATAAGGAACATACATACAGACAGACAGACAGACAGACAGACAGACAGACAAAAATTTTACTGATTGCATTTTTGGCATCAGTATCGATCACTAATCACCCCCTGATAGTTTTTTTGAAAATATAATTAATGTACAGAATTGACCTCTCTACAGTTTTATTATAAGTATAGAAGATATTTCCGTCATACGTGATTTCTATGTAACTTTAACCATTAAGGCTGCACACGCGACGGAAGCTTAAAAAATGGAGTAACTGTTAAAGTAGATATAAGTACTGTAGGATCGAATATAACCAGTTACAATAAATAAACGAATATTATTAACGTATACTGTAAAGAATATATTTAGTCAAGTGAAGATAGTGACATTGATGACAATCAACAACGTTTAGGTTGCTATGGTAACATCTAAGGCTGGTGATAGATATTAAAGGAGTATCTATTCCTAACATCCACCTCTCTTTATAATGCTAGCCATCTTCTTGAGACTTTCAATTCTAGGCCCATAAAGTGGTTTGGTGAGCATTACAGCAATCTGCCTGGTTGCTGGCACATGGCAGATGGTAATGCTTCCATCTTGAACACATTCTCGTATAAACAATGATCGTATTCTTATGTTGTTGGTCATTTGGTGTCAATTCTGGCGGATTCTTAGCCATCTTAATTGCTGATTCGTTATCAACACATAGGGATGCTGGACATTCACCAATGATATCTTTCATGATCTTTAGAAGCCAAATAATTTCTCTAGCAGTTTCACTTGCTGCCACTATTTCTGCCTCGGTGGATGAAATCGCTACTGTGCTCTGGCGTTTACTATTCCAGGATATTAGACCTCCAGCATACATGCAAAGAATGCCTGAGGTAGACCTTCCAGTTTCATGATCACCTCCGTGGTCAGCGTCACTGTAACATTTTAAATTATGACTATTTCCTGGCTTGTAAACGATGCCTTCTTCTGTAGTCCCTTTCAAGTCGCATTATCCTCTTGATATTGATGATGTTCTCCCTTGTAGGTTTATCTAAATTTTGAGATACAACACTGACAGCAAAGGCTATGTCAGGCCTCGTGCTTGTCATCAAATAAGCTAGTGATCCAACAGCTTCACGGTACGGGAAGTTCATTGAAACTTGATTAACATCTTGAGCATTATTTGCTTTTACAATTGGTGTTGGCACTGGCTTACATTTCTCCATGCCAAACCTTTGCAATATGCGAGCGATGTACGATTTCTGATGCAGTAAAATAGAACCATCAGGGTACCTTAACCGCGCTCTGCTACCATGTTAAAGCAGATATAAGTACTGTAGAATCGAATAAAACCGGTTAAAATAAATAAACGAATATTATTAACGTATACTGTAAAGAATATAATATTTAGTCAAGTGAAGATAGTGACATTGATGACAATCAACAACGTTTGGTTGCTATGGTAACATCTAAGGCTGGTTATAGATAATTAAGGAGTATCTATTCCTAACAGTAACTTCTCCCGTTTTCCCAACATTTCCCTTCACTACTCCGCTCTTATTGATTGTAGCGTGATGAAAAGTATCCTATAAGTTGCTCAGGAGTATGAAGAATAATTGTACTAAGTTTCGTTAAAATCCGTCCAGTAGTTTTTGTTTCTATAAGGAACATACATACAGACAGACAGACAGACAGACAGACAGACAGACAAAAATTTTACTGATTGCATTTTTGGCATCAGTATCGATCACTAATCACCCCCTGATAGTTTTTTTGAAAATATAATTAATGTACAGAATTGACCTCTCTACAGTTTTATTATAAGTATAGATTAGCAAACAAACCAACACAGTAATACTTAAGTTAGAATAAGGACTTTTGTAATTGTTGACATGCTAATGTTATATATGTAACTAAATGGTTTAAATAAATAAACCAACTAATGGTGACACACAGATACAAATAAACAAAAACAAAAAGTTGGTAAAGACAAGCTTTGCGCATGTCGTTTCTATTTAAGTTTTAGGGGATTATAACTAAAACCTCCTACAAGTGCAATTAATGAAAAACATGACTTGGTTTCCACGCCATATTCAATTTGATGTCAAAACTAATACAAGAAAATAAATGGCTTTATCATGGGCCAAATATTATTATAATTTAATTTTCATAATGTATTTATTTTATTTTTCACAATGTGATCGGGTATTTGTTTGTATCTTACCTTTAGTTTGCATTCACTTAGATCTAAAGATGTTAGCGCTGTATCAGGTTCTTGTAAAACATGAACTAAGGCCTGGAAATAATACATTTACATTTTAGTTTAAAATGATGCATTATCAATTCTATACAGTACAAATAGGATTGAAAATGGCCTGCACTTACTTGTATCAAAGGCGGCGCGTACGACCTTTTACCCGTGAGTCGACTGAGGGACAGACGCGTAATCGAATGATTCTTGCCTATCGCTCTTACTATACCAGATAGTTCAAATTCCATACCTGAAAATAATTAATAATAAATGCTTTATATCTTGTTTTTTGGAATTAAAAAAAACAGGTAAATATTAAACACATTTCGATAATCGTTTGAACTGAATACGCAATAGTATTGGTTCTTTTACAGACAATTAAAATAATACTTGATTATTTAAATAAGGTTTCACCCTACTAAGCGTGGGATACGGGTAGGAGAATGATGATGTTTTTCTTGGAAATCAAATAAATAAATAAACTTACTATTATCCGAAAGGTCTAAAGTGCTGAGACAGCGAACACCATGTATACACGATTCTAGGACGTGAGCCGCCTGAGACGAAGCCAACACGCCGGAGAGGTTTAATTCCACGCCAGCCGCGCTTTCGTTGCACGCTAGACCGAGAAGTAAGCTCCTGAAATACAAACACTTAGGGTAAATTATTGTAGGCCAAAGCTCTATTTCTGCCAAGAAATGTGATGATACAGCAACAAAATAGAACAAGTCTACACCAAAGTTTAATCCCGTAGCATAGGATAGAATTACTTCTTTGGTTTGTATGTATATGAATGGTGATGTGAATCATACAGAAGTTAACATTCGAGTTGACGGATGAGGCAGAAGAACTGAAGAAAATTATGTTTTGTGCCAACCCCGATTATAAAGGCAATAAATAAAATAATAATCTCTTAAGTAACAGAAACTAAACGATATAAAATCTCTGCAAAAAAATGTCTACACATACTTGAGTGCATCTGGAGGCATCTTGCAATATGAAAAGTCTAGATTAGTCAATGCAAGGCACGCTGTGAAGAACTGTCGAAACGAAGGAGGTGGGTCCTTCGGTCGTCGGGAGCCGGTCCATGGGTTGCGGCCCACGAGCAGAGCTGATAACCTTGCTGCACAGCCACGGAGTAATGCACCCCACATCTACAAAAAAAACATACCATTTTAGATACTTTAGAGATGTTTTTTTTACATGTTTTGACTACTGGGAAAAGATTAACACAAAATCTCCCCCACAGTCATCAGTTGTCTCTTTCTTTTGCCCCTTTCCATTATCTAAATTAATAAATAAATAAACATCATTTTCATCAAATATCATCATCATTCAACCATTTTCTGCAATTTGCATATTTTGGAATGCCCATATGCCCCCAATGCCCCTAATGCTTGAAATTAATTTAGATAGTAGAAAAGAGCAAAGGTGTAAATAATAAAATAATGGTTAAACCACTTAATGGAGTAATAAATAGTGAATCAGCTGGGCATTATAAAGGCAGATCAAATTTATTGTAGTAGCAAAATCTATAACATGTTTTTTTAAATAATTTGTGTCACTGTGGCACCAATGATATAAGTTCATATAAATAAAGACGAATTCATACTTTATGTACAATGCCTGGATATTTAAAACTACACTACTTACACTTACATTTTCCAAGGTGGTCTCTGTATTCGTTAAATTCAAATGCGTAAGCACGTTGGGTTGCGCAAGAAAATTATATAAATTCTGAAACAAAGATATATTTTAATTTGGTAAGTTAACATTTCACAAAACAATAACCTAATTAACGTGAGTGAGGTTGGGTACGTCATACCCGAAAAGTTTCTAAACGCAGATATTTTAATGTTACTGTTGCCATGCAAGTCCTGTCGTTTCAGTAGCTGGAGATAAAGTATCCCTCGTCGTCCGAGTCGGGTATGTGGTGCCCGCGGTGTAGCTACCTGCAAGTATCCCTCGTCGTTCGAGTCGTGTATGTGGTGCCCGCGGTGTAGCTACCTGCAAGTATCCCTCGTCGTTCGAGTCGTGTATGTGGTGCCCGCGGTGTAGCTACCTGCAAGTATCCCTCGTCGTTCGAGTCGTGTATGTGGTGCCCGCGGTGTAGCTACCTGCAAGTATCCCTCGTCGTCCGAGTCGTGTATGTGGTGCCCGCGGTGTAGCTACCTGCAAGTATCCCTCGTCGTCCGAGTCGTGTATGTGGTGCCCGCGGTGTAGCTACCTGCAAGTATCCCTCGTCGTTCGAGTCGTGTATGTGGTGCCCGCGGTGTAGCTACCTGCAAGTATCCCTCGTCGTCCGAGTCGTGTATGTGGTGCCCGCGGTGTAGCTACCTGCAAGTATCCCTCGTCGTTCGAGTCGTGTATGTGGTGCCCGCGGTGTAGCTACCTGCAAGTATCCCTCGTCGTTCGAGTCGTGTATGTGGTGCCCGCGGTGTAGCTACCTGCACGTATCCCTCGTCGTCCGAGTCGTGTATGTGGTGCCCGCGGTGTAGCTACCTGCAAGTATCCCTCGTCGTCCGAGTCGTGTATGTGGTGCCCGCGGTGTAGCTACCTGCAAGTATCCCTCGTCGTTCGAGTCGTGTATGTGGTGCCCGCGGTGTAGCTACCTGCACGTATCCCTCGTCGTTCGAGTCGTGTATGTGGTGCCCGCGGTGTAGCTACCTGCAAGTATCCCTCGTCGTTCGAGTCGTGTATGTGGTGCCCGCGGTGTAGCTACCTGCACGTATCCCTCGTCGTCCGAGTCGTGTATGTGGTGCCCGCGGTGTAGCTACCTGCAAGTATCCCTCGTCGTCCGAGTCGTGTATGTGGTGCCCGCGGTGTAGCTACCTGCACGTATCCCTCGTCGTCCGAGTCGTGTATGTGGTGCCCGCGGTGTAGCTACCTGCAAGTATCCCTCGTCGTCCGAGTCGTGTATGTGGTGCCCGCGGTGTAGCTACCTGCAAGTATCCCTCGTCGTCCGAGTCGGGTATGTGGTGCCCGCGGTGTACCTACCTGCAAGTATCCCTCGTCGTCCGAGTCGGGTATGTCATGCCTGCGGTGTACTACCTGCACGTATCCCTCGTCGTCCGAGTCGGGTATGTCATGCCCGCGGTGTAGCTACCTGCACGTATACCTCGTCAACCAAGTCGGGTATGCCATGCCCGCGGTGTAGCTACCTGCACGTATCCCTCGTCGTCCGAGTCGGGTATGTGGTGCCCGCGGTGTAGCTACCTGCACATATCCCTCGATGTCCGAGTCGGGTATGTGGTGCCTGCGGTGTTGAAACCTGCACGTATCCCTCGTCGTCCGAGTCGGGAATGTGGTGCCCGCGGTGTAGAAACCTGCACGTATCCCTCGTCGTCCGAGTCGTGTATGTGGTGCCCGCGGTGTAGCTACCTGCAAGTATCCCTCGTCGTTCGAGTCGTGTATGTGGTGCCCGCGGTGTAGCTACCTGCAAGTATCCCTCGTCGTCCGAGTCGTGTATGTGGTGCCCGCGGTGTAGCTACCTGCAAGTATCCCTCGTCGTCCGAGTCGTGTATGTGGTGCCCGCGGTGTAGCTACCTGCAAGTATCCCTCGTCGTTCGAGTCGTGTATGTGGTGCCCGCGGTGTAGCTACCTGCAAGTATCCCTCGTCGTCCGAGTCGGGTATGTGGTGCCCGCGGTGTAGCTACCTGCAAGTATCCCTCGTCGTCCGAGTCGGGTATGTCATGCCTGCGGTGTACTACCTGCACGTATCCCTCGTCGTCCGAGTCGGGTATGTCATGCCCGCGGTGTAGCTACCTGCACGTATACCTCGTCAACCAAGTCGGGTATGCCATGCCCGCGGTGTAGCTACCTGCACGTATCCCTCGTCGTCCGAGTCGGGTATGTGGTGCCCGCGGTGTAGCTACCTGCACATATCCCTCGATGTCCGAGTCGGGTATGTGGTGCCTGCGGTGTTGAAACCTGCACGTATCCCTCGTCGTCCGAGTCGGGAATGTGGTGCCCGCGGTGTAGAAACCTGCACGTATCCCTCGTCGTCCGAGTCGTGTATGTGGTGCCCGCGGTGTAGCTACCTGCAAGTATCCCTCGTCGTTCGAGTCGTGTATGTGGTGCCCGCGGTGTAGCTACCTGCAAGTATCCCTCGTCGTCCGAGTCGTGTATGTGGTGCCCGCGGTGTAGCTACCTGCAAGTATCCCTCGTCGTCCGAGTCGGGTATGTGGTGCCCGCGGTGTACCTACCTGCAAGTATCCCTCGTCGTCCGAGTCGTGTATGTGGTGCCCGCGGTGTAGCTACCTGCAAGTATCCCTCGTCGTTCGAGTCGTGTATGTGGTGCCCGCGGTGTAGCTACCTGCAAGTATCCCTCGTCGTCCGAGTCGTGTATGTGGTGCCCGCGGTGTAGCTACCTGCAAGTATCCCTCGTCGTTCGAGTCGTGTATGTGGTGCCCGCGGTGTAGCTACCTGCAAGTATCCCTCGTCGTTCGAGTCGTGTATGTGGTGCCCGCGGTGTAGCTACCTGCAAGTATCCCTCGTCGTCCGAGTCGTGTATGTGGTGCCCGCGGTGTAGCTACCTGCAAGTATCCCTCGTCGTCCGAGTCGGGTATGTGGTGCCCGCGGTGTAGCTACCTGCAAGTATCCCTCGTCGTCCGAGTCGGGTATGTCATGCCTGCGGTGTACTACCTGCACGTATCCCTCGTCGTCCGAGTCGGGTATGTCATGCCCGCGGTGTAGCTACCTGCACGTATACCTCGTCAACCAAGTCGGGTATGCCATGCCCGCGGTGTAGCTACCTGCACGTATCCCTCGTCGTCCGAGTCGGGTATGTGGTGCCCGCGGTGTAGCTACCTGCACATATCCCTCGATGTCCGAGTCGGGTATGTGGTGCCTGCGGTGTTGAAACCTGCACGTATCCCTCGTCGTCCGAGTCGGGAATGTGGTGCCCGCGGTGTAGAAACCTGCACGTATCCCTCGTCGTCCGAGTCGTGTATGTGGTGCCCGCGGTGTAGCTACCTGCAAGTATCCCTCGTCGTCCGAGTCGGGTATGTGGTGCCCGCGGTGTAGCTACCTGCAAGTATCCCTCGTCGTCCGAGTCGGGTATGTCATGCCTGCGGTGTACTACCTGCACGTATCCCTCGTCGTCCGAGTCGGGTATGTCATGCCCGCGGTGTAGCTACCTGCACGTATACCTCGTCAACCAAGTCGGGTATGCCATGCCCGCGGTGTAGCTACCTGCACGTATCCCTCGTCGTCCGAGTCGGGTATGTGGTGCCCGCGGTGTAGCTACCTGCACATATCCCTCGATGTCCGAGTCGGGTATGTGGTGCCTGCGGTGTTGAAACCTGCACGTATCCCTCGTCGTCCGAGTCGGGTATGTGGTGCCCGCGGTGTAGAAACCTGCACGTATCCCTCGTCGTCCGAGTCGGGTATGTGGTGCCCGCGGTGTAGAAACCTGCACGTATCCCTCGTCGTCCGAGTCGGGTATGTCATGCCCGCGGTGTGCTACCTGCACGTATCCCTCGTCGTCCGAGTCGGGTATGTCATGCCCGCGGTGTAGCTACCTGCACGTATACCTAGTCAACCAAGTCGGGTATGCCATGCCCGCGGTGTAGCTACCTGCACGTATCCCTCGATGTCCGAGTCGGGTATGTGGTGCCCGCGGTGTAGCTACCTGCACGCATCCCTCGATGTCCGAGTCGGGTATGTGGTGCCCGCGGTGTATCGTATCATCGTACCCACCTCATAGCTGGTGTAACAATTTCTCACCTCATTCACGCCGGGTTAAATAAATTAATACGTGATAACAACTCTTATTTTTTGAAATTGTGTTGTCTCAATATTTGACTAACGTTGCGACGAGTTACTCACATGGACATCATCTTTGAGGTTATTTTGCGAGAGATCCAAATGCGAAAGCGTGGACAGATGGCTAGGGTTGTCATTCAACATGGCCGCTAGATGCGACACCGTCTTTCCCGTGATCCCGCACTGGGATAAAGCAATGTGCCGCAAACCGTCCTGGTTGTTTGAGAGCCCGCTTAGAATACTAATAGCACCTGAAACAAAAGAATGTACATATATTCATGGACATTTCACACATCACACTCCAGTCCCAAACTAAGCAAAGCTTTTACTATGTGTTTCTGACCACAACATAATTCACAATAAATATTTAATTGTTATTCTTATAAAAATCTAATCGAAAAGTTATAAAATTAAACAGTATCATCAAACTTCCTATTAGAGAAACCTACAGTTCATTAGTGGGGAACAAAAATTATATACAACAAAATTATGTGTAAATGTGGTTTTAAGTAGGCTAATGACACTTGTTTACAAAGATATGTGACATACGCATTTCTGCGGTCACTTACCACTGAGGTTATGAGAATGGCACCGACAAAGGCGCCAACGAACGTAATGAGCTCGGGGAATTGTGAATGGTTTGACTTCGCAATAATTAAAAACAGAACGCTGTGCCTTAAATACTGCGTTTTCGGTACTCGGGACTATTTCCGCTATCATATTGTAAAACTGCTTATTTCTTGTTTCACAATAGAGATTATCGGTTGATTTTTAAAGAAATAATATCGCTGAACTTAGTTTTTAGTTAATATAAATCTGTTTAATTAATGATAATCGAAAACCCCTAATTTTCCATGTTAAGTTACCGACTGAGGGCACTAATTGATTCTATTTATGAACCGCGTGACTTTATTCAGGGTAAATTTTATTCGAGGGCTTAAACCACAAACTAGACGCGCTGCAGTTAAATAGCCCACAGCTCAATCAAATCAGAATACTAATAGGCTGCTTACTTTTGTCGCAGCTATTTTATAATATTGTTTGTTGATCAAATTGGATCACTGTTGATAAATTCTCCAAAACTCAAAACAATTGTTATGTAAATAACCTGCAAAATTTTTGAATTATATCATTGTGTGCATTCGTGCTGCAACAATAAAATTGTTTTTGTAATTCTACAGGCGTCTATTCAAAATGCCTCATGTTGTGTCATGTGCATGAATTTGCATGACTCACAATCGTTACATATTATTGTATTTTTTATTTCGATCGTTTGAATAATTTCCCCGACCGCAATATGTAAGCAGTAACGCCAATGAAATAAAATAAAGTCTAACATGAAATGTATCATGTGCATTAATTCTAACAAATAATCATATGCATTAAGTCTAACTAATACTCAATGCAAACTTTAACAGTTTACACTCAGCTTCAATTCTCAAGAAACATATCGCTGAATTACGCGAAGCTTTGTATATTTCATTCACTACTTGACGATTTTAATTCGGATTCTATATTTTTTGTGAAAAAGCGGCACCCTTATCTGTCATAGTTTACATATGATTATTTGCTATGCTATAGAACTAATTTGAAATTATTTGTAAAAAGTATTTTTTCTATTTATTGCTTATCTAGTTTTTAACCCGAAAAATGAACAGGACAGTACCAGACGAAAACGAGGACTAGATATTTAAATATTAATGTAAATTTGAATTCTACACACTTCTCATTCTTCAGCAAGCAAGACCCACCTTTATCTTCGATATGGTTCTGCGTAAAGTCTAGCGTGTGCATAGCCGGCGTATGTTTGGCTTTTAGTAACGCATGCCCCAATCTTGCTGCATGGTCATGCCTCAGTTGTGCGGCGCGCCAACTGAGTTTCTGAGGCGGAGGCTTCGCGAGACGCACAGAACGACATACGCTCTCCCACGCCTCGCCGCTGGCCCTCACACTGTCACCGCAAACTCCTAGGAACCACGTGTTGTGTTGCAGTGCCATTATCAGCGGGATCAAATCTCTGTAACAAATTAACTCATTAGTTTAATAATAAATCGTTTATTAGTTTTAATCTGTATCAGATTTTTTTGACAAAAGTTATGGAACAAGCGCATGTTAAGAAATAACTGCTTTGTATATTAATATGAAAAGCTCACAGAGGAAGTCTTTTGAGGACGTACCACGTCAGGTAATGCACTGCACGGAATCATTTTGAGACATAAATAATTTCACCAAGACCTATACCCTTCAGACAGAAGCACGCACAAGTATGGCTTATTTGACAAGAATCATCATTGCTTCGTTTTTAATTGTATGAAATAAATTTAATTAGAAATAATATCATACTAAATAACAAAAAAAGTATTAATAAAGATACCTTTGATCTAAATGATCAAAATCCTTTAGATGCAGCATTCTGATATCGTGTGCGAGATATATCGTATCAATATCCCATGCGACTTCAGCTCTGAAAATATAACACATTTAATTAGTAACATACGTATTAATTAACACGATATCAAGAGGATAAAAGTGGTAACTTTACCACAATTACATTATCATCATCTTCGCACAATATATAATCCAATTTTACAACCTTTTATTTTATTATATTGTAATGTTTGTATTCTTTTTTGTATTTTAGGAAATTTTATACTCGACCACGAGATTTTTGGTTTCGGCCGTAACTGAAACCATGGCCGTACTTTTGGTTTCGGTTTCTGCCGGAAAACCAGTTTCGGTCGGACTCTAATATTTGTCTTATAAGTTGTATATAAATAAGTACTTTCATATTAGAAAGTAATTTGTGACCTGTAAAATTTGTTTCTAATAAAATCTTGTTGTTTGTTATCGTCCCAGTACTCACTCCTGCTCAATTTTATTAATTTTCATTCAATCTATCTTTATCATATCCATTAGGAATAGGTACACTTTCGTATCTATTTGAAATAGGTAATTGGAAATTAACATTTCTTCCTCGCAATATGTTATTCGTGAAATGCGTTCATTTACATTATCGTCGCACAAGGAAAATTAATAAAGAATTGGTCTTATTTCCGCAAGGAAAAATATTGGTTTTTACTGCTCCCGTTACCGCGAATGATTCGTCAGTAACTCGTTATCAATTAATCCTTGAGTCTTATTATATTTTATTATTATAAATACGGCTTTCGTATAATTAAAGGAAAAGATGTAGTAATAAAATACCTGAACGGTGTTTGACATAAGTCGCACATAGCTGCATATTGATTCGAAAAGTCACCGCAAGTTGAATGTTTTCTCGTACCGCTAACTTGTGGCAGCGGAAACGGTAAATTGACCTGAAAATAATTTGCAAAGTTAATTTTTATACGAGACAATTCAGTTCATTTAACTAATTGTAAAACTGTCTGGGAAATTACTCATGAGCGTAATTGATGGCACTTTTACTACCCAATGTCATGGCCTGGATTAGTCATTTGAGTGATTGTAATATATACTCTGGCCTACAAACCAATATTATGAAAAACTGCGACTTCTGTTGAGCAAATTAAAATAAGCAATTGTTATCCGAATAGAATAAAATAAATTAATTAAACTGTAACACTGTTACTGTATTTTAATTTTTCTTTGTGTATGTTTTCTTGTAATAAGTTACCTTTGAAATAATATCCTCCATGGCAACATCGGGAAACAAATCATCGAATGCAGCAATAAGCGCGTGTAATACGTTTAAAACTCCATCCGGTGATCCTTCTTCACCTGTATAAATATATAAATAATATAAATTTATAAATATAAATAAATAAAAAAAATGTGAAACGAGCCTATGGCGTTTTTTTTAAAAAGGTGACTTTCATTTCTTATGTGTTGAAATAGATGAAATTGTGAAAATTGTTATTTCTTTTCTTATTGAATAATACATTTCTTACAAAACTACAGTTGTTTTTTTAAAAACCGAGGAGATGACTTTTTTCATAATTTTTTTAAACTTGGTCATTGCCTCCCTTTGCAAAAAACCCCCCTGTTACATCAATTAGTTAATCTACTTTGAAAACTCTACATCCACTTTTTATGTAAACTTTGTATAAACATGCTAATTTGTATTCAGTTATTTTTCCACTCTTAACAACGGAACAAGGTAACTGACATACATTCTCTTTCCTCATATCTAACTTAAATCAAACTATAGGAGGAAAACAGACAACCTTGAGTCACAGGTTGAGACACGGGTAGGTAAATTGGTCAACTGTTGATTAGCACACAATGGAGGAAAACTTACCTATAAGTATGGACAGCGGTTTGTGTTCGTGTATTAACGTTATTGACAAGTGATTCGGCTTTTTACTTTCCAAAGCCTCTATTTCCATCAAGTGAAATCCATTGTCAATCTGTTACAAAAATATAAAATAATTATTTACTATGCAATTTATACACGACAATTTTTATTATTTGTAAAAGTAAAGAAACTAGAATTAAATATGTACCTACCTATTTTTATTAAATCGAAAGCAACAACATGCTAACCTACTTTTGTTTCTTTAATATTCAATTTGAATAGAGCATTTTCCAGATTTTCCCATAGCTTCGATCGTGATTTCGAAAAATTAACATGCGTCAATGAATATGATAATTTGGGTCACAAATTAACATATTATTGAAATCTACAAACCTACCTATGAATAAGAAACCAGTCAAGTTCATAACTGTTCAGATTAAATTGAAATGCTATGCAAAGATAATGAAAGGGCGAATCTAGGCCTGGCAACAAATTTTCCATTACCTATACTGATGCATAACTTACACTGATGGACTAGTTCATAACATGAGAAAAATATCCAAGAGGTCAATATTTGTCATGGTGACTGGGCCATTATGTCACTTAATGACTTATACAGAGTTTATTTATCTGCTAGCCCATGAACAGATAGCAGCTGATTTTCATTAATATGTATGTTTATTATAATATTAGTAGTAACACAAAAGTTTGTATGGATAGATGGATGTGTGGTTGTTTAATACTCTTTCATGCCAAAACTACTGAATTAATTTTAATGAAACTTTACTATAATGTAGTTTATACATCATCATCATCAACAACCTATCTCAGTCCACTGCTGGATGTAGGTCTCTCTGAAGACGCGCCTCTGAGCCCGGTTGTTTATACATCAGAATAATATTATGATTGCTAGACAAAGTACAGCACGAGCTAGTGATCTGTATAGTTCATTAACTTCATCAGTATTCATATAATAAGCCCCTCTACCCACACCCTTTGTATTGGATGCATCCATGCCTGCTGAGCAATTGTAATAAACTATGGAATGGTTCAATGCATATACTCTTTCTATTATTGAGTCATACCAATAAATTGAACTACAAAGGGGATTTTATAATGATTAATCCTTACACAAATGTCCTGGAGTTTTCCACCAGTATATTACAACAGTAATAATCTGAGAAAATGTCTACCATGCCTTGGAAACTATTAACCTTTATTGCATTTCCATTTAATTGATGGTATTGATTGGCAATTAATCTATTGAATTAAAGTATTTTTCTAAACCTTTGTTTTTATTATACAAAAACAAATTACCTTTGGCGGAACTTTTGCTGTTGTGATGAAAATTCGGTATGCTGTCACTACCTGTAATATACATATAATTAGAATTGTCATAGATATACAGCTCTATTAGCTTAAAAACTAGGTAACCACTTAACCACAGATGAGTCTTCTGTTTTTCCCATCACTAACTTTATAAAAAAAATACAGCACAATATACTTTGAGCCAGACTAAAATCAATTAGAATAATTGGTCTGTCAAAGAAAGCAGTAATTAGTTAAATGTAAGGTCATACTAATTTGAACAAAACATCAAACCATTTTTTTAATATGGGACCATCATAATACAAAGGATAATCTCTGACCTGTTTAAATTATTAAATTTCATTCATAAATCAAACAATTAGAAGTACTTATTATTAAAAACAATTATAGCAATAACAATGCATCATTCAAACATTTTCAGTTTCATGTTTCAACAACTCGCTTGGTTCTTGTTGTGGATGAATGAACAACAGTGTCACAGTCAATTGAATTGATTCTATTTTGGTCTAGAATTGACCACAATATTACAATGTGGGTGTATTCAGTACACACACATATGCATCTAGCATCTTTACAGACTGGCATGTGAGATTGTGAGACACACCTAATGACTCATGTTATTGTAGGGAGCCTTATCAATAACAATAGGCAGTTTAGTGCTAAGTACAATACCAGCCCAGAATACTATTGCTTAAATGTGCATAGTGCATTTTAATGACAGGACTATGCACATACATTATATTGAATGATTTTATTAATATTTTTGTAATTAAATTGATCTTAAATTAAGACAGACAAAATAAGGACAGTATTTTTATTATTTATTTAGCAATTTTCTAATTTTCATACCACCTACTTAATTAATTACTATTTTTCTCAGTATTATGTGATTTCTTATGACTTTTACATTTCAATTTCTAAACAAATGGGAGTAGCTAGTTACTTTAATTGTATTTGTATACAATGTTTCAATTTAATTTGTTTGTTTGCATTTGGTACAATATATTTTAAGTAAATGTTAACAGTATAGAAACACTTACCAATACTCTATTGTCCACTTTGTCACCTCTTGATTCCATCCGAATAAAGGTTTTGTATAGAATTTTAACTTTCTTTCCAAGGACATTGCTAATGCCATCTGAAAGAGAGGTAAATCATAATAAAAAAATTATAGCAACATAAATAAACTGTTCCACAAAACAATATTACTAATGGGATTTTCACTGATATATTTTAAATTGATATAGCGATACTTGCCGTGCAATTCTGTGGAAATATGCGATTTTATTGACATTTTTGCGATTTTCTTGAGTGTCATTACTTCGATGTTTTCTTCTGGTTTTACTGCTATTGTCAGTGAACCACGTTCATGCTAACAGCATGAAATAAGCAAGCAAACGATGATTGATAATAGGAATTTCTTTTATTTCGCCATTTCCTAGTGGAAAACACCTATTTTCAATAAATCACAAAACAACACAAACCAATCTACGAAAAAACTTCTGATTCTGTACTCAACCAACCACAGACAGATATTTTTTTTATTATAGATGACACATAGGCGACATGACAGTGCTGGACAAACAAGTAGTGGAGCAGCGTCTAAGTGATATTGGAATAGGGTAATGGAACAATGGAGCGGTCACAACATCCTTCAACAATAAAAATCGGTTGGAATAATAAAGCTCGTTTAATTCTTTCTCTCTCGAGAACAGTTCAAATCGAGGTTCATTCGTACGTAACCAAGTAATGCTCTTTACTTGTTCTTATTACCAATAATCTGTTTTAATGCAAGTCTTGATTAATTAGGACGTCCAGTCGAGTCGAGATAAGTAGTAGTAGAGTAAGTACTGTACAGTACTGCCATCATATCTAATTTTTCCGAATAGAAATGTGATTACCACATAACATCCGGTATTCCGGAGCTACATCAGCAAGTGGACATAGGTAACTGACATAAGTGACCAAACCATCACTTAGCTTGTTTAACAACTGACGTCTGTCATGTGTTCAGCATCTGTCATGCATGATCTGTCCGTGTGACATGTTGTCATGTCAATTAGCAATTTGTACGAACTACGAGGTAGAGGTACTCTATGACAATAGATACCTTCTCTATAGTTTTGTTTGTTCTCTACAAATATTTTATTTTACGAAAGTATTTTGTTATTTTTCAGTTGTATTGTGTAAGTTGTACGCTAGAAAATATTCGAGTAAAGTTAGAGAGAAGTAACTTTAGTCGATGTAAGAGTTACCATGAATAAGAACTATGAGCGATGTTCTCATTGCACTCGTCGTAAGTGGCTCGCTACAGGCTGCCTTCGCAAATGGATAAAACCAAATACATTGGAATGTAAACATTTACAACGAAATCATGATAGCAAAAGAGATTTCGACGATACAGATTTTGTGAACGAAGTGTTTTTAACTGATCGTAAAGTGGCAGTAAGCACTAGTAAGTTTGTGAAGTTTTGGAAGAACAAACTCTTTCTTACTGGTAGCGTCAGATCCCTTCAGAGATATTTTGGTAATCCTAATAGTGGGGATTACATTTGCAATATCAATAAGGGGTGTGATCCCTCCACATCATCAGATAAAAGAATAGCTGTTACAAACATATGCCATGACTCAAGAAAGGATGAGACTATGTACAAGCAAACCGCTAAATGCCAGCATTCAGATGGTCATTTAGTTCTTCGTGGTCATCACCATCACGCAACTATTGAGACATGTGCTATCTACTGCCAACTATCTAAGTAAGAACATATTACCGTAATTTCGTAATTTGGTGGTCTTATATTTTTCTTGACACTTGCACTATGAATATTATACAGTACAGTTATTAAAAAAAGTAAGAATTATTTAAGTACTGCCATATAACTACTACTCATACAAATATTGCAATAAAACTGAGATGTTTAAATTTCAGGCATGGTTGGTACTGGGGCAGTGTCACATCAAGTGAGGCTGAAGAGTTATTGGCTGGGCAACACGACAATGTATTCCTAGTGAGAGATTCAAATGACTCCAAACACATACTATGTGTATCATTCAGATGTGTCGGGCGCACATTGCATGCTAGACTGAGACATGCCAATGGTCTTTTTTCCCTGAACAATGAGACTTTTGTACCAGCCAGTAGAATATCGGAGCATTGTGCTGCAGTAGATGTTAAGTCGCATCTCTTTGAGATGCCTGTTAAATTAGCTAGACCTTTAAACAGGTAATTTTAGTTATATTTACTTGAATAATGCTTAGCTATATGGAGAGAAATTGTACTCAATATTATAAAATGTTACAGATTTGCCAAACTGGATTCTTTACAAATGATCTGTCGATTTGTAATACGCCAAACAGTATCTGCCAATGCATGGGACAAGCTGCCGCTCCCTCCAAACCTTATCAGATACATAGAAGTGGGCAGTGATTACATAGCGTCCTCATAGCTGACTGATTTTTGTGCCTTCAAATATCTACATTATCATTATTGTAAGTCCTATAACCTATTAAGGTGTATCCATATCACAATGAAACAAACACAGCAACTCAGACAAAAAAACATTTGATCTCATTGTGGCTTGAAATAATATTTGGTAGTTGAATTAAAATTTTGTCCATTTTAATTAATAAGTGTCAAAATGTTTGTTCATTGTAATATGAATAGACCTTTACTGTTACCATTTATGTATGTAAATTGTTTATAAATTTTATACTGAGACAAATATTTTAATAAAGATTAACTGTCCTGTAATTTGTTATTTTAAATTGTATTGTAATGTAAGCTCAATGGAAAATATACCTAATTTGAATCTATTCACTTTCTTTGGTACCTACTAAATTAACATTGAGAAATAATTTAATAAATAACAGGCATTTTACTAAAAGAAATAAAACATTTATAATACTGTAACAACTATTTATTCAGAACAAAGACAACTTACCTAGAATACTCTAATAAAGTTATTATATACTCATTTTATTACTTCAATGTATTTACTCCAAGGATGTTTTTGGCCTGTAAAAGACATGAATAATTTATCAATTATTTTATATATAGTATTGGTAGATTTGGCAATATTTAATATAACATACCGTTACAAATGCTGCGCTTAGAGTGGAAGGTGCTGCTGCCACTGGGTTCAAATTCAAGGCTGCCTGTATCAACTGAGCATCTCTTATTCTTGAAGACACAAAGCTTCTTGTTCCACTGTTACCTTGTGTACTGTCTGTGAGGTAGAACAGCTCTGATGTTTTGTAAATTCCCGCCAATCCCACCCTTCTTACATACCAGTTAAACTGCAATTTGATATCTTTTGTAATTCATAATCTCATTAAGGGTCCCCGCAAGCTGCAGACTTTTTATCGGCCGATAGTTTGGTTGGTTTCTTGATTAGTATGAAGATGTATGCAGATGCGCACATTACAGTGATTCAGTCTTCATACTGATTAAGAAGCCAACCAAACTATCGGCCGATAAAAAGTCTGCAGTCTCCAGGGACTCTAATAGTCTTTTGTGCAAAAGTATTTTAAGTACTTCAACTTACATCTACACTTCTGTCTCCAGAATGATAGCAGATATCATCCACAAGGGACAATAAAGTTGCTAAACAATTTGGTACATTGTTTGGAAGGGTTTGAATAGCCATTGCTTTGGGCCAAGTGCTCCTAGAACAATAAAAATTAGTACAATACAACATCTTGCTTTGTCACATAATCTGAATGTCAATGTAACTTACTTGAATGGTTCAAGCATAAGTAATCTAGACATGATTGCATTTTCAATGAACTTAACTGGTACTTTTGACTCTTTCAATTCTTCCTTTGGCCACTGAAATCAGAAAAAAATCGTTTTACTCTTTTATTTCATAAACTTAAAATCGAGCAGATATTTTGGATAACTTACAGTTTTCATTTGTGCCACTAAGCTTTCATTACATTTAATATTAAAGTAGTGAACCAAATCCCCTCCTCCATTAGGGAACAGTCCATGTGTTATAGTAGGATACCCAGCTGCTTTAGCCCCAGCACTGAGAGACTCCACAGACCATCCACTCTTTGGTACAAATTCTAAAGCCTTTTCCAAAATCCGATTCTTTACATTTTCCTCATATTGATGCTCTTCATTTTCTATTGAAACAGCTGGCACTTTAGTTTCCTTTTCAATATTACCTTGGCTATAATATCTCAATATTCTTTGAGTGCTATTGATAGGTACGGCAGTTACCAGAGGAAGATTGATTCTACGGGCAGCTCTTAATGCTGTTAAACAAAACAAGTAGGTACATTATACTATAGAAATTATAATATCACAATCTTAATATTAATATGTAATAGTAAATAATGGGATTTACAAGAAAAATTACTTATTTAGTTTTCCAATAAATATATTATAAATTTAAAAACATCCCATGCCTATAGCTAAATAATGTGAATATATCACACTTGTTTGTGTTGTTAACAGTCACACATGCCAAGCTTAAAAACATATCGCTAATTATTCATGAATTCCGTAAGTCTAGCTACAAGGTATTCAATCACATCAAATCCATTTAGTGCTGATTGTATGATTTCTTTCTTTTTTTCTGTTGGTATTGAGTCCAGAATGTTCCCTCCAACATTGAGTTGGACACTTTCTTCAGGAAGATTTTTGCCATCTTGTATTTCCATAAGCTTAGCTTGATAGTGAGCTCTAGACATCTTTAGAGCAGTTCTTAGTGTTTCTAAATATTCTGTTTCAATTGTAGAGAAATGATCTCTTATTCCTGTTTTATTATCCTTGTCTTTCAAAACTAAGTATGTCAAGAAGTTCAAGACAGAAATAATTTGATCTGCTAGTTCCATCAAGTCTGATTCAATACCATGCGGTAGATTACTAATACATTTAATCATAGTCAGCAGATGAGTGCCAGTGAAACATTCACTTATGACTGGTTCATTGTAAGACTCGTGGAGAGCATCCTTGTACTGTGTTATGGCATATCCAATCATACCAGAATGGTTTGCACCATGTATCAGGTATTTGATAAGCATCACTTTACCTCTGTATTCAAACTTTTGAATATAGCTACCTATGCTATTTAAAGCATCTAGGCGTATGGATGGATAATTGGAGAAAATGGCAACATTCATCAAACTTTTGATTAAATTGCAATGGACAGAAGACGAAAGGATTGTATGTGATGTTTTATCAGCCCAACGGTTTGTCAGGGCTTTACAAGTGGCCAAAGCCTTCATCAATGGCCCATATTCTGTAATGTTCAAAAAGTGGACAACTGTAAGCATTACTGTTTGGACCACATATTCAGTACTATACACCTGAGGTATAGCATTGTTTGGAATATCAAAATGGCCCGAGTATACTACATAGAACAAGCCTGATAATGTTGTCATGTTGATTTTATATCTGTGTTCATATGGTGTCAGTTCACTCTCATTAGTCACTCTGGTCCTCTGTGTTTCTTTTGAGCAGATCTCTACATGGGTCAGGAACTTCAGTAAATTATTTTCTAATTTGAAAATATCTTGAATTATCTGTTGACAAACCAGTCTTGCTTGACTTTTTTTATTTGAATTTGGATCCATATCAATATAAATTAATGGCTTGCCTAGAAGATTAATTAGAAATGCTGCTATTATTTGTTTAGCTTCAAGATTTTTTTTTTCTGTTCCAATAAATTCTTCTATAAAAGGTCCATAGAATGTTGGCAGCAATGCATACACTTTAACTACCCTCCTCATGTTTGGGTCACTATCCATGAGCTTGCGTTCATCTCCTTCTAGCTTATGTTCAGTCACTGGTATATTTTCAATATAAGTTGTTATTGAATTAAAACACCACTCTAAAGATCTTCCTCGTTTTGAAGACAGTTTCATCAAAATCTTTTGCAGTACTGGTAAGACTAATCCAAATTGAGCATCATTTTTAGCAAGTTCAACACGCTCAATAAACTCAAGGAGAGCTTCTTCGGCAGAACATTTTTCGAGTATGATTGTCAATAGCTGCTCACAAGCACCATACAGAGATGGTTTCAGAATAATAGTATCATCTTGTATTTTTTCAATAACAACTGTTATTAAGTCCCAACAGTTATCTTTAACATTTTTTTCTAGCTTTTTTTCTTGTGGTACTGCTACAGCTTCTTTTATTTTTCCTGAATCCAGTAATGTGGAAACTAAATCGACAACGTTTAGTCGTTCTCCCATGGTGTTAGCTAAACGCTCAAGAGTTCTTATATCCAATGAACTCTGAAATTTAATGCAATGTAAAATTGACACTTGCACATAAGCAGTGTTCTATAAAAAGAAAAGCAAACGAACAGACCGATTATTTGTATCTAAACTCAAGTTTTTATGTCTAGGTTGTTAATCTCGTAGATCCCTGGTACAAATGGTGATAGGTACAAACAACCAATAAGCTTTTTTTACTTACAGAGAAGAATCCTAGGTAATTTACTCATAGTTCAGTTATTACAATATATAAGCACCGGGAACGTATTATAAATACGACGAATACAAGCTCAAGTGTGTGCTGAAACTTTGCAATGATCCTGAAAAAACTTGAAAAATTGTGTTCATGACAGTGTGTAGTGCTGCCAACTTTATATAAGATTTTCCCCAAATATCAATAAAAAGAAAAAACCTTTTTTTTCTTTTATGTACTTACAATCTGTATGATGATATATATACTTTCGAAACAATGTTGAAAACTTGTTTCAAATCCTGAAAAACTTCCCTAGTCGAAACATAATATGTATACTAAAATATGACTATAAATGTATCCTAAATGAACTAAAAGTTTAGAAATACTCTAAACTAGGGGAAATATTTTAGGCTGTAGAGACTGGACTGACCGAACTAAAAAATAAAAATTACTAATTTAATGTCACTTACTTTATAAAAACGTCATGTAACATTTCTTTCACAGTCACTGTCACCTATCTGCAAGTAAATAAAAAAAACCAAGAAGTTATCGATGAAATATTTTTGATTTGAAACAGTAATAAAATAAAATGGGAAAGTGTTGAGTTTATTCTGGTTACTTACCAAATTCCAATTAATAGCCATTTTATTGTTATCTAAGTTTTTCACCATGGCAGGCAAGCAAAAAAACATTTTTACTAGAAGTAAACCATTGATGAAGATTTACAGCGGTGTAGATGACGAAGGCAAAGAGGTAAGCTCAGATTATCATGAATAACAAAGTAAGAGGACCGAATAAACAATTTTAGTCTCATGTCCTTACAAACGAATACCCTCGTTGACTCTTGTTTGGAATATTTAGGTGGAAGTCCGCGAAGATGCAGAGCAGTTGGTGAAGTGGCATGAGATTTCTGATGCTTTAGTTGCTGCCGGGTACTACCGGGCCCAGTTGCAGGGACTGTCGGCATTTGACAAAATTGTGGGCGGACTCACATGGTGTATAGAGCTATGCGATATTGATGTGGATGTTAGCTTGCTCTTTGAAGAGAATCTTACCATTGGAAAGAAAATGTAAGTTTTGTTGATCTGGGTACACTTATTTACCTACTATAAAATTATAAAGTAATCTGTTTCCAACGGGTTAAAATAACTGAAATTTATTTAGTGTCTTATTTTATTTATTTATTATATGGAACACCAACAACTGATTCTATACTTAAATTAATTAGCTGAGTTTCTAGGTCATCTTAAGACTTTAATAATAGGTGAATACTATATTCATCGTGAGCACATTTTGTAACTTAGACTTATTTACTAATAATTTACAGATCCCTAACTGAGAAGATAGTAAAGGTTTTGCCATCAATGAAATGTCCATACACAATAGAACCTCATCAAATACAAGGGTTAGATTTTATTAACATATTCCCCTTGATCCAGTGGCTTATAAAATACTCCAGTGAGTTTCGGGAAGCAAAGGAAGATGAGTTGAGGCAGTTTGCAGTCATGCAGTATGATAAAGGATACATTTTTGAGTCTGATAGGGAAAAGTTTGTTCAAAAAGAGAAATTGTTGAGGAATTTGGCTGCTGTACAGGTATGTATTACTTTTAAATTGAATTTTGGCTGTTACATTTATTGTAAGACTTTTACATTTGTTGTAGTTAGCAAATATAATAAAAAGAGCACTGTTATTTGTTTTATTGCTTGTTAGTTAAACATGAATCATGAAAATAGATTTAAATTGAAATTAGATAGTAAATTAAGTATTTAGGTAAGATAGTTATGTGAAAGTTCTTATAAATATATTTTTTATTACAGCAGTTTCAGTTTAATCTGGATTAATACAAAAGTCTTGCTTTAAATAGTGTGTTTCTTGCCTTGACAGAACCTATACAAGCCATGCAGAGTCCGCAAGAGGAAAGGTGGTCTTCCAACCAATGAGCTGGAGCAAGTGAATGCCACTCTATCAGAGTATGATCAGAGGACATTATTACATATTTCTACAAATAAGGAAAATACTAAAAATGATGAGGGACTTGATTTCTTGGTAAGTTGTTTTTTTATACATTATAGGCAAATGCTTGATTGTGATCTCAATGAGTGATGATCCAGCTGATGGTGTAGGATGTTTAAGTTACTACTAAAACTTAATAATGCACTTTAATTACAGCATTATTAGGCCGCATAACTGGCCACGAAAATTAATCTACTTTACTAGTACAAGTATACCCTTTATATTTTATAACCATTTTATCATAAACAGTAACCATCCATACTCAAAACATTATCATAATTTTAGTAGTTGATTAAATTCTTTGATTACCAGAGTAAAATAAATGTAGGCTTATTTTTTCTTAAAATTGTATCCTTTGTTTTAGTATGATTATGAAAAAACGCTGGCTGATCCATCCAAAATTACAACCAAAGTAAGTACAACTCAATTATGAACAGTTAAGCAGTCTAACAAGATTGATATTAGTAGTTTGTTACAAAATGTTTACTTTTTCAGACTGATAGGTACAAGAAAGATCCAGAAATCATCACAAACAGTGGTGAAACCAAAATACACTATGCTGTGCTCCACTCAGAGCTAACTGGCAAAGTATCTAAAGAGCTAGAACACACTGAAAAGATCAAATATTCTCAAGATGTGGATAAGCTCACAAAATCTGTAGATCTGTTAGAAAATGAGGTAGCATCATTCAAAAAGAACCATGAAGATAAGATGGAGGAGGCAAAGAAACAATACTCTGATGTTTTAGGGAAATTGAAAAAAATTACATATAAGTTGATGAAATCCGATGACTATAGGTATGTATTTTTTACTTTTTTAACTGTTAGAAAAAGCACATACTGACGACAAAATTTTTTTTGAAAGCATGTGATTCGAAGATTAATTATGGTGCTCAGTTTTGTTACCTGCTAATGTCATTTTGACACGCGTGATTTGATTGATCTAACGTAAAATAAACTGTCTTACTGCAGTCAGTGCGCACACCCTTTGTTGCGAAAATCAATAATTGTAGTTTTACTGACTAGTTTTTTTTTTCTAGTGATAAAAATGCAAAGGAGTTCTACAGCTCCTTAAAAGATCTTGCCAGAGAGAGGAATGAACTGCTCCAAGTGATCCAACATAGAGAAAAGGAACATCAGAAACTGAAGAATGATTTGAGGTAGGTGGCCAATTATATTTAAAATCTGTACAAAAAGTTCTAAATCTAGTTAACATTATTCATCAGTATGAGTTGTTATACTCTCTAGAGACCAATAACTACATAGAAAATTATATGATAAAAACAATTTTGGGCCACCTATTAATTCAATATCTTTCTCTATACCATCTGTCTTCAGTTATCATCGCTCTAAGCCACCAATTCAAAATACGTTATTTAGTCGTAAATATTTCCGTCTATATATATAGAATTCCTCAGAGATGCTTAAGAATCGTATTCAAATTAGATATGTATAATATTGAAAAAAATAATTTGTAATTTTCAGAACTGCCCAAGACACTACTACTATTTCAAACGAAGAACAACCCCTGACTGCAGCTGAACAGAAAGAGTTTGAAGAAAGACAAACAAAGTTAAAATCCTTTATTACAAGTATGAGACTGGAACTGGCTAAGCTTAACCGAGAAGTATTGAAATACACAGTGGCGGTAGACGAAATACCAGGTACTGCGGAGTTATTGCAGTACGAGAAGAGATTTATGGAACTTTATAATCAAGGTATGACATCAAAAAATAACACAGTAATTCAAATAAATTTGTGTAGGCCCTAAAGCTCCAGATTACAATTCAGATTAACTATAATGACTACCAAAACTACACATAAAATAATCGATTTAATTTTTTTGCGATCGCAATTTTTCTGTAATTAACCCTAGAAAGATAAACTTATTTTTTTGTACAGAAAAGATAAACAGGCGCCTCAGAGGCGCAAAATTTTAAGTACTGATTTATTTACATATTTAAATAGAAATACTTTTTTTTATGTATGAATTAAATGTTACATTATTATTAATTTAAAAAAAAACACAAATAGGTATTATTATTTGTTTATTTTAAGGGATAATGTTAAATTTTCAAAAATGTAACAAAAAGTAGAAATTCTTTACAGTACTAACAATATTTAAGTTTTTTTTATGAATAGCTAACTTTTTATAACATTTTGTCTTACTAACTAATAAGTTACAATATAATCTGTCTCAAATCATAAAAAATACTGAAAATATCACAATTTATAAACATTTGTTGCAAACATCTTTTTTATGTTCTCCACATAGATTTTCAGAAGTTGTTGAGGTATCATTCGGACTTTCTTCGATAACTTCGTCTATGTATTCGTCTTCAAAATCACTCTGAACGTTATCATCATTTATATCGTTCTCCGTCTCGCTGTTACTGCCATCCTCGGTCTCTTCCTCTTCCTCCATCAAAAAAGAAGCAATTTCGCTTTCCAACCGTTTTCTGCGCGCCATGATGTTAAAACGTTCCTAAGAACCATATAAATTAATTTAGTAATAATAAAATATCTTTATATTTACCATAAATGCGTAATAATAGGTAAAAAGTAATAAAAACCAAATCACTAATAAATGTGCGAAAGTTACACAGAAGATAAACTTGCGCCTCTGGAGCGCAACGCAATGTCATAGCGGCGAAACTAAAGTACTTACCGGACAGCAGCAATCGTTCCTCGGGCGTGTTGACCGACGACTGAGTTAGCTCGAAAACACAAGTGTAAACTCGCGCGGGTTAAAAAGATACAGCGATGTATCTGTTTCGCGGGCGCCTCTGAGGCGCAGTTTATCTTTCTAGGGTTAAAAAGAAAAGAGATTTATTAAATGCTTATATGTAGTTGAATAGCTTTTATCATTTATTTCGTTATATTTAATAAAATATGTTATTTTCTTTACAGTTTCCTCAAAGCACAAAGAAACGAAACAGTATTACATATTTTACAACACGCTTTTGGAAGTGAAACTTTACACGTCGAAGGAGCTGAGCTTGCTTAATTCCATCCTAGATAATTACGATGAGTACGTAGATCAAATATTACGTATTATAAAAAAACACTAAGAAATGATTGCATGTCCTTTAATTAGGGAATCACTTAGATTTAAGTCCTTTGTTTGTATGTTTATGTGTTTTTTCCCTTAATGAATAAATACACATAATTTTACAAGACTGTTGGATTTCCTTCTAAATTAAATAAGAAAAATGACATATTTTTTTCATATTGACGTAAAACACGTTGAATTTGGTTACAGAGCAATGTCGTCGCAGAGAAAACGCGAAGAGTTCATGTCACAGTTCGAGTCAATAGTCGAGTGGGTGAACCAAACAGTCAAGAAAGTAGAAGACAAGTTCCTTCACGAGAAATCACAGAAGACGGCGCTTTTCGACGAATACTCGCGGCTTATGGACGTTCAGCGACAGTATGCGGCAGCTTTGAAGAAACTAGCTGAAGGGAGACAGAGAATTGGCTCGAGATAAGTTACTATGATTGATATCATATTGATTTGGCTATGTTCTCAATACTGGGACATGGTTATCGACACAGCTTTTGTCCTCGGAGCATTATAAAAAGTCATTTATATATACTAAAGAGTTTCATAGGTAAATTAGATCCAAACGATGCTAGTTTTGTTGCTTAGACGTTTGCAGCACTCAAAACATAACGGCTGGACCGATTTGAATAAAACCTGATAATACGAGTTTGGTGTGTATGTGTATAGTTTATTTATATCGCTAAATAAGCAATAAGTACAAAGAAAGCAACTAACTACTGAAAATAACGAAGACTGAGGAAAAACAATCTTTATTCTCGCCATACTGAATTCGGCTTATGTTTGAAATATAATTTCACATTATTTCATATCGGTTTTCGTTAGTTTACGATTATTAAAAATATTGAAATACATATCGTCGACGCGACTGCAATAGCGCGTATGAGTATTTTATAATTTTACAATTTTGAGGACGAAATAATTGATTATTTTGGTCAATAGAATAAATCTTTGTGATTAAACTTTTTCGTGGGTTCCTTAGCATGATATGGCATAGGAATGTCATAGGATTTTATAAATATCTTTATTATACATAAATTTATTAATTTATTACGAATTTTTGCGACTTTTGTAAATACGCGGTATTGTAAATTGCTCTTACGCGCTATTTGCAGTCGCGTCGACGATATATGTACCTATAAAAAACAACTAAGTATATAAAAGGATAAGGATATAGAGGAGAAAATTCTATATTTGCTTACAAAGTTTGCCTAATATTAGTATTTTTATATTGGCTGCTTTTAAATCTACTAACGTATTTTATTTTGTGCCTAATATAATAAATAAATATTGATACCAAGTGCAATAATCTCGCCATATAGAATTAATGTAGCAATAGCTATTTACTAGTTTAATTTTACAGTGTATGTAACATTTGTACTTTTATATCTTGAAATCAGCATTCCATAATTTATTATGCAATCCTGAATGTAACTAAGACTGATTTTATATTATTCAACATGCAGTTTGTGTAAGATCTTGGAATAATATGAATTTAAAGACAGCTTTATTGTTTCATTTAACTTTTAATCTAAGTAATTTTAATTACTACAACAAAATACATTTATCTGATTCTACTCTAATAAGTTTCATTTTAATTTAACAAAATTATGTAATTGGAAGGCAAATACAATAACTTACAATTATAAACGCTTTGTAGCCAGCTACGTAGCAATACATAAATATAATAATTACTCTAAAAATACTTTTCCCTGTTCACCATTCACCAATGCGCTTAAAACAAAATGTTACGTAAATTATGAATATAAATTATTCACTTACAATAGGTAGTTAACTTATGTATTCAAAGCGTGACGACATTCCCCGATTTCTGCGTGACTGATGGTGGTGGTTGTTGGGATTTATGTTGGGTCTTGTATGAGCTACCGTGACTATGACTGTGCCCACTATGACTATGGCTATGCGAGTGGCCGTGCGAACTAGGACTCGATTTCTTGTACATCGAGAACGATACTAACTCTCGATTCGCATTCGTCATCGCCATCGAGTGAGAAACAACGTCGTATCCGAAAAGTCCGTGAAGACGATTCACCACGACCAAAGTCAGGCCTTTCTGAGTGACCCGAACTGTGCGCTCTTGCTCTGAAGCTATAGCTATCGACATCTCGAAGTTGGAATTGAGTTCCTGAAAAACGAGTGAGTAATATTATTTAAATTATTATTTACCTTTAAATAATAGTAAAATAACTTGCTTATCAACTTGTTGTGCTGACTGTACCTATAATTTCCCAGAGGACAGTCGTCTCTCGAATGTCCTTATATTTTTGTTCGGATATCCGAGAGACGACTCTCGGCTCGAGAGTAGGGAGTTTTGCAAATGCAACCTCGGACTAAGCCCTCTGTGGTATGTAAAATTCGATGGTAACATACAGTCAACATAATAGTTGGTTTACTTGGATACACACCAAGTTATTTATTATCTCCCGCCAATCTAATTTTATATTTATATTTTTTCAGTCACGTTCAGAGTAAGTAATTAATATTATTTAAATTATTAATTACCATTACATAAATAATAGTAAAACTTATCAACTTATTGTGCTGACTGTACCTATAATTTCCCAGTACATATTATGTAAAATTCGATGGTAAATTATAGGTACAGTCAAACATAATAGTTGGTTTACTTGGATACACACCAAGTTATTTATTATCTCCCGCCAATCTAATTTCATTTTTATATTTTTTCAGTCACGTTCCAAGACAAAGTGCATTCATAAACTAAATCGCAATAACTAAGTATGTGTAGGTAATACGATCTACCTAACTCTGCCACACTACATAAATCTTACTACTCCTGCCACATTACATAAATCTTTTAGGTATTTACGTTGGGTCAGTCAGAGCAGAGTACAGATTTGATGATGTTAGACATTCGCCAAGCTATAGAAGACTTTTTCAAAATGAAACAAAGTTACTATGGAATGTTAAAATGTTTTACCCGCACTAATGTAGCTCGTTCATCGCTCTTCAATCCATAGACTGTCGCACCTTCGTCTTTCGAGAGGTGTTGAGCGCTGAGGCTTCCCATCACCATGATATACGGCATCCTGATAGATCACTAGTAAACAAATCACCTATAATTGAAGTTCATTTTATGAATGCAACCTCGCGTTATAGGTTCTATGGACGGAATGACACCACGCGGCCGGCTCGGCGACTGGTTGCGCGTCCATGTGTGAGTGAACTCTGCCTGCTGGCCGCATACGTGGTCGGTTCACTACAAGCTAACGCCCATGTAATGGTGTGGAACTGTGGAGAGACGTGACGTCGGTAGTCACATGGCCTTCACGGGTGCTTGACTGCGCGAGCGCAGGTTGTGACGCTCGCTTATGCTCGTAAAACAATGAGATTGTTATTGAAATACCAGACTCCGCTCAGCAGCTGAAAAAACTGCATGACTATGTTTATGGGATTTCGAAAGAGGTTTTACTACAATAAGTAGGTATTCAAAGAATGGATGAAATCCAATCAATCAAAATGACGTTGGGAAATTGCCACAAATGGTCACAAACGATACAAAATCAACACCATCACAATTTACGATTTTAAAGTTATTTCGCTCTACAAGGATTTTATAACTGCGGCTATACTATGAGTCATTCTATGAGCAGTCCGAGAAATATTCAATTGGGTAGGTATCTCATAAAATGCCTTCACATTTACCTACTCCTAGGTCTTTTCACACTTGCGTTCGTACCTACTGGTGGTGTGACTGGTGTGGTTAAGGATCTTCTCATTGATTAATGGTGTTTTCACTGCTGCTCCACCTGGCAAACTTTTAAGTTAGATGATTGTATTTTCTAGTATTCGAGACGTACCAAAAAGCTCGCCTTGTATTTGTTCAGACTATGGCTGAGCTGGCAACAAGAGCGACCAACGTTAAATGTCTTGAAAGCGCTGGAGTTCTCGGTGAGCTTAATCAATTTCTATTGGTGTCGGTAATATTCAGCAGTAGGTAACTACTTATCTACCTATTGTGTAAACACTTTCCTAGATCTGCTCCGCCCTCTACTGTCGGATGCATGCAGTACCGTACGCCAATGTGCTGTGGTGGCTTCTGCAAGACTTGGGGAGCATGATGAGGGCGTGGCCAGGCAACTGCTGAATTCTGGAATGATGACTATCACTTTGGAAAATCTTAACAAATACAACGTGAGCATTCTTCTGATTTTATCCTGAAAATGGATGTCGCGGTTTTCATTGATCTCTTATTAAAAAAAAATTGTGAAAGAGATATAGAATCTCAAGTCTATGCTGTTTAGTTTTCGGTTCAATATACTTACTGACAACCTGTGATTTATTATTATTAATATTTCCAGGTTTACTACAAGCGATCTGCGCTTTATCTAATGCGCGCGGTGGCCAAGTAAGTTTGTACCTATGTCTAGGTGTAAAATAGTTACATGATTCATACAATATACTATAATGTACATTGCATTACAGGCATAATGAAGAATTGGCGTCTGCGATTGTACGACTTGGAGCTTTGGAACATATCGTTTCTTGTCTAGAAGACTTTGATACACAGGTAGGAAGAGGTATACAGCTACTACCAGAAAATGTTGTTTGTACTCAACATATAAAGACAAAATATCTCAAATAAAAAATAGGAAGGGTTACGTATATTCAGCAGTATAACATGATGATAAGGCATACCATACACAAGCAGTTTAAATCGTATTTATATGTGACATGCCTACTATTTTACCATGTAAGTATTTCGTGTGTCCTACCATTTAAAACATTTTAGGTGAAAGAAAATGCTGCCTGGGCTCTCGGCTATATCGGGAAGCACAGCGAACAGCTGGCAGGGTTGGTGGTTGATGCAGGGACTCTACCGCTTTTGGTACTCGCTTTCCAGGAGCCCGAGATGAGTCTCAAACAGGTATAGATATTTCTAATCGTATTTCTATCGCTTTTTCGTCTTTGTCTCGTCGTATTATACCTACCTACACAGCGAGTTATAATATAAATCTAACATTTAAATATTAATGTTACAGCGAATGCACAAAAAGACCCATTTTTCACATCGTCATCAACAAACCAAATATCGTTACTAAAAAGCCCGAGCTACGATTTTTCGTAGCATGCTACATTATGATTTATCTAAATGAAGACATCAACGCGTGTGCTACGAGCGCTACGCATTTTACGATAGAACATTGATTTTACGATTTTCTTTTTTTTCGAGAGATTTTGGATCTTATTTCAGATTTCAGCGGGAGCACTTGTTGACTTAGCTCAACACAAACCGGAAGCAGTTGTAGATGCTGGAGCGATTTGCCATCTGGTGCACGGGTTAGAGAATCAAGATCCCAAATTGAAGGTTTTCTATCACTTTGAAATATTGTAGCTAGATGTGTGTTGATGTGTTGTGAAGAACAACAATGTTTATAACAGGTACTTATTATCTACATTAACATTACTTTTGTTATTTTTTAAACGTGTTCAAAACAAACCAATTAAGTACCTATTATTTACACCAATTATTGCTAATTTTTTTTGCAATCGAGTTCCATGACAATATTTAGGGAAACGCATGGACCTAGTCACAGCCCACATTCAGAAGACATCAGAGATGCAGTCACCTAGTGTTTTTACTTTCACTTTTATCTTGTTTTTTTGCTTTATCACATAAATATCTTGTTGGAACACTATTTGTCTAGCTTAAGGAGGTGGGCGTTGGTCGCTACGACACAGTTCTCACGAACTACTGTAGCTATCATCGTAGGTACCTCATTTGTTCTTACTACACTGTAACTGTTCCGAAATAAATGTTTTTGTATTTTTTTATTTATTTAGTTAAATTAATGTGGTGGTTTCAGCGCAGCACATTATGCGCGCTAGGCGCAGTAGCGGGCGCGAGGTCGGAACTAGCCGAGGCGGTGGTGGCGGGCGGAGCCCTGCCTCCGGCGCTCCTACACGCAGGACACGACGCGGCGCCCGTACGACGCGCCGCTGCAGCCCTAATCAGGGACATCGTTAAACATTCCGTTGATGTAAGTTTTTTTTTACATCTTACTTATAAGCAAGCGATCACACCTGATGTTAAGTGACGATGTGGTCGACGATGTAGCACGCTTACCTAGAAAAAACCCATTCGTCTCTTTAAAATATCCAAGTTGTAAGAATGTATAGGCGACGTAATCATCAAATATTGTACCTACGCTCGAATGTGTGTGTAGGCTATTGAAACATTTTCTACTTTAAGATACAAAACTTCCACGTCAATTTAGAACCTTAGTAACCTAATACTTCCTTTCGAGCTTTACCTACTTTTTGCCACCGATTTACACATCGCTGTATTGCTATTTGAAGACTATCGGTTCGTGAGCCATAAACTGCGCACCCATATTCTTTTGCAATTTAGAATAATGGACGCATGTCATCCTCGGTAGCCTCGGTAGCTTACCTACCTACTAATTTCGAATTGCAGTTAGCACAGTTGGTAGTGAACACAGGAGGGTGTGGCCCCCTGGTCGAGTTGCTGGCAGAATCCACGGGAGGAGCACGTGTTCCGGCTTGCATGGCGCTTGGCTTTATTGCGGGCCAGTCTGATCAGCTCGCTATGGCCGTAATAGAGTCCAAGGTAGGAACTTATAAAGCTATCAACTGGTCATGATTATTTTTAATAGTATGGCGCATAAATTTGGCAAGAAAGCAGACTTGATTATTTACAAATCAATTTGAATAAAATACTGCTGGACTGAGACCATATCCCAATGAGTTTGCGATATAAAGTTCGGCGAGATACGACCTACGCTCCGATGAGGACAGTCTCGTAGCTACATTCGACAACAGCTCACCAATAGATACTCGTAGTATAGATAACACTATAAAAATTAGAAAGTTCTAATGGATCTTTCAGGCCATTCCAGCATTAGTGGAGATCCTTCAGAACACGGAGGGAGAGGACGCAGAGATCTGCGCATGCGCGTGGACGTTAGGTCACGTGGCAAAGCACTCACCGCAGCATAGTCTTGCCATAGCGGTCGCCAACGCCTTCCCAAGACTATTACAGGTAGTAACTAAATTAGTACCACATCAATATAAATATTTCTTGAATTATGAAGAATTTAAAGAACATCACATTTAAGAGATAGTGGTACCTATATAATAATATTCAATCAAGGATATAGAAAAACAATCAATATTCTTGTTTAAGTTACCTACAAACATACATACCATTGTTATGTTGAAATTAATTACATATACACTTTGTCACACATGGTTACAGTTATACACAAACCCTAAGTCATCGGGAGAGGTCCGGGCTCGAACATCTTGTGCCCTGAAACAGTCACTGCAATGTTGTCTGCACCGCCCAGCACTAGAACCTCTTCTACATGCTGCACCAGCCTGTATACTTAAATATGTGCTAGCACAATATGCTAAGGTGAGATATATTGAGCAATACTTTAGATGGAAAATATTTATTTTGACTTTTTATTTAGAGTTTTAGGCTATTATAAAAATCGGCACTACTTAATTAAAAAACAGGTACATCATCAAGATTATCATCTTCATCATCATAATCTTCACCGTTGTCAAAATAGTTGTTGGCATAATCTGTTCCATCGTCCACCTCATCTTCTTGTTCATGTTCGTCATCTATGTCCTCGTCATCATTGTCGCCTTTCTTCGCAGCACCTTCTTCTTCATTTGTCTCCATATTGTCTTCGCCTTCTAGCGTTTCCTTTTTCTCCAAAGTTTGCAGTCTTTTGTCAATGTCGGCAGAGTTTTCTAACTTACGTTTCCGCGATACGGCTCGGATTCTTCCGGCCTGAGGTTTCAGCTCTGTCGGCATGTGTGTCCAGTTACAATCTAAGATTTTACCTTTCTTTGCGTCTTGGGCTAAAACTTTGTACTTATCTGAATAACGCTCCACGCCATCCGTTCGCGTTCTTGCTTTCACGTAAGCCGGAGAATCGTGCAAGTACTCTATAAACTGATCCTTCACAATAAGCATGTAATCAGTGGCTGCATCACAATTCAGTGGTAACGGCTTGACCATTAGTTTTGGGAAAAGAGGAGGCGGTGCAGTTGGCGTAATATACGTGTTGTCCTGTCTGGTGATTCCGAGCAGCTGAAGCTGATCCGGCGTAAGAGACAACCCGGTGCCACGACCTCTGCCCCTTCCGGCCATGTTTACGCAGTTTTGTTACAGTTTGCTTCAGTTTCTCATTGAAAAATCGGTATAAAATAAAAGTATTTTGGTATGTTTACGTTTGTTAAACCATATGTTTTTGACATGTTTTTTTCTCTAAAAAGCATTGACATAAATGTGACATTACGTTGACTTATAATGCTCTTGCAGTTGCCTACGTATATGTACCGTCAGAAAAAAAATTACTATTGAACTAAACTTCTTTCAGCAGATTGTTTATTGTTTTTACACCCTCTGCGCAAAAAGAAAGTGTTTTATGTTTAACGTGTCTGCCTGTCCTGTCTGTTTAGCCGAAACGGACGAAGCGATTCTTATTTTGTTTTTTAGAATATTAATAACTTTATTAGGTACAATAATATCTTATTTTTTTCAATGTTTTAGGCTAAAGAAGTAAAAAATATCTTATTAATACAAATTCTTTTTAGATTTTACCAAATGATGCAAGAGCACGAAGACTGTTTGTGACAACCGGAGCTCTGAAACGGGTCCAAGAAATTGATTCTGTTCCAGGAACGTCGCTGAAGGAATACATAAATATAATAAACAGTTGTTTCCCAGAAGAAATCGTGAGGTACAAACCCAATCTAACTCCTTTAACTTTCACGTTGAGTATGTGTATTGAAAGAAAGAAACCTATGCAAACGCGAGTATATCGCGCTCTATGTTTTATTTCACCTACTTCTCTTTCATTTCAGATATTACACTCCAGGGTATTCAGATTCCTTACTTGACAGAGTAGAAGCATATACACCTCAGGTAAATAAAGTGCGATTTAATTATTTTTTAGGTTTATAATTTTTTTTAGGTTTATAGGCAATTCATATCTAAACTGAGATTCCTATAGTGAAGTATAATCATGGTATTGACCTATACCTACTCGCATTATAGATCTAGTTCCGACCCATAGTACAAGCTTGGCTTAGTGTGAAATAAGAGCGCGATAATGTAAATTGACCGTGAATTAGCTATTTATAATGGTACTTAGTTTACAGTTGTTGTTATTTATTTGTTCCAGATACCAGAACTGTTCACAGATCGAGTACCGAGTGACTGTCAGAGTGAGCTATCGGTGGAAAATGCAAATTAACAGCTTCACTTTCGATGTTATATTTTATTTAGTAAAGGATTTATTTGAATTATGTGGTTTTCTTAAATTCCGTTGAATAGTGTCCATACGGTCTTTTGCACTTGGATAGTTCTACTTCCAATAGTTGATTTTTCTATCACCATTGATTGACTGCATACTCTGTAACTACAAAAAGTAAATAATATTAGGTAGGTACATACGCATATTACTTTTTTGCTAACGGTATCTGCTGATACAGCTGCCTGCATCGAAATTTTAATCTTTTTAATTCAGAATACAGATCAAATGCCAGAGAACACCTACCTACTTCTTCCTCTAATAAATTAGCTCTTCAAGCACATTATTTTCATTGAGACAGTTAGATTTTTGAGTTTGTCTTAGCCTCAATCTTGCACACTTACCCGTAGCTCGTGTCTGATAAAATGTTTATCAGTCTGATTCCTTGAGTGTCCACCTCATAGAAGCTTTCCTCTTGTTTATTTGAAGACAAATTGAGACTTTTTATTAGGTTATCTAAACTTGTTACCTCCTTTGATGGTAAACCCTAAACAAAGAGGCATTATTATTTGAATAGTTTGAGTCTCCATTAAAGCTAAACATTGATGCATCAGTAGTAGAACCGAACAAAATGGTAACCCCGATTGGATCTGTTCTTAGCATCTCTCGCTCTAGCGGGAAATTTAATTTTTTTTAGGGTTTTTTTTTTATTGTGGCTGAACTGTTACTAGTTTAAAACTATTTTGCGATAATTTTCTAAATAATTTGCATAAACAATAATTTTCCGTGTAATCCTGTATCAATTTTTGAGATTGGTTCTTTATATTAATTTACTATACAAATCGGTTAACTAAAGAGGTATCAGTATCACCTTAATAATATTCTATACTACTACTACGTTCAGTTGGCTGGTAGAATGATTTAGCATTTGGTTTAGGTACAAATACCTATACAGAAAAAGATGAAACATACCTGAACTTTACATGATGTAAAACCAACAGATTCTAATTCAATAATAAGTATGTAACGCATTTTAGAGTATTTGAATGAACTACTGCTGTTAACGAACTTGTAAAAACTGGACTACTACATACAAATGACACGGATTCCTATTTATACTACGCACGCAGTTCCTCTATCAATTTTGTCAGGATGTGGTTAGAAAAGATAAAGACTGGTATTCAAATAAAATACATAATGTTTATTGGAAATAACCTAGATATTAAATTGCGGCTCTAAACTTTGCCGTTTGGTACTGATCTCTCATTAAATAACCACCAGACCTGAAAAAAAAAAAAAAATATTTTTTGTTAAAACTGTCAAACTGGTCTATAAAAGCTAAATAAAATTTATCAGGATTTGGTCATCTTCAAAGTGTTCTAGATATATGCTTGTCTTTTATTATCTTCATCATTTTAATTAATATGGGACATGTTTTTTTTAGCCTACTAATAAATCAAGTCATCATCATTCCATCAAGCCACTGGTATATGAAATATTAAAAAAGTTTTTACTTGTAAGTATGGGTTTCTATGAAACCTATGAGTTTATGTCCTAATATTTTTTTATTTTCGTTATACATATTTACTTTATAAAACTTAGTAATATCAAGTACTCAAATTACCTGCAGTGTAAATAGTAGATACTGTCACATCACCCTCAATTATCTCAGCAAAGCTGCAGTCTCCTGAAAACAGATATAAGTTGAGAAAGTATCTTGGACATTAACTTGCAATTAATATATGAGAAAGTGATCAGAAATGTTTAGTCTTCAAAAAGATCTAGATATATGCTTGTCAAATTATCATCATTGGTTTTGTCTAAAATAAATACACAAAATTATACAAAATAGGATAAATCAATAAATAAAGGATGTCATAGTAAAGAAACTAACCTTTTCAAGTTTAATTTAAATTAATGGTGTAAACGGCAACTGGATTTTGTTGTAGGATCTGTAAAAAAGGAAATAACGTTTTCAAACTGTTGCCATAAAAAAGTGTAACAAATAGTTTTTTGGGAGGTTTCAGTTTTTACCATACCATATTTTCCCCACGAATTAGTGAGCCAGGGATAACTTAGCAATTCATCATTATTGGAATTTTGTAATCTCTACTAAAAAAGTCTTAAAAAATTTACATAGTGTGTATTCAATTATATGCATTTTTCTAAATTTAAAGGCACAAAGGCAATGTCTTTGTTATTTCTGTTTAAAAGAGAGATATAACAGCAACATTTTAAGTGCCATCAAATTATGATAGAAATATATTGATCAGGAACATTTACCTTTCATAATGAGGTATTTGTCAGCACATTGCATTGGATGAAATCTGAAATAAACATCAGGAATAAGTAAAAATAATTGACATAATTAACATGTTCAGTGTTTTGTGACTTCAGTTGTTACCATACCATAGTTGTCCCCACGGTTTAGTGAGCCAGGGATAACTAAATTTATCATCATTTTCAAATAAGGATGGGAGAAAAAAAATTACATATTTTCTTTATGATTTAGTGAGACATGCATAACAATTCATTATTTTAGAATGATTATTTGTAAAGAAATAAGTAGATAATTAAATCATTACCTGTTACATTTCTTTCTTATTATCCATTGAGCTTGAAAGTTGATTAATTAAGCATCAGAAGGTACCTGAAAATTATTATACATTAATAGAAGATATTTGGATTGAAATGGCACTTTTGTACATACTGTGTCAGAAGTACCATACCATATTTTCCCCATGATTGTGTGAGACAGGGATAACAGTCATTCATCATTTTAAATTGAAGTATTATAAATTGCTTAGCCATTTACTTACTTTTTATCTTAGTTTCAATCACTTCTATCGGGTAAATTCTATGTACAACCTGTAAAAAAACAAATAACTAGATGAATAAAATGAAATAAGTAAATGAAAATTTGATAGATAGGGATAGTATCAGAATAATCGCTCAACATTCTTTTCGTTTCAGACTGGGGCGATATTAAAATCATCATGGAAGTTTAAATTTGTTTACAATGGTGTAATAATTTGTACATTAACGATTTACCTTTTAGTAGTGCGCAATGGATGGCGAATGACAAAGCAGTGAATAGCGCCATTCCACGTTAATCTGAAAAAGTAAAAAAGTATTTAAGTATAATGAAAAATGCTAACACCAGACAACATAATTTTTTTCTTAAATATCAGATAAATCGATCAACATTCTTTTCGTTTCAGACTGGGGCGATATAAAAATCATCATTAAGTATAAAACATTATTAAGACATTAATTAATTAACTTTTATCTTACCTTTTACTGAAATGCTAGTTTTTCAATCAATTAAATTGATGACCATGAACTTCCTTGCACCTGTAAGAAAACAATCTAATTATAAAATGCTCATTAGGTAAATACTGCATGTAGTTTGACAAAGCTATAATCAGATTAATCGATCAACATTCTTTTCGTTTCAGACTGGGGCGATATAAAATCATCATCGAATCATTCATATTTATTTGGAAAATCATTAAACATTTTAAGTCAGAGAAAGACAATTATAAGCTTTTACTGATTATACAGCGTGTAACAATAAGTCCCTATAAACCCGAAAGGGGGGTATAGTATACGTCATTACGAACAACATTTGTTCTACGACTTTTCATTTTTTTGTATTTTTCATTCATGAAATCCATTTTTTACTTTTGTCCAACACGACACAAGTGTCGTGTCAAGACAAAACATTTCGACAACCCTATTTACAGCTGTTTTGATAACGTTTTAGTGTGAACTCTAGATAAAGTAGGTAACAGAACGGACACTAGTTAGTAAAGTGTTATGTAACTTCTGGCCTTTTAAAAGCCTATTAATACCTACTTTGGTATTGATCCAGGTACCTAGACGTAAGTTAACATATTTTCCTGACTGAAATCCCTAGGCACGATAGACGTCTTTTCAGAACTCTTGGTTAGCTAGTAGGTAGGAAGTAGCCTACCTAACTCAATTTTGCCTTCTCAATTTTGTACTTACCTACTCGAGCACTAAAGGTACGGTCGTAACCCAGTTTCAATGTTATTTTTCAAATAAAAAATCAAACGTGTGTCTACTCTGTTAACTAATCTTTGTTTATCATAAGGTCAACGTATCGACCATTTTGCCGGATCTAAATAGGAATGGATGTGGCATTTCAGTATGTCATCCATCGTCATAATTTCGATATTAATGTTTTATTATTAGGTAAATAAGTAACTGAGTAGGTATGTACTACGTAATTACCTATTCCTTCGGATAATCATCATCATCATAACGATTTTAATTTTATTATTTTTCTTAATGATTATTGATTTCTTGTTAAGTACATAAGTTTTTGTTCAATAGCCAAACTCGTAAAGTATGAACGAAAACGACTTGACGATACATACTAAAATGCCACATCCAGTTCGTTTTATTTCGTTAAATTGTGTATGTGTGAGTGAGTGCGACGCGCCGACGACGCGGCCGCGCACAGGGCTGCCACACTTAAAATAATATTTTAATTATTTTTGTATTGAATTTTCAAATAGGAAGTTTTGAACCTTTAACCTCACCAATGTATTCATATACTCGGTGTGAATACACCCCATTCGTATGTATATAGGTAATATGTTACACGCTGTATAAGGTATCTAAATGTACTTACCATTTGGATTTTTACTTCTGAGCTTCTTTGCCAGACCAGGATGTTTGATTTTTCATCTGTAAAAATATTTTTAATTATTACTATTGTGTACTATTGTAATAAAAGCAAAACTCATTTAATAATTTTTTTGTTTGTCACACTCAACCCTTGGATGTGTTGTTATGTAAACAACACATCTTACACGGAGTGTGCTAATGTTCCTAGCCAGAGTCACGCATGACAGGTGTCACTGTTCACACATCGGCTTTGGTAGGGTATTCAATTTAATTCAAAATGTTTCAATCAATAAACAGATTTCAGATATGGATGTTACTATCATGTTTTTTCTTCCAAGATCATCAGTTATGTCAAATATGAGCACACGTTTTGTTGGTTATGTGTTGAGCAAAGCACAGTAGATACTTACATTTACACTTTTAATATCCATAACATTTTTCATTTTCTTTTCAGCAATGTTGAACACTTGTTTTAGCTGCATCTGTAAAAATAAATATATGAGTTTCTTGTTGTCATACAACAAATTTATAACCTTAAAAATGTATAGCGCATGCTTGTCACACTCAACCCTTGGATGTGTTGTTATATAAACAACACATCTTACACGGAGTGTGCTAATGTTCCTAGCCAGAGTCACGCATGACAGGTGTTACTGTTCACACATCGGCTTTGGTAGGGTATATAAGAAACTACTCCCATCCTATCAATAATATTGGTTAATTCACACAATATCTTATTATTCTGGTGTAACTATATTATTGCAAAAGTTTTAAATATATTCAGTAGTTTTTGCATGAATGAGTGACAAGCTTAAGTATCTCCATACTTACAACTTTCAAAATATTAGTGGGAAGTAGAATAGTATTAAGAATAAGGATATTTTATCAAACTATATTAAAAACTAGTTACTCAAACTTCAATAAAGAACTTACCTTTATAATATGCGAGTCTAAGTTTCTAAGCGTAAGTATCTGCAATAAATGAAAATTCAGATGAGTATACAATATATAAAAAATGATCATTTTTGAACTTACAGAGTGTTCAGTTAGGTGGTAAGTTTGAAATCATTGATTTTCATACGAACGAGACTATAAAATAGAATTCATCATAGAAAGACATATATTAACACATTCTAAACAAGTTGTCGACTAATTACCTGAATTGATTATATTATCTTCCTTTCATAGTGATTGCATGAGAGCATGGTGTTTTTTCAATTGGTTGTCTGAAACAAGAATAATACCTAGTTACAAAATCTGTTTATTATCTACACAATTTGTTGCAGTATGCGACTAATCAGCAAAGTGGTGTGTTTAGAATCAATAAAATTCATACGAACGAGACTAAAATATAAATTCATCATTACATACTGTATTAAAATGAAACTGGATATTAGTTTACAAGGCACGGTAAAGCAGTGTCTAGTCTGGCTAATCTTTCCAACACGATGCTACAACAAAATATAGTTGTAGCATCAACATGAGAAGAAGAAGTTTACAAGTGATAAGTTATAGCTCACCTTATAACTAAGCTGCTTGTTGAGTTCTACTTATCTGAAACAAAAAACAGATTGAGTAAAGAAAACACATCTTGTGCTCTACAAAACCAAACAAACTCACCATTTGCCAACACTTTAGGAAAGTATTGGATTAACAATAACAAACTGGCTAATAGCTTAGAGTAATTCTTTATTTATAAGTCTTTGAGTCACTGTTACTTAGACACAAAAGAATTACTTCTTCGCTGGTTTCTTAGCAGCAGGCTTTTTAGTGCGGGGCTTCTTAACATTGCTCTTGGGGATCCTCTTCTTTCCGAAAGCGCCCGCGCGCGCTGCTTTGCTCTTTAAACTCTTGAACACGGCTGTCCTCGCGCGGTTCCTCTTGACGCGGGCAGACGTTAACTTGAACCTGTCGTAGTCCGTCATCTGAGAACGCTTCTCTTTGTTAGCGAGCTTCTGTGCCCATTGGCTGTCTGCCCATTTCTCATTAAGCTTAGCTTCTGTCCACGCTTTCCGAACCACACGTGTGGGTGCTGTGAATGGGTATTTCAGAAGGAACTTGGTCAGGTGCAACTGGTTCAGACGGATCTGTTGTCTGGAGACGCCGCTGCAAGGGCCATCGACGAGAGCGCGTGTTTGGTCGATAACATCAACCACGCTTACTAACTTTCCCTTCAAGGGACCCTGGGCGACCAGGGCGACGCGCCCCGGCTCTACAAACCGTTCGAATGGCATGACGTCCTGCAACAAACACGACCCTTGAGAATCAACACTACACGCTTGACGTAGTTTTGGTATTCACTTCAGTAATAGTCGGAAACTGCAAGATTTTTGACCAGCATCGCCGACATAGGTATCACAACATCACTTTACAAGACAACATTTACTAAAAATACAATATAGTACGCAGGAACCTTGCATACACGATCACCGGGTAATGTTTAAAATCTAGGAATGAAATAAATTTATCTAGATTCAAATGGATATAAATAATCTAACCTCACAACGTCTCTTCACAAACAAATTACACACGTAAAAGAAGTTCCGGTTGTTACTGTCAGTTTGACATAAACTGAAGTTCCAGAGTTGCCATTTTCGAAATGACCAAGCCTAAGCTTATGAATGAATGAGGCCTTTCGCCATCACCAAGATGGCGGAAGGACGTTGTAAATAAAATACGAAAGAAAAAAAAATAACAAAAATACCGTCCAACGTTGCCCATAAACTTAAAATACGAAAAAAAAGAAAAAAAATTAACAATTTACCGTCCAACGTTGCCCACAAACATAAACAAGCCTTGCAACGTGACATTGGCGAAATTGGCTAACCCCCAGACGCCATTAAATAAAAATTGAATTGAATTGAATTGAATGAATGAATGATTGATTATGATTGGTTTTAGTTGGTCTGTTTTGTAAAGATTGATAGTCTAATTTGGCCTTATATACATACCTACCCTTTTCTACCATTGTCAGTTCTTTAGCTTATGGATTTACTTACTTCCGGTAGAATAATGGCGTTATGTGGGCGGTTGTTTTGATTTGTTTTGATAGCTATTTGTTACTTAGCAACTGATATATAAGTGTGGATAAAATATTAATTTTATTACTGATCTAAAAAGTTATTAGGAATTAGAATGCGTCTCAAATATTCAAAAACTTTTATAGAATCTCAGGTAAATTTTCTTCTTTGTTTCTTCTAGTTTTTTTCATGGCTTGAAGTAGGTAAGTAGGTACCTCAATATTTACAATACAATAATACTTACTACACCTATGATTTTCATCATCTTACTAACATATTTTCCTCTTTCTGCTTTCTTCTATCTTTCTTTTAGAAAACCTTTAAAAAATAATCCAACATTCCTCGCAGGATATTGAGAGTCCAGTTGCAGATATTTGCTGGTCTCCCAATAATGTCAAACTCGCCGTAGCGACAAGTGATCGTCTGGTGCTCCTATTCGACCGAGATGGCACTAGACGGGATAAGTTCTCCACGAAACCAGCCGACTCCGCTGCGGGGAAGAAGTCTTATGTCATTACAAGTAATATACCTTTCACACTCGAGAAAAAAATCCTAGACCGCTTTATAGCCTTTTTATGTTTTAGCAACCAAGCAAGCACCCAAATAGTAGATCCTAAACACAGCAACTCAATTACGTAGTTTTAATTCTAGGTATCTCGTTCAACGACACTTCTGAACTGCTAGGCGTGGCCCAAAGCGACAATATGGTGTTTGTATACCGCGTCGGTGCTGATTGGAGCGGGAAAAAAGTTATCTGCAATAAGTTCCCACTAACTGGTGCGCCTATGAAACTGCTGCCGGCTGAAAACGGATTCTTTACCGGAACTAGTGACGGAAAAATTAGGTGGGGTCATAGAATTATAATGTGTAATGTGCAGTATAATGTTTGGATGTAACTTTCGGTTTAGGACGCTTTTCAAAAGATTCTAGATAATTTAGACTAACATACTTTTCAGAAAATTTTCGAGTTTCATGTTTAATTCTTCTATTCCAGTAGGTAAATTTACATAGCCGGTTCTAATACCTCGTTTTGACCTCGTATGAACTTAGGCTTAAGTAGGCTTTATGGCAATCTAAATAAATGGCTCTATCTAATAGAATAGTTATTTAATTTTGTAGGAATATTTATAAAACTGAAACCATTTTTCTCTAGGAGTTTAGACTGCAAAAGCAATAAGAGTTCTAGTGTGTGGACAGCGGGTGCTTGTTGCGTGTCTTTGGCTCGCAGCGGTGAAGGGACCTTAGCGTCGGGCCATGTGGACGGCACTTTGTATGTCAGTGGACGACTTCTACTGCGGTACGCACTACCGCCCTCCGCACTCGCGTTACTGCCACCCCATGTAAGTTGAAGGAGCTTAGAGTGCAAGCAATAAGAGCTATTATCACGTGTCATTGACTTGCAGCAGCGAAGGAACGGCGGAATAAGCCCAATAAAATGTGTTAAGTACGTAGCCGAATAACAGGACGATGGGCATTCTGACCATGACAAAAAATACCTGTTTGTTTTATTGCACGTATAGTTTCAAAGTCTTAAGGTCCTCGAAAGTGGCTAAAGTTTTGGTTGCCTGGAAGAGATCGCTCTCAGCGATAAAGCCGCCCATTGTATTGCCATGTATGACTAGCTTTTTAAGTTTTTTGTTTTTATTTGTGTGTGGTAAACAATAAAGAATTATCTATCTATCTATCTAAAGTGGTTTTTAAAAGAGCTTTTATTGGCCTTATTTGACTTCATAAAATATAGCGGTTTCTCCTTTAAAAGTTTGATTTTATGTTTTTTGTGCAGCTTATCGTGGGTTCGTGTGATGGTCGAGTGTCAGTATACGAAATACAACGAGGAGCTCTCCTTCGAAGCTTGGAACCGTCCTTGCCTCCTGACCGACGAGATTTGATCACCGCCACGCCCAGTCCATCGGGACAGGTATTTATGAAAATCTAGATTTTTTTACATTGTCAGGGCTTTCTCGGTTTTATTTAGTATTACAGTAGTATTTAAATCTAAGATAGGATGGGTATAGATATGGTAGTTAGTAATACTACGTCGTTGGTATCGTAAATTTAAATACTAACTTAGTATATAAATTTACGATACCAACGACGAGGGTTCATGTGATAACAAATTTATTGTAACAGCATAACTTTAACCATATGAAAGCAATAAATAAATTGAGTATTGACAGCACTGCAGTTAAACATCACCTATAGAATATAGTTTTGGCGTCATATACTATACTTATTACAAAGTGTTCTAGCAATACGATACTTAATAGAGATTTCAGGTGTCTTTACATTACACCTATATTACGGGTGCTTAATTATCTCCAATTCAAAGAGCGTACTGACACCCTGTATACTTATATACGCTTTGAAATTCCCTAGACAGTGGCATTCGGTGTGTTCGATGGCTGCCTCATAGGCGAGATGAAGGAATCCGGGACATTAGAGCTATCGATGCTCAACATTCCGAATCTGTACGCGGGACGAGCTTTGGCTTGGAGCGGGGACGGAACCAAACTAGCTGTGGCTTCACAAACTGGTGCTGTTATACAGTTGGAAGCTGTTTTAAAGTAAGATTGGCTTGCTTTTATGGGACTAAAATGTTGCCTTATTGATAGATATATGATGTCTTACGACTGCTATGTAGCAGTCGTAATAAATCTGTACGCGGGACGAGCTTTGGCTTGGAGCGGGGACGGAACCAAACTAGCTGTGGCTTCACAAACTGGTGCTGTTATACAGTTAGAAGCTGTTTTAAAGTAAGATTTTTGTCTTTAATGTGGCTGAAATTTTGCCTTCTTGATAGAATGATATAGCACTTACCAATGCTAAATATTTCAAATCTGTACGCGGGACGGGCATTGGCTTGGAGCGGGGATGGAACCAAACTAGCTGTGGCTTCGCAGACTGGTGCTGTTATAAACTTAGATGTTGTTATAAAGCTTGCTTTCTTTGATGTGACCAAGATCTTGCCTTATTCATCAAATGAATAAAATAGTACTCCAGAGCTACTAATGCAAACTATTTCAAATCTGTACGCGGGACGGGCTTTGGCTTGGAGCGGCGACGGAACCTAACTTGCTGTGACGTCACAGATTGGTACTGTTACAGCTGTTTTAAAGTAGGTCGTGATGTTTTTACCATCTTACAAACATTGCAAAAACACTTACACTTTTCACTGAAGAGTTTTCCGTCGCTTTTTCCGATGGACGTCAGAATAAAGCAACCATTAAAGCTATTTGAAATGGGTTTAAAGTAGAATGTTTTGCAAATAACCGACTACTTAGTGGTACAGAATAAATTTTACTGGACCATCAGTGATAAAAATAATGCTGTTTCACTGTGATTGTACATTATTTAAATTGCCTTGTAAAAAACGGTGTATTAAGCTACTCTACAAAAAAAATTATCTAGCTACTCTACTTCATATAAAATGCATTTATTTATTTCAAACCCTGTTGTTTTTTGTTTAATTTTGTTTTAGACGATGGTTATGGCGGGATACGGTAGAAGTTCAACACGTTAGTCCGAAGCAGTTAGTTGTGACCCGACTGGCCAACGATGCGCCACCCCTGACTATTACTACAAAACACGCGACTGATATCTTCAATGTGCGGTTTATTGGTAAGGTGTGCTCAACATTTTTATTCTATTTGTTTTATTTAGTTATATAGTTTTAATTTTGTTTTCTTATTTGTAGGTAACGACTGGTACGCTGTTTGTCGTACTGGCAGTACGTTGATTTTGTGCGATATCGCTCGTGGTTTGACTAGCGAGGTTGGTATAAATATCTATTTAGATTTATTAACACATTTTTTAAAATATTTTTTTACAATATTACCAAACATTTAATACGTTGCCATAGATAATATTTATAGAGATAACCATATCGATATTTAAAAATGTTTTGAGTAAGACTGAATTTTACTGAATTAGTAATTAAATAAATACGGTCTATTTTATAAAAAGTTATAGCAGACATGATGTTTTGATTAACATACGTAATGTTGACATAATGTCAACGCAACGCTAATTTTTTATAAGATAGGGAGATAGTGTTTAAATTTTAAATTGTAGAAAACGTTGATTAAAAATATTGGTAACTGGACCAGATATTAGAGTTTAAATTTTAAATTGTAGAAAACGCTGATTAAAAATATTGGACCAGGTATTATTTTTCCAATACGTTTTGCCTTTTCAACACGAGTGTTGTTGAAATGTGTATTTTAGGTGAAATCCGAGTTGAAGTATAGGTTTATCTCATTCCCCTATTTGCACACGACCCGGCTATTGTTTGACGCTCGTTGACTGAGCTTTGTTTCGTTATACGAATATAGCCTTTATGACGTGCAATATAAAGCAGTACCCCAAGTACGAGTTTGTGCACACACGGATCGCAGAGCCGCAATCGCCGAGCGCCACCGATTTTGTATGGAAATCCAAGCTTCTCAAGAAATCTGCTTTGGATTTTCATACAAAATCGGTGGCGCTCGGCGATTGCGTCTCTGCGATCCGTGTGTGGACAAACTCGTTCTTGGGGTACTGTTGCATTGCTATTGACACTCGATATTCTGAGCACATACCATTTGCAGGTTATACTTGGTGTTGAATTAGTATTTTAGATTCGTTTATTGCGTCATGTTGAGCCAGCTTTTTTCTTATCAAATCTTTTTATATAAGTACCTTTGTGTTTATATGGAAATATAAATGATTTATATTTATGTTGGTTAAAATAGGTCTTCTGAAATGGTCTATCCCAAGAGATTTTCGACACTTACGAATACTATTATGGCGAGCAATCGAAATGGGGTTTAAGTTAACTTATTTTTCTAGCAAATCCAACAAGAAATACTTATAATGATGATACATATAACACTATTTGATACATTATAGTGTATATGACATACATACAGTATTTTTTTTTAAATACACAAATAAACGTTCCAGCTGCAAATAACAAAAAAAAAAACTTTTGTAGATTCCATGGTCAGGAAGTGGTGAAAGAATCTATGCAGCCGTGGGAGGAGCGTGTCTGTTGCACAGAGCAGGGGAATTAAGTCTGGTTGAATATGGACTGGACAAAGTGTTGCATACGGTTAGTGTACATAGTAGTATATATTGACTGAAGTCACAGCTCAGTTGGGCCTTCCATGTTTTGGTCGTGGGCTCGATTCCCACCCAGAACAATTTTTTGTGTGATGAACATAAATATTTGTTCTGTATCTGGTCGTTACTATGTATGTATTTAAAAAAAATGTATGTAAGTATTCCATCAGCAATCTACTCCCCATAGTACAGGTTTGCTTGGTTTGGGACTAGAGTGTGATGTATACATTTTCCGTGTAATATTAAATTATATAATATTTAATTATATGTTTAAATATTTTTTAAGAAATATAGTCTGTTTAGGTTAACCTCCGCTCGCAGTATTATTTTAATCAGTTTTGAACATAGTTTTCTTTATAAACGGAATATTTACTGTGATGTGACATTTTGATAAATATCCCGTTTAAAAATAAAACTTAATATTTATTACGCGGTAATGCTATTTTATTGATTATAATAACTTGTCTAAAGATCTACTCATTTTTAATTCAAAATAAGGATGATAATTATGCGTTGAAGCTTATGTTTATTGGCAAATAAAGTCTATATTCAGTTCACTTTAGCGATGCAAATATGTACCTTGTAAACAGGAAATAAGACACACTTTTGTCTACATACATGTTCGTATGTAGTCTCGTAAATAAATGTGTTTGATTATAGGTACGAACAGAGCGAGTGAATCCTCACGTTCTAAGTGTAAGAATCAACGAAGGTATAGGCGAAGGTAGAGTTACTGAGGAGAGGAAACATCTAGCCTACTTACTCGATCGGCAGACAATTGCCGTTGTTGATCTATCAACAGGTAATACTTTATAACTTTCAGACTGAAATATCGAATATAAAATAGACAGGCGTCACAGCTCAGTTGGTAGTAGCTCTGCCTTCCATGCGTCATGGGTTCGATCCCCATAGAGAACAACTGTTTGTTTGATGAGCATTGATGTTTTTTCTGTGTATATATTGTGTGTTTCGAGTAAATAACTATAGTAAGATATCTAATATAATTAAAACATTTCTTTTAACTTAAGTATCTAAATTAAACTTACTGATTTTATTAAACATACGATTACGATATAACACGTTTTTCGCTTATTATTTAATAATGTTCCTGTCCTAATCCCACTCTGGATAGCTTATGCACGACCCTTTTTTTATTTTTTAATTATTTTCGGATAATCTTGCTAAATCACCTTATTATATACTCTGCAGGGGTTCAATTAGGTCAGTGGTGGCATGAAGCTCGCGTGGACTGGCTTGAATTAAACGAAAGCGGTCAGTTACTCTTATTACGTGACACGAGGCGACGACTTGCATTATTACAACTACAAACTGGTGATAAGGTATACAAACAATTTTCAGTCTTATCTGCTTTGTAAAAGATCGAAAATAGCTTGGTGTTTTGGCAACTATAGGAAGTCGTAGCGTTAGTCTACGCCGTAGCATATCACGTAGCGGCTACAATTTGTGCACGAACTTTGGAGACTGACTTGAAATAAAATGCAAGATGCTTTTGCTACGCGAAACTTTGGTGACTGGCGTTATTAAAACTACGAAAATCGAAAAAAATTCAATAAATAGTATTGAGAGCCTCCTCCTTTTTTGGAATCGGTTTAAAAAGTAACTTTGGACGTTAATTACGACAACAATTTTCAATCTACTTGATAGTCAAACTTTGCTATTTTTACCGTTTTAAAATTACTACTTAGGTCAGCGTAGCTGTAGTCTACGTCGTAGCATATATCGTAGCACCTTGTAGTCTACAGCAGTTATTTTGTGTTCTATAGGAAATCATTGCAAGTGGAGTGGGATTTGTTCAGTGGATTGAAAATAGCGACGCGGTGTTAGCACAAACTCCTACACATCTTCTTATTTGGTAAATTTGTTTATATACTGTCAATTATCAGTAGTACTTAGAAAACCTACAAATGATCTTTGTACGAGAATTACTATAATGGACATTGTACTTTGACAATATTTTGACAAGCTCAGTTGGTATTGGCTCTTTTTCCATGCCGTAGATCGTGGGTTTGATCTCCACTATTGCCGATATAATATTTGTGATTGTTCTAGGCAATCACAAATAATTAAATCGGACTAGAAAACGATGTGTGAAATGTCTATAAATCCTTCCTACAATAATATTATAAACGCGAAAGTTTTATGGATGGATTTGTGAATATTTGTTTGGTTCACGCAATCTACTGAATGGATTTTAATTAAACTTAAATGTAGTTTATACTGAAATCGGTATAACACATAGACTATAATTTATAAAAATATTGTTCGAATTGGCAAAAATATAAGGATAGCAAGACGAAGCCACCACCAGGGCACCACCTTTTTTTTAGATGCAGAACAAAAACATATATTTATGTTCATCACACAAACATTTGATCTGGGTGGGAATCGAACCCACGACCCACAGTCTGGAAGGCAGGTCTGTCACTTTTGTCAGTTTCTTGCCGGTTTCTCTCAAACTTTGGTCGCGTGGAACTGGCATCTAGAATCACCTAGTATGTAATTCTAAGGGCCCCCGCAAACTGCAGACTTTTTATCGGCCGATAGATTGGTCGGCTTCTTAATCAGTATGAAGATGTACGTACATTACAGTGATTCAGTCTTCATACTGATTAAGAAACCGACCAAACTAAGGGCCGATAAAAAGTCTGCAGTATGCGGGGACTCTAAATGATCTTTCTGATTTAATTATCGATTTTGATTGATCAATTTTCATTATTTATTTGTAATATTTGTTCAGGTACCGAGCATGGGACTCTAGCAGTGTGGAAATGGCCGAATGTGGTGGTGGGGTGGTGGTAGAAGTGACTTCAAATAAAGTTATTTTAGAAGGAGGTCAACTGCCTTATCTGTTGTTGGATGAACATCGACTCGCATTTAGTGAGATAATCTTTTTATACTATAACGATTATTGACAGAGTCAATTATGTTTTAGAGGATCTCGATAGAATCTAATGTAGTTATGACTGCTGAAGTAGCTGGGACAGGCGTCACAGTTTAGTTCGTAGTAGCTCTGCTTTCCATGCTGTGGGTCGTTGGTTCGATTCCCACCTTAAGCAAATGTTTGTGTGATGAGCATAAATATTTGTTCTGTGTCTGGGTACTACTATGTATTCTGTGTTTATATTTACAAAAAAAATGTATTTAAGTATTCTATCAGCAATCTAGTTTCCATAGTACAAGGTTTGCTTAGTTTGGGACTAGAGATGTTATTATTATTTATTTAATTTTTTTATAATATCAGCTTTGTACCTTCAAAGAGTCATAATGTTTCAGATAATGCGTTGCGTGATGGTGACTTGTCGGGTTGCGCTCGGTATTTGGACGGCGTGAGCAATAATGCTGAAGTGGCGCCTTTATGGAGGCAACTGGCTGAACAGGCGTTGACCAATGATGATATACAAGTGCGTAGACTACTTACTGTCTCTACTAACTATGTAGACTTACTTACTTCAAATATTTGATTATTTTTGCGCTTTGAAGATTCTACTTTGCACGGGTAGACTTTTTATCCTACCAGGTTAACAATCACAAATATTGTATTGGCAGTTTAGTTTTATGAAACTTAATTTGGGACTAGAAAGCGGTGTATAAAATGTATATCATTAATTATTTATAATTATGTTTATAAATGTCCGTGAATATTTATATAACATACGATTCTCACAAATAAAGTGGCTTTCTATTGGTGAAATAATTTTTAAAATAATTTAAGAAGATCCAAATATTACCTTCTAAAATCCCACAATCTCACAAACTTTACCTCTTTTATAATATTAGTAGAAGTATAAATAATAGATACAAATTGATAATACCAGAATGTAACGAAGTATCCACATAATACTCAGGTAGTAGTAGCAGCTTTGAGTCTAGAAAGTGTTGTATGAAATTAGACTTTGTATGTAGGACTGGGATGCGAGGAAGACTTTGGGGGAGACCTTTGCCCAGCAGTGGGACGATACCTATAGGTTAAAAAAAAATGTATTGAATTGGTGTTTTCAGTTAGCTGCAAAATGTTACCGAGAAGTAGGCGATGACGCTCGAACATTTTACCTCGATAAAACGATTGAGATGGCTACTCGTGAAGGCAATGGAGATGTCGAAACTGGTAAACCAATACTGTGTTTTGTTTAAACAATGGTTTATTATTTTTCTAGAAATACCGATTTTAGACCTTATCTATTAATCAACTTCCCGCAATTGTCAGTTCATTGTGGATTTATGAATCTAAGCTTCTTTTCCATCGCCATTCAAAAACCTATATTCCCCAACAGTCTAGTTCTGAGAGTCTAACGACGGTGTGGCGCGGCGGGCGCAGGTCCGCCTGCGACGCGGAGGTTGCGGGTTCGATTCCCGCCTTGGGATAAATGTTTGTACGATCTGCAAATATTTATTCCGGGTGTTCTGGGTATTTAATATATATAATAAAAAATATCTATCTATGTAATGTACTGTATTCAGTCTTCTAGTACCCATAACACAAGCTCTGCTTAACTTGGGGCTAGATGATGTGTGGATTTGTCCAGCACTATTTATTTATTTAGTTATGTGACAAGCCTTATTTTGTATCATACCTACTCATACAATTTCGATAAATTTTCAGGATTAACCAATCCTATAGTGAGGGCTCGTCTCGCCATATTTTCTGGAGATTTACCCACAGCAGAGGAATGCTACGTTAAGAAAGCTAACCGACCGGATTTAGCTGTGGATATGTATAAGCAGTTTAACCGCTGGTCTGATGCTATAACACTCGCGGAGAAAGCTGATAGGTCAGCGGTCGCCGAACTTAAGCAACAGTATATGGATTATTTGACATCTACAGGTCTGTATTATTTGTTTTATTAAATCTTTATTTCCCAAAATTCCCAAAGTCGATCTTTGGTCCATATTACACTACATATTGTAATAGCAACATACTTGTACTCTTACACAACAGTTACTTTCTGTTATTTACGCGATTGTAATACTCTTAGCACGTATGTATAATATTTAGACAGGCGTCACATCTCAGTTGGTAGTAGCTCGGCTTACCATGCTGTGGGGCTTCGATTTCCAACCAGAGCAAATGTTTGTGTGATGAACATAAATATTTGTTGTGTCTGGGTGTTTCTATGTATTCTATGTAATATTTACAAAAAAAATGATTATAAGCATTCTGTCAGGAGGCTAGCTCACAAGCTTTGCTTAGTTTGGGACTAGAGTGTGATGTGTGAAATGTCTGTAAATATTTATATTTATTTTATACATCTTTGGTCCATATTACTCAACATTATTTTAATACTCGTAGCTATTTTTTTTAGTATTTATTTTTTATATTTATCCAATCTGTACTCATAGTAACTTGATATACTGAAGTATTTATCGCACACATTTTTGTTATTTTTCCCGGCGTTTGTACGCCCGCGGTTGTTGCAATGTTATCGAAACGTCGGAAAAAATAACAATGAAGTAATAGCGATAAATATTGGTGAAATATATTTATTATAAATATATTTATTATAAACTATCTTTGCAGTTTGTTTGTGTTTTCTTCCTTATAGTACCAGGGCTTTTTATGTTAGAACTCGAGAAGTACCACAACCGTACCTGTATCTACTGCATATCAGTGATGCTAACATAGCTGCACTATGTACTCTGTTTGTATTTACAAAAAAAAAGTATTTTATGAGAACTAGATTTGGGACTAGAGTTTTATTTTATTTTATTGCTGTTTCGGTTAAAACGGTGCTTGTCACTGATGGTACAACTATAGGCACATAATATACATAATCTTTATTTATCTTTAGACATGTCACATACGCCAAATACATTCTACGGGCATACAAGTATCTTTGGTGGATCATTTTTGTATCACAAATGAATCATTACAGCCTCTTCTTCTTTCTTTCGTTTGTTATTTCTATCTTGTTTATGTAATGGGTTATCAGCTAGTTCCGTCATTTAAATTGAAAATTCTCTTAATTTTGACTATCCTATATTTTTAAATTAATTAGTCTATTTCCTCAGGTCGGTACGGAGAAGCGGGTGCTGTGTTAGCATCGACAGGTGACGTCCAAGGCGCAGTGAAGCTATGGCTAAGAGGGGGTCGCGCCCGACGGGCCGCGGGTTTGATACTCCAACATCCGTACTTACTGAGAGATAACGAGCTGATTGAAGCGGTGCATGGACAACTTATTAAGGTTCTTTTAGTTTTTAAGCTTCGTAAACAAAATATAAGATAAGATTAAGTTACGTTATCTTCTAACTTATGTTACCAGTAGCTCTATAATGAGTTTTTACTATACTATATATAAAATACAAGCTAGCAACTGTAATTAAAAAAAAATGTATGAAGATTGTACAGCGCCTCTAGCGGATAGTTGGGTACTTAAATTCCTAATATGTACTTATATTGACGTAACTACTGTAGTAAAGCCAGGCGATTTTACTATGACAACTCATGGTAGAGGTACTGTACGTTATCTAAAAATACATCTTCTTTATCTTATCTGTATAAACACATTCTCTTTATCTTATCTTATATTTCAAATAAACATCAGAAAAATGTAGACTGAGTAAAAATGATAGGAATGTAGTATAGGAAAAACTCTCTGTAAGTATTTAAATGTGAAGTACAGTTATTAATTACAAAAATGCTGTGATAGGCGGGAGAAATAGTGCTTCCTAGAAAAAGTTTAAAAAAGTAAGTCTAAAAAGTTTTGAACAACAAATCATATTGATGATAGCAGAAAGATGGTATAATTTTAATATTTTATGTCAACATTATTTAATATAAAGTATTTTTATCTATATTGTTTTCAACATTCGCACCAAATTTGAGCTTTATATAATTATTGTAACTTAACCGTTTAGACCGAATTCAACGAAACTATTATTATTTTCTTATAGCGTAATAAAAATGTATGGAATGATAATGACCTAATAGTCCGTTACTAAACTATAATACTAAATATTTCGTACTGAAACCCTCCCCAAGGGTCAATAAAATGAAGACCGCCAGATTCAATTTGTAAGGGTCAGTCTTGGTAATACTATTACTTCTTATGTTTGTGTTTACATTTCAAGCACAATAAAAACACAGCGCATTATTGCACTTAGTGGTAGGGCTTTTTTGAGGTTTAGGTTTAAAGAGTTTCATTTTTATAAAGACGAGGTGCTAGCAAGGTGCACTTGAAAAAATAGCTTAATAGTAGGTAAGTTAGTATGTCGTTTCTTTAAAGTAGGTTAGTAAAAAAGTATTATGTGATAATTTTATGGTTAAGTAAATGTTGTAAAAAGGTATACAATTAGAGTTTTTAAAAGTACCTAATTTATAAAAATATGTTGTTGTAGTAATATGATTTGAAAGCTTTTTGAAATAGTTTTTTAAGGGAAGTACCATAGCGATCAACTATTGTAAAAATGCATTTCAAATATGCAGGTTACAACTTATCATCTGATTATGCCTTTTAGAATTTTCTATAAAAAATGGTAAACGAAAATCTTGTGCGAAAACTCGCGTAAGTTTTATTGCTTTTCCTGAAGATAAGAGTGATTTAGCGGCGTCTTCCTACATACTTGCAAGCATATTTAAGTATATTTTACTACATACCTATACTGTATGTATGTATGTATGTACTCCAAAAAAACGCCTTAGGTACTATAGCGTCCCGCTAATCGAGATATGGGTAAACAGTTGCCGTTGATTTTATTTTATTTGATATTCTTACATCTTTTTTTGTAAATACATAGTAACATCCTTTATAAATAACTGATTGTTTAATAAGATTCACATTATGATTCAATTGCACACAACATAGTATGTACACTCAAGCCAAATTAGCATTACATACATTTAAATATTAAGAACCGATGTACGTATTATATTTAATGTTAATTTAATGATGATAGGAGGAATGGTGGGAAATGGCCGGTGAGATATCAGAACGGAGCGGTGACAGTCGCACGGCAGTAGATTACTACGCTAAAGGAAATAACTACGCCAGAGCGGTACAACTGGCTAAAGAGGTATTTATGAACTTTTTATATGTAGTTGCAAACGAAATATAGCTAATAAACAAACATATAAGTAAACTATGGGAACTAAACATATAAATAAGTTATGGAAACTAGTTCGCTGATACATAACTTATATAATTTATTTTGTATACAGAACAAACATCAATGTCGTTATTTTACGTTTCAGCAGCTTGAAAAAAGAGCTTCTTTCTTATCTTGTATATCTTCAATGCTTTACAAGACTTTTCATAATCTGAATGTCAGTCTATTCACAAATATCGGATCTAACCGATGATCATCATCATCATCAACCTATATCAGTCCATTGCTGGACGTAGGTCTCGCCACCTATGATCAATAGCTTGGAAAACAGTAACTATACTAACATAGCTGTGACTACACATTTCAGGAAAATCCTTAAATATTAAAATTGGTTGTATCTATTTCTATGAATCTATATCAGCTACTTGTAAAATATTGAAAGAAATACGTAAGTAATAATTGTATTTGTAAGTACATACAGTGGTGGACACATAATTAGAGACACCCCCCAATTGATCTCAATAAACTTGATTTTGGCACTACCATTAGCCAAAGTAGATATTAAATATAATGTAATTGATACCAAATCATACATGACGTTGTATTCTTAAAATGGGGGACCAAAAAAGTTGTGTTGCTTATTAGTTAAGACACTGCCCACTATCCAAATATAATACAAGCTTTTTTAACGTACCTGTAGCTGGCCAACTAATTAAAGACAGTGAACGCAGTGTTCTGAATTAAACAAAAAGAAAAATAACTACATTAGATTTTTCATTGTTTTGCCACGTATTTGCATGAAACGTCGACATTAATTAAAACGTTTTACTTTTTGTATTCAAATTAATACGTTTTATAACAATCAATATGGGAAAAAACAAGAGTTGCGATTCATCCACTAGAAAGATAATCTTAAACTTTAATAGCAAAGGTTGGTCATACAGAAAAATCGCAAACCATTTGAGCTGTTCTAAGGACATGGTTATGAAGGCTATAAAGCATGTCAAGAAGTTCAATACGACCGAAAACGTACCCAGAAAACCGAGACCTGGAAAAACCACTCGGCGAGAAGCCTCTAAGATGGTTTTGTTGGCAAAAAAGGAACCGTTCAAAGGATCAGAACTGATACGCTCGGAAATATACGGGGCTGGAGGGTCGACGGGTGTGTCTGCAAGGACAATTAGACGGAGACTATGCGAGGCAAACTTGTACGGAAGAGTGTCTCGGAAGGTGCCACTTTTGAAAAAGCAAAATGTTAAGGCAAGGTTTGCGTTTACTGCACGTAGACTGAAAGAGAGTGGAAAAATGTGCTTTTTTCAGATGAAACAAAAATTAATATGATTAATTCTGACGGAAAACAATATGTTAGACGCCCCCCGAATAAAGAAATGGATCCGAAGTACACCAAGAAAGTAGTGAAACATGGAGGGGGAAATATCATAGTGTGGGGCTGTTTTTCAGGACTTGGTGTCGGACCTGTCAGGAAGATAGAAGGCAATATGGATAAACACCAGTACAAAAATATTTTAGAAGAAACCATGCTGCCCTATGCTGAGCAAAATTTACCGGTCATTTGGACTTTTCAACAGGATAATGATCCGAAACACACCGCAAAAGTAGTAAAAGATTTCTTAAGGAGCCAGTTTGTGACGGTTTTGTACAGTCCGGATTTAAATCCAATCGAAAACTTGTGGTACCAGGTAAAGAAGACAGTGGCGGCAAAGCGTACATCAAACGTCGATCAACTTTACAGAGCTCTTACAGAAGCGTGGGAACAAATTCGGTACAAGCTTGTACAAAATTGATCGCTTCCATGGCTAAGAGATGTCGTGCTGTTATTGCTGCAAAAGGACATGCGACCAAGTATTTATACGCATCGGAATGATTTATAAAAATGTTTTAGAAATCGTAGGTACTATGATAATTTCAATGATAATTCAATTTTTTTAATTTCTTGTTACGAAATGAAGTGTCTGTAATTATATGGCCAGATCTTACTAATCTAATTTTTTATTTCCACTGCTTACATTTAAGTTTTACCGAATAAAAGGTTAAGTTTTGTTGTAAATGTTTCGTTTTAACATTACACAATAAACACACATGAAAAAATTCTTGTGCAGCAAGTTACAATGGTCTGATAAAATATATACAGAGGAATAGCTTAGTTACTTCAATATGTTTCCAGTGTCTTTAATTTTGTGACCACCACTGTATATGTTTGCAGACATGCCCCGGTGACGTGATAGAGTTGGAACGTTCTTGGGGCGAATGGCTCGTAGGGCTCCGTCAAGCGGGGGCCGCAGTACCTCATCTTATAGAAGCTGGGGACACCAGAGGAGCCCTAACTGCTGCTTTGAAAGCACATCACTATAGCAAGGCGTTGCAGATTATACAGGTACATAGATAGTAAATAAAATATATATTCATGAACATTTCACACATCACACTCTAGTCCCAAACTAAGCAAAGCTTGTACTACGGAAACTAGATTGCTGATTGAATTGTTATATACATTTATTTTGTAAATACGTGTATAGAATACATAATAACACCCAATCCCAGAACAAATATTTATGTTCATCACACAAACATTTGGTCTGGGTGGGAATCGAACCTACAATCCACAGCATGGACGGCTGAGCTGTGACGCCTGACTAGATAAATAGATAGATAGCATAATATTTACAGGTTGAATATTTATAACTTTTTAACAGACTGAAAAACAGTGTTTAAATCTCTCTCGGTTTGCAACTTTAAGCCTTCATTCCCCTAAGCGCCCTCATGAAATATTAAGTTCTACAATTTCGATTAAAACTCGGATAAAATGCCTTTGTAGAACTACTTTCGTAATTCATGTACTCTCGTAATGGAGGTCTTTTGAAAGCAAACGTAAGTGACGACTAGTTTTATTTTAATGTTAAATATGAGGGCAATATAAATCGAACTATAAACAAACATCAATACCTACTATGACGACCGATGCGGCGCGGCGGGTGAAGGTCCGCCTGCGAGGCAGAGGTTGCGGGTTCGATTCCCGCCTTAGGATCGTATGTACGATCTGCAATTATTTATTACGGGTGTTCTGGGTATTTTATATGTACAATAAAAAATATCTATGTAATGTATTGTATTAAGTATGTCAGTCTTTTAGTATCTATAACACAAGCTCTGCTTAGCTTGGGGCTAGATGATGTTGTGTGGATTGTCCAGCATTTATTTTACTATACCTTTTCATCTTCCTTACCGCAATTGTTATTTCATTAAAGTCTTCTTTTGTTTGTATTGAGTTAATGGTTCTTTCCTTTCTTCAAAAAACATAAACGACGAAATAAAAAATAGCAACAAAACCTAATTTATAAAATACTCTTACATTGTTTGAATTAGGTTTTGTTGCTAATTTTTATTTCGTTGTTTATGTTTTTTGAAAAAACGGTTTATTTCCGTTCTACGTAATAAAAAAAACAAAACTATTTTTAATTTCCACATTTACAATAAATCTGGTTTTACTTTATTTCAAAACATTTCTTAGGATTTTTTTCGAAAATAATCTGAAAACTCCAACTAGCCCGTCCGTATACGTCCAACGAAAGAATTTTTCTATCAAAACAAACATTTTTTTCAGGCTATCGACGATAAAGAGTCGATAAGGGAACAATGCGAGCAGTTAGGTGATCATTACATTGCAGTGCAAGTAAGAACAGAATATTTAAGTCCCTACACTTTGTTATTTTTATACTTTTTACTATGAAAAATATTTATTTTACAGAATATCTATATTGTTACACACTTTTATTTGAAAGTATTTAAAAAGTACGATAAACTTGGTTTGGCCACACAATTATTCAAACGTTTAGTGTGAGCGTACATAGTTTTTTATGGTATTGGTTTGCCTGTAATTTCACATCCTGTAGAACTACATATTATATTTGTATCTAGTGTCCTAATTTATATGTATGTATTTCCTTTTTTATCTAAATTGGGCCACTAGTTGTTACGCAATTGAAACAAAAAACCATAGAAGTTAAATTTCTATGCTATTTTTACTTACTCTGCAAAGCTATCTTGATTTATTCATGAAGCTTTTTCGGATCTATATGGAACGAAACTTTCGAAAGAGATTTCATTGTGAATTCGAAATTTTCTTCGAAAGTTTTCGATATCGATTCGAAGAGACTTTTCCCATCATATTTTGACAGATGAGGACATTGCGTCGTTATACTCATAATAAAACAATAAACAGACTATAATAATTCTGGACTGGAAACTGATAAAATAATGATTATTTCATGTCACACGTTGAAATTACATATTTTTTTGTGTATGCATTTTAATTGTTTGGCTTCAATAATGATTATTTTCTCTACCACGTAGATATTAAATTTTTTTTGAAGGACGTGTATTTTCATTGTTTATCTCCTATTATCTCTAGGAATGGGAAACAGCGGAAAAAGTATTTACAAGTTGCGGTATGGCAGAACGTTGTGTGATTGCTTACAATACCGCTGGTCGTATCTCAGAAGGACTTAGACTATCAGCCGCTCATCTTTCTGAGGAAGATACGAGGGATATTTACATGCCTCTAGCTGAACAGATGAGACGAGACGGACAGTTGAGGAAGGCTGAGCAGATTTATATAGGACTGGGGGAGCCGGATGAGGCTATTTCTATGTATAAAGTAAGTGTGTGTACTTATTTTTGTACTTACTCTGGTTATAAGTGATCGGTTATAGCGATAAGAGCGCCCATTGTATGAGCATTGTTGATGTTTTGTGTCATTTCTTTGCGTGGTGTACTATCTATATATATAAAAGAAAGTCGTGTTAGTTACACTATTTATAACTCAAGAACATCTGTACCGATATGGCTGAAAATTGGTGGGTAGGTAGCTTAGAGCCAGGAGACGGACATAATATAATATATAATAAGTATGTATGTATGTATGTATGTGTGTAGGTATGTATTTGGAACAGAGTTTGCCGGGACAGCTAGTATATAAATAAATATTCACGGACATATCACATAACACACTCTATACTCTATCAGTTATTATCTGTGATCTTGATTTATTGATGCCACTTTCAAGAAGCATTTGTGAGTTCAAAAATGTTAAGCTTGTCAAAATTCAATATTTTATCTATTGTTATAACAATATTTTTTATATTTTTTTGTAGGAAGCGACTCAATACGAAGCAATGTTGCGATTGGTCGGCGCTCATCGTTCAGAGTTGTTGGAAGCGACGCGACGTCACGTCGCCCAAGCTTTACACGCGCACGGAGATTTGAGAGCCGCTGAAAACTACTATGTACAGGCTGGTTAGTTTTACTTTACAACCCATACAAAATTTACGAAAAATATTGTGTTAAATTAGTATTAACGACTGATATAAATATAATGTGTAATACATTAACACATACCTATCATTATTTGATAGTAATGATATAAACTTAAACACACAGTCCTTGCACGGGATCACGATCCCCAACAATAGGGGAACGATTTAATAGGAATTGATTTCTTATTTTCACAAACATTACATTCTCCGCTCATTATCTTTACAATGACAGTGACTTCAATCCTATTGCTACATTTTCGTTAACAAAACTGATTTTATTTGACCACACTAAAACGTAAAAAGGTATTATACGAAAGGATTTGGTGTTGTCAACTGTTAGTTAAATTAAACATGAAAAGGTAAAAATGCGTCCAATATTTTCTTTAGGTGATTGGAAAAGTGCTATACAAATGTACCGCACCGCTGGCCAATGGGAAGGCGCAGAAAGAGTGGCTCGAGCGCATGCACCGAACAATGTTCAACAACAGGTTAGTTCTAACGGAAAAACAGGAGTTTTGCACTTTAATCCCAGTCAATAAGGTCGCTAATTGTATATAGGTATGCAACGGCCAGTATAAAAAGAGCTATGCTCGGCAAAACTGAAAAAATGATAGATTTACTTTCTCTAGACAAAAAGGAATAAATAGTTTTTTAAATTTATGATACATACGAGTACATTCAAACAAAGAGATTTCTGTACATTGAAAAGCGGCAGGTGAACACAAGTTCTGCTTAGCTTGGGACTAGATGATGTTGTGTGGATTGTCCAGCATTATTTATTTATTTATTTTACATTTCCATTGGATACCTACTTATTAAGTAAAATAAAAATAAGTGGACTTTCTTGCCTGTTGATAAAAATTGTCCTAATCTAGGCTTACTATAAATACGTCTAAATAATATGTAAATATATAAAGTAAGCCTAAATAAAATGTATCCTACATCATGTAGATTATTATTAATCTCCATCGAACACGTATTCGTCAAGCATATTAGCTGTTTAATGGAGCGGAATGAACGGATTTCGGGAATAGGAAATAAATACCGTGTGAAGGAATAAGGAAACATAATATTGTAACTCCTTATTCACATTTATATCATCTTACTTGAAGAAACATTTATACATATATTTATTATAGAAATATCGTAAATGTTATTTTTTCCCAAATTTATCGTACGAATCAAAGCCCTACCCTGAGTTTAATTCAAATTGATTGTCGATTTTTTGTTTCTGACCATTACTTAAAAAATAAAACCTTTGTTAACTCCGATAATAACTTTAATTTGTTCACAACTTGCTTTGAGCAACAAGCGAATGTTGTTTACATTCGGTATGCGTAGCGAATGGAGTTTCAAAGTATCTTGTTTGTAGTCTTTGAGCCAAATAGAATGTTACCTTTCATAAATACAATATTTTGCACATACCAATAGTATAAAAAATACAGATGTGAATTTTCTTTAATAAATAAAAATAAAATGATTGATAAATTTTCTTTAAACTTTAGCGATCTATTACTTATAATACAGGCTATTACTACTACTATTATGGGTAAGTTGCAATAGCCGTGATCGCGAACTTAGCCCAAACTTCGGTTTAAGTTTTTTATAATATGTATTTGATTTTTATAACCCATTTATGTATACTGTAAAAAAATCAGCTAAGATCTTAAATAAATGTGTTTATGATAATAATAAGGACAAAATCCCATGTAATATATCTCTTTCCTATTAAATGTTCGTATCCTAATACATATTTTACTGTTGGTGTATGAAGGTTGCTTTGCAATGGGCGGCGGTGTTGGGTGGCGCGCCGGCGGCGAGGCTGTTATCTGCAAGGGGACTGGCCGCTTTGGGGGCTCGGTGGGCATTGCAAGCACAGAGGTATTGAAATACATAATTTAGGTAAAAAAATATTGTGGTAGAAGGTTTTTTACACCTAGAAGCCTCATCTTTGTGAGATAGATAAATAGATCTGAATATTTTTTATACTAAAGGAAAAATATTTAATAACAGTAAAAATAAAGTAATAGGTTCCTAAATCGGTATTTCGATGTTAAAAATTATGTACAATGTACGCACAGTGGATTACACGGTATGTATTTAAATGTATCTAGCCAGGGTTTTACAAATAGTACTATAAATCTTTAACACTATGAAGCAGCTTTAAAAGTGGCTACAGACTTATCTATAAGTTAAAATGTAGAATTCGCAACGAGTGTGAAAGGCTCAGTTCAATAAATTTACTTAGAATTTGCAAGTCTAGACAAAAGGCCTTGCTGTACTAAGTTTGATCCCGTACCGTGTAACCTTCAAACTATTAAACTATGTGTTTGCGATCAAACTCAAGGTCACATCTAAATTCAATTTTCCGTTTATTTCAACCCACTTCAAAATAGGGTTTTCTTAATTCGACTTTTTTGTATGTATGTTATGCGATAAATGCCTATTGTGAACTGATTTTGATGATTCATTTTTTGTTCGATAGATCATACCTAAGAGGTGGTCCCGCGTAACCTTGTTTTAGATATGACAAGTACTTTTTGAGTTATATGTACAAATATATTTATTTGCTAAAATTAGTGTTACAATACACTTATAAATTATTTTATACTACACAAATCCACCATACCTGTTAATATAGGCATTCCATTTTGACACTACATGAAATATATTTCTTGCCCGTTCTTCTAAGCTCTGGTCGCGTGTAACTGGCACTTAGAATCACCTAGTATATAAGACGATTCTAAATGATCCTTGTGATTTTACGGAATGAAGAATTTTTTATTTTGATTTTTTTGAATAAATTTTTTTTCTTCTTCGTATCGATGATCTCAAACAGTGTTTTCCCAAGACTACTTCTATGACATTTTCAGTGTCTTTACTAAAACAATGTGTTATGCAGATGGGACATAGCTATGGAGCTAAGCGATCTCGGTGGGGGTATAACCCGACGGGAAGTGTCGCGACACGAAGCAGCCGCTTTGGCTGACGACCATCCTGAAGACGCAGAAGCGGCATTCCTCCGAGCGTCTGCACCAGAAGACGCAGTGAGAATGTGGCTCAGCAAGGGAAACCATCCGCGGGCTTTGGCGCTAGCTGAGGAACATGCTACGCATATGGTACGTTGGATCACAAGTCATTATGTTTGTGGCGATAGGTGTGATATCTCCTATGTAAAGGGAAGATCTTCCACACCGAGCGATCTTCGGCTCGGGCCAACGGGTAGTAATCGGTTTTATTATGTTCAAACTCCGTGATAATTTCGTTCATGTAACAGTCATAGTTAGAGTTGAAATTTTCACAGATGATGTATTTATGTTACCGCTATAACAACAAATAAAATAAATGATTATGGGAGACTCTCTTATAAAAACGTGATTTTTTGGTAGGGAATCGACTTGCCACTTAGCTTTTTTAGAATTGTTTGTTCATTTATGTACAAATTTAACAGGTGGAAGAGGTTTTAGTAGAGGGAGCCACCGCAGCCGCTGAACGCGGAGACCTGCCGCAGTTCGAAACGCTTATGATCCGCGCCAACCGGCCGAGGGACGTGGTGCAGCATTACAAGGATCTAGGTAATACTGACACACATCCTGTGTTTACAGTCAGTCAGCTCTTAGAATAGGATTCGTTTATCGTACATTCTATGTATGTATTATCAAAAATAAGTATTTTATCAGCTATCTAGTGCCCTATCTAGTATAGTACAAGCTTCTTCTTCTTCTTCTTCGACACGATAAGAAGAAGTACAAGCTTGGCTTAGTTTGGGACTAGCGTGCGATGTAAGTGCGGTCTGTCGTCAGAGTTGTGGGAGGAGGCGATGCGCGTGTCGCGCGAGTACCTGCCGGAGAGCGGCGAGCCCGTGCCGGAGGGCGTGCCCGAGCTGCTGGCGCGCGCGGCCGAGCTGGCGGCGCGCGGGCGCTGGCCCGCCGCCGTGCGCGCGCTGTGCGCCGCCAGCGCCGCCGCCGCCGCCGCCTCCGCGCCGCGCCTCGCCGAGCGCGCCGCACTGCGCGCCGCCCGCCTCGCGCGCGACCATCTGCACGCGCGCGCACGCACCGCCGCCGCGCACGAACTCGCAGAAAGGTATACTACTATACTCTACTGTACTTGAATGAACTTTCCCTTTCTAATTTTCATAGAAACCTAGCTAGTACATGTAGCACGTTTTTGAGGTGGTGCAATTAGTTTACGTCCGCAATTATTTTTTCAGCTCAATCAAAAACAAAAGAAAAAAAGTTTGAATGCTTCCTGAAATCTGGCTAATCGGAAGATTCAATGGTCGTGTCCTCGCTTGCAGATTCGCCGCGATCGGTCAGAGTGAGATCGGCGAGCAGCTCCGCGCCGCCCTGACGGAGGGCGACTCGGCCGACGAGGATGCGGCCGGCGCGTCCGACGAGATGGAGGCGGACGAGCCGCAAGCGCAGGCGGGGGCGGACGTGGAGGCGGACACGGAGGCGGACGCGGACGCGGAGGCGGAGGCGTTAGAGCGGCTCGCGCGCGCCGGGCACTGGGTGCGCTGCCTGGCACACGCGGGCCGCCGCGCGCCGCATTACGCCTTGCGATACGCCGCGCATTTGTATAAAGCTCATCCGGTTTGTCTTATTGAAAAGTTGATATTTTACTTTTGTACGTTTTGCGGTCACGGATAAAGAAGTGGAAGAGTTTGGGAGAGGCCTTTGCCCAGCAGTGTAATGATATTATATAAGCTAGAACAAGAAAAAACGTATTGCGATAACAATAAGTATGGTGTTTGCACTTTCTCAAATGGGCTCTTTCACAAATAGCCCTGCTGACAAAACTAATACATAGTTGAAGAAAAGTCACTGACTGACACAATTTCGTTGTTTTTCGACGGCTAGACTTGTAAAACTAGCAAATTAATGATTTTCATTTGTTTCACACATTTGTGACAATACAGATCTAATAAGAAGGCTCAAAAGAAAAAAACCTTTTGAGCTAGTGTAGTGTAGTGATAGTGTTAAACAAAGAACTAAAGAACACAATAACAAAGTGACTTCCAATTTATTAGAGACAATAAGAAATATGTGTTAATGGACACTTTCTTAGTATTAGATACGCTAGCAAATTATGTCAATAAAAAATTACTTATTAGCCCTTGTTGTGGCTAGATTGTAATTATATTAGGGTACGTAATTAGGAACTAATAAACGTGCACTAGTTATTAAAAAAAAAAAAAAAAAAAAAAAAAAAAAAAAAAAAAAAAAAAAAAAAAAAATTGTTTCACAGCGGATGGAAAACATCGATATCGAAAGCGAAGATCCACCTGAAGCATTATCTCAAGTGCTCGAATCGCTGCGTCAGTACATCGCTACAGACTCCGCTGAGTCCATAACTAGCAGTGATGTGCCTTTAGCTAAAGCAGTGTGCAGTGAGACTCTAGTTCGCGTATCTATGGTACCGAGGGCAATCACTGCTTTGAAAGACGCAGCAGTGGTCATGTCAGCCGCGGGGGCTGATGATAGAGCTATGCAGGTGTGTTTTATACATGGTTTTAGTCAGTAAAAATCCACAGCTCACTCGTTGCCCCGCGATGTGAGAGTAGTCCATGAGGATTTCCCAGCGTATAAAAAAAGATGTGTTTTATAGATAAATAAAATAATAATCAATATTCATGGACATTTCACACATCGCACTCTAGCCCCAAACTAAGCAAGCTTGTACTATGCGAACTAGATTGCTTATAGAATACTTATATATATTTTTATTGTAAATACATACATAGAAACACCCAGACACAGAACGAATATTTATGTTCAACATTTGCTCTGGGTGGGAATCGAACTACGACCCACAGCATAGAAGGCAGAGCTACTACCAACTGAGCTGTGATGCCTGTCATATATTACCAGTCCTTAGTCCAGTGTAAGAAACTTAAACTATTATTAATCTTATCTTGAACGTTAAAATCCTTGATATTTTTTTTCTCTTTCTTATTGAGATCGATGTGGCGCGACGGGCAAAGGTCCGCCTGCGACGCGGAGGTTGCGGGTTCGATTCCCGCCTTGGGATAAATGTTTGTACGATCTGCAAATATTTATTCGGGGTGCTCTGGGTATTTTATATGTATATTAAAAAATATCTATCTATGTATTGTATTAAGTATGTCAGTCTTCTAGTACCCATAACACAAGCTCTGCTTAACTTGGGGCTAGGTGATGTTGTGTGGATTGTCCAGCATTATTTATTTATTTATTGTGTTTTATATTTACAGTCGCTCACCCTGCTTATGGCTTTGCATGTGCCTCAAATAGCCGGGAAAGCGGCTCGAGCTTTACCACGATATTCGGATATCATTGTCGCAGATGTTGGTAAGTCGAATCCTTATCCATCTAAACTAATAATATTATAAAGAGGAAAGATTTGATTGTTTGTTTGTTTGCATCGAATAGGCTCCGAAACTACTGGATCGATTTCAAAAATTTTTTCACTGTTGTGAAGCTACATTATCTGCGCTGAACATAGGCTATATTATAATGATATTTTTATACAGGCTTCTCGTGCGAAGCCTACTAGTAAGTTTATATATCCGCTCGATTGTTTTACAATTGTAACACAAAAACTGCAGGTATTCTAATTTCGTAGTAAACTTGAAACATTATTGACTTATCACTGTCTAAAAATATAGTGAGTCCTATAAATAAATTTGGATTTGCTACGAATTCGTAGCACTTGTAGCTTGTGCTACGAATTCGTAGCACTTATAGCTTGTGCTACGAAGCGAGCTTTAAATTATTAATTGTCTTCAACGCGGTGTTTTCAAACTAGTGTATCCTAAAACTTCCCGTTTATTACCAATATATCAGCCAGAAGAAGTCTACTAGACTAACATTTATCAACAGTTTTGAGCTAGCTCAAACATTTTCTCAATTAAAACTTATTCACAAACAAACTTACGACTATTACAGAATTTACAAAATGTACATTGGCATATAAAATACATAAGAAACAGTTGAGCTATCTACGGACCATTGCAAACGATCAATAAATTAAAACTGAATACGCTATACAGTGATTTTCTTTATTTCCTAGCCTTCTACGTATGCGGGATGGCAATTCGAAATGAAGGTAGTAGCGGCGCTCGCGAGGCGTTTGTACTGTTAAACAGATGCCTCGATCTTGTTGAAGCCGCTGATGACGAATCAGCTCATTTACTCGACTACGCTGATTTTGGTGAGATTATTTTATACATCTTGTGTTACTATGTATTCTAGTAAAAAAAAAAATGGTAGCACTCCGGGAGTGCCGGCAGAAGTGAAAACTTCAATATTAACGTTGTGTTTTCACTTTTAAGTTTTCACTTCAAAAATATAACCACAGTCGTCATAATGACAATGACAATCACAATGACACAGACACATTCGCGCAAGCGCGAATGTGTTTTCACTTTTAAGTTTTCACTTCAAAAATATAACCACAGTCGTCATAATGACAATGACAATCACAATGACACAGACACATTCGCGCAAGCGCGAATGTGTCTGTGTCATTGTGATTGTGTCATGTCATTGTGTAACATTCGCGCAAGCGCGAATGTGACACAACGACGAAGACAACGAAGACACACTGACACAGACACATTCGCGCAAGCGCGAATGTGTCTGTGTCAGTGTGATTGTGTCATGTCGACACAACGACAATGACAATGACAATGACACATTCGCGCAAGCGCGAATGTGTCTGTGTTTTCACTTTTAAGTTTTCACTTCAAAAATATAACCACAGTCGTCATAATGACAATGACAATCACAATGACACAGACACATTCGCGCAAGCGCGAATGTGTCTGTGTCATTGTGATTGTGTCTGAATGTGTCTGTGTCATGAATGTGTCTGTGTCATTGTGACGAAGACAACGAAGACACACTGACACAGACACATTCGCGCAAGCGCGAATGTGTCTGTGTCAGTGTGATTGTGTCATGTCGACACAACGACAATGACAATGACAATGACAATGACAATCACAATGACACAGACACATTCGCGCAAGCGCGAATGTGTCTGTGTCATTGTGATTGTGTCATGTCATTGACATTGACACAACGACGAAGACAACGAATGATGAACGTCACGAGTCACGTGACCCTGAGTGAGTTTTCACTTCAATAAGATGGAAGCGATACAGTTAAATACAAGTTAGGCGAAACGATTCGTACGATATAATAGCGTCTATCTGGTTATGCGCGCGCGGCGAGCGATACGTGTTTCCCGTGCGAGGGTGCTCAGAGCGTCTGTCGGCTGCCGGCGCGCGAGTGCCGCTCCTCGGTCCTCCGCCCCCGCGCTCCGCACCGCACCGCGTGTTGGCAGCGCCTTGTACTCGCCTTGTACGATGTCGCCACAACACTATTTAATTGTTTGAGTCATACGTCGCGTGACCGCAAGTGTGTTCTTTTGTCGTCTCTTGTTTTACGAGCAATGTATAAAAATTAAATAAGATCTTACGCTTTTTCGACGTCACGTGACCCTGACGCGAGTTTGAAAGTTTTTACCCACCCAGCGCCGCTAAAGAAGTTTTCACTTCAAAAATGTAAGTATTCTATCAGCAGTCTAGTTACCATAGTACAAGCTTTGCGCTTAATTTGGGACTAGATGTGTGATAGGTGAATTGTCCATTAATATTTATTTATTTATCTTAAACTATACTATTAAATAAAATAAAGTTTATTAGTCATATTATCTTACCTGTGGATAAGCTGATAAAAATCGTATGACATACAAGCCAATGGCCTACATTTTATTAAGTGGTAATCGATGTTAATAATTAATTGAACGAGAAAAAGGTCTGTCTGTTTTTTATTACCTAGATGTGGAGTAAATGAGGTTAAAAAAATAAAAAAGTTAGTAATTTGTACGAAAGATTTGTTTCAATATTGTTTTGTGTTTCAGAATGCACAGATTGGTCGCACCAGCCACTTTTATTGGATAGCGGCTGTGTCCGCGGCTCGGTGTTGGACGAAGTGAGAGAATGGGTGCTTGCTGTGTCTATGGATCAAGCTGTAGAACAGGTTAGCAGTTACTTACATTTATCCTGATATTAGGTACTAGCTGACCCATGCCCACTTCGTTGGGCATAATTCGACCGTTTTTTTAACCGGGTTTAGAAAATTAAAATTAATTATACATAACATGATTATCAATTTCCTACTTCCGAGTGCTTAGTCCGAGCTTGGATTTTAAAACTTCCGACTCTCGAGTCGAGAGTCGTTTTTCGGATATCCATACAAAAATACAAGTACATCCGAGAGACGACTGTCGGCTCGAGAGTAGGGAGTTTTAAAATGCAAGCTCGGACTAAGCCTTCCGCACGTCAACTATTTTGTTCCGATCCCAGCTGTCACCTATTTTCGTGAGTGGACATTGAGCATAAAAATCTTGTTTGCCAAGTAAGCTTTAGCTGAGAAGGCAAACATGATATAAAATAAAATACATTTTTAAATATTTTGAAATGCGGTTAAACATTGAAAAAAATATTGTTGGTAGCGAAAAGGTAAATAAAAATTAGGGCTTTGAGAGTAAATTCAAATTGATGCAAGTTGGTACAGATTCCCATAGCCCATTGGGCATTGTCCTTTTATATTGTTGTACGTTGTCACATTGATTTGTGACAAGTAATTATACACGAAAAACAAGGCATTTGTAGTTTTGTTTTAATACGTTATATTGATAAATCTATTCTAATATTATAAAGAGGTAAAGTTTGTGTATCTGTTAAATTGTAAGGGGTAATCTCGGGATCTACTGAACCGATTTTAAAAATACTTTCACCAATAGAAAGCCACATTATTGTTGAGTGTCATAGGCTATATAAAAAAAATAAAAAGGCTTTTACGTGGTAGTCCGTTTTGCAAAGTGAATCGGAGAAAAAACGGTCGAATTATGCCCAACGAAGTGGGCATGGGTCAGCTAGTACCTAATATCAGGATAAATGTAAGTAACTGCTAACCTGTTCTACAGCTTGATCCATAGACACAGCAAGCACCCATTCTCTCACTTCGTCCAACACCGAGCCGCGGACACAGCCGCTATCCAATAAAAGTGGCTGGTGCGACCAATCTGTGCATTCTGAAACACAAAACAATATTGAAACAAATCTTTCGTACAAATTACTAACTTTTTTATTTTTTTAACCTCATTTACTCCACATCTAGGTAATAAAAAACAGACAGACCTTTTTCTCGTTCAATTAATTATTAACATCGATTACCACTTAATAAAATGTAGGCCATTGGCTTGTATGTCATACGATTTTTATCAGCTTATCCACAGGTAAGATAATATGACTAATAAACTTTATTTTATTTAATAGTATAGTTTAAGATAAATAAATAAATATTAATGGACAATTCACCTATCACACATCTAGTCCCAAATTAAGCGCAAAGCTTGTACTATGGTAACTAGACTGCTGATAGAATACTTACATTTTTGAAGTGAAAACTTCTTTAGCGGCGCTGGGTGGGTAAAAACTTTCAAACTCGCGTCAGGGTCACGTGACGTCGAAAAAGCGTAAGATCTTATTTAATTTTTATACATTGCTCGTAAAACAAGAGACGACAAAAGAACACACTTGCGGTCACGCGACGTATGACTCAAACAATTAAATAGTGTTGTGGCGACATCGTACAAGGCGAGTACAAGGCGCTGCCAACACGCGGTGCGGTGCGGAGCGCGGGGGCGGAGGACCGAGGAGCGGCACTCGCGCGCCGGCAGCCGACAGACGCTCTGAGCACCCTCGCACGGGAAACACGTATCGCTCGCCGCGCGCGCATAACCAGATAGACGCTATTATATCGTACGAATCGTTTCGCCTAACTTGTATTTAACTGTATCGCTTCCATCTTATTGAAGTGAAAACTCACTCAGGGTCACGTGACTCGTGACGTTCATCATTCGTTGTCTTCGTCGTTGTGTCAATGTCAATGACATGACACAATCACAATGACACAGACACATTCGCGCTTGCGCGAATGTGTCTGTGTCATTGTGATTGTCATTGTCATTGACATTGACACAACGACGAAGACAACGAATGATGAACGTCACGAGTCACGTGACCCTGAGTGAGTTTTCACTTCAATAAGATGGAAGCGATACAGTTAAATACAAGTTAGGCGAAACGATTCGTACGATATAATAGCGTCTATCTGGTTATGCGCGCGCGGCGAGCGATACGTGTTTCCCGTGCGAGGGTGCTCAGAGCGTCTGTCGGCTGCCGGCGCGCGAGTGCCGCTCCTCGGTCCTCCGCCCCCGCGCTCCGCACCGCACCGCGTGTTGGCAGCGCCTTGTACTCGCCTTGTACGATGTCGCCACAACACTATTTAATTGTTTGAGTCATACGTCGCGTGACCGCAAGTGTGTTCTTTTGTCGTCTCTTGTTTTACGAGCAATGTATAAAAATTAAATAAGATCTTACGCTTTTTCGACGTCACGTGACCCTGACGCGAGTTTGAAAGTTTTTACCCACCCAGCGCCGCTAAAGAAGTTTTCACTTCAAAAATGTAAGTATTCTATCAGCAGTCTAGTTACCATAGTACAAGCTTTGCGCTTAATTTGGGACTAGATGTGTGATAGGTGAATTGTCCATTAATATTTATTTATTTATCTTAAACTATACTATTAAATAAAATAAAGTTTATTAGTCATATTATCTTACCTGTGGATAAGCTGATAAAAATCGTATGACATACAAGCCAATGGCCTACATTTTATTAAGTGGTAATCGATGTTAATAATTAATTGAACGAGAAAAAGGTCTGTCTGTTTTTTATTACCTAGATGTGGAGTAAATGAGGTTAAAAAAATAAAAAAGTTAGTAATTTGTACGAAAGATTTGTTTCAATATTGTTTTGTGTTTCAGAATGCACAGATTGGTCGCACCAGCCACTTTTATTGGATAGCGGCTGTGTCCGCGGCTCGGTGTTGGACGAAGTGAGAGAATGGGTGCTTGCTGTGTCTATGGATCAAGCTGTAGAACAGGTTAGCAGTTACTTACATTTATCCTGATATTAGGTACTAGCTGACCCATGCCCACTTCGTTGGGCATAATTCGACCGTTTTTTCTCCGATTCACTTTGCAAAACGGACTACCACGTAAAAGCCTTTTTATTTTTTTTATATAGCCTATGACACTCAACAATAATGTGGCTTTCTATTGGTGAAAGTATTTTTAAAATCGGTTCAGTAGATCCCGAGATTACCCCTTACAATTTAACAGATACACAAACTTTACCTCTTTATAATATTAGAATAGATTTATCAATATAACGTATTAAAACAAAACTACAAATGCCTTGTTTTTCGTGTATAATTACTTGTCACAAATCAATGTGACAACGTACAACAATATAAAAGGACAATGCCCAATGGGCTATGGGAATCTGTACCAACTTGCATCAATTTGAATTTACTCTCAAAGCCCTAATTTTTATTTACCTTTTCGCTACCAACAATATTTTTTTCAATGTTTAACCGCATTTCAAAATATTTAAAAATGTATTTTATTTTATATCATGTTTGCCTTCTCAGCTAAAGCTTACTTGGCAAACAAGATTTTTATGCTCAATGTCCACTCACGAAAATAGGTGACAGCTGGGATCGGAACAAAATAGTTGACGTGCGGAAGGCTTAGTCCGAGCTTGCATTTTAAAACTCCCTACTCTCGAGCCGACAGTCGTCTCTCGGATGTACTTGTATTTTTGTATGGATATCCGAAAAACGACTCTCGACTCGAGAGTCGGAAGTTTTAAAATCCAAGCTCGGACTAAGCACTCGGAAGTAGGAAATTGATAATCATGTTATGTATAATTAATTTTAATTTTCTAAACCCGGTTAAAAAAGACGGTTAAAAATTAACAAAGTACACGTATAAATAAAATATTAATTTTGATGATAATTAGCTTTTGATGCAATCTGGTACAGGGTTTGGGCATGATTCTTTGCTATGATATTGTTGTGATACGTTTACGTACTATGAGTATATGTTATTGTGCTATGAGAACTTGATTGCTGATGGAATTCTAATAGCTTTATAACATTTGTAAAAATAGTAATATCCAAACATAAAACAAACATTGATGTCAGCTGGCCCAGCACAAAAATGTTTGTTCTTATTGGAGATCCCAAGAACAACATGAACAGTAGAGCTAATACCGACAAAAGCCTGTCAAAAATGTTCATGAATATTGACTTATTCATAAACAGAAACTGAACAGTTAGTCAATTATGCATTTACCTAACGCATCGCCAAAAACCCGTTTCTAGAGGCAATAGAATAGAGTTACGTTTTTTGACACAAAATGAAAAAAAGAGACGTCTCTCGCTTATAAATTCGGTAATAGTCCCTTGCGTAACATAAACCGTTTATTTTACACAGACGTTGCCTGTCGATAATCGAGGCTTGTACAGCTCCTTTGTGGGAGATTCTGAGCCATGCTGCGTACTCACCGGCTATCCACTTTCAGAGAGACTAGTCACTTTTACTAACGGTAAGTTATATTTTATTATATTTTACTTTTTTAATATTAATCCTGTTTGTTAGAGTGATTTGCTTAGTTATGAATAAGTTATTACAAATCAACTTTTGAGCAATCGGTATTAGATTGCTCTTTTAATGTGACATTTATTTTTGTGCGTGTCTAATAATTATATAAATTGATATATAATTATAACAAACATAAAAAATCTATCTCAATTTCACACAAAATTAGAGTTTGTTTAAATGTTTGTTATGCTTTGGCTACATTAGCGGGCGAATATTCGTATCGTGTTGGCGCGACAAAAACATCGTGTTCGGGTATAGGCGATGTTCTTGTCTAAATACTACGCGATGACACGATGTACCCGGCCACATACATCGCGTTTACACGAATATTCGCCGTAGCCCGCTAATGTGGCCCCAGCATAACTCAATGTCGGTTTAACTAAATATCTGATTTGAATGAAACTTGAATATTTATAGATGTAATAGAACTTCACGTTCGAATACCATTAGAATTCGATCAAATTGACTTGCTCTGAACATTCAATTCCAAGATCTGATTTAATCTTCATTTTATATCTATACCATACGGCTCTTTTCTAAGGTTTCGTACTTAAAGGGGAAACAACACCGTACTACTTGACTCAACTATCCGTTCGTCTGTCTGTCAATATATCTGTTTAATCATTTTCTCTATATTCAATTACACTAGTAGTTAAGTATGGTAATCTTTTAGTTCACGGTCACCCGCGACTAGAGGATTCGATCCCGGGATCCCGAAAACCGGGATCCCGGGATCCCGATCATATTTTAGTCCCGAAAATCCCGGGATTTAAATCAATGAATCCCGGGATTTTCGGGATTTATATATCTAAACTAATATTATAAAGAGGAAAGATTTGATTGTTTGTTTGTTTGTTTGTTTGTTTGTTTGCATCGAATAGGCTCCGAAACTACTGGACCGATTTCAAAAATTCTTTCACTGTTGTGAAGCTACATTATCTGTGCTGAACATAGGCTATATTATATTTTCAAAAAAATTAGGGATCCTTACTAAAACTTCAATTATGTAACCCAAGGTGTATAAGAAATTCCTTACATCGCGTGCGCTGCGAAAACTATTGATGATAGAAAGAAATCATGTACTACAATTTTGTAGAACACATCATCATCCACAAAAAAGTCAGCGACAGCATATGTCTAACTATTATAGATATGTCATAATAAGTGTTTTAATATCAAAAAAATATAATTAAAATGACGACGCCAGAAAACGTTCTATATTTGTACTTAGGTATTAATCCTTATCTAAATAAATTACTTTAAAATTAAGAATGCTTCAATACCTTTCTATTACTTTTTAAATTATTGAATTCGGACATTCCATTCGAAAGATATCACGAGTTCAAAAAAGTAAGTGTACTTATTAGAAAAAAGTCAGCGGGCACCACGCCGCTGCCGGTCACGGGAGTATATGCGGGGGGGTTACATACTATAGGGTCTATATTTTTTATCATTTGGAAAATACATTTATACTGAGTAACATATTAGCTATATTATAATGATATTTTTTTATATAGGCTACCCGTGCGAAGCCGGGGCGTACTACTAGTATTTAATAAAATCAACAAAAATGTGCGTGAAACAAAACGCACTTACTTTCATTTGATGTTAAAAGTCATATTTGAGCAATAAATTAAGAAGTTTGCTTTCGGATGAGACGTTGGATGCGTTGTTGTTTCATCTATACTAGTATATACTAATATTATAAAGAGGTAAAGTTTGTGTATTTGTTAAATTGTAAGAGGTAATCTCGGGATCTACTAGGTTATATAAAAAACCGAAAAAAAAGGCTTTAGGCTTAATCCGTTTTGAAAAGTGAATCGGAGAAAAAACGGTTGAATTATGCCGAACGAAGTGGGCGCGAGTCAGCTAGTAAGTAGATTTTATTTTCGTGGCTTACATAAGTGAATAATAGTTTGTAGTCTATTTTATTTAAAATATGAGTCCTATTAACATTGATCTCTTTAGACAAATTTTAAGAAGTTGTTTTTTTTTTAAGTTTATTGTCAAATAAAATAAACTAAATATGCAATAATTCATTAAACTATTTTATAAGAGCCTACTTTGTCAATTTAATTAGAAGAAATTATAATTTTGTTTTGTTTTGAAGATTTAAGTAAAGATATAAAATAAAAGTTTGATTGTGATATGTTTTACTTTTATTTTGCTACCACTGTCTATTACCAATACAATCCCGGGATTATCCCGGGATCCCGGTATTAACTGTTGAAAATCCCGAATCCCGGGATTAGAAAAAATCGCCCGGGATCGAATCCTCTACCCGCGACACAGGCTAGTTCTATTGCAGGGACCATTAGTAATTTTTGTGTCTACTTTGATGTAACCTACTCTTTTTTAAATTTTACCATTTAATCCAGATCCAATTACATTATATTTCAAACTGTATGTCAACTGATCTTTATTTCTACTCGATGTTACAGCGGTCTTCGTAAAACTGGGAACTGAAAGGGTTATCCAGAGCAAGAGTAGCTATCTTATCTCTGACCTTGTCTGACACGTTGTAAATCCCATACACCATCTTCCTCATTCCCCATAAATGTATTAGTATTAAAATTTATATATATTAATGAACGTTTTAATAAATATTCGTGGATATCTTCAGGTCGTTGTGCAAATCGCGAGAATTGGTCTCGTGTGTCGAGCGCGGCTCGTAACGGAGGCCCGGCCGCCGCTATTCTACAACACATCACACATTGGTGCGGTCCTGCTGACTATACGCACCTGTAAACTCACATCAGATGACATGCGTCACAGTTCAGTTGGTAGTAACCTCTGCCTTCCATGCTGTGGGTCGTGGGTTCGATTCCCACTCAGAGCAAATATTTGTGTATTATTCTCTGGCTTTACTGGTAAATTATAAGTAAAAGTTAATTATATTTTATTCTGTATAATTTTGAAGAACATTCGAAATCGTCTTATAAGACTTTGTAATCCTAAGTTCAATTTTAAATGAAATCTATTGTGTCTGGAACTCAACAACCACAAAAGTTTAAAGCCTTTGTTATGTTGATTTTCGTTAATTGAATTGAAGTACTTTTAGTAGGTTAAAAATATATTTAGTAAACATAAACTCAGTCACTGTTTGACATTGCTTGTATGATGAATTATGCACCGATAAAAAAAATATTCATGGACACAAATTATCACACAACACATTTTATTCCTAAACTAAGCAAAGCTTGTACGGATAGAATGCTCACAAGTATTTTTTTTATATTTATAAAATTCTTACTTAAAAATGTTTGTTCTAACACTCGCTACTTAAGAAAAGCGGTAAAACTATAGCATTAAAATAAAACCATTAATGTTTGTTTATATCGCTATAATAAACTCATTTTGTTATCACATTTATTCAATAATATACTTTGACACAAATATGTTATGTACTAAAATGTTTGTTTGATTTATACTGAAAGTTCTACAAAGTTGTTGCAGTTTACGTTTAAACATGGTGGTCTCGTGTTACGTTTAGTTTTCAGTATAAATCAAAAATAGCTGTGGTAGAAAGAATTGTATCTACGAAGAAACATTTATTATTCTAAAGAATTAGGTACAAGATTGATATCCGATACCTTTATTTTGAACTTACCGAGACATGAGAAAAATCTAATTGTGGTCTATTATTAATTATGATAACGATAGATTTCTAAATGGGGCTTATGCTCAACTAAAGGCTTTGGGGCAATTTGTATTTTAGTTTTGCAAAAAGATTAAAAATTAGCAAGCATACTTCGACATATACCGAGTTTATAGTTTACAGTGTCAAAGTTATTACTTAATCATGCGTTTTTTATGATTGCCACAATAATATAAATTAAGATGCATCAACAAATACTGAGAATATCAAAAAATTGCCATGAAATGTATGCAAGTCAGAATCTGAAACGCCCCAGCACCTTTACAATGCATATTAACATTAGTCAATGTGGAATGTGATGTGTTCATCATACACCTACATATTCTTTACAAACGTGATGTCAAATTTTCAAGGTATCGGGATTTCGAGGCACGTAATCATATTAGATTGTCTTACACACTTAAATAGAATATTATTTATTTATCTCTCTAATATATCAAGATAATAAGCGTAAGTTTTGATCGATTCCAACATTGTTAGAATAGATGGTTAAATATTAATTTTTATTAAATAGTTAATACATTTAATCTAGTTTACTCGGTCCATTTTGCAAATCCAATCGCGATTTTGTCCGAGATATTATATGTACTAAGATATGAGAAAGTTCAATATATCAATTGCATTTTCAAAATAGACCCAGTTTCTTTGATAGTAAAATAACTTTGTTAATAACAAAGACCATTATAAAAATTATAGTGTAAAAAATATACAACTACATGATATATAATTTAGGCATTTGAGTATTATTTAAGATAAGAAGAATATAATATTGTATTGTATAATTTTCTCTCTCTTAGGAAATGTACGATTGATATAAACTTTTACGTCAAAATATAATATTTCTCAAAACAAGTTTTTGATAGGTACATGTTAGTATTAAAGGTACTACAAGATTTGAAATACTAGTAAGTACTTCTAAGTTATTATTATGAATGGTCAGCCATACACTTTAAATATGTATTTATCGCAAGAAAATATACATTTGTTAAACCTGGAATAGGGAGAACTATGGAAAATAATTTCACCCAGCGAAAGTTATAAATAGGTATAAATTTTTATTTTTATGAGCACAATTAGAGAAGGTTAAAAAAGTATTAAATTTTATAGTTTTTATTTAATTAAATAATTACCACCCGATTTTATGTCTTTTGCCTATAGCCCTATAACTGATTGCCTGAGTCCATTACTCTGATATCTTGTGAGTCCCTCAAAACGGGACACAATAGTGCGAGCGTCATTGGTTGGCAATAGAGATAGGTATGGCGCTAAATACTAGCCCGGGCGAGCTTTTCACAAGAAACTCTATCACAAATAACATAGCAGATGGCATAGCATACCTAAAGGTTTGAATATAAAGTTATCTCAGATATATCTCGCTTGTTTTTGTAGCTTTATAAAAATGATTTAGCTTTAAACGATACTCATTAATATCGGTACTGGAAGAACACAGATTTTGATAAGAATAGTACATCAAGTTTTAGAGGATATGTTACGTAGTTTGTTTTCTAACACCAATATAAATTTAAACCACATGATTTAGCCTACGTTAGTAAATAGTGAATGAACTAGGCCGGTAGACCGCTTTAGAATGTAGCGGTACTCTACATACAATATTTTATTTAACCTCACACAGATTTTGATTTATAATTTAATTAATGAAGTTAAGTAATATTCTTAGAACCTTTTCTATAGTATCTAAACATGGGTCACATTTACTTATAATTATTTACTTTAGAAATTTAGAAGTCAAAGTTTACGTCGGAAGTGGGATACGTTTAAGTTACATTATAAAAGACCATACTTCAACGCTATCACAAAGGAGTTGTGCGTAGTAGAACATTTTTGAAAAAGAAACGTATGTACAGTATGTAGATAAATATTTGACTATAAACAAATAAGGGGTCTTTACATTGTGAAAAATTCACGATGACTACAAAAGAGACCGTAGGGATACATGAAAAATTTTCTAAAGCACAACCTTGGAAGAATAGTATCTAAACGCACTTACTCACTAGAATAACATTAGAAAAGTTAATCATATAAGGCAAAGTGTTGAAATTGGGGTTTCAATGTCATTCATTTACAAGGTAGTGGTATTACATAATGAAGAGGTATGAGTTATTTCTATATGAAACGAAAATACGACTTGACTTTCCATCAAGTCTACAAGCAATGGAATCATTATTCGATATTTACGGGTTTAGGATCGTCTCTCAACTCGAACACTTTTTCAGATTATCCCAAATTTACTGGGATAATATTAAACAGTGTTCCTTATTTCATTTCATATGTCATTATTTAAACAATGATAGAAAAGATACGGTACTATTTATTAAACGTGATTCACTCATGACGGAAGTTGAGAGGCGATTCAAACCCTGAAACAATTAAAATATTCTTGTTTTATACTCTAATAAATAATGTCTGATGAGAGCGTCACTGCACGACATTATTTACATCACATTATTTATTTCTTAATGAAGTTTGAGATTACAATTTATAAAAGTGTGTGAACAGTGAAAATGTGTATGTACACAAGTGAGCTTTTTATGTCAAAGGAAATTAGATACATGAAATAAGAAAGTACAATAATATAAGTAATACTACATTCACGTTTTATATTATGTACATGCCTACTTTTATCTATAACAAAACAATATATACGGTAGAAATACTTTGCCAAAAATATTTGAGTTCTACTAATTTTATCACGAAATCACAAAATTAACATGTCTCGATAACACTACAAAAATATTAATTATTGCATTGTTTATATCAAGATTCATTTATATGCTATCAATTCATACGATATTAAGATTGATTTGGTGATTAAATATGGCACTTATTCGTATTTTCACGTCTAAACTACTTAAGCTGTAAGTTAATATTTTTCATAGCTGTATATATTTTCGAATAGATCTGCAAACAAGTTTTGGTCTCAAACCAAAATATTTGGAAACGTTACATCAAATATTGAACCGTATATACCTACATGAATACGCTTACAATTATTTCATGCTAATTCGGTTACAATTAAGCGTGATACTCAAAATGGACATCAATTATATTAAATGTAATACTATTTACACTAGCTGTTACACAACGAGACGCAAAGGCAAACTGTTCATTTCGTACTACTGCACGACACGACGTTGAAATACTATAGGCACCTATCGTGTGACGTCGTCGGAACCACGAGTTAAATACTGAATTAAGATTAAACTTGTTAGAAACCGAAAATCTTAACCAACGTGTTATATATTTTTTAGGTTATACTTACAAAGACGGTCGGTAAACTACCATTATTAATACTATTATAGGCAAAATACAAAACAGTAAAGCAGAACTGAGTTATTACTTCATGACTTTTACTCAGATTTGTTTCACCGCTACTACTACAATGAGATCTCAAAATGATTTATTGCCAACAACACTTTACACCTACATACAAAACAAATTATTTTACAACAACAAAACTCTTAGGTTCCACGCGCCACACAATTTGACCTACAATCATCATAGTTATTGATAAAAGCCGTCGTGGTCGCCTCTAGTAATCGTCATGGCGTTCCGGCGACGGCTCTCGGGATCAGTCGGGAGACTCATCGGCTCCTAGCGTGGTGGCGGGAAACAGGGGGTACCAACCGTACGTGCGCTGAGGAAGTGTGAGCTTCTCGAGGCAGATCTCTACTCCGCCCAGCGCGAGATTGTGCTCAAAGCCGCCGCATCGCTGCCATAGCATTACGACCAGCGTGCGTCCAAGATATTCGCTGGACTGATATAAAACATTTCAAGATTAAGTACTTAAAACCCTATAAATCGATAGATACATGACGTGGCATTAAAAGTGCAGCACCTACCTGATATTTGAGAGTTTGTTTGAAGTGCGGCTCCGTAGTGCGGCGGACGACACGGGTTTTGCGTTTGTGCAGCCACTTGTCTCCTTCGCGCAGGTAACACTTGACGTACGAGTCCGGTACCTCCCCGTTGACGCCGTATACTCGACGTGCGTGAGAAATCTGCGGACGTGAATAATGATTTTTATTTTGAATTTGTGTTGGAATAAGCGTAAAGACATGTGAGGACCCTCAATTGTTATAAAGAACTAGTTCACAAGTGTGCGCCTCACCTCTAATTCCAACTGTCCTTTGACCATGATGATGCTGATGTTGATCTCGGCGTGCAGCGGCGGCAGCATGGAGTTGCGCGGCGGCACCTGGCCCGGGCCGAGCGGTACGCCGTCGTCGTCGCCGACCGCGTCGCAGGCCGCGGCCGCCGGCACCGCCGCCCACATGCTGCCCTTGCGTCCCGTCGCCGTGCCTGTCCGCGCCCGCCCATCCCATACCTCAGTACAATGTGCCACGCACTCCACCGAATATTGTACGAGACAACATTCGACCGAGTGCCCTCAATTGATATACATTATTAACATAAACCAAAGTACGAAACGATATCAAAACCACTTAAATGAAACACTCAAAATTACCAAAAATAAACATTACACGAAAATAAAGCACGTCAAACAGCTTCGTGCCGGGGTGTATACGGTTCTCGGCATACATTCAGTGACCCTAAACGTCTCCGACCTAAACATACAGATGGAAGAGAAAGCGACAAACGTGTGCAGCCAAGAGTGGAGTCGAGTTTCTAATAGTTCTGTTAAGCGATCTCTGACTTATTATGGTAAGCATTCCGTGTTATGAGCAGCCAAAGTTGAACGGTAGAAAAATTGCGTTACGTAGAAAGTTTCATGAGCTCATGCCGCGGCTTTGGTGAGCCGTTTGAGCCCTGGTACATGCGCAATCGCGACCTACTTTTAAGTTCATGTTCATTCCCTAACTGTTCAAAGTGAAAATTGTATAAAATTTTCTACGCCTATATACGGAGAGGACAACTTAATATTTATTTACAAGAAATCTAATAGCTTGGAACAAACAATATGAGTGAAACGATTGCAGACAGAGGTAATGAAATCCAAACATCCCAGGCGACAATGCCATCGAGATAACTTAGACGGCCGAACAGACGGTTGAAACACAGAAACGGATGAAGCGAGCGTGATCGCCCGCGGCCGGGCATGCGTCAGGACAGAACAGTACAGACATAGTGAAGTGATGAGAAGCGTCGGGCGCAGCCACATTCAACGGTGCGTGCGCGCGGCCGCCGCACAAGCGATGTATGACCATGCTACTACTGCGGCGGCGGCCGGCTCGGACGGCACAAGGGAACGCGTCCCGACGCCGGGCACGACGCCCGCCCGCACGGAGGGCGCATGCGCCGGCTCGGGCACCACTCAACAGTCGCTTACCGAGGCGCTAACGGTCCGTCGCTGCTGACCAAACAAGCACAACACAGTACGATCAGTACTACCCTCAATGGTTGTATACTCTAGGGTTTTGATGAACAGTGTTAGGTAGGGGGGTCGTTAGGGGAGTGGTCTCGGTGGGCTCATGTTTCGGTATGGGAAGTACACCTGAAATCCGGCAGTGATGCTCCGTGATTTGGAACCGTATTTCGTGATGACTGAACATAAATTACGTAAGAAATAAAATAAAGTTCAAAAGCATAAGGAGTTACCAGGTAAAGCTTTTAATTGAAACGATTATTTGAAGTTAATTCAAATGTTATTTTACAATCATGAAATATTGTTGAGTCATATGTTAACTTTTACTAAAATGAATTTATATTTTTAGTAATCATAATGCCTGTCTCGATTGTCCTAACGCATCGTATTTTATTGGAATCTGCACATAAGTACATACAGTGCTTATATCGATAATAGCTTGGTCGGAAGTCCTCTAAACTTCAAATGTACCAATCAGTAGGTACCCATACTGAAACAACATATTATGTAAGATTAGATATAAAACTGGTAAGGACTGATTTTTATATCGTAGTGATGATTATACAAATCTTGGAACTTGGCGCTACGAATTTGGTGATGTCATTGGTCCAAACCAATTGGAAGTTGTAGCAAAGTTTTTTCAGTAATATTGTGTATCCTTGTTTTAGGTAAGCCTCGCCGTACCTGATTATAATATTTTGTTGATAAAACCTGGAAAACATGACTTCATTTTGGAAATTTGACAATCACAAATTAGTCAACTTATAGTATGATTAGTTGATACGCTACAATTATCACATTTATTCGCGATTCCTTCGAGTGCAATATAAAAATTAGTCCTACGTTATAAAAATGAGTCCTACCAGATTTCAAATATAATATAACATAATCACATCTTCCGACCAACCTGAAGGAGCACAATAAAGCGGAATAGAGGTTCCAGTACTTACGCCTGGCGGTGGAGCCGGAGAGCGAGAGCGTGCGTCCGAGTTCTCCTTTGACGGCGCGCAGCGAGCGTAGGATGTCGTCCGGGTCGCGGCGCACGCACGACGAGCGGCGCCGCTCGTTGCGTCGCGGGACCGGCTCCGCGGCCGCGCCCTCTATACACGTCATACTCATACCATACCCACCACTCACCGTTCCCTTCACTTCTTTATTGCATACGCGAGCAAAGGAAGTCGTTACTAGTTACTCGGGGCCGATGAACAGGGAATGGAAATGAAATATTATTATTTGAAATCAATTATGCACGTGAAAACACAAACAGTCAAGTGTAGATCTAATTATACAGATACAAACATGTCATACGTCAACATCAAAGGTACAAAGAAGGGTAAGGGTACCTAAGCATATAATAGCTGCTGACCGTTTGTGTGGTCGATAAACCAGTTTGGTATATAGTTTTGGTTTCGGTGATTTTACATGCTTTCTTATATAGGTACTTTGTTTACAAGCATTTTGTGTGTCTAGTGCTTTGTGATTGACAAACTGTAGTTTCCATTTTATGTCAATATAGAATGCAGGTATTTACCCTTTTCCGCTTGCTGAAAGGACGATCGCCGGGAGCCAGGAAGCGAGCGGGAGAAGTCCTTTCCCAGTTGGTAGACTTCTACTTCCAGAGTTTCAGACTGAGAGGAGCCACGGCGAGAACCACCAACCCAAGCATGGTCTGGGTGCAGTAGCGACGCGCATTCACCGATCGAGTCCACGTCATCTGGAAGAGAACCGCGTCCTTTTACGCTTTTAATTATAAAACTGTATTTAAATGGATTTCTGAAATAAAAACTTAGTTAAATAGTCACATTAGGTTTAAATGCTACATACACGTGGTATAATCAAAGATCAATATATAACCGTTATAAACGTTTTCATGAACATAGAAAATATGAATTGAATAAAAATAATGACTATATTACAAGCACAGTAGACATCCTCTCAGATTTTTCGGCACCTAGCCTAGTCAAAGTATCTTGTGGATGTCAAAGAGAAGAAGTCAAAAGCGGCAGTACTTTACACAAACTTCAAACATCTTATAAAAAAATATTATTGTTTTATTTTGGTAACGACCAGGAATAAAAACTGAAATTAACAGTCTTTTGTTTCGTCCAGCATCATTGTGTAACAGAAAAAAGGAAGTACGATAGGAACAGGACAACACGTAATTATAGTGTGTGTTTTACCGGACATAGAGCGTTGCGATGCGAAGTCTCCGCGACGCAGGGCTCTGGCGCCGGTGAGTGAGCCCCGGGGTGAAGTGTTCGCTGAGCGAACACCGCGTTCTTCGAGCGTCCACCACACTGCGCGCTCCTCTGCAAACGCCTTTTCCACTTCCATCTGAAGAGGTCATTATACTATAGTAAACCAAGGAAGGCTTTCTCAAGGTGTTAAGTGCGTCTCAAAACATGTTAAATTTTAAAGATTTTTTAATTTGCTTCAGAATCTGTATGAAAATGATTTATATGTAGTTCATTAGTATAATGTCTACAGGCCAGAACTACTTAATAATAATAGCATACAACGATTATGCAGAGTATGAAATGAAATATAAAAGCTGCCATTAACTTACAGTACATTCGCCGATAAGTAAAGGGTCGATCCCAGGGCAGGCATCCCAAAGTGTTAACTCTATGGCTCTGCCAGCTAGAAGGTCTGCTGTGAGACCTCCGAATCCAAGAGTGGCATTCCACACGGGGTTGCAAGATGCAGATGCTGGATCTGTCTCCACAGGTGGACAGGTTTCACTGGTAATACAAAAGCATGTAGGTACTAGATGATTCGTTCGAAACCTAGAGAAGCTTAAATTAAATAAAAATATTAGATAAGTTTACAATCATAATCTAGATCGAGTGTGTGGTTTTTCTACGCCCAAAAACATGAAATACTCACAGTGATGGCAGAAGGCGTATCCTAGCAAATGCTTCTGGTTCGTCGCCATATCCTAGCGTGTGATCACGTGATGGCAGATCATCGGCCGCGATCAGCACAACGACGAGTTTGCGAATCTCGCTCTCGAACCACACTTGCAGCTGCGCACGCGCCGGTGGGCGCTGCTCTCGAGCTCTCTCCATTCGGTCTTGCTCCTTCATATAAATAAATGGTTTTAATATTTTATAAAATTAATAAGCTGCTCCTATGTGACCTTCAGCAATCATCTAATTTTAAGATATTATTAAAACGTTCGAATATAAAATAAAAAAGATCACGACAGGTCCCAAGGCGCAACTTTTAATCGGGCTAAGAAATCATGACACAAAAATAAATAAAAATATAAGAATTTTTCCAAGAACCGAAATGCAAGTTCTAATTTATTCGTAAAGTTTTGGGGAATGCATTGCATTATCGAGTAGCATGCAGCAATCACCAGCTATGTATTATTTAAATTGTTTAGCATACGGTTTTCCATGTATTATCATTTATCATTCACTGTGTGCGTTCCATAGCGAGATGCAATCATGTTACCATCGAAATGTGAGTTTTAATCGTATTGCCATGTCCATTGTCCATTTCAATTGCAATTAAATAATTCATGCGTCGGGCTGAGGCATTTCTATAAAACACAAAGTAATGGCTAAAATCGGATATTGTCATCCGCCATGCAGAAAGCTGTATCATGCTGATACTGGTATCACAAGCTGCATCTGCATGAACCTACACTCCTACATTTGAAATCCACTCAGTTTGCAACTTATATGCTAAAGGACACGTGTTAGATATGTCTATAAAACTGTATTTTTGGACGTTCTGTTAAGATGCAGAAGCTGTTAAGGGTTAAGGATTCTTCTATTTAAAACTCTACAATAAATAGCGCAATGCTCAAAGGTGCTAGGTTTAGTCTAAGTCACATTGCCTTGTGTGTAGAACCTAACTAAATAGGCAATGAGTTACATTATAATATAGGTACCTACTTAAAAAACCTACTAAAGTGTACATACGTTTCTGAATACAATCTGCAAATTATTATTTTAAGCAGCAATTGACTTTTTACACAATGATTCTTTACTGTTTGCTATTACGAATAGTAAATCTACCAACCATTGACTTTGACTTACTTCGTTGTTGTTATTGTTACTATTTGTGCAAATGATGATTCATGAACTTCGGATATCAAAGGCGTGTTTTCCTATACTCTTATCCAAAATTATACTTTCCCTGGCGCCCAATTACGAAGGAGACAACTGTATGTTAATAAAACTCAAATTGGAAAATGTTAAAAGCATTATTTAAATGATTATTATAAACATTGACACTCAGGACAATAATTGAATATTATAAATTTGAGCAGAGTAAAGTTGGTGTCACCGAATCAGAGACGTTCATCTCGGTGCTGTCATTAAACCATTATGCACACATTATATGCCATTAGGTACATGCATATCTCAATTGGTAGGTATGAGTTTGTACGAGTAACAATGAACACTACTACTGACAGAGCAGAGCGGGTATGTACACGTGTCGTCGTGATGACGTCGTCACATGACAGAAGCGTCGGTGCGCGCCTGTCGCTCAAGGTGTTCCAGTGCGGTGTACCGTGCTCCACCACTCCAAGCTCCTAAAGAGACTACCGCTGCGAGTGTCTCTCGACTGTGCCACATCACACTACCAGTACACTAACTCAACAGCAAGACTCGGTAACAGACACTTGATGCTCAATAGAATGGCGGTACGAACTGATGAATGTGCGATGGCTCGGTTCCACTTCATGGTGGGCTGCCGCGTAGATGTCTTCCTTGCTTCATCACTTTGACCTTCTGTACTCAGGACGTTGTTATTCTCGCTACGTTCCAGATACATTGTTACGCTTCGTTCGTGAACCAGTTTCATTGGATGTTAAGATTTCTAGTGTATCGAACGCGCAAGTGATAAAGTAAGACTTGCTATCATAGCTAAGCACAAAGCGGCAGCGAACTATCTTCACTACTTCTTTATTTTTACTGAAGTTAGCACTAATCATCCACGGTATCCTAAAGACGATATTCGACATCGCATCGGGACCTTTCCCCTACTCTACCATCGAACTCTAAAACTTTGGTTAGCGTGTGTCTACACTTACTTAAACCATAATGCGATTCGTCTTTGTTTGTTCCCTAAGTAAGTCCAGCGCCGATGTCGGCTTTATAGTCCAGTCAAATTACGAAATAAATAAACATGAGCGAATACAGTTTGGGGACTTTGAGGATCGATAGGGGGGTGTATTCTGAGCATACATTCCAATTTGAGGGGTTGTACTGAGGTCAGCTCAAGGTCATTTCGATGGAAACGCGTTTCATTCGATATCTCGAGAATGGATAGTGTTAGGCGAAAAATTGTTGAGACCTTTTCTTTTCCAAACAAAATTTACAAACTTTTTTATTTGAAACTTTTTTTTATAACATTAATATTTTTCAACTTATTACTCCCGCAAGGCAAAAATTTTACTTTTTTTTCATTTTTCGTCGTTTTCTCCCCAACCATTCAATTTTATTAAATTTTACCGATCATCAAAGTGTAGATCTTTTAATTATGAACAGTTTTGTCCTTAAACTTTTTTCCGTAGTGCCAATACCTTCGGAGTTATATATTACTTTACCGAGCGAAATCCGCGCCACTGTCGCAATATAAAAAGGTCAATCGATTAAACTATTAAAAAATTAAGTATTTAATTTGGGTAAATTTTTGGGTTAATTTGGGTAAGAAGTAAATTAACAATTAAAACTGTTTTACACATTTATTGATAGAAAAATAATTTATAAAAATAATAATATATCGGTAAAGTAATATATAACTCCGAAGGTATTGGCACTACGGAAAAAAGTTTAAGGACAAAACTATTCATAATTAAAAGATCTACACTTTGATGATCGGTAAAATTTAATAAAATTGAATGGTTGGGGAGAAAACGACGAAAAATGTAAAAAAAGTAAAATTTTTGCCTTGCGGGAGTAATAAGTTGAAAAATATTAATGTTATAAAAAAAAGTTTCAAATAAAAAAGTTTGTAAATTTTGTTTGGAAAAGAAAAGGTCTCAACAATTTTTCGCCTAACACTAACCATTCTCGAGATATCGAATGAAACGCGTTTCCATCGAAATGACCTTGAGCTGACCTCATTACAACCCCTCAAATTGGAATGTATGCTCAGAATACACCCCCCTATCGATCCTCAAAGTCCCCAAACTGTGTTCGCTCATGTTTATTTAACTCGTTTTTAGCCATAATTTGACTGGACTATTATGATATTGGTCAGGTGATAGAAAAAATAAAAATCTGAAAATAAGTAGGTAGCATTTTTTCACACACTTCACTTAGGTTATTAAAATACCATATAAACGATAACGTATAACAAATATACTCGTAGATAACAAAAACTAAAAATATATGAGGTACTTTTATAATACTTTTGAGTAAACGAAGTATCCCTTTATTTAAATAGTAAAGGTTAACAAAGTTAGAGTAACCCCTAAGTAGGTAAATAGAAACACTAATTTCTTATAACTAGGCTAACGTGGAAGATGTTTAACAGTTTAGTGCTACAGTATCACAGCAGGTCTAAGGAGACCAGTTTCTGCACTCGCGATGTCCCATTAATATTGGGCAGTATTCATCATATTTGGAATTGGACAAAATATCTGAAGAGGTGAGACGTCGCAAAGCCTCAATTACGTGTAAAGAATTTATGAGGCTCCACCAATGCCTCCTTCATCATTCGTGTAATCGTTAGATCAACTTCGAACTATTTATGTCCCTGTAACTAAATTTCATTTATTTTAACTATCACATAAATGCTTTCAGTAAACAATAAACAGTCCGAAAAAGAGCTTGACGACCTGTTTAAAACTGCATCCCCCATGTTCTTCCACTTACAAAACTACGGAGTAGATTTTCAATTTGTATGAATAAGTAAGTTACTGGATCATCTTTGGTAAGCACAAAATCGTGCCATTCGAATAAATACTAAACTTATAGCTTATATTATTAAACAGGTATAAGTTACACAATTCATGGCCACATTTCAACAAATGAGCAGTAATTAAGTAAAGTTGATCCAGTCACCGATGGTTACAAAGGGATTTGTGGAGCACGTATGTAAATATGAATGATCCGATAAGCGCAGAGGAGTAGGCACCGGGTGACAGTCTCTACTTTTATGAAGAGCGAGGTTACCACTCAGGGTCTCATGGGTTCACAACACATATTGTTACAATTAAAGCCTATGGGTATTATACCGGGGTTTTCGGCAATTTCCGTCGGGTCGGCGACGATGGCGATTTGTCCGTATCCGGTTCTGCGAACCAAAATAATGTGAATTACACTACCACTTAGCCTACGAGACTTTCGCGAAGATTGACTTTACCTAGATAGTAGCTCTCTCACAAATGTTTGAAAAGAAATACAATATACCGTGAGAAAAAGATCAGGAAGAAATAGAAGAAGGCTTGAAGACGTGCAAAAACAACGGTGTGCTAGAAAAAATAAAGGTAAATATTCGATGAACCAATTTCAAAACAGGAAAGTAAGCTGAAAGAAAGGAAAGTCACAAAAATGAACAGCATAAAAAACATAATCCTTATCACATGTTATTCTAATTTTGCAAGTGCTGTTCGTTTTGTGTATGGTGGTAAAGCAGTTATAGTTGTGTGAGCAAGAATGTTTCTCGTAGAGCTAGAATTACTTTCAGTTTTTTTAAAAGGATTCTAATAGCTATGTCTGTTTTACTGATAGTATATAACTAAAAATCTGAATAAAATTTTGCTTTAACAGATGATTTAATAAGTACGCTGTCTAAGGAAGCTTTTTTTTGTCACAGTTTTAAACCAGACCATAGCAATTAGTTGAGTTCAGCTTTGACAGAAGAAAGGTACATATATATTCCCAACCATTGAAATGTGGGTAACATAAGGCTCGTCAGTTACTAAATGCACAATATTCCGATTTATTACTCTTTTGCGAATCTTCATCACCATTATTCTGTCAAAAATATGTCCGTTCAATCACGGACTGCCATGACGCAATGGCACATGCGTACCGTATAGCGCGTGATGATGATGAGAGGACTGGGTGGTCGCCGGTGGCGTGTCGTCCATCTGTGGCGCCGGTTCTACTAGCAGCTCCACACTGTCTCCGCCACGCTCCAGCACTGCGCATACTTCCTCGAAACTACGCTCCGTGAGGGGCACGCCTCCCCATTCCAGTACCTGAACCATTAACTATCTACAATGTTATGCACTTTTACTAGACGATTTCTGATTCTCAGATCGTGTCATGTTCATCATCATCATTCTGACGCGACTGACTGCTGGGTACACCTCTCGTCAAATGGTTCCTGCCGTTCAAAAACATTGAGTAGGTATTTCAAAAATTTCAGATTTCTCTGAAAACGGCAATGAAATGTAAACGCTAACAAAGTATAATTGTTTTTGTTCAAAAATACTTTTTCTCCTGTAAAGTCATCCCTTAAAATACCCCAAATATCTTATCAATAAATTGGTCAGTTCTGCAAAAAGTATGTTTATTGTAAGTTAGTAGGTACGTGGGAGACGTACCTTATCGCCCTGCGAGAGGCCGGCCAGGTCCGCGGGCCCGCCCGGCACGGTCCACACGATGACGGCCTCGCGCCGGCCGCTGGCGTCCGGCTTGCCCCCCACCACCCGCATTCCAAAACCGCGAGCTGTAATTAATTATTTCTCACAAACCTACCGTATAAAGCTCCTTTATTACGAGCCTTTGAAACACTCACAATTCATAAAAAACGTGCCTCTTTGTCGGCAAAAAGTGAAGTAGTATAAGTCCGATCTGGCAAAATATAATTAATTTGCTTTTGCGGTCTGACGCTGATACGGTTTGATCACAGGGAAATGAGAAATTGCGGTGAGCGTCATTAATACCTGGTTTACAATTTTCAATTAATTTAATAGCGTGGCGCACGTAAAATATCAGTTAATTGAGATAGGTATGTACTCTGTTTTCGGACAGATTTGCTGTCAAATTTTGTTTTCAAATGGAATTATAAAAAGTTTGATGATTTATTTAATTAATGTAATTATTTGTTTCATAAATGAATACCCAACTGCTCATATTTAAAGTTGTTGAGCACCAGTAATAGTACTTACACCGATGCCCTTTATCGTTAGGATCACGTCGCAAGGACACGCAGCGAGGCGAACGATCGTCCACGTCGTGTATGACGATCTTAATAGCCTCTGCGTCCACAGACATCTGCCGCGCGGCGGCGGCGGCAGCGGCGGCGGCCGCAGCGCTGAGCGCGCTTGACTGTTCTGAAGACATCGATCCCAGTGAACTCATTGTGCCCGTTCGCTGCTGTAGAGCTGCTATGTCTGGCCTGAGGGTGATACAAAGGTAGATAGATAATTTATAATGCTGGTTTCACGCATCAGTCATGTCGAGCGACATCAATCGGTAACAATAAAAATAAGTTAGTTAGTTACTGGCCTTGGAAACCTGTTTGTAAGCACAATCAATATTCATGATGTGGTGGTTATTATTGTAATTGTACCCACAAACCTACAAATTACAGTAAAAGGATAACAATAAACATAACAGCCCGTTTGACCCATTTTCTGTCCACCATATCCGTGGCATAATCAAGAGAGTGCGGGTGGGCTACGATCTATCAGGCAGGCTCAGTGAGGATAATCTCTACATTTATTTAAGTAGCGAGAGCACCTAAACCTGTTACACGGGATTCAATGAAAACATGCCATTCAAGGGCTCAAACTGTTAGACAAAGCAATGCTTTGAATCTTTAAAAAAGAGGGTTAAGTTTTGGAAATGAAGTAGGTATGTACTTACAGCTGGCTGCCTCGGCGTCTGATGGGCCGATCCTCGTCTACTGTGAGACCCGATATCTGCGGCGTGGAGTCCACGTCATCAGGCGGCCGGTACGAGCCGCGTCGTGACGTTGCACCCGCCACTACGTCCACAGCTGATGCTCTAATTGGCAAAGAGAAATCACACGATAAGATTATAGGGAAGAAAAGGGAAATCAATACTATATTTAAGTAATGATTGCTATGTAATTTCATAGCTGATGATATGACGGACCTATGATATCATTTAATAGGAAATGGTCTGGTAACCGTTAAGCGTTGATCAGGCCATATAGCTCAAAAAGTCAAAAGTTTAAGTGTTGATTTTAGAAAATCTTCCCATCAAAAACGTTGAACACCAACCAGTTTTCTAAAACACTTTATTTACACGGGAAACTTGTTATCTTTGGAGCAGCTTTGATATAAAACGATTGAATGCAGAAGACCTTGTTAGACTTCTTGAGACTTTTCCCTACATGGACGGAAAATTTCCTATACCTTATGCCTTGATCACACGTACCGAGTAAACCGGCGAGACAGTGACGTATTTAAGATACACTGCGCGCTAACGCTGCAACGTTCAACAGTAAAACTGATGTCGACGCGCAGTGTATCTCAAATACGTCACTGTCTCGCCGGTTTACTCGGTACGTGTGATCAAGGCATTACCGGCGTGACATGGGCGGCGGTGCGGCCAGCGCCGGCTGGTGGCCCGCGGCGGCAGGCGGCTGGTCCTCGTCGCAGGAGCGTTGCCGCGGTGTGCGCACGGAGCGGCGCCGCGCCGGCCCGGCCGTGCTCGGCCGACGGGACTCGTCCGGAGTCTTGCTGCCGCCACCCTTTAACTGCCGCAAGGGCAGCGTGGTTACAACACTTATAGATATTCCCCCTATCTTATAAAAAGTTAGCGTTGATATTATGTCATCATTACGTATGGTAATCGAGACATCAAGTCAGCGCTAACTTTTCGTCGTTAGTTAATATAAAAATATTAGTAATAGGACAGAAAAGTAGTAATAAAGAGTAGGAATACAGCTATTTTAAAATGGCTGAATGTAATGTACCACTTGACTTTTCGAGCAGTTTATTTTTTGTAAACTCTGTGAATAAAACGACAAATCTTCGCCTTTTGTATGAAAGGAGCTCTGGCAATAATGATTTATTTTCAGCTCAAACCATCACAGTTTGCGCCAGCTTTTATAAGCTGCTTGACGCGACGAACGAATTCATGAATACTTATGTGGAGACTTGGTATACTTAATTTCCACAGAGACCTTTGAAAAATTTAAATTGCTTTTTTACTCAGTGATAAAAGGTTTCAGCTAAGCTAAGCATCTATTTACGACACCACTGTGAAAAATGGTTTTATGATTTTTCTGAAATAAACCGTGAAATTCGTGGCGTTGGCGAAGTAACTTTGTTCTTGTTTCTGAACTATATTTATTATCAATTAGTTTGTGGGAGGAAGCTTAGTAATGGACTGATACGGGCTGCCTATGATGATAAATATAACAACTAATTTATAGATAAAATTTTGTACATATATTTGCTGAACTGATTTAGATAAATCCTAAAATCGTGTATATAATGCGGATGGACTAAAGATCCATGTAGTCTACCGTGTAAAAGTTTACATATAAATAAATATAAATATTCACGGACAATTCACACATCACACTCTAGTCCCAAACTAAGCAAAGCTTGTATTATGGGAACTAGATTGCTGATGTAATACTTATATACATTTTTTTTATAAATACATAGTATTTATAAGTACATATACATTTATAGGTACATATACATACATACCCAGACATATAGCTAAAAAATGGTTGTCTGTAAATTCGGTTTACTGACGATAGTTGAACGTGACAACGAACGCAAAGGCCGATTGTGCTTCTTTGTCGCTCGTTCTGCGCTCTCGCTTGCACATCATGGAACGCCTCAGAGCGAGGTAACGCCGCATGAGTCACAGAGCGAGGTAACGCCGCATGAGTCATGTTTTTTCGTGCGTGCAGCCGGCTCTATCGAATTATAAGACGTTGTCACGTCAAAATATCAGCTGACATTACCTTTTCCAATTCTTTGAGCGAAGCGGGCGAGACGTCCGAGTGTCGCCTGAGTTCTGGCGAGCGTGGCGGCGCTAGGCCGGAGTTTCCGCCGCCGCTGCCGAGCCGCGCCTCCGAGTGGCGACGCTGCAGCGCGTCCAGCATCGGGATGTCGAGCAGCGAGTCCGTGCTGTCCTGCGCCGCGGGCGCCACGCGCGGCGCCGCCTTGCGACGACACACCGAGCACTGCCACGAGCTCTACACAAACAAAACATCTTTAAAAAAAATCAATCACGCAGCGCCAAGTCAAAGTCAAAGTTCTTCTTCTTCTTTTTATCGTATCGATGGTCGCGTGGAACTGGCACCTAGAATCACCTAGTATGTAAGACGATTCTAAATGATCCTTGTAATTTTATTGAATAAAAAAATATTTGACTTTGACTTTGATGCTACAACTGTATTTTGTTGTAGCATCGTGTTGGAAAGATTAGTCAAAGTTAAAATTACTCTATTCAGTAAAATCACAAGGATCATCTAGAATCGTCTTACATACTAGGTGATTCTAGATGCCAGTTCCACGCGACCAGAGCCTAGAAGAACGGGCAAGTAACTAACGGCCTGGTTCCTACCGTTTTTTTATATGATCACAAACAAAACATCTTTAGAATCATGTGTCACGCAGCGCCAGGCATATTCTAAGGCTGATCTTATACAATTACGGTCTATCTTATAAAAAGTTAGCGCAGACTTGACGTATTGATTACCATACGTAATGAAGACAACAAGTCAGCGCTAACTTTTTATAAGATAGGGGGTAAATATTCATAGACATTTCAGACATCACATTCTAGTCACAAACTAAGCAGAGCTTGTACTATGGTTACTAGATTGCTGCTGATTGTGTATTTATACTTAAATAATTTTCGTTGTAAATATATACATGGAATACATAGTAACACCCAGACACAGATCAAACATTTATGTTCATCATACAAACATTTGCTCTGAGTGGGAATCGAACCCACGACCCACAGCACGGGAGGCAGTGCTACTATCATCATTATTAACATTATATGTACTACCATATGACAACAATAAATGAATTGAATATTGAGTATCTAATTATTTAGATAGATATATAAAAAACATTTATTTGATTTATTTAAAAGACATATGACATATATGATGTATGTCATAGTGTTGTGTGTGTGTGTGTTTTACCGCATCTTGTTCATTAGAAGGCTTGGAGTAGGATGAGCAGTCCTCGCAGACGCGGTGTTGGCAGCCATTGCAGGTGTGGTACACTTCTCCGGGCTTCAAGGCTTTCAGGCACACGCGGCATGCACCGACGCGGGATGGAGCTTTGCCGGCCTCACTAACATACACACAAGTAAAACGTGTATACGCATTTAGCGCCATCTATATCGCTACATAGTGAACTACATCGTAGTCCACGCAACAGACCAACATATGGCAGAAACAAGTCCTAGATCGCGCAAACGAAGTTATCACGGAGTTTGAACATAAGTAATAGAACCGATTACTATACATAGGTCCTCGGACCCCGAGCCAAAAATCGCTATCTCCTCACGTAAGTTAAAAATATTGAATATGTATGTATTTCAATAATACTATCTAGTAATCTATGTAGTTGGAGATTTTAAGCTTCTCATTGACTTTGATACTTCAGTTACACTAGAGAGTACAGAACCTGCAATAAAGATGGGTTTATTGACTAAATCAAACCGTACCGTTCAGTCTTAGCAGGTGCAGGCGGAGGCTGCGCTGGAGGAGGCGTCGGGGCTGGCTCTGGAGGCTCCTGTACCGCTTGTCTTGGACCGAGTTTTGTGACTACAAAACCAGTATTTATTTCATTCTTTATCATTTTGCTTCTTTCTTTTTTCATATTAGTACATCATTATCGCTTCGAAAATATTATGAATGAATTAATGAATGAAAATTCGTCATCATTCATTTATTACACCTTAAATACTAAATGAAAATACAGATTAGAAATTTAATAAACTAAATGTACAATGGGCGACCTTATCGCTAAGAAAGCGAAATCGCTATACTACATATTACTACACATTATTTCTTATCTGAAATAAATATTCCACATAAGAAATAATATGTATAAAACTTAAATGCTCAGTATTTATAGCACACGCCCACAAATAGTGAAATCGAACGCTCGCTATCGTTGACGTATAAAGAAAGTTTTATTAGCAATGCGACGGGCACTTTTATAAATAGACTCTCCCCTACCCACACGGCGAAGGTGTCGTAGCAACGGAAATCTGCGTAGGCGGCCGCCGACGTAGCTTGTCTACGGCGTAGCAGGCCAAATATTTTGTGAAACAACGAATTACTGTTATCAAATTGTGTTGTCTCGAGTGAGACATAACAAAGAAACACGTAGGAGTATGTAATGTATGTATGTTTATGTAGATATGTGACACGAAAACCATTTAGACTGGAATACATTTCGGCTCATTGTTATGAAATACAGAACTTGAATGAAATGATGGGAATTCAAATAAGTTCGCAGTTTGTGTCTACCTTTCAGGGTGGAATCTACTAACATCGCCTGCAGGGGCTCACTCCCTCCCTCTGTGAGACTCGCGATATGCTGCTATGAATATTGAGAAATAATCATAAATTCCTTCGCGCACTCCCTTAAACGATGCCAAATACTTTGCGAGTTTTGAGCTGTATATTTGCGAGTACATCTCGTATGTCCCTAGTTAGTTATAACTAGGGAATATTGCATAGTTACTTTATCTAATTCTTCCGTTAACAAAATACATTATTATAGATATTCGGATTTAATATTATCTAGATATTAAAATTCATGTTATTATACCTAAATATTAAAAATAAGTATTCTTCCGTTCATTTTACTCTTTGTTTATAATAATACTTTCCTGGCTCTAATCCTAAATATACTCGTATTTAATCATTGACGAGTAACCCGATAAGGCAAGAGTCTTGAAGAGTCTCAGAGTTTAAAACGTCTTCACTTACAAGAGCGAAACTTCATCGCAATCTCCAAACTCGAGCAGATAGTTTGTTGGTTGAAGGCTGGTTCCTACGCAGTACATATCGCACCAAGTAATTTTACACTCGCATCCGTTCGCGACTTTGCCCGCGTTCCGCCTTTTATTTTTGTCCTGTGAGTTCTGTTGATTTTTGGTTTGAAAAGTTACCATTATTTCAATTTTGGTTACGAAGTATAAACTTTTAATCGATGTACTTTTTGTAACGTGAAAATATTATTTCACATTTTTACTAATGAACAGGATCAAATTGGGATATCTATTCATATTCTGAGGAACATGGAACTACCTCTAGTTATTTGAGAAACGTATAAATAAATCTACAGCTAGGTACGTACTGATCATGAGAACAACGGTTTCAGCTATAAAGCTGGAATCGTTTTGTTCTCGTAATCATGACTACGTGATATTTTCCTCTTTTATGATAAAAAGATTTTTATCCCGCCCGTGATGAATGAGTATTGTTCACGGCAAGAGAGGTGTGTAATGCGTAGATAGAGGGAGCGCTTTGAATCAAACGGCCTGTACCACCGGAATTTTGATTTTCCGGCCTTGACTAAGAGGAATGCTGACAGCGACTGCTATAGCAACAGTTTCAATTATTTGTCTCTTTGAGGGACATGAAGGTCCATAATCTACTTATGTTTCTAGGAATGGGTGAACTTAAACTTTACAATGGGTCAACCACTGACGTGATAAAGGTTGAAATTTCGCTCTAAAAGCACGTTAGTCCCTTACCCTTGGTTTTATCGCGGTTTGCATTTACAAGTTATTTAGGTGTTACATAAATGTATAAATGGAATCAGAGGGATTATGAGGGCACATTTGTTTACATTAGAATCAACTACAAGGTGCTAGCGAGTGCTATTTAGGCTGGAACAATTTTATACAGTTGAAACAAAATTAACTGTTTTTTAATCAAGTTAATTAGAAGGAATGTAAAAGATATCTAATAAAATCCTACTTTGAACATTGTTTTAGATGTATGAATAATAACTTATTAAAGTACTTACAACAATCATTTATTTCATTATAATTTACTTTCCAGTTATGTTATTAAGCCGCTATTAAATCCCAACTAAGTGTAGGTATATACCTAACTTTTCAGCAAATTAATATTTACTTCGCGCATTACAAGTGTTGTAGCAAGAAATTGTTATATAGCTTATAAACTTAGCACTCAGAAGTAAACTTTGGCTATGTTTCAGATATTTAAAGCTAATTTAAACTGATTTTCAGATTTTCTGAAGCTCTGATATTGCTTTGATTTTTTAAAGGAGGTTTTGCGATAAAAGTTTCTACACACATTTTGAATAACGTTCTGCAGAATAAGATACACAACTACATAGTTGATGAAGCTCGACATGATGAATCCCGGTAATTATGCTCAATGTGCTCTCCGCGGAACTCCTAACTAAGTTGAATAACTTCCGCCAGAATACGTAACTACATAGTTAAATCTTTTGAGAATAACTGTAACTTATTACAAACTATTATACCTTTGTCTTGTGCGGTGAGAAGAGAAGAGGAGAGCGTTTGGCGCAGTTTGCCGAACGTGCCCGGCGCCTCGATCTGCCCTGGCACCGAGCTGGTATCTTCCGTCGCCACCATCTATCCAAAATTCAAATTCGCTTTTTCATACAAATACATACAGATGAAGTCGATACTTTTATAAAATAAACCCACACCCTAAACACCATTATAGCTGCGCAAAAACGTGTACAATAATAAAAAGACATTGAATTAGTGATCTCAATAAAAACACTTGCCTTTTAAGAAACTTATGTTGCGGAAAGAGACGCGCCAGGGCGATAAAACTCTTCATACAAAAATGACGACTCAGTAATACTGTCGTAAATTTTATGGAGAGCAACAGATGGAGAACGAAATACACCGGAGACGGGAAAAATCAATATTTCCGCCTCTGAAATCGACATCAAAAGGTCGCTCCCAAATCAACTAAGAGTTTTTGTTACATCCAATACCAATTAAACAGTTATGTGAAAAAATAATCTCTGCTCAGTCGATTCAATACAGGAAATAAAGCATTTTGTGAATAAAAATTGTTTTTTTATTTATACTGTAAAATTTTGAATACAATTTATAATATTTTATATACAATTTTTAACACTTTGTTAATCAAATAGACGAACTGCCAAGCCATAAATACAACTGCACAAGTAATTTAATAACAATATAGGACCAAGGTAGGCTAATAACAATAAAAATAACTTACAGATTCTTTCAATTACTAAAGATTACTTTGGAGGTAAAATACGGTATTAAATCGCAAAGAAAAACCGTGTGGCGAGGTATATAATGACTAATATAATAATATACATCTATTTTTAACGTCGTCAAACCTACGGATGTGGATTTAAAAAGAGCGAGCGCCGAAATAAGATGGCGCGTGGGAAGGAATAGAAGCTTATCATATGATATTATTATTTTATGTTCCGCTTTATCCGGCGCTTTAAGTATCAATTCTCAAAGTAGTAAATCTATTTGTATACATTATTTATTGAACAAAAATGGTAATACTTTTATCCTCAAAACGTTTGCTCATACAAAAGATGTTTGTTCGGGGTTCATGCATAAAATAGGAGATAATTCAATCAGAATTCGTTCAAATTCGCAAATGGACGAGCGGTTGTTCGGATAGGCGAGTTGTTTAGGCAATGCCCATGAATATTGGATGGTCACACGCCGCTATAGTGTATTCCGGAGGGATCACGTGTCAGACGAAGCCGTATATAGAAATACATTCAAGTTTATTAGTTTATGTCGGTATAGCTTTCCGCTGTATTATTTATAGAACTGTTGTATACACATATATAATACACAATTTAGCGATAGCAACATTTCGTGGTCGCCAACGAAATTGTGTGAAAATGTCTATAATACTAAAAGTATTTGATACTACTTATTATATTAAAGCTTACAGCCGGTCAACCACCGGCTGTAAACACTTTGCTCGACAATAACCATGCAAAACAGGACATTGAATCGTTTTAAGGCAAATTGAATCGCAAAGCTCTTTCTTTGCATTACTGCCAACTATTATATCAAAGAAACCACCTTCATGCATGCATATTTTGTTTAAATCTATATTCCTATTTGAGCCCCTTTATTCTCAATTTTATATAATAAGCATAACCTTATAAACTATGTCTAAAAACTGTGTGTCTTCTTGCAAAAGCAGTTCTAGAATATTTCACTGTGATTTTTCACGGCTAGTAAAAAAAATACGTACAATAATGGCTTGAACTGTTTTAGTTTTTGCTTAATATTGATAAATATCTAGAACACTTATTAAGTTCGTCTGGCAGAGTATAAAAACAATTTAAAATTATAAATATGAAATATCGGGAAATAATCAAACTCACAAATCATGGTAAATATCCCGTTTATAATGAAAACTATGTTCAAAACCATGATAGTTTCAAATTTAAAATTATTTCTGTTTTTATTAATCTTATGAAAATTTTATAAAAGGGACAAAAAGGTAAATAAATAACAATGAATAGTCACACAGTCGCCATAGTTTTACGTACAGCAGCGTCGGCCGTCGCGCTTCCAAGCTTTTGGCCCGACTGTTCCTGACATTATTGGATTTGCGAGCAAAGCGGCCGCGCTCGACCGCAAGCTTTCTGCTTAAATACGTTATGGACTTTGTGAGCTCTACTTTACTGGATAAGTAATGAATTTGTGGTTTAACGTTTCTATAGCCTAATTTGCTTTGGCCGTGTCTGAGAGACTCCAAAGTTGGTGATTGAGTAGATACAGATTTCAAAAAATGAGAAGTAACTCAATTCGACTGTATGTTTTTTTTTAATGTGCGTTATGCGACCGTTTAATCATGAATCGTTTTCAATAATATTTTTTCTGTTTTTATCTGAAAGCTTCTCGTGCATTTGAAGATTTAAATCCTGGCCAGTTTTGGGGTTATCCTAAACAATGTGTATTTACTTGTCAATGACGGTTAAAGTCAGTTTTTTTCGTTATTGTAACAAACATTTTATTTAGGATAATAAGTAGATACTACTTCAGACGGATATTCCATAAAAGCTACTGAACATTTGAAATTGACAATTAAAAACCATTTAGCGCTCTTGGATATTGATCCCACTTGACCAACCCTTCAGCCACTTTGCAACCGGTTTATGTTTTTTGCCACTTGATGTCAAACGTAGAAATGGAGCTTTAACATTTTGTGCTAAATGTTAGTGCCTTACCAAAATACATGTTCAGAATAAAAGTGATTCAGCTTTAGTGCCCATATTTACTCGTATTTACAAGCTATACCTATATTTAAACCTTTGTGCTAGAAGTACCTCAACCATTTTTGATCATTATCATAAATAGCTTGCTCATTAAAAAGGTAAAATAGTACGCGTGAGGTTATAAACGAATGACATATCGATTGCTTGATACCACCTACAGATTTTTGAGATAAATAGGTCATGAACATCGGCCGTTCATGACCCACTAGTGAGGTGCAAGGGGAGAGTTGCGGGGCACGGAGGCCGTTGTTTGACCCACTTGTTGCCTTCCCCTTAGCATTGTTATATAATCTGTACCCTCACCCGCTATTTACATTACAACTCTAATTGCTATTCGCAGGCAGGTGTAGGCCTTTACTTTATCACTACCTTGGGATCTACCTTCCGTAATTTGTTGTTGGCTCACGGCAAATCCGAGCTGTCAAGATTTTCATTTTAAAGTGTGAATTGGTTTAACTTTTCTCAACTCATTATTTTGAAGTCAAATTCAAAACGATTTTAAGAACCATTCTATATTTTTGACAATATATAAAGCTGCAAAAAGTTATTAACTACTGTGAATAAACTCGTAAGCCGCTTGCTATAATAAAGTAGATTAGTAGTAGTAAGTATATATATATATATATATATATATATTATGTTGCCGTACCTGGATGTAAAAGGCATATTTGAGGAAAGAGTGGCGTTTGGAGGGAGGAGGCTTATATTATACCCAGCAGTGGGCTAGTACGGGCTGCCTATGATGATGATGATGATGTATATATATCTGTAGTAGTAATAAAGTAGTATGCGATATATATAAAAATTAAGTAGATAATATTCATTTCACGTATCGATAACGATTGAATTGTAATAGCTCTCATTTCCAGCCAGCCATTGATTTTTTCTTTTTACAAAGAGTTTCCAACAATAGCTGAAGTTCGTTCACGTGCTCGGTCCCGGCTCGGCACGGAGGCTCGAGGGTTGGCTAGGACACTACAAAGGAATGTAATTACGCGCCAAACACACGACCAACCCGTTGCTCTTTCTCTCAAGCTTTCGTTTAATATTTTACGACGAGGTTAGCTCGTAATTGTTCTATTAGAGTTTATTCTTCGGATTTTTCGCAGTTTACGGCATGATTCAAATCCGTTGAAATTATTTTGCAAATAACATCACTTAGATTGCAGAATACAACTCAAAATACAAACCCCCTATCTTATAAAAAGTTAGCGCAGACTTGAAGTACTGATTACCTTTGGTAATGATGACTTAAAGTCAACGCTAACTTTTTATAAGATAGAGGGAAAGTATATTAGTCATAACATTAACAAACGAGTTATTTCGCTAAATATGGTTTGGGTTACCTGAAATTGGGTTTTCAAAACAACCTTGATTCCGTATAACTCTTTGCTAACCCTTAATCTAGTAAAAGTAGTGGTTTCCCTCACAAAATAACCGCGGTGGGGTCCGTTCGGACCTACCTACAGGCAAATAAATCTAAATCAACGTTGCCGGTCGGAACGGATCCCCACCCAAATCTAATTTAGTGCTGTTTCATCATACCAACCCACTTTATATTCTCCACGATTGCACCGAACTTTTGTCATTTGAATAAATGTCGGTATGTCTAGTTCTAATGGCAGGAATCCGTGATTGTATTTTAGCCACAAACGAAAAAGTCTAAAAGATCTTTGAAGAATTCATTTAGTAGGTGGTGGCTTCAAACATTCAAATAAAAACATTTATCTCTTTTTAAAAATACTTCTAACAAACAATAACTTTCTAAATACCTTAATAGTCGTCAGTGTTCAGTTTTTCAAAGCAAATTTTGAGATATTTGTTATTAATAATAAATCTAAACTGCGTTAAGTAACTACTTGATCTAGTTTTAATATAATATTAAATACTCATCAATTAATCACATTCTTAAATTACTTGCAAAATTCCTTGCAACATAGACAAAGTCAGATTTAATAAGATTTGATAACTTTCAATGTAAAGATAAATTCAAATCTTTAAGTCTATTGCAAATAATATAAATTGAGCATTAGCAATTTTCGATGCGCAAAAAATATGCTTTTTTATAAGAATAAAATTAATATAGCTATATTTAAAAAAGTAAGCTATATCTATTTTAATCTATTTTATTATAACTTTACTTCAGACTAACCAAGTAGGTACCAAATTATTATTTAATATCTTCTCAGCTTGGATAAGATATTCGTATCGGAAACTATTTTAGATATTACCTATTTCCTATGCCTATTTCGTTATTTTTATAACCCTGAAACAGCACATCTTCAAATGAGATTTTGTTGAAACAAGCAAGAATCCCAAAGTATTCTAGCATAAGCCTTTATGGCAGGGTCGGGGTAACATAACCTCAGTAAGCCTTTCATCTACGTGGTGGAGTCAGCCGACTCGACTCGCATAATTTTGCCCGCTACAGCTCACCAATAAGCTTTTACATATTTACTGTAATATTGTGTTTATGGCAATGCACCAAGTATCAAGAAGAAGCACAAAGTTAATTACAATACAACTTGAGACGGCTATTGTATGCGTTATAATCTCGACCTGCGTGATGGGGTACTTTGTGAATAGTTGAGCCTTGAAAACTTAGGTACTTTGTGTAGTTGTATGATTCTATCTTACTTTTGTACTTACTGATGAAGTAACTTAATTTGGATTAGATACACAATACACATCAATTTCTGTAGGTATGTAACTTTATAAAAAAACGGTCCTTTTGCGATTTGAAGCTGGATAAGGCAAGTTCTCAATGGAAATACTCTCAGTGAAGTAATCCAGTGATATAGGTAAAGATTACGTCTATTTGTTCTCACAAAAAATTAACATTTTTATAAAATAAGAACAACATCTAGTAAAGAACGGGTCCCTTACAAAATTACGTAGATTACGGTTTGAATACGACCACAATAGTATAAACTAGGCAGAAATATCATAGCACTCTTTAAAAATCATTTTTAGCGTTCGAAATGCCTAAAAGCACCACCTAATTTTAGCTTTGTAAAAATAAATTTAATCATGTAAATATATCTAGAGATTGTCTTGTTTATGATCCTAGGCAGAGGACAGAATTATTCACATAAACCTTCATCACTTCTATAAAGACCACTTAAGCATTATATTCTCGAAATATAGAAGTTTCTAAGTTCCGGGAACGCTTAATTTAGCACTAAGGTAAAATAGAGCCAGATGTCGAGGGAGGCATAATATTTAAAACAAACAAACAAGCTATGCGCTGATGCAAATTGAAAAAGTTTGCTAAAGTTGAATGAACAGAATTAATTGCACACAGCGAGCTGACCGTTTAGAACAGGAGTTTTATTCTGCAACATTACTAAATATATAACGAATAACGTTTTGTACGTTTTCGAAACGTAATCACAACGTCACAATTCTACAATTGTATAAATATTGTTTGTTAATATTTTATATTTATTAAATTGATGTTGCATAAATAAATGATTTGGTACGTTAGTTTTTCAAATAATTTTGTAACTTGATGTACAGCTTACTTATATTCCAAGAGACCAAATCATAAAAACTGGTCAACAATACGAATCGGAGCCATACATTAGTGAGGACTTGTAAAAAAAAATTAAAAACTAAGATCACACAGACATCACCAATATTCTAAAATGAAATTTCAATAGAGTTTCAGTAGAATTTGAAAATGGACCTAACAGAACGCTTATACATATTAAAGCGAGCCACGGAGTATTATTGATTTCTTCTCGAGTCGAGTCGGTTTCATGCAAATGAATTCAGTCTATTTTTGATTCACACTCTACTTAAGATATTTCCCAAAGGTTGGCTGGAAGAAAATCAGTTATACCCATATAAAAACCACTAAAAACTACATTTATAGGTAGAATTTACTAAAAACAAAAGCTCGAGTTTATTACATTTCGCGGTTATTAGTACCTCTACCATGAGTTGTCACAGTAAAATCGCCTGACTTTACGGTTCAGTAGTTACGTAAATATTAGTATTACGGATTTTAGTACCCAACCATCCGCTAGAGGCGCTGTACAAATCTTCATACATTTTTTTAACTACAGACGCTAGCGAGTATAGTATATAATGGTATAGTTAAAACTCATGGTAGAGCTACAGTACGCCTACGCCGTAGCATGTGCTACATCGAACAGTAAAAAAACTTAAAACGACCGGACTACTATTTTCTCAGAAATGTGTGGACAACATGTAAGTCAAGCACATATTTCAAAGTAGTCTTCTTGTGAAAGAGCTAATGTAGTTAGAGTAAATATGAGTTCTGTAGCTCTACTATGAGTTTTTACAATCTATACTCGCTAGCGTCTATAGTTAAAAAAATGTATGAAGATTTGTACAGCGCCTCTAGCGGATAGTTGGGTACTAAAATTCGTAATACTAATATTTACGTAACTACTGTAGTAAAGTCAGGCGATTTTACTGTGACAACTCATGGTAGAGGTACAGAATATTGACCCAGTGCAATTGAAAACCCCCATTCCCAGAACGAAGCCCATCGCTAGCATACTCAAAGTCAAAACATATTTAGCACTTTCAAAGAGGAAAGAGAAGTAACTAAAGTTCATCTTTTATTGTATACAAAAGCATTTTTACACTATACAAAACTATTAAAGTTAAAAAGAAAATAAAAATATTATAAATAAAATGCTTCGTTGAAGCTAGAAAATCAAGAGCTGGGTCCGGTGAAAAGAGCTTTCACGTAATGGCGACCCACTTCGACGACTCTATTAGCACAGCGCTGCATACAGCCAGCTTATCAAAGCGCGCATATTAAAGTGACCCCTTCAACCGAACGCTATGAACGTCTACTTCGGCAGGAAATAAAGTGAATGTTCCCAAAGTTGAGACTATTTCTAAGAAAAGCTTAAACAATTGTATATTTTCATGGCTTACTCCGTCCTTCAAAGCTATTTAATACTCAATTTGCCTCGGACCCCGAGCCAATGGTCGCTCGGCGTGGAAGATCTTCCCTTTTCGTAGGATATACCACACCTATATCCTCATATGCATAATATTCTATCAGCAATCTAGTTCCCATAGTACAAGCTTTGCTTAGTTTGGGACTAGTGTGATGTGTGAAGTGTCCGTGAATATTTATAATTTGTTTGTTTCACGTTTGCGTTCGTGCAAGCAATGGTCAGTTCAACATTACAAATACTGCCTTTTTGTATTATTATTTTTCAAAAAATAATAATTATACGATGATAACCCATATACATTATCTATAAATATCTAAAATTAATTAAGGATACTGAAAGGACTTATCTTCTTTTATTAAATGCTTGTAGCATGTTGTTTGTGTTTAACAAAGGCGTTGTGAATTTTAAGGTTCGCACTTATTCAAAATCAATATATAACTATATTGATTGAACGCAGATTGAAAATTATCTTGAATATCTTTATAAATATTTTCTTGAATGTGAAATGATCAAACTTAGCTTATTATCAAAGTACAAATAGATTTATGTTATTCATAGGCTCACGCAAGTAAAGCTTCAGTCGTAGGTACATCATTAAACTAGTAAATACTAATTTCTAGTAGATACAGTTAGTTAATATAATGGTTGAAACATGGCCGGTTTCTGGAAACCCAAATCACGATTGATCCGAGTTTAACACATAGTAATTATTTGATTTTTTTGTTGATCATCGTTCGAGAAACTAGTCGTTATATTATTAGATAAATGATTCTTATTCTATAATATCGTTCTTGTGCAGAATTTACTAATACGCCAGTTCTACTTCTAAAAGCTAACATCCATTCTTATAAAAGCTCTTGAAACGCTACCATGTTTTAAAAAATACACGGTTTTTCTAAAAACAAGCTAAGTTTAGGCTCAAAGCATACATGACATAAACTTCAAAACACATCGCCGGCAAAATACGTCAGGTAAAGGCACAAAGCCACGTTTGCTTGAAAGCGCATTGTAGTGTAGCGAGCAGGCACAGGTGGAACGCCAGTGATATTGTACGTAGATGGGTATATTGTTTTGAGAGAAAGACTCTTCCGCTTGGCGGAGCGTTAATTCTCTCTACAGGAGCTAGTGAGCTCACACGCCGGAGATAACCAGACGTGAGTGATATCATTCTATTCCATTCATTTTATTATTTAAGTTATCTAAGGGGTATAATTTTATACACAAACAAACTTACGACTATACAGTATTTACAGAATGTACATTGTCATATAAAATACATAAGAAACAGTTGAGCTATCTACAGACCGTTTCAAACGATCTATAGATAGTTCAACTGATCCAAATTAGTACCAATCGAAAGCGTACTCAAGACACTGGCTGCATTGCCGCGCTGATAGTGTAGTAGTTATCTTGTAATAGTACATTTATTTATTTAATCGTGTGAATTTTCTGAGGTAGTTATTACTGTGTTTTATGTTTATATGGTCAGTATTTGAGCTCGTATAGTAAAAGTACATTAGTTTTAGCGTATATCTGTATATTTTGTATGTGATAAACGTTGCGGGATAAGATATTTACAGAGTATTTTTGTTAATATTTTTCGTATCCTCTTTCATGTCTTTAAGACCAGTTGTTTACGTATATCAAGGTTTGGATAAAAAGTAATTAAGGACGGATTATTTACTTAAGGAATACAGAAAAACAAAAATCTACCAATAAAAGCCCAACGTAAATACTTGCTGACTTAAATGTCCTATTAAACTAGGAGGAGGAGACTTTCATTAATCTGTTTCTCCTAATGGCCGCTCTATATCCATTCAAAGGAGGTAGGTACCGATAAAAAAGAGCACGTACATGCTTAACGAAATGATAATGTATTCGTGCTTTGTTTGACTGTAGCTAAAAACTTTTAAATGTAATGTAGTAAGTAAAATCGGTGTATACTGCCCTATAATTTTAGGTAGAGCGGCGAGTGGCGACTACAAAGAATTTTAATTAAGGCGTGTAGCGGTAATAAAATCAAAACAACGATCCGACTTTAATGTGGCGAGGGACTTTTATTATTATTCCTAGGAAGAAATATCATTGAGACGTGACTTATGGATTGGTTACGGAAATAAATCATTAATGAGTTGTACGTGAGAAACTTTAAACAGTAATAGGTACTTTTTATGTGTTGTAAAATGTGGTGATTGATCAGCAAACAAAAACATTACCTGCAGAAAAGATTCGTTTTTAAAAGCCATCTAAATACATTATTTTAAGAGCGTGCCTACCATCAATCAACTTGAAAACCTTTCGATCAAGCGCTAAGAGTAAAATTAACGCTTTTAAAAACAAAAATAATGAAACGATAAAAAAGTTATGAAAGTTTTTAATAAAACGTGTGTTTAAATCAATTTCATGAAAAATACTTAAATTCCTTTCACGATGTTAGTTATATCAGTTTCGTTTGACTTCTGATACAAAGGTACCTTAAAGCACTTTGTACCAAACTTGAGCACTACAAAAAGGTAAACTAACCTCAGGATTTACCTCACCACAATGGCCATCGAAATACTGTACAGGAAGATCCCTAAGGGTAAGCCCTCGAAATGTCGACCCAACCCAAAATACACCTACGTACCAAAATCGTTAGTTTAGTCATAGGATAACAACCGCATAACATCAAAGTGTACTCTACAGTGAGCGACGGAGCGCTGTCCACAATAATGAACGTGGTTAATGATATCGAATAACCGACTAAAGGTCTCATGACGGAGGCGTCAATACCATACGGTTGTAATTGTAACATTCAGTGTAAAGGTTCTCATGGTATTTACGTGTACCACACTACATTTTTACACAAAATTACTTCTTCTAAACCACGCGACCGCGTGTTTTAAATATTCATTCATAAATAAATATTCATGGACATTTTACACAACGCACACTATTCCCAAACTAAGCGTGCACAAGCTTATATTCATATTAATAAAACTTTTTAACAAAAAAAATTTAACCTCCGAAAAAATAGATAAACTAAAAATAATATCTGTTTTATTCTATCCTAATTACTAAGTTCTTAAACTTATAAAGTAATCCGAGTAATTTTTAAGTCGAAATTATATTTCGACTTAAAAATTACTTACGTTGACTTGAGAACCTTCTCCGTTTTTTTATCGTCGGTTAAAAACCACTTTTTTTTTGGTACATAGTAATACCCAGAATCATCAATTCACACTAATGTTTGTTCTTAGCGGGGCTCGAACCCACAACCCAGCGAAGAAGGTAGAGCTGAACAGAGAAAGAAAAACATATAGGCAGGTTATTCAAAAGTGATCTTAATCTATACAGCCGTATTCAGAAGCAGAAAGTCAAAGAATATCTGCCTGAGTAAAGACAAGATTGTGTAAAAACTGCTGAAGGGTGGATGTGTCGATCGTAAAGTCATCTATTCAAGATATGTAATACATACACTGGCTTCAAAACGTTAGTTATTGTGTAAAAGGCCAATTAAACATTTGACTTTTGCTGAAAATGTCACGGAATCAATTCTTGCATCTAAAATTAGGTCATACTCAAACCCTTCGAGGGTCATCTCGTGAAATGATGAGTGATTCCACTGAGAGCTTTATTTAACGAGCGACGAAGTTGACTAACATCGTATTTCCAACATATATTTGCAGATAAAAAAATGATTTTTCGTTTAATGTTGACTCGTTTTAGTAAACTTAATGAATAATGGTTGTTAAAACTTACCTTCTTCATAAAGGACATCACATTGGTAGGCAGCATGGTGGCGCTTTGTTGTAGCAATAGCACTTCACTTATTCACAATCACATATCACATCACACTCTCACCACTGCACAAAACAGTTTCTAAAATATTTAGTCGGGTATCAGTACACTTCCACCGAAACACGACATTTTAAACTGATTCTGTAAAACACTATTTTAGTTTCAACGCTACCTGAAACAAAGAGAAAAAATATTTTAGTGTCACTCTGCAAACAATGGCTATTAAATTTTATGCGAAAATGTAACTGTTCGTACAATTTTGTATAGCATTGAAATGCTCTATCTAGGTGGTTAGGTAGGTGGGTACCTACAGTATCGACTCGAATGGGTTGACTTCAGCGAGTCCCGTCCGCCGCGCCGGGAGAGCGGGGTTGGAATGAAGGAAGGTAGTGTAGGTACCCCGCTCGCACCGTCGTCAGCTCTCTATTCAACAGGTATCTACTTTGTTCGTCTTTCTTCAGAATAGAAATATGCATGCATTATATGGATCTCGAAGCCTGATAATTCTAAACCTACGGATAATTAATCGGTCTAGCGTTGCATTATATTTATTCCATTAATATAACAAAGCTCTTTTATGTGTAGTAAATGCTGGTAGAGCAAACAGTGAAAATACTACAACTGAAATATTTATTTTGACTAAACTCTTTGCTTGAATAAGATGGTATATATTATGATACTCAGTCATTATTAAGTTTTGGGCTATAATTAGATAATAGTGATTATAATATAATACAATAATAAAGTCCCTAAATTTAAGTTAAAATATTGTAGGTACGGCCGAAATGGGTAGGCTGTTGAAACATTTATATTATAAGATCTTTATACACAGGTTTACAAGTGTAATATAAATGTAATATAATTGGCTAGTCGAAGCGACGCGTGACCCGAGGGCTGGTGAGTATCTGGCCCAGCGTATCAGCATTGCTATTCAGCGCGGCAATGCAGCCAGTGTCTTGGGTACGCTTCCGATTGGTACTGATTTGGATCAGTTGAACTACCTATAGATCGTTTGCAACGGTCTGTAGATAGCTCAACTGTTTCTTATGTATTTTATATGACAATGTACATTTTGTAAACACTGTATAGTCGTAAGTTTGTTTGTGAATAGATAGTTTTAAATATTTGTAAAAAAATACAATAAAGTTTTACAATAAATGATTCTTATTCATAAATATCACCTTATCTACCCACAGTTAGTAATTTTTTTTAAATTGTATTTTTTTTATAGGATACAGATTAATTTACGACCAATAGTCTTGAACTTAGTAGAGTATATGGACCGCCAGTGGTTACCTTCGCTTGTTGAGATTTCAATATTGTTGAATCCTGACTCCTGACGTAAATATTCGAAATCGGTACTGAACTTTTATCATAATTATCCTCAAAAAAGATCATCATCATACCTACTTAATTCGTAAGTGATAAAGCCAGCGAATGGGCCACAAAGTAGAATAAAAATAATAATAAATAATTGTGGTACCTAAACTTAGTCGACTGATTTTTTTCCTAGTATTACAATCTGTTAAAAATGAAACTACTCTATTAACTGTACCCTCGTAATCGCCCCGCTCTCAAACTATCTTGGAGAAATATGCTATCCGAATCGAGTTTACCTTCGGATCCGCGGAAAATTGCATCGCCAGTAATCGATACTCGATATCTTAGTAGATAAATTCACCGGATGGCTACATCAAGCGAATAAGAGTAAAAATATTTCAGTTTTCGTAGGTTTACAATATTGCCTTTCACCCGGGATCGGGGACGTAAGTATAAGAAAGTTGTAAGAGTTTATTTGTAAGCGTGTTTCGACACACTTACAAAAATTTTGCTGATTAAAACCGGCCTAAACTGCTTGCGAGCGCGACCTCGTGCGCTGATTTGTACGGAGCCCCTAGATAAGCGCCGATGTGCGATGGATAATTTGTGTGAACTACTCGATCATACCGATCGACTAGGTCCCTAAACCCTAGGTATGTTCAAACAAATCATCGCACACTGGTGCTTATTATTTGGTAGTGTTATTAGGTATACAGTCCTTGAATACCTTAATCATTACCTTTGCCACACCATCCATTTGAAAAGAAAAGCTGCACCAGGCCCTTTGCTCTAGTGCCGTTTATGTTAAGTTGGTTATTATTATAAGAATACATTGTACCTACCTACAGATTCATCGCATCGGCCAACTTAGTCTAATGTAGGTAACCATATTATTCTATACCAACCAAACCACATTACCTACTTTGAACAACTAGAAAATTGCCCTGCGAGAGGTAGATAGGTATGAATTATTATATACAAAGTTACAGATACCAAGTAAATATTTCACTGGGACATTGAGCGCGATATTAAATCGCGGGTAAGTCGATTACAGCAGCTATCGTGCGCCTCGCTACGCGCCGGATTACATAGCCGCAGCGCCGTAGATAGGTATACCTACACAGCGATACGGTTTACAAAGCTCGATCTACGGGGCGTGGTTGGCCGGCCAACTGCTATCTACTGAAAACAGCTTTATAAAATAAAATATAAAAATCCCAAGTTACGATATCTATTAGTAGGTTAGAACTCTTCTCTATCTATTTTAAGAATTTTAGAGTCGAAGATGTTAGATGATTAGACCAACACCTACCTAATGCTAACATTCATATAGGTACCAATTGATATTTATTTATTACCTACATCCAATTTTCATCATCAATAATAATTAAAGTTCTGAAGTTTTACAATCTAGTCGTTCAAGATATAAGTAGGCCCTTGTCTGTACCTACCTAAGTATTTTTTTAGTCTACGGTATTATCTACAGGCCAACGTTCTAGGTACAAAACAAAATATGCTTAGAAATACAATCAAAAGTCGTGGAGCAGTTTATATGAACAATATTCGACCGGCTCTATTTATTATGGTATGTATACCTATTATCAGTAATTTTTTTTTATTCCTTAAGAATCGCTCTCTTAGATTTAAATTTTATTTCATTTTAACTACTAGCTACGTTGCTTCGGCACGGCAGTAGGTACTCTACATTTGACTCGGTAAAGGATTTGATTGGAAAGCTACATTTTTTTTAATGTATTTATAATATTAGATAGGTATTTATATGCTATATATGTTATATACCTATCTAATATATGTTATAGCGGCAACAGGAATAAATCATCTGTATAAATTCAACTCAATTCAATTCAATTTCCATGCCAACTTCGCCAATGTCACGTTGCAAGAAATTCAACTCTTTATGGGTTTATGAAATGCAGCCTGGTGACAGACAGTCCGTTAGACAGCAGAGTTTCAGTAATAAGGTTTGTAAAGTAATAACCCTTTGGGCATGGAACCCTAAAATTTATGGAATAAAAGTGAAAGTTGGGGGGGGCATTTAACTGAAAATCGTTTTGAGATTTTTGGTACTTTATTAGAAAGTCTATCTGGTAATCCTATTTCCTAGATTATGATGGAAATAAATAATTACAATGTTTTTGTTGTTATATAAGTACAGTTTAGATATTCAAATATTATTAATTAACTAACTATGAATGTGGTAAATACAGAATTTACAATGGCATCACCACCATATTTTTTAAATGGTTTTTATATAACTTTTTTATATTGAGTGTACATTTTAAAAGAAAGTTTTATACATGTATTTGAATTGTATGTTATTTTATTTACTATTTACCTACTACAGAAACATATATTCAAGAAAAGACATGGTAACAGTAAGTTTAAGAAACAAAGCTTCTTTAAAAAACTAACATTAAAGCTCAAGTAATAAAATTATGTTTTAGTTAGAGTACTTGGACACGGATGTGATATGCCATCAAATTACACAAGCAAAGTTCCTCTGTACAGATCATATTATAAACTAAATAAAATGTTCTTAGTTCTCACAAATAGATAGTGGTGTATAATTTTAACCAGTGATAAGATAGGGTGGGTCAGATAGTATAAAAATAAACAGGAGTTTTACACTCACACTACACATCCAGTACTGAAACAAGTAATAAAATAAATCCTAACCCCTTATTCAACAATGTACCTATTCCTATCACATATTGAAAACAGTGAACCTAATATCATCATTTAACATCACATTTAATACATATGGGAAAACATTCAATTAATGTAATGCAGGAAAATATTTAAACAATCATGACTCCACATTCAACCTACAAATGATTTTGTTGAATTATAAATTTGTGTAAAAAACAAAGTCATTTAATTTTGCCAGAGGTATGGTACTCAACTAGATTAGATATAACAGTAGCCCGGATCTCTCATATCCTTTTGGAATTACATCGTAACTTGAGACACAACAGGTTCATTAAACATTATACAGTACATACATCTATTCACATAAAAAAAAACATCACCACTCCGCGTCACCATTGGCCTTTTGGAATACAAAATCTTTACCGGCTAAGTTCATGATGCCATCTTTTAAATAAAATTTCCACTTGTTGCGACTGCGTGTTATTTTATCATATTGGCAAACCACGACATTGTCTGTGTCGAACATGTCCCCGGGCTCCTCGTCGGAGACGTCGTCGCTGGAGTTGAGCGGCTCGTCGTCGGCGCCGGCGCTGTCGTCGCGCTCGTCCTCGTCTTCGTCGGCGCGCTCCTCGCCAGACTCTTCCTCGTCGTCGTCGTCCTCGCCGCCCGCCTCGTCCGAGCCCTCGCCCGCGTTCGAGCCCTCGTCCTCCGACGAGTCCATCGCGCCGTCCAGCGAGAACGGCAGAGGAGCGCCGCCGCTGCGACCGCCTCCACCGCCGCCACCGCCGTCGAACTCGTTTTGCTGCTGACTCGCCAGAGCAGAATTTATATGTTGCTGAAGAAGAGTCGCAGCTAACGGCTGGGGCAGGCTTATGGTGGCGTTGATGATGGGCCCCGTCAATACTTGATGCAACTTGTTTCCGTTGAGCGCCGAGGCGGGGATCTGAATGGTGAAGGACCTCGGCTGCGAGCCGGGCACGCCGGGCTGGGCGGGCAGCGTCAGCTGGACGGGCACCTTGCTGTTGTCCAGCACGTGATGCGGGTGCGCGCCGGCGATGGTCGAGGGCGCGCCGTGCTCCGCGCTCGAGTTCTGATGGCTCGTGCTCTGACTCACTTTAGGTATGATGTTGTTCTTAGAGTTGTGGAAGTTTTGGAGCACGGGAGGAGGCACCAGGGTAGGTTCGGGCACCGGCGGATCCATGGCGCCGCTCGCTTGCAGTTTTGTCTTCCACAACTGTTTTAGCTCCTGTAACACTTGCTCGTCGACTCCGTCGTCCAGAAAACAGTCTCTCACCCCAGCTATCACGTCGTCGACGACTGCATTGTACAGTTTTAGTACCGATAACTGACTCATCGTCATTTTGGTTGGATATAGTGATTAGCTTGTCCAACAAATCGAATCACTTAACAGGTTCAGTTTGTGATCTTCGTAAAGAAGATAACGCAGCAACAAATGCGTACTCTAAATCGAGTTTTACATTTCCACTACTCAATGTCAAGTAATAATCGAGGCCTACACGATCATTACTCCTCTGGATGTAGATGCAATCGAGCGGACATAAAAGCACCACTATTCACGATGCTTATATGTTGTAGAACTCACTTACACTTCATTTCGCCGTAAATTCTATTATATGAGTTCAAATAAACCAAATTTTTATCACTAAAACTTAACCTGCAAACAAAAAGATTTGGGATTTTCAAGACAGAAATGAAACGAAGTGAAGTGACAGAATTTCTTTGACAGGAGAATGAATGAATGAATAATGTAAAATTGGATTGTCTATGGTTACACTACACCGAGCGGCCCACAGATTAAAACAAGCCACGCATGCGCGAGAATGATGCGCAAAGCGCTGCGCAAAGCTTCACATAAAATTATGATTGATTGGCTTGACTTGCTTGCAGATTTCGAAACAAGCGGCAACACGTTGCCAGTTTGCCTCGCCAACTCTGATAGAATAAGGTTTTGTTGTGATTTTTATGCACTGGTTTATGTAACAGTTTCTACTGATTTCCACATTTTGAACTCTACTCAATTTAAGTTATAACTATGTTATTTTGATGCATTGAGAGTTAAAATTAGCAATAAACTAAGTAAAAACATAAAAGCCCATAAAGATAATTTATTTTGATTTCAAAGTACATCAGTATTACACGATAGCATAGTAATAAATTGTATTATTTGTATACAGTTTTTAACAATTTAGAAATAGTTTATTCTGATTTTCAATGTTTTGTTTCACATTCGCAGTGCCATTCAATGGCAACACTGCTCCTCTCTGAGCCTCAAATCTTTAATCTAAAATGGTGTAGGTAATAAGTTGGCACAGTAGGTACCTACCTACTTTATGCCTTTTACAGAATGATCAATTAAAATAAATGCGATGTGAATGCAACGCTACCTGCCAAACAAGTTTTTTGATAAGTCAATATAAATGCAATTCCTGCCCATCAAAATTATAAAGGAGCGTGTTCCTTAGATAATAATTTTGATGGGTAGGTAGGTACTTATGTATTAAACATTACCAAAGTCCCATCCAACAACTAACGACAGCTAGCTGCTCGAATCTTGATTATTCAAGTTAATATCCCCGGGCCTAGCAGACACTCAAGCCACTATTCAACAGCCTCATGGTTAACTTTCCAAACTGGAATAAAACTTACTCCGTAGCTAAGTTTATTTTAGAGAGAAGCGAAACTTGAAATCGGCCCTTTCATAATGCAATACCTACGTGAGTCAAGCAGGAAAAAACCTTGAGGTAATTAATAATGACACGAGTATTTATTAAAACTAAACTTTTTTGTTTTAAGCTCTATGTTGTGTATGTAGGTTTATTTTCACGTGTCTAAAACCAGTGCTAGTCGTATCGTATGAAGCAGGAGCAACATTATTTTCTTCTATGGCTGCTCGCCCGGAAGCACCCAAGAGAGGATACTCACCCAAATTATCTAACAACTGGCTAAGTCACGCTACAGGTGGCCGATACCACCGCGGTGCCCTCATCCTCATATAGCTTTACGACTTGCACATAAATTTCGAGTTTATTGTCCACCGACGCGGTGAATACTGAAGCGAAAAACCAACTTCTTTTTGCAATTGAATATAGTTTGCTATCTTGTTCTGCTTGCAAAATGTTCTACCTACATTCGATGGCCATAAATTTCTTATATTATTCCAAACAAAATAATCAAAAACTAAGCTTTTAAAGTATAGGTAATGCTGCATATAAAGTTAAAGCCACCATTATCCAACTTTCATAGTCGGGGATCGTTCATAGGTCTACTAACACAGATACACAGATAAACTTTCACCTTTTTAAAATGACGAAAGTCTGATCATCTCTGGCTCTTTCTCTAATTTATTTATTCAGGAAGGTACTCACTACATAAGGTCACCTACATAATTATCGTGTAAAAAAAACGTGTCGGCGGCCGGCGGCAGTCCAACCAACGCAACGTTGCTGTTCTTGGAAAAAACACGAGTCAAATAATTTTGAAATTATAATAACCATTAATAGTCTGTTTTTTTAGGTATTAGTACCTACTAATACCTAAAAATTGCGTACGCTCCAGATTTTTTATTGTCTTTCGGATGTTTGAGCTTCAACCACAATTGTGTAGAAAACATTGGCAACAGTAAATTTTCGATTATATGTATAGGTATTTTAAGCAATACTTAAATTTAATAGGTTCTTTATTAATACCACTTAGGTAGGTAACGTTCAGTATTATAGGTAGGTACATTGCTTTAACACGTGCTACTATCTCCAGCCACATAGCCTAACATTGTTCCAAAGAGGTGAAGGTTGAGCACAGACATACGAAGTAAAGGAAATGAAAGATTAGAGCAGGTTAATTGCGTGCAATCGGTTGGGGTAATTGGTAATCTGTCGAGGGGCGACAACCGGCGAATTCACTCACGGCGCCACCGCGTTAGAGCTGAGCCCTTAGTCCGAAGACGCATTTTAAGGCGACGGGTAGGGTGAAATTTTTCATAATAAATAAAAATGTCAATAACTTCCAAGTTTATTATTTATTTATTATATCTATACACACGTTAAACTTGTAACACGGCATAGTTTTTGCCGTGGTGGTTAAACTCTAGACAGTCAGCGCGGCAACGTCACAATTTCAATTTCAACAAAAATGCTGACAACGGCGCAAAACACATAATGAGCCGCGCACAGTTCGGATAGTCAAACTCTAAAGCAGTGCCTTATGTATATTTGCGAGCACACAGCAATCAAACACTTATAATTCCTAAGGCGCTACTCTTCTTCTTCTTTAAACACCTTAATGTAGAAATGTTTTCTTTAGAGTCACAAGATACGAACCATAAGAATAGCTGTGCTGAGTTTGGTACCAAACAAATCTGCCAAACCCATAAAAAATGGGATCTTAAACCACACTTTTGCAAAAGGTGTTGGTACTAAACTTACATTTAAAAGTAAACTATATCCAAGGGCACAAATTTTGAGTAACAATACACTAGTTCAATATATGTGTTATAGGATATAATAAGTTTCACAACTCCACATGCTATCACTTTTTCTGAAAACAGTTTTCGGTTTCCCCAAAAACACGCATTTGGCTATACCCGTCACCTTAAAACTCCCTACTCTCGAGCCGACAGTCGTCTCTCGGATCTCTCTTTCTACTTCTTACAAAAATATAAGGACATCCGAGAGACGACTCTCGGCTCGAGAGTAGGGAGTTCTAAAATGCACCTTCAGACTACGGGCTCTGGTTCCCACTTGTCGGGTGTCGGATCTGAATATATATTAATCGGAAGATTCATTTTATATGAAAATCGGTTTCCGATTAGTGTGAATAGCTTCATAAAATGCTCTGCTACTAGAACCTCCGATTAATATTCGGATCCGACACCCGACAAGTGGGAAACAGCTCTTATGGGTGCAAGTACATAGGTAGAAACACTAAAACAGGTAATAGAAAGCCACTCCTGACTATGAACTATAGGTAAGTACTAAGTAAGTAAGTAATATCTGGAAAAATGCACTATACTTAGACACGGTCCACCCAATGAAAAAAGTAAACGGAGGGGTAGAGAAACTGGTAGAGAACTCTATTTAGGGTTAAGCTCACCTTTGTACATGTCCTATTTTTAAGTTTCCTGTTTTTCTGTAGTTTTGTTTTTGTGTGTACAATAAAGAATAAAGGGGTGGTTTTTAAAACAAGTAAGTAGGTACATGCTATTTTTACCTTTATTGTACTCGTGTTAAACAAAAAGGAATCCTACATAATTGTACGCATTATTAAGAACTACTTAGGTACTTTTAGGTATTATTTAAATATAAACCCAAAATTTCATCAATTAAAGTTTTACCCTATGAGAAACGCAAGAATCATCAAAACGGTTCACTAAAAACGTTCGAATGAAATAAATAAAAAAATATTACATTTAAAACTCGTTTTTTCAGAGACCGTTATAAATTAGTACCTAACTCATTGTTAACTTTAGTGCTGGTATACAAAAAGATTTCCCAGAAGCTTTTTAGAAGATTCATCGGAGCCAGAATCATTTATAATTTCTGAAATCATAACAAGATTCGGTATGTGAGCACATCTGATATTGATCCGGTGAGATATCTGTGTAAACTCCTTGATATTTGAATTTATTACGAGGGAGGCGTTGTTAGACGGTTAGAGGGTAGCTACATACACGCAAATACATTTTTTATATAAAAATATTGAATATTAGTACCATAGAAACTTTGACGATGTGGCGCGGTGGGCGAAGGTCCGCCTGCGACGAGGAAGATTGCGGGTTCGATTCCCGCCTTCGGATAATTATGTTTAGTACGATCTCCAAATATTTATTCCGGGTGGTCTGGGTATTTTATATGTACAGTAAAAATATCTATCTATATAATGTATTGTATTAAGCATGTCAGTCTTCTAGTACCCATAACAGAAGCTCTGCTTAGATTGGGGCTAGATGATGTTGTGTGGATTGTCCAGCATTATTTATTTATTTATCTTTAAAACTGGTATCTATAGAAAATGTATATTAGTAAAATGTGAATTAGTTCAATGATTCATTGATTACACAAATAAATATTTAAATAAGTCCTATCGAATAGAATTGTACCTAGTATAGCAAGCTAGTTATACTTATTATTGGCATAATGTGAACCGAGTTTATAATATTCTGAGATGACAATGATTTCCTACAAAGGGTAATAAGAATATCCAATTCTCCTAATTACAATTTAACTTCAATATTAGACTAGTCTCTGATATTAGATATTATTTCAAATTATAGTTGTGTTGTAGCGTCGTAGGTAAATGATGTAGAGGTCACCATCTTATAAAATAACATTTTCATTGACAAAAACATAAACACACATAGGTAATACAGAAAATAATGTTTTAAAAGTTGCAAATACTTTAAAAAGTATGCTGTATTCCGTTTAGCAAGAAGACTTTTCACGATCCACGACGCTTTCATAAACTTTTTAAAGTATAGAAGACTACGCGTTCACTTTAAAGTTGCTCACACGGATTCCTAACAGCATTGCAGAGATTTTTCTACCTGGAGAGAATAAATAGAAAATTGTATTCTGCATCTGAAAATGTTCGTTTATTTCTTTACTTAGAAAGTGGCAAGTTAAAGAAACAGCGATAATATTATATATTTTCGTGTTCATGTTTATCCTTTATCGTAGAATTCTGTAGTCAATGAGGAAACCATAGGTATTGCTTGGGAAGTGGTTTATTACACGTACATAATAGAAAACCTACAAAATGAAAAGCATGGGACTAAGTAGATACTAGAATTTTTTTTTTTTTTCTAGATAAATATGCTGTGGCAATCGGGAAATGAGAATCGATGGTACTTCTGATATTATATAGCTCCGGGTTAATTTGAAGTAAGGGTACTTTCACACTAAGGTTATAGTAATTAATAGTAGGTACGTCGTCGTCTGGTTCTACTCAACTCACACGTGCAATAGGTTTGTTTTTTTTTGGTAAAAATTACAGTTATGATACTTGAACTACATTTTTGAGTTATAGCTTTGCTTGTAAGCGAAAATTCTATGAGCCGCTGAAAATATCTTAGGTATATAGAGATCTCAAGTCATGTCATGTCTGTATAGAGACATGACAATAAGATTTGTGCCATTACGCGCAGACACAGAGGCGTGACACAATGAATAATTTCCGGACATCAGTGAGAGCACTCATAACCGTAAATTATATGGAAAACTCAGCAAGTCATGAGGGTTTAGCTGTTGAAGACGTGACCGTGACATGATGTAATAATACACGTACCTACCTATGTGTCACGGGCCGGCTGTGACGACCTATTTTTCAATATTAAGTTATATATGAATATGTGTTTGATTAGAGAATATATGATCAGAAACGATGAATGTATACGAGGTAAGCTTCAACTATAAATCGAAGCCTTCGCTGTTATGTGTTATCGATGATTCCGCGTCAATGATTTAATGGATCACTGCATCAGTGGTATATGCTTCGCGTATTTTCTGTGAATTGTATACCCGTACTATTTTCTGAAAATTGTAGGTATTCTGGTGTACCTACTGCACTGGTGAATACAAAAAGAAGATAAAGTACTCAGAGACAGGATATTTGAAATTCACGCTTAAGAAACTGAGATTCGAAAAGTATACACAATTATTGGTAGATTCTACTAGGAACGAAGTATACCTTCGTAACTCCAAAAATCCATACACGGTAGAAAGGGAGAAGTATCTACTTCTAAAACAGTTTCTTATATACCTAGGTACGTGATGTGTGATGACATTGCAAAAATCGTGCAAAGAATAAAAAAGGAGCATTTATTGACCAGCCATCGCCAGTTTTCCGCAATATAGTCTGTCAGTTTTACCCGGAAGGGTAGCCGTTGACAGGTAAATTTTCCGAGGTAGATATTTCCTATTGTGTGAATGTAAATAAAGTAGTTTCAGTGGCGGTAAGTATATATAGCCAGAGAGTGAGGACACGTCAATATCGAGCGAGCCCGGCCCAAACCTGCCCCGTCTCCTCTCCACCGCTTCGAAATTATTTGTACTTACATGCATTGAAAACTATCTAATGGCTGATAGAATTCGACTGCAGGTCAATACGAGCCAACGTTTTCAAAATAACTACGATGCTTTTTACTCACTATGCAATAATAATGACAGGCTGACGCCTGTCATTATTATTGCAATAAAAAAAGATTATTATTGCAATAAAGGCAGAGCTACTACCAACTGAGCTGTAACCAGCTCAGTTGGTAGTAGCTCTGCCTTCCATGCTGTCATGCCATGCATCCCATGGCATAATGCCATGCATGCCATGGTTCGATTCCCACCCAGAGCAAATCTTTGTTTGTGATGAACCCATATTTGTTCTGTGTCTGGGTGTTACTATGTAGGTAGGTAACTACTTATTCTATGTACGTATTAAAAAAAATATATATAAGTAGATATTATATCGCCAATCTAGAGTGTGATGTGTGAAATGTTCATAAATATTTATTTAATGATATTAAAAATAAATTATAATAGTTTCATGAAAGTAGTTTGCATAATTTCTAAACTTATACATTCTTGTAGAAATCATGCGAACCAAGCAGATCGGATTATTTGATATCGATAAGCTATAGTAGTTATAAATGTTTACGATTTGTGCTTTTCAACATTATAATTGAATTCTCTGAGCTTGTTCACCATTTGGGTGACAAGGGAACTTGTAAATTTGATCCAATCTAATTATAATGTAAGCCACAGAGGACTTGCGAGCTAACTTGTAGCTGTCGGTAACCGGGGAGGTAGATTGATTGACGTGCCACGCCGGAGTAGCGAGTTTATAACAAGTTAATTAAATAACATCTGTCATAAATAGTCTTAATCCAGTGTCAGATGTGGATCAAGCAGAGACGAGGGTGACTGGCTGACTTGGCCTGACGCTGCATTAGCTTGACTGACACATTTCCAAACTCAGATTTTAACTTGAAATATCTTTGAATGTGCAGTGCTATCACACCCCATTTCCGTTGGCCTCGAGCTTTGCGGAAATTAAATTTCAAAATAGGCGGCATTCGCATGACACAGTAAATAAACGGACTCGCGCATTTTGTTCAGCACGACGCGGCGCATGGCGTTAAAATACTAGCAAAAATAAAACCTAGTTTTTTTTCTGTTTACTAGCTACGTACTACTTAATTGTTTTTTTTTCTGCATGTTGGCGTACCCATCGACCATAAGCATCAGTCATAGAGATAATAATGTTACAACTCGTACTAACAGCCGAGTCAATAAGTTATGAAGAAAAAATATGTGGTTCATTAACCTAACTAAAAGAATATTAATTATACAAATACACGTTATAATAAAAGTATACAGCGTCAGTGATACGTCCCCGACTCCCCGTGTCGAGACGCTACAATGGATACGTTAACCCTTGTCATGGTGATTTATTTTCCTATGTCACCTATTCTACATTCGTGATATTATAGTGTTTCCACAAAAATTATGCTACTGTTTGTTTTCCATTTTTGTGGTTTGAACAAATGTCTATATAAATAGAACTTTGTTTCATTAAGAACATGTTTGAAATTTTTATTTCCGTGAATAAAATGAAACATCGAAAGCCTTTTAAACAAGCAAAATGTAGTAAGCTTTGTAGGTATGCCTAATTAGATATGGTAGAAGTAATTATTTAATTAGGGCGTCGGAACATCGTAATAGTTGCGATGTGAGCGCCTATTCTTATGGGCTATAGTGTCGGGTGCCGGGTGCTTATTAGACATTCGAGATCTCCAGAGAGCTAAGTATATGAGAACGACCCTTATCTACGCAATACTATTGTGTATATAATAATTATAATACATAAGTATCTACTTATTCATAGAATACATACATCCAGACAATCAATCAACAATGGATTTCTATCACATGTCTGTTTTAAGTGGTAGTGAATCACAACTCATGGATCGAAGGTATGCTAATGAAGTAGCCGACTTTCTACTAAGTAATACCTCATTTGATAATCTGTGATTAATAGTATACTCACGTTTTATACATTGTTTATCATAATATAACTAACCTTTGTAATAGAGCCTCGACAAACAATCTACGAGTCACGCTGACGACACTCCACTTTATATTGCCGACGCGTAATTAAGACAACCTCATTTATCACAAAAACATTACTCCTTATAAATACACAAAGCGTATTTACTCTAAAAATACACACAGAAGTTGTATTTTAGGTGTAACCAGCGCCGACAAACGCAGCTTAGCATGACTTCTAATCTATGTTATGTACTCATTCTATATATTCTATTCTATATTATTAAATAAACATAGATTTCTTCTATCATATAAGTGATAGAAAACATTTATGTATTTATCTATATGGAGTTACTATATTGACGTAGTACAATACATATAAGTATTCTATCTAATCATTCCCTATAACAAGCTTTATTTTGCTTGGAACTAAATAAATGAGTTTGAGTGAAATTTTAAACAACCAGATATTTATGAAACGCTCTAGACTACAGCTTAAAAGCGATTAAAACCAACAACTAAAAACATAAGCACATACTGCACTCAAATAGACTCGCAAAATGTTGTTAGAACAAGAACTATCCTATTGTAGTTAGATGGAAGTACATAATTTTACTGGTACGGATGTATTAAATCGTGAAAAAAACTTTTAAATCTAATAAATAATATACATAAATCATAAAAAGAATATACATAAATCATAATATCTTCTTTACTAAGAAGTATTTGAGAATATACTTTTTTTTTAGATTATTTTGGGCGTTTTTATATGAAAGAGCTTCGTTCATCGGTTCATAAGGCGAAGGCTACACGCAAGATCCATATTGTGATCCGTCAATATATACTATCGGATTACGATGTTTATTGACGTGTATTTACGGATCACAATAACAAACATAACATACAAAAACCAAGATATATTAAGTAAATATCATGATAATTATCACAGTATTTATTGACGTGGAGCGTTCGCCTAAGAGTAGTGTTAGTGACCCAGATTGACTTTTATCAAGTATATACATAACTGGCTATATGCAAATGTGCAAAATAAATGTAGACTAAAATTTTATTTGCAGACAATCCTGACAACAATGTTGAAATTAAAAAAAATACACGATTCCGAAGCACTTTTGTTAGGGACATACGACACGGCGTACTCGTGGCGTAAAAACATTTGGCTTGGTAATAAAAAGTACGATACCTACTTAATTTTTATGAAATCAAATTTATCTAAGTGCTGATTGGATCTACAGGCGAGGTGCGTGTATTGAAAAAATGCCATTGAAACCATAGATCAGAGTTTTATGGTCGCAACTCGGCGTTAATTAGTAAAGCTTGTGTGAGAATAACTTTTGCACCATCAACTAACACTAAATAAATAATGCTGGACAATCCACACAACATCATCTAGCCCCAAGCTAAGCAGAGCTTGTGTTATGGGTACTAGAAGACTGACATACTTAATATACTTAATACAATACATTACATAGATAGATAGACACTGTACGTAATATACTTACTAAGCTTTTTAATTTAAGTCCTCATGTAAGTGAATTTTGTAATTCTTTTTGAGAATAATAAAGTTTCTTTAAACCTAAACAGTGAGAGGACTAAACACGGTAGGACAAGCTCAAAATTTAGTCTCGTCACTAAACAGCTCTATCTGTGTAGCCTCGTTTTATTTCGAGCATAACGGAACAGCCTCGACCGCGTTTCGTGCTGCTGTTGATAAATGCCAAAGGTTTTATCAGAACACAATACATATGAATATAAATTAATTTAGGCTTATCGAGGATACTGATTCACTATATTTAGATAATTACAATACCAATTGAATGTATAGTCTGACATCTTATATTAGATTGCGGCTGCCAATACAGGTGTTGCTATTGCTACTTTTATTGCTAGCTACATAAAAAATCTATGATTTTTAACAATGTTTTGAGAATAAATAAAAATATAGTAACTTAGCTTGACTTCCTCAGTATGTCTTGTCGCGTAAGCTATGTAGCTATTATGAATAGACATCAAAACTATTTTATAACTTTCGGTACTACTTAACTATTACTAACCTAACTTAAACTACTCATTCTAACCAAAAATTATAAAATAATGTTGACAACATGCAATATGAATATTACAGAGGTTGTTATGATATGATGACTTTAGTTTTGATATTCATCACAATATTCGTTTTACTGCGGCCGAAATTTTTATTTCTTTTTTAACTTATTCAGGAATGTTGTGCCTTGTTTTCTATAATACATATAAAGTAGTTATGCGATAGACGGTGTAAAACTTTACTAATCTTACCTTGAATATACTTATCACTATTTGTTTTGAAAGTTCAACGATACAAGCAGTCCTTCAGTATACAAGAGACTACTAAGATACATAGCTTGATCCAGGTACGTAAGAGTGCTACAGAACGTTTCAGCTAATCGCTGGTACGGAATAAAGCTCCAGCAAGAATCCACCAGTATTGTGTACGGCGGTTTATCGCTAAAATTCTACGTAATCTTCCCGTAAGAGCTCATACACACGAGCGGCACGATGTCGACGGCAGATGCAACTTCAGCCGTCGACACCCGTCAACGGCAGCCGCCGACGCGTCGACGGCTGCCGTTGACTTGTCAACATCGAAGCTCTGCGGCAGCCATCGTCGACTCTCTTTGTACAGGAGCCAGTTGCAAAATGAATTCCGAAGAAGAAACATTGTTATTGCTTTTACTCCGTCGACGTCGACAAAAACGAAAAAGAAAAACACGTGCGTTGGTTTTAGAAATATTAATGAATAGAGGACAAGATGGACATTTTTTTACGCTTTATCCACTTTTACGAAGGAACGAGGAACAATTTTTCAATTATTTTCGAATGTCCATTGCTTGTACTCTTGTAGTTTATAATTCCAAATACAAGCATTTTTCTTTACTGCTACAATCAGCAATTCCACATCAATATTCTCACTGGAGCTCATTTTACAAAACCGCGACGCGTGCGCACTCCTGGACTATGTGCAGTCCACTGACAAAATGGCGGACGCGGCACGCTACAAACACAAACAACTGCAAGCGACGCTATTGGTCGACGGCTGCCGTCGACGCGTCGGCGGCTGCCGTTGACGGGTGTCGACGGCTGAAGTTGCATCTGCCGTCGACATCGTGCCGCTCGTGTGTATGAGCTCTAAGTAAGTCTCGGTTTACTGCAACATAAGACGTCGTTTCCTCTCAGATTAGCCGGAGTACCGTCGTTTGCTACACATCACTGGGTTTCGTTTGTTACGCTCATATTTATTACGCATGTTTGTTTATTTAACAAGCCTAAGGGTAATAAGGAGATTAAGTATGTAGGAATGAGCTAAGAAGATAATGATCACAATCGCGAAATTAATTAGGTGCGGTGAGTGTGGTTTAATTCGTAAAGATTAACCCCCTATCTTATAAAAAGTTAGTGTTGACATTATCACTATATTATCATATCACTATGTCATCATTACGTATGGTAATCAATACATCAAGTCTGCGCTAACTTTTTTTTAATATAGACTGTATATCTATGAAGAGCTGCCTATTTCTGTTAGTGTGTGTTTAGTCATTAAAAAACAACTAATACAAATTTTTGGATTCAAAATTAAACTGTAAAATTTTTTTTGTGCCCAATAATTATTTCTTTCTTTCTTTCTTGCTTCCTTTGCTTGCTGACGTATTAACGTTCAAAATCCATTTCTGCTTTGTATCAGTGAGTATTTAGCCAGCTACGTTAAAACTATTCAAGTAAAATTTATATATGCTTCTTTATAATGTTTCGGTTGGAGAAATTCAAATAATTAGTACCAAGATGGCTGAAGATGAGGCTGTCGCCTTTTATAATTCAGACGCTCATATTCAATTTACGATCTCATAAACTTTACCAAGGTTGGCTGCCGACCGCATCTTAAGGAGCATTCATTATTTTGTACGACGATTTGAATTACATACGTGAATGTAATAATAAGTATTGGAAAATTAATATTATTTACATTAAATATAAACTTTATGTACACAATCAAACTTACGACTATTACAGTATTTACAAAATGTACAAAGGCATATAAAATACATAAGAAACAGTTGAACTATCATTAGATCGTTTGCAACGGTCTGTAGATAGCTCAACTGATCCAAATCGGTACCAATCGGAAGCATACCCAAGATACTGGCTGTATTGCCGGGCTGAAAGCTATGCTGATACGCTGGGCCAGCCCTCGGGTAACGCGTCGATTAGACGACTATTTACATTATAGTCGTACTTCACTACAGTCGGTATGCTTTTTTATCAACATTTCAGTAATATTCAAATGGAAGCTAAGCTTGTGTATGCGAGAGCTTTTAAATAATGTCCAATTTCAATATATGCCAGCCCAAATTACGGTACACAATGACACGATTGCGATGTTTACCGATTGATTATTTTGTCTGTCAGCACAGTATCCTGCATTGTTTTAGTTTATACGAGTTGAGAATACAAAAAGGTTCTGTTATATACAAATAAATGAAGGAAATGATACAAGCTCAGTGGCTAGATAGATAGATTCATTTTATTGCATAATGTTGGTAAAGTCTTAAATTAAGATTAGATCCTCGCTGGGGCACTACAATACTATTGTCTTTAAGCCAACTTTTAGCTCATTTGATGTTAAGTAATTATTTCTTCCTCAATAATATATGCATTGCCTCACTGAACACGCTCATTGAGGACGTGCCATGTTGTGATGTAATGCATTGTACATCATTGTAAAAGTATATTGCAATTGTAGTTTGGGCTACATCGATCGTTCATTTATTGACACGATACGTGCCGCAAAATACCTGTTCAAAAAATTTAAAATATTTAACAGCAGTAATATATTATAATTATGCTTTACCTGATGATTCACTTGAGCAGAAACTGTCTGACCTTGTTCAGTTTTTTTAAGAAAACTTTGAACAAACTTCTTAATTATACTAAAAACATAAAAGTTCCCTTTATCAAGTTTTATAAAAGTTTCTCACAACAACCACTAAGCAAGTAAACACTAGTTTACACAGAGTACGACACAGACGAGGGACACGAAACGTTCTCTGAGCTCAAACAAAAAGTACACGTTATTTACAAACATAAACGTGTACTTAACGTTATGTACACGTGATAAACGAAAGCAAATGTTGGAACGGCAACTTTTGCTGTGAAAGGATATAAAAGCTTTAAACAAAAACACTCACGTCTGGTTAGTCCTTGGTTATGCGGTACCCCGCAGATTGAATGATACCCAAAATTCATGAGGATGTGAAAGGACGTTTTATGGACAATTTTAGATTAAAAACTGATTAGTATGTTTGCTGTATTTAGCACGTTTTTGTTCTCTGCACGACTCGACGTTGCCGTACGACTCACAATTTTTGTATTGAGTCATTAAAAACTGTTTCCATCTGAACAAGATCTGCGAGTTGATCCATCTCACATTTCAAGAATCAAGCCTATTAATACTACGGCCAAGATCTGGCGTGTCACTGCATGGGTTTAAAAGCCAGTAAACGGACTAAAAGTAACCAATCATGCTCGAAAATGAAAATCTGCACGACAATGCTATCATTTTATCCATGAAGGAATTTAAACCAAGTCGATAACGTTTATTGCAAATTTCTCATTTGTAAATAGCCTCCAGTTAATTGCGGAGAAGGCTATTAGTAATAAAAGCGTCCTTAATCGTTTCAGAAAAGCGCAGACACACAAAACGTACCTATACAAGCCTGCAAATTGTCAAATCATTAACCGGAATTAGTTTTCCAGTTGAACTCGCGGCAACATTGTTTTCTCAAAGACAGTTTTTGTTAAGAACTTAATTAAATATCGGAGATTCGTCGCCTTCTATCCTTAAGTTAAGCGAAGCTTGAACTGTAGTAAATAGAACTTAAGACTCATATTGTGTTGTGTTTGATGACATATAAAAATATTGTTGATTAAAGTCTTCAATTCTTTTTTGTACACAGAAAAGTACAATACATGTGTGATCTATCTAATCGCAATATGCAGAGAACTGATTCAAGTTTCCAAAATGTTCCAGATACTCTATCAAATGAAAGCACTCTGCCAGAGTAGGTGGGCTATTAGTGATTAAAATTGTACATATAAATGTGGTAGTAAATAAGTTCATATCTATTAATGTGCTAGCGATTGGACATAAAAGAGTTTAAAGTATACTGCATAAAAATGTCTGAGTAAAAATTATTGTTCTATTAAAGTGGTTTAACTTTAATTTTAGGTAATAAACAAGGGGTTATGCAGTATTGGGCCGAGTATATAGAATGCACTCTATTCAGGCTTTGCACGAGCGCCCAATCTCGCATATACATATGTATAGCTATCGCTTTTATACATCAGCGTCCATTAACGTGGTCATTGTTCTGTCCAAATAATCGCATTAAGGGTAAACTGACGTCGGCTGACCATTTATTGATCAACTATCCAGAAGCAACACTCATCATCAACATCAACCTATAACAGTCCACTGCTAGACGTAGGTCTCGCCCAAGACGCGCCACTGAGCCCGGTCTTCGGCTCCTCTCATCCAGTGTTTGCCAGCTATTAGAAGCAACACTATTATATTCTAAAGCAGATTCTGTTAGAACATGGAATATGCGACTGGTATTGTAAGAAATTATAGTCTTTGATATAAACTAGCCATAATCCATAGTATATAGATATAGTCCTTTTGAAATATAAAACTACCCATAGTATTTTTAGCTATTCGTTTAAGGACACCGACAAGCGCGTCAAAGGTCATGGTCATGAAATATATTAAATTACAAAACGGCGTAATAATTAAAACTTGCAAAATTATTTTCATTTTTGAAACCAAATATAAAGTTCATTTTATAAAATAACAGTGTGGGGGTGTCTGAGTGAGAGCCGGGCGAGGTTTATAAATATCTGCCATTATGTGGGTCTGCTGCCCTTTGAATCCGAGATGAGTGTCAATTAGGCAACATTCTCTACATATCCACTGTTTATTTATAACCTTAGTATACTGGGGCTGGCATATTTTGATGACGGTGAATAGAATAATCCGCTCTACTAAACTATTTCACTGAAATGTTTAATTGTGATTCATCCCAAATGGCAAGCTAACCGGGCCATTCAATTCACTATCGACAATTATAATAATCTGGTAATTAAGGCACTCATCTTCACCCAAGGCGAGAAATGGGCCTATTCATTCAATCAAACCCATTTAAATTAAATTAAACCTCTGTTTTATTCCGTTTTAGTTAGATAAAGAACAATTTTACCTACCAAAAGAGCACGGAACCTGTCTGTTTTATGCAAAGTTTCTAAATATAAACAGCTAATAAATCAAATCTGTGTTTATTTATTCACTCAGAGTTTTATTATTTATACTCTCGATTTACTTCTCGAATGAGTGCTTTAGTCAAAATAAAAATTTTATCGTCAGAAACCCTTACACGGTTTGAAAGGCGTTGTAAAATTTTAACGACTTTATAGGCGGGTGAGTGGACGCGAAAACCTGTAGCGCCAAGCGCCATTTTTTATGTCAGATTAATGAGTACTTTCTAGAACATTCTTAATGTATGTTACATAGGCATTCATTTTTCATGATACAAAGCGCGTCGAGTAAATTTTTATAATACATTCAAGTTACACGCAGTTTTTCGAAAATTGGAAGATTTTAAGCAATTTCAGAGTTATTTTATAAACTTCCAATGTCAAATTTACAAAATAAATCATTTCTTCCAAGCGGACGCATTTGTTGCTTCATAATTGTGAGTCATCATTATATAAGTGGAACACTGATCACAGGAAACTTAAAGCCTCCTTTCCAACTCCGCATAAAATATGAGTCACTTAACAAATATTTTACAAAGGCTTTAAAGTGACATGCCCTGGATTATGGTGTTGGTAAGATGAACAGGTTGATGTCATTTTGGCGTGGCGGTAACTTGTTCAAGATAAATATTTCACACACAATTAGAACAATAACTTATATACAATAGGATAAAATATTTTTTGATAAACTAAATTTTTAACGTTATACTTGTAATTTTAATTAGACAGATATTGTTTATTTTTTGTAGAAATCAGGCGGTATAGAAAATAAGTGAACATTTTACTTCATTCTTTTGTTCCTCTACGAAAACTGTTTTACATCAAACGATCAAAATGGTCATTCTATCTCCACTGTATCAAACTCTAACAGACGTAGATCATTCTTTCATTGTTTTTTCTCCGTTCGCGAAGATTTCTCGCTACTTAAGGTGCTAACATAAACTATAATTTTTCGTGTAACCCTGTATCAATTTTTGAGATTGGTTCTTTAAATTAACTTACTTAATTATAAAACTATTTTAAAACACTTTGTTTATTTCGCAAAATACTAAAAAAGATATAACAGTTCAGCCGCAATAAAAAAAACCTTAAAAAATTTGAATTTCCCGCTAGAGCGAGAGGTATCACCTTAAACGTACGAAATCTTTCATTTATATTAAAAGATCGAGAAAGAACGCTCTTGTTTTAGGCGTAGCTGTATAATCGTTTAACCTTCAGAGATACATAAAAAAAATTAACTCATCATATTCGAAACGTTACAATGTTTTCATTAGTATTCTTACTTCTAAGTCCAAGTTATTATCTCGTGACTTAGAAAGTTTCAATTAAATATGAAAAAACGGTGTCGTAAATTAGAACACAAAGCTGGGAAAGCCTAGGAAGACATCGTTGGCCGCCGCCGGCGTGAACCCTCAGGCCTGCGCTAATTAGCCACCCCTTCTACCCCATCAATATTACAGAATAACTTTACCTTTTGTCTAACCACACATTTGTATGATCAATATTTGAGCTTGGGGCCTATCATTCGACCTGCGTAAACAATGAAGTCCGTTGCCTTTATAATTTTAATTAAGTGTGGGAAAAGAAATTGACGCCAGGAAATTGAAGAGGAAACTTTGAAATTTTAGGAATATTCTAATTTATTTATTAATTTAAATAGAATACTATATCTTGATCATTTGTTATTTGTTATAATATTATTTTTATTTTAAACAAATTTTGTAGTTTACGACTTTTGTTGAGTACAGAATCTTGCACCTCGTAATAGCGATTTATTTTGTCATTTCTATTTACTATCTACTATAGGTACATATAACCGTTTGAGTGTAACAGAAAAAACTCTCCACGTTGCCGTTGGCGAGATTACTCTTCCTAATTACTTTTTGTTTGTTTGTTTATGACCCCTTCTTATAACTTTTTTATTGAAGGATTGTACGCATTTTGAGCAACTTCAGAAGCCCAGAAAACAGATGAAGGTAAAAGTTCTACAACGTTGTATAATTTTCTGTCTTTCTACATAGTAATAGGAAAAAAAACTTGTACTAAGTGGAGTCCCAAAAAGTTAATTTCAATATGTTTTTGTCGGTTTTCTCACAGCGACAACCTCAAGTGCTAGTCTGAGACACACTTAGTGGAATGTAAATTACAAGAAAATAGCGAGCAATTGAAACAAAACGTCCGTGAGCCACAAAGTCGAGCAATGGAGATAGATGGTGTCATATCATTCATTATTTACACCAAGCCAGTAATACCGGAGACAGAACGCTTCCATCAAAGTTATGACGATAAATTCCTTTGTCGACGACTTTTACCCAACAAAAATGTTATAAAGTACCTATCTTAGCTCTATCCCGTTCCAGTCTTTATTATTTCATAACATTTGACGATCGTTTTACTAAATAATAGCAGAATAATAGGTTCCTAACGACGTCCCGTGATTGAGAGGCGAACCTGATTCCATCATTTTAAATTGATTATTCTGCGGTTGAACATCCATTAAACATGAACTAACTATCCTCCAGCGATATTGTTCATGTTATGTACATACTTGTAGCTAGATGCCTACCATTGCTTACTATCTAGTTAGCAATGTAAGGCATTTAATCATGCGAATTTATGGTATTCATCGATTGGGGTCCGAGGGACGGGATATTCACAGTTCATTAAAGATTAAAAAGCTAGCTCAGTACATTTTGCAAATAAACATGCTGGCGCAAAATGTTCGAGCGTTTTAGATTGTGTGATTGTACTAAGGATTTTAAATGAAATGGTATATTGACTACTGGCTTCATAAATTTTCCAGAAACCATCATAATGTACCTATGTATATAGAAGTCCTGCTGCTGCCCTACACCATAGATTTCCAAAATTAACATTTCTAAGCCTTATCTGTCCGCCGGTTTCCCGCAACCATAACAATGTTCAGTTCCACGGGTAGGAAGCCGTCCAACGCTATGCCTTCCGGTTTGTGGTCCCACCTCATTCTTTATATATTTGAACACTATATCAGTCACATTACCTTAGGTAAACCGGTATATTAAATTAGAATTGACCCGAATATCACAGAAAATTTGATCAACTTACTCGTGCGTAGGTACTATACATACTTCCGTACATCTACAATAACTGAAGATTTGAATGAGGACTGGGATTAGGGTCCTTAAGGTACATGTCTACCAAAGCAAAGACAAATGTCAGGTTATCATACATACAAAAAATAAGTGTGCGCAAATATACTAATATTTTGGTTAGGTTAGGCACCAAAGCAAAAATATTTAATTTCTTATACTCGTACGGGGTTGGCGAGAGCTTCTTGGATACTGAAAATACAATTTGTCCGGTTAAAATAAGTTACTAAGCTTCTTAAGTGGTATTGGTTCGACGGTAGAAAAGAGCTAGATAAATCTCAGAATACCCAGCTTTATAAAAACCTGATTATATACAAAGACTATTTGATGTAAAATAGAATACAATATTTGTGTAGAAAATTGTTTCCTGCTCTTGGCTTGTTTCTACTAATTTTAGTATAAGTGGGCAGACCCCTTAGACCCCGAGAAGTACATCCCGCCCCTTAGCCACGTTGCCTCAATCACATTGATTGGAACCAGGTACTTCCCTTTGTAAACTTCCTTAACAAAATGTTCTCTCTTAATAATCTTAATTGGGATGAGACCTTCATGTGTGCTCGAATGCTGGACGGTCCAGGGTCATCACGCACGTGTCGAATAGACCAAACGGTCTTAGTAGTGATAATAGAAGGATCAGACCTCCTGCTATCACTACTAAGACCGTTTGGTATCAACACAAGTATATTACTATTGTTCAATTCAAACATCAATATTAATAAACTGTATCCGAACAATTAGACAACATGTCGGTACTACACTTATTACGGCCGGTTTCTGGAAACCCAAATCACGATTGATCCGAGTTTGACACATAGTAATTATTTGATTTTTTCGTTGATCATCGTTCGAGAAACCGGCCGTTAGTATTGAGATGTCAATGATTCCATTTAAATGACAGTCCGCAAAAGTGTTTTTAATTATAAAACCGAAACTTCTGTCTTGTACAGAAGAAAATGGTCCTTCGAATTGGATACACAGTTCTTTAGTTCAATTGAGCTTTGCTTAGTTTGCAACTAGAGTGTGATGTGTGAAATGTCTGTAAATTACTTTTTTTAATTTTTTTTACTTAATCTATTGTGTCCCACTGCAGGGCAAAGGTCTCCCCCAAACTCTTCCACTCATCTCGATCTCTTATTATCTGTACATTATTATTCAATTTAATAAATAGCTCGTTCTGCTCCGCACAACTATTTGTGATGGTGGTAAACCACAAAACAAACGGCTTCAACACGATCGATGCAATGGAAATGTGGCGGGGGCGTCTATTGGACAACGTGCCACCCATTCCAATCATGTGTCGATTTAATGATTGCTTTTACTATGATTTTTTTTCAGATACTATTATAGTTATGCTGAGGTTTGGATCGAGAAAGCTAATGCTTTTTGACGCATTCATTCAGAATGTTTTTTTTTAATTTTTTTATTCTATAGCTGGCAGACGAGCTTGCGGGCCACCTGATGGGAAGTGGTCACCGCCGCCCATGGACATCTGAAATTTGACAGAAGCGCACATTTTTTTAAGTCAAGCTTTGGTCCTTTGCCGCGATACCAGCGACATGCACTAGTTCGTTATAACGCACTGTTTATTAAGCACATTTTGAAAATAATGTTAAAGTCGTAAGCTAGTTAGTAAATATTGTTACTTTTATTTTTATGCTGTCTAAATGCATCATACAAAACCTTTTTGTTAGACCAAAATGTCCTTGGCAGTGTAGTGTGATAAGTAAGAAACCACAGAACATAAAAAACAGTTTTAAACTGTTTTTTATGTTCTGTGTAAGAAACAGTATGCAAGGCTCACATACACTGTGGCTTTGAGATCTAACACCGTTCGCTCAGCGTCGTATTGAGGTAGCCGTAAGATGAGTCACATCTTAATTATGTGGTTCCTTTGAAACACCGCCGCTTTTGTTCACCGAGCCAAGCTTCCAATGGATGGGGCGGGCTACAAAAATACTATGATTAAACGCAATCTATCCCTATAATTATCTTGTGCCCTAAAATGTGTAATTTAGTCAAATAATTATAGTTATCTAAATAACTATATAACAGAGTGTTTTTTGAGAAGCGATGATGGTCAAGTCTAAAATCACGAGTTAGAAGTGTCATGTAAGGAACCACGTCCTTGATATAATAAGAATGCAATTACTAATAATAGTTGTTATATATAACACTATAAAAACCAAATAAAGACAATTATTATTTATGTATCCAATATGTACTCAACTAATTCCGGTAGAGGGCATTGGTACTCCATATCACAGGTTATTCCTAGTTTGGGCATTTTTTTCTAATCTGAATCAATTTACACAGAGATTAAAAAAATTAAAAAACTACTTACTTCGTATTTGACTGATTCCTGTAAATAGTCTAAATATTTCATTAGTTACATGACCTAAATAGCAAGAATAATGTACTAAGTTAAAACCGACTCGATTGTTTGTATATAGTAGATATATGTAATTTATGTAACGTTTGAATGTTATTGTTAAAATAAATAAAAAAAATATATATATCCTCGATACGTTTTAAAATATCGAATTGCTATGTTCAGACAACATTATTGTTTCCGTAAAAAACGTACTCAACCTTTTTCCGTTCATTCTCTTTCTAAAAAAGGCAAATACGTCGCTTCATGCAAAATAGGAAAGTGGTCGTAATCTCTGTTAAAAGTGCGCCCAGGTGCTACGAAAGTGCTACGAATATGCTACGAGGCGCTACGAGGCGCTACGCCATCATCTCGGTATTGACAATTACTCGTTTCCCAGAATAAAAGCTTAAAATTTTCGTATCATTGTTCGCAAGTAGACATATACAAAGACGGGGTTATTTTTATCGGCATTGTACGGCTTGAAGAATACAAAATATTCCCTAGAAGTTTGTAAAGGACCAAAATATATTACGGTGTGTAAGTCCTTTGTTGATACAGGTATATTAGTTACTTTTTACTTACAATACACGATTAAACAAGCGAAGTGGCTTAAGGTGATACGTCTCGCTCTAGCGGGAAATTCAAATCTTTTAGGGTTTTTTTATGGCGGCTGAATTCTATTTATATATCTTTTACTAGTTTAAGCTATTTTGCGAACATAAACAATAATTTTCTGTGTATCAATTTTTGAGATTGTTTCTTTATATCAACTTACTTAATTATAAAATTATAATGGTATATTTTCTGATCATCTTCAGTATCTGGGGCCCTATCCAGAAGGGGCAAACTTGCGTGACGGAATATCCTTTCAGTTGCAGGTCAGTTTTGTAGGCATTTTTTGTGGATTGACGTGGCTGAGCTGTTCAAAATATGACTGAAATGTTTTAAATAATGACTGAAATGTTTTAGATATGACTGAACTGTTAAAAATGACGTCAACGAGCTGGCGCATGCATCTCGCTCGCACTTGCAACGGGGCTTCGCGGGCGCATATTTCTGTACCGCTCTAACATGTCTTCATACTTGTTCGTTTTAGGGGTGTCCATTTTGAAAAATCATCGTTGTTTTTTTAGATTCGATAAATCAGAACTAACATCGATGTCGTCCAATTGAGTTTAAGAGCTCACACAAAGATGAGATTTTATTGTAATGAGTTGGTATATAAATATAATATAATTATACAATACACAATCTACTTCAATTTTATTTCGTCCACAAAACCAAAATATGTTATTCACAATTCGTTGTTTGTAAACATTGAAGCCCGCCATTTTTTTAGTACACATATTTACATATTTACAGACAATATTTTTATTATATTGTCAGTCCAATAATAAACTTTTCATTTTTAAATAATCAAATAGGAAAAAAATTAGTAAAATTATAATGTTCAAACTGGAATTTTTATGAAATTATTTGGATATAATTATTGACTCGATGTTTTTCTACTAAAAACTGAAAAAACATCGATATTTCGAGTATATCAAAAGCATTTCAAAACATCGGATCGATTCGATGTAGGTATCGCATTGTAAATATCGATGTTTTCGATGCATCGAAGTTTATCGAATATTCCGTCCCTATAGTTTGTTTACATTTATTATTTATAACCTAAAGATTTTGCATTTTCATTGTAACTTTCGTGATTGTTGTATCATAATATTGTTATGTGCCATCATAATATTGCTGGCTGCCTTGGACTCGATTGAGCGAAGAGCCTTCAGGATAATAGGTAATACGCTGCCTGCGTCTGTTTTTCCCAATCATTACAACCTAGATCAATTCAAGGCCAATATAAATAGGTGTCTTCTAGACCATCCTGCTCCATCGTCGGCTTCATCGGCGCTTTCCATCAGGCGAGATTGAAGCCAAAGGATTATAAAAAAAAAAATATGTGAGTATGTGAAAGTTTTAATACATACATAATTGAGAAAATGGTGAAATCTTTGTAAGTATTTCACGGAGAATAAAAACCTCAGCTTTGGCAAACCTACACCGGATTTGCGCATTTCGCAAACAAGTATGTTATTGAAAAGTGAATAAATCAGTGTACTACCTAATTATGGAAGATTTTAATGTCAAATCTAATCATAAACATGAAACGTATGTCGGGCTTGTCCTGTTTTTCAATACTAGGAGACTGACATACTTAATACAATACATTACTTATATAGATAGGTATTTTTTATTTTACCTACATATAAAATAACCAGAGCACCCGGAATAAATATTTGCAGATCGTACAAACATTTATTTCAAGGCGGTCATCGAACCCACAACCTCCGCGTCGGAGGTGGACATCTGTTGCAGAGTTTCTAACATGTTTGGTCACCACTTATTCATGTTTCAGATGCACACAAGATGCTGGTGCCCAGTATGGGTTAGCAGATCAGAAATCAGAACACAACAATTTAAGACTAAGACATGAATCATTCTATTTAATCGTCCAGGTAGTTGATTACTTCACTTGATAGGTTCATAAATATACCTATAACAAACTAAATCAATCATTGCAATAGGCATCACAGCTCATTTGGTACTAGTTCTGTCTTCTCTGTGGGTTCCATCCCCACCAAGAATAAATATTTTTTAAAAGTTCAATAAGTCTTTATTGGTAAAACATTTTTTTATTACTATTAGTAAATATTAATGTATGTTCTGCTTTTGGGTGTCAACATGTTACATATCTATGAATTTATTCATAAAACAGTATATGAGTATTCTAGTTGCCATACAAGCTTTGTGAAATGTTCATAAACATTTTTTTAACTTGTTTAAGTGTAATGAAAAAAAAGAAAATGATTTATGTTCAGATTTCAAGACTGTAAAATATTTTAGTATTGAACTCTATGCGTATTAACTCTATTTACAATACACTTCATTTTATTTCAGGTATATCTGGGATGTGACACGAGCAAATTTCGGTTGCCAGGAAGAGATCTCTCTCAGCGATAAGGCCACCCATTCTGATGCCTATTACTACTTGTTTAAGCTCTTTGTTTTTATTTATGTGTGATGAACAATAAAGAGTTATCTATCTATTTAGAAATGTTTTAATAAAATAATACTGAAACATGGTTTTATTGAATTACTATATTATTTCACAAATGAAAACAAAGATTAGTTTAATAGTCATAAACAGATTAGGATAGTGAAGTAGTACCATCATGGTAATTTGCATATTCTGAAACAAAATAATATATACTTAATAATATATATATCTCAGCTCAGTATTGGCATTAGTTCTGGCATCTATGCTAGGATGGTGGGTTCAATCCCCACCACAAACAAACATTTATGTGATTACTTGTCATTGGTAAAATATTTATTTATTACTATTTGTGAACATAAATATGTGTTCTGCATTTGGGTGTTAATATGTACTAATTTTTAGAATACTTACTTATAATAGTATTCAAGCAATCTATTTCCCATACAAGTTTTGTTTAGTTTGGTTCAAGTGCATGCCTTGGGAAATAAATAAATATTTTTGGACAATTCACACTTCACACTCTAGTCCCAAACTAAGCAAAGCTCTTTATGTATGGGAACTAGATTGCTGATAGAATACTTACATACTTACATTTTTTTTGTAAACACATTCATAGAAACACCCAGATTCAGAAAAAATATTTATATTCATCACACAAACATTAAAATTTGCTCTGGGTGTGAATCGAACCCACAACCCACAGCATGGAAGGCAGAGCTTACTACCAAATACTTACTGTCAAATGTTCATGAATACTTGTTCAAGTCTAATGAAATAAAGGAAAAAAAATTTAGATTATGTACAGATTTTAATATCATATTATAAACTATGTAATCATTCTTTACCACATATATAAGATATAATAATAATAAAGAATCAAAATGGTTTTATTCCTTGAATTCTAGTCATTTTACAAATTACAACTTGCAGATTAATTTTATATAGTCTAAAGGCTGATTTACACGTATTAAGTTGCCAAGTCTTAACTAAATTGTAACTAAATTTCAAGCGACTTAATTTTAAGTAACCGTTTACACGTAAAAATACTAAATAACTAGTTAAACTCATTTATTCGCTCAAGATGGACGACCACAGAACAAATACACCCCTAGCGGACGACCAACATCAATAGTGCATTATGCTTTTCACTTAAATTTAACTAAATGTTGCCTGTCCAAACGTGTCAAGTGATTAGCCACGCCCACCAACTAAACCGAAAAATAGACAAAATTCTATTCTACCTTGTTTAGTTGCAACTAATTTTTAACTTGCAACTTCTTACTAAATTCACTGTTTACACGGATTAAGTCACATAGAATAAAGTTAAAATGTAGTAAATTTCTAGACAACTTGATACGTGTAAATCAGCCATTATACTGTCTACTACACAAGTAGAAACTTCATGGTAATCTGCATAGTATTCTGAAACAAAATAATAGGTAAGAAAGTTTTGTAGGTATGTACTATGTGAATGTGAATGATGACGTGTAAGAAAGGTGTGAACATTGAGATGACGTCTGATAGAAGTGAGTGGAAGAAGAGGACATGTTGTACCGACCCACATAATGTGGGACAAGGGTAGGAAGATGATGATGTACTATATTCTTATCTTATGTTATTGTACCTACATTTTAGATGTAACTTTATGCTACTAATCTCAATGATGGTTTATCTTAGCAAAAATTTATTTCAGGATAGGTACTGAAATTATGTTGTCTCTATATAAATTTGCCATAAATATTTTAAATATGATGAGACTAATAGGATTTATAACTACGATTACATACAACTAGTTAGGCATTTATGTTCCTTGTTGTCTTAGACTATTTAAAAACAAGTGTTAAGTAAGAACTAAAAGGATGAAGCGATGATATTACTTTGAAGTTATCTTGCCCATACCTACTTAAGTTTTTTTCAGAAAATGTGTAGATGGTAGTCCTGAAAACCTATAAAAATTCACAGGTCAGCATTGAAATCGCAGCTAATTGCGTTTTAATTTTAAAACTACTTTGAAATTGTCACAAAACATTATAATTTTCGTGTTTGTATGAATCCATGAATTCTGCAAAATGAAACCAAAACAAACTTCGGCATGTCACAATTCTGTCAAAGTTAATTTACAGTCAAAATATCAATAAAAGACGAAGAAGAAAACTGAAATGTTATTTGATCAAATAAAAGCTCAAAAACATTTCAGCGGTCTGGATAGGCCCCATCTTTATCAAAAAAGATCTTAAGTGGTAGATAATAGAGCTGAAATGTCTACTCGTGCTTAAAACAGTCATACGCTTTTATTAATTTGCGTCAGTTACCAAATTCACCTGCATGTAGTTTGCACGGGTGGGATGGGGCGACCGATCGATACCATCTGCCTATCTTAAGCCAGACTACGCCGGGCTAGCGCAAATGGAAATTATTATGATGAATCGTTCAGACTTAGATCTCTAGGTATGTATTATTGTGTATCTAATGTATGTATATTGTATTCTAGCATTGCTATTCAGCGCGGCAATGCAGCCAGTATCTTGGGTACGCTTCCGATTGGTGCTGATTTGGACCAGTTGAACTATCTATAGATCGTTTGCAACGGTCTGTCGATAGCTCAACTGTTTCATATGTATTTTATATGCATGTACATTTCGTAAATACTGTAATAGTCGCCAGTTTGTTTGTGAATAAATAATATTTATTTTTGTATAAGTATATATGTAGCTAAAATTGTATATAATATGTTTGCACACCAGAACTGTAGTCACAGTTCTGGTGTCAAACAAACTGTTAGACCATTATAGTCTATATTTTGATATTTTTTATGGGTTCAAACGTACGTATTTCAATACAACGTATTACAAACCAGCATAGCAACGATTTTGTACTTCTAAAAACTTTGTACAACTTATTATTTCCGTATTTGTATATCCGGAAGGTCGATAACGAGTAAAACTTCCGCGGGTACTGTGCATCGCATTCTGGAGGCCAAGTAGTTAAATTCGCATTAGGCTCCGCCGGCTCACTCACCTCTGAAGAAGCATTTCGTGAAATATGGAAACACTGACGTCATAGATCCTTTATCGCATTACCATAAAGCCTGTGTACGCGGAAATAATATATTTTGGAAAAGAACTAGCTACAATGTAATTATCTAAGGTTATTTCGTTTGTAATGGTGGCTTTTATTTTGGTCTTTCATTGTACATACTGAATAAAACATATGAGTTTGTCAGATTCAGGCGCACACAGCATAAGTAATGATTTCACTTCTATGGAATAATGTAATATTTCTAGAGAACGCGTCTCGACGGACACGTCATTGTCTTTCAAGCTCGAATATAATGAAAAAGGCTTGATGACGTCATAGTCACGAGTCCGGCTAACATGACTCGTTGAGAGCTTCACGCCCCATCCATATTTCACGTTACATCTCAGTCTAGAGTAGGCGTTTTGGAACATTAGGCCGCTATTCGTGTGATAGCTAGGCGACGAACGAGGAAAAACATCAATAGAATTACGATGATAGAAAAATATTTTAATATATTTTCTTGCTGTGCTCTGGTAGAATGTCGCCCTCACTTTATATACAGTCGATTACCAGCTAAACTTAATATTCTATTATTGGTAAACGACAAATAGCGATCAGACAACACTAAGTTTTCAACTAAATAAGTTGCATCTAAATTTTAAATTTAAAAAGCAGAATAATTAATTTTTGAACATTGAGGGCACTACAAAACAGACAATTTTCTTAGACTACGTTTAGAATTTTCAACCATTGGCTAAAAAAGAGGTTCCGTCTGTCATTACTCGCTTCTCTAAACTTTGTTCGCTGTGAGTCCCAGGTGTGGTTTACGGGAGCCTATTATTGCAGAGCAGTGCAGCTTAATGAACGCTTCAGCGTGCATAATAATAAGCATTGTCGTGTTTGTTTTAATATAATCAAGTCGATTCAACAATGGAAATTTTAAAGCATACAAAACTGATATTTTGCCTCTAGGTAAGTATAATACTTTGTGTATTTTATTTTACAGTAATATTGACCCATGTGGTCGCTTAGAGACTGAGAAAATGAAATAATGATTGCGAGCAGTTGCTAGCGAACTTACTTACTGAATATTGCAATGATTTAACGAACCTCCGTACCTCCAAGTAGCTCCGGTTTCATCACTAATTCATGTAACGTGTGTGGGCAGCAAAAAAATGTTATCTCGTTATATTAGGTCTTATCTTACTTTTAGGCTGATATTTGTTTTTAAAACCTGTTTTTTTATATTTATTTTCTGCAAGTGTAATTTGTATAATGGTCAGAATTCCAACTAACTTATTTTTAGTGAACTAAAAATTGGACAGTATAAATAAATAAAGATGAGTCTCGCGAAGCACCAAAAGTCCGTAATGGCGGCCGCTCCTCGACGTTTAGACTAACTTTCTTTTGAATATTTTATATCACTTTCCTACACACTTTGTTTCGTAATCATATTCGAGACTTTTTCTGAAATATCGAAGTTTGCGACATTTAATGAAATAATAGATTTCTTAACAAGTCCGACACAATTGGTTTTGGCATGTGTAATAATATTATTCGTATAATAAGGCTGAATATTTACTATTTTGATCATGGTAACGGTACTGATACCCTCTAGTAGAACTTCGTTATTTACCATTATTATATTAAAAATACAACGTCAGGGCCGATATTGAATTCGAACATAAAAGGATGACTAGCCTTTTTAAACCAATTTTCGGCCCACTCGGTTATTTGCCTGTACCAATAGGGCAATCGGGCTTAAAAACAAATTCTATCCCAAGTGGCCACTCGAGAGCCGGCACCGAGTACCCGACGGTACCAATGCTGGGAAAGAAGCAAATATTGTGATAAATAACAATGCATGAAGCGTTTTCACCTTTCCATAAGCAAAGATGAAAATAAATGCATGAGTGCAGGCCGCGGCCCGGTCAGGGAATATTGTAACGTAGCTCAGAGCTATGCTAAAGGAAGCGCGGCCCTGACCGACTTCTGTGACCGATATCCGTGCAGCGAGCTTATAGGTCGCAGTGGATCTCAAATTTTGGTTCTGTTCTGGCCTTTTCCGCGATGACTACTTCGGGAATTTAACAATCAATCGAAATCTCTATCAACTACTAATTAGGACAGTCATCATTATACTAAATAACATAGTGTTTGTCTATCTAACGGAAAATAATATAAATATAACTATGTACTCGTATATTGTTAGCAATGAGTTGTACGTTTTGCTATCTATCTATATCTATATCTATATACTTATAATAAAACTGTAGAGAGGTCAATTCTGTACATGAAATATATTAAAAAAAAAACTATCAGGGGGTGATTAGTGATCGATACTGATGCCAAAAATGCAATCAGTAAAATTTTTGTCTGTCTGTCTGTCTGTCTGTATGTTCCTTATAGAAACAAAAACTACTGGACGGATTTTAACGAAACTTGGTACAATTATTCTTCATACTTCTGGTCAGGTTATAGGATACTTTTCATCACGCTACAATCAATAGGAGCAGAGTAGTGAAGGGAAATGTCGGGATAACGGGAGAAGTTACTCCGTTTTTTAAGCTTCCGTCGCGTGTGCAGCCTTAATGGTTAAAGTTACATAGAAATCATGTATGACGGAAATATTCTACATTAAATTGTCTAAAAAATATCCCTGAACAGCATATTTTATTTTATTTTATTTTATTTTTATTTTAAAAGATTGGATACCCAACACGGGTCTACACTATACATTTAAAAGATAATGTGCAATGTTACGAACTAAGTGCTCCCATAATTAGAGGGTACCACAGCATGCGTACAGAATCAAGCTTTAACTTATATACTATATTAAAACTAAGGAAACATAGGTAATACAATATAAAAAAGCTTATAACACTGAAAATCGAATATGAAAACAGACAATTAGGTAGGTAATTAGCTAGTACTTAGGTTTCTAGACGTAAGTAGGTAGGTATATCTAAGTCAAAATTATACCAAAGGCAAAAGGATATAAAAAATAATAATAAGAATGAAGATAAGAATTACAGTAGATTGCCAACATAAGATTTAATAAGATATCATGATAGTGTAAAAGAGTTGAAATTATAAGAATAGAAAACCAGGTAGGTAGTACCTAGAACAAATTGTTAATAGGTAGGTATTCATCATCTAACATAAAAATTAAAACAATAAAATAAAAATTAAGTCTTGAAAATAGTAGGTAGGTAAGTAGTATTTAACAAAAATTTTAGTTGTAATAGGTATAAACTAAATGATTAGGTCAAAAATATACTTATATGTGTTCTGATATAAACATTGATATTTAGTTTTTTTTATTATGTAAGTACTTACTTATATGAAAGTGGAACTAAAGATTTTACAAGACTAAATAGCAGAATTAAATTAAGTAGGGATCTATTCAATACAGAGACTTAAGCTTTTCAGCACTGTCTATGACGATGCGATCCGAGTCCTCTGACTTTTTCATAAAAATGCGTCCGTTACGAACCCACACGAAACGATATCCCAGTTCTTTGCCCCGGACACGAGCTGCTGCGTGAAGCGATTTATTGTCAGCAGAAAGGTGTTCAACAACGTAAATAGGTTGGGCTTTATCTGCAGCAGCACCCAAATGCCTTGTGTTCAGGCGGTCCTGAGGGTGGTTCCTGTTGAACTGGATTGAGGCAGCGAGGAATTCGTCACGTAGCCGAGGAGTATTGAATTTCACCAAGATAGATCTCGGGCGAGTACTCTCAGAGTCCTTCTTCGCAATTCTGGTACAATGTGAAATGTCGGCATCCTTTACCTTGCTCTTAATTACTTTGCTTATACCGAGTAAGGTATCAATTACGTTCTCAGATTTTTTTTCTGGGACACACTGTATCTCAATGTTATTGGCTCTCGCGTGCTGTTCGGTATTGTACAATCTTTTAGTCAGGTTTTGAACTGTCTCTTGCAAGGTGATAGCTGATTTCTCGAGAATAGCGATTTTTTCTGTTTTTGCGTCAAGGTCCATCTTCAAATCGTCGTATCTATCGCTTAGAAAAGAAATGGTACGTTGAAAACTATCCACAAGGTCTGTCAGGTTTTTTTGTTCGGATATGATGTTACTTAATTTGCAAGTTATCTCCTGATTGATTATTGCTTTCAATGCTCTTCCAGTTAATGGGATATCTTCTTCGTCGCCTTCAGTAGTAGATTCGTGCACTTGGCGAGGCGGGGATGGAGATGTAATGTCTTTAGGCTCGTTGTTGCGACATCCAGCACACTTCCAAGATATTTTTTTATCAGTTATAAGCCGGTATTGCTTTACTGTTAAATTAGCACAGTCTAGGTCATACCATTCATGACAGAAAGAGCAATTCATGCATTTATTTGTGTTACTGTTAATAGAATTTAGGCAGCCAGCGCATTCTTTTGACGCCATTGTTTATTTGTATTTTGACTATTGGGAATAGATAGATACGACTCTTGATGGTTAGTAATTAAAATAATAGCGTTAAAATTTTGAATTTGCACAAACAGAAGCGCGCCAGGTCACGAGAGGTCAAAGCGACACCACCACCACAGATAAATGAATAGTTTGTATACTCAACTTATGCGTCGGCGTCGAAATGAGTCCAAATTCACACCGAGTAATAATAATGTTTGCACTGGAAGTAATTTTGTTCAAAACTCACTATTCACACTGATTTTTCTATGGCTGATTAGTAATATGTATGGGAGGATGTTTTATGGAACAGATTATTGAAATATATCAGATAAAATGAAGCTTTAAACTATTTTTTGATTTAAATTCAAGAGAGCACGCAAATGGGTTGTTGTCTGTTGCCGCGCGCGCGGGGAGAGTCATATGTCTATCTTTTATGGTTGACTTACAATAACACGTGTAACTCCTGATAGCTTAGCAGTTCGGAGCATTCTGATTATATTTGTTTACTCTTACGTTTATAAGACTCTCAGTCATCCCAAATTTAAAAAAGTTAACATTATTACCTATTCAATAAAAAAAGAATCATAGAAATCGGTATAGAAACACCAAACTTATACATGAAATAAGCCATCGCGTCGTCGCACGTGCGTGAATGAATACTCAAATCGAGTGAAGTTTGAAATTTGTTGTGTTTACCACTAGATGGCGCTACTGTGCACAAATCCTAGATCGCGCTATCGATGCGTTTTGGCAATGTGTTATTAGTCGGTCGGTATTTAGCAATAGTTCCGTTAAATTAAGTTATCTTGATAAGTTATTTAGGGTTGCGTATCCGATTACCGCTTTGATGAGTAGGTACATTTACTTGGGCCAGTTAGCGAGCTTCGAAAACAGGCAGGATAAGGAGATCGATCGCCGCATCGAGAACGCCTGGAAGAGCTACTGGTCCATGAAGGAACACATGCGACCTTCCACTTACACTTAAACGCCAACTCATCGACATGTGCATCCTGCCCGTCCTAACCTACGGTGCGCAGACATGGTCACTGACTGAAGCACAGAAATCCAGACTCAAGATTTGCCAAAGAGCAATGGAACGTAGCATCTTTGGTTTCAAGCGCATCGATGGAGTGCGAAACACTACGCTGCGTTCGCTCACTGGTATTGCAGATGTAGGCAATAAAACCGCGAGGCTTAAGTGGGACTGGGCAGGTCATATTAGCCGGATGGACCCAGAGAAATGGTCCAAAATCGTGACACCGTGGCTGCCTGAAGACGGAAGGCGGCGTAGAGGCCGACCAAAAGGCGATGGCGGTACGACCTCGATGCTTTCGAGAGGGATTGGTGGACGAAAGCGGAAAGCAGAGGATTTGGGGGAGACCTTTGCCCAGCAGTGGGACGAGATAGGTTAGGAAAAAAATATTTATATAATATACTTACTTAATCTATACTAATATTATAAAGAGGTAAAATTTGTGTATTTGTTAAATTGTAAGGGGTAATCTCGGGATCTACTGAACCGATTTTAAAAATTCTTTCACCAATAGAAAGTTACATTATTGCTGAAAAATAAAAAGGCTTTTACGTGGTAATCCGTTTTGCAAAATGAATCGGAGAAAAAACGGTCGAATGAAAGCGTTTCTTACGAACGCTGCCTTAACTATGAAAGAAGTGTTCTAAAGAAAAGATGTGGAGCTTGATAATGCCTACAAAAAACCACAAGTCAACGACAGCAATTGTCTTGCATTTTTATTTAATAAAAATTATCCCCAACGAAGTGGGCACGTGTCAGCTAGTTGGTAAATAAATGTTAATAGAATATGTTTTGTTTTGTTGATATAAAAGGTAAAATGGAGAATATTATGGTGCAACCAAATCAATTTCGCGATCAAATCATCGCTTGGATGGATAACAAAACAAACGTGACTGTGGTAAAGCTTGCGGCAGCCTTTTGCATGCAATTTGCTAACCACAACCACTTCTCGTGCCAATTCTGGTTGGCGTATCGCTCTCAGAAATCTTAAATATTGTTAATATTGTGAGACCCATATGTTCATATCGCTGTTGATATTCAAAAAATTACGTTTAAAATAAGTCCATTATTTTCCCAGCTTGAGAGACATCAGCAAATAAAAAATAAATACAAGAGGCAAATAGCGTGATGCATAAAACATGAGCGGTTTGTGTAAAAATGGTAAGGGTACTTTTAAACAGGGTGGCGACATTTGGGTGTTGTTTTTCAGTGTAAAAATGACGGCAGGTCAGGTCAACAGCGCGTTAGATTTTAATGATGAGAGCACGTGTAGACTGCTTGCATTTGCATAATTTGTAAAGTCGCTCTCTAATTGAGCCTTGCCGGGCGACCTCAGTTCCTGAAGCTCAGAATACATTAAAGATTTTTACTTTGTTAGGCTGTAAATATACGACCACACACACATATCATTACTTACTCATAAAAACCAAATACCTCGTTTTGTCTCAATTAATAAATAATAAGTTGCGTTTTGATTATAAGCTTTGTTTACATTTTTGTTTAAGCATCGCCCTTCTTTGTACATTCCATCATCTCGCTCCGGTTGCCTGGAAGAGATCGCTCTCAGCGATAAGGCCGCCCATTGTGATGCCTATTACTACCCGTTTAAATTCTTTGTTTTATTTGTGTGTGGTAAACAATAAAGAGTTCTAAATCTATCTATACGCTAAATATTTTTCGTACCATTAATTTTATCTATGAGCCTGCCAGATGAAACTCATTTTTTTTACAAGAAATGTATTTAATGGGAAAACTTTTAATGGGATTTGATGAACGGATCGCTTTTGGCACCTACACCTACCAACTAACTTAAAAGCAATTTTCTTTTTAGACTTCATGAATGTTTTTTTGTACCTTCCTTGCACTAGCTAGTATCCACAAAGTTATTTAATATAGGTACCTATATAATTACTTTGAAATTAAATAAAAAAAGGAATATTGCGTGCTACTTCAAGACTTGAACTCACACTAACTATATATCCAGGTTGCTAGCTTTTTTGTACCAAATAATAAGTATACCTACATCTCAAAAATTTGGTCAGCCAAAGAGAGGAACTCGTTGCCGGCGTCTGTGTTTCCCGATTCATACAATTTTGGATATTTTTACGAGACGAGTGAATGGGTATTGTCTAGGTAAGCGTGCTACATCGTCGACCGCATCATCACTTAACATCAGGTGAGATCGCGCTCAACCGCTTGCCTACAAATTGTAAAAAAAAAAAGTAAAACAAATCCAGTAAAGAGCACAATTTGGTACAGCTAAACTGCATTGTCGTAAAGTTTAGGGTACTTAAGTAGTTTTATAAGAACCGAGCAAAGCCTAACCGCCATAAATTAGGTAAGAATGGGGTAACTTGCGACTCTAATGGCACATTGAACATATTAATCGTCTTGGAAGGATGCCATCGCAGAAACTGATTTTATTTCTTTTACACTTTCTGTAGAGTCACATACAAACTTTATAATTTTTAATGAGATAATATTCCACACCAGTATTTTGTGTTTTTCTTTATTAAGTGGGATAAACTTACCGTTGTCAGATAACGGCTGCACCTAGAACAAAACATACAATATTTAAGATTACTTTAATAATCAATTAATTTAGGTTATGACTGAAATCTTCAAATTGACATTGAACTTATTTTGAATAAGCTTAACCGAGAAGAAATTAAAAAAAAAACAATTTTCATAATGAAAACTGAAACAGTCTAAAAATTTTAGCAATTTGAGGTAGTTACAGCAGGAAATGAAACGTCTTTCGGTCCTCGCCTACTCGAAACATCCGTTTGTCGGCGCAGCTTCGGATATACCTACCCTTCTTAGTTTCATTTTATTAAACTCTTCGCAAAATGGAAATTTTCAAGGAAAAAAACACCATTTTTAATTGTAATGGGTTGAATCAATGTACAACAGTTTTCGAATAGCCGTGACCACATTACATATTATACTAGTGACAAAGAGTAGTGATGTTTTAAGGGTCCTAGCCAATTAATATGAACTCTGTATATTCTGGAATATCTTTGTAGTGTGCAAAAGAACTTGTATAAAATGAAGGCAAGGAGCTGGACTAAAATTCTATGTTTTCACTTGACGCACACGAGATTCAAACCAATTTTTAGGACAAGTTTTTTGTGAACTTATACTGTTTGTAGTTCAATAAAGTTATGTACTTATATTTATAATTTTTTTTCCATTTTAATGTTTCACTTTTAACGTTTTTAAATTACATTTTAATTATAATTAGAAATTTTTTGAATCACATTTTTTGTTTTTTTTTTTAATTATCCTACTATGTACCTACCTAGAATTAAATGATTAGGAGCGGACTTCGACCCCTGAACATAGTATGCCGTACTTACTCCATAATGTTAAAATCAAAATGCGATAAGTTTGTTAGGACTATGAATAGAGGATAAACCCCTATTCTGGAGTAAACTTGTGAGTAAATTGCAAATCTTGATGACGTCACTGAGCTTAAGAGCCTAGGCTCTTGAAATGTGTCATTCGTTTTAGCTTCGCAGTCGAGTGACTCCAAGATAAAAAGATAATAATAAAGTAGATAATTCGTTCAATATCGCACTCTTAGTAATCTGAGAAATTGTATTATTCATTTATTTAGATATTTACATATCTCAATAGTAAGATATTATGAGCATCTATGAGCTAGTATTATTTTATTATTTCTATATACCTAGTGTTATCAAGTTCAATAGCAATAATTTCGCCGCCATCATGTCCCACGTAAACGTTGACTACAAACCTAAAAGCTATTTATTATCCAATAAACACTCAACAAAACACTCAATAGTCCATCTTTTTTATGTGTTCAGTTATTGAGGAGCCAAAAACGACAGTTAGCCTGTTACGAGGAAACAGCTGCTTTCACCAATATTGCCTCGTTCCGGGCAAAACGTTCGATGCTTACAAAATGGATAGAACTATATACGTTCCGACAAATCGATACCTGCTAGCAGCCATCATAGCTCTGTTATATTCGTAGCATTGCATGGTTGCTCCAGTTAAGGACATTCCCATTAGCTAAGTTTAGTAGGTCATGTCACCCGCAAAGTTAGGACTAAAGATGAAGTATATAGTAGACTCGCGGTTATGTAATTTAAATCACGTTTGAGCTAGCAACGAGTACATCAGAACAAACATTTCGTTATAAAATAATAATTAATTTCAGAATTTCATTTACTAAGAATAAATACTTTGTTCAAATGTTGACGAATGAGGAGGTAGGTTAGGTAAGGTTCCTTAATTTTAAAGTACAGTTAATTAATTGAAAAATGTTTAGACTACATTTTTGGTACAATCCATCCACTTCAGAAGAAAGCTGAGGTATCGTAATGGGAATACCCAACATTTAGATTTTTGAAGCTTTTGATGATACACTCTACACCTAGTGCATGCCTATCAGTAAGCATTGTGCAGCACACAGCGAACACCAAATTAATAACCAAATTAGACTGCTCCAACTATCATGTAGGTAATAAGAATAACGAACCCTTGAACTATTTAGTATAAATATATTATTTTCTATGGACCCTGCCTGACCCTATTCATTGAAAAACTTTGCCGTCTTTACTACGCGCTGAGTGAAAGGAGCCAAAGCTAAGCTTAGTAAGAGATTTTGTTTGATTCTACCTAGCTTGATTAATCACTAACTAGCGGATGTAACATAGGATTTCTTTAATCTTCTTTGTGTTCTTTGGAATAGACTCTACGCGAGCTACAAAATAAAATAATGTTTAGTATTGACAATGTTTTTCTCAAATTGGGCTTATGACAAAATCGTAACTAGATACATTAAGAATCATCATAATCATATAAAATATCCGTGCACTGCCCGAAGGACTCTATCAAGACTGTTATTTATAAATAAATATAAGTAGGTACTATATTTTTTTAAGGGTTTTTTTATTTAATTTTTAATAATCGTATTAGAATTCGGTCTTCCCTCTTCTCTCAAAATCGATTTTCTTTAAAGATGAATGAATATCTGCAGCCAAACAAGTTGTTTTACTAAACAGACCAAATTTGATTATTCGTAAGTAGGTATTATAATAAGGAACCCGGCAGAATTTCGATTAAAAACATTATAAGGTACTAACTGTTCATCGCCATCATAATTGGCAGATTCCACCCTCCACAGGCCATTGCTCTTTATTCCTCTCCATTTTAATCAGATTTATATACTTCGAAGTTGGATAAAACATCAAATAATTCTATATTATTTACTTCATTCAAAGCTGTTACGGTATTACCTACATAAAATACAAACTAATCAAAAAACTTTAAGCGATGCCAATTCCCTTTTATTCTATCGGAAACCCAACGAGTTCTCATTTACATACACTTTGCTGACCCAACAACGATAAAACCCTTTTTATAGCATTGAAAAGGATTTCTGAGGTTCAACAAAGATTTTTTTACTATCTAGGTATAGAAATCGGTAGAGGTAAGGTAACACACGCTAGGCTATCCCGCGGGAACCGTCACATAAAGTACTATAATTAGCTTATCACATACGGATGATACCCGCCACACCTAGCTTTCATTTATTTACGAACAGTTTCGCGTGTCAATGTTATCATACTAGATTTTCTCTGTATAATCTTCTATGTTGTTTGACTACGAATAATACACGCCCAAAACGATAATAAAAAATTTAAATTACGGCAGAATCATTTTGTTACATCTCCGGTTTGGGTATGCATAATGAGATGTGTACTTATTCCGTCTTGTTTGGAAAGATTTTGTGCACCAATAAGAAAAATATCAGTTTCAAAATGTCTATGAGCAATAACTACGAATTGAGTTGCGGAAGTGATTTGCATGCTAAGTATTTTGAGTGGAACTACCCTGGGAGGTGACCCCTCAGTAGGACTGGCTTTCTTAACTAAGACACGCTGACTTACTCGGATTAAACCCCCCAAGATAAAGACGTCTGTAGATAATTACTTTGGAGTGGAGGTCAAGGTCATTTGGTGTTAGGGTACCTGCTTATGACGTTAAACCGAGCAAAGTAAGTACTCAAATTAATATAGGGATTTTGTCGAAGTCATTCTATGGGTTGTAAGAAAGAGGTATTGTGACTGTTCACCGATCATAAAGAACGTATTTAACTATTTTAATTTTATCAAACGATTATAATGTGACGTTTATCATGCTTGTGATTTTCTGGTTACGTTACGTTAAACCTATTTAGAAAGAAAAGCAATAAAACCACGCTGGTCCATGTCTGCGGCTACATTGCGAACGATAGGGCGTGCATGCTCGAACGTTTACTTTTTATTGCTCTAACTTTGGCAAATAATAGAATTCTAACTTTCTTTTGCCGTATTGCAATCTCTCGCATTTTGTAAAAAATCGTTTTATTCACCTAATAATAACATTAAATTAGTACCAATTTGGCTGTCAATATTGTCTAACTATATTAATGAATTCCGGTACAGAGAAGAAAGTTTATTTATAAAAAATCCTTTGGCACTGGATATTACAGCGAGCAATAGCTAAGCAAGAAAACGGTGTTTATTAAATTCCTCATCGTTGAAGCTTTTTATCATGGCAGCTAATTTACAGTCATAAAATTCTTTGAGGTCAAATCTTATGAAAAATGCATAAGTAGGTATTTCATTCTTTAATACCAAACAACAGTAGGTACCTACTTCTAAAATAGGTTGTGTTTGTTTAAGGCAAAGCCATTGCGCAATAAAATCGTTACCCGCTGAAGAACGAATAACCCACGCTGAAAGATATCCATCTCAGTAATTCTGAAATAACAGAAGCAAGTAAGTAGCTGAAATCCTTCAATTAAATCAGAGGGTTAGGGTAGGTCTATATTATTATATTAACTGTGGACCCGTCGGTCAAGAGTCGCAATCACAAAAAGCTTTGTAGTAGAAGTTCGAATAAATCTACGGCTCGAAATCGTAGTCGAAGATATATTCTTTTACTATACAACGTGTTACATAATGACCCTACAAGGCGAAAAGGGGCTAATCCCAACCAAGAATTGAATAATTTGTAAAAAAACTTTGTGAAAAATTGAATAGATCTACCTATGTAGGTAAGTATACAATTATTTAAATTTCAGTAGGTATGTAAAATTATAGCTATATTGCAAGTGACTACTTGAAGTGATAAATTACTTTGTGTAGGTTTTCAACTGGTGGTTACTACAAACGCACGCGCATCCTACTATCGTCACGTCATCCGGTACACCCACACGTTAAACTTTAACGCGTATGCTATGTTATTATATTCTCTCTTACTCGTATGTAGGTACATAGCTGTAGAAGTAGCTTTAAAATTAGCTACTTCTACACTTATTTTACAAAAGAAAAACTTCGATATCGTAATCGGTAAGCATTATTATATACCTACTTACTGTTTAAACGATTTAGAATTTACTTAACAGTGTATTCGCTTTGGAAATTGTTATCATTGGGGATCTTTTAGACTGGATGTACAATAAGCGTTTCAGGTGGAGTAGCCTTTTTCCACGATAAGCCAATTTTATTGTCTCCGTCGCTCAACCTTATCTTTTTATTGCCGGCACGGACCGGCATTAGCAATATGCTTCACAAGTTTTATGCTCTAAGCGAAAACTGAAAGCCAGCAATTTACTTTCTCACTATCACTACTTCGACACAGTTTTGTTGTAGGTAGATAAGAGCATGAAACTTTGCATACCATGAACTAAGTAATGTAAAGTTACAAAGTAAGGTCGGTTAGCTTGAATTTTAGCGATAGTTTTTTGTTTCAAACATTTTCTAGAACAACGTCCGAAAATACGAAAGTAACATTCGTATAAGTATACGTATTTGTAAGTAGGAAACTCTCAAAGCTCAAACTCTCCGTAGAATATAGAGTGCTCAGGATGTTCAAAGTCTACACAAACTTAGTTGGCCATATTTAGTCACGTCCCGGGATGCAGGCATGCAATATTCACTGTGCCACTCGTGTCTCTTATGCTTGGTTTACACTTATGTAAGATTTGTAGAAAGAAAAACATACAAAATGCTCAGAAATTGCCGAAATTTTAGTTCATATTTTTCTATCACATTTGCTAGAATGCTTTAGGTGGTTTTTTATATCAACTGGTTATTATTTATGAAAATTACAAAAAAAATCATAAATTTAACTCTTAAAGCCTCAACTTACAAACGCTCACCGAGTAACTCAGAGTTTAGGTTACTCGATAACTTACCTTGTAACTGTCTTTCTACTTTACTTATTGGAGTGTAAACTGAGCACAACTTTCTCAAACATTGTAAGCGGTAACTAGAGTTGGATACTTTATGTAACACTAGCGAGGGCTTGCAACTTCGGCCACGGAAACTTTTTCTTCCATGGTCACATTAACCGTGAGGAATAGGTATTTAATCAAGCGCTGCTGGGTAAAATCGACATCCAGTGTTCGCCAGTTAGTAATACATCTAGATAGCTAGGGTATTCGAGTCAAATCCTACAGGAGGCTTAGTCGAAATGAGCTTTCAGATAAGCCGTGGACTATACATACTTATACAACGCTTTCATCTACCTTAGTTTAGTTAGTATAATTCAATTTCAGTTTTAAATAATGGAATAAACTCAGATTAAATAACAATTCGTGAAATAAGAATTCAACAAAGTTGTGGCGTGTCAAGCAGAGTCAAAAACATATTTTTTTTAAATAGACATTTAAATACTCGAACATTAGGATATCAGATAGTATCTTTTAATAAGATAAAGATTGATACTTATTCATAGCTGTAAGCCAATCAAAGCTACGTCTTGTCAGTAAACAGAGATCACTCAGATATTGATGAATTTAATAATTAAGGATACGGATCGCATTTACTTAGTATAGTACACACAAGTTCTGTTTACTCTGTTTTAGTCCGTTAATCAAATCTCTTTGTGCATAGCCTTAATTGACTTGTGCGCTACTTCAAAGAAGGGCTCGTTTCCAATTACACTGTTAGAGAATAAGATTCATTGTTATCTTAATCTCTATCAGTCAAATCATTCTTGAAGGTGAGCTTCAAATGTCGAGCTTTCAACATCTTGTATCTCAACTTGTGTTTAACTTAAAACTTTCTTTTTATCTTACTTTTTTAAAGAAAAATCTCCGGAGTTATTTTGCCTGACTTGAGTCGACTACGGTAAGTACTATGTTTATTCCGTGGTAGGTTCCTTTGAGAGCTCGAACACTATGCAAATAAAATGTTAAAAGATACGCGAAATGTTTGTTTTTGAAATACTTAAGTCGTCTACATTTTATACGATGGTTAATTAAATACCCGCCCACGTTTTTGATAAAAGCGAATTAATTTATAAGTTAAAACATTCAACATTGTTACATCCGTAAATTGAGTTAACAGGTTCAAATATTAATTGGTTTTGTTTTAAATTAATGAGTCTATATTAGTCAGTAGGACATATGAAATGGATGCGCTATTTATTTCTAAACGACATACAGATACCTCAACTGATTTAGGTATTATAATTTACTTGACCAACTTAAATTTGCAGTGAAGATGGAACCCATTGCACATGCGAATTAGAAACCTTATGAAGTATGGAGCCTCATTGATTATAATAAACCTGCTGCTTTTTGCTTAAAAGCACTGCTATAGTTTTCTATACCAATCTAGACATATTAAGAAATCCAACCAAATAAAGAACAATAAACGTAATAAGCATAATAATAGTTTATATAGGTACAAAAAGCTCGACCAAAATATTAAATGATTCAATGCTTGATTGATTTATTAAAGGAACCGTTCATTTATATAATACATTTTTGACAACACGTAACATAGTAGGGTTTATACCCTAACTAAGTATTTAATCAAATTAATTGCTCGCATTATTAAACAGTGATTTAACAACGTAATTTGTATCGTCATGCATTCAACAGGTAAGTACAATAAAGAACGTTGATATCTAGCCCAGGTGCTGCCAAAAGGTGAGGTGAGAACAAGGTACAAGGCACGCTGGCCTGTCAGGGTCAAAGGCAGACTTCGGAGTCTGAAGTTCACCGCAGCGCTTTCGGAGCAGGATCACGTGTTATAGAGCTACAAAGACGGTCTATTAAGTAAATTAAAATGGGTTAAGGTAACTTACGCGGGTGCGGGATGCTGAAGTGTGGACACGACACGTGTGGACGTGTGTGGGGCCGCGTGGCCGGGCTGCGGCAGACTGTTGCTCCCGGGCCCGCTTCACTTGTTACTTGCCGCCCTGCGCGGCTGAAGGCGCCCCCTGCGCCGCACCCTCGCCCCTCGCAGCCCTCCCCGACCTCGCCCCGCTTCCACCGCATCCACTCGCCAATATCACGGCTCCTTCAATTTGCAGCATCCTTGGCAGAGGTGAGCGGATGAACTATGTTACTGCAATTACGGGCACATTACACTTAACACCTCATACTAGTGATGAATATAGTGCGATCCCCACAGAGCACGTCCTCTGTAGTCGTATAAATACATTGGTATAATAGTACATATTCAATTATTAAATTTATTAATATTAGATTGCCTATATAATAATAAATAGATAGATAATAGTAGATTGCATGCAGTCTGTAGTCATTAAAAATAATAACACTTGAGTTTATTTCTGTTAAAAATGTATATAAATGTACTAGTAATCATTGTTGTATATTGTGTTGACGGCACTTAGATAAATAAATAAATAAATGATTACCATATAGCAATTACTTTTTTAATCTCAACAAAATAAAACAACAGATTAGGTAAATTTGAACAGAACGCTAAATGGTTTTTTCTTTGTTTCATTCTCGTTTATTCGTGTTGCGAACATATTTATTTTTATGGAGTACACACAGGTAAGTATTTGTTATTTATCGTTTAATGTAATTCACAAAAGGAAGCATTATTTTTAGAAGCTCTAGGTGTACTTTACATTAAATTTAATAAATACCTACATCAGCTCTGAATCAATAGTGTTGTGTAAATATTTTTTTTATTAATTAGTTGACTAAGTAACGGCCAACTACTTTAACATAAGTCTAATAACAGACTAATGATAAGGTAGCTGTCGTTAAAAAAATAGTGATCGATAGACTAGCATAAAGACAATTCGAATATAGGTACAATAAGTAGGTAACCTCAACACTTAAAAAAAAATGAGAATGATAAAAAAGTAAAAATAGTTTTTATAATTTACAGGAATATTTAGAAAAATGTAAGAAAAATCCCTCGAGTTAAATTCTTACTAACATAATATAGGTACCAAATTAGGCCTCATTGATCTGTTTAGCTTATGGTAAAATTTAGAATATTTTTGGTTAATTTTAAGAATATTATGTACCTACCAAAAAGTTGCCTGAAAGGCGATAATATTGTAGTGCCCCAGCGGGGTCATGTTCGGCTCTAATCCTAATTTAGGACCTATAATTGTAACCAACCTGATACAATAAATAAAATCTATCTATCTAGTGTTAGCCCATCGGAACAAGGAAGCGGTCGTGGCAGGAACAGTTTCGCGGTAATCCTAACAATTAGCCGACGAGCACGTCGACCCAACACCGCCAATGATACTTTACTTACACTCGATTGATAAAATAGTTTGGGCGTAGATACAAATCAGTAGGTAAAGTGCTTCACTTCAGTGTGAAATGTACTTAGGAAAGCATAAATAAATAAATATTCATGGACATTTCATACATCACACTGTAGTCTCAACTTGCTTTGCTTATTTTGAGTTAGATTGTTGATAGAATAAGTACCTACTTACTTAAACATTTTTATATTTTTTTTTATGTAAATACATATATATAAATATATGTTCATCACACAAACATTTGTTCTAAGTGAGAATCGAACCCACGACCCACAGCTTGGAAGGCAGAACTACTACCAACTGAGCTGTGGTGCCTGTAAAAATGTGTAAAATAAGGGGCTTGTGTTTTTGGAAATAGTATTTTCACAGTTGTGCGAAACTCCCTAGGGATCGCTAGAACCCGTTATTGTAATTGTATATTTGTATGTTCTGTATTTCCAGTCGGGAAATATTATAAAGTAGTAGTAGTATGGACAGCTTTTCGATGCCATTTTATTTACTTACTTTTCGTCGTTTTTTATATATATAGGTACTTAGACATAGAACGCAATTTGCTCCAACTGCTATAACAAAACGTTAAAAAGCCTGGTCGCGTAGTCGCGTAGCGAAGCTACGTAATCGCATAGCACAACTACGTAGTGGCGTAGCACTGCCAAGTAATCTCGTAACCCTGCTTGCTACGTAGCCCGTCGCGTGATGTGAAAGTTTCAGTACGAAATATCAATTGTAATCTTAATGTATATTATGTGTTACGATTCATCCAAGAATACCTACATATTCACATGAAATTTCAGATAACGTGTATGACATCCAATTAAAAAAATACTTACAAAACTTTTCAAATGCTACTCTTTTCTTAATGGTTTTTTTGCATCTTACCTAGATGCAAAAACTTACCCTGTACGGCAACGATGTCATCCATCAATCTGGCTGTTGGTCTGCCAAGGCCTCTTGTATGTCCCCTAGGCCACCATTCTGTCGAGGCCTTACTCCACCAGCCATCACCAAATCTTGCCAAGTGTCCTGCCCAGCTCCATAATTACATATAAGTAATTTTTCTATTATATCTACAAAAATATATCTACTGTGTTCAATTTTGAACGAGCTTCCATCCAATCTCGATACAATAGTTCTTTGTGACACTAAATTAACCTTCAGGGATACAAACTGTTGCGTATAAAATGAAAAAAGGTAACGACCTAGTTTGAACTCGCTCTTATCTCACTATTATTGGAAAAGTTTTCCTTGTGTCGAGAATAAGGACGTGATAAGTGTCAGTCATGTTTTTATCTCGTTAGAGAAGTCTCTTGGTAGCAGTTGTTGTAAATCAATTTATTTACTGGCGACCTAGATTACAAATTAGATTATTAGAAGACCATTGAAACGTATTTTATGAAGGTCTCTTTGAAATCCATTTTTTTACTCTGTCAAGCAATTTACTAGAACAGTATTTATTTATTGAATAGCGATTGAGACGTTCCAATTTTATAATGAAGGATGTGTAAATTAATTGATAAATAATGGACTAAATATGACGTGTTGTTTTGATTCCATTCAATGTAGATCAAGAGATCTGTTCTCAGACTAATTACTAGAAATTAATGCCTCACAGTAGTAGTTTCGTTGTCTCATAAATAATTCACTATTTAATTACAAGGATGATTACCCGCACGCAATTAACAAAAGGCAGTTATTTATCGAATCGGTAATGTGGCGGCAACATCCAGGATTACGGGCGCGGATGACTTCACCGCCATCACCTCGTTATGAAACTAACGATATTCGGTATCTTGCGTAAAATAAAACAATGTTTCCGCCATCGCATTCCTTATATTGCATCGAAAACATAACCACAGTATAGATAACATTACAACCCGCAACTAAGTTGCAAAGAAGTGCAATAAGTAATGTACATTTTCGTGACAACGAATGCGACCTATCCTCTAAATAAAGTAAATGAAAGATGAAATCGGCGCCACCATTACTTTACGGATGTTATTCTTAACTAATGAAAGTGGTAATCATGCTACTCGAAACGATCCGCTTAACCGAAATACAAACATAAGTACTCTAAAAGTAACATATAAAAATATATTGGTCAAATCAAAATAAAATAAAATTCTTGCAACGCTTCCTTTGGGAGAAATCGGCTGGCGCTCGCGAAGATGCGCGTTAGAAAGTGTTCCGTCAGCGCGGAGGCGGGGGCGGGGGCGGTACTATTTGATGAGGCCCTTGGCCTTGAACAGGTCGCGCATGAGGCCCTTCAGGTAGCGGATCTCGCGCTGCAGGTCGGAGCACTTGTCGCCCAGGTCGGTGTGGCGCTGGCGCAGCGTCGCCTCCTCGCCCAGCAGCACCTCCACCTCCGCCTTCTTCTTCTGGCGGTAGCGCGTGGCGGCGTTCTTGTTCTGCTCCTTTTTGCGCGAGCGGCGGTCGTCGCTATGCCGCGCGTACGGCTTGCCGCGCCGCGCGCCGCCGCCGCCGCCGCTCGACCACTCCTCGTCGGTGCTAGACGAGCGCGGGGAGGACGAGGGCGACGACAGCGGCGACGGGAGCGGCGCCGCGTCCGCGCGCACCAGCTCCTCCACGTCGTGCGCCCACGCGGGGTACTCGTCGGCCGGCGCGGCGTACTGCGCCTGCGCCCACGGCTCCGTCAGCTGCGCCTGCTGCGCGTAGCTGACGAGCAGCTGCGTGGCGGGCCCGGGGGGGCTCTGCGGCGGCGTCAGGTGCGTCAGCTCCACGACGCCGTACACGGTCTCGAACTCGCGCAGCAACTCCTCCGTGTGGCCGGGCGCGGCGGGGACGGGGCCGGGGGCGGGGGCCGGCGCGGGGGTGAGGGGCACGCCGTAGAGCGCGGGCGCAGCGGGGGCGCACGGCGCGAGTGGCTCCACGCGCTCCACTCCATGAGAGATGTTATCGAAGATGGGCAGGTCCACCTTCTCCTCCAGCCAGTTAGGGAAAATGTTTTCTGTAACAATCGAAATGCCATGTTATTAACGGTTTCCTTATATAGCTATTGCAGAAAAGCCGCATTCTAATTTTATAGTTATATGGTTCATGGCATGGACGTCTCAAATATGGTTTTTTTTACCCATAAATATCTTCAAAAATAGTCCGAAATTATCAGTTATATTAATCCTCTTGGTTTTGATTACAGCACGAAAGCCCGCTAGTCATGCGCGCCTACTTTACAACTGCCTCTAATTATGTTCTAATAATTTTCGTTGTTTCAGTCAGTTCCCGTCTGTGGCTTAGTCATTAGAATAGGAACTACCTCCAAGCATTAGGTACTTTAAATAACTAATAGGACGCACCAATTAGTACCAAACCAACATTATTACATAATGTTACCTACAATTTTTTTCCTGGCAGGTTACGAATATATTAAGCTATGATTAGATCAACACATTAGACGCATAGTTATTAACTTAATAAATATTAAATGAACTATACTTGCACGAGTTATTGAAAGATAAATTAAATATTCGAAACCAGTTTCTCGGGAAATTTCCTAGAGCAAAAACAAATGTTTATAATTAATTTGCAACATAGCTATTTGCACTGCAGATCGAGCTGAGGCAGTTATCCTCCATGAACGAAATATGCATAAAAGTATCATGTTGCACGCCATGCAAAAAAGGCGCTCAGCATCTCGCTTAAGGCTTGATAATCACTTAAAGAACTAAGTTACAATTTACAGAAGGCCAGATTGTGATTTTTATCTGCAGTCGAGTGATTGTGTTAAAAAACATGTGCATGTCGGCTGTCGGTAGAACATAAGGATCTCATCTCCATGTCCGTAAAAGTTATTGTTAAGTCTATTGTTATACAAAATCAAAGTAATTTAAGACTAGGAAAAGCTATATACAGCTGTATTGACAGGCGTCACAGCTCAGTTGATAGTAGTTCTGCCTTCCATGCTGTGGGTCGTGGGTTCGAATCCCACCCAGAGCAAATGTTTTTGTAATAAACATAAATATTTGTTCTGTGTCTGGGTGTTACCTACTATATATTCTATGTATGAATTTACAAAAAAAAAATGTATATAAGCAGTCTAGTTCCCATAGTACAAGCTTTGCTTAGTTTGGGATAAGAGTATGTATGATTCGTCCGTGAATAATTTATTATTTATTTCGAGTCGAGTTATTATTTAGTTCGAATAGTCGTCATTTGAAAACCAGTCACCCCGCGGTTGTCAATACCGCGAACACTGTTTTTCCACAGGCGATTAATTCTTATTGTACTTTATTTACCAGTTTAGCCACGCTAGATTTTCCCGTTTATTGGTATTTCATACTTTGCATGTGCCGACGATATTTTTCTTAGGTATGAGACATAGACAGACATTGTTTGTTCGTAAGTGATTTCTGATACATGAAAATACGAATGTATAATAATAATAATGCTATAGATATGACACTGATGAGGTTAACCGATGCGGCAGGCCTGATCAACTATCAATTGAACATAAATTGGTAGGCCGTTGTGTCAGAGAAATTCCCTACATGCATATTTGAGTTCAACACTCGACCTTTGCGACTGTTTCTGAACTTACAGGCTGTTTAAATAGCGCTTGTTTTATATTTTATCTTTATAAATTTCTCATAATCATGTCAGATTCACTAAGGACATATTTCCACGAAGTTATAAAGACGAATAAATATTTTAAAATCAACAGCATAAAACACAGAAAGTTTTCATATTCTTAATTTCAATAATATCATTATTCAACGCGTCTTAAAATTATTTTTAGCCTTTGTTTCATTAAAAAAAACTATCAGTAATCTTGTTACCATTAGAACAAGCTGTGCTAAGTTTGGGGTTAGATGGCGTTGTGTGTAATGTCCATGCATAATTACGATTTCTTTTTGTATGAAGAGTATCTATAAATCTGTGTGCTGGCTACTGTGCTTGCCCTCAATTGCATATCACCAGATAACTGACCCACATTGCTCTCCGAAAGATATTAAAATTAAGCTAGAGTCAACGACTTGTATCAATTTAGAAAATTCCATTTTTTATACAAGTTAACCTACTTTTCTATATCAATAAAAACAAGCTCTGCTTAGCTTGGGGCTACATGATGTTGTGTGGATTGTCCAGCATTATTTATTTATTTATTTAATACAATATTGGAGGCAAGAAACTGGATGAACTTGTATCTTAGATGACTAGATTTACTTCCTACTGCCTAGATTTATGCTTATAGTGAATCTATGTTATGGAAAGGTTTATGTCCAACGTAAGAAATGCCAACCAAGGCCCTCAACTTGAACTAAAACAAATCAACAACCGCGTTTATTCACGTACAAAAATCGTGCTTCTTCTTCTTATCGTGTCGACGCTACAACTGTATTTTGTTGTAGCATCGTGTTGGAAAGATTAGCCAGACTAGACACTGCTTTGCCGTGCCTAGCCTAAAAATCGTGCTGAATATTGGAAAGGCATACCGGTAGGTCATAATAATGGTATCAATATGTAGGAATGACAACAAGTGGTCAATATGTCGCTTTAATTATTGGGCGAGCAGCAAGCGAGGCCGCCTTGTCCGCGAACTGGTTTACGAGACGCGCGGCGCCAGTCACAGGAGATCCGATTTTCTAAATTAAGTTGGTACTAATGATACAGAAGAAAATAATCTAATGATGATTATCGCAATAACTGTTGTATGAAACTTCTTGAGAGTCTAAGAGCGTTTTCACATTATCCGATCCGATATCGGTGTCGGACGCCGATCCGATAAGTAAAATGTATGAAATTTGTACATCCGATATCGGGCCGGACAATATGAAAGACAGGTACATATTTCATACGTACATTTTACTTACCCCGATATCGGATCGGCGTCCGACACCGATATCGGATCGGATAATGTGAAAACGCTCTAAGAACGATCAGATTTTATTTACCCGACTACGCGAAGCAAAAGTAGGGGTTATTATGTTTTCCGAATGTGCAGTACCTACTTTTGAAACGATTATTGTATAACATAATGTACTATTCATTTAACTTTGAGCTGACCTGCGTGTTGCTAAGCTGAAGGACAACCTACTTGATATCGGTTAACTTGTTTGTAAACATGTTACCTACATGGCCATAACAGACGCGAACTCGCGAACTTTAAATCTCAGCTTTGAATGTAAGATTCATAAACAGTGATTTATTATAATTATATTATAATAATATAATTATGTTGCTATAGTATCCTCATTATATTAAGTAAGTGCTCAGTAATGCATTTTACTCAATTAACAAGTGAGCGAATCAAAACGCGTACGCGTAATGCTATGACTTGTACCAACACCATTTAAGTATGGTATACTCTATTATAAATACAAAGCAATATGAATTTAAAATCAATTCTATCAATACAAGTGCCAATGCGATAAATGATAAATAAGCTGAATTAATGTGACATTGCACACATACGTGTCGCATTATGCATGTGCATCAAAATATAAGTAGATGAAAGCAAATCCAGTTTTCTGTTGTTTTGTTTCTTACAATAGGTACCTAATGGAACGCGCTCAAAACATGATTTTTCTGCTTGAATAAAGCCAACAAGAACCTTCATAATGCTAATGACGTTTATTTATTGCGTTGGGCCATTGAAATGTAGCGATATCGCGCCAGAAGCAAACCAGTTTGTTGCGCAGTTAAATTATCGCTCGAAAATAATAACTATGCGTCCAGTAACTGACCTGATTAAGCACTAAGTCGACATAACCAATCTACCCAAATCTGTAAACAAGTACAATTTATGACGTAAAAAATGCGAAGCGAGAAGTAGAGCACGCGGGCCTTGAGAGCCTTTCCGCCACGATGACTTTCAATAACAATCAAAACAACAACAATACATCGTCTCGATACTGCTACAGAACGTACCCATATACAAATCTGCCAGAGCCATCATGTGTTCCAATTTCTATCGTCAAACAGTCCTTCACGAACCAACAAAATTTATTTCTGTCCTTAGTGCTAAGATACAGTCTAATGTTATTTGAGATTAAATGGGCAATATCCTTTATAGTGGAATCCTCTTTGGCGAGCGATGGTCGTCGTTGGGGGATCAGGGCAGGCACGGGCCTAACGTCTCTTAACAAGTTTCTGTGAGTTGAAAACTATTTCTTTATTCCAGATGCAACGATAATGGCACTTCATTCTAACGGCGTCCAGGAAGGGCATCGACGATGGCGGCAGACATAGGCAGCGACGGGAGCGCAAGCGCCCCAAACGAACTTCTTGAATCGAATTTATTGTCACGGATGAGGACAGATCCGGTGACTAGCAAACGCGGCGACTCGCGACTTCGTACTGAGGCGCGCGCGCACCCCGCCTTGCGCCGCCACCTCGAGCCTTTCCCCTCTACATACAATCCTGCTTTCGATACGCAGCCACACTTCATGCAATAGCACAGAAAGTGCACTACAACGTTCACATTTCCATATAACTTTAGCTACAAGTGTAGAGTATCGATGTTTTTTCTTGCATCATTTATTTCAATGAGGATTCGATAGTAAGTAAAAGGTTAGTATTTCCTGATTGAAACGAATGACACGACTGACACCGTTATTTTCCTGTTACTTGAATTCTCATTGGAAAAAATGCATCAAAAACCTAAAGGAAATTAAAAACAGTAGTGACCTTCATGGTTAATCATTAAAATATCGCGCACGAGCACGCACATGTTCAAACAGTTCCAAAAAAATGAAGATGGCATAACTTGTCGGCCATTTTACCTGATGGGCCTTAGCGAATAATATGAATAAAACTTTAGATATTTTGAGTTCAGCTAATAAATAAATTTAATTGACTTTATTGGTTTTATTCTATACCGACTGTCACTAAGTATAATTCTACTGTTCCATTTTCAGAACATGGCGCTCAAAGTAACTGATTTTGTTTAGTTAGGCCACAACAAAAACATTTCATTATAATGACACGAGACAGTAAATTTATGAAACCTTGAACTATCTCGATATTCCCACAGTGAATAAATAAAGAAAATCAAAGCAAATAATATTTCTGAGGGACAGGGGACTTACATACACGAGTAAGATACATTGCTAGATAGTAAAAGTAATATTAAAAACAACTTGTTCTACAAAATTATTAGGTCATGAGTGAAATACTGTTTAGGCGGCAAATACCGTGATGGCACGATGGAACTGGCATAGTCGGTCACCGACTAGTTCCTAAAGAATTAGTAAAAAAAAAAAAAAAAAAAGACAATCTAACCCACCCTGAATCTATGACAGATAATATAACTGTTCACTCTCAGTCTGTTGTACCATGAAAATAGTGTGTAGGTATATTCAAAATGCGTTTTTACGACTTATTTTAGAAGCTCTCGTCAGCGACTTCTAGTTGACCAAGTGGAGAACTATCAAAAATCATTGTATTATGATCATCGTCATACATAAACTGCTTTTTGGTTTGCGACCTGTACATTAATTATATTTGGACCATGTCGGGTTCACAATATGGAATCGTTATCAGCTAATTAAGTAATCATAATACACCCACTATTAACACCGCTAGAATATTCCACTGATTCTTGATACGACTAATAATGGAATAGTTTGTACATACGATTGTAAGTTGTCGTTCATAGTAACAATTTATGTAGAAAGGCAAACAGACGTTACAAATTGTGGACAAATTCATTAACTCTTTAAGTCACAGCAGATGCGATATCACATTTTGAACAGCATTAAAACATAATTAGTTAAATATGAAGTCGTTAGACTGAAGAGCTAATATTGGCTTATCATTTTAATTATAAATATTGGTTAATTTATAATTAGTTACTAAAGGTACTATCAAGACACGCACTCATAGAATGAAAGATATAGCTGAGAGGCGCGTCATGTTGTGTCCGATATTTCGTTTACGTAAGATAAATAATTCATCATGTAGGTCTAGTAGTATCGTGTTGTACTGGCCACATGCCATTTAAACTTTTAATTTCAAGAATATTTATAGTGTTCACTTTCCTGGAGCGCTTAAGTGTTAAACTATGAGTAACTTTATGTATTCTAATACTTTTATTTAGTTTTAGTACCTCATACATACTAGTAAACGCATATCTTCTCTTTGTTAAATGGAAAACTGGAAACTGGATGCAATGTCGGATTCTTGAACTTTATAATTAAGTCCATAGTCATATTGTCTTAAGTGGCCCAGCAGTAGGCGAAATCTGACTGCGGATGATGATGATGAAGTCCAATATTCTGTTAATGGTCGATTATACATCACGTGCCTTGAAAGATGAGCGCGTGGTTATTATCTTTTCGTTACTTAAAATTACCAGTCATTCCGACAAAATTCATTTCACAATACCTACTAATTTCATTGAGACTATTTATAAATCAAAGTCATTTTCCATAGTGGGATCACTGACATATTTATCTTTAAAATAAATATTTTGAGGCCTCCTATATGTAATCTATAGAAACTAAATAGTCAGTACCTAATGACAGACTAATTAGAAAAAAAAGTTTTTTGGACATAAGGAATCCTTCTATCCTTTTGTACACAAAACTTTTTTATTTTATATACTTTAGTAAACACATTGCATATAGAGTGGACGAGCCTATTCCATCTAAAATAATGCCCAATAAAGATACCTACCTACTAGATAACTAAAATTATCGTTTTCTATTCGTGACCTCGGACCCCATTGTGCGTAAGACATGCGTTATCAACAAAACCTCGAGCGTAACGAGAAATAGTTCACATGTGCGTTCTAGCTATTTATTTTGCAAAATATGTTTAAAAATGTCGACCCTATACATGAAAAGCGATATATAGCGAGCTAACCTGCATTGCTGTATATATTTGAAGGAATTTAATAGGTTCATAACTTGCTCAAGCAACATTGACTTCTTAGATAGATGTCACACAGCACTCGCACACAGGAAAACCCTTTGAGAGGCAACTGAGGCAAGGTACGTAATATTATGGATTTAGATAGTGGTACAAAATATAAGCAATGAAATTTGTATATACAAGATAGTTTAAATATAATCTGGACCTTAGAAGTGTCTAAGGTCGTTTAAATAACTGTATGGATACCAGTTAATCAAATTCTATTGCATTAAAATGCACCTCATGTTGCAAACTGCAGATGTCTGAGACTCCTTTAAAACTGAGGTCAAAAACCGATGAATATCTTTATTTAATTTGATTTAATTTTGAGACCTCGAACTTATAAAATATATCTTATTTTTATTAATTATTAAGAAATAAATAATAAATAGTCACGAAAATTTCACATATCACGCTTAAAACCTAAACTAAGTAAACTAGATTGCTGATTGAATCATCATCATCATCATCAACCTATATCAGTCCACTGCTGGACGTAGGTCTCTCCCAAGACGCGCCACTGAGCCCGATCTTCGGCTCTTCTCATCCAGTTTTTGCCAGCGACACTCCGTAGATCGTCGCTCCATCTCGCCGGAGGGCGTCCTACACTACGCTTGCCTAAACGCGGTCTCCACTCCAGTATCCGTTTGCTCCAACGGTTGTCGGTTCTTCGGCAAACATGGCCGGCCCACTGCCACTTCAGCTTGCTAATCCTTTGAGCTATGTCGAACACCTTAGTTTTCTAACGAATAACATCATTCCGGATTCGATCTCTCAAGGAAATTCCGAGCATAGCTCTCTCCATAGCGCGCTGAGCTATTTTCAGCTTGTGGACCATCCCCACTGTCAGCGTCTTATTGCTGCTAGCCGATTGAATACATTTTTGTAAATACGTACATAGAATACATGGAAGAATAATTTAAGGGTAAGTACCTTGTTTGCATTGACTTTCTAGCTGCTGCAGTAGATCGTTAGCGAGCTCCGCCGGGCTGGGTTTGGTTTCAGGCGGAGATAGCGGGTACAAACTCGCGGACACGTCATCGTTATAGCAGTACTCGCTCTTTGCAGCGCTGGAAAAGTTCTTGAGCAGATCTGTGGACAATAATTCAAATTTGTCACTTTATTATAGTTTTATTTAGGTTGAAATTGGCTTGTCACTGTTGACGCCCATTAGCAGGAACCTAGTAATAGGTAACAAGGGGAACCAATGCAATTGGTTCTATTGCGTGCAGCATTCTGTATTAAATAAGGCTAGGCATACTTATTAAAGTATAATAAATAACTGATTCAAGTTATATTAAAAATGTTTTTAATTACAGTACAAATATGATAATGAAAAGGCGTACAAACATGTCTTGACAAATGCAAAGATAACTTTTCAAACGCAATTTTTTTGTACGTATTTGTCACCAGTATCTCTTTAACTATTAAATGTTAACTACTCAGGTCTCGTGACGAAAACGGTGGCGTGACTATACAAACACGAGGGATTAAACCACATGCTTATTTAAAAACTAATGTAGCCTAAAACATAATTCATAAAACCAAAGTTTAGTATAAAAATAAAGATTATGTTTGGTTACAATATTTAAAAAATATAAATAAGGTCTTACTATGTAGTAGGGACAACTGGAAATCTCTACACATGTCACACATGCTGTTATTTTGGTAACAACACATTTTGCACAAAACTTATTTAATTTAATATAAACGCAAATAATACAGCAGTAATTATTTAATAAATTAATAATCGCGATTCGCTAGAATATATCGAAGAAGCTTCAAGGTAAGGAGCTTAGATAAGTAATGGACAAAATACAGCGTTGGATCTGAAGACGTCGATATTTATATGAACGATAACTGTCGCACGATATTACGTCAAACAACGCCCAGATGCTTTGCCTCGTACTGAATCTTATTTCATAATATCACTACAATTATTATTAGATGTTTTAAGAACACATTCAGTATTCATGTAAGTACCTACAGTTTCAAATATTCCAAATCGTCTTCTAAGACCGTTTTTTTTGTTTTTGAGTAATTTTCTAGGTGGATTAGATACAAAATTGAGTCTGGTAAGCGACGCTGCAATAAGGTTCAAATTATTTTGTAAGATTATAACGTATTTCAGCACTAATTGGCTCTTTGAACTATTTTTTTATCCAGGGAGGGCGTGGTCTTGTTATTTATTTATATTATTTTATTCGTTATGATGCCTAACACGGGTTTACACTTTAAGTGCAGTACAAAAATAGCAATCAATATGAAAATACATACTGAATAATCCTATTATAACTGAGTATTTCCATAATTGTAGAATATCGACACAAGAAGACAAAATAAGTTGATTGGACATAGAAAGCTAAGAAAAAATCTGCTGAATATAAATTTTAAAATTAATTGTCAGGATAGTCCAATTTACATTTAGTTTTTTTTATATATTATTATTATAGTTAGTATATTTTTAGTCGGACATCTCATTTGTATAAATATTCCATGAAAGGCTGTGGTCAGGACTATGGTACCTAACTTTTAGATAATGAAGTAGTTTTGTAACTCCACAGAATAAGATTTATCAATAAATAATATGCAGCACAAACAAGATATTATAAAATTAAATGTCAAAACAGCATATAATTCCATTGGTTACAAGATAAATATGGTAAACAGCCAACAAGAGATATGCAATTGAAAACATGACCAGAGGCCAGTTAACTTGAAACAAATATGTTTTTAGAAGAGCTTGTGACGATATCACTATCATGCATAGTGACTATCAGGACACACCCACGTTTTCGGCATAGCAACAGATCTTTTGGTAAACAAGAGCTGGATAACACTATATCTATATTTGAACTGTTAAAAATATTCCATCTCATCTTATTTTAGATAAGATGAGATGGAATATTTTTAACAGTTCAAATAGAGATTTAACCAAACAATTTTTTGATAATTAGTTATAGCAATTTAACTATTGTGCGTTAAAAATTTTGCATAATAGATAGCATCATACCTTTTCTAAAATCTTTACCTGATGAATAATTAACAGATACATATTTGTTTTGTCACAATCGTTCGAATCATAGGGATTGTACTGACATTTGTCATTAAAAAGATGAATTAAAATTATATGATAGTCCATATGTATTTATTTTCAAATTCTCATTTCTATAGATCCATACACACTAATTCATATTCACATTTTCTGCTAGGCTCTGGCCCCGTAGAACCTAGAATCACTTATTATATGTACATATTCAAAATGATCTTTGTGATTTTACAGAATAAAGTTTAATTCATTTTGATTTTATGTTCAATCATTAGATTGCTGAAATTGTATACATGAAATGATTCTCGTTCCTTAAATAGTTGAAATTAACTTTCCATTTGTTTAATCTAAACATCTCTCATTCTATTTAAATATTTTCCTAAGCGTTGTAGATAATAAATTAATTTACACAATATAATGTTTGCTATTTCGGCACCAACATGTGTAAATAGTGCTTGCACGTAGACACGTAGAATAGTTAGCGAGGTTTAAATATAGCATTGAAACAGTGGAAATAAACACGAATGAGAATAGGATAAGGCCAATTATTGGGACCTATATGACCCAGCTGAGTTATCAGTGAGCATGAGTCGAATCCGTGGGGGGTACGGCTTCAACAAACGCACGGAGAGATTATTTGTGAAGTGTCAAACGGTCAAAACTTATCGCACTTGCGATAATATTCTAGATGCTGGCTGTAAAACTAAACCGTTGCAAGCTAGACATAACTATTATTGATAGGCGTAAAAGCACAATTGGTAGTAGCTTTGCCTTCCATGCTGTGGGTCGTGGGTTCGATTGTGTAATGAACATAAGTCAAAGTTAAAGTCAAACATTTCTTTATTCAATAAAATCACAAGGATCATTTAGAATCGTCTTACATACTAGGTGATTCTAGGTGCCAGTTCCACGCGACCAGAGCCTAGAAGAACGAGCAAGAAACATACGGCCTGGTTCCTACCAGTTTTTTTTATATGATTCTTCTAACAAAGAATTACAATTAAACTAAATTAAGTACTGAAGTTCCAGTGCGGTGTCAATTTAGCTTAGTAATAATACCTACACATAAATATTTGTTCTGTGTCTGTGTGTTTCTATGCACGTATTTACAAAATAAAATATAATTTATTTATTACAATTCACGATAAGACAATACACTTTGCGCATCGCCGGGGGTTATTTTTCTTTTGTCGGCGTAATTCTACCAACTGATAACTGAAAAACCTATAACAAACTACTAAAAAACAAAATTAAACGTCATCATGAAAAAGATCAAAACAATTCAAACAAACAAGTGTTGATCAAAATATTATTCAAATCATATTTCCGTATTTAGCACGAGCGATGATAAAATAGAGAATTGTGAGAAAAACATGATGTTGATTGATAAGTTTAATGTGTATGCCGGGTGTATTCCTTTGTCCCCATTGTCTGTATGAAAAACTATTCACGAGATTTTAACAAAATAAAAATTTGTTAAAATCTTCATTTCGTTGACCTCGAATGTCTTCGAATGCCATTCAAAATTCGTTATTTTTTATAATAGATACCCCATTGAGTACCCTAATGAATATGTTATGAATCTTAAAGTTTTGAAATATTTCAACAATGAACACTAAGAAATCCTGGCTGGTACGGTTTTCACATTATTTACCAGAAATATCTTCTAATATATTTAAAACTGTATATAATTCACGCCTTAAATAAAACTAAAGCAATAGTTCTCGACAAGAAATATCTTTGTAATAGCTGCCTATTCTCAAAATAATAGCAATCGCCAAACACACATAATATCTTAATTAGTAACAAATTTAAAATATACGCGGCGCCATCTAGCGGTTGCGGAGAATAACCGAAAAATATATTTTCTATATTTTATCAATGGACATTCAGTAGAACATGACATATTATAACTGAATCAACCAGTCAGTGATGGATATACAGAAAAGTTTAATCTTTGCAATTCAACTTTTTAGTTCGATATCTAACGGCAACAGAAGATGTTACTTTCTCGAACAGATTTGCTATTTTTATCAGTGTTGGGCAACAGAAGAGTTCTTGTGTATCAATCAAACAAGTACAGAGCGCTTCTAGATAACCTTATCCGAATTTAATTTGACCTGGCTTAGCTGATTAGATTGTAACTTCCGTAGAAGAAGTCGTTCAATTGTTATGTATCATTTCTGAGCTTATACTTAGATCATTGACAAATGGAAAACATACCCATATTGCAGCATCTTTTAAATAAGGTCAGTGTGGGCAAGTCCGGCATAGTTTTCTTAAATTGAATTTCAATTTAACTTTAAAAATCGAAATAAAATTTATTAGTTACTTTAAGTAGTCGGAAAATATTGGTATTACATTTATCTTTCTATATCTATCTAAAAGTAGGGTTAATTGTAATTGTCTTCAGATTTATAGCATTTTTTTGTAAAGTAGGCAATTAGACGGACTTCCCAACCAGTTTGAGGCAAGTCCGTCTAGTAGCAATAAAATCGTAACTAGTGAGCCAATATGTATGAAAACCTTATCGATAAATGATGAAAAGCTGCCGTTGAAATATGTGTTTTAAACGTGTGACTATAAGGTATACTTTTAAAGAAAAATAAAATTATTAAAATCAAGGGCAAGTCCGGCATATCTCTGCTGATGATGTACTTTCAGTGGTTGTAAACATTTTTACAAAGTACCCACTTACGATTTTTTTGTCAATAACATACAAATAATAAATAGAATATTATAATACACAAGAATCTTTATTTGTTAACAAGTAATCGTTAATAATGTAATTTATGAATTTAAAAATGGTGTGGCAAACTATTGCCGGATCTGTAGCTACATTTATAACACTTTCTGCCAGTACGAAATAAATGAGTATGGGATAATTTTCTAAATCAGATCTTTGTTAAAACGATAAATGTTCACAAAGTCCGACATGATGTGCCATGCTACATGAGTCAGGTATAATCAGAAACTAAAAAAAAGGTTGGATAGTTCCATGCTTTCAAAATATGTATTCACAAACTTTTAAAGAATACTTGTGATGGTGATGCTAGTCCTCTTGCAAACATACCAGTGCATCTTTCACTCAATTATTTATTATACACAAAGTAAATACAGAAAAATAAACTTAAATAGATTAGATTTACAGAGGCAAGCTGAAAAGAGTTCACTTTCGTAGACAGGCAAATAATACTTACAAGTTGAATAAACAGTATAAAATAATTATAAAATTTGAACTACTAAAAAGGTTGACAACATCTGGAATTAAGGCAAGACCGGCATATGACGGACTTGCCTTATGTATAGTAGACGGACTTCCCAACTATAACATTCGAAGCTTGGATTTTTTCTATTTGTTACAATTACGAAACTAATGCGTTATTTTTGAATCGGACACCAGATATACATTCCCGAATCTGTAAATGGCCTACGTTATCACAGATACTCAGAAAACTCCTTAGATTTCACATCTTTTTTTTCGTTTTTCGACAAGACGTCAAACTTCAACTTCAAGTTAAATTCGCGGAAAAAATTGGTTGTCAAATTTTTTCCAACATTAAGATGTTAGCGACATCTATTATCCCTAGTTCGAACAAACTCAATGATACTGTTTTACCAACCGAGTTATATGGCTCTAGCTATTCAAAAACGGAAGTTATTGCCACTAGACGGACTTAGGGCCTAGACGGACTTACCCACATTGACCTTATACCACCTTCTCCCCAATCCCTAGCGCACACTGTAAAAACGCAAGCGCGCTAGTTGACAGTTTACTTGACTAAGAAAGAATGACTGTACACAAGCAAGATTGTGATAACAAACTATATAATTTTTCATCAAAAAGTCACGCAATTTTCGAGTAAACAGTTGCTTCCGTTCTGTACGGTTTATTCGATGTTACTAAGGTTGACGTCGGCATAACATGACGAATTTTAAAATTTCCCTTTATCAGCTGAAATTACCAGTCCATGGAAATACCATGTCGCGCAGTAACAATATAGTGCTTATTAATTTAGGCCATATCGTCCTACAAGGAAAATATCCTTTTTCCTGATTCCTATTTGGCAACACAATCTTGATCTTAAACCACAGGCTAGATTATTTATTATTTATAGACAAGTAGCCTTCGTTGATGTGTCTACGTTGAAATACAGTGTTGAAGATCCTTATTAAATTTACTGTTGATTTCAATCATTTTTTTAAGCACTGTCGTAGCCAGTTGACGAGTTGGTTTATGAAGTCGTTAACAGTATATACCGTTACATTACACATGTAAATTTATACGAGTGTAATATGTAACGGTAAGTTATCATAAAATCAGTTTGTCCATTGCTGGGCAAAGGCCTCCTTCGCTAAATTATCTCCAAAAACCTGTTCTTTGGCCGATCTGTACGCTGCCACTGAAAACGATAAACGATGAAAACCATAGAAGTGGCCATGTTTTGGGAAAACACTGTTTGAGATCATCGACACTAAGAAAAAGAAGACTAAATTATCAGAAAAAAAACGATTCCGGGCCATTCATTGGGAATAATAGCCAGATGTAAACATATACACACCGTCGTCATTAAAGATATCAATATCGAGCAGCATGAAGCACTCTTCATTAGTGAGGATCCCGCCGGCCGAAGCCGACGAACGAACCAACTGATTTGCACTCATATTTGAAGAGTTGTTCACTCTGAAAAGTCACAATTTAAACCGTTAAAATACAAAATCAACACAACATAAGAATTAAATATTTTGCAATTAATACAGCACAAAATACCAATTGTAATTGTACTACTTCTGAAACCTTCGGGTGTTGTAAAGTACCTATCTATAAATTAAAACAACCTCTACACAACCCCCTAAAAAAATTTTTTTTTACCCAGAAGTAGTGCACTTAGAAATAAGTAATTGGAAGTTTGAAGGAATATTTGAAGTTCATTCATGGCCGAAACTACTGTTATTTACATTTACGGAAATAAAACAAAACAAACCTGTATGAAACTGGTGAAGGGGTTTTTGGTATTTCCATTTTAATAAAATAGCCTCATTTCTATCATACCAAGACGGTACGAATTCTATAATTATCTTTAATGGTATTTAAGTGCAGATTTCTCAACTACTGATATATTTTTCCTGTCCTATAAGACAAGTTTAGTACATGAGCTGATAGTCAAATATCAACGTCATATAATATTATTATTTATTTTATTATTATTAATGTGGGATCAAAAAAGTGGTGCATCATATTTACACCATCTGATACTAAAATAACATTGGTAACTTCAAATAGCCCTTTAGATGTGACAAAAAAACTAACTTGCCACTTCTCATATGGCCAGAAGAGCGCGGGAGACGGCTACAAATAAGACGATTTTAATATCCCCTAGTTTAATGCATACCACCGGGCCGCATCATCGTATCAACCCAAGCCTCTATTTTAGATATTCATTCGTACCTAATTCGATTTTTTTCTGTTTTTCCTGTTGTAGAAAATATCTTCTAGTTATGTCTAGTATACTAAAATCTTAATTCCTGTCTTACACTTAACTTCATCCCTTCAAATAAATTACAAAATCGCGCTCTTTCTCTATATATGGAAAACTTTAATAATTGGAATATCTTACCACAGATAGAAGTACAAATCCAGGGAGGTTCGATGATGGTGGTGGTGATGACTTTTGTTGGTGTCGAAGGACAAAGCTGTCCGGTGAGGGCGCCATGGTGGCACTGAAAAGTATAAAATAAAGTATTAGTAAAATTACATTAGTAACTTTTTCTCTGATTGGTAAGTTTTACAATATAACGGTAGGAAACCAGGCCGTAGTTTCTTGCCCGTTCATCTAGGTTCTGGTCGCGTGGAACTGGCACCTAAATTCACCTAGTATATTAAACGATTCTAAATGATCTTTGTGATTACACTGTATTACAAACTTTTATTGGGGCTAGATGATGTTGTGCGGATTGGCCAGCATTATTTATTTATTGATTTTCAATTTTTCATTTTTAAACAAAAACCGATCCTAAGATGTTTGCTAATGCAATATTTTTCATCAAGTTAGGTAGGTACGTCAATTTTAACGTCACAGACGCGCTGTATTTTGAAATAGGTACACATCGAAAGGACACCATCCACTATTTGTAAATTTATTTCGTTGAATAAACTGAAAGTCATGGTAAACATCACTCATATAAGTCATTAGGTACCTACTACAAAAAGTCATGGTAAACATCATATTAGTCATACAACAAAAATACTAACACCATTGTAGGTAGGTATACTGTGTACGCTTTACACACGTGAATTCCTGGGTAGTGTATACATATACCTAATGACGTAAGTTATCAGGCGAAACTGTGTTTACCTCCTTGCTATCGATAATATAAAAGTCCTGCTACGCTGCTACTAAAGGATGAAGTTACTAAATATCATGAAATAAGTATGTTAATTTTCATTGATTATTGTGTCATGAAAACACTGAAGTTATTTTAGTCAATATAAATTAATTTTAATTTCTTAGTTAAAAATGTAAAATTACAAATACATTAATATTTACACATAGTAAGAAGAATTTTTAGCTGGATTTGATTAAAGCTATCACTGCAGGGTCATTCTTAACTTGATCTTACTTTATAATAGGTTCGCAAATCTGAGAAATTAGAACTTAAATTAATTGAGATAATAATTAGCATAACAAATGCAAATAACGAGATTGGTTTCTCAAACATTAAGCAAGTAAGTATTAATTAGTTTTATCTGTATTTAATTATTTTTCTAACAATTATCATGGTATGTTGTGAATCTAGTTTAAGACTATTTTTAGTAGACTAAAATATTCAAGATGGAATTACTTTGAAAGAGTTAATAACTACTAAAGTATAAAATGCCTAAGCTCGAATATATGATTTATAAAATCCACTTATCAGCTGGGCATGTAATGGATTTGCTACAGTGGAAGAAGTGTTACAAAATATGCATTGAAATGTGACACCAGCAACTAGGTATATCAAATTAAGACATGTGTAAAAAATAGTAAGTAATCAGCATGTAGGTGGTATGGTTGATGTTGCAAAATATGAATGTCTCAACGAGATAGAGCAGACATTACTCAAGAGAGTTCAAGCATTTTGTAATTCAAAATAGTTGTATGAAGCATTGCACTTAATATCTGCTTTTATATCCAAAATTTTAGTCAAAGTTAAGTTTAGTTAGGTAGTTTTTTGACAGATTTGCTACAGTACAATGGGAATTAAAGACTAACAAAAAAATTATTTATGAACACATATTTTTTTTTATACTTTGGTATAATCTTAAATATTTTTTATATGTACAGCAACAGTTATATATAAAACTATTTTGACGGTATATATTGCACAACCTCATAATAAGAGCTTTAAAAATACTAGTACAGCAATTTTCATAAATATAACATGATCTAGTCAATTGTTATGGACTTCAAGCAACACTCCTTGCTTGCGTGAAAGGCATGAGCTAAATTATTCTGTTTGATTGTTGTGGCGTCTACGCCGCGTCGTGTTGCAACTTAATTATAGGTCTCCCACCAGCAGAGTTGGTGAAAGCAGGTTATACAAACTTAAGTTGTAATTTAATTTGAACTTGTCATTTCTTAAAAATAACATTTGTTGTCTAAAATTACAGCGTCAAACGGACAATAGGCAATTCTAGGAATGATTGCATGAAAATTACCATCAATATGCTTACATGTTCTAACACTATTTTAAGCGTATCAGATAGAAAATATAACTTGTACTTACAACATATTGAATTCGTGTGTACGGCACACGCAGGTGTGCAGTTTGGTTACTAGAAACCCATCGTAAACGCGATGAAAGCACAGGAAAAATAAAAACACGTCTTTTAACTTCGAGTCATTGATGAGTAATAGAACGGGGGAAGAGAAGGGGCGAAGGGAACAAGCGAAGCGAGGCCGATGTGGGGCGCGGGAAATTGAAGGCAGTTGCCAGTACAAAAAAATGTATGAAATAAGGTTTTAACGCCATCTATTATGAGAATTGAAAGACTTATCTTTACTCCAGAAATAAGGACCAACGCTTGAGATTTGACTTTTATTTGAAATGTCTATCACCACATGCTTTAAATTCATCATACAAAAACCAATGCATACTGAATTAACAAATAATTTATTACAGAAAAAATCCTTATCCTCATGATCTAGGTTTGACTTTCTTGTTGCTGCTAAGTTATGGGATCATATTACCACTTTATAATTTAATCATACCTACTTTACTGATACAATTATAGTTATGAAAATGTCATGCTATAACACTCTAGATTAGCCAAATTGATAACGGCAACTGTCTGTGATTCACAGAAATCGGGAACACACACTAATCTCACTTGTTGACCATCCTCGCCTAAAACAAAGAAACAAAGATAAATGAAACCACTACATTGTTTGTACTAATTCACAATGTATCTTGATCCTTTCATGTCTCAAGAGATGGATTTAATAAAAGACAAATTAATGGATATAATTGACCTAAATAATAAGATCTTATTTTAGCAAGCTTGTTAATTCAATAAAAAAGGAGTGTTTAAATTGGTATAGGGCTAAATTACCTTTGTACAAATCTGTTGCAAATTTCTCAGAGTTCCCAGTGAAATAAATAGCTGGGCAGTTGTAAATAGTGAAAGGGTCAGTGTCAATGCATGGAGTGCAAGGAACTGTGTCCGGACAAGTTGGTCCAAGGTGCCGCCATTCTAGGGTCTTTCTCATCACATCTAAGCTGTTATCCATTTTGCTGTAGCGCATTATATCTTTAACTGGTTCTCCTGAAGTGCCCAGACAAAGAAATCCTAGAAAAGAATATATAGTTTAATTTTAAATATGTATTACTAGCTGACCTGTGCCTACTTCGTTGGGCATAATTCGACCGTTTTTTATCCGATTCACTTTGCAAAACGGACTACCACGTAAAAGCCTTTTTATTTTTCGGTTTTTTATATAACCTATGACACTCAGCAATAATGTCGCTTTCTATTGGTGAAAGAATTTTTAGAATCGGTTCAGTAGATCCCGAGATTACCCCTTACAATTTAACAAATATACAAACACACAAACTTTACCTCTTTATAATATTAGTATAGATGAATTCTTATAAGTTTCCATAGCAAAATCTGTTACTATTTTATGTATTAGGAAAATTTGGATTTGTATTTATAATATTCAAAATCTTACCTCCAATATCACATTCATAAGGGTTAGATACTCTATTAAAAGACTTGTATTCTGTTGCTTTAGGAAACAAACCTGAAACAAAATATTTAAAAAACTTATATTTTAATCCTAGTATGTATTATTTAAAATGTATTGTATTATCTAAAATGGGACTGGGCGGGACACGTCAGCCGTATGCATAAGGACAGATGGGCAACAGTCGTCACACAATGGGTGCCTGCGGATGGACGGCGAAACCGAGGCAGACCTAGAAAACGTTGGCGTGATGACTTGGACACGTTTCACGTAGACTGGTGGGAGGCGGCGGTTGACCGAAAGTACTGGAAAAGTAGGGGGGAGACCTTTGCCCAGCAGTGGGAAAGTATAGGTTAAATAAAAAAAAAATATGTATTATTTATTATCTCTCAAAGAATTCAAAGTAAATAATATTTTAGTTCTAAACAAATTAAATTATTCACTTCCAAAAATATTTTTTACAGGCCTTACATAGGTAACACAATAAAGACAACTTTTTCTAATAATTAGGTAAACCAAAACATACTACAATTAAAGTATCTAAAAAGGTTGCTTTTAATATCACTAAGCAATATTTCTTCATGAAGTAAGATATAAGGACTTGTTTAGGATTAGGTTTAGCTAGGTAATGAGTTTACTATTCGAAAATTACTCACAATAATGAAATGGCTTCTGAGGTAGCATAATACCAGTGGGATCTTTACATCCAGGCATTAGATCCAATGGAGCAACGGCACTTATGGATTCTGCAAATGAATCCACCAGCCCAGCTGATGCTATCACATCCGATTCATTGAGAACCTTTTCAGTAGAATGATTTGCAAATACACCTCCTGACAAAGAAACAGCATTTAATACAAAAACTATAGGTTTGATTAATTTGTTTTCTGTACTAATATTCCAATTGTGTAACTAATATATTTACTTCCAGAAGATAAATAAATAAATAAATAATAAATAATGCTGGACAATCCACACAACATCATCTAGCCCCAAGCTAAGCAGAGCTTGTGTTATGGGTACTAGAAGACTGACATACAATATAATACATAGATAGATTTTTTTTATTATACATATAATACCCAGAACACCCGGAATAAATATTTGCAGAACATATAAACATTTATCCCGAGGCGGGAATCGAACCCGCAACCTTCGCGTCGCAGGCGGACCATCGCCCACCGCGCCACATCGGTCGTCAAGATACATTCTCTATACTCATTTTAAAAAATAAAGCTCTTAGAATATTTTTTTTAATAGTAAAATAGTAAGTGTAAAACTTGAGGATTTTCTTCTATGATTTGGTCAGGTCAGAACACTATAGTGCCTATTTTATTTTATGATTCCATTTAATTCCTACACTAACGGCCGGTTTCTGGAAACCCAAATCACGATTGATCCGAGTTTGACACATAGTAATTATCCGGTTTTTTCGTTGATCATCGTTTGAGAAACCGGCCGTAAACCTTTTTCCACATGCAAAAATGTTGATATTAAAATACATTACCTGCAACAATAACTCTAACAATATTAGATATCTCTCCTTGATATTCTGATGTACCGGCAAGTCCACTCAACCACTCCAAAAGCAGATGCAGCGAAAACATATGATCAGCTGTCTTTGAAGACAAGTTCAGGCCAGACATTATTACTATGTATCTAGAAAAAAAAATTGATTGCAGTTTGAACAAATTACAAAGACAACATACACTATTTTTTTTATTAGTCATCTGTTTTCCAAATAATAAGGGCTGATTTGTTAAACTGGTTTAGTGACATGAACAGAGATCCATCCTGTGAAATCATCCCACATTTTTATATCGTTTTTCATTAGCTTGCAGTACTTTAGTTTTTTAAGATTAGTTACAGCAACTTTTTTAATGTATCATACGGAACATTGGTGACAAACCTATCATCACTGAGTTTGGGAAGGGGTTTTTGTATATTACACCCGGGCCAACAAATATCTTTGACTGTGAATATTCCATCCTCATCTTCAGAACCTAGAAGAGTAAAATAATAAGTAAGCAGGATATTTTTTTTATAAATAAAAATGTTTATTTCGAAACAATAAACCAAGGTACAATAAAATATAAGATAATTTTACAATTACCTTTGAATATTAGTAACCCTTACCCAAAATAGCGCAGACAACACCAGTCACTACTTGGTGAACATCAATACAGTCTCCAGCTAACTTTATTCTTTGCAGTTCATCTTCCAAGACTAGCGTATCGGAATCATGTACAAAGTGAGTTCTGAAATAATATTTGTAACACACATTAAGAATCCTCTATGATTTGGGTCTGAAGGATATATGTAGTTACAAATGGTAGCTAAATATAGTTTCAATCTAAAGAGTATACACAATCCTTGTACTTTACCTGGTTTGCTGTGGTATAATTTCCAATTTATCGGATAATTCTTTGAGAATGCTAGGTTTTAATTCCTGGTGCTTGAAGATAGTTCCAACAATGATACAACGAGTTCCCTTATCGCGCAGTTCACAAAGTTTTAGTACCTTGTAAGTATTTGACCATTTCTTCCTTATTACAGGAGCTAGGATATTTCGAAACGTGTTTAGTCTAGCTGAATAAATATGAGCGTATTGTTTTGAAAAGTCTCTTGAAACTTGATAAAAACGTTTAGAGCAATCTGTGTAGTCCAAACATTGCCTCTCCAGTTCAACTGTTTGATATTCATTCTTTGAATTACTTGCACCAGACTCTACCTTGAAAAGCATTTTATCTAACAGGAGGATTCTAATTTCACAAAAACAAACACTACACGGAAAACAATTTTCGCGCGAATAGATTAATTTTGACAGTGACTTTGAAAAATGTTCTCATAAATTTGTCTATGGTAGTTTGAACTTCTAAAAACTATAAAAATACTGATAAATTATTGAGATCCTATTTTTTTTTAGTATTGCAACACTTACTTTCTCCTACGTTACGGAAACGGATATAAAGAAAAACTTTTTATACTCTCATTTGTTTTAGAGCGGGAAAACACAAACTAAACTAACTCAAATAGAAAGACGAATTCATGTCCTACAAATGGCGGGAGTACAGAAAATACGACTCAATAATTTAAATCCAAACCTGAAAAATGGTCTCATCGTGGGTATCGTCATAGCGAAGAATAGTCCACGTGTTATAGGTTCAAAGAAGAAAAATGGAGAATCCAGGGGAGTTACCTCATTCACATTGAGAGATTCTGATGTTGATACGATAAATGTTGATGTTTGGGGATCTGAATACTACGTACTCACATTCTACGAAAGATTTCTTGTTGGTGATGTCGGTTCGTATACAGAAGCTCATTTTTTTAATAATCTTGGACATTTCAAACATCACACTCTAGTCCCAAACTAAGCAGAGCTTGTACTATGGGAACTAGATTGCTGATAAAATACTTAAGTACCTACTTAGAGATTTTTTTGTAAATACATAAGTACATAGAATACATAGTAACACCCAGACACAGAACAAATATTTATGTTCATTCGCAAACATTTGGTCTGGGTGGGAATCGAACCCACGACGCATGGAAGGCAGAGCTACTACCAACTAAGCTGTACAAATTTACTATAAGAGATAACCAACAAGATACTTAATATAAACGATAAAATGTTGATTGTTTCAGTTGAAATTTCCTCACCGAAGATCTGTGTAAAAAGTGGCACCAATGAAATGTTTAGACCTCAGGTAAAAATACCTAGAAAACAAATGCATCTCAATCTAAATAAACATATTGAGCTATTAGCATGACAAATATACTTTTATGCCTTTGTTTAGGTGTCATCTCCCTTCTATCTTTCATTAAACGAAGGAATTTCTGACGTAAGCATCAACAGTGGAGACACATTCGGTTCCTACTTGCCTCTGCTGCACATCCCCACAAAACTTTCCGCTGGATACTACGGACTCGCAGATGTATTAAAATTGCCAGGTAATTCACCACACGCTTAACAGAGGGCTTAGTCCGAGGTTGCATTTTAAAACTCCCTACTCTCGAGCCGAGTCGTCTCTCGGTTATCCTCTTATTTTTGTATGGATATCCGAGAGACGACTCTCGGCTAGAGAGTAGGGAGATTTAAAATGCAACCTCGGACTTAAGCCCTCTGCGCACCTTAACGACGTGATTTAACACGTCGATAGTCCGGTATGTTACCACTTGAAGATTTATACAATGACTGGTACAATTGTTTTTTACAGAAAGCACCAATGTTTATGTGGATCTATTAGTGGTTGTAAAATCTGTAAAACCGGCTAAAACGATCAAGACAAAAACAGGTATCTAACTCTACATTACGGTTTGAAATAGATATTAAACTCCTCTCAGATTTCTCTAGTATATTATCTAGGAGGGATCTACTTCTAATTACTACCTCTAATTACATTCATTGGCACATGCCTACATTTTAAATAATACCACAGAGGTACATACGATTGAATCCAATATCGAATAAATATTATGTTCATTTAAGGTACAGACATGTCAGTTCGAACAGTAGAAATAATGGATAACACAACTCCTGCTTCGCTTCAGATGGACATGTTTGATATCGATACTATACAAAGGTATCTACTTACCATACTAAGTATTTATTATAATGATCACCTACCTAGGTATAATAAAATCCATTCTGAAGGTTTTTTTTTCTAAAAATCATTATCTAATCTTTCCTGTCCATGCTCTTAGTTCTAGAACCTTGATATTGACAGTTCTAACCTTTAATACTTGACAGTTCTAGGTTCTACGCTAAAATTTTGGAAAAGCATCGTAAAAAAATATAACTTTTGGTAATTTATATAAGGGCAGAAGATTGGCGCGCTCTAGAAAGCGTGCTTTTCATAGCGGATGCCAAGGTGTCGTGGCGTGGACTTGCCGTGAAGGTGCAAGTTTGTGCTCGGACCGTCATCACTCATCAGCCGCATACAGCTGACGCGGAGGCTTTGCTGCTCTATATAAGAAACCAGGCCAGCAAACGTAACACGCTACTTTATTTTCTAAAATAATTTAAATACCTACCTAACCATTAATACTTATTGCAAAAACTAGGTACCTATTTAGCTAAGTATTCATTCAATAATCCAGCTTCTGTAGAGCAACCATTAACTACAATTGCATGCTGGCCAGCCTGGTGTAAAATGACCATGTTTCGGTATAAGCTCCACAGCTCAGTTGCTATTGATAGTAACTCTGCCTTCCATGCTGTGGGTCGTTGGTTCGATTCAAAACCAGAGCAAAAGTTTGTGTGATGAACATACAAATACATACTTACTTATTGTGTCTGGGTGTTACTTTGTATGTACCTACCTCCCTACCTACATATTTACAAAAAATGTCTAAAAGTATTCAATACAATACAGTCTAGTTCACATATAAAAACTTTGCTTAGTTTGGGACTAGAGTGTGATGTGTGAATTTTCCATAAACATTCCATCTCCTTTATTTGCAATTTGTTTATATGGGTATTGGGCTAGAGTTTGGTTTATTTTTCGTCGTATGCATGAATGGTAAACACCAAGCAGTCTCTTAGTAGCTTATAACTTTGATGAGGATGATAATAATGATTTGACGACCGATGTGGCGCGGCGGGCGTGGGTCCGCCTGCGACGCGGAGGTTGGGGTTTCGATTCCCGCCTTGGGATAAATGTTTGTACGATCTGCAATTATTTTCCGGGTGTTCTGGGTATTTTATATAATAAAAAATATCTATGTATGTAATGTATTGTATTAAATATGTCAGTCTTCTAGTACCCATAACACAAGCTCTGCTTAGCTTGGGGCTAGATGATGTTGTGTGGATTGTTTAAATTTATTTAAATGAGCATTATTTAAATGAGAGTTGTGTGGTTAGCTGGAGGTGGTGAAGCGGCTGCTTGGGCGGCGTGGAGCGGCGAGCGCCCCGCTGCCGCATCAGTCGCACAAATCCGAGACAGACTGGCCACTGCTGTACCATTCTGTGCCTCTTTACACGCGATACTCACGCATTTCGACTTGGAAGACTTATTTTCTCCTCAGTACGTCTTACCTATTTTAACTACTTAGTTACTAAGTTGCAGTGATTGCTGAAACTTAAGCATTTCATTTAATTTTAATTAGTATCTAAGGATTATCAATAAGGTATAACTTTTGTATTCTAAAAAGGGATAACAGCAATGACGAGCTGCGAGTGCGATTTACGGATCACACAGGAGAGTTGAATGCACGTCTACCGATCACAGCACTTCAAGAAACTTTGGGATATTCTGTAAGTTTTTCCTATCTATCATCAGCCTGTACTCTGCTACTTCTCTAGTTTTTTTTATTTAAGACTTCGTCATAGCATCTTGTCAAATTTATTCAAAGTTTTAATAATAATTTGTTGCTTCTCAGCCAGAACAATTAAAGATGATGTCTACCGACGATAGAGCTGCAATAAGGTGGAAAATTCTTCTGGAGCAATGCACCGCTAAGCTAGCAGCCTCTTCGCCCCGATTGATCGTACTGACCTTGCGACGTGCATCACCTGCCGATCCTATTCCACTGTATTAAAATGTAACAAGTTTTTGATTAAATAATTCTTATCTTGTCTAGACAGAGTTTCAGCTTATTTATTCCTTAGCTACCTATGTTTCATCGATATTTGTTAGCAACGGTAGCTTGTTCTCCTTCGATACATTGATCTAATAACTGTTAAACCGGGATGCTCCCTCAAATCGCAACTAAGTTATGGTGGATAAGCCAGAAAAAACAGAATTAACTTACGAATACACGAAACGTAGAAAATATTTTGGAAAGCAACTACTATTTGAAGACCATGGCCCCGAAATTACAGTCAGTATTCCTTGCAACCCTTCTGTTTACAAGAACTATATTCTTCGGAATCCTGTGCATGTGGGCATTCAAAATACGGGGACGATGTCTGAACACTGGGTCAATTCTGTCACGTAAGTTTGATTATCCATTTTTAACTTTGTTAGCGTTTAATAATTACTTACTAAACCGTTGCTGTGATTTTAGGGCCGAATACACATGTTCAGGCGTGAACCATGTCGAAGGAGGATGGCCGAAAGATATAAATATTAATGACCCAGAAGCCGCACAAAGATATCGACGCAAAATAGAGAAAGATGATGCTTATATTCACGCTGTTATGCACCTTGGACATGTAAGTTCAAGTCTATTGCGGAATAAAATACAAAAAAAAAATAGATTTTTAAATGTGTTTCACTTTTTAGGGTATGGAGCACAATATATTGCAAAACAATGCTATAGATATGTATCAAACATACTATACGGAGCTGCCTACTATTCCACCGGTGGAACAAAGCAGTTGCCAAACTGTAAACGTGTATCGCGAGCCAGGAGCAAAACGGGCAGTGCGGTCGCTTTCGTGGCAGTCAGATGGCGGGGCTAAACTAGCGGCGGCCCACGCTGACGTTGAACTTATGAGAAATAACAGAAGTCCACAGCATTCCTACATTTGGGATATTGGTAAACACGAGTTATGGAATATCCTAGCAAAGCTCTTTCAAATGGAAAGCATTGGCACCTTTTTTGTTGTATATCTTTTTTTATATTTTGACTCCTATTTTAAACTCTGATAACTCTACAACCTTTTGGTGTATAGGCGACAAAGAAATTGGTTTACCACTCTAAGGCTGAATATCATTTGCACGTACAAAACATCAAGGGCTATTTTCGCTTGACAGATTAATAACTGCTACGTCAGAATCTGTCAATCTGTAATCCTTAGCGAATAATTATGTTACTGGGAGATGTCATCAAAAGTGGTAAACCAATTTCTTGGTCGCCTATACGAGGTAAGGATGTACGAAATATTTACAGAACTAAAAACATTCTACTCCAACAGACAATGCTAACGCGCCCGAACTCATCATAAAACCGCCACAACCTTTACTTGACCTGCAATACAATCCGAGAGACCAGCACACTTTAGTAGGTGGAATGATGAATGGTCAAGTATGTACCAGTGAAGTGGACGGGTTTATTTTAAAATGGATATTTTTTTTTTTTTTTTTTTTTTTCATTTATTTAAAGATCTTTGAAACATAAGTTTATGACAGATCTATGGTTAAACTATTGAAATAAAACTAAAAAAACAACTCAAACTTAAACTCCTAAAACTAAAACATAACTAAAATAACAAGTTCTAAGTAGTACGTGTGCGGTGCGCGCCGGTACGCACACATGTCGCAGTATGTAGATAGGTAAGGTACCTACCCCGCCCCCGCCACACACATGCGCACCCGCACGCACCACACTCACAGCCATGTCAGTAGGTAGCCCAGACTAGATCAGGTACGCTGATCGATGGCTCGAACCAGCCCATACACCAGTCCGGCCTCCCTTGATTTTGGACATGATAGAATACTATGAAATATTCCCAAATTCCTAATATCAATACCTAATTCAGTTAGGACCCTCTGCCTTTCAGTGCGGTTTCGGACACATTCAATAAGTACATGGTAAATGTCTTCTGGTTTTTCACATACTTCACAATTAGGTGACGGAACTTTTCTCATTAGATATGCAAACTTATTAAGAGGTATGTGTCCGGAACGAACCCTGTGTGCAGTTACAACATCCCTCCTACTTATGTCGCCGGTGAACCACGGCAAGCGAGGAGGCTGACTCTGAATGATTTTGTACCAAATTCCTTTAGTTTTAGATCTTTCATCAAAATATTCTCGCCAATGACTATAACATAATGAATTGTATTTTGGTAGTAGTTCAGTGTATGACGGTATAATAAATACTTCCGATCCATCTACGGTCGCTGATTTCGCTAACCGGTCTGCCTCCTCGTTGCCCGACAGTCCAATATGTGATGGGATCCATTGTAACATAACTATAATGTTACGTAGATTACATTGTTCTAATAACCGAAGAATGTTATAAGCCACCATAAGGCCGCGCTGTCCCGACGTACATCGAGAGATGTGCTGTAAGGCACTCTTGCTGTCACTATATATAACTACATTCAAAGGATGCCAATCTATAGAGTAAATTATATATGTTAGGGCTTGTTCTATAGCAAATAGTTCCATCGTCATTATAGACACAGTTGATGAATTCTTATAACATTCTCCGCGCTTACAAATCGAGTCATAAAATGCTGCACCAGATATATTGTTAGTTTTAGACCCATCCGTGAATATAGTATACCAGTTTGCGTATTTTAAATTTAATTCTACTAATATTTCATTTTTTAACAAATTTTGATCATAATTTTTCTTGGCACTTTGCACGCACATTAAACTGTCTCTAATAATATTTTTAATACACATTTTCGACAGCCATATATTAAGTGAGAACATTTCAAGAGGGTTTGTAGATGCAATTCTATCTGGTTTTACAGTGTCGTAAGTAGTCATTAATAGAGGTTTTTTCTTATTTATCCAGTAACTATTCATTTGAAGACCACTAAGTGTTTCTAAACTACAAACTGTCATACCATTAGTCCATGACTTTGCCTTAATACAAAATTTAAAAGCTAGGTACTGCCTTCTAACAGCCAACGGAGGAACACATACCTCACTCTCCATGACATGAATCGGCGTGGTTTTAATGAACCCACCTATAATTCTGAGAGCTTGATTCTGTATTTTATCTAATTTATATATATGTGAGTTGGCACTATTATCATAAAAATAACTTCCAAAATCTATACGACTCCTTATAAGATTAATATATAGCCTTCTTAAATGTTTGGGATGTACTCCCCAGCCTGAACCTGCTAGTACTTTAAGTATATTTAAGAATTTCTGTGTTTTTTCACAAACTTCATTAATATGCCTACTCCAACGCAGTGATCGATCTAACCAAATACCTAGGTATCTAATACTGGGTTCGCAGGCTAACGGTAAATTATTTACTTTCAGTTCGATCTGGTGGCGCTTATGCCCTCTACTGAATAAACAAAATTTTGATTTGTTGGCTGAAATATTTAATCCTATTGTATTTAAAATATTAAAAATTGTATCTAATGAGCGTTGGATACTATTAACACAGTTATCTATTTTCCTATCACTCGTAAAAATAACAAAATCATCTGCAAATTGTGCGATTTCAATGTTGACACATTTACATATTTCATAAGACACAATATTAAATAACAAGGGTGAAATCGGATCTCCTTGGGCCAGGCCCATGGAGGTCCATCTTACCAAATTAGTTTGACCTAAAATTTCATCGGTTATTTTTAAATGTCTTTCACTCAAAAATTCCCATAGATAATTGCTTATCTTATAACCGACTTTCAAATGGTCCAAAGTCATCGTGATTTTATTAATAAGCACATTATTGTATGCATTCTCAACGTCGAGAAAGCATGCCAATGTAGGTATATTTTTTGTAAAGCCTAATTGAATTGCTGAAACTAATCGAGCCACTGAATCTAAACATGATTGCGCCTTCCTAAAACCGGTTGTACTAGACGATAAAATATTATTCTTCTCAATAAACCATTCCATTCTTTTAGCAAGCATACTGTGGAATATTTTACAGATGCATGAAATTAAAGAAATAGGTCGCAACTTAATCGCATGAGGGTCTGAACTATTTCCTGCCTTGGGAATAGGTACAACTTTAATATCTCTCCACTGTTGTGGAACGTACCCAAAGTTAAAAATATCATTATATAAAGTCAGTAAAAAAATCTTTGCTTCTAAAGGTAAATAAAATAACATTGAATACGTAATGTTGTCGATACCGGGTGCGGAATCTTTACTTTTTAAACATAACTCAAATTCTTGCAAACTAAATTCAGATTCTAATAAATTATTATAGGAAACAAAAACCGGTTTAGCCATTCTAACATAATCGGGAGCTAAATTACATAACAACTCATGCTTCTTATCTTCTGACGCTTGAAAGTTATTTTTACGATATCCTTTTATCCATCTCATACGGCGCCACATATCCGACAAAGAGGTTGACTCATTCGTAGAATTACAAAACTCTCGCCATTTTGCTGATTTTGCACGTGATAATTCTGTTTTAACAATTTCATTCTTATTTTCTAAAGTAGTTAGATTATCTGGAGTAGGATTACGGCGAAATGTACTTAGCGCTAAACGTCTCTGAGCTACAACCTTTGATAAGTCAGCATTCCAATACGGTTTAGGTATAAATTTGCGTTGGGGGTCGGTACATACTTTAAAATACGGTATACTTATATCAGCTGCCTGGTTTATAATGCCTATGAATGTATCATACCTAGATTGTATATTATCCTGAACATTTAAATGCACATTACTTATCAATTCTTCAACTGATTTTAAATAAGACTGCCAGTCAGCCTTTTTATAGTTACGACGTTTAACATAATGAAATGTATCTTGGAACCTAGTACACATTTTAATAACAAAGTGATCGCTACCTAAGTTTTCGTTCATAACAGCCCACGAAAAATGTATAACTATATCTGAAGAAGCAAATGTCACGTCTGGAGAGGATTCTTGCATTCTATTATGTACATACTCAGCCCTAGTAATACTTCCGTCATTCATACAAATGAAACCCTGTTCTAACGAAGAATCTAGAATTTGTAAACCTCTCGCATCATGTTTATGAGACCAATTCCTATGGTGGCCATTGAAGTCCCCTGCTATTATTGTATTACTGCTAAACTTGGAAAACAATTCATCCCAGTCTGACTGGGTGGTGTGAACTGACGACGGACAGTAAACAGAAACTATATTTTTTATAAATTTACAATTTAGTGTTTTTATGATTATAATCTCAATACCTGTATTAGTTAAGTTGAATGGACATACCTCGATTTTAATAGATTTGTGCGCCAGAATACCTACTCCTCCGTATGAGTCACACCGGTCTTTTCTATACCAATTATAGTCACTAAAATGTATGTTAATATCATCATTTAACCACGTTTCACTTATTATAGCTATATGCACTTTATGTTGAAATAATAAACATTCAAATTCTGTCTGTTTCGGTTTGATGCTCCGAGCGTTCCACTGGACTATATTAATAAAACGTTGTGACAAACAACTGATATCCATTTTTAAAAATGGACAGGATTTTATTAAGATAATCCCCTATCTTGAACAACTCTGCTATATATATATAGCACTCCTCAAACACGACACTTAAAAAGTTAGTAATTTTCTCATCCAATGGTTTCTCTGACGCAACAATCTTCTTTATTCTATTGTAAAGTCTCATAAAATTAAATGAATTCTCTTTCTTGGTTTCTTCTTTTTCCGATGTCATGCTTGTCTCGCTTTCTACTTCATCTTTATCTTCTGGTTCTGGCCCACGCTGACTTTCAAAATGTTTCTCTGATTTTCTCTTTTTGTTTTTCTCTTTTTCTTCACTTTCTTCACTTACAGGTACACTGTTTGTTTTCTTTCTTTTAGACAATAAAGCTTCTCGGTAGTTTCTGGTTGTCGTGGCGGGTTGTTCCGTGTCTTCCATATCATCTGGATCTACATTGACAGGTTTTTCTGGTTGTCTGGTCTTTTCTGTTTCTTGGAACGTTTCAAACGCTTTTTTGTAAGTTCTATTTTCATCGCGCATTATCGCTCTGATTTCTTTTTCTCTATGAAATACGGGACATTTTGATTTTTCTACAGACATATGAGGTCCTTTACAGTTAACGCACTTGAAGACTTTTGTTTCACAGTTGGCATGATTTGCTCCGCACTTTGGACAGAATATTTTTTTTATAGGGCAAAACTTGACTCTGTGCCCATACCTCCAGCAGCCCGAACATTGTGAGACAGGGAATATGTACGGTTCCACTACAAACCTGCAACCATATGCTTCAACATATGGAGGTACAGTGGTCCCCTTAAAACATAGGCGAACGGTCTCGCTTTCAACCCATGTCCCTTCAATTGTTTGTCTTTTTAAACGCCATACAGAAGTAATTTCTAACTCGCTTTCAAAAACTTTGCTCAGTTCTTCATCACTAAATTCGAGGTCTACCTTCTTTACGATTCCGTAGCGACTATTCATTTCATCAGTTCTCTGGCATTTGAAACCTCTTTTTTTCAACTCCTCGCACTGCATTAAAACTTCAGCATCTCTGGTATTTTCAAAAGTAAGTAGGATTTTGTAGCTACTTTTATATTTAATTTTAATAATGTTTTTGATATTCAGACTTCTAAGCAGCCTAGCTAAAGCCATTTGTTTTGGTAATGGGTCTGATGCAATTATGCTTATCTCACACGATGATGATGATGAAGTATTTCCTTGTTGTTCATCGCTTCCGCCTGGGTCTGATCTCCGTCCACCATTCTTAAACTTTCTTTTAATTTTTCTAGTAACGGGAACAAAGCCCTCATCCGAGTCCGCTTCGCAGTCACTCCACTTTTCATTTCTCTGCCTCTTTAGAGTAGAACTATCAGATAGCACATCCTCTAAAGATATAGGATCACGTTCATCCGCCTCCGTCTCGTCAGCCATCTTCACCGCGCGTGATCGACCACTTGAGATACGGAATACGTGCACTCCTCACACCAGTCGGCGCGCAACTGAATGGATATTTTGAAGTAATGTTTTCCTCAGGTCGGTTGGTGGGACATGCGAAAGGGAGGAGAAGCAGTAAGCATCTGTCCACCTCATGTCGCACACCGAGATCTTGTTCGCAACGTTGTTTTCATAAACTCTAAAATTGGCGCTGAGTTCATATCTGCGTCACCTGATGGCGTTGTAAAATGGTAATCAATAAAAACTCAAGGAATAAAGTATTTCTAAAAGAATATGGAATATAGAATCAGATCACCAAATTTTTGCAGGTGGGACACTCGAAACATGAGTGAACCAACACATTACATGATTATTGATATGGTGAAATTACCAACTGACACCGCTACTATTGAAAACGCGATAGGAGTATCAGCCCTAGAGTATGAACCAACGATACCTACGAGGTAATTACGAAGCTATTCGATACTTTTACTCAAACTTAGGCTTGAGTTTATTTTCTATTTCAGATTTATGGTGGGTACAGAGACTGGATTGGTGATAGGTGGTAATCGAAAAGGAAAAAATTCAGTAGAAAAGCTCCCCTCAAAGGTAAGCATTAAAATATGAGTAGGTACATGTGCGACGATTTTTGAGAAAATATACCTAGGTAATCAACAAATTTACTGTCGTGTATTCATGACCGAAAGATGTAGGTAAACCTAAATACAGAGTCGCTTAAAATATTCTCTAAATATTGATTTTATTTCATTAATTTACAGTACGAAGCCCACTTCGGCCCTGTGTACGCTTTAAAACGGAATCCAACTTTCTTAAAGAACTTCCTAACAGTTGGCGATTGGACAGCTAGAGTGTGGAGTGAAGATTGTCGGGAATCCTCTATACTCTGGACTTATTCGCATCGAACCAAGTTGACTGACGGAGCGTGGAATCCCGTCAGGTAAAATGCGAAGAATCACATCTATCAAATCTATCCAACAAATCATTTTATTAGGACTTCAAATGATTTTGTATCTTCCAGATTCTCGGTAATGCTAGTAACGCAATGGGACGGCTGTCTCTCGAGTTGGGATTTGTTGCGACGCCGAAGTGCACCCATCGTCACTGCACAACTATGTGATGAACCTTTACTATGTTTAAGACCACACGAGGGAGTAAGTTTTCATTGAGAACACGTTTGATCTTAGCATAATTTTAATTGAACTCATCTTATAATTTAACTAGATAAGACAGTAATTTTATCCGTAATATTTTGAATTGACAGGGTTTACTGGTAGCTTGCGGTAGCAGCAAAGGCACAGTTTACCTTGCTGAGCTTTCTACAAATCTCGGTACTGCTGATAAAAACGACAAACAACTTTTAACACATGTACGTTTTAAAAACATTGCTATGTAATTAAGTATTTGCTCTGTTTAATTAAACAAAAATTTTCAGATTTTTGAACGCGAAAATAAACGTGAACGTATATTAGAAGCTAAAATGCGAGAGATTAGATTGAAAATGCGTCAAGATCGCGATGTCGGACCGCAAGCGGCTGAAATTGACCCGACGGCAACCAACAAAGACTTAGAGGAAGCCACCGACGAATACATGCAAACTATAAAAGAGTTGCAAGAACAGCAAAAGACTATTCAGTAAACCCATAGGTACATATACTTGTTTATTGCACATGTTTAAATACTTCACGTTAAGTAAAAACATCAAAATACATTGCATTTTGTTCTAGTTTGAACATTGGAACCTGCACAATGCAATAAATAAAAGTTAAGTCTAAACACGAACACTATCAACTAGTTTTATTCTCATTGACCACTTACTTCACTTTTATGTAAGTCAGTGATATGCTTGCTTAGCGGCTAGATAGCCTGGCACGATTGTGATTTTAACGTTAGGTGGCAGTTTCCAACTTTTTAAATGCCGCGAAGGACCAGCGGTGCTCAATATTGGCGCCGACTCCACTAGTGTGACATTCAAACACGTCCGTGTGTTTTTGTAGCACCTGATGGACTGATGCTTGAGATACGGTTGGAAAAAGAGCACGCACGTACGATACTACATAATCCAGGCTAGCTCCATGCGGATGAACCTGTAAAAAGAGCCATGATGTTACCAATCTACAAAAGTTTAGACTTCTTCACTAGTTCAACCTTTGTTTTGTTAGAAAAAAAGTTTGTTTTTTAATCTACATATTTTATATGCCAAACAACTAAATATGATTTTAATAAACGTACCTGTAGGAACGCAGACATAACGCCAATCAGTTTAGCTTCACCGCAGCCAGCTTCGACAGATTCCATAATATTGACATTATTATCTGTTACATTCGATTTCGATTCAACATCTTCCGGTAGAGGCGGCGGAGGCGGTGGTTTAGATACCGGCATCGGCAATGGTGGCTAGAATACCAATTATTTCATTATAAACCTGCCCCAAACTTAAATTGATATCCATAATCAAATCAAACTTTCGTGAAATACAATAACTAGAATGATAGGTACATACATTTGACTTATCCATAGCTCCCTGCAAAGCTTGTCGAGCTATAAACTGAGCTTTAAACTTTTCCATTTCTTTTATAGCATCAGATTTTATGACATCGACTTCATTCTTGTAAGCTTCGAGTTGAAATTGGAGGCTCTCATTCTCACTCTATAAATACAAAATTCGATTATAAACGTAAATAAATTAGTAAATTTATTAAAAGTAATTTTAGTTTTTCTTATCATTTTGGTGCATTATATTGAATCTTACTTTTAACTGCAACACTTCCTCGCTAGAATTGCCTCCCATTTCCAGGGCTTTGTTATTGTAGCCATTGTTGTAAGCATTTTCATTATCCTCAGTATAAAATTTCTCATTAAACTCTTCCTTCAATGTATTGAACTCCTGAAAAATATTAACGAATGTAATTCGTATTTTGTTTTAGTATTTTGGAGACATACTTGTTTAACATTAAATGCGACAATATGCGAAAATAGTCTTAAACTAAGCTACTGTCTACCGTACTGTACCTGCTTCTGCGATCTCCGGAGGTTTCTGCATTGATTTATCACGACGATAATAATAACTATTGCATTGAAATTAAAATGTGCATAAACTTAGAGCGTGAACATTAGTTATGTACTGTACACGGTTTAAGGTTTTCCAGTTCTAGTTATTGTAACACACAAAAAAATACTTAAATTAATTATTATTACTTATGTGCTATGCTGACTGCTGGCTTGTACAAACATCCATAATAGTTTACGAATTACATACCTATATCTAACGAAACAACGAATACCTGAGTCATTTTTTGCCAAGTCTCTATATTCTTCCGCTGGGGTTTAGTGAAGTGGTCCCAGGCGCGCTGGTGAGTCGCCGCAGTTAGAACTTTCGCCACCTGTTCGACTGAGGTTCACAAATAATCGTTATGAGAGGTCGAAAGCCATCACATGACTGCACTGCACATACCGTCAAACTGTACATTAGCGACCGGCCGTCCCAGGTTCTCAAGTTATGTCGACAGAGAGACCGTTTTGATGTTTACACATCTACCCATAATGCGCGTGTTCTCGATGTCGGGAATTTGCCAGAGTGACTTGTGTTGTGTGGCAATGCGCAAGGCACGGACAGTGCGCGCCCACACAGCGGGAGTTGTAAGTGTTCACCATCGGTTCCGGCTACCACTGGATTGTAGTACTGGTCTGCCTTGTGTTCATTTAGAAACCCAGTACTTTATGTAAACCTCCTTTTATGTGAACTATGAGAGTGCGTAAAATCTACCTGCCTTAATTGTTCTTTAACTGCGAATTTAGAGCCAGTATCTGCAGCCCACGGCGAGTCAGCATTCATAAACGACGATGCCAGGAATAAACAGGAGGAACGGCATGATTTCAGATAAAACTTTTAGTTCTTCATAGAACCACTGGAAGTTTCTCTGCGGTAGCAGGACGCAACGAGTTGAGGTTTATTCTGTTCGGGCAAACAGAAGAGTGAACGCAATCCAGTTGGTACCCTTTAGTTCGAGGCGAAACACGCGGCGGTATTTCACGTAGCATTATTAAAATTTGAGTATTTCATACCCTCGTCTATAATTTGTGGTTCCGCATACGCACTCTTATAGTAATGGAGACCAATAAGACAAACCGTGGTTTAGGTGGTGAACACTTAATTTTAAATGACAATTTACCTTTATAATTTCGTATTCAAACATTTAGAATTTCTGTTTTGGCCTTTTTTGGCTAAAAGGAGAGTAAATATAATCATAGAATTATAAAAGTAAAATTGTCATGACACTTACACAACAGATAATTAATACCAAAACATTATTGTTTGGTACAACACTGAAGATTCTCAGAACTTTTCTTTAATTTGGAGGCCTCAGCTCAGCACTGGAGATCCATTATTATTAGATTGGTCTGACCAGAGATTATGTACCAATGACGTTATTCCCTCACAGAAAGGTATGGACTTTTCTTTCTGTTTAGCTTTTGCCAGGAGACTTTGCACTAAGTACCTTGGTTCACCGCGTTCAGACTAATTCTGCTCCCATTTAGAGACATTGCCATAGCTTACCTTAGATTAATATTTTTTTAACTGGAGAATAATTTCGGTTACTTGAGAGTGAGAGAATTTGGTTGAGACTAGGTCATGACTGAGAGTATGTTGGCCCATTATTTAATAAAAGTAGATATTGAAACTACTCACGCTGATTGATCACATTCTGAATGTTATTTTTAACTCTTTCCTTGCAGTCCTGCAGTTCATCTTCAGCAGTCATTTTTTCACCGAACAAACGGCGGATGTGTGAATTTGTAGCTTGTATCATGGAATAGAATTGGTTAGCGTTCTTTTTGGAGCATTCACCACGCTCCAGCCAGGCCAGAAGAGTCTGCAAAAAGTTTACTAATAAGTGTATTGATGATACTAGACTAAATATTAATATGCTAATTTACAATGATCCAACCGGTATGGCGCTGGAAAATTGGTCTTCAGTTCGTATTTTTTCCGAAAGCTGCATAATAGCTGTGGTTGAAAATGGCTGAACTCTAACGGGTGAAGGGGACCGCCTGTATGAGGCGCTCATACTGCGGCTTGCCATCTCCTGAGCACTGAGTTGCTGCATTTGTTGTTGTTGAGCGCGCATTACTTGTCTCTGCCGCCTTTCAAATTCATTTTGATCATCACGGCTCTGAAATAAAATTACATAATCATTAAAATATGTGATATCAATAAATACATGTGTGATGAAAAGAGAACTGGGCCTTACTGCAGCATAATCAACATGTAACCATCCTGAAGTTGAATGAGAAGAATCATCTTCAGCTGCATCCTTTTCTTTAACATCAGTAAGTGTTATTCGATACCCTGATATTGCCATGGCATCGCTGACACAGCTTTCTTTGTCAAAACGAATGTGACAGAAGTTCTTTTTAGACAGTCTGAGGGTGTGAATACGGCCATAGTTTTCAAATATGTCTCTGACCACAGATTCTCTAATCTTGTCTGGGAGTCCACCAACAAAGATGGTGCGGCATCCTGGGGGGCGGGTTCTCCGAGGAGGGTGTGGAGTGCCTGGCTCAGGGGGAGACAGCTTACAGTGCTTCAGCACAATCTCTTTTTTCTCTTGCATTGACATGTCGGTGTTTAAGCTTGAGTACATGCCCAACATAGATGGATCCATCATCATTCCACTCATGATATTCATATCTATAGGTGTTCCTGTTGAAGATTGCCCTCCTAGAGACGCTATATCCATTGATGGTTGGGTTATAAGCTCCAAACCATTTGTGGAAGACAACATATCCATTCCGGTTGAAGGCATTAAGCTCCCTTGTAACATGGCTCCGGGCATCATCATATTTGAATACATCCCTCCCATCATCATATTTCCTGATAAAAAAAGGTAGGTTTTAGAATTTAGAATAAGATTTTAATATTTTCTTCTACTGCTTTCCATCAAGTCCTTTTGTAATATTTTACATCCAACAAAAGAAAGAGACAACAAACTATTTTCATGAAACCTAGACTCCTCAAAGAGTTTACTAAGTAGTTGAAATGAAAAAATATAAATACCTTGTCCATACATATTAGTTAACATCATTTGGTTCATCAAGTTTATATCACTAGAGCTGCTTTTGCTTCCATCATTATTTTTATCCCTTCTCCGTCCCACATTGTCTACCCTGACAGGAGACCTTGACCGATCTCTTCTTCCTGTGAAACAATATTTATATGAAAGCTATGGACATAGCAATATCACTATCACTGTGATTTATTCAGTAAAATCATAGGATCATTCATAGTATGTATATGTGTATGGTTTATCTAAAACTTTGGAGATGGTATCAAAGAAGGCAAAGGAAAGTCTAAACATGAATAAACATTCCAACTTTACTACTTCCATTACCACTTCATGAAAATATTACAGCTTTGTCTTGAGAGTAGGGTGAATTAATCACCTTTCTCTGCTAGATCTGCTAAACCTACGCTCGTAAATTAACAACACTTACAAACTACAGAAATACTTAGGCCCGAAATACCTTGCATTATTCTTTCTTCGGAGATATAAAATGGAAGATCCAGGCACAGGCAGTCGAAATAAGGCACTTCCTCACGCAACTTCTGCCTGAATTCAGACGGCAGACCAAACTTGTTTTCAGAGCACTCCGTCGTTCATATTATTCCAAAATAATTTAATAATCCATAACAGCACTACAGTTTTACAATTACTTCTCTATGTAGTAGAAATTATTTGTTTACTATATTTTTCTTTTCTCTTCGACATAACCATAACCTATCTCATGAATGAGTGAAATGAACATAATAATCAATCAATCAAACCGAGAAATTGTTTGCTAACATGGATAAAAAAAACTACGACTCAGCAAGCAAAACCAGAGAGGGCGAGAATCCAACCCAAAAAACTTGCCAGCTCTGTCCAGCTTTATTTATTTATGTTGCTATCAGAAAACGCGCGAGCGCGAGCCGCGAGCGTTGAAAAATTTCTTTATAAAAATAATTTATTTAATTACTGGTATACGCCTCAATGAGAATCATGTTTGTTTTAGCTGAAATGAAAGACGTTATCCGTGTTACCCCTGAACATTTTCATCAAAGTTTAACGGATTCTATCACAGTTTTACTCAATAGGAAACTTGCCAATAAGGTAAACAATAACATAACCTTTCCTCTTCGCCATAAAATGAATTCTGTTTTGTAAATTTATTTATATCTTATCCAAGTATATAACCATTATCGTTTCATGTCAGGATGGTTGTTTACAGGTGGTCTTAAACGTAGGTTTATGCATCGCACTATACGATATAACTGATATTGGACACTCATACATATTTCCCGGCGACGGCTCTTCACATACAGAAGTTAAATTCAGATACACAGTTTTTCGGCCTGTAGTTGAAGAAATAGTGGTTGGAAAAATTAAAAGTTGTAGCAGAGAAGGAGTCCATGGTAATACTTTGTGAAGCTATTCTGTATGCAGTCTTCACAATGAAATGGTACCAAATGATACTATCAAGCTAATGATCAAATAATATTGAAACTAGTTTTCATTGTTTCTTGGAGTATTTCTTAATTAGATGTTATGTTATTGTATGTATCAGAATACTAATTTAATACTAACTTTTCTTGGTTTTAGTAACATTAGGATTTTTTGATGATATTCTCATACCAGTCAATGCATTACAACATCCATCCAGATTTGATGAAACCGATCAAGCCTGGGTTTGGGAGTATCCAGTAGAAGAAGGAGACAAACATGACTTATTTATGGATTCAGGTAGTACATTTAACAATATTTTAAAATTAAGTTTATCATAGATAGACCTATACTTTAATTTCACACAAATACTACCTTTACCTACCATACTTTCTATTCTTACCAAAAAAATAACAAAATCAGGTACTAAGTATTTTAGGTGTGGTAAATAAACTTATTTTTTATTTTAGGAGAACCAATAAGATTCAGAGTAACAAGTGAAACATTTGAGGAAAGCTTACCAACTGGCCCACCTGGCACAGAATGCAGCACGGTACAAACAGTCGCACCATATAAAATAATTGGAGGAATCAATGAACCAGGATTAGGGTTACTAACATGGTGGGAAGCTCCTGGACAAGATGGTGGTGATGATGATGATGAATAAAATAATATTAAGAACCAAGTATTTTACATTATACCATCCTATGTTATATTATATCCTAATTTTGTCAAAAAGGAGAAAAAACAAAATTTGATTATAAAACAATGTATATTTTTTTTTTACTTTTTTTGAATGCTCATTTGGAAAATACAACAATATAACATGAATACAATTCACTATTTAAGATATAAATATTTTATGATATCTTAAACTAAGTTTCACTGAAGTATTTGTCTCAAACAAATTACACATGATCATTCAAGTTCAAACAGGGTGTTAAATCATAAGAGCTGTGTGAGTATCTGATCCAGTATATCAGAATTAATATTTAGTATGGCAATGCAGACAATACCTTGGTGTTTCTGTTTGTTTCTAGTTTATATAGGATCAGTAGAAAGTATAGGTTGTTTGTAAGTCTTCACTTAGCTCAATCATTCCATACTTTTTACTATTACACTCAGCTCAATCATTGTATATTTTGTAGATTTTATAAACCATAAATAAATCGAAATTTATTAAATAAAATATGGTCACAAAACTTATGACTAACAGATGCTCTCAAAGGCATCTATTGTTTGTAAGTGTAGTGTTTGAGATAAATATTGATTCAATCCACTATCTAAACTTACACTATCAAAGCTTTAAGTAATATTTATCACGCATATCAGGGCCGCATGATTAAATAGTATACTATTACATCTATACTTTGATAATCAAAATTGTGCATACAATAGTTTTGGAACCCAAATTGGTATGTAGCTAAAACAGACAATGGCCTACATGGACCTTCACACACTTTGTGCTAATTAATTTAATTCATAATACATCATTCCCCTGCTTTTATCCCACGTTAAAGAATATAGCTAAATAATTTATTAACGTATATTATATACAACTTATCTTGCACACAACATTAGTACTTAAATTACAATGTTGTCAAATGAAAAAGAGTTGATTTAAATCTAACTTAAGTATGTTTTTTTCCATGGTGCGGCCCTGTGTTATCCCTACAAAAAGTACAACTTGTACTAAAATAATGATACATATCACAAACAATCACAAGACAAAATATAATTCCTTCGGAATTCATAGCATCAGTAACAATCTTTCGGAATCAATCAAAAATTATATAACAGAAGGCTCCCTAAAAGTACAAGAACTTGAAATTATTGAATTACTGAGATCAACGTAAAACGAAATAATTCTTACATTAACTGTAATAAATAATAAAATTAAAATAATCATAGAAAAATCACATAAAAAAAAAATTAGAACAAAACAATGCTTATGTACAAACTTCTGTCAATGCTTTGAAAGTAATAAAGTTTGACTTTATTAGTTTTAGTAGATTTATTAGAGAGCAGACATTTATGTATTGGACAGTAGTTGTAAAATAGTATAGCGTTTGGGAGATTTTGTTTTACGAAACACTTGAAAAGTAGCAGTGTACACTTAAAAACATAGTTTCTAATTAGCAATATATTACCGACAGATTGAGTAATAAAGTATGTTATAATGTTAATAGACAACCTTTGACTAGCTAGGTAGGTATTGATTTAGAGTTACTTTTCGTTAGATAGATCTCTCCAAAGCATAATAAAAAACCAAATTGTCCACTGTGTAGAACACAATTTCAACACTAGGGTTCGAACTAATCTTGGAAGGTATTTAGCAAATTTTAAACATTCCCGAAATCAAAACCCGTAATAAATTGCACGAAAGCACGTACAAATCATCTATTAAGGTCGGAACCAGACAGAAACAGATATAAATGTGAGAAAAGTTAAAATTGGTCACCTTTTTGGATAAAGTGGGTCAGTCTTCGCCCAAAGCCATTACTTAAAGGTATAAAGCAGAGGAGAATTGAGGAAGTGATGTTTACAATTGATGTGTTGAATGAGACGGCCGTTAAGAAGGTGCCGCCCGTATTGCACCGCCTCCTGCTCATCTTTAGCGAGCCCACAAGACACCAGCCAGCGGACGAGGCATGAGCCGCGGAATACGTCACGATATGTACGCATACGCCATCTGTAACGTACATACATAAATAATGAAGTCTATTTTAGATAAACCATATTTTTATTATGTCGCAAATTAAAAAAAGAGAGTATTTTAAAAATAATGTAATAAACTATCATAATATTCATTGTTTCATATTTATATTAGCAGTCAGTTCAAAATTATCATAGCAAACAAAGCTCTCAAATATGTCATTTTTAGTAATTTCAAAAAAGTTGTACTTTGCTTTGAACTTAAATAATTGTTCAATATCTCATGACGATATAATAACAAGTAGTTATTGATTATAAAACATTATAAGTACCTGGTATCTTTAGCAATGGCTTCCTTACACCGTTCCAAGTGATGCGTTATGAACTGATCGCACACGTGTTTTGTTTCAAAACTCAGGTCTTCTATCTCTGGTAATACCACAGTGTCTGCGCCATGCCTTTAAAAATAATTAATGTTAGAAAATAATTAACAAAACCTACAATTTTCACCACAGGTCTTGAAGATCTGTATACACTGATTGATAAATCAACTTACTACTATGATTGCTCTTATATATTGATTATAGTATGTATTGATTCAAGATATTAATACATTGATCTATTAATTCATTAATCTATTCGTGTAATTTTAGTGTACGGTCTGTAAGTGGTATCAAAAATGTTTTTAGGTATGTCTTATGTTATTTACCATTTTTTCTTGATGAGTCGGACAGCTGGCACCAGTATCTCCTCAGGATCCAATCCGAAAAGTATCAGCACAACTAACGCTTGCCCATAAGTTGCCGCGATATCTAAGACTTGAATTTCTATGAACACGCCGCTCTCGTCTTTGGACATTACCCGCCACGCCGTGTATGTTATTCCCTAGAAGCAAGTAATATGTTATTTGTGTCACCTATAATGCTATTAAAAGATAGCGACACCGCACATTTATTAAAAGAACGGCTAAGTACAATGGTGACAAGCCAGAATTTTATAGACAGTTTCATAAACTGTCGACTACGGATATGGATGTAGCCCAAATGTATAAATTGAGAAAACTATGGAACGGACATGGACTACAACGACACTAAACACTGTCCATGTCCCCCCCAAGGGGAGCGTCAGGGGAGTCAACACCCCTAAGACGTATAAGTGATTGACAGGCGTCTCAGCTAGTTTCCATAGAACAGGTTTTGCTTATTTGGTGTCTATTTTAAATATGATATTAAAATATAAATACAAACTGGTTTAGAAGAGGTGTCTTACAATGAACATAGACAAATTGTAAACGATGATCAGCACAGTGTGTTTCAGTAACTGTCCGCCGCGGCCGCGAGTTTGTTCAGGCGGTAACAAGCCGAGCTGACCGGCGGCGCGCTCTAGTTCGTTCAAGTAGGTGCAAGTATTCGGCTCTGTGCAACGGTGCTTCTGGGACGGAGGGCAGGCGCAGTCTCTGTGATCAAACAAGGATATGTCTATCAAACTTGACAGGTGTCACAGATTACTTGACTATCCTTACCCAAGAAGAACTCAAAAGTACCGGTAGAATTTTGATCAAATTTTAATGGGACAACATGAGTAACAATAACAACGGATTTCAAATAAAAATTGAACAATCAAAATCAGTTATCCAAGAAAGAAAATCTGTATCTGTCAATATAAGTGTTATTCACTTTTCGGTTAGGTTGCAATAGCCGTAAGCATGACACGTGTACGTTAAACGTGTACGCAATACACACCTTTTTATAAAGACCGTTTAACTTTTTACATAGTTCTTATACACGTTTGATCGCAGTACAGTGTTATGCGGTAGATAGATACAATATATAACTTACTTGGCGTTATTAGCAATGTCTTCGATGTCTTGTGAATGCGAGTCGACATGTCCATTCCCGCAGTTCGGGTCGTCAGAGCAGCATCCATTGTTGACAGTTCTGTTTGGTGATGGAGTCGCTGTTATTGTTCTGTAGCCACATGCTGAAACTAAAAAAGATAATATAAATACACATGAATAATAAATAGATATTTTATACTGCCCCAAACTACGCGGAAAGATCAAGACTGCTAGCGATAAAACCGCCACAGTATTAATTTATTGTTTTATAGCATACATCTGTGTTCAATAAGTAAATCTACGTATCATAGAAAAGCTTGAATTAAGTGCCTACCTTGTAATAAGTGCCAAATGCAACGTGTGCCTAATTCTCTTGGATTCATCATTATTTAAGACATAATACATAAATTTTACGTGTTAGTCATTAAATATTTCTTATCTTCACTTACTAGCAATATACCAAGTAAAGATTTTTCGTGAGAACAAGTGTGAGAGGGTGTGTTTGTGTTTAAGCCTGTCTACTGTGCCGAAAATGGGTAGGTATGTGCCATATAATTCCACTAATTAGGTATTGGTACCCCCTTTTCAAAAAATGTGAATTAATATCTCTGTGCTTTGATTTTTTATTAGGATACTCACTCAGATCATCTGAAGCCAATAGAAGAAAACTATTTTTAGTAAAGGTATTTTTTTTCTAATACGAGAAACAGTAACACAAGATTTCTCGAATCTAGTGCAAGCCTCATTATCGCAAAATTTTCAATTACTTTTCATAATGTAAGATAAGTTGTCACCGTTGTTGATTTCATCTGACTGACATCTGGCTTCGAGACCACCATAGAAATAAATAGTGTAATAGTATTACCACCGTTGTTAGAGATGGACTGTGTATACGAAAGGATTTTCAATTATCCACAAGACTGGTGGCCTCGTGAGACGGACTGGTTTTGAGAGCGAAGCGAGCCGCACCAGAGTAACATATTATAAACGCTTTTTTATACTTACTTGCTTTTTGCGGCTATCATATTACAGCAGCCTAGATGGCCTATAGCGATAGCCACATGTATATAAATCACCCCAGTAGGGGCGATCATAGTTCACTACTAAAACCTGCAGCTAGTATAAATGTTAGTTACCGCCGTTGTTAGAGATGGACTGTGTATACGACACAGGTTCTCCGTTATCTACAAGACTGGTGGTCTCATGAGGCGGACTGGCTTCGAGTGCGAAGCGAGCCGCACCATAGTATCATAGTGTAAAGGTTAGTTACCGCCGTTGTTAGAGATGGACTGTGTATACGACACAGGTTCTCCGTTATCCACAAGACTGGTGGTCTCGTCCGGTGGACTGGCCGCGAGGTCGGCGGAGAGCGAAGCGAACTGCGCACTACGACGACGGAACCGGATGTACACTATTAGGCAGCCTGTTGTCACTGTAAACAATTTATGTTACATTTTAACCGCTATCTGAAGCATGTTTTATGTTTCAGATCTTATCGTTATTATAGTTTTGAAACTGACAATGTTAACTTAAAGTTTCAAAAGCAGTGCTCGGTTCTTTATAAAACCATTTTTATTTTTATCAAAATCTTTGAAAGCTAGTTTTAACAATATCTCTGTTCATGTCTACAGTTTTTTATAAATTTGAATAACAAATATCAAAAGTACCTACTGTCAGAAATATTAATGGAAGGCTTTCCATTAATATTTCTGACAGTAGGTCATAGGACAGGGGAACATACTACCCACCAGTAAGACAGAATACGAGTAGACATAGCCGAATAGCGTCAACGGCCTTCATGTTGAGCTCCGTGGATGTTTTGGTGCTGAGTAGAATAGCTACCATCACTCCGGGGGCGCCCCACGCAACGAAAGCTAGCACCGGCCATAGAGTCACCACGAAGCAAGGACCGCGACTCTGCAAAACAAAATTTATTGGAACAAAGTTCCTTATCGCGCGTTGCGAAAGGGGGCTAGACGAAAAAAAATAAGAGCAAAAGTTGTAACGTGTCGTTACCACTTTTGGTCTTCATTTTTTTGCTATAGTTGTAAGCCGTGCGGCGGCGGCGCGGCGTGCGCGTATTTTTCTGTCTGTCTCTCTCTCTCTCATAGAAAGCAAGCCAGTTATTAAATTAAGAACTTCGTTCTATCCGGGTGTCCATTAAAACCTCACAAGTTTTTTGACGTGACAACGTCTTATAATTCGATAGAGCCGGCTGCACGCACGAAAAAACATGACTCATGAGGCGTTCTGAGGCGTTCCATGAAGTGACGTTGTCACGTTCAACTATCGTCTGTAAACCGACTTTACAGACAACCATTTTTTTTACAAGCTTTCATTGAACTTGCAATGAAAAAAGCTCAAAATGCTCACCTCTAACATAAGAATCCCAACAGATAGCATACAAGTCCACAGCATACACGAGAAATGACTGAATGTGCAGAGTGATTGTTGTATTGTGACGTGCCAAGATGGTATGGTTTCGCCAGGTCCGCCCCAGATCACACTGATAGCTAACAGCATCTGCAATTGTATCATTCACATTTTTAAACTGTTATATTAGCTCTGAATCCGTAAATTACAATATAGAATAGAATATAATCATTTATTTCAGTTATTATTATAAAACTTAATGCTAGGACATATTAAACGATATAATTATACTAGGTATGTTAAAATAACTGAAAATGGTCATCACTCAGCTTGTGCTAATTAATAGGCTGTGAACATATCATCTCTCTAACTATCACAGTTCATGAGATACAGCCTGGTGACAGACAGACAGACAGCGGAGTCTTACGGCCGGTTTCTGGAAACCCAAATCACGATTGATCCGAGTTTGACACATAGTAATTATTTGATCATCGTTCGAGAAACCGGCCGTTAGTAATGGGGTCCAGTTTTACCCTTAAGAAACCCTAAAAAAAGCCCCTGCGACGCTGTATTTAATGTTGACTATCTTGAATGGTCTGGTAATTTGGTTTATTATTTTTTTTTTTTTATTATTATTATTCAGCCATTATCGTCCCACTGCAGGGCAAAGGCCTCCCTTCCCTCCTTCCACTCTTTGCGATCTAATGCAATTACAGGCCACGTGCTTAGATGCGAGTCCAGCTCGTCCCGCCATCTCATCCTGGGTCTTCCACGTCTTCGCTTTGAATGTCGAGGGATCCACTCTGTGGTTTTCTTAGCCCATAAATCATCGGGCATGCGACAGATGTGTCCGGCCCAGTTCCACTTTAGGCTGGCGGCTTTCTGACCAACGTCAACGATGTGTGTTTTGGAGCGCAGGATACTGTTCCGCACGCGGTCGGACAGTTTCACGTTTAAAATACTGCGCTCCATGGCTCGTTGGCATACCCCGAGGGCGGATTTTTGATGTTTTGTCATTGACCAAGTCTGAGCACCGTAAGTAAGGATGGGAAGAATGCGTACGTCCATGAGTTTCTTTTTTAGGGTAAGTGGTAGATTCCCCTTCATCAGGTCTTTCATTGACCAAAAGCTTTTCCAGGCGTTTTCTGTGCGTCTGGTAATCTCTTTTTCTGTTCTGGCCTGGAAAGACACTGTTTGGCCAAGGTAAAGATACTCTTGGACGTACTCAATCTCCACACCTTCCACATCTACTGCGCGCTTCATGCTGTTAGTCATAAGCTTGGTCTTTGACATATTCATCTTCAACCCCACCTCGAGGCTAGCGTTGTTAAGTTCGTTGATCATCAAGCCGAGTTCAGACGCTGAGGAGGAGAATAGAACGATGTCGTCAGCAAAACGGAGATTGGATAACCTATTTTCACCGACGACAATTCCTCTTTCTTCCCAAATATTTGCCAAATTCCTAAAGACCTGTTCTAAGGTGGCCGTGAAAAGTTTAGGAGATAGCGGGTCTCCCTGTTTCACTCCTCGCTGGATACGGAAAGATGGTCCTACAGTGTGCAGCTTAATAGCAGCTGTGCTGTTGAGGTAGATGTTGCGTAATAAGTTAATGTAGGTGGGTTCTATATCTTGATTTTCTAGAGCTTCGAATATTGAGTTGTGGTGGAGGCTATCGAAAGCTTTGGAATAGTCTATGAATGCAAGATAAAGTGGCAAATTATATTCGAGGTGTTTTTCTATTATCTGATTTAAAGATTGGAGATGATCGGTAGTACTAAGTCCGCGTCTGAATCCGGCCTGTTCTGACGGTTGGTGCATATCTAATTGGCCAGTGATCCTATTTTCAATAACCTTGACGAAAATTTTGTAGAGGTGTGAGACAAGACTAATGGGTCGATAATTGCCAATTGCAGATTTATCGCCCTTTTTATGAAGTAAAATTATATTGGAATGACAGAAATCATTGGGAAATGTACCGGTCTTTAAAATGGAGTTAAACAAGTTTGTGATGTAAGGAAGGAGAGATGTTTCGCCTATTTTTAGGGCTTCGGTGGTAATACCATCATGACCTGGGCTTTTATTGTAATTCATGCTCATGAGAGCACGATGTACTTCTAGGCCTGTAATCGTGTCGACATTTTCTGAGCAAGAGTAAATTGTAGGAACCGATTGGCGGTTCACATCATTCTCCGTGTAAAGTTCTTTATAAAAATTTGTGCATATGTTTAGTATTTTTGTTCTATCGCCTTGCTTCACACCATTGCTGTCCCTAAGGTTTCCCATAACAGCATTTCCTTTCTCTGTACCTCGAATAGCTGATTTCAAATTGCGGTTTCTTTCTAAAGCGGTTTGTACTAGATTAACATTGTATTTTCTAATATCTTTGCGGATGCTTCGTTTTACGGCTATATCTGTAACTTTATATTCGTGGGAATACATAGTGAGTTTTTGTCTTCCTTCAATAAGTGACTTTGTTTCGACGCTGAGTTTACTACTTTTATTTTTAGGTTTTGTAAATTTTTGGCTAGCCATTTTAATGCTTGTATGAATATTGTTATACTGTATTTGAACATCTTCTGATTCTAACAATGGGAGTGAATTGAAACTGTTTTTTAATTCAAGAATAAAATGGTCTTTGTTGTTTAGTAAGCTTAATTGATCTATACGTTTGATGGAACTTTTAACAACTTTTAAACGATTTATTTTAAGATCTAATTTTAGAGATATACGCAAAGGTCGGTGATCGGAGCTAAATTTAAAGTTATTTATTATTTCAACATTGTTTATTATTCGTTTGTCAGAAGATAAGCAGAAATCAATTTCATTTTTGGTGGTTTTATCAGGCGAGAACCAAGTCCACCGACGCTGGGGTTTCTTATAGAAATAGCTGTTGCTGATACTTAAAGTTTGACCGAAAGCAAACTGTAAAAGTCGAGTGCCACGCTCATTTCGGTTTCCTAATCCGTAGGGGCCAAGTATATTGTTGCTGTCTGTATCCTGTCTGATACCTAATTTTGCGTTGAAATCTCCTACGACCATCGTCCAGGTACCTCTGTGATCATCGCAGGCTTTATTGAGGAGGTCATATAGATCTTCGACCTCTTCATCTGGATGCGTAGAGGTTGGTGCATATACCTGTATGATAGTGAGTGTCTTTTTATCTGTTAAATTGAATTTAATGAGAGCTAATCTATCTGAGATGGGAATAAATTCATGAATGTGATTTTTCCATTTCTTAGCAACAAGAAAACCCACACCATTACGGCTACTTTCTCCGACGTAGTAGAAAATGTTGTCGGTACGTTCGAGAATTTCTTCTCCCTCTCTTCTTACTTCTGAGAGTCCAATGACATCCCACTTTATGTGTTGTAATGCGTTTTCCAGTTCGACTAAACGCTCTTCGGTGCGAAGAGTCCTAGCATTAAATGTAATGATGTTAAGTTTTTCGGAGTCCTTTTGACGAGCCATAGTTGTTTGACAGTTGAACCTCGCTCGGTGATTGTATGCGCCCCATGCTCCAGAGGACACCCTCCTACTGTCATCGGCGGTAATCCCGCTGGAGACGCCGAGCACTGGGGGCCTGTTTCTTTGAGTGTACATCATAACGGAAGGGGTTTGGACCGTAACCTACCACGCTGGTCCAGTGCGGGTTGGTAGGTGGAGCGCCAGAGCCTTGTTTGTTGGTCAGCAGGGTGTACCTCGTGCAGGTAAGGTTGGCTTGGATCCCGAAGGTGTTATTTGGAATCCCTTACACCCCACCAATTTGGTTTATAGAAGTTTTTTATTATAACTAGCTGATACGTGCCCACTTCGTTGGGAATAATTTTTATTAAATGTAAAAGTGTATAATATATGCTGTCGTTGACTTTTTGTAGGCATTACCAAGCTCTCTAGAACACAAAAATATATCTTTCATAGGCAGCGTTCGTAAGAAACGCTTTCATTCGACCGTTTTTTCTCCGATTCACTTTGCAAAACGGACTATGTACCACGTAAAATCCTTTTTATTTTTTGGTTTTTTATATAACCTATAGATGACACTCAGCAATAATGTTACTTTCTATTGGTGAAATAATTTTTAAAATCGGTTCAGTAGATCCCGAGATTACCACTTAGGTACAATTTAACAAATACACAAACTTTACCTCTTTATAATATTAGTAGATATAAGTAGATTAAGTTTAAATATATTTTTTATAAAATATTATTCAAAACAAACTATCTAAGTATATTATGTTTTTGTATGAGACTATGAGCGCCCCCTTGATTATTTAACATTTTGTTTTTATATATTTATTCGACATTAAAGCGGTAATCGGGTACGCAACCCTAAATAACTTATCAAGATAACTCAATTTAACGAAACTATTGCTAAATACCGACCGACTTATAACACATTGCCAAAACGCAACGATAGCGCGATCTAGGTTTCGTGCACAGTAGTGCCATCTAGTGGTAAACACAACAAATTTCAAACTTTACTCGATTTGAGTATTCACGTGCGACGGCGCGATGGCTTATTTCATGTATAAGTTTGGTGTTTCTACACCGATTTCTATGATTCTTTTTTTATTGAATAGGTAATCATGTTAACTTTTTTTAAATTCGGGATGAGTGGGAGTATTATAAACGTATTTACTCTAAGTAAACAAATATAATCAGAATGATCCGAACTGCTAAGCTATCAGAAGTTACACGTGTTATTGTGAGTCAACCATAAAAGATAGACATTTGCTGTAGCGAGATATTTTTTAGACAATTTTATGTAGAATATTTCCGTCATACATGATTTCTATGTAACTTTAACCATTAAGGCTGCACACGCGACGGAAAAAATGGAGTACCTTCTCCCGTTTTCCCCAACATTTTCCTTCACTACTCTGCTCCTATTGATCGTAGCACGATGAAAAGTATCCTATAACCTGCCCAGGAGTATAAAGAATAATTGTACCAAGTTTCGTTAAAATCCGTCGAGTAGTTTTTGTTTCTATAAGGAACATACAGACAGACAGACAGACAGACAAAAATTTTACTGATTGCATTTTTGGCATCAGTATCGATTACTAATCACCCCCTGATAGTTTTTTTTTTAATATATTTCATGTACAGAATTGACCTCTCTACAGATTTATTATAAGTATAGATTACCTGTGAGACTATTAAGCAGAGTGTTAATCTATGCGGCATCCGTTTATACTTCTTCGTGATTGAAAACACAAGTATAACCCAGAGAGTCGCGATGAGCGCCACAATAGATAGACTGAAAGCGAATCTCTTCAGCTGTTCGGCGTAGTCCTTGTTCAACGATATTACTTGCGCGGACATGAACATTATCGGCGCTGAGAGAAATGTGCAAATTACCATTGATGATGCAACCTGTGGGAACAATATTAGATTTTTCAAGACATTACTGAATAAACATTTTATTCACAAACAAACTAACGATTATTACAATACTTTTACTGGGTTGTAGAAATTATTGTAGCATATTGTGCAACAGAAGTCTGTATAAAAGTTGAATTGAGCTACTAACGGTGCTAAACCTTTATTTTGTTAAAGCAAATTTTTATTTTTGTTGGTTTGCTTGGTCTTAGAAATTACCAACGTTGGTATAAGCAATGAAAATTATTAGTTTAGATAAGAACTTGTTTTATTGAAATATGCTATACTTATTGTAATTTGTCACTTACATAACCCTCTTAGATCTTCTATTTGGTTACGAAAAATTTAAAGTTTCATCCGAATCAGTTCATATTTATATCATACATGAGTAAAGTGTACTTTTTATATTGATAACACGCAAGCGAATCTACCCACCAGAGAGCCAGAGGCGTCTTACCAAATCGATCTCCAACTGATACAGGTTTGAGAAGACAAACACAGCTGGTGCAGTCGGTATGGTTCCATACAAGAACGCGTACGTAGACAGCGATGCTGTTTCGGAATCATTCGATCCAGCATTAAGGGCGCTGACCGATTCTCGCATCACTACAGGAAGGACGATTCTACCAATAACACAAATGGTCATAATGTTGTTTTTATTCAGTAATATATATTTTAACACAAGGCGAATTGAACAAGCGGGTCTCATTTGGTAGTAGACATGCCATGCATCGAGGGTTCGATCCCTACCGAGAACAAACATTTGCGAAAGGAACACTGTTGATTGTTCAGTCTGAATGTTACTACGAGTATGTATAACTATATAAACAAATGTATACAAATATTCTTTCGTGAATATAGTTTCCATAGTACAAGATGGTTAGTTTGGGACTTTGGGACTAGACTAGAGCATGATGTGTGAAATGTCCGTGACCATTTAATATTATTTTAAGTTGAGTTAAGGAAGCATCAGTAGCATCGAAAAATACTAACATTTATAGGATTTGGATCACAATGGTGTAGAGATCACATTTTCAAAAGTAGTAAAGTTGAAAAAATAATTTTGAATATTTTTTGTGCATGTGTTCTAAAAGTAATTTTTTTAAAACAGGTTTTTTTTAGTTCTTTGACCACTTGAATAAATAAGTATACCGGGTTTCAAGGTTGACTTCCTACATATTTTATTGGCAGATTACTTATTATATTTGTTCAGCGTTATTATAGTAAATCGCGGGCACTTTTACTAAAACTTGAATAGCTAAATAATATAATTATATATATTTTTTTAATAAATCATAGAGGCTGATGCTTAGTTTTCGTATTTTTTTTAAATTACATATAGGAACTAACACTATCTAACACTCTAAATTAGCAATAAAACAAGCCTTAGTGACTAAATCTCAGTACATATAAGCGAAAAAGTGCATGTAAAACTTTGTAAAATGATTCTGCTATTTCCCTTTGTACTTGGTTTTACACTTCATTATGGCCAAAAATGTTACATGCAAAAGATACAAATGACTCATTATGGTAATGATTAATTTCACTGCTAATTATGACACTCACAATGAATGTCTAAACAATGCATAAGAAAGTTGTGATAGTTATTGAATTATGCCAATATTTTCCATAACTTACAATTTAACCATAATCAGTACACAAGGCAGCAAAAGTGCCGGTCCTCTCAGCCTGTGTATTTGTCCGACCATACGGAGTCCCAGTAAGAAAAGTGCAGTAGCAGAGAAAGCTTGTCCAAACACCTAGGGGAATGTTACAGATTAAAAGGATAGAATATATTTATATTTTTAGGCAACTAATTAGTCTATTAATTAATCTGAAGGATTAATAGCTATTAGGAGATAAAGAATATAAGATTTGAAGGTGCAAATCTGATCAAGCCTGTTTCAATATCTATTTATTTTATTTTATTTTCTATCTAAATGCATCTTACCTCCAATAGTCCCTCCAAGTAAATAGATAATTGATGCTTAAAAACAATATCCCCAGTTATTCCTAGAACTGTCATAACCAGTACTGGATTATAAGCAATTCCTTTAACAATCTGTTTCAGTAATTTCACAGTACATAGGTTGATGGCTGACTGGTCTGGGCCACTTATGGCTTGCAGCTCTTTTTGCTTGTGTATTTCCATAAGTACAAAAGCTACCGGGTTTAGTACAGCTAGTGATATCGGAGCCATGAGGTAGAGGAAAAGTGCATACTCTGGATGCGATTTTTCGTAGAGGGCACTGACTGAAAACAGAACATTTTTGATTATTATGCTTTTAATTGATTTTGAAAAAAGGTTTTAATATAAAAAATAATTAAGAACAGTTGAGTTATCTATAGGTTATATAATGTGTGTCTCACTGCAGTGGTCTGCAGATGGCTCAACTATTTTTAGTGTATCATAAACACTATAATCATCATTATTTTTTTATAAAAATGTCCGTTTAATATTAGAAAATTCAGTATTATAATTAAACAAACAAAAGCTTTATTTAAACACATGACACAACACAATACTTACTGATTGGATATCCCAATGCAAAGTCATTGCTTTGTGTGCAAAATATAGCAAAGATGCCTGCTCTTCCAAGATTCACTGGTTTAGATACCAGTATTGTGACAATCATTACACCAAAAAATACAAGACCTTTGGCTAATAATATAGCCAGTAGAAAAATCCAGTTGACCATACTAAAGTCCAGCTTTGCCAAGGATATGAAAATAAGAGAAGGGAGAGCAAATGTTCCCACAAATGTGCCAATACCCCTTGACTCTGTGGAAGTGACAACATTGAGACGGCCAGCTACATACCTAAAAATAAATAAACCTTTAAAATCATTAATCAATAATTATTGATCGACGACCGATGTGGCGCGGCGGGCGAAGGTCCGCCTGCGACGCGGAAGGTTGCGGGTTCGATTCCCGCCTTGGAATTAATGTTTGTATGATCTGCAAATATTTATTCTGGGTGTTCTGGGTATTTATATGTATATAATAAAAAATATCTATCTATGTAATGGTAATGTATTAAGTATGTCAGTCTTCTAGTACCCATAATACAAGCTCTGCTTAGCTTGGGGCTAGATGATGTTGTGTGGATTGTCCAGCATTATTTATTTATTTATTATTGATACTTAAATAAATCTTCTTGAAGCTCATGCCCATGCTGTAGCTTGAGGGTTCGAAACCTACCAACAACAATCAAACATCTCTTGTGAGGGCAAACTTATCATAGTTTTAATAGTAGTGAATATACAGGAAAGCTTTTTATTTCATCTCAGAGTGATGGTCATAATGCGGTGTCTCATAACGCGTATCAGACGTGCTTAGACCGTGCATCTTTTTATGTAGAAAAAATCACTTAACATCAGTTGGAGCATATACCTTATTCTTATAAAAAAATAACAACTCACCCGCATAAAATTATTGTAAAGCATTGGAATAAAGCCGGATATAATTTATCTGCTGCAGTATCAGAGAGAGCTATAGTGGCTTCATCCATGGTTCCAGAACAGTGTTTAAACCTGTTGCAGTAATTTCATAGAACTCAAAAAGATTTTCAGTAAAGCCACTTAGCGTCAATAACACATTCTACAGAAGATTAGAAATAAATATTGATCTGCTGTTAGATATTTGTAACTACAGAAACTTGCCCACACTTTTATTATACGATTAAATCTGATTAGATTGAGAAAAAATTATAATGAGTTTGCCAATTTTGTTGATACTTTTGCTTGCTTTCACTTTTCAATATTCTTAGTGATGTCAGTCAGTTCAACTCGCTTGAGCGTCGAGCTAAATCGGTTACTCGTACTCTAGCTCTAGCCACGGTACACAAACTATACATTCATCTGTCTGTTACTTAAATTTGCCCACTTTAATTATTTAGTATTGTCTCAATCACAGTGAGCTGAAATTTCTTCAAAGTATTTTTTATATAGGGAAGTTTTTATATTGATAGTTCGAGTACAATTCTATTCTACCTCGAGTTACATCGCACCGCGTTTTACCAAGTTGGCACTACACTAAATTTTATTTTGATTTTGTCAATGTCATGTCAATTCATGACGTAGAAATCTGTTTTATTAAATGTTGCCATAACCTATTACTTGAATCAGCACACAGAACATTTTAGCTATGCTTGAACATCTATTTGTGTGACGAAACCTTTTTTTGTTTCGTCTATGGTTTTCTAGTATAGCAATCAGCATCCGTTTCCGTCGTAGCGGCGCTGAAAAGAACGAACGAATGAAAAGTGGCAGTGGCAGCCATTATTGCAATGCAAGCACTTTGCTCGTTTGCTCTTTTCTTTCACCGGTCTGTGAAAAGGTCGCTAGTGAATGAGAAATTTACAAAATTCCTAAATTCTCTCTAATCGAGAGGTAAGTGTCAAGTACTTTATTAATTGAAGTTACTATCTGTCTGATTTGTTAAATAATAGTCTTGGAAAGTATAATCGGTCGTGTGCTGTTCCAGATACTACCATCATTAGCGACAACACCTTGCAAATCGATATTTCCAAGTCCATCGGTAAAATGCAGTACAACGGCTTTCACAATCAGCATCCGATGTAAGATTTTGATCATATCATCATCCCTAAACCTTTACGGTTGGTCTTGACGCTGGCCATGCTATACTAACGTGTTTCCATACTTTCCCACTTTGCTGGCAGCGGCCATTTTGTGAAGTGCATTTAGTTCACAGCTGAGCACCTGCTGGGTCGCGCAACCTAAAAGTAGAATCAATACATGGTTTTGTTTATGCCAACGTCGTTGTTCGTGTCCCGTTAGGCGTATCCCTTATCTCCTAGAGTCATAATTTTGCTGTTTTGAATCCTTGTAAAAACTACGTAATCTCTGAAAACACGAAAATTCTGATATTTTATTCACCCTCACCTATAAAAAATATCCAGGTAGCTTAGGTATGTCAAATTTGTTCATCGTAACTAGGTACTTGGACAAATTGGGTTACAAAACACTGAACAAATCAGGATTAAACAGAAATTTTAAATTTATTGTGTTTATCCATTTTCTTTCCAATTTGATCACTTTTTTTTTTATTTTGGACTGCACATCTCAAATTTCTTATTACATTAATTGGATAGATGACTAAATAACTTAATTGAAATGGGCACTGCAGTTTTTTTTGTGAAGAACTATTTTCTCAAATATTTAGTTTCAGGCCCAGACCAGACCGGAATGAACAATTCGGCAAAATGCCATTTTTCAATGGTATGCCTGACTTTGGAGGCCCAAAAAACTTTGGTCCCAGAAATATGGGTAATAAGAATTTTCGCCCAAGAAATGATTTCAATGGTGTGAGGAATGATTTCAAACAAAATGATGGTAACTCCAATGACTTTGGGGGACCAAAGGAATATAGGCCTAGACCTAATTACAACTCACTACCTCAAAAGACCTATGGTGACAAACCTGCGGGGGGGAATGGGCAGTATTATAATGCCAAGAGTGAGTTTGGTGGCCCAAATCCAAACTACCAAAAGAGTTACAATCCTAATGGACAACAGAATTTCATGCAGAAAAAAATTTTCAATCCCAATGGGCCACAACAACCACAAGATTTCAAAGGTCGCAAACTGCAAAGCATGAAAGCTAAGCATCCTGGAGACACTTTGGTAAAACCAGTTTGGGATTTGGGTAACTTGGAGCCCATTGAAAAGGATTTCTACAAACCACATGCTGATGTTGAAGGTAGAACTGAAGAGGCTGTAGAGATGTTTCGTTCTACCAAGGAAATCACTGTCAGTGGAAACAATGTTCCTCGACCCAACCAAGTTTTTGATGAAGGTAATTTCCCTGATCACGTAATGACCATTGTCAAAGAGCAAGGTTTCACAGAGCCAACTGGCATTCAAGCCCAGGGTTGGCCTATTGCACTCTCTGGTCGTGATATGGTTGGTATTGCTTCAACTGGATCTGGGAAGACCCTAGCATACATGCTGCCGGCTGCAGTCCATATTGTGCATCAACAACGCATTCAAAGAGGTGATGGTCCTATTGCACTTATTCTTGCCCCAACTAGAGAATTGGCTCAACAAATTCAATCTGTTGCTCAGGCATACAGTGCTCATGGAACAATTAGAAACACTTGCTTGTTTGGTGGCTCCCCCAAAGGACCTCAAGCTAGGGATCTGGAAAGAGGTGTTGAGATTGTTATTGCTACACCAGGCAGATTAATTGATTTCTTGGAGCGCGGCACCACCAACCTGCGCAGATGCACTTATTTGGTGTTAGATGAAGCTGATAGAATGTTGGATATGGGATTCGAGCCACAAATTCGCAAGATTATTGAGCAAATTCGCCCTGACCGCCAAGTACTTATGTGGTCTGCCACATGGCCCAAAGAAATCCAGGCTCTAGCAGAAGATTTCTTGACAGATTATGTCAAGGTAAACATTGGATCTCTAAACTTATCTGCTAACAACAACATCAAGCAGATCATTGAAGTTTGTGAAGAACATGAAAAAGAAGGAAAGCTCACAAACTTGCTTAAAGAAATTGCATCAGAGAGGGACAACAAAGTGATTGTATTTGTGGAAACAAAGAAGAAGGTAATTAAATCATAATTTATTCATGTCTATATATTTAGTTATCCAATTCGTTGTAACTGACAGATTTTATTAACTTATTTTCAGGTAGATGACATCGCACGCGCAGTGCGCCGCATGGGTCACAAGGCTCTCGCCATCCACGGCGACAAGTCCCAGCCCGAGAGAGACGCCGTTCTCACAGAGTTCAGAAATGGAGCCACTACTATTCTGATAGCCACTGACGTGGCAGCGCGCGGCCTTGATGTGGAAGATGTCAAATTTGTCGTTAACTTTGACTACCCTAACTCTTCTGAGGACTACATTCACAGAATTGGTAAGTATTCAACACCATCTTCTTTCAAGAAAAGATTTGTAAATTATCTAACACATCCATTATGTTCTAGGACGTACCGGTCGTTGCCAGCAATCAGGAACTGCTTACACTTACTTTACTCCTGGTGATTCTCGTCAAGCTCGCGGTCTTCTGGCAGTTCTCCGAGAAACTGTACAAAATCCTCCACCAAAATTAGTCGAATTGGCGCGTAACTCCAACAACAGTACTGGTAAATAAACATGCTTGACAATTATTATATTCTTTGATATGGCTTGAGTATTTACAATGGATAATGGATTTTGCAGGACGTAATCGCTGGCAGCAACGCAAAGAAAACAACAATAACAACAGCAACAGTGGCTCTAGTTCACCCCGTCAACAGAGCAACCAATGGAACAACAAGATGGCCAACAACAGTGAAGAAAATACATACCAGAACCGTAACACTGGCCAAGCACCTAGATTCAACAACCAGGGCAACCAGGGCTACAGACCAAATAACTATCAAAAGCCGCAAGTTCCATTCCCAAGCCCGAATGTTTTTGAATCTATGGGAAACTACCAAGGCGGCTACAACAGTGGATACCAGGGCAATTACCAAAATCAAAATGGTTATGGTCAACGCCCCTACAACAGTGAGTACATAGGTACTTTCTGCTACTTTTTATTTGTCTTTTGCCCACATTACTGAATAAAATCCCCGTTTCATAAATACCATTATTATAAATTTTAATCTACAATCATTATACAATATGTTACAGATTCCCGTAACATGGGCCAGCAGTACCGCGGTAACAACACAAACGGAAACAAGGCTAGCGGCTCTGGTTCTTCGTACGGTTCACCGCCGCCCCACTTCGCCACACCGCCACACTACCCACAGATGCACCCGCATCCCCAGGACATGTTAGGTGAGTGACATTTTAAATTGGTTTACTACTAAAATTAAAAATATTGCAGTTATCCAGTAACACCATACCTTGTTGACTTACCACCCATTTGCGCCAAACGTTTTGGTTCCACTTTCATTTGAACTGCCAAGGAATGGAATACGCTGCCGGCGTCTGTTTTTCCTAAACATTATAACCTCGATCTTTTCATGGCCAATGTTAATAGGTGTCTTCTAGACAATCATGCTCCTCAGGTGCTTTCTATCAGTAAGATTAAAGAGAAAGGATGGCCTATAGATTATAAAAACAAAATTATATGGTAATGGAGCCTGTCTCTTTGAAAGGTATAGAGAATTGTTTTGTGTAGGCGGCAAGTACTACGGAGGCGGCGGGGCCGGCCCGTGCGGATACCAGGCCGCGGTGGGCGCAGGCGTGGCGTACCCGCACCTGCCGCCCGGCCCGCTGCTGTACGCAGCGCCGGTACAACAGTAAGCTGCACTCGCAGCATTCAGCTCTTGTCTTACATAACTCATGCATATTCCAAATATAAATGTGGATTTAGGTAAGAATGATTATTCACTATATTTGTTCTCTGAATACAAGATTAATGTGAGCTCTAAATGTTGTCTTTCAATATTGATGTTGAATATTGTAGAGCTGATTCCTAGAATAATTGATCAAGATTTGTTTCAATGCTTGTGATTAGTTTTTTAGTTTCATTAGTATACATTAGATCTGAATGAAAGCTTGCAAAATTAACCATTAGATATGGAAGATTTGAAGGAATTTTCTGCATGCTAAATGTATTTTTTATTATTAAAATTACATTGGTCTTCATTGGAAGGCTGTCCATGCACTGCTGATATTTTTTGTGAATTCTCTTTCAGATCCAATTTGAATAATTATTGTGTGTTAGGCATATAAGATACCTAATTATGTTTTTCATTGACCATCTTGGACATCTTTCTAATGTTGAATCAGGTCCTGCCTCAATCATCAATGGCCACAATTAGTGCATAATAATATGTACTTATTTAACTGTTAAATGCATTGATAGACCCAATGCATAAATGCATAAGCTAACGAAATATCTCATGTTGATCATAATTTTAACAGATGGCCCAATTTAAATAATATAACATATTTGTAGTGTGCAATGAAGAATATAATTAGTTTTAAAATTCTAAGTGGAACATGTTTTGATTCTTGAAGTTCCACTTCTAGATTTAATCAATATATTTGTTAGAGTAGTTGGTGTCGGTACCCTCCTGTGTAATCCCGGGTGCCTTTCGTTTCTTTGAAATTTCTGTATAATGTACGAAATGCACGAAACATATAGAAGATGAGAGAAATTTTCGAGGGTGGTTTGCAGAATATTATAATTAAAATTTATTTTATTGTTAACGATTGATCCAGTGGTAAAAAGGGACAAGTTAGTGTTAGAAAATAATACTATATAACGCGTTAAATAAATGCTTTTGATATAATTCAAGTTAACAATCTGTATTGCCAGATAAAAATGTGAATATTTTTCTTATGTGATGTCAATGACATTTCAGTCGCTGATTTTATTTTTATATTAAAGATTAGATCTTAACTACTTGAACATAACGCCTAGAGGTTTGGTCAGAGTCAAATTTTATTCTGACGCTAGACAAAGTTAGGCTTCAAACTCATTTACCATCTCATAGTTAGAGGGTATGTATATAAAACATGCATTTAACCGTAGGGAAATAGTATTCTAAACATAATACAAATATTTAAACACAAAAAGTTACTTTCGTAGCTATTTATGTAACTTTTAATTTTGTATCTCTTGTATTGTATGACATGATTATTTCAAATAATTCATCTGGTTTCTAACTAGAATTCTTTGTACGTAAACGGGTTTTTAATGTTATTAATAGAGTGTCAATGCATAGGTACAAATTATTCTGAACTAACTCATATAATTTGTTGTTCAGACTCACACCCGTTACTGTCCAAAGATTTGGAAAAATCTGTGATAATCATTACTATAAAGCCCGTCATTGTTTTGGTCAATTGTTAATACATAAGTACACTTCCTAATATGAGAAGTGTGTTTTACTAGACAAAAAGATATATTTTTTGACTATTTGAACGAATTTCATATAAATTTGTGACAACAAAGCTTGCAAGTCGTTCACAGATAATATAATAGTTATAAGGTTTAATAATTTATTGTTATTCAATTTAGTTTTCAGTTTACTATTAGGTGACGAAATTGAACCAGTTCAAAGGGACGTAAAAGTTATTATCTTTTTAAGAATACCGTTTCATGGAATGGTGTAATAGCAACCGGCTTTTAACGAATATAAGGGGTGAACAACGTGTATGAGTCTCGCGTTATATACTCATCGAAATGCGAGATTTGCTTTGTTATTGTGTACATTGTAAGAGAAAGACTGCCGTGAAAGGATGTGGATAAGTATGTGCATAGCTCATCTCAAAGATGGTGTTTTTATTATCATAATACTAGCCTGCCCAAGAAGATCATCAGTTAAGATTTGCAATTGATTATTCAGATCAGAAGATGGAGGTCTAGTTTAGATCGTTATCTGGTGGCGTTAATACGGCTGGGCTAGTGGTGTATCGTGTCGGATGAGGATCGGCAAGAGTGTCGTGTCAGTATGATCGCGAGTTGCAGGTTTCTCCTGTATTATTATGTACAAAGTACTACACCCACCTCTACTAAACAACTGTGATAATAACACTAAGTAGCGTAGCAGGCGATTTATATACTAGTTACGTCCAAGAGAAGGGATGACATCATATCTGACATATTGTATTGTGATAATAATATCGAAGCGTGCTCTCCGCGTTTTGACAAAATGTTTTTTCTCTAAACAAGACTGATTATTTCTTATTAAATGAATATTTTATACTTGTTCCACTTCGACTGAATGAATTAAGACAGTCTGTATTTGTATTTGGTAAGATTTCTATTATCTTTGCTGAGTTATTCAAAAATATATTGTCACTATGTTGGATATGTGTCAAAAAGCCTTTCCAAGCGGTCACCAAAATAACGATATTCTGTTTATTTTTTTTTATTCATTGGTTTCCTTTATTTATTGTGATGAAAAATGTTGTTGACAAATTATGTGGCAGCGACAGTGTAAACTAACTGTAGAGTTTAATAATGTTGTTGATTTGCAAAATTTTATTTATTCAACCAATATCTCATAGGCACCTTCTTGCTTTACTATTAAGAGTTTATTTTCAAAAGAAATTGTGAAAAATATACATAGAATTTTAAGTATGTGGCAATGCAGATCAACCTACGTATTGATTAAATTGTAACAAACAACCGTAAAGTTTGTATTTATTCAATTTATAGTACAGTATATAAGGAGGAGAGAGACTCTCTAATTAACAAAACTGTCCCAAAGGGAAGTCTTCTGAATGTTTCTGAGAAGTGCATTTCTTCTATGTAATACAGTATTAAATTCAGATTAATAAATGAATGTATAAATACCTCTTGTTTTTTATTTGCTGAAATTAACTTTAATAGGTATCTACAATATAAATAATATTCCTGGACATGTTGGCACATCGCCATCCAGTCCCATTATGCAAAGCCTACCTATGTAAAGAAGATTGCTGGTATGGTAAGATGCTTATTTTCTTTTTTTTCTTATACATGCATAGAAATAAAACAATACGTAGGTACCTATCCTACAAATATTATAAACGCGGAAGTTAGTATGTTGATTTTAATGAAACAATAATATTATAGTAAAATATAAAGATATTTTGTGAATTGTCCAAAAATATAACGTCTTGGAGATATATCAAATCAGTAAGATCGTCAAGTCGTGATCACCAGCTAGTTAGTATATCATCACACAAGCTGATAAACTTATTAAGGTAAGGGGGCTTGTAACTTTTTTCATTTTGTTGTACAGTTGTACATTATTCAAGCTGCAATATGATTGCAAAAAAATTAGGAATTTTAATGTTCATTTAGAAATTCAATTCTGTCATAATACAGAAATGACTACTATCTTAATACCGGAAGTCACGCAACGTTACGGCACCACCACTGTGAAAGGTACGTCAACCTTGTTAAATCTGTCACTAGATGGCGCTATATTAAAACTGTAGTGGTGTCATGCTCGATTTTTTTCTTTTTCTGGGTTGAATGGCTGATAGCAATTTGACGTGTATTTTTGGTTGAAAATTGAAAACTGAAATTGATTTTGATAATTGTGAAAAATTAATGTTTGTTTATCATGAGGTGCTGACAATTTGAGAATAATATCAGTGGAAAGTGTTTACATAAACTGTTTACGTTTTTCTTTGTAATTTGTACAAATATCGAGGTCGAATTTTGCAATGGCTGCGTTTGTGATTGTTGGTAAGTGTTTTCCTTATTTATCGCTAAGCATTTACCAGAATATTTCAACGCTTTAGGATTCTTTATGTACAACTAAGAAAATAGGTCTTTATCTATACAAAAAATCCCTTCATTCTAACCCAACTTCTGCCACCTGACACTTCTGTACGAGACGGCCTTGAATCTAATCTTGTCAGTCAAGTCAATGTATATTTTAGTAGTCTAATAAATTAAGGTAGGTAGGTATATACTTGTTTGAATCACTCATTTAGCACCAACTTGGGATCTATATAATCAACACGAAATAATAAATAGCTAGGTAGGTACCTACCTAAATACCTGTTTTATGGGTATAGACAGGTACTTTTCGGAGTTTATGCATCTTGTAAAAAAGTTTTGATAAGTAGGTACCTACCTATAGTTTCATATTACTCAAATGCTTGTTGCTCCTTTCGTTACTTAAGTAATGGTCATTTCATTTGAGATCAAAGTACCTAGGGATTGTGTCTTGTGAGCATGAGCTTTGATCGCGGCCACTGGACAACATTCCAAATGTTGTCCAGTGGCATCCATGATCACGGAACATGGTCTTCCTAGATTCCACCTTATCCACAGTGTGTTTTATGATCCTATCCTAAGCTGAAATTCAAGAAAGACCCTGCCGTAATGAGTTAGAATATCACACTCAGTTTGGTTAAAGTTAGGTACCTACTTACCTAGGTATTGTACATTTTTAATTTAGATTAGAGAAGCCCTAGTAGGTACATTTACAATACCTTCGATTTATGGTATCCATACTAATATAACCTATACCTAAACAAGTTCCAATCTATTCAACGCCAAATGTCTAAATATTTACTCAATGTTTGATAACGTTTACATAACGTTGATAGTTTTGAATTCTGTTCAGGAATCATCAGTACATTGACAGATGGTGAACAAGGACACCAGCAACTGGGTTAAGACGCCATACACGTAACCAGTTCGCCACTGCGGAACAACCTCGAGGTAAGTAAGATATCTGTCAAACCATGTCGTGGAATGGTTTTCATTAGTCTCTAATTTAAAAAAATATTAGTTAACACTTAACAGTATTTATGCAGATGATTGATGGTCTATCCAGTTTAATTGTATAACATACTTCCCTCCCGTGCTGTGTGTGCTAAATGTGCTAATGCTTTACGAACTGCTATTAATTACTTAACTGTTTATACATATATTGAAAAAATATGTCTGCAGAACTGTATGTTTACCAGAATCGGTGTAGGAGGACCTCTAAAGAGGATTTGATAGTTTGATACAAATCTAAATGTTGGTGAAGAAAAAGACTGTCAGTGTCGTAAGAAATTGCACGTGATCGGCTGTTAATTGTTGTACCATATAAATCAGCTACTCAGTCCGTTTTCTACTGTTAATTACTGCAATGCCACTTCTACAGCACGCATAACCTTCGGCGGTACTGAGTACGTGTGTTTACAAACAAACGTAACGTGACCATGCTGTCTCTTGAATGTATCACGCCTCACGCAGTATACTATCGTCGAAACATTGTAGACCATCATGCTCTCAATGTGAAAGCACAAGTACCTACTTGTAAACAAATGCCGTTCTATGGTACCCGCTATTTACTTTATGTATGTTGTTTCAAACTTTCCTACAATGTTGTTTCTTACTGAGACAAGGACATTCGTTGGGGAATAACGTGACTCAATGTTTGTGGTTTCCTGAATAGATGCTCGGATAACGTTCAACTTTCATAGTTGTGCAACGTTAACATTGGTTTTGTTTGAAATACCTAAGCAAATAGGTTTCGTATAAAAACAAAGGCTTGTTCAGTCACAAACAAAACAACACGATTAAACGCAAACAACCTCGTTTTGCACTGAAGGTCTTCAAACGATGTTCATTTGGGTGTGCCAACTGCGTGCGTTTTATGTCTGTTATGGTTGGCACAAATTGCATTAACCTAACCTCTTCCTGGTTATTCTATTTATAAACAGGAAAATCATAATATTATTATGAATTGATGTACCGCTATGTGTTTAACGGAATTAGGAGTTTTTCAACCCCATAAACCTTTTTTAAGTTTAACTACTAATGTTTTGCGTTGCAAAATAATAGAATTCGGAAACCTGTATCTTACTAAAAACGACATCCGCGACCGTAGAAATGCGAGCTAGTTGCGCAACTTGTTTTGACGGCTCGAAACGATTGCTTCATAATATAGGTAACACCTCCACTTTCCAGTCGAAACGTATCTTTGATGGTAGGTATACTATGATATCACAGTTAGTAACCATATGATTACTAGTGATTGGTAAATATTGCCTGGGCTAACATGATGTTTCTTTTGTGTCTAGTATTCTAAACTTGTATATATTCCTGTATAAACTTGTATACTTATTTAACATAAAAGATCTTTCTTTTATGTACAACAGTTCAACGATAAAATATTTCTAATTTCTAACAGTAGGTGTACAGTTAGGTAAGTAGTTTTTTTATGTAGACGGAGTTTAGTTTTTAAATGCATGGATTGATTCACAAAGGGTTAAATTAATCAGCGTTACTTCCTTGTGTTTTTTTACGAGAGGGCGTTTAGCATGATATTGATTGTTTTTCATCATAACTATGAGGACAATAACAAATAACCGTTGTAAATACGAGTAAACAGACATGTTGTAAATTAGCTCCTAACATTAGTCTAAAGCCTGCAATACATGTTGGCCGAGCGTAGGCGAGTGAACGCCAATACCAACGTATGGACAGCATATTTGCCTTGCTTTGCCATCGCTCGGTGTCGCTTAACGGAACCAGGGCCTTTGCTGTGTGTGTACTGTGTAGTGTGCTTACGCAGTACACACACACACTACCAAAGTTACCTATCTTACAATTTGAATTGCACGTCACGCAAGGCTAGTGACGAGTTACGAGCATAAACATGAGAAAAGTTTATGGAGGTACCTAAACATTATGTTATCAGTAGTCATTATTTTATTTGCGTTTATAGGGGTTCGAAGTTCACGGTAAGTACATTTACACACCTTGTCCAGCTTTTTGACCTAGACTTAGCTTACTCCCAGATCAGTTCAGTACCATTATACTCGAAGCAATACATTATTTCCTACGTACCTAATGTAGGGTAAAAACTAAATCTAAATTCTCGAAGTGCTTATAGTCAGCTACTAAGCTAATTAAAGCAAAAGGCAAAGTGGACTTCTAAACGAACTAATATCACTATAAATACAAGTTCGGTATATAACGCGAGCATTAAAGTTGCAATGCATGCCATCTTGCAACCTAACTCTGTGAGATCCGTTTGGCGGTGTCGACAGCCTTGCCAGAGGCGATGTTTTTGCAAAACAAACATCAGACAGGTCCGTGCAACCTATTGCAACAACCAGACGAATGACTCTCTCTTTCTCTCCATATTGCGAGAGTGAACCGCTCACTACAAAACCGGATTAAACCATCCAACGTATACGTAACAAAGGTACAATAAATCTTTTCAATTAGACATGAAAGGAGGCTTTCATCTAGACACACGGAACTGCGCAGTGCTAATGAAGTCGCTTGAGTAAAAAAAGATACGAGCGACGCACCCCAGACAAGTGTGTAGTTAAACGACGACATTCTTCAATCTATTTACAAATAAATAATTGAAGTAAGTAAGTGATTATAATGGAAAATCAGTTTTTATTTTTACTTTATGAATACCTTCGTTAAATATAAAAGTTGCTGTAACTCATTAAAAATATTTATCGATTTTGAAATATCCAATGAGGATGGGTAAAAAAATAGGTAAATACCTAGTTAACCTATTTTTTTTGGTACCACAATCTTATTCGATTCAGTTATAGAACAGCGATTTGCGTATATCACCGGACAGGCTGAGCCATGACATTTTCTTTCGAGCTGAGATGAAAGGTGATTGCTTCATGGCCAGCAGCGTTGGTAATCAATATTTGAACCACAACAGTATGGTTTTAATTGTTATGTTCGTATTTTCTAGTCTCATCTCATAGCAAATGTACAAAGTAAACATAGTATAGTTCTCATAATATGTAAAGTTTATATGAGAACTACTAAATATTTTATAACGACTCTACTATTTCTCAGCCATGGTTCTACTCATCATTCTACCAGTAAATTTCATGAATCGATCCACCGAATTCTATAAAGATGTGATACCTAAGCGTCTCTTAAGTTATGTCCAAACATTCATACGATGATTTGAACAAGTCGTCACTAAAATCTTCGTTAAACATATAACAATATGTTTCTGAGCACAATATGAAATGAACGTAACACGAACTCTTCTCAGAGATCGGATTCTAATGACGGCGCCGCCGACGCCACCTGGCAAGGTCGTCTGCGGCCGCCTTGTAGAGCGATCAGTCATGTGGCGCAACTTAAAATGAATCATATAATTTACTAGTATTTTTGACACCTCTCTATAACGTACGAATACACAAGATTTCAAATGGGTACAGAACACACCAAATCAGAAGGAGCGGCGGCGACGCATTGATCATGCCTTTCGGTATCGCTTGCACGCATTCGGTGTTTGTGGCGGGGACATTTTTAAGTGTATTGAATAATGCAGGACGTTCTCACGATATTCGAATGATTAAATGTCTGTGTGTAGGCACTATATGCGAACACAGTGACAACCTACACCCAGTGTGTCGAAATCGTGTCACCACAGTTGGGCATTCGCGGGGCTTCACGCACCTGCCGAGTGGCCCACTGCGCTGCGTTGCGTCGCGTGCCCCGCGCAACTAGGCTAAGGTCGCTAACGTACATTTTTCACTGTATACATTTTATATTTACCTACCTGCCAGTATTATAACGAATGCATAACAAACACGTCGACCTACACACACATTCTAGCTAAATCCATTCACACTCGTTGCTACTTTTGGAGATCCTGTTCTGTGCACTTTAACAGAACTTGTGGTTGTGAAGGTTCGCGAACCGGACTTTGCATAATTCTCAGTATAAATAATAGCAGGTAGGTATTGCTTGGATTCTATTGAATAAAATTCTTTTGTCTTTGTAACCTATCATTGTCTTCAATAAAGGATTTAATAATCTACAAGTTTTTGGATCGATTGTACTTAAGCCATGACGACCATTCAATGCAAAGTCCAAATTACTTATTTTACCTTAAAACGATTTATTAAATATATTTAAAAAAAAATTTTTTTAAACAATTTTCTGTATTTACAGCAATTGTCATACAATGCCTGAAAGACCGTTATAGATTCTCTTTGACATTTTAGTATCGGTCCCGTGATCGCAGGTTGGCAACGTCGAAAATACTATCGAGGTTAAAATAATTTGGCGGGCATCAGAACTGCATTGAAACGAAACATAAGCTACGCTTGGAATGTTTAGTGGAATGTGCGGTGAGGTACGAAGGGAAAGGAGAAGCAGTAGATAGAGCGCTTTCGAAGCGGCAGCAATGCGCTCCGGCCATGCAACAAAACTAGGTCATCTCATAACACATTCATTTACAATTTAGAATCATTTCCAGTTATTAGGATAGGATCTTGTTTATGAATTTAAAGTACTACGATCAACTATGATTGTAGTCCAAATGAAACAAAGTTTATAATGATTAGTTTCTCCATAGTTAAAAAACATATTGTTTTGCTAATGCGTTTACTGTATCTACACTTCAAGTTTGTTAGGCTCTGGGTTTGGCACAGATTGGCGCCGGGTGTCAGCGGCGACGGAGACGACGGTCGATAGCGCTAGCGCTGGCGAGCATGAATCATGCCTGAACCTCGTGCCCGACCGGCAGACGCACCCAATCTAGGTCACCTGCTCGCGATGGTTTGTTTGGGTCCCCCGAATTAGAATGTATTAATAATACGACAACCTTTGCTTACCGCTGGTCCTCTCTGCCCACCTCTGTACACTTTTCTATTTTTACCGCAAGTTTTGGACGCATTACAAGTCTTATGCATCGAACAGGTTAAATCTCGACGTTCTCTTTGAAAGAAACAAACAATCCTTGTCCTGTCTGGCGGTTCGCGGAAATACTCACCATAAGAATATACCTTATTGATTTTCCTGTTAGTTTGCTAACTGGAAAACATTAAACTGGTTAGCAAACTATGCAAATGGCGAACACTACAGTTGCTTGCCTAGCTTATGTATCATTTATTTATATTCTGCATGGTTGGGTATTCTCTGTTTTTCCATAGTTTACTGCTGAAGCATAATAAGATAAAGCTAACCTAAAAAGGTCACCCGACTGAACTGAGGCCTCGCAGTTCGACCTGTGTGTGCGGATTTTATTTTTTCCTCCCACACGAGAAATATCATGCCGACATTGCATGCGTGCAATCCGTTTAACCGATTTCTATAATCAAAATTAAGGATTACTTCAATATTATGTTCGTATTGATTACAATTTTACAATAGATACGAATTCCCCATAAGTTAACCTAATTCTGTATTTTAAGGTAATTAAAGTATTTGAACCTCTCTCATAACACGGTTCTTGTTAAATCTTCTAGTCTTGTTAGCGATAATCATAGTTCATCTCTAGAAGCGCGGTGTTTATCGCTTATTTCCTTAATCGAATCTAGTCCGTTTCCTCAATAGCGAGTTGCATTTCCTCGTGGAATTGCGGGAGCGGCGCTGCATCCGGTGGCCTACTCGTGGTAAATGGGTCAGTTGCTTACGTCAGATATCGTTTGTTTCGTTCCCGTTTATTGATCAAACCGTGCTCGGCCCTCGCTTATGTTTCGGAAGCTGTGCGCACGCAGCTCGCTTTACTGGTTCATGAAAATTATGCATTATTTGCATGTTAATTCACTATTATTGTGACTGGTCATAGTAAATCTTGCATATTCTAAATGATCCTTGTGATTTTATTGAATAAAGTATATTTGAATTTGAATAAGTTACGTTTTAAAGTTAGCTTCTTTGTAGTATCTAGAATGGACAATGTAGGGAAATAAATAAAAGTCATCAGTAATAGGTACAATATTCATACCAAACGAAATAAATACTAAATAAACAAAAAAACAGATGAAAAGATTTCATCAAATTTATTTTTATTTTCTTGCTATTGATTACAGTTATCGCCACAAATAGTTCATTAATTGAGCCTTATAAGTCGTTGAATTCGCGTGATGATTATTTGTAGGTAGATTGCTGAAGAAGAATCTAGTGAAATAGAACCTACTACTTATTTACTTTTAGGTTTCGTTTGTATACTTGTAATTGTAAATTAAATACAATAATTTCGTATTTATTACTTACCTACGTCAACATTACGAGGCGCTTACAGACGGCACCTGCTACTCAATCAGAGAATGATAAGCTTTACGCGATTCTGTAATCAAGTCACATATTACTTTATAATATTTATCAGAATGCATTCGTGAAATATGGTGTAATTTATAGTATTATCGTCTTTGCATTTGCTGTTAAGATAGCTCTATATTAAATACACAATTTTAGTTCCTGTTGGTGGACGTAGTAGGTCTATCAATTTTGCATCAATTATGCACCCAGAAACTGCTAGTTAACCTTAAATTTAACGAAATAGTCGATAAGGCTTTGAAAGGGAAATATTAAAGTAAAAAGTCAGGGCAGTTTGCAAGATATTCGTTCTAGTAAAGCTTAGTTATAATACACTCGAGAGCAATGAATCCGGGTCACTTAAAGAATCCTAAAAATCTCGGAAACTAAAAATGCTAGGTTAATGCAATAAATTGTATTTAATAGACAATGTAATACTCCTTAAATGAAGGTATTAAAACTTCTTAGTTATTGTAAAGTTATATCATAAAAAAATCAAATTTGAAAAAGGGCCACTTTCGAAGATGGAACTACGAAATTACAGCATTTGGTTTTGCTTTTGTTTGTAATCTGTCATTTATGTGGGTACATAAACCATGTTGATAGTGCTCTATATTCATTATTCAAGCTGAAATTATGTCGCTTACGCCTGAAGAATGCACCAGAATACTTACAATGCTGGAAACCGGCCGGAGTCAGCGCGATACAGCCAGGACTGTCGGTGTGTCGCTGTCAACAGTACAAAGAGTTCTCCGACGTTACGAAGAAACTGGTTCTAACCTACGCAGACCAGGAACGGGCAGAACCAGGTGTACCACAGCACGAGAAGACCGATACTTGGTGAACACCATGCTTCGAAATCGCTTTCTCACAGGAACTGAACTCACCAATCAGTTTCGACGCCTCGGAGGAAGTAACCCAAGTGCATGGACAGTAAGACGTCGGCTTGCTGAATCTAACTTAAAACCCCTTAGACCTGCAAACGGCCCTAAACTGGAGCGTGGGCATCGTATTTCGAGACTAAGATATGCCCAGAGCCACGTAAATTGGAGTATTGAAGATTGGTCAAAAGTTATGTTCTCCGACGAATCAAAATTTATGCTCTACAAGCACGATGGAAGACACAGAGTGTATCGAAGACCAGGGGAAAGATTCAAGCAAGCATGCATCGAAGAAAAAGTAGCCTACGGTGGTGGGTCTGTACTTGTGTGGGCCGGAATTTCTTCTGAAAGTCGCACAGAGCTGGTGATCATAGAAAACGGCTCTTTAACTAGCGTAAGATATGTGGAAGAAATCCTCAATGATCACGTTGGTCCATTTATGGTCAATTTAGGTGAGGATGCTATATTTATGCATGACAATGCCCGACCTCATACAGGTAGGATTGTGAATGACTACCTTCAAGAGATGAACATTACTCGTATGGAGTGGCCAGCGCGCAGCCCGGATATCAACCCGATCGAGCATGCTTGGGACGAGCTAGGCAGATGCGTAAAACAACGAAACCCTCCCCCAATCACGCTTCGTGAGCTCAAAATTGCTCTCACAGAGGAATGGGAGAATATTCCCCAAAATCGTATAAGGAACTTGGTGTACAGCATGCCAAACCGCGTAAACGCAGTAATGGAAGCACGAGGAGGCAATACGAAGTATTAAAATTCAAGAAAATCGTAATAAAGTTCAAAAATTTCATGTTTCCTATTTTTGTTTTAAGGAGAGATCAGCAGTTTTTTTCTTTATGTAATTTTGTGTTAATAAAATGTATGGTGACTCATATTTTTTTTACTTTCATTTAAGGAGTATTACATTGTCTATTAAATACAATTTATTGCATTAACCTATCATTTTTAGTTTCCGAGATTTTTAACATTCTTTAAGTGACCCGGATTCATTGCTCTCGAGTGTATCTTAATATTTTAACCTATTGTTTGATGAATTTTCTGCCTAAATAACCGTACCTAAAAAGGATTACATAACTTCATTTATAATATTACTGTTGTGAATAATCAACACGGGTTGTACAAATATTTAATTAAATAAAATATAGGTACAATTATAATGATAAACTAATACTTAGTGCAAAACAAAAACAATGCACTCATAAAATGTTAGTCATATTTGTTTTGTTCTGAATATAGTACGAGGCACAGTCAATAGTTATAATTATTCTTCTTGGAAATTGTGAAAAATTGCACAACACGTCATGTTTATGTTGGTCTATTCTTCGGATATTTTTTCTAGTTATCGCACCACATATAATTCAATTGTTGCCCATACGAGCATCAACGTAGATTATATTAAACATCAGGGCAAAATATTTTGTTCACTACCTTTTTTAGCATCTTACTCAAATTACTTCTCAAAGAGCTACGCCGTAGCCCATGCTACGGTGCAAAATATCCTGGTTTTTTTTCGTGCAATTTTTCTGGATAATCTTACTAATACAACGTAGAAGTTTAAATGTTTTTTCAAGTCACGTGGCAACTACTGTTGGATGAAACAAAAAATAAATGCATTAATTTAACATTAAATTTTAAAATGATGCGCATTGGAGACTGTTCAAAAGCTAGTTACACGAGTAGGTAAGCTACTTAGGAATAATTTGTAAATATTTTTAAACGTAAACCCGATAACTACTTTTGGTTATCGCTTATTATGTGCGTTAACGGAGTTCAATTTCATGTCCGGTGCATTATTTGTGAATGAGGATAAAGCTATCGCCACAATTGGCGGATACGGATATCCGGCACTACACATCAGTAGAGCACCGAGTAGTAGCGACAGTGACACAGTCAGCCATGATTGCTGCAGCCTTGCCTTCGCAGGTAGCGCCGCGACCCCCCGACGCATGCCTTGCCCGGCCAACTAGGCCACGGCTACGAGCTAGTAGTAGTGCGTGATTCCCGCTCTTTTTACATAACCATTTTATTCTTTACGGGCTTGTTTACAATGATATTTACATTTTACGACAAACCTACAAAGTTTATGACTTGACTGCGCTTTTGTAAATTTATTACTTACTGATTATACGTTGTAAAACTAACTTTTAAGAAAACGCGCTAGAACTTTTTTGTACTGTAATGCATGAAGGGTACCTAAAGAAGTAAAGACGTATATTTATTTCTTAATGTTTCGTATAATTTATAACTAGGAATTCTTAGAATAAATTCATAATAATCTAACCCTTATCTTATCTACTATCTGTTTTGGTGATGCCAGCAGGCGCCTGCTTATCGTGTAGGTTTTGACGGCGTTGATTGATATATCGAAACTATTACTGAGAAATAAACGTGCAAATAAAAATAACAGACTGAATTAAATTCACACATAACTGCTAAAGGGTAAAAAAAAAAATATCAAATTGATGAGGATGGAAAAGAGCATAATATTATAGTCTACGATTTAGGTTTTGTTTGATACGGCGCGGCAGCGTCTACAAAGTTATGCACGCTTGCGCCGCGTGGTCTGCCTCGTCCTACTCGCCTCTTGCCACCCCAACTCACCCCATTCCCCGCATCGATCGCATTACTTGGAATGTAGAAGTATCTATCTACCTACGCTAAACACGATTCTAAATAGGTCGATGTCTGACTGTGTGTGCGCGCGCAGCCTACCACCATTACGACGTCATTATTGATCGCGCACGTGGCGCCGCCGTAAGTGACGTAGCGTCCTGATAGTACGCCCACTCCCCTTGAACAGAGAATATGGTTAAGTTCTACGCTTGAACCACCCGACACCCACCGCCCCCGCTCTCCGCCGCCCCCGCAGTTCCTGTCGCCCGTACGACCCCACATCGCCCCCGCATGCAAACAGTAATTTCATTAAACTGCATCCACACTTTAAAAACGTAAATTAATAAAGCACCTGTTAAGACCTACCTAGGAAACCACTGATTGAAAATTAATTCCCAGTCGTCGATAACTAATAAAATTATAAATTAAACTTGCTATTTCGTGGAACCAATACAACATGTTATGGCTATATCCACATCGCCCCCGCATGCAAACAGTAATTTCATTAAACTGCATCCACACTTTAAAAACGTAAATTAATAAAGCACCTGTTAAGACCTACCTAGGAAACCACTGATTGAAAATTAATTCCCAGTCGTCGATAACTAATAAAATTATAAATTAAACTTGCTATTTCGTGGAACCAATACAACATGTTATGGCTATATCCACAACTAGGAGTGTTACTTGTTGGAATTCAATTGCGTGCGTTCTATTTGCATTCTTAAGTATTACGTAGAACTGATAAAATAGCAATAGATAGAACTTCGCGCCCAATGCCACCCTACTTCCATACTGCCTATATACTGATTTGTTCGCATAAGTGCATTCATTTAAGAAATAGCATTTTCTTTTGCACTATATAGAATAACCTCTCGTGAAATAAGTAGATACTATTTAAGACATCTGTCCTACAATTACTAAATTTCGCTGCTGATCGATAAGTGCTAGTCTCTTTATTTCAGTACTTTCTAATTAAATTTGTTTCTATCAGAGATTTATTTTACTTTTTAATATCTATTCTATGTTTTATTATTAAGGTGGTATCTCAGAATAAGTCTAAATGAAATTGTTTTTATTTTCATTAATTTGATAATGTTCGTACACCGTGCCGTCAGACTGTTAATATTCGATTACTTAGTTGATTATTTTTATTCTAGAATTGTATGTTCTAGAATAGCAATCGATCGATAAATGGCTGTGATCTTATCATTTTAGATTTATTTTGGCGCCACATTGATAACTGCTTATCTTATTTTGAACATTGGGTTTTTTTCTTGATATGATGCACACGTCTGTCAAATATAAAAACAATAAGTGTTAAACTACATAAATTAGTATATTAAGTAAGATAACTGCATAAAAAATTAAATAATTTTATATTTATTCGGTAAAATCACCAAGATCATTTAGAATCGTCCAATACACTAATGATGATTCTAGATGCCAGTTCTACTCGAGCAGAGCCTAGAATCCCAACTTATTATCTTAGGTCAAAAACTAGATCAGGTTTCCTAGTGTCCAGTTAGATAGCCTACAAGTTGCAAGACATATTTATTTTGGTATGAATTTTCGCTTGTAATTTTTAATTTGTTATGCTGCTGCGTACTTCTTCAGTCCTTCAATTCAATTATATTCAATTATCGTCATTCAATTATACCCCACTAACGGCCGGTTTCTCGAACGATGATCAAGGAAAAAATCAAATAATTACTGTGTCAAACTCGGATCAATCGTGATTTGGATTTCCAGAAACCGGCCGTTAAGTGTTTCTCCTGATAGTATACCTGTTACTGTTACCTACTAAAAGTGTGTTCGTAGTAGTTTACCATACCCGTATAACATGATCAGAAAATACAAAATATTTCATAATATCGTGAAATAACTATTTACCCATCTGACACGTTTGTATTTATGTAATGAAAAGTTTATTAGCGTCTGAAACAGGTCAAAGGAACCGGCATCGGTCACGCACGGCACGACACGATTAAAGATGTTAGCGAGGCAGAGCCAGGCCGCATGAGTTTTAAGGCTATATTTCACCGGGACGCCATGGCGGCGCAACCAGTCGCCGCCACCAACAACATGTATACAGCTCTATATAGCGTCACTCATCTGGTGTCCGTCGCGCAACCAAACGTACATTTTGTTGGTAGCGGCGACTGGTTGCGCGCCATGGTGTCCCGGTGAAATATAGCCCTTATTCTTACCTCTGTGGGGAAAAGCGGGCAGCTACCTGTATTTAGTGTGACCTTTGTAACCGTTTTCAAAGGCGGTTTAAAGGTATTTAATGACGTGTAATCCTTTTGGGGATATTTATGATTAAATTAAATCGATTTTCACAAACATCGATCGGGCTAAGTAGAAGGTTTAGATGCACGTACTATATCATAGTAAAAATGACACTACAATGCTCTAAATGTCCTGAAACTCAAATTGAGTTTCAGTTTCAGGACATTTAGGGTATTGTGGTTTTAAATAAAAACCATTTCGTGGTACTGATTTTTACGCCTACCTTAAAATGAAACATTAAGGTTAGTAGGTTATGCAATAGAGGCATTATTAGGCATCTGCGCGGCGGAGGCGGGGTAGGTTGGCATTTGGCACGATTTGTGCGGAGGCGGTGCGATGGCGGCAGTGCGCCAGAACAGAAAGAGCAGAAGGTCGTGGCTTGGTGCAGTACAGCTGCATTGAGGGTGGGAGCCTTCCTCGGGGTGGGTGGAAAAAGAGTAGGCAGGCGCGGAGCCCACGCGGCCTCGTTACGTAAGCGAACCTACAGCTTTACTTACCGAGTTCCGCTAATGTGGAAGGTTGCTGCGCATAAGGTCGCCCGTCTGGGTCACTCACGAAGTCACGACACAATATAGTAATGTTTTTTTTTATTGCTATAACCTAACCGCAAAGTCTGAAATAATGCGTAATTTTATCATGGTCTATGTTTTAGATTTGATACACTATTTCGAAAAACATTTACTTAGATAGGTACTTGCCAAAAAGTACCTACGGAGCTAAAACCAAATCCGCCTTATAATTAGGCTATCATCGACAGTAACTAATAAAGTTGGTTAGTTTAATCAGCGTTTTGATGATGATTCATGGTGACATTTTGCTTGAAATCAAACGACGGATTAGGACTAGATAAATTAATCGCAGTGAATCCATCCTGTAGGCAAATTTATTTTGTTTACAAACAATAGCATGAACTCATCTCTGTTTTGTGGGTAATGTTTATTAATGTACAATAATAATTTACATTTATATATATCACGCATTCGACTTTAAACCGCAAGCACAAATAATAAAGGGCAACACAAAAATCCATAACTTGTTTACTGTTGATAGTATCTAAGTAACGCGTCACTTGTGCTTATAACATGAATGAGGTTATCAGTTAATTCATTTACTTGTGATAATGTAATGTTAGGGACTTTTACCGGCAAAAACAAAACGGTATGACTATAAGGACTACTTTTTACTATGCTATTTTTTTTACTGAAATGCACAATGGCTCTATCCAAAAACGGCTACTGCTATAGCTAAACGTCGATGTAATAAAATAATATTTGATTCATGACATTATTCAGTTGGGCTCTTAGTGCGCTTGATAAATGACATTTCTTTCATGCTCTCTGAATATACAAAGTGATTGCTGTAATACCAAGGCTGATGGATTCGATGAGTTATTCTATAGTTCTATGTGATCTCAGTTTTATTGGAGCGGTATACCAAACCCACTCTTCAGCTCACTCTTGAGTGACGATGACGCAAGTTTTGCCGCTACTTAGTCACTACTTGTTGGCGTTTCGCAAGAAAGGTGTCGTGTCCTCGTTTCACTTTGTAAACAAACATTCATTCTAGTCCAGCCTTAGACATTAAATAAAATTTTCGTGTTGTGGTATTAATAGTAATACTGATAAATAAAGTGTTTCTTTTTAGTTGGTTCAATGAAGGCGTTTTTGAATTAATTCAAAATGTTTTACTTTTGTCCTTCGATTGATGTCCACTACAATAAATAGCGATCCATTACACTTCTAAATGTAATCCGAGTTAAATAGGTGACAGTATACAGACTATTCGGAATTTACACAGACTTTAATCTTCGAGATGCAAAATTATCAAATAATTATTATAAATAGCACCTGTTGAATGAATACGTTACAGTAATGTCTTCTACGGTTAAGACTTTTACACTTAAGATTGCAAACTGAGTACCAAATCTATATTGGAAATCTTCAAGGTTTAATCAATGTGAAACGAATAACTTGAAGATAGTACAGCCACGCAATGTTGCTTGTTATTTGTTTAATGTATACAAAATAAGTAACTTATATAACCTCCTGTGACTGGAATTATCATCCTGCCCTTGTACGCAAAAACCTTGCCAGGACTATCATTGCAATCGGTTGTTTTAATAGTAGAGTCGTCTTAAGGCTCCATGTTCCATTTCCATCCATTTACATTGGGATATGATACGTTTACTGAAGGAACACAACATACACGACTAAATAGAGGATTTCAAAATTATGATTACCTAAATTTCTCTAGTGATTCCTAAACTTTTCAATATTGTTACCTAAAAAATATTTTACCCCCTTTTTAAAAATGTTAACAATGAAACGTCTTTTTAATCATATATTTTACATCAGCCTTACATATTTTATTTATACGTTTTATCAATGAATTACTTATTATACTCGGTTCCATCACAGTTACATCGTTTATTCTAAGTAAATCTTTTATTTTACGATTTTAATAATTAGGTTCTTCATTACCTCCGTAATTTATTTACACTCGCGGGGGTACTCACTTCCAAGTTACCTGTTTTGTATGAATACATTATATTATATATTTTTGTTAGGAACCCTGGCTCTAGTGTATAAAATAGCTATAAACCGTCTCAATCAGTCATTGAGCGGATGTTTTGTCAATTGTATGTACATGATGCTTATCGGCGGTGTTTTGTTATCGACTGTAAACAATGACGACTGCTTACAGCCCATCAGTTGACGTCGATACAGCCTACATTTTTATTTGGGTTTGAATATGGTCTCATCTGATTCAAATAGAGATTGGTTGTTTATTATCCGAAAACGAGAGAGATATATTTCATTTATAAATTTAATCAAAATTAACCTATATAAGTGTTTTAATTAGTTTCTTATTTTTTAAATATAAACAGATCGTGGAAATCCCACAATTTTATCGCTTTTGCTCATAACCATACAAACACCTAAAATAATAAATGTTGTTTGTTTTCCTAAGTTCAGTGCCTACATTCTCGGCAATAATAACTATGTATTATTAAACCAGTGCTATATATAGTTTGGTAAAACCCATTGATAAATTCATTGTTTCTCGTACCTACTTGTATAAGTATATTTGTTTAGTAAGTCAATTTATTATTAAACGTATATATAATTATTGTCAATCTTTTCGATTACTTAACTACGGAGTAATCTACACCAACTCTACTTTTGACTGATATCATGTTCACGGCACGCAAAAGGTTATCTTATTTCAGTTTTGTTTCTTCACGCTACAAAATAAGTAAATATACATTCATTTGGCTAAGCTGTTATGTTATTTCGTATATTTTACAATACCCAAGGGGATATATAATACCCCTTACCAACCCAGACGAATATTAACGTGTAACTTTTTTTGAATATGCAGACGTCTAGACAGAAGTACTTAGTACCTAAATCTAGTCTAGTCTAGACGGGCTATTGGCCCCATAAAAACAGTCGGTACAAAATAGTTGACTCGTTACGTTACTTATGAACTTAATGTTATTATAATACAAGCTTTATTTAATTTAAGAATAGATAACGTTGTGTGAAAGTGAAATACACATAATATATATTTATTATTATTTTAATTTTACCAATAGTAAATAAACAAAGATGTGTAATTTTTTTTTTTAAATATGTACAAATAATTTTCCTAAACTGCGAACTAGCTAGTAGTTATACCAAATTATTGCTCAAAATCGATAAATAATATATTTTGGAACGTCCAACAATAACATTGTCTATTTAGCTGTTTTTGTTAGGTTTCCTCTACTCGCATTATTGAACAACAAAGTAACTAATACTATTTATTTCCTTTTAATTGGCGTTTATCAGACTATAACTATTACATTGCAAATGATCAGCATAATTGTCTTGGTTTTAGTGTGTGATGATTTCGACTATAAAATCCAGCCAATTGTATGGCATGACAATTTCAGTTTATAAGCCCAGATTGTAATGAAAAGTGTTACTGTGATGTGATGGTGATCTTGAGGTTACGGTTGCTTGCTTACTATCACGTTGCAGTGTAGTGGTTGGTGCACTGTTTTTGTGATCTCATGACATGACATGACATGACTGACGACTAATTGGATACTGTGGGAAATTGTTTAGATTGAAATCATGTTATGAAACTTTTGTTTAAATTTTCACATAATAACCATTTATTGTTTGTTGTGTGAACGATTTCATTATACTACTTCTCTCGCAGATCAAGGCGCGTAAGAGTGGATTTAGTATTTGCGTGAGCTATTTTTGGATATTATTCAAAACTGCCTTAAATATTCAGGTTTTTTCTATGACGTGTTATATACGTCGTCTGGTTATATAATTTAATGTAAGTACTTAAATAAATTTCGAAGACAATATGTTTTGCGTCTGTGTCGGCGCCAAGGTCGGGGTCGTTGAACTTATTCCTACGTCTTTCAGAAAGAGGCGCCGCGCCGGCCGATCCAATGCCCCGTCGCGTCGTCCGCGTCGGCGCAAGTCCTCCCTGATGTGCCTCGCACTCGCACTTATAAATCATTATCACATCGGTTGTTAAATATGTAAATAACATAGGTAATAATCAAACACTTCTATTCGTATATATCTACCTACATACTTGTGAAGGAGGATCGAGGCCTTTGAAAAGCTTTATTTTGGGGATCTAGTTATATCTGTCCTATAATCTCCAAATTTTGTCTATTTTTCGTAAAAAAAAAAAAACAAAATTATGTAGTCACTACACTTTACACAGTTCAAAGTCCAGAGCCTCTTTTTATTCCAAAAAGTATAGAAACCTAGTTTTTTGTGTCATAACTATATTATACACCTATGATGATTTCCATTGTCGATGTAGGAAAATGTCGCCGTCATTACAACTTGTTAATTTTCTTGGGCACTGACGTCTTTTTTGAATTCGATCTCGTAAACAAGCTTGACGTCAGACTCATTCTTGGACATGGTTACTCATTACCAGGAGAAAACTGCGCGAAAGATTTTCCACTGATTTATTTGTAACTAGTTGTACGCCCCGGCTTCGCACGGGTAGCCTATATAAAAAAAAATCATTATAATATAGCCAATGTTACTCAGTATACCTAATGTATTTTCCAAATTATAAAAAATATAGACCCTATATTATGTAACCCCCCGCATATACTCCCGTGACCGGCAGCGGCGCGGCGCCCGCTGACTTTTTTCTAATAAGTACTTACATTTTTGAACTCGTGATATCTTTCGAATGGAATGTCCGAATTAAATATAAATTTAAAAAGTTATATAAAGGTATTGAAGCAATCTTAATTTGAAAGTAATTTATTTAGATAAGGATTAATACCAAAGTACAAATATAGAACGTCGTCATTTTAATTATATTTTTTTGATATTAAAACACTTTTCATGACATATCTATAATAGTTAGACATATGCTGTCGCTGACTTTTTTGTGGATGATAATGTGTTCTACAAAATTGTAGTACATAATTTCTTTCTATCATTAATAGTTTCCGCAGCGCACGCGACGTAAGGAATTTCTTATACACCTTGGGTTACATAATTGAAGTTTTAGTAAGGATCCCTATTTTTTTTAATATATAATATAGTCTATGTTCAGCACAGATAATGTAGCTTCACAACAGTGAAAGAATTTTTGAAATCGGTCCAGTAGTTTCGGAGCCTATTCGATGCAAACAAACAAACAAACAATCAAATCTTTCCTCTTTATAATATTAGTTTAGATTAGAGTTCCGTTTCGTCTGACCATTATGTATCAGCAGAATCTGTGACTTTGTCCGTCTGTGTATCACGGTCTATTTATTAATACAAACTACTTATATTTTTTTTAATACAATATAAATAAATAAATCATAATGTAAAAAATGTGAACAATAATCATTTCAATGTTCTAATTGTGATTTAACTAAATTTCTACCTTCAAGTATTGACTAAGTTTAATAAGTATTTTTGTAGATATTTGATATTAGTTCTGGAATAAACATGTTCATTTGTTAAACAGGTCGAAGGTTGATAAAAAAAATGAAACAGTATTATTATTCATTATGTTAAGTATTTTGACTGTACACGAGTTTTGTATACTTATATCATTTAACACTTTCTAAGTACGTTCACCTGCTATTCAAATTGAGTCTCCACCAATCACCATGAATATGTTTACTGATATCCGGTACATTTAAATGTTCATGTATAAATAAGCGTTACAGGTTTGCATGTAACATTCAGATAATGATAACCGAATATATCTTTGGCTGGAACATTACTATACTTCAGCCTCGTATTTTTATGTATATCAAATAGGTACTTACATAAAATACTATATTTCAGCCGTGGTGTGCCGTGATGCGAGTATTTTTTCACAAAATTTCCAATAAAATGAACTGCGTATAAAAAAACGAATTGAAATACGTTGTAGGTGTGGTAGGTGTGTTAATAATAAATAAATGTGTACAAACTTGAATTAAGTTGTAGATCAATATATTTAGTAATAATTATTTGACAGATTCTAATTGGAAAAGTGGAGGATTACAGGCTGAAATTATCGAATAATAAATTTTTAACTAGTCTTAATTTAGATGTCGTTCTTAACTTTAGAACGACACCTAAATGAGACTAATTCAACATTGGTTTAAAATGTATTATTAAGAGTCTAAAGAAATTCATTTCGCTTACACCTGTCTGTGACCTACACGTTATTTAAGGCTATTTCAGTATTATGTTTTATTCAGTACTATTCACTACTGTTGCGAGATCGTCAAAAAAGTTATTACTCGGTGACTAAAAAAACATAATGTGATCACTCAGGCCTTGGATCAGCTAACCGGTACGGTGATTGACCGTCGTCGTCGGTTACTCACACCACACGGAACTGCAAAAACTCTGGGCAAACACACTCCTTACCATTTTTATATACGATGGCACATGACTTGCAAAAGTTATAACTGGGCTCCCCCCCACTTACATAGTCTATTTTACTGCTAAAATATTCGTTAATGTAGACAGAATATAGAATATCTAGTTTAAAAAATAACAACTATTTCAGATAGATTCAAGTGCAATCAATTTGTGTAGTTCCCCGTGGCAGTACAACGCATATGTTGTTGTTAAATGTGGAATGATCAGTATTTGTGGCTGTGGTGCAAGCCGCTGGGTATTTCCGGTTTGCACCATATTTGTGTCAAGCCGGAGCGGAGTCATGAGTCCAGCGGAATATTCTCAGAGTTGTTTACATCGCCGAACTGTGTTTACTGTTATTGTACTTACGTCCCGTGCATATTCACTCTTGTACAAAGAAATGAACTCACGTGATTCCATTTTTGTACATTTGTCGTGCATGATATTATGCTGAAGGTGATCTTAATGTTCTATTCAATGTCAACCTTATTTTCAAAGTAGTTAGGCATATAAATATACGTTGATGTTCTACTTAATTATCAATGAATTCGTGGTTTACACGTCGGCTTTGCTTACTCGGTGTAGATGGCGTTGTCTGTTATAAAAATATTAAAGGAATTTTTATAACAATATTTTATGTAAGTATTTACATTGATAAAAGTGACCTCCATGTTTATATTATGTAACATGTTATACTTTCTCGCGCTAAAATAATTGGAGTGCGAGTAATAAGTGATAAAGCGTTATGTTTACAATCATGACCTTATGATAATGGGCTATCGCGAGCACACGCTGATTCTCTTTTATTAACCGGATGAATGAATGTGTAGAAAAAGTATTTCAATACCTTAGCTCGTTTCTGTTGAGATGACGATACTGTTTTGCTGTGAGCGGAATTCTAAGAATGAAACACTATTAGTGTAGAATACACAGCGGCGGTGTTCTATTCATAGCGGATGATGAGATATTTGATGGATGGATGACGCGGACGCGCCGACGACGACGCGACGGTCGCCCGTCGTGTGTATTTCTTGTTGCATGCAATAGATCTCTTCATTTTGAAAGACCGCAAATTCTACTAATATTAAAAATGTGACAGCTTTCTCTTGCGTTTTATAAAAAAATATAAGATAGAGGGTAATTGTTGAATCACACGATTTCATCGTTACCGGTTAAAGAATTCTAAAGAAACATAAAATACAATACCTATAGTTCGTAACCAAGATCAGCAAAGCTTAAAATCAACACATTTTCATACAAACTAAAAGTGCACCTCTGACGATGAAGGGATCGTAGATACTACGAAGTAATAAACCAACGGGTGCAAGCTTGCATCCGATATGCGCCAAGCCACCATTAAACTATATTGTAAAGTATTGTATAACGATCCCTTCATCCTCAGAGGTGCACTTTTTGTTTTGATGAAAATCATCATAGAATGGTATCACCAGTACCCTAAGTACGAGTTTGTGCACACACGGATCGTAGTGTCGCAACGCCGAGCGCCACCAATTTTGTATGGATATCCAAGCAGCGCCCCAGGCAGATTTCTTGAGAAGCTTAGATTTTCATACAAAATTGGTGGCTTGCGATACGAAGGCGATACGTTCGTATTCATGGGCAAAACTCGTACTAGGCCCTCAGTACCCCAAGTACGAGTTTGTGCACACACGGATCGGATCGCAGAGACGCAATCGCCGAGCGCCTCCGATTTTGTATGGAGATCCAAGCTTCTCGAGAAATCCGCTAGGGGCGCTGCTTGGATCTCCATACAAAATCGGAGGCGCTCGGCGATTGCGTCTCTGCGATCCGTGTGTGCACAAACTCGTACTTGGGGTACTGAGGGTCTCTACGATCCTTGTGTACACAAACTCGTACTTGGGGTACTGATTTCTGGACTGGCGCCGGCGCCGACGACGTCAGTTTGGATCACGAGGGAATAGATCATAATAATAGACACGTCGTATACAGCGTGTTACTAAAATACGTATAATACGAATCATGTCAAAGTTTAGAAGAGATCATTGCCTAGCTGTGGAACGCTGTTCACTGTTTATAAGATACTAGCTGACCCGTGCCCACTTCGTTGGGCATAATTCGACCGTTTTTTCTCCGATTCGCTTTGCAAAACGGACTACCACGTAAAAGCCTTTTTATTTTTCGATTTTGTATATAGCCTATGACACTCAGCAATAATGTGGCTTTCTAATGGTGAAAGAATTTTTAAAATCGGTTCAGTAGATCCCGAGATTACCCCTTACAATTGAACAAATATACAAACATACAAACTTTACCTCTTTATAATATTAGTATAGATACTTAATTAAAAAATAATGGATTGATAAAATCACAGTCAAACGTCTCTTATAACGGTTTCTTTTACTTCTAAAAATTTTATTTCTACAATTTGTTGTGCTAAAAACTTGTAATAAACTAAACTGAAAACATAGGAATATACCTATGCATTATAAACGAAACGATATTGTTAGACCGTACAAATGATACGTATAATATAATATTATACATACATCGGTTTATTACGTTATATATACATATATAACCCTCTAAAAAGGATGACGTTTTCATGCCACGTAAGAATGATGTAATGCTATGCAGATCGCTTCACTAGAATCATGTGGAAACAGTCAGCTGACAATTTACGTAACCAATAGGTGTATTACTAAGTATTTTCTTCTAAGTTTTTTTGAAGTGAAAACTTCTTTAGCGGCGCTGGGTGGGTAAAAACTTTCAAACTCGCGTCAGGGTCACGTGACGTCGAAAAAGCGTAAGATCTTATTTAATTTTTATACATTGCTCGTAAAACAAGAGACGACAAAAGAACACACTTGCGGTCACGCGACGTATGACTCAAACAATTAAATAGTGTTGTGGCGACATGACGTGACGATGACGTGGCGACATGACGTGACGTGACGATGACGACGAAGCCAACGAAGACACAGACACATTCGCGCTTGCGCGATGACGTGACGATGACGTGGCGACATGACGTGACGTGACGATGACGACGAAGCCAACGAAGACACAGACACTTTCGCGCTGTGTCACATTCGCGCTTGCGCGAATGTGACACAACGACATGACACAATCACAATGACAGTCACAATGTCAGTGTGTCTTCGTTGTCTTCGTCGTTGTGTCACATTCGCGCTTGCGCGAATGTGACACAATGACATGACACAATCACGACTGTGGTTATATTTTTGAAGTGAAAACTTAAAAGTGAAAACACAACGTTAATATTGAAGTTTTCACTTCTGCCGGCACTCCCGGAGTGCTAGCTTTTTTTATTACAGCACTATCGATTAACTATATGCATTTCATTTATGAGTCTTGGGCTCTAAGTAAAACAATAGATTACGGATAAAAAAATATATTAAACCTTCAGTCAACGTTCGCGAATTTAATCCCATGTATTGAATTAACAAGAACGCATTATAAGACAAAACATACGTCGTCGTCGCGTCGGAAGCGCACCACAAGTGTACAATGCACATTCGGAATGCTAATGAATTTATTAATAGGGCTAGGTTGAAAACGGATCGAGTCATTGCAGCAAGACAGGACCGATTTGGTTGCGACGCGACGTGGCACCGAGGCGGTGTCTTCGCCTACGCAAACACCTCGTGATTCATTCGTTTGGCCGAGCAACGGTAAACACTACCCTAATTACACTAGGCCACTGCAATGAGATTCCACCGAGTAAACATGAACTCGATATTATAGTAGAATACTTTATTTACGCGTTTCCTGATTCAAAAGGGTACTCCTATAGCAATATAGTAATGTTGACAAACTTCTTCTTCTTATCGTGTCGATGCTACAACTGTATTTTGTTGTAGCATCGTGTTGGAAGCCAGACTAGACACTGCTTTACCGTGCCTAGCTGTTACCGGTATGTTGACAAACTAAAGAAGCAATAAATGACTATGATTGTGAACCTTCAATAAAATAAGGAAGTCAAGGCGGTCGACTTGAATACATCACGACCCACGGCGCATTTATCAACGCATAGTGCAATCATTTATGTCGACCCTTAAATTGTGCCTAGTTAATTGCCGGTGCGTCAGACTGAACAATTGGTGATGTAACATTAAATTCTTGGCGGTGTCGCGCAATGACGCAAGCTGAAATTTGTCGCAGAAGGACTTGTTCCATTTCGTCATTGCTTATCGCAAATTCTTGTTTCTGATTACAAAATCTATGTGCACTTTGATGACGTTGATTATTTTTTATTACACAAGATTATTTAAATTACATTGTAGTGTATGATTAAGAGTTTGGTCCTTGTTATTTATTTATTAACTATATGTATAAATAAATAAGTAAATAAATATTCACGGACAATTCACACATCACAATCTAGTAATAACTAGAATCCCAAACTAAGCAAAGCTTGTAGGTAATATAGGAACTAGATCGCTGATCTGATACGCGATATTATGACGATTTTAGCAAAATATAGTAGGTACGTACTTAATTTTAGTACCACCACGTTTGAAGGTATTGTATGTAATGTATTATAATGTAGGTATATGTAAAATATTGATATGCATATTGAAAAAATGCTGATGCTGTAGTCTGTACGTGCAAGTCAGGCTTCCTTTTCGCATTTTCACCTCTATGATAATTGATTAATACATATTATTGTTTAGTGCTTCAAAATTGTTTGTTTGCGTGCGCGAGGTTACATTTAGATGCAACATGAGCCGCCAAAGTCGCATTGCCCAGCCATGCAGCCCGTACCGCTCTGAGTAAACGTAACGTTTTTAAGATACACTGCGCGCTAGAGCTACAACGTTCGACAGTAAAGCTGATGATGACGCGCAATGTATCTCAAATACTTTAATGTTTCGATACGTTTACGATTGTTACATTTATTCGTACTCACCTCCCTAAGACGAAGCGCATCACGTGCATTTTCGAGGCCTGTTTCGTCGCCCACCGATGCAACGCGCCAACAATAGGATACAAACCGCCTATTATTGTCTTGTTTCTTCATTCCGATCCTACGAATACAGTACATGATGTTACTAAGCGAGCCAACTTCTTTTACCGAAACATCGACAAACGATTGTCCTGCTTGCAGAAGTGGTTTGTTTGCAAAATATTTTAAGTAAGTATGTGTATTAAGTATTCACTTACTGAACCCAAGGGTATAATTTTGACATTTAATCGTAAAAAAAATATTTGCTAATTATTTAGATTATTTATTCATTGATTCACACATGATTTTACAGGCGAATTTGTATCTTCAAATATGTATTAAACTATTTCGGAATAGTGTCTATAGATACGAGTTTTTATTAAGATAAATATAATCTTAATGGAATTGGAAACCAAGCATAATACTTAAAAAAAATCGGTGACACAATGAAAAAAGGCGTCCTGAAACATAAATAATACAAAATAGATTTGACACTTGTCGTACTATGCTGTCTCCATGTGCCCACGACAGGTCCAACGTCTGAATGAAGAATATAAATAACGCAGACGTCGCGCCCTGCTGATCTGTTTTCAGCTCTATCCTATGGTATTATTATGAAGATGAATAAATATACTTTCGAAACCCGAAGGAATGCGTATCCTATTTTATGGCTTCTCTAGTAGCTACTTTTAAAGTTTTTTTTTCACATTTCGTTCATAAAAAAAAGTAAAAAAACTACGTCTTAAAAGTATAAATATCGTCTCATCATCGGCTTCAGTCAGCTGTTTGGACACTCCTATTGCAGCATGTGTCCAGCAAACGTGATGAACAGAGGTGATTGAATGACCCGTCGCCTTCCACGTGCCTGTGATCTACGTCGTCGACGTGTTTGTTTCGTATTAGCTCCATATCTACAACGATAATGGAAATTTTTATTAGTTTTTCATGTTTACCATTTATTGTTTCTTGTCGTCAATAAACGGTTAATGTGACGAGTTCATTGTCGGTAGTGTACACGCACTTGCAATTCATGTACCTACTTGCATCGCACCACCACGTGTAAAAACTGCATTATTATGGGGTTCCGTGCAAAAATCTTGGTAAATGATCAACCACTTACGTAGTATACGTAGTATTATGTATGTTACTTATTTACGCATATTATATTCGTACAATAATGAATCAAGCGAACGTTTTCTTCTTAACATAAGTAGGTGATTATAGTAAGTACTTACATCACGAAATTACTACAAGTAATTAAATGTACTTCTACTAATAATAAACAGAGGGTAAAATAGCTTCTTCTTCTTCTTCGTGTCGATGTTCCCCGTTGTTAGATATGTTTGGCCCAAAAACGGGCCACGTCTATGGCACTCTCCGTGCCTTCGCACAGCTCTTTTATAGTGCAGGTGTTGGTGCAGTCCGAGCAAGATAAGAGATGAGCCATTGTCTGTGGGTCTCCACAGTCACATTGCGCTTGTTTGGAGTATCCCCATTTGACTAGGTTTTGCCTGCAGCGGCCCACTTGGCTCCGAAGTCGGTTCAGAGACTTCCAAGTGGACCAAGGGAGTAGGTAAAATAGCTTAGCCAAGTAGATACTGAGGAAAGCATTATATAGAAATACCGCATTATCGACACAAGGAGAAGAAGGATAAAATATTGAATGCGGAAGTTCAAATCGCACAAGTCCTATTCGTGGTTGTCAATGTTTTTTTATTAACAACGAACAATGCATGCTCTAAGCGTAAAACGTACTTTAGTACTTATTATATAATACAGATTGCATTTTATAGGTTTTACGAAACTGTAAAAAATCGATAAATGCAGCCTACGTACGAATAATGCCTCTTATCAGTTACACGTGCTTTGGCTTACATGCTTATTCTTGCTACATTACATTTTCTTAGTTGCTATACAGTCGTAATCGAAAATCGTATTCTTACATTAGTTTGCATTAATTTGTTGCTAGGTAATGGCTATGTTGCCTTACACGTTCTTTAGTATAATAACAACCTACTTGTCCCAATAGTACCTAATCTTAGCGAAAACCTGGCTTACGTTTTTCTATTAATAATTGTTTTTTTTGAAGTGAAAACTTCTTTAGCGGCGCTGGGTGGGTAAAAACTTTCAAACTCGCGTCAGGGTCACGTGACGTCGAAAAAGCGTAAGATCTTATTTAATTTTTATACATTGCTCGTAAAACAAGAGACGACAAAAGAACACACTTGCGGTCACGCGACGTATGACTCAAACAATTAAATAGTGTTGTGGCGACATCGTACAAGGCGAGTACAAGGCGCTGCCAACACGCGGTGCGGTGCGGAGCGCGGGGGCGGAGGACCGAGTAGCGGCACTCGCGCGCCGGCAGCCGACAGACGCTCTGAGCACCTTCGCACGGGAAACACGTATCGCTCGCCGCGCGCGCATAACCAGATAGACGCTATTATATCGTACGAATCGTTTCGCCTAACTTGTATTTAACTGTATCGCTTCCATCTTATTGAAGTGAAAACTCAGTCAGGGTCACGTGACTCGTGACGTTCATCGAACGTGACGTTCATCATTCGTTGTCTTCGTCGTTGTGTCAATGTCAATGACATGACACAATCACAATGACACAGACACATTCGCGCTTGCGCGAATGTGTCTGTGTCAGTGTGTCTTCGTTGTCTTCGTCGTTGTGTCACATTCGCGCTTGCGCGAATGTGTCTGTGTCATTGTGATTGTCATTGTCATTGTCGTTGTGTCGACATGACACAATCACACTGACACAGACACATTCGCGCTTGCGCGAATGTGTCTGTGTCAGTGTGTCTTCGTTGTCTTCGTCGTTGTGTCACATTCGCGCTTGCGCGAATGTGACACAATGACATGACACAATCGTCATTGTCATTATGACGACTGTGGTTATATTTTTGAAGTGAAAACTTAAAAGTGAAAACACAGACACATTCGCGCTTGCGCGAATGTGTCATTGTCATTGTCATTGTCGTTGTGTCGACATGACACAATCACACTGACACAGACACATTCGCGCTTGCGCGAATGTGTCTGTGTCATTGTGATTGTCATTGTCATTATGACGACTGTGGTTATATTTTTGAAGTGAAAACTTAAAAGTGAAAACACGTGTGTCATGTCATTGTGTCACATTCGCGCTTGCGCGAATGTTACACAATGACATGACACAATCACAATGACACAGACACATTCGCGCTTGCGCGAATGTGTCTGTGTCATTGTGATTGTCATTGTCATTATGACGACATACATTAAAGACAAAATACTCGACAGACGACGCCTGCGCAAGATATGGCACACAACAAGATACCCAAAAGACAAAGCTGCTTTCAATAAAGCGAGTGAAGAACTAAAGACTGACATCAAAAACATAAAAAACGATAACCTACAGTCATACCTCAGCAAACTTGCACCAACTAGAGATTCCAACTACTCCCTGTGGAAAGCCACCTCGGAACTTAAGCGCCCTAAACAACAAATAACCCCTATAAAAATCGAACCAGGAACCTGGGCCCGGTCTGAATTAGAAAAAGCTAACACTTTCGCCAATCATTTGGAAAAAGTCTTCCAACCTCTACCTAGCACCTTCACAAAGCATGATGAGGAAATACACAAAACACTTGAAACGGCAACACAAATGTGTCTACCACTGAAAACTATTTCACCCAAAGAACTTCTCAGAGAAATCAAACTCCTCAAAGACAATAAAGCACCAGGGTATGACCAAATCGATGCTACTCTTCTAAAACACTTACCGAAAAAAGGTATCTTATTCCTACTCGCAATACTTAACGCCTGTATCCGGCTCTCAATATTCCCAAGCCAATGGAAGATCGCACAGGTTGTAATGGTACCGAAACCAGGCAAACCACCTCAAGACGTGACTTCGTATAGACCCATAAGTCTCTTACCTATAGTTGGGAAATTGTTTGAGAAAATTATTCTTCAAAGAATGAGAGAATATCTTCATGATATTATACCCAAACATCAGTTTGGCTTTAGAGAAGGACACGGTACAATTGAACAAATACACCGTTTGGTAGACACCATCAACAGGACTCTGGAAAATAAACAATACTGTTCAGCAATATTCCTTGACATTAGCCAAGCCTTTGATAAAGTGTGGCACGAAGGTTTGTTACACAAAATCAAGACAACTCTACCACATTCTTTTTTCTTAATCATCAAATCCTACCTCGAAAAAAGATGCTTCGAAGTTAAATATGGTTCCGAACTCTCCAAATTAAATGAAATAAAATCAGGGGTTCCCCAAGGTAGCATCTTGGGCCCAGTCCTCTACCTTATATACACTGCAGACTTGCCAACATCAGATAATATTACAACAACTGCCACATATGCTGACGACACAGCCCTCCTATCAGTCGATGAAGATCCTGATACTGCGTCGAGATACCTGCAAACTCATTTGACCCTGATCGAAACATGGTTTAACAGGTGGAGGATCAAAGCCAATAAAGACAAATCAATACACGTAACCTACACCCTTAGAAGAAAAACATGTCCACCTGTTTACCTTTACAACGAACAAGTCCCTCAAGCTGAAGATGCCAAGTATTTGGGAATGCACCTAGATCGCCGTCTTACTTGGCAAAAACACATCTGGACTAAACGAAAACAACTAGACCACAAAATTAGAACCATGTACTGGTTAATCGGTCGCAAATCGCAACTTACAGACAACAGCAAAATGGCAATTTATAAATCAATCATCAAGCCTATATGGACCTACGGGATTCAGCTTTGGGGCTCCGCTAGCCATAGCAACATAGAGATTCTTGAAAGATTTCAGAGCAAAACCATCAGAAACATGTTTAAAATTCCTCCTCATATAAGTAACAAGTACATGTATACAGACATCAAACTGAGAACAGTCAAGCAAGAAATAGAATCATATAGCACAAATTACCAACTAAGACTAAACAAACATCAAAATCAACTAGCGGCCCAATTGCAAGGAACGGGCAGTCTGCAATTCTTCAGATTAAAAAGACATGGCTTATCGAACCTAGCTGAACGGTTCACAGAGAAAGAATGAGAGATGGCTCAATGGATGTATCTCTCTGTCCAAGACAATAAACCAGAGGATGTCTTCAGCCCGCATCTTGGATCATTGTTCCTGAACAGATTGCCAAGTAGCAGGATATATAAAAAAAAAAAAAAAAATTATGACGACTGTGGTTATATTTTTGAAGTGAAAACTTAAAAGTGAAAACACATTCGCGCTTGCGCGAATGTGTCTGTGTCATTGTGATTGTCATTGTCATTATGACGACTGTGGTTATATTTTTGAAGTGAAAACTTAAAAGTGAAAACACAACGTTAATATTGAAGTTTTCACTTCTGCCGGCACTCCCGGAGTGCTACCATTTTTTTTATATTTATTTAATTGGATGATGTGTTTGTTTAATAATATCACGTACATTTTACATAATCGAATTATGCAATTAAGTACGTGCTATAAATTGTAATATGTACAAGTACTCATAAAATACTACGACATTTCTATATTTTTACTCAGAAACTGAGTGTTCACATCGTTTAATTCTTTGTATCAGTACTATTCTATTGTTGTTTCTACCCGTATGGTTCATTCATTCCCTTGCCATGGGAACAACTAAATTAAACAATTGGTCTAACATCTATCCAATTACTTGCTACTTTACTCCTCATGTGAATTGCTCTGATACACACACTCATACAAAACGTTGTTAAGAAATTATTCATAGTGAAAGTAAAGAAGCGGGACTCGCGTAGTTGGAATAGTTGTGAAGTTGTGACACGTTTTACGTAATATTTTGTCGAAATGAATCGTTAGATACCGCCGGATGTTGTCTCGATTAGGGTTCACCCAAGGTGAGCAGACGGCGGGGCGGCGAGCGAGACGTACGGCGACCTCTACGCCCGACTTACTGGTTTTTAAATTAAATCGTGTCTTTGATAGTCTGTATGGAAATTCAATACTGTCTGGGCGACACAATAGATTCACAAAAAAATATAAAAGCTCCAATTTGTATGTATACATCCTAAAGCTCGGAAAGTAAATTGGTTGTCTGGCACAGCACAAGCATTGGCCAATCTTTGACCTTCGCATCTTAATCCGAAAAAATGTGGTTCTATAAAATATAGTTTATCATCATGATTCATCGTGATTTTACTAAATGGTACTTCTTGTATGTGTTTTAAGAATTAGGTAAAACCAGCAATGTGTTCTGGCTTATATATTTTCTAGGGTTGTTTAGATTTTAAATGTTTAAAACTATTTGTAGGATGTTATTTTGAATTATGACTATATATTTAAGCCATTGATACAAAATGTTAATTAATATACTGTGATTAAAATGTCTGAACAGTAACTGTCTAAGTTGTCTCACCCAGACTAAAGAGAAGAAATCTCCCCAAATAGCGCAGACTTCGGTTTCGGCTGGCGCAGACGAAGGGGAGAGGAGTACCTACTTAGTCGCACCGAGGAGGGTTGCCAGGGTAAGGGCGGCCAACGCACCACGCGGCTATGACCGGGGTGCTCGGGTTAATGTACTCCAAGACGCACCCTATGCGTTCTGTCTGCGTAGTGTGCGTTGCGTGAGTTAACTGTATCATAGGACTTCGGAACTCCAAGCTCGGACCCATATCCGATATCGATTACTAGTAACCTGCGATAGGACGGTTGCATCGTATAGGATGTTTATAAAGTTTTTGCAATGAGATCGTTTGTTAAAGAGATTAATTACTAGATCTCATTATCAAACGATCACTTAGCAGAAAGTATTTCTTAGCGTTATGAAGAGCCCACTCAGTGTAGTATAATGATAGTACAGCACAACGACTTTCAAACTTAATAATTATTTGTATTACTACAGTGGTTTGTTGGTCTGTCTTACCTACGAAGCGGAAATGTACTTTAAATAGGCTAGGCTGTATTGTATTGTATGACGGACGTACTACTGCTGCTTTATTCGCAGCGGTGGTCGTTGCCTAATACGCGCATGTAGGAGGAAGGCGCCAGCGCTACACGCCCCGGCGGCCGCGGCGGCGGTGGCGCTGACTGGCACTCCGAAGTGCATACAAACAGTTACCATGAGTTAGAACTTTGTAGGATGATATCTTCTTATAAGTACTTATATAAAAATGAAACCAGTTTTCCTTGGTCACGGCATCACGCGTGAATGGCTGGACCGATTTCACTCATTTTCTTCTCACTTAAAAAAAAATAAGAAAATGTCTCAGAAAAAAAAAAATCTCTAAGGCGGTACGAAGTTCGCCGGGACAGCTAGTTCATCATAAATATTTACTTTATATTTACCTACAGAGACATGGTCGGTCCCCAAATTGCAGATATTACTAACAGTTTTTGATATTTTTAAAAGTTTGCTGGTTTTACCAATTTCAGTTGAAGAATTCGGTCGTAAAATCGCATGAAAAAACTAGAATTAGAAGGGTGTAACTGTGCTCTTTTTTGAATACCCTTTATTTAATATTTTTGGAGACTTGGTAACCCTAAGTTCTACGTCGTGAATGAGCGCGGACAATAAGGGCCGCAGAAAGGCGCACGCCTCCTCGTTGGAGTGCACTGACTCATAGTCACAGACCACCCACGCCTTTATTTCTCTGTTAATATCAGAATTCTAATAACATTGTACACAATCAGGATTAGAACTCCACGCTCTTACTTTACTTAGCATACATCAAATATTTACCTATTCTTAAATCATAAGTAAAAGGAAATGTCTGATGAATGTAGTATACGAACGACTCGTTACAGCAGAAATCTGTAGTTCATATTTATCTAATGGTTGATGCATATGTAGGCCCTTATCCCTCTTACGATGAATCATGCTATTAAAGTCCAGTACATACTCCACGCCGACGCGCCAGCCGCCGCCGCTTCTTCTGCATTCTTTGATACAACCATCCATTTATAGAACAAAGAACTTAATGTCCGTAACAAACATTCCATCAACTTTAAGTTTCTCTTTTAATAACTTCCTGATACATAATATATTAAAGACGTCATCCTTATTTCTTACTTAGTTATTACGATGTTAATTATGAGAAATGTGTTTTGATTGTGTAACTGTAACATTCACTCGTGGACGAGGACGGAGCTAGAAGCAAACCCTGTTTTTTATTCCAGATTGCCATTAGACTGCATTACGTAGTACGAGTCCTGTCCCAGGGACAGTCCCAGGGAGTCACAACACGTACCTGTAACATAACATAGGTAACTAACATTTATAGAATGCCGTACATTAAATACGGATGCGGAGTGCAGAGACAAGACGCATAAGAATAGATCAATCGGATAAGATGAGTAGGAGTTTTCCGATCAGATTATTTGAAATCGCGTTTCCGCTTTTCTGGTCGCTGCATCGGTCTCTACAAATTCAATCGCCCTCTAGGATACAGTAGTATTAATGCTATCTATATCATATCGCTCTGAATTCAAACTTGGAAAATTTGATCTTTCTACTATGTATATAAATTAGACAGCTTGCACTGACTATAAGCAAGTAACCATACTTTAATCTCCAAACTTTATATTGACTTAGGTTAGGTTGTAGTAGCAAAGTTTGTTAAAAAAGCGAAGCGAGTTATGCCGGGAATGTGGTCGCGGTCGCGTCTTGCGAACGTTATAAGTTGCACTACCAGCCAGACCACTAGGAATGCAATGCAACTTTAGCGAACGTCCACGACCGAGGACCGACGCCCTGGTTTCGCTTTGGCTTAGCAATAATGTGTTATTCAACGTTTCAATATCTCCCGTTTTTTTTTTAATCGCATTTAACTGGATTTTGAATCGTTAAATAAAAATAAACCGCTATTCGAGTCACTTACTGATGCAGATAATTTTGCTACTTCTGCCTACATATATATATACTATGTATACTATGTTAGTTCTATGTGCGCAATGGGTATTAATTCGAGGAAGGTTCTCTTCCGAAGCAAAGTTGCTGGGTCATGGACCTCCAAAATTGACGCGCACTAAGTTTCGGTCCAAGGTTGCACCAACAACGTAAAGAACTGGAGTTTAAAATTTTCAACATTTTTTCAAACAACAAAAAATCAATGAATTCAACAAATAATATCTGCATATTCATAACAAAAATATTTTATAACACCAACGTGCAAACCCTGATTATTTGCCTTGCCTTTAACATTATTGATCATCATTGGACACAATCAATAAAATAATCAAATAAAATATTATTTGGTCAAATCTGAATGCTTTGAGCTGAATCATCGTTTGTACTACATTTTACCTGGAATCATTTCAAAGCTTGGACTTTTTGCAGACTTAGATCCTGTAGCATAACGCCTAGACATTGCTCTCTGGAGAATAAAAAATAATTTATTTAATCATTTAAATTCATTTCTTAATGAATACAACAATAATACGACTAATTTATATTTCGGTTCACTGCAGACGTTGCAAATAGAAATCAGTGAGTTGGATTGGCTGGTTTGGTAAAAATCAGGGTCCATCCAGATTCACAGATATTAAAGATTGCATTAATACCTTATATCAAAGCTTTTTGTCTCACGCTTCTTGTTCCTGAGATCAACGGCCTGACCATAATTTAGAACATTAAATTTTGCTCTTCAATGCTTTGCTTTTTCTTATAAGCACTGCCTGTGCCAAATATCATCATTATAAGATCCTGATAAGATTCAAAGACTTGAGTAATATCAAATACCTATCTGGTACGTGGTTGATATTTTTTATAAGTCTAGCACATTTTTAAAATACAGAATCTTATAAGTTTATCATCGCATTGTCTACGATGCTGACATCATAGCACTGATATGTTTATGTGTTCTTCACCTTTTCGTAGCACTGACATACGTAAACCACTCCTTCTATGTATAGACCTATATTCGCAATTTAAAAAGAAACGGTCACTGGCGAGGGTCTTGCTTCGAGGTCGGTTGGCTAAGCAAAGTTGAATGTATCGGCAGGCATCTCATCCTTCGCGGAATTCGCACCCACACATACATAGAACTATACATCACATCCATATCCCGCCGCGTCGCCACCGGTGCAGAAAAAACTGAGTTGCGTTGTTGTCGCCCTAGTTGGTACACCTCACCCACCTTAAAGATTTCTTTTAAGAAAACCATTTTTGTATGCGCTTTACCAAAGTATAACAAATAAAGGTAAATTCCAATTTTACAAATTTTACTTAAGTTATTTACACAAAGAAAGGATAAGTACCTACAGAAAACAGGTGGCGGTATATAAACAACCAATAATTTTTTTTTATTAATGTTGTTAAATAAGTAAGTCTCTTTTGTTGGTTTTCATTTATGGGTTATTAAAAACACAAAAGCTTACTTTACAATAAATCTATCACGCGCCACGTGCTCAGCAGCCAACGCCATCTTGGAATCGTTACACATTTTGGCGCGAAATTCATCGAGTAACTATAACCGGTGTAGCGTGGCATCAGGTAAAGCGAGCGAGGAAAACTTATTTTTTCTCTTTTTCTGATGTTACCTACATTTTCTTTATTTTATAATTTAATTCCAAAGGTGTAAGTAATAAAGAAGTTTATCTGTCTACATTTTATGTTGTTTTCTACTACTACTACTTACAGTTAGCTGTTTATTAAAAATTTTATTTATGTAGTACCTACATTTTAATAACAATGAGCTAACTTACGTAGACACAGAATGCACACGTTAGCTCCGTTAGATATTATTTTTTTGATAAGAACTTCATGACAACTCCCTTCCCCTATTTTGTTATTAATACCTGGGCCAAATCCTGTGTAAACGGATGTTACCGCCAAAACGTGGCGTGGTACTTCCACATTAATGGCTGTCGTTCATTGCGCTCGCCTTGGGTGTATTGGCCGCTCGCTGCTCACCACGCGCATCCTGCCTGTGCCTACTACGATTCTTCTATCCTGCTCGCACTCAGCTCCAGTATTTGTAAACAAAAGAGACACTCAGTTCATATGCAGCGATTTCGGTGCCATAGAAGGACGCACAGCGAGATCAATGCACTTTCCGAGGACAGCGAGCCCACTTTTATGTAGCGTTATTGTACACCGCCTTCGAACCAATTGGGATCTTATGAACTTGGTCCTAAGAGTTGTTTTAGCGGAGTTGGGAATATGATATTAGAGGTCGGCGTCTAGACGCGAGGGAAATTATTGAAGTTGTGAGATGGAAGCATCCCGCCCAGGGCTACGTCTTACTTGACCTCGTTACGATACAAGCTCAAGAATATCAGATGAAACATCAAAGTTTACGTTGAAAGCTTTGTTAGCTTAAGTTATCTAAGAGCTGAAAATTTACAAAACAACCTAAATACCGTCTAGTAATTAAGGGTAACCAATTAAGGAAATTAAAATGCATGCTGTTCGGTATAAGTACGAATTTTATAATAATGTTACTATTTTCAGTCGAGGTATAGGTATATTAGGAATATGTATGTAAATAGATAATATAGAGATATACGAGGTAGAGGTATTGTTGAACTAAGAAAAGATGAACGAATTTTGTGGTTGCTGCTTGTTTACATGAAAAAAAAAATAGATACTACGGAAATAAAATATTATGTAAAATTATGTCGTATGTGATATAAATGGTGACCTGGTTGTGTCTATAAGTAGTTGATAGGTAACTAGTACGAAATTAAGTAAAGCAGACGGTGCATAATTCTGATTCTGCACACGGGTTTTGCCCTACGAGTTCTAGTTTATATTTAGCTGGCGTAAGTTAATGTTAAAATTATTTTATCCTCGAGTGTAATTTTTATTTGCAAACATTATCCAGCCGATAAATTGATTCGTATTATGAAGTAGTTAAACCGAAATGTTCGCTATATAAATCTATAACTTTTAATAATATCTACAGAATGTTTTTTCCAAATCATTCGGGTCAATTTTCACCTTAACCAAAAAAAATATAACAACTCTAGATATGCAGTTATTTTTCTTTTATAACTCGCGGATGACTCCTTTCACGACATCGATCTAACCGTCTCGGACTTGGCCATCACCACCCTTCTCAAAAACCCACCCTAAAGCGTAAAAGAATTATTTTTTTCACCTGTGTTGTGTGACTGACTGCACTATAAGTTTACAGGTAATCGTTTTTTCCTTAATAGCTAGGTACATTTATTTATCGTATTTCTGTTTTGGGATTTCCATAAATACCAAAGATTAAAAAAATATCGTTTTTATCATAATTTTCCTCATCTTAATATTATCGGTTACAAACAATTACATATTTAATATTTACAATAGAAAATTATCATGTTTTGACGCGTGTCTTAGGAGTGCAACGATAACGTTATGTTATCTCCTCATAAATTCTTGTACTTTGACCCTAATAATGTTCAATGCGTATAATGTTCTCAAGTTGTTCGAGTATTTAGGAAGACTAGCGCATGACACCTAGACATGATCAAAGATTTATTACCAAATAATGCGTTCTTAGTTATACTTTTTAACCACCGACGCAAAAACGACGGGGTGTTTGTTATAAGTTTGGGGTTTCAGTCTGTGGCGTAGACCCAAAATGGAACTGATTTCGATTTTGTTTTTTTTTGTTCGAAAGGTAGAGTAGTTGGGAGTGTTGTGGAGTTGTTTTATGAAAATTGGTCCAAGATAGCCGCCGCTACAAAATGGCCGAGTATATAGTTTTTCACAAATCCCTCAATATGGGTATCAAATTAAAGTACTATTTGGTAGTGTATTTATTAGTAAGGTAGCGTAGAGCTTTACAAAGTAAACAAAAATAATGCAGCTCCAAAGCTAACAAGGGCACGAGACACTTGGTCAGTAATATTAACTAATTGCATGCCATTCATATGACATTTTATGAATCATTTAGAAAACAAAGCTGCTCTTCAGTGGAGCGCATTGACACATCGAGTTTGTTTACTTGTGTTGTTTTGGTGACTACATTCAATTCTTTGAATTTAATGATTGTATAGGTTTATAGTAACACTTTAGTTTCTAAGCCAAACAGCAAAGGAGAATGGGCACGACAAAACAAAGGTCCCTCAGGTCAGGGTTGCCACATAGTATGTTTGAAGAGGCTTTTACAGGTCAATATTTTAGTATATTTACGGAAAAAATCAGACATATAAAAATTGAGATATTTTTGTAATTGATCAATTATTACTATTGCAAAAATATTATTATGAAAAAGTGTTAAATACTTTTATGGTATCTTCATTGCATCTAAAATATTATAATATCCATTTACCAATTAATAAATAGCGTGCGTATTGCTGACGCCGACGACGCTACGGTGTGGTAAAGCTATTAAGTTAATTTAGTATAAAATCGCACACCTTCGCCGCCTTACCGAGGGGCCTCCGTTCGAAGGCTATTCAAGTAAATAAAAGTCAGGCCCTTGAATCGGTTTTGTCGGTCATCGAACTCGAAATACACGACGTGCCGCCAAATAATTAGCAAAACATAAGAGCTAACTCACTTAAACATATGTTTAGTATGCTGTAAACGCGAGTTGATAATGGTATAAGTACATTTGTGTAAAAAATTAAATATGTAAGCATTAAATACTGAAAAAGATCTTTCCATTTATAGAAAAAATAAATTGCGTAGTGTTCGTCGTGCTCTTTGCATGAAGTACGTCCATGAAAATGCTACCACCATCACCGTTAATAAATATATCTATTTCTCCCGCAATGCATATATTTGGCTAATGACTTGTTTTAAAATCGTTATCATAAAAAAATATTAAACAAAAAGAAAGCTAGTATTTTATCAAATACAATATCTAATACATATACCAGAATATGATTTGAAGAGATTTGAAGAAAAACACAGTAACGACATTACAGCTGCGCAGGAAAGGTGAATTCACGTAGAACACCTGTCCTATTGTGTTACTATAATATTTTTTTAAAGATTAGGTTTACTAAGAAACTAAACAGAGAATATTCTTTTAAGTCGCTGTTTCACTTATCATTATTATGCTTTGAAATACACTCGAGAGCAATGAATCCGGGTCACTTAAAGAATCCTAAAAATCTCGGAAACTAAAAATGCTAGGTTAATGCAATAAATTGTATTTAATAGACAATGTAATACTCCTTAAATGAAGGTATTAAAACTTCTTAGTTATTGTAAAGTTATATCATAAAAAAATCAAATTTGAAAAAGGGCCACTTTCGAAGATGGAACTACGAAATTACAGCATTTGGTTTTGCTTTTGTTTGTAATCTGTCATTTATGTGGGTACATAAACCATGTTGATAGTGCTCTATATTCATTATTCAAGCTGAAATTATGTTGCTTACGCCTGAAGAATGCACCAGAATACTTACAATGCTGGAAACCGGCCGGAGTCAGCGCGATACAGCCAGAACTGTCGGTGTGTCGCTGTCAACAGTACAAAGAGTTCTCCGACGTTACGAAGAAACTGGTTCTAACCTACGCAGACCAGGAACGGGCAGAACCAGGTGTACCACAGCACGAGAAGACCGATACTTGGTGAACACCATGCTTCGAAATCGCTTTCTCACAGGAACTGAACTCACCAATCAGTTTCGACGCCTCGGAGGAAGTAACCCAAGTGCATGGACAGTAAGACGTCGGCTTGCTGAATCTAACTTAAAACCCCTTAGACCTGCAAACGGCCCTAAACTGGAGCGTGGGCATCGTATTTCGAGACTAAGATATGCCCAGAGCCACGTAAATTGGAGTATTGAAGATTGGTCAAAAGTTATGTTCTCCGACGAATCAAAATTTATGCTCTACAAGCACGATGGAAGACACAGAGTGTATCGAAGACCAGGGGATAGATTCAAGCAAGCATGCATCGAAGAAAAAGTAGCCTACGGTGGTGGGTCTGTACTTGTGTGAGCCGGAATTTCTTCTGAAAGTCGCACAGAGCTGGTGATCATAGAAAACGGCTCTTTAACTAGCGTAAGATATGTGGAAGAAATCCTCAATGATCACGTTGGTCCATTTATGGTCAATTTAGGTGAGGATGCTATATTTATGCATGACAATGCCCGACCTCATACAGGTAGGATTGTGAATGACTACCTTCAAGAGATGAACATTACTCGTATGGAGTGGCCAGCGCGCAGCCCGGATATCAACCCGATCGAGCATGCTTGGGACGAGCTAGGCAGATGCGTAAAACAACGAAACCCTCCCCCAATCACGCTTCGTGAGCTCAAAATTGCTTTCACAGAGGAATGGGAGAATATTCCCCAAAATCGTATAAGGAACTTGGTGTACAGCATGCCAAACCGCGTAAACGCAGTAATGGAAGCACGAGGAGGCAATACGAAGTATTAAAATTCAAGAAAATCGTAATAAAGTTCAAAAATTTCATGTTTCCTATTTTTGTTTTAAGGAGAGATCAGCAGTTTTTTTCTTTATGTAATTTTGTGTTAATAAAATGTATGGTGACTCATATTTTTTTTACTTTCATTTAAGGAGTATTACATTGTCTATTAAATACAATTTATTGCATTAACCTATCATTTTTAGTTTCCGAGATTTTTAACATTCTTTAAGTGACCCGGATTCATTGCTCTCGAGTGTATTTCAAACAAATCAATTCAAGAACTGCTTGAGGGCACAAATAGGTTTGTTAAATGGTGGTAGGTTCCCTGGATTTTCGTGGTTCTAGAACATATTAGCCTAAGTAGAACTATCAAATTTTTTTTTTTACTAAAAATATGTAAAAATATTTTTCACGTCAATAAACATGTTATTTTAAAAACTTTTTTTTGTTCTTTAAATAAATACATGATAAGGTTTGTCTTCTACTAATTATCTAAATTTATGATCACTAGTAGATATAATTCGCACGTTGTGTGAGATCACGTTTAAATATGCAAGGGGCTTTTGAGCAGGTGGTATATAGATAGAGCGGATGTAGTTTACAATACAACGTAGGGTCAAAACACCATTCAAGGCTGTGCCCGCGACATTTAGCGTCAATATCCTCTGCTAGGCGCCTCTGTTCTGACTAGCTATCTGCTTCGAACAACACATGGCTCAAATAAGCCAACATTTAGTTATCATTGTATTCCTATAATATCATATTTAGCTATATACTGTGGTTCTGAATGTCTTAAATATAAAAATACATAATTGGGAAAGGTTAGTCTGTGTTCTCTTAATTTCTACGATCAAAATTGTATAGAAACAAACACCTGTCCGGACTGCCCGTAACACCTGTCGTAAGCAGCCTGTATTATGGCGGGTTAAAGTTTGATACCTCGTGGCTTTGACCGCAATAATAGTGGTGAAGGAAACAAGGACCTATCAGAATCATGATGTTTTTTTGGTTTTTACGTTTAGTTAAAAATAATTATGTCACAAAAACCAATAAAAGATCAGTAATATGTTTTATTGAAGTGAAAACTTCTTTAGCGGCGCTGGGTGGGTAAAAACTTTCAAACTCGCGTCAGGGTCACGTGACGTCGAAAAAGCGTAAGATCTTATTTAATTTTTATACATTGCTCGTAAAACAAGAGACGACAAAAGAACACACTTGCGGTCACGCGACGTATGACTCAAACAATTAAATAGTGTTGTGGCGACATCGTACAAGGCGAGTACAAGGCGCTGCCAACACGCGGTGCGGTGCGGAGCGCGGGGGCGGAGGACCGAGGAGCGGCACTCGCGCGCCGGCAGCCGACAGACGCTCTGAGCACCCTCGCACGGGAAACACGTATCGCTCGCCGCGCGCGCATAACCAGATAGACGCTATTATATCGTACGAATCGTTTCGCCTAACTTGTATTTAACTGTATCGCTTCCATCTTATTGAAGTGAAAACTCAGTCAGGGTCACGTGACTCGTGACGTTCATCGAACGTGACGTTCATCATTCGTTGTCTTCGTCGTTGTGTCAATGTCAATGACATGACACAATCACAATGACACAGACACATTCGCGCTTGCGCGAATGTGTCTGTGTCAGTGTGTCTTCGTTGTCTTCGTCGTTGTGTCACATTCGCGCTTGCGCGAATGTGACACAATCACAATTGTGATTTGTGATTGTGATTGTCATTGTCGTTGTGTCGACATGACACAATCACGTGTCTGTGTCAGTGTGTCTTCGTTGTCTTCGTCGTTGTGTCACATTCGCGCTTGCGCGAATGTTACACAATGACATGACACAATCACAATGACACAGACACATTCGCGCTTGCGCGAATGTGTCTGTGTCATTGTGATTGTCATTGTCATTATGACGACTGTGGTTATATTTTTGAAGTGAAAACTTAAAAGTGAAAACACATTCGCGCTTGCGCGAATGTGTCTGTGTCATTGTGATTGTCATTGTCATTATGACGACTGTGGTTATATTTTTGAAGTGAAAACTTAAAAGTGAAAACACAACGTTAATATTGAAGTTTTCACTTCTGCCGGCACTCCCGGAGTGCTACCATTTTTTATTAATTTTGGTTCGTTAATTACGGAAAGAAGGAGAATGGATTTTTTTTTATTAGAAATTTTATCACACTTATTCAAAATGTGCTGTTTTCTAAAACTGTTTGGGAGGGTAGGTAGGTACGAGTACATTCAGGTATATCGTATGGTTTTATATTTATTATTGCAAAAACAGTTTAAATAAAACTTAGATATTCGGGTCATAAAAACTTCTAGTTTAGACCACATTCTGCTCTTGTCATGAGCTATGTCCATTTATTCATGGACATTTCACACATTTTTTTTTATTGATTGGGTTTGGGGGTTTAGCTTAAAAATACTTTGGTATGTGTTTTTTATATTATGTTGAAATGTATTGTTTGTGGTATCATTCAACATTTCTATTATTCTTTGAATTTTGTAAACAAACGTTAAACGCCAGCAGACCCCAGATGTCATGTGGATATCATCGCAACATAAAAACAGCCAGGTGGCGCATGGCGGCGTTGGGTTCGATGCACGAAGCTGCTTTTATTTTGTTTCAAAACGACAAGGGTTTGAACCATCAGATATAACTCCACCGAGAACCGTAGAAAAAAATATTCAAACACCTGGCTAGTTTCTGGTTAAAAAATAGTACGTTGATAGTACTTTCTAAATGTCAAAACTGAAAAGATTGCATATTTGGAAACAATATAATATCTTACTGGTTTTTTTTGCGTTTATTACTTTTTCCTAAATTAATAGTGCAGCGGCCAATTTACATGTGCTGATTATTTTCATCATTACTGGATCTAGTGTTTAAAAAATTGCCCATCACAAGCATTCCTATCTGCTGATAACTGATTTACTAATTGTTACGTAATAAAAATATTTTTAACAAAATGGCAAACTGTTCACAAATTGAAAGTCATACAAGCGTAGTGAAGCTGGAAAGCTCGAGCTTTACAAACTCAACACGTGCGGTGGTACCACGGCACGTGGTTTATTTATTAGTTTGTAAAATATCCCGTTTTTTATTTAATAAATCTACAAGTATGTAATTCCACAACGCATGTTATCTCTTTAAAAGATTTGGATTAATAAAATGATATATCAGAAATTTATATTGATTTTGTGATCTTACAAAAGTTAGATTATAATGTTGTCATGTCATGTCATGTTGACAATGCTTAATGAAAACGTTTTTAAAACTTAGATACTTAATAAAATCATGTACTTACTTAATTTTAATTTTACATTGTTGTAACATCTAAGTTAGAAAATGTGGCGGAAACCACGTAGCGGCGGATATCGAAACAACAGGAACAAAACAGCGCATCCAAAGCGCGCCACGTTTTGCTGGCGCTTCTACATGTAGCGCCTAACACTAACACATTAGCGAGAAAATGCATGTCCGACCGACCGGCATCGTTCAGTGCTTTATTTATATACTAGCTGAACCCGCCGCGACTTCGTCCGCGTGCCGTTTTAAGATATTTTGCGATAACCCATTACCATTACTATCTTCTTATGAAAGAAATTGACGGTAAAGTGCAGTCTAAGAAGGAAAACTTAGTACATATTGGTACTTATTCTTAAAACCGGGCAAGTGCGCACGAAGATTTTCGTACCGTATCTATGGCCCGTTGCCCTTATCAATATCGAATAAATAAAATTTACGTTTATATATAAGCCCCCTTGAATATTAATTATGCGTGATAGTTAGAGAATTTAAAATAGACAGAAATTAAACACTCAGTAATACGATCTAGTTTTACCCTTTGGTTACCGAACCCTAAAAACCCAATAACGTAAACTACTAAAACATAAGTAATCAAAACTCACTAAATTACCGTTACCGTAAGTAAATAAATCAGGCCAAGTGCGACTCGGACTCGCCCGCTATAAGTTCCGTGCCATACCTATGTAAACGATTAAGAAAAAAAACATGTTTTTGTACCTATGCGAACCCTCTAAGCATGTTCTGTTTTTAGTATTTGATATCTATGCCGGACTAAAATATAATAACTATGTCCGGTTAATGTACAACCATGGAAAGCACGACCCGGAATGTACGACCACGGAAAGCACAGCCAGGAATACGCAACCAGGAATTCTCAGCCAAAATGTACATGAAATCCGGGCTGCGCATTCTCGACATGTGTTAGGAATGTCCAACCACGGAATGTAGAGCCGTGGAAAATACAACCATGGAATTGGCGTCTATTGCTCTGATTGGTCGAAATCAATTGGAATGAATTGGGTGCATGGAAAGAGCCTCCTCGTGGCACACACCGGTAACAGCTAGGCACGGTAAAGCAGTGTCTAGTCTGGCTAATCTTTCCAATACGATGCTACAACAAAATACAGTTCTAGCATCGACACGATAAGAAGAAGAAGATTGGTCGAAAGCCTAGCCTATGCTTCGTTTAGATGAAACCAAAGATTAAAATGTTACTATCCCATTTTGATAAAGATAGACTGCACAGATTATAATATGAAAAGAAAACAATTCAATTCAATAATTGTTATCTGGCAAATGGTTCAACGCATGTAGGTTCTGGCGCGGTTTTCTATATCAAACTAACGCTCGTCGCTTCGCTCCTCGCACCTACTGTGACGCATCACACATGAAAAAAAATCAGTTTAAAAATAATATTTTGACAGTGGCATAGTTAGCTACTTGTACATGATCGGCTAAACGAAAAATTCGAGTAAGCGCAAACGAAGCATATGCTATGACGTCATTTGGCATCAAATTCCCAACACGTGTCGGGAATGTACAACCATGTAATACACAGCCACGGAATGCACAGCCCGGAATTGGATGCCAAAATGGTCACCGATTCCGGGCTGTACATTCCGTGGCCGTGTCATTATCCGATAGGGCGTTCGATGGTACCGCCAGCATATCAGTGTCGGCTCCGATATCCGATATCGAGACGGACAATATGAAAGACAGGTACATTTTTCATACATTTTAGTTACCCGGATATCGGATCAGCGTCCGACACCGATATCGGATCGGATAATGTGAAAACGCTCTGACTCTCAAACTTGATTGAAATCGTTCATAAAAAACGCTACTACAAACTTCCTTTTTGCAATATTTGGTGTAAAATCAAGTCATTAATGTGCGTCTCAATTTTCATTGACTTTCGTCTATAAATAACGTTACAGAAAACTTCCCTCATTTTATTGCATTCATTAGAGTAAAATTGTCACAAAGCGCCTCTTAATAATTTGATTAAAATTCGTCGATTTTTATCGTTACAACACACTTGCCCCCTTTCCCACGGAGGAATTTTAAAATATTATTATGAAAATAGTTATATATTTTATAAAATATTATTATATTAAAAAAACAAACCATCTAAGTAAATTATGTCTTTGTATGAGACTATAAGCGCCCCTTGATTATTTAACATTTTGTTTTTAAATATTTATTCGTCATTAGCGGTAATTGGGTACGCAACCCTAGATAACTTAGCAAAATAACTCGATTCAACGAAAATATTGCTAATACCGATCGACTTACCTATAACACATTGCCAAAACGCACCGATAGCGCGTTCTAGGATTACGCCACGCATGACAGCGCCATCTATACTCGAAATCGTATACTAAATCGTATACGATCGAAATTTTAAACTTAGGGAAATTTTTACAGGGAATTTTTTCTAGAGAAATTTTTACATTTAGCAAAATCATCCCCAGATGATTTTGCTAAATGTAAAAATGCAGATCTATTTTATTTTGTGTCAACATTATGTGTATCAAGTTTCAAGTCAATCGGTTCACAATAAAGATAAACTGCACAGATTATAATATGAAAAGAAAACAATCCGATTCAATAATTGTTGTCTGGCAAATGGTTAAACGCATGTAGGTTCTGGCGCGGTTGTCTATATCAAACTAACGCTCGTCGCTTCGCTCCTCGCACCTACTGTGACGCATCACACGTGAAAAAAAATAAGTTAAAAAATAATATTTTGACAGTGGCATAGTTAGCGAAAAATTCGAGTAAGTGAGTATGACGTCATTTGGCATCAAATTCCCAACACGTGTCGGGAATGTACAACCATGGAAAACACAGCCACGGAATGCACAGCCCGGAATAGGATGCCAAAATGGTCACCGATTCCGGGCTGTACATTCCGTGGCTGTGTTTTCCTTGGTCGTGTAATCACGGCACCCATGATTGTGGTGATTTCCATACTCTTTACCTTAGGTTAAAAGAAGACCCAATCAGTTTTTTTTTAATTACCTACTTAAGAATGCCTAGAGAATGTTTCTTCGAATTACTGGAATTAGATAGATATAGTAAGTATTTCAATTTCATTTATAAAATCCTCCACATTTATATCAATAAATGACTCCTCCACATTTATATCATCCATTATAAATTACCGTTTAGAAATTTGCCTCCTTCTTGTCACCGCACTATGAACGCACTGAACTGAACACGTGGGGTTGCGACACGACGTTGCCGTCCTGCTGTCGAACGCTCGCGGTACGGACGCCGCACTGTTTCCGCACCGTGCATTTTGTATGAAAACATACGACCGTCCGTCCTTACGCCGAACGACGAACGCACCGCTTCGGCACTGCAGCGGTCCGATACGAAACGCATAAATTGAAAGAGCCCTAAGAGCGTTTTCACATTATCCGATCCGATATCGGTGTCGGACGCTGATCCGATATCGGGGTAAGTAAAATTTATCAAATATGTCCGGCCCGATATCGGATATCGGAGGTACATATTTCATACATCTTACTTACCCCAATATCGGATCAGCGTCCGACACCGATATCGGATCGGATAATGTGAAAACGCTCTGACTCTCAAACTTGATTGAAAGCGTTATCTCATTATCCGATAGGGCGTCCGATGGTACCGCCAGCATATCGGTGCCGGCTCCGATATCCGATCTTTATCTTTATCTTTATCTTTATCTTTATCTTTATCTTTATCTTTATCTTTATCTTTATCTTTATCTTTATCTTTATCTTTATCTTTATCTTTATCTTTATCTTTATCTTTATCTTTATCTTTATCTTTATCTTTATCTTTATCTTTATCTTTATCTTTATCTTTATCTTTATCTTTATCTTTATCTTTATCTTTATCTTTATCTTTATCTTTATCTTTATCTTTATCTTTATCTTTATCTTTATCTTTATCTTTATCTTTATCTTTATCTTTATCTTTATCTTTATCTTTATCTTTATCTTTATCTTTATCTTTATCTTTATCTTTATCTTTATCTTTATCTTTATCTTTATCTTTATCTTTATCTTTATCTTTATCTTTATCTTTATCTTTATCTTTATCTTTATCTTTATCTTTATCTTTATCTTTATCTTTATCTTTATCTTTATCTTTATCTTTATCTTTATCTTTATCTTTATCTTTATCTTTATCTTTATCTTTATCTTTATCTTTATCTTTATCTTTATCTTTATCTTTATCTTTATCTTTATCTTTATCTTTAATAATTTGATTAAAATTCATCGATTAATAACGTTACAAAACACTTGCCCCTTTCCCATGGAGGAATTTTAAAATATTATTATGTAAATATATATATGTACATAAATAAAAAATATTTATTTATTTATTATATATATACATACATATTTAATAAAATATTATTATATTAAAAAAACAAACCATCTAAGTAAATTATGTTTTTGTATGAGAAGACTATAAGCGCCCCTTGATTATTTAACATTTTGTTTTTAGTTTTTAAATATTTATTCTATTCGTCATTAGCGGTAATTGGGTAGGTACGCAACTATAAATAACTAATCAAAATAACTCGATTCAACGAAAATATTGCTAATAGGTAACGATCGACTTACCTATAACACATTGCCAAAACGCACCGATAGCGCGTTCTAGGATTACGCCACGCGTGACAGCGCCATCTATACTCGAAATCGTATACTAAATCGTATACGATCGAAATTTTAAACTTTACTTACTCAATTTTAGGGAAATGGGGATGATTTTGCAAAATCTAAAAATGCAGATCCATTTTATTTCGCGTCAACATTATGCGTATCAAGTTTCAAGTCAATCGGTTCAAGGGATAAGAGAAAATGAGACAGCGCCATCTATACTCGAAATCGTATACTAAATCGTATACTAAATCGTATACGATCGAAATTTTAAACTTTACATACTCAATTTTAGGGAAATGGGGATGATTTTGCAAAATCTAAAAATGCAGATCCATTTTATTTCGCGTCAGCATTATGCGTACCAAGTTTCAAGTCAATCGGTTCACGGGATAAGATTCTGCATACAAACTTCAAAGCCTTATTTTAGGGCTCCGGAGCGTTATTTCCAAAATTCCTGCCTTAGTACGCCACACAGTCACTCCAGGAACACGCCTTCCAAATTTCAAGTCTCTAGGACCAGCGGTTTGGGCTGTGGCTCGTACGTCAGCCGTCAGTCAGTCAGGACTTTGATTCTTATTAATGAGATTAATGAGATTTCAAGATAGTTTGCCTTGATCAAAACATAGTTGTTTTGTTATACTACATACAATCATATGGTACAGTGTTTCAAGCAAGTCACGTGTTATCTTTAAAACCACGTTTCATAAATCACAGCACCACCCCTTGGAGTTTCTTTAGTAAATACAGCCACGTGGATTTCACGTGCTCCTAAAAAAATCGTTTTTATTTTTCATTTGTTTTTATTTTGGATACACTCTCAACCTGTAATTTAATTTTGTTAAATTCATAATTGCATAGTACTTAGTACAAGAATACTGAATAAACGAGGTCACACCAAGCAGCAGGACTCAGGGGCACAGGCTTGTGTCCTCGCTATCGCTACCTACACACTTTTTGCGGGGGCTTGGTCGGAGGGTAGACAGGGGTAGGGGTGGGATGGGGTGGGGTTAGGGGATGAAATTAATGTACACTTCGAGCCCAACTAAAGCCGACAACGACGCGTGCGTCGCCATCATCTCCCCCGCTTCGACCGGGTGCTTCACCCTCCTTCGCACACCACCACGCCGCCGCGCCATCGAAAGCGCGCGATTATTCTGTCTAGCGAGCGGGGGATACGTATTCAGTTCAGTCAATGCCTTGCTTACGAGTACGTCAAGCAAGACCCTGCATTGGTTGGCTCGGCGCTCTGTCACCTACTTTAGTTAGTCCGCATCGCGCCGTACATCGGAACGGCCGTACGCTCGCAACCTTTAAACCTGTACTGTGAATTTATTTATGAGCATTTTACATTCCTACGAAGTAAATCTTTTTGTTTTGTTTTCGCGATTACTAGTTTAAAAATAATCAAAAGTTTCATGAACTGTGCTATCACCGTTTTGAACACGAATAAAACTGTATTTAATTTATCGTGTGAGACGGGCGAAATGAGTGGATTGACCACAAGAACAAAAAGAGGATCGCGGGGCAGTGCCACTCTCCTGGAAGCAGCCAACAGAATTCTGCGATTACTTGGAGTTAGTTCAGCAAAGCGCGGGAAACAACCCTCGCCCAAATCAAAGGTAAGGTCAATGACTCAGCATGTCTACTTTTGTATTGTAACCTCGTTTGTTTGTGGCAAACTACGACGCCTTACCGTTATATTTTTTATTTGATAAATAAACAAAAATTCCTCATTTGAGCTATTTTGTAAACAAGGTTGTATAATGTAAATTATATAACAATCATTATTATTTTATTTAAGCTATTTGAAACCAAATTTGTGATACAATCATTATTAAAATGTGATGAGTAGGTAGCTTTTTTATTTTTGCACCTACCTCGTGGAATGTCCCTCAACCACATTTTCTCGTCTACTTTTTAGTTAGTTGTTTGTCTATTCGAATCTTCATTGACTGTGGTGTTGAATGAAACCATTAGTGTAGGAAGATGAAGGTATGTGAAAATGTCAGTTTATTAACTTTCGCTGCACCAATAATTGACATGAAACGTGACGTAGTAAATGCGCAGCGCACTTTCGCCGTGTTTACTCGAGTACTCAGATTTATCAGACAGAACAAGTGTCATTTTTAACAATGTGGCTTCCTTTCTCACTGTGGAGATTGGCTGCTGTAAAAGTTCCGATGTAAAAACATATAAGCGTGGCGGACGGGTGCGGCGGCGGCGTGGCTTGACGTGACGCGACGCGGCACTTGTTTGTTGTTTGTTCACGCGTTGTCAGCGTGATCACCTTGTTTACCACTAGCTGCGGACGATTCACGATAACCATTCGTAAGTTCAGTCGTCGCGTCACTTGCCCACAATTACACAATAGAAAAAAATCTACTTGTTTTCGTCGTCGATTTCATTCAATAGCTACACTATCTACCTACTTAGGTACCTACTTATTTTAACAGTTTATGCCTTTCACTGTACATATTTTGAAAACTACTATGTTGATGGCTGGTACTGCATTTTTAGGATCATGTAGTAAGTAGGTACCTAACCTTGTAAATCCTCATAAATCTGTGGAAACTTGTTAGTGTAAATATATATATCTACATAGGTACATAAGTACATTTACATATTTCCAAAAAATACTGTCTTCCGAAATACGTAAGTACCTATTACTGTTTTATAAAATTCAAATGGAATTTATGAAATGCAGCGAAATGCATGAAGACGTGGGATTGAGGTCGACTACGTCGAGGTACAGTCGGCGATGAAAGTTATTTAATAAGTCTGGCCTGGCTCGGAAGAATAACTGACGGTTATTTAAGGAATTTAAAATGATGAATTGCTTGATCTAAAATAAATGCTGTGAACTGAAAAAAAAAAACAATTCTTCGAATTCCGTAAAAAAGTAAAAGAGATATAAAACACTTCATTGCACACCACTAAATTTAAAATTACAAATTTAACAAGGACAAGAACGGTTTAAGAGCATTGATGTTAATTAATCCCTTTTGGTGGTGCCTGTACGCACTACGAGTGTTGCGCCTCGCGCCGCGGTGTAGTGTAGTGTACGGAATGCGCTGCACTGTGAGTGCTGTGGGAACTGGGAATGCGCGGCGCGGGTACCGTTGCCTCGACGACGTCGATCGTAGCTGCGGAATGCGAGACCCACTTGTGACCAGTGACTCATTCGAAACTTCAATGGACCTCACTTTACGATGTTCAGATACGGAATGTTAGCGTTGTCATGTTGTTTATTCGCGCAAGGCCATTAATCCGGACAATAACCAGGATAGAGTCAACATTCATATAAAATCAGCCTTTACAGGTGTATGCTTATTTATTATCGAACGTAATATTTGGTTGTTTAATTGGTACAGTACCTAAAATAATCCATAATTTTCATTTAGTTCAGTTATGACATCCTGTACCTACACTCAACAATGTAGAGTGTTCCAATAAATATTAAAAAGCGATAAGGTTCCCTACCCAAATAACGAAAATATATTTTCCGCAGTTTCTTGCTGTAGTGTACCTAGATGATGTCGATTTTTAAGATCATGAAGATTCGTGATGCGGAACTGTTTCATTACCTAGATAACGACCCATGAACGTACGTGACAATGTTTAATTCCAATTACATACATATATCTCAAGTGACAATACTCGAAATATTCTCACGATTCACGGGTGCGACTCACAAGACGGTCCGTTGGTCATTCATTACTCACGTTTTCGTAAACAAGCTTCAATACAAAAGTAACTTATCAACAATCTCTATTGTTACAGAATAACAGCCGAGCTGAGAGTGAAGTTCGAGCGCCTATTGCTGCTGCAGAAACGGTTACAGAGACACCGGTGAAGATGCAAGCGTCGTCATCGACTGCAGCCGCTCCGACGGCCCCGGTACCTTCTACCTCACTTACGCCAAGTCAACCTGCCAGACCCTCCAAGAGATCACCTGACGACTACATTTTCGGCAAGCTTATTGGTGATGGCTGTTACAGTACTGTCTTTCTTGCCAAAGATATTCACAATGGAAAAGAAGTTGCAAGTAAGTGGACCACTTTAATCAAAAGTTTTATTCACCTTTTTGTTATTATTATGTACAGTTGGGATGATTTTCTATGGTTGCGTAATAGAATTATTTAAAAAAATGCTGGACAATCCACACCATAAATTAGGTAATAGTAGAAACTCGGGGTTTTTGGATGATTTTAGCCTTCTTATAATACAGATTCTACTAATACAAATCATCGTGATATGTCAGTGTAGAGATGAACCACCGCTTTATGTACTAAAGTTATGTTTGTCTCTTTCCAGTCAAAGTCTGCAGTAAAGAACACATCATTCGAAAAAAGAAGAGAGAATACATTAAACGAGAAAAAGAAGCTCTAAACTTACTATTCAACGTCCAGCATGGATTTATAAAACTGTATTGCACTTTCCAAACCAGAGATGAACTATTCTTTGTACTGTCGTACGCTAAGCATGGCGAGCTGTTGTCTCACATCAATCGAGTTGGCTCTTTTGATTACAATGTAGCTAAACACTACGCCGCTGAGCTACTAGTGGCACTGGAAAAAATGCATGCCAAAGGCATAATCCACCGTGATCTAAAACCGGAAAACATTTTACTGGACGAAAACATGCACTTGAAAATTGCTGATTTTGGAACAGCCAAGCTGTTGCACCCTAAAGATATTGGACCAATCACTAAAGATAATGAAAATGAAACACATAACGAACGTTCAAGAAAGATCAGTTTTGTCGGTACTCCGCAATATGTAAGCCCGGAATTATTGCATGACTGCGTTGACACTCGAGCATCTGATCTCTGGGCGTTTGGTTGCATTGTGTACCAGATGATCTCCGGCCTTCCTCCATTCCGAGCCGCAACAGAATTCCTCACGTTTCAAAAGATCCTTAAAATGGACTACGAATTCCCCGAAGAGTTTCCCAGTGTCGCCAAGGATCTAGTTGAAAAGATTTTGGTACTAGATCACTCACAAAGGCTTGGATCTAATGATACTGGAGAAACTTACGAAAGCATTCGCAATCATCCATTTTTTGAGGGAATCGATTGGGACAGCCTATTTGAAGTAACTCCTCCGCAGATATGCCCATACCTGCCGGCGTTTAATGAGGAATATACCGTACCTGACGACCTTGAACCAGGCTTGGGACAAGAACAACTTAAACGACTTTGGGAAATCGACTTGAATACTTCCAAAGGTACGTTATTTTTAACACTTATCATTTCTTGTATCAGAATAGCAAAATAAATCGTATGGTATAGTAAGCGATACGGTTAGCTGTTTCTGCGTATGCAGTTAATGTAGACTCGAGCGAGTGCATTGAAGCGGCTAGTAAGAGGCAACCGGTACGTCCGTGACCCAAATACTTGGCTAAACACCAGTCTTGTTTCATAACTGTGCCAAGTGCTTAAAAATTGTTTTGTGATAGCGCTTAAATCAACTCGATTACAGAGGTCTCTTTCCGTGCACATGTTGCATAGCATAAAGTCATCGCATTCAATTCTCACTAGCGGAAATCCTCGGCACATGCTGTCATACTAGGTCCTACAGTCGACATGAATGACGTCAGCCTTCCGTCGCTGCTCTGAGAGCCGTTTATGCCATCATGAATGAGTCGCATTGCACACCCGTACCCGCACAGCTGACAATACGATAGGGCGTATCACATGAATCACGCATACAATAACGCCTAGCAAATTATGCATAGTTATACATACTTATATAAAGCGCATATATTTCATAACAAGTAAGTAGGTTTATCTAATAAAAACATTTATTGTTTTTTTTAGGGCTTCTATGCATAAACTCTGATGATAAACATCACCGTATCGAAGAGCAATCATGCAATAGTCAATGGCATCAATTCGTGGATGGAGAGCTAATTTTGAAACAAGGCTTAGTGGATAAGAGGAAGGGTCTATTCGCCCGAAGACGCATGTTGCTGCTTACCACCGGCCCTCGACTGTTCTACGTCGATCCAAGCAATATGGTACTCAAAGGAGAAATCCCTTGGTCGCCAGAACTACGCGTCGAAGTGAAGAATTTCAAAATATTTTTTGTTCACACGGTGAGTTGCATTTTCTATTAAATATTTTCTGCTTGAAATGTTGTTTAAGTTTCGTATGTAATCTACAAATAAGTAAATGAAATTAAAGTTGTATATTATTTTGTTATACAGCCGAACCGCACATATTATTTGGAAGACCCTGCCGGGTTCGCTCTGGAATGGAAGCGCGTGATCGACGAGGTGCGCATCGGCACCTACGGGCGAGACACGACCTAGAGCAGGCGCGGACCGGACTCCGCCCGCATCATATCGTAACTGCAGGGCTAAATGCACACTTGTAGGATACTATTAGTCTCGATTTGGAGCATGGTGACCATCCTGACAGAACGGGACCGCGTGCGAGCGACGCGACGCGCGCCGCCGCCCCGCCCCGCCCCGACCCCGCCCCGCGCATCGGTCGCAGCTCGAAGGCGCGCGGTCATTTCTCGAGATGACGACATCATCAACTGCCGATCGATAATTGTGGACATTGACTGATTCCTATTCGTAGTAAATACCCCTTAAATTATTACTCTTATTAAGTTCCTTAGTTAATGTGAATAACCGCGATGTGTGTAAATATTTTTGTCGTAAACTGTATAATATCCGCGATCGCTTAGTGTAGTGTAATGTAACCGTGGGCTTTCGGGCCTAGTTGTAAGGACGGACTTGTTATTCACCACCCGCGTGTTCACAAAGCCCATTCCGGTTGGTAACTAGGCAATTTATAGCTAAATTTAATGTTATTTATTTAATTAAAATGATTTGCCAACGGAATGAGACTGTACAGTAATCAATACTTAGACAAATATTTGCGGCGGTTTTATATTTTGTACCGAGTAGACTGCACCTAGGCCCTGTTGGTCCGGGGCTGTTTCGGAGGAGTATGGAGCCGCCCGCTGACGAGGAAGGTAGCTTCTTCATTGCGCAGGCGCTCTCCGGTCAACAGTATCGTAGAGGGCGCCACGCTTGTGCATTATTAGTTTTGCACACTAATTAATTTACTTAGCAAGGATATAATGGTTAAAGCCACTAAAATGTGTTAGTTTTCAGATATTGGTTTTAATTTCAATTTATGATCTAGACGAATAACCACATTGTCTTGGTTATTTTAACGATGGTACCTATTCTACCTAAATAAAAGGATTGTTATTTTAATTAGAATTATTAAAACAAACATCTCTATGTACGAGCAAATTAAGAGCGCACCTAAATAGGTATTAACTTCCAACTTATCTACGTACATCAATGTCATGGGTTTATTCAGGTGTTTTATCTATAGAACATTTTATTTGTCATCCTTATATATATTACTATTATTACCATGATAGATACAAAAGTGGTTTCAGTTACCTATAAAAATAACATCGAAATTATTATTGATTAAACATTTTTATATCCACGTGATTGACATTGCCCATTCATACAAAAATCTCCAAAGACGTTGAGTATGGGATACATAATGGATGGATGAAATTGATTTAGGCTATGCTTTCATAGCCTTATTAAATACATTCATTTTGTATGAATGGTTAGATCATAATTAATAATTTTCATAACCATTGAAATAGTGCAATTAGGTATTGGGTACCTAATTTTCACTATACCTACTTTCACTATACCTACTTTCACCTAGGTACTAATATGAATGCCTCAACCTTGCCTGTAACTTATTTAACTGGTAGTATTTCAATTTAGAGTTTATTGTTATGTTGTATTGCGTTCAATTTGGCATAAAACCTAAACGTTTAGCCAAATTAGGGTTAACAAGTAATGTATTTTCAACTCGTGTGTCAATAACTTGTTCTAAACACAGTGAAACATAGTTTGAAATGATTATACCTATAAATCTACATCACATTTTTCCATGGCATTGTTAATCAAAACTGCATTTAAAATTTAATTACTGTTTACTATTTGCAATTATATTTTACATTGTATTGCGTAAATTCCAGTAACAAAATAAGAAATTTGAAAATAAATTGAAGTTGATTTTTAATATGATAATTTTTGTTTTTTTATGCACCTACACTGCAGGAAGGTACAGGGTTACCTAATACTTATTATGTCTCGAGGATCAAGATACACTTTTCCAGCTTTTATGTTAGGGTCGGTATATCTATCTATAATCTGTTGGGTACTTATAAAAAAGTGTTCCCAATGTTTTACACTCATGTATAATTTACTCGTTGGGAACACAACCGTAATCTTATAAATAGGGTCCTGTTTTACCCTTCCGGTACGTATCCCTAAAAATGCTACCTACCACATTCAGGTGCTTACAGAAGTTAGATACCTATTAGTAAAAAATTATCAGCTCAGTAAAAAAAAAATGGATAGTGAACGTTATTGCTGAATAGAGAACCATTTGAGTTTGACCAACAAAAATGAACACTAAAGTGTTGATTTATCATTCCCTTAATTTTAGTAAACTACTTACCAAATTGTAACTTTGGTTTGGAAATTGTAGATTTTTTTTTTTTTTTTCCGAAAATATAGTACAATGTAAGTCTGTTATAATCTGTTAAACGTACTATGTGGCAACCCTGAGGAAAGAGTTTTCAATCATGGCCCACGCTTCAATAGAGAGTTGGTTAGTCTCCTTCGGTCTTAACATTTCATTATCTTCTCGATTGGAAAACCTCAAGAATGTTCGTGAAACAGCGGCAGGTAGCATTGTATGTATCTGTCATGTTCAAGGAACATAATATCTAAGATCATGTTTGTTATAGCCAGTCACTGTCATGTTTGAGTTATAGTCAGTCACTGTCATACTGTGCCCTAACTAAGGCTGTGACTTTTTTAAGCTCGATCCAATATTGTGGATCGATATAGATCGCAAAGTCTCAATGCATTTGATCCAATTTTCAAATGATTAATCCAAAACATCGTGTCAAAAAAACAAAAAAAATATTATTGTATTGATTTAAAACAAAATATGGTTTGATAGTGTTTAAATGAGGAACCGAAATTATACTAATTACCTAAAATAAAAAACGCAGATCTAATCTGTTTCCACTCTCAGATATTGTTAGATAAACAGATAAAAAGAGACTTATCAGATTATATGGTTACAGAAGTCTGTAAGTAAAATATAATAATAGGTAAGATGTAAAATGCTGGACTGCAGTTCCCATTCGCACTTTGATTAATATACTTAAGTACCTACTTTACATTGTGTGCAAACAACAACGTTTAGATCGCGATCTAAAACATGATTGAGTTGAATCGATCCAGGATCGGATCGCATTGTCTCGATCCGGTTTGAAAATCAGTTGGATCGCATCACTAGCTTTACGAACACACAGACAGCTTAATAACCTATATATAGGAATTATAGGATTCGCCATCTTGAAGATGGCGGGAAGACGCTGTAAATAAAATAATAAAGAAAATAAACTTATTTAAGAGAAAAACATTTACTGTAACAAACTAACTTACGAGAAAAGCATAACTGTGAAGTGAGTGCGTGAAATGCTGAAGAAGACAAATTAGCTTAGGAGAAAAACATAACGTACGAAAAATAAGTGGACTTCCCAAACATATCTAAGTGTAAAGTGAATGCTGGATAGTCAGATAGAAGTGTAAAGTGAACGGGAAGACGTTGTAAATAAAATAATAAAGAAAATAAACTAATGTAAGAGAAAAACATTTACGTAAGACTAGGCGGTATGGTTCTAAAACTTTAGCCTGCTCGGAAGAGCAAATAAATAAAAAAAAAAAAAAAAAATTAATAACCTATTTATTGAATGAAATAATACCTATTAAACATAAATTTGTAACAAAAATTGGGTTCTATTAAGCATGAGTTCTACAGTTATAAAGTACATTGGCAGAACAACAGACTTCCAAGGGAAATCATTATGGGAAATTGTTGGGAGTCTTAAAAACTTTGGTGTTGGAAGAGTTATCGTCCGGTCTGTGTTCCGAAGATACCCTGAACCTAGTTTCATGAAGATAGTAAAAGTTGAAACATGTCCAGATGAGGTATGATAATGCTACATAGGCTAAAACTTGCAGTTCTGGCAGGATTCATTCAATATTTACTCCTTTAATCTGCCTGACTGATCTAAGAATATTTTACTATATTACAGGAACGCCGCAGAGTGCGTGTCTGGGTTGAGAAAACGTTTAGAGGTAGAAAACTTCCAGCTCTCACTGAAATTTATCGAACATCATACAAGCCTGATTACCAGCTGATATCAAAGAAAGAAGAGCAGAAATTGATTGCTGCAGTGAAAGAATTTAAATGTTCTGAAGAAATTCTTCCTAACAAAGTCGAAATGCCACCACTTATGAAGAAGTTTATTGAACAAGAACATACAAAGAAGGGTTTAGAGGTGAATAGTAATAGATCTAAGTTGTAACATTAGGGCAAAGACTTCTCATTGTGTTGATGTATCTTGTTTATTGTTTTTAAAATGAACAGTTTATTAACCATGTTTATTAACAAATGTTTACTAATGAATATGGGGCTTCATTGAATAATGTTAATTAAAAAGAGTGACAGGCTCCGCAGACTGCAGACTTTTTATTGGCCGATAGTTTGGTCGGCTTCTTAATCAGTATAGAGATGTATGCAGATGCGCACATTACTGTGAGTATGTCAGTCTTCATACTGATTAAGAAGCCGACTGAACTATGGGCCAATAAAAAGTCTGCAGTCTGCGGAGACTCTAAATGATATAGAACCACAAAGTTTCACTTAGTTTAGATCAATCTAAATAACACTCTGAGATTCTAAGACCCTGGTATTTCCTATTTTCAGGCAATGAAGGAGTACACAATGCCCCTGAGCTACAACAGTAGTATAAACAGAGTCAAACGGGTGGCAAAAGATGGTGAACAACCAACAGTTCAATTTACCATGAGTGTTGGTAAACCCCATAGTCCATCCCTTTACGAAGGAGTACCACTTAGTTGAGCAAGTACACAATTATTGAATATTTAACCAGTGTAGAATAATATTGATCCTATTTGAATAGAATAGATGTTTCTGTTACATCCAGTTTTTTTCTTATATACCACATAGATCAATCAAGATAATTAAGTAGTACAATAATATATTCACATTCATTTGAAAGTTTTGCATAAAAAATAAAACAGAAATAGGAATTGTATAAAACAATGTGAAGGCACTAAAAAAGTTTCCATCCTTTTATAAACAGATGAAAAAAGGATGGCTGTAGTTACAGTGCACCAATTAAAAAATGTAGCAGCATATTCTATATTCATGGATTCTTTCTCGAGTTAGGCTCGGTTGCAAATTTCTTCGCTAAGAAAGGATTTGTGTCAATTTCTGGGACGTGGCGCTCCACCTCCAGTTTCTGAAAGAAAATATTTTGTACAAGAGACAATACTTTATAATTTCCAAGGTTTGTAAGAACAAGCTGTTTGAAGTTGCATTCAGAGTTTGGACTCGCGTTACGAAAGAAATCTGTTTTACATTGGTAATAGTGTCATTGTATTTACATCTGATTGTCATACTGGCGATTAATTTAATAAAATATCAAATAAAATATGTGAAATCTGAATGCTGCTCACTCAGCTAATCTAGTCCCATTAAAATCAAGACCATTACCCGCCAAAAGTCGCGCATTTCTTGCACTTCATCTTCCCTTTGGACGAAGTATTGACGGACTGTTTTCTGTATTAACGTCGCTGCGTAGTCTTCAGGCCACAGCCATGACTTAGGGTAGTATGAACGAGGGCTATAACGAATACGATTTATAATAAGTCGTTGAATGATAATGGAGCCAATACTTTTCCGTCAATTACATAAACATACTTTTCTCTTAGGTAGTTTCGTATCCACGGCATATTGAACAAGTGTAGTTGCTTCACTTTACGTTCTGGGTAACGTGGATTATTGTTCCATAGTAGCTACAACATGAATTAAATTATATTTCCTTCCTGATTTTGGTTAAAAATGTACACATATCGAACTCCACTGTAAGATATATTCGACAACTAACGACTTCCTATATAGTCGGTCTTTGGTTCTCAACAATAGGGTTAGTCTCATAATCCCCATTGAACAATCCCCATCATGGGGATTGTGAGACTTTGAGTCTCATAATCCCCATGATTTTGAAAACATCAGAGTGTGAAGGCCCATTTACACCGTAATAGCTAAGTAAATCTTCATATCATTAGAGGCCTTAATACCCATTACTTATTCCTTTCAAAATCTCATATTCTCATATACTAAAGGCGTGTAGAATAAAAAATAAATTGGCGGCGATGGCCGGAAGTTCTGATGATAGTAGATTTGAATTTATTAAGAAACTAAGTGCAACATTACTTTTGAAGGAAAGTTTTCGATACACACGTAAAATTAAGTATAAAAGTGGTGCAGTTTTATGGGAGTGTTCAAGCAGAAAATAACTCAAATGTACTGGTTCTGTGACAATACAGGTGTGTTGCTATAACTTGATAAATTTATTGAAAATCCTTAATAAATAACGATTACTTCTTATTAATTTAATTAAAACACTTCAAAAAATATAGTGTCGTGTATAAAAAAAATAACATATTTTTTTATATTATTAACATTTATTTTGTTAAGTACAAAGCCGTCGTGATGGTATAAAGACTAATTGAATGTGCAATTTCGAAAGGGGTAACTTTCCAGGAAATGAAAAAAACTGATTATTTTCTAATTAAGTAAAATATTTTAAATATAATATTGTAAATTTATGAGATGTGCCCTTTTCGAAATTGACCACGTTGAGTACTCATAATTTGAAGAAAAAACCACATAAATTTGGCGAAACTTTTATTTTAGTAATTTAAAATTAAATATAGTACTGAAACAAAAGATATAGTTTTGTTAAAAGTCTCTGATTATTGTTTTATTTTTTGGCTATTTACTTTTTGATTTTAAGGCACATCTTTTCCATAACTTCTTACTGATTAGGTTTATATCTTCTGTATTTACTTCTACAACGTAAAATTTTTCGGTGTTGCTGGATTGTTTTATAAGATATTGTTGATGCGTGAATACACGATCTTCGCGTCTGATTTTCCGTTTCACGACTGAAAATATTCTGTCACAGTCATTAAAAGAGTGACCGCGTACTGAAGAATATAGATGGATCATCACATTTCTTTGTACAGATAATGCCATTAAAAATCCCAAAAAAATCAAGATTGATTGTTAATCAAACTTATGGGGCCTCTCAATGCTTGTCCTTCATGATAAGAATAAAACGTTTCTCTGCCAGTTTTCATGCTATGAATATAGAATGCATAGACCCACAGCTGTGTATAATAGTTTTGTCAAAAGAGACAGTCATAAGGGGCGCTTAACGGTCTTATGTCTAAGCAATAAATTCGAAAAGGACACATCTCACAGAGATGTGACCTTTTCGAAATTATTCCTGTACGCGCCATAACATCTACCTTAGAACGAATATAGAAGATATGCCTTTTACGAACTTAATAGATGCATACAAGTATTTAGAACGCAATGACATGAAAAAACGTATTTGACGAAATATCTAACTTGTGCCCTGTTCGAAATTGCACATTCAATTATTTTTAGATAATTTATTTATTTTTTATTCTACACGCCTTTAGTATATGAGAATATGAGATTTTGAAAGGAATAAGTAATAGGTATTAAGGCCTCTAATGATATGAAGATTTACTTAGCTATTACGGTGTAAATGGGCCTCAATGGGGATTGTGAGACTTCGAGTCTCACAATCCCCATGATTTTAATATTTCAAAATCATGGGGATTATGAGACTCAAAGTCTCACAATCCCCATGATGGGGATTGTTCAATGGGGATTATGAGACTAACCCCAACAATAACTTATAATGAAATCATACCTGTACTATATGGTCAATTCCATTAAAAAAACACTTCTGTTTTACAAGAGCTTCCCAGAGCTTAGCTTTGTTCAGAGTTTCTTCGAGTGCTGGTATAAGGTGCACAAATACTTCACTTTTTATGTAGTCACACTCCGTTTCTAAAAGTAGAACCATATTTGTAGGTGTTTACAGCAGATACTCAAATTATAATTATCAGGAGAGAAAAAAGTTCGAATCTTACTAAGAAAAGGTGGCTTAGGAACCTTCTCCTGTTTGCTCTCTGCATACTCTACAATTTCTTGATATCTTTGATTACTTTCCTCAATGATTTCTTGCCAATTAGCTGTCGTGGATTTCTTTATCAACACCGGGAATTCTATTTCTGAGCACGGCAAACTATCAGGCAGTGTGAAAGTAGCCAAGTTGTCTGTCTGATCGTTAGCGACTGATTTCAAGTCTTTGCCCTTGCCCTTGCGATCGGTGTTTTTCCCAGCCATGGCCCGATTGGTATCTTAGTGCTTTTTAGTCAGTAAAATAAATTGTTTTAGTAAACTTTGAATAAGTTACTCTACGTCTAAAACCGCTGTTCAATTGACAAAATTTGTCACGAAATGACAACTGAAACTAAAACGGATGTTTTTTTATACTAAGTACATCGTTAAACGATGAGGTTTTGTTTGACTGGAGAAAATTCCACAGATAAATATAGGTATATAGACACAGACATATATTTAAATGTTTACATATTCGTCCATTTGCCCATTCCAATCCAAAGCAAATAACAATACTGTCCTACAACAGTCTTACTTGTGCTATTAGCTAAACAGTGCTAAGATTTAAAGTAAAAAAAGAAACATTTGCTTTAAATATAACTAATTTCAAAAGCAAAACATTATAGTCCGGGGTAGATAGCTTGAAAAATGACAAAAAGATAAAGAAATTAATAGCAGGATGAAACCCATTAGAAAAGGAAGAGAATATTATAAAAACATAAGGAAAAATAATTTACGGGCGATCTGAGTTCGGGAAAGGGATGGGGGTGAGCTTTTAAGGGTAAAAAACGGTTTTTCTCGATTTCTGGCAAAACTAAAAGTCCTATGGAAAAAAGTCAAATAGCAAAGTTGTAGGTAATTAAAAGATCTAAAACTTTTGCATACACACTTTTTTCACATAACCTCAAGATGTATGTGAAAAATTCGAAAAACCAAGTTTTTGGTTTTTTATTAATATCTTTTACAAACAATTATATTTTTTCACTAAATTTGGTGAAAACTTACCTCTTTATGTCCCAAATACGCTGTAATTTATTCGATTAGAAATATATATTTTTTTCACCTTATTTTGATAAAATATCGAAAAAATATCCTTATTTTCAATCGAAAATTCATCCGTCAAAATATCAGCTTTCTTCAAAAAGTTGGTATGTTTTCTGTTCGTTGAAATATCTTCTTTTTGATAGTGAAAAAAAATATATATGTTACCATAGAAAATCTTCTCAGAAAATGCAAAAAAAAAAGTTAGTGAAAAAAAAAATAGTGGGGTGAAACCCATTAGAAAAGGAGGAGAATATTATAAAAACATAAGGAAAAATAATTTACGGGTGATCTGAGTTCGGGAAGGGGGTGGGGGTGGGCTTTTAAGGGTAAAAAACGCTTTTTCTCGATTTCCGGCAAAACTAAAAGTCCTATGAAAAAAAGTCAAATGGCAAAATTGTAGGTAATTAAAAGATCTAAACCTTTTGTATGCACACTTTTTTCACATAACCTCAAAATTGATGTGAAAAATTCAAAAAACCAAGTTTTGGGATTTTTTCAAGAAATTTGGTGAATACTTACCTCTTTACGTCCCAAATACGCTGTAGTTTATTTGATTAGTTACATTTTTATTTATATAAAATCAGATTTTTAAAAGATATTAATAAAAAATCAAAAACTTGGTTTTTTGAATTTTTCACATACGTCTTGAGGTTATGTGAAAAAAGTGTGCATATAAAAGGTTTAGATCTTTTAATTACCTACAATTTTGCCATTTCACTTTTTTCCATAGGACTTTTAGTTTTGCCGGAAATCGAGAAAAAACGTTTTTTACCCTTAAAAGACCACCCCCACCCCCTTCCTGAACTCAGATCGCCCGTAAATTATTTTTCCTTATATTTTTATAATATTCTCTTCCTTTTCTAATGGGTTTTATCCCACAATTTTTTTTTTCACTAACTTATTTTTTTGCATTTTCTGAGAAGATTTTCTATGGTAACATATATATTTTTTTTCACTATCAAAAAGAAGATATTTCAACGAACAGAAAACATACCAACTTTTTGAAGAAAGCTGATATTTTGACGGATGAATTTTCGATTGAAAATAAGGATATTTTTTCGATATTTTATCAAAATAAGGTGAAAAAAATATATATTTCTAATCGAATAAATTACAGCGTATTTGGAACATAAAGAGGTAAGTTTTCACCAAATTTAGTGAAAAAATATAATTGTTTGTAAAAGATATTAATAAAAAACCAAAAACTTGGTTTTTTGAATTTTTCACATACATCTTGAGGTTATGTGAAAAAAGTGTGTATGCAAAAGTTTTAGATCTTTTAATTACCTACAACTTTGCCATTTGACTTTTTTCCATAGGACTTTTAGTTTTACCGGAAATCGAGAAAAAGCGTTTTTTACCCTTAAAAGCCCACCCCCACCCCCTTCCCGAACTCAGATCGCCCGTAAATTATTTTTCCTTATGTTTTTATAATATTTTCTACCTTTTCTAATGGGTTTCATCCTGCTATTAATTTCTTTGTTTTTAAAACCTATCGAGCCTGGTCTATTAGTCTAACTAGTAAACATTGATTAAGTACCAACATTAGTGTGAATTAAATTTGTGACTTCCTCTTGTGTGATAATGATAAAATCTACGTAGGCAAGTAATTAGTAAATACAAAGTTATTATATAAAAAGTTTTATTAAATACAAAACCTGCACAAGCAATTACTGGGTTACTCTGGATATTACCATCCAAAGGTGAGTACCTAAATATAAGAATTAAATATCTAGAAATAAATTATGGTAAGTTTAACATTCAGTTCTTAGACTCTTTCATATCACGATGTGAAACCATTAATAAGGAGAGAACCTTCCAGTGATCTGCGAGATCCAATCCAGGTAATGTGCTACTTTGACGTATACACCGGGTACACCGACCTCTCCGCATCCGATTCCCCAGGACACGACGCCGACCAGCTGCCAGGTGCCTCCGCGCTCACACACCAAGGGACCGCCGCCGTCACCTTTGCAGGCGTCCTTGCCTTCTTCCCCGCCGGCACAGATGAAACCAGGGTTCAGCTCATAATTGTAGCCCAACCTCGTTTGCCGCAACTGTTGCTGGCACTGCCCATGTCCGAACACTGGCACGTCAACTTCCTTAAGAATATTCTGGTACTTTCCGCCTTGTCCGAAAGCGTCCTTGCCCCAACCAGTAGTCCAACATCTCTGACCGGCATATTCTGTATACTTATCAGGTAGACAAGCGGGACTGATATGTGGCGTTTTGGTCCAGTCTACGGGGCGGTCCATTTTCAAGATTGCTAAGTCATTGTCCAAAGTGCCAGCATAGTACTGAGGATGCACATGAACGGAAACGATATCTCGTTCGACGTAAGGGAAGAATTCAACGTCGCGGTTTACGTCCCATTCTCCGAGACGTACTCTGAGATCGAATCCTTTGTGTCTGCAACAAAATAGTTTAATAATATTATAGCCGTCAAAATTATTTAGTTTAGTAGATATGATCGGACACAATATGAATACAATAAAATCAGGCAATTCAATATGGTTTAATAGTAGATATCTATTAAATTAATACCAATGGTCAATGGAATCAACTTACGATTTAATACAGTGAGCTGCAGTCATAATATGCAAGCTATCGATCAGAGTTCCTCCGCAAACGTATACAGCCTCCTTAGGATCCTTCTTCAGTATAGCCACTTGCCATGGGTATTCCCCGAATTCACTTTCGCCATCTACGTATTCGGGCGTCTTGATCCTGCCATTAATTCCCTGAGAATGTCTTATTCCGCATTGCCCACGGTTGGCAGCTTGTGGAGTCAGAGGTCTACGGCAACAGACTTGGTTTGGTCTGCATTGTTGCACAGAAGGACGGTTCAAGTATGCTTGACGCTGTAACAGAAATATACTTAATTTTAATACCTTACCAAAATAATCTCAGATTAATTTAGATTTGGCTAGATTATGACATGCGAGTAGATTACCTCCTCTATCGTTTCGTTAGGGATTTCTACGTATATTTCTCTCTTCCTTCGGTTGTCGGGGAATCGGATAGTTTGGCCTCCCTGGTTTGCCCCAGGTTTGGAAGGAAGGGTGAAGGATCGGGAATAAGCGTATCTATTAGCGTAGCTATCGCGTCCGTTACCTAAGCTAGCGTTTGTTGATCTTTCGTAACCGTAATTTTCGTGTCCACTGTGTGGATTGTTAGGATAGTCACTATTATCATCAAAGCTATTGCCGCCTTCATCATCGTAATAATCCTCATCTGTTGGTGGATTTTCGCGGACGCGATAAGGGTGTGCTTGAGGGTACTCTGGTTCGTAATGTGCATAGTGAGGGGAGTATACTGGTGGCCTAAAGTGTGGAGGAGTTTGTTGATGGTGAGAAGGTGGGTAGTGATGGATTGGCTGGTGCGATGGGTATTGGTGAAATGGTGGGTGAGAAGGATAGGGACCGTGGGAATGATGGTATGGATTGTGATGATGGTAATGCTCATGCTTATTTAAAAGATACAGCTTTTTTTCATGAAACAAGTGGCCAATTTTGTTGACAACGTGTTCATTAGGTGTTACATGTAAATTGACAAAAGGTTTAACTACCTTTTCACCGTAATCATTTTTGGTGACTTGAACAGATAAAAGAGGATTAACGGAAACAAGGCCTAAATTAAGACCACCTCCGTTGAGGGCCGGACCATACGGATTGTAAATGGGATTTGAACTGAAAGGATTAATAGGATAACCGGAATGGGAAGGCTGGGGCAATCCAAAAGAGACACCAAACGTGGGCTGCACTTTTTTGTCGCCGCCAATGCCGCCATTGCCGCCGTAGCCGGGCAATCCAATGAGGCGCTGCGTGACATTTATTCAAGTAAATCATTTCATCTCTACCTTTATGATCGTGTTAGGTTTTGTCAATGCCCATTGTTTAGTTCTGCTTTTGGGAGCTGTTACAATTTGACTTCCGAGCAAATTACTAAATAGGTACAAATTACTTTGTATTTCTATCTATTTGAGACAATTTGTAACAACATTGCCCCAGTCTCAAGTACCGTGTATGAAAATGTTACCAAATGTATAAGGTTCAATAAACCCTTCGATATACTCGGGTATAGAATGGAAGTTGGGTGCTGGAATGGATATGTTATTAGGGCGATTGTAAGTATTATTTGAGTAATGATCAGTTTAAAGCATACACTATTAATATGAATAACATGCACCAGAACAAAACTTACCGGTTCTGCTTCTTTTGTCACTTCAGGCTCTTGATCTGCTTCTACCTCACGCTTGCTGACTTTCTTAACTTCCGCATCGGTTTCATTTGATTTATCAGTGCTAGATACTTCGGTTTTGTTTAAGCTGTCAAGTTGTTCTTCTGTCAGTGCTGATATTTCGCTGCCCTTGTTACGAGGATCAATTGGCAGGTATAAGTCGTCTCTGCGCCCAATAACTTCTTGAGCTGGACACTGGTCGTAATTTACACAGACGCATTCAAATCCTTGGGCTTTCCCGGAGTGATGATTTTCTTGGTAAGTGTTAGATTGACCGAACGTAGCAGGCCCTTGGTTGTATAGATTACTTGAAGCCCCTTGATTGTAAATACCTGAAGATTCTTGGTTGTATATGCCAGAAGATCCTGTCGATCCTTTATTGTATATGTTTCCAGAACCCGAATTGTACAAGTTATTGCCAGATCCTACATGCAATTCTTTCTTGTAGAATTCAGAATTTTGTGTGGCATACGCTCCTAAAGAGTTTCCATATTTTTGGTCTTCAAATGCATTGTTTTGGTAATGATTAGGTAACGCTTGCGTTGACACACTTGATCCACCTTTGTTAAATCCATTGTGACCGTATTGTGAACCATAAACAGTATCAGACTCGTAGACTGGTCTAGGAAGAGATCCGGTCATAGGTTTAAAGCCACCGGAAGAAATTGAATCGAAATCTCCTCCCGAAGCGGTTATAATATCTGAAGAGTGCTGGGCATTAAAGTTTTGTGGTGCAAGATGTCCCACAGATCCTACGGGAATAGCGACAGGCTTGATTATCACTTTGGGGTCCTTATCAGCATCGCTATGCACGTAGTGATGGTGTACATGTTGCTGGACGACTTCAGACTTAGTACCTGATGGTGATTTATTGTGACTAGGTTTGGAGTTTTCATAGGCATAAGGTCCTTCGTTGGCGAATGTGGGAGGTTTGGTAACAAAATTTCCCTCGTAGTTACCGTAACTATTGCCGTTGCTGCTTTGAGAGAATTGGAAGTTATTGCCGGCTACACCGTATTTCTCAGAGAAACCAGGGCGGGCATTGCTTCCGTATGGCCTCTTTGGTGGTCCCTTTATCGGACGTGATGGATAGTGCATAGGTTTTGGTGGGCCGTAAGCTCTAGGTGGACCTCGAACCGCAATTGAAGCGACTGGTTTTCCGATAGGTTTGATATCGACGGGTTGCGCGTAGATAAGTTCATCGGGTGATAAGAATCGTTTTTCTTGGGTATCTTCATCCTCGCCTTCACACTGAAATAATTGAAGTAAAATACTTATAAATAACTGCTTGTGATGCGACAATTGATATAAATACGAGTTTATATATTTATTTTGTTGTGTGCAATATTTAATAGTTTATGGAAACTTACTTGTATTAGTCCTAAATTGCAAAGCCTTCCTTTGATTAAATTTCTTGCTTCAGCATCATCTCCAGCGTCCAAGGCATCCTTGATCGTGGGATCGCCGTACACATCGTCGAAATCGCTTCCTAAGCTTCTACCTTGTTTGTTGCTAAGCTCTTCCACAATATCATCGATTGAAGAGCTTTTTGATTCGAAACTTTTTTCTTGGGCTTCTGGTAAAGTTTCTCCTTCGAGGAGATCAGTAGATTTTTCAGCTGCTTGTTCCTCCGGTTTATCTTTGGCCTCTGCCCCCCATGACCATTCCGCCGTTACACTAGCTATTATGAGTGTTAGCAGAATCAGGGATGTTTTAGGCCACCGCATAATCTGGAAGAGAAAAACGACGGTTAGTAATTTTATAGCACAGGGGGCCAATTCTCGCTCTTTAGAGATTAAGTCGAATTCGACATAGGTCGAAAAATGACGGAGTACGTCGCTAAATAAGCTATTGTTGTAATGTCGTTAATAGACATATGTCGTAAAAAATCGTTTGACAAGCTCGAACAACGACATATGTCTCTTAACTACATTACAACAATAGCTTATTTAGCGACATACTCCGTCTTTTTTCGACCTATGTCGAATTCGACTTAATCTCTAAAGAACGAGAATTGGCCCCCAGAGTTGATCCTTATTCAATAGAGTTGTCATTGTTTCGAAACCCGGTTGGCGGAGAATCACTTTTACTTTCGCGGACAAGTCTCGGTTACATAAGCTCCACAGTGCCGGCTATTTTGTGAGGTAACTGCTGCGGGATCTGTGGCTTCTCCGCGGTACATCGACCGCGTGCTGTTCTGTGTAGGTAGGGAAAGCACTTTGTGCTTCTTGGGTAGTATTACTTATGGACTACGTATCATGACATCATCGTGTTATGATTACAAACCAGAGTATGATGTAAACGAGCGAAAGCGGTTAAAGTAATTATGATGTTTAGTCTAATTTAAGAAAGATTTATTCAAATTAGACTCCATGAGATGACTGCTTTCGTTGTAAATGATATATTGTTATCGAGGTCATTCATTGTTGTTATTGTGTAAGAAAGTGCCGAATCCATGTCAGTGTCGCGATGTTCAACCCAAAAACCAGCGCACTAACTCCATTGGTAGTCAGACGGGGCGGCTTCTGGCCGATGCCGATGTGTCATAAGTTTGGTAACAGCGTTATGCAATTTCCGAGGTGGTTCCTTTGTTTATGTATTTTTAATCAAACCATCGAGCGTAACGCTGGTAAGTCATTTGGTGTGTGTGAGGAAACTATGAAAATTTCTCCTGCCATTGTTTATTTTATCGAAAACGAGATCCATAAGAATTGTACTGTAATTGTGGGAAACCTACACCGGATTTTGTCATAGTTGGCTGCGTATGATATAGAGCTTTCTCCATTCTAGTGTCGCGATGCAGGCCTATATGTATATAGATTCTTGACTTAATTCAATGTTTTAATAACAAGTTCTGATGAGCTTCTGATTATAGATATCTTTTGGAACAATCAGTGTTTTTTTAATATCAAGAGGTTCAAATTGTAACGATGTTGGGTAAATAAGAGTAAAGATAAACAATTATTAAGAAAGAAGGAATTAATATTTAAAAAGTTAAGTTTATCGCCATATTGCATTATTTGAGATTGACATGCATGCGTTCAAAATTAAGAGAGAAAGCAAAATGAAATATGAGTAGCAAGTTGCACGTTTTGCTCGACAAATCGTTGGTCCGTATAGTTAATTATTTTTTACGAATTAAAAAAAAAAAATTTTAAATTCAAATAACCACGAAAAAAATTAAGTAAGTATACAAGATATTTTTCCCCAGACAGATTTCATGGAGTCTAGTATTTTCATATGATACCTTGAAGTTCAATTGTACCTACTTTTAATATTATTACACTATTCCAAAGTATCAATTAGTTAATAATTTGTTTCTGTTTTTTTTTCAGATAAGAACGTAAACCAGTACAATTTGAACCAAATCCAACACTCGTAGTGATTTATGTTTGATCACTTTGTTCATCCACAATCACGTTACAATTATCCATATTTCGATCCCACGAAACACTTGTATTGCACTAATTAATAGATATTAATAGAACAACTTACTATTGTTTAAAAACTCTTGTTTATAAATAAAAAGGTACTAAATAAACTTTAAATTTTCACTTCTTCACCAGCGCACTGTTTGCGTCTGAATGGCTGTTACATCCTCCACAACGACGCTTTATACTTCGACCAACTCAAAGATGCATTGGCTCCGATTTTGTAAGACGTTTGACGCAGACTCTTACCACTGTATACGGATATTTTACGATATTCACGTGAGTTGGTAAGCTTTACTCTTGGCTAGCGATAGATCAGCTGTCGCGTTGTGTCATTGGTACAAGGGAATGACGTCTTTAGATGCCATTGATCAACCCTTGCTCATTTCATTCACGGGTTCCGAGTAGTTGGTTTGGCAATATGGGTTTTATTAAGGTCGTATTTTACGGATCTATGCTACGAATTTTGATTTAATTTTGTGTTTTATAAATAACTTAGAATCAGAGTCACCGAAAGAGAAACAAGTCTACCTTTTGATATCAAAATCAGCCTAAAGAGTAGGTAGGGTCTTCTCATGATGTTTTATCTTCACCGCTTGATAGCATTGTTTTGACTGAATTATTTTTTATAAATAAATTAGCTGGTACTCAAATGAAATATACCTTGCAATCTGAAGTTGTCACTAGTTAAATACCATTTCAAGTAGGGAATTAATATCTAGCAGGTTCAAAATGTCTGGCTAGACTGTGGGCTCTTACAATAGTGCCTGTGCTTGTCTGCTTATTGAGTGTGTGTGCCAACAGTTATACAACAATAATAGGCTATTTGCGCCCACCAGCTTTGGAATACGGTCGTTCTACCAAAACGAGCTCGTGAGCCACTTTCCCAGGCCCCTCATCCTTCTAAGGATCATTTCGCTAACCGGGTAACGAATTAAAACTGTTGCAACTACGTTAAGTTAGAACAACAACTACCTTTTTGAGTGGTTTGTGGTCAGTGAGTATGCCACTCACTTGGTGTGAATAAATAAATAAATATTCATGAACTTTTCTCATACCACACTCTAGTCCCAAACTAAGCCAAGCTTGTACTATGGCAACTAGATTGCTGATAGAATACTTATATATATTTTTTTTCGTAAATACCTACATACATAGTAACACCCAGACGCAGAATAATCATTTATGTTCATCACGAACCCACGACCCACAGCATGGAAGGCAGAGCTGCATGAGCTGTGTGACGCCTGTCATAATAAATAGTGTAGAATATTCATCAGCTCTAAAATGAATAGCTAAGCTAGGAAATAAACTAGAGAAAATATTGTACTAGGTACCTACGTACAAGTTCTGCTAAAAGTAATCTCTTTCTCCATCGTACAGGCAAAAGACATAAACGCGCTCGCCCGCTACGACTACGACGCATAGTAGGTACAGATAAATTTATATATTTATATTTTCTATATATTATAGATATATATATTCCTTCGCTATGATGATGCATTTTATTCTCGAATTTGATCAATCGTTCAAGGGAATGGGTTAGGTACAAAGTTATAACTCAATGGAAAATATTTAAAAGCTCGCAAGCAGAACTAAGTTTAGACTAGTAAGTAGGTACCTAGATCTTGTTACATAAGAATAAAACTACATTTTATATTAGATATTTTTAAATGGGTAAAGGATCTGGTTGGCATTGCACGCTACGCTGCGCCAGGTTAGCTTGCACAAGCCGGGCTTTCCAGCACAGCCGGACCTGGCGCTGACGATGCGTTTGCGCAATAGTTCTTTGAACCACTTCGCTAGTTCGCTAGCTTGAATTTACTCGCAGTTTGTATGAAAAGAACATAGCTAGCTGTATATAGTTGAGCATAGTTGCATAGTTGTATGTACGTGCATTAAAATGCATGGTGGTGCGAAGTAACTAGAATAATATAATTTTTGCTATATTATGGCCATGTATCATCTTAATATACATATAAGTATCGGCTAGAAAAAAACCTTCTTCAGTACCTACCTAAAAAACAGAATATATATTATTATGCATTACGTTGATCACTTAAGTATGGGTTTACGAAATACCGGAATGCATTATAATAGCTATTCAATCTTTTACACTACTAGTTAACTAGTCGGAAAAACACAAATTTGTCTTAGTTCCGTTACACACATTGAACTCGTTTATTTACATGCACGCGCACGCCTAAGAAATGCATAACTTTGACGGATAACTAGATTGTACTTAGTTGGATACCGAACCAATAGCAACTTTACAAATAAAACAACAATGCAGCTCTAGCGAAAATATGAATCAACTATTACCTACCTACTCAAACACGGATAGTGTTTATTTGAAATGACTCGAAAGATGATTTTATTATAATAACTGGAATAAATGATTCTATTCTATTTTAAAAATAAATGAAGTTCTCAATTCGACTGTTTTTTTTTGATAAAACTCTTTATCTTAGTGAACTGGTTTTATGATTCTTTTGGTAGCTTCGCATGTGGTATTTTAATATGATCAAGATTTGATCAGTACTTTTTGAGTCATTCTTATTGATGCATTGTCGATGTCGATGTGTATTTTTCAATCGTAAAAATAATTACTATTGTAGATAGGAGTATCTACATAAAACTTCAATCATGTTGTAAATGTTTATAGCTGTTACTAGGTACTTCCTGGTTAGAAGTTTACTGACACCAACTTACCATTAACTTGCATTGGCCAACAGTACATCGAACCGCTGTTCCTTTGTTGACCGTTACCCATTGAAATTTAAGCTTTACCAAGTTGGCATTGAATACAATTTAGAGCACTTCCAGTATTCTATTTCTCAGTACCTGTAGTCAACTAGTACCGGTTTAACCATCTTCCGAATGTGTTTACATTTTTTGCTAGTTCTCCACGTGGACCGTGTGCCTACTTATTACGTAACAGCTGATGTTGTAGATCAATGACTTTGCTTGGGTATTGAGACCGAACCAGTTATTTTGATGTTGTGTAAAAACTGTAACAAAAATTAGACAAATTAGTCCGGGGTAGATAGCTTGAAAAATGACAAAAAGATAAAGAAATTAATAGCAGGATGAAACCCATTAGAAAAGGAAGAGAATATTATAAAAACATAAGGAAAAATAATTTAGAGGCGATCTGAGTTCGGGAAGGGGGTGGGGGTGAGCTTTTAAGGGTAAAAAACGCTTTTTCTCGATTTCCGGCAAAACTAAAAGTCCTATGCAAAAAAGTCAAATGGCAAAGTTGTAGGTAATTAAAAGATCTAAAACTTTTCTATACACACTTTTTTCACATAACCTCAAGATGTATGTGAAAAATTCAAAAAACCAAGTTTTTGGTTTTTTATTAATATCTTTTACAAACAATTATATTTTTTCACTAAATTTGGTGAAAACTTACCTCTTTATGTCCCAAATACGCTGTAATTTATTCGATTAGAAATATATATTCTTTTCACCTTATTTTGATTAAATATCGAAAAAATATCCTTATTTTCAATCGAAAATTCATCCGTCAAAATATCAGCTTTCTTAAAAAAATTGGTATGTTTTCTGTTCGTTGAAATCTCTTCTTTCCGATAGTGAAAAAAAAATTATATGTTACCATAGAAAATCTTCTCAGAAAATGCAAAAAAAAAGTAAGTGAAAAAAAATAATTGTGGAATGAAACCCATTAGAAAAGGAGGAGAATATTATAAAAATATAAGGAAAAATAATTTACGGGCGATCTGAGGTCGGGAAGGGGATGTGGGTGAGCTTTTAAGGGTAAAAAACGCTTTTTCTCGATTTCCGGCAAAACTAAAAGTCCTATGGAAAAAAGTCAAATGGCAATGTTGTAGGTAATTAAAAGATCTAAAACTTTTGTATACACACTTTTTTCACATATCTCAAAATTTATGTGAAAAAATTCAAAAAACCAAGATTTTAGTTTTTTATTAATATCTTTTACAAACAATTATATTTTTTCACTAAATTCGGTGAAAACTTACCTCTTTATGTCCCAAATACGCTGTAATTTATTCGATTAGAAATATATATTCTTTTCACCTTATTTTGATTAAATATCGAAAAAATATCCTTATTAGTATATAGTTGAAAAGCATTGTTTGCAACATTATTAGTGACAATAATTAAAACATATTTTTTAATCGTGTCCAATTAACTTCAGCGATCGGTGCAGGTAGCGTTATTATTAAATTCTAAACATCAGAAGTTACTCTAAAAGGTTTTAGTTTTTTTTTAATTTATCTGTGAACTGACGATTTTATTCATTTCAGTTTGTGATTGGCTTTTATTTAGGAATGATATTGGCTGGCTAAATGATAAATTAAATTTTTGATCGTAATAAACAACTACCGAAATATGTCGATAGATTACCAAGAAATGCTGTATTGCAAGACGAAGACGGGGGGTTTTCCGAATTGCGCCTATTGCGAGTTTGCAACGTGCTGGCGAGGTCACGCACGCGAGCCTTGTTAAATAAACAAAAAAAACTATAGAGAAGCTTTAGTTTTTTTTTTCTTGTACAAATTCTTATCATAGAAAATATTATTTTTACGTTAAAATTTTTCTTGATTGGCTTTGTTTGGGAGTAGAACGCGTTATGTTACATTACATGTTCATGATTTTTTTTACTGTACCTTTACAGGTAGCTTTAGTTTTAGTTTTGGTTTCTTTAAAGATTTTTTCTAAAGATTCTTTTATAACAAATAATCGTGTGCAAACTTTGAAATCAAATGAACGCTTTAAAAAAGTAAAAAAAAATTAAACATCCTAATGTCAAGCAAAACTAATTCAGTAATTTGCTAATCAAGAGATCATTTATTTAATATAAATAATATAATTTAACTTGAACTGTCAAAGAATATGTTTTTTTTATGCATTATAGGCAAACACTTGGCCGCAATTACATCTGATGTTAAATGATGACTTGTTTGTTAAACTACTATAGAAAGTATTGCTTAAAAAATTAGTACTGATGCGGCTCACGGTTGTTTTTGTCCGATTCAATCGTTGACCTACTTTGATGTACTGCGTTGATACTCATAATAGCTCGTTTTATTCCTTTGGGCTTCCCTAAGGCTCCAGTCAAGGACTCCCATATCATTGCTACTGGGTTTTTACTGATTGTAAAGATGATTAATTTTTTTTTCTATTGTACTTGCAATAATTGTTTTCTTATTATAACATAAAATAGTCAATAGCTACCACGTACAACAGTTCTTATATTTATTTTCATGCCGATAATGCACGTTTTGTTTTGATAAAAATCATGAAATTAGCACCTTTGCTGTAAGTTAGGATTAGGACACTAACATACAACTGTCCTTATAAACATATACAACAAAATGTGCGCCATCTATCGGTAAAGAGCCGTACTTTTATACAATCTAAGAGACTAAGATTTCTGTGTTCCCTTTCTTTTGTTGTTCACTTGATTCATGAACCTTTCACTTGATCACATAAGTACCAACTGGTCCAAAATAAAATAGTCTTTTGATAAACTAGTTATTTGGGCATATTAATTGGGCTAATTAGTTCTGTATCATAAAAAGCTACTAGTACTCGTATCATTATTTACAACTGATGAGGTGCGCCATCTAGCGGCTAACCGTAGTACTTTAAATCAGTCTCGTAGCATTGCGCTACGAAATTCTAGCATCGTAGAGTGTACGCATTATTATGTTTTATTGTAGTTATAGTAGAGTCGCATAGAGAGCGTTGTTTTCACTGAGCTTTTTACAGTCGTGACGTATGTTTTAAACTTTAAGAACTGGTAAACGTGAAAAAAAAACATAAGTAGCAGCTTGTTCAATATTGTAAAAGTTTTACGATTTTCCAAAACTGAAGCGGAACCGAGGATTGGTATAACAACGAATGTCGATTGTCTGTAATAAAAGAGTTATTAACGGATGTATGATGTTATATACTATACAGTTAGTTGAATAAGTCTGGTTCTATATTGATACTTATTACTGTCTTCACTTTTTTTGTCTCGTACCTACTTCATATTTTTTCATTTATTAAATATAATTAATATCCAATGCCATTCGACGACAGGGACAATGAAATATCAACGTTACGTGACCGAATTACTTACCCAAATAGTAACGTTTGGGTAATTCTTACTATTACTATTTACAGGATGATTTTTGTTAAGCAAAGCGGAACTACTAAAGTAAACGATGTGAAAGGAACCATGCCCTCGATTTATTAAATAATAATAAACTGCATTCTTCGTTTTTTTATAAATCTTTTATTTTAGGAGGAAACTGACCCGCATGTTTGAAATAAAATATTAGACAGCTTGTACTTATTATTAAATCAATGGATTATGCTGTTCCTTTCACGAAATTTCTCTAAATCTCGTGGTTTCGGGGCAACCATCACCGCTCCTCTCAAAAACACCCTGTAGATCAATTGGACGAGGTGAAACATGAACCCTACGTAACGTAACTGGTTTACAACGACTGCTTCGAATTACACAAATACCATGCCGTGGCCATGAAAACATAGTTCCGCTTGTCTTGTAATAAAGTCACATTGTTTAGATTAAATAAATAATCTTACTTTCTTGTACATATTTCCTTATTTATTTATCTTTCAGAGTGTGTTATGTTTTTTTGTTATTAATTGAAAGCACAACGGTCACGCTAACCAACCTACAATGAATATAATGTTATCTAAATAAAGTAAAAAAACTTTATTAGCACCTCTTCTTGTATCTGCACATAGTTAAACACACACTTAAACAAATCAATACCACCAACAACGCAATTTTTTATTGGCCTCTTAGCAAATGTATGACGATAATGTACCGATTGAACCAAGTGATTACATACCCACTTATTAGTAGGTAGATGCCAACCAATGTTTACTGTCGGAAGCTGTGCAAAATGCCCTGGAGCAAGGTTAGCTACTTTCACAATGACACTTGACATTGCTTTTTCACTACCTAATATAATTCTGGCATGTTAAATAATAAAAAAATAATTACTCATTTGACCGCGGTGGGTATATAAGCGCCGAATAAGATGGTAATTGTATCAGTCGGCCGAGTACGGTTTGAAGTGATCTAGTTCGTCAAATTAAACACAGACCACGTAGTAAGAATGAATACGCTGGTGGTGTTATTCGCAGCAGTGTCGGTGGCGTGCGGCTCGGTGGTGCAGCTGGCACAGCCCGCGCACCACCCCGCGCTGGTGCTGGACCCGCACGGCCGGCCGCTCGACACCGCCGAGGTGATCCACGCGCGCAACCTGCACCTGCAGGCCAAGGCTCTGGAGCACGCGCCGCTCTACAGCGTGGCGCCGGTCGCTCACTACGCCGCGCACGCCTCTCCCCTGCTGGCGCACTCCTCTCCCCTGCTGGCGCACTCCGCCCTGCATTACCTGAAGAAGCGCTCGCTGGGACTCGTGTCGTACGCCGCGCCCTCCGCCGTCTCGCACCAGTCCCGCGTGGACGTCATCTCCAGCCCCGCGGTGGTGTCCCACGCCGCCGTCGCCGCGCCCGTGGTGTCTCACGCTGCCGTCGTCGCCGCGCCGCTGGTCGCCGTCGCTCCCGCCGCCGTCTCGCACCAGTCCCGTGTGGACTACCGTTCCAGCCCCGCCCTCGTCAGCCACGCTTACGCAGCTCCTCTTGCCCACGGTTACGCAGCGGCTCCCCTTGCCCACGGCTACGCAGCGGCTCCTCTTTCTTACTCGGTTTTGGCCAGCCCGTACGCTCACTCTTCCCTCTCTCATGGACATTACCTGAAGAAACGTTCGCTGTCGAACATCTTTGGCTCTTGGACTCACGCTGTGCCAGCTGCCGTGTCTCATCAATCCCGTGTTGATGTCCGTACCAGCCCCGCTGTCGTGAGCCACGCAGTCGCCGCCCCCGTGGTATCGCATGCCGTGTACGCCGCCCCCGCTGTGTACGCCGCTCCCGCTGTGTACGCCGCTCCCGCCGCAGTCTCACACCAATCCCGTGTGGACGTTATCTCTTCACCGGCTCACGTTGCACCCTTGGCCCACAGTGTTGCCTATTCTTCGCCCATCGCACATCTGTCTCATGCTTCCCTCTGGTAAAGATAAATTTTGACGAACCACGAAAATGATTGTAGTTTTCGCTTTAATAGTTTAAATTATTGAAATGAATAGACAAATAAAAAATAATTTATACCTTACAACTTGTTTTTGTTAACACTATCTACCTACTTGACTATTGACTACTTTTCTTATAAAAATGGGAATAAAATCAATTATCAATTGAATTAAGTTTGCATTTCAAATTAAATGTATTCGGCCTCATTGCCGTTCTCAAAATGGCTATACCTACTGTGGTACAATAGGTACCTACATGTTAGCTACAAACACCAATTTTCTAAACTGAAACGCTAAATTGAAGACATCTTCAACTTTTAAACTTCAGACATAGATTTTAATAAAAATAGAATAGAAATAGAAATCATTTATTTCAGTTATTATAAAACTTAATGCTAGGATATAAACGGTATAATTATACTATGTTGAAATAACTGAAAATGGTGCACACTCAGCTTGTGCTGGAGTAGAACCATCGGGCTCTACACCAGCGCTGGTTTTCAGTGATGCCCTGAGAGGATGAAGAAGGTGGGGGAGTAGCAATTAAGACAATGATGTGTAACAACTTAACTTAACAATTAATCAATTACTTAAGGCTATAAATATAATTTGTGAAATTTAAATTGAATTAAAATTAAATACTAAATTATAAATTGTAACAATAAAACTGACAAAATGACAAACAAAAACATGAAACACTTAAAACATAAAACACTTATTAAAATTTTCACTAAAACACTACCTAAACAAAACTACAGAGACAAAACTCATCATGAATTTCTATGAAATGTAACATAAATATTATTTGCTGTTGATTTCTTCTCCATATTTTGGCAATTTTTATGTTTGGATAATTCTTGACTAATACCTAGTTTGTTTGAGGTTTCCATCGACAGAACGAAGATATTAGAGGTTTTTTTTCTTGGCTCACAAATTGAAACATGCCATCCGTCGTAAAGATAGGATATAAATAAAAACATTTAGGTACGGCGCAGTTTCTAAAAACAGTTGACACTGCACATGCTGCAAATAAAATTGATAACAAATTAAGTTAATTTAAACTAAAAAATTGGACAAAGATCAAGGTCGCTAATGGTAACGTAGGCCTAAGCAGGTAACTCGAAAACTTTGATTTGACTATGATAATTTTCTATCTCTGTGCCTCGTGAGAAGAAATATTTCTATGATAGATAACTAATAAAGATGTTAATTCAGCGTCTATTAGTTGTTTAAAAAATAATAAAACAATAAAATAGACAAAAATAACAAACAAAGCACACATTATTAAAACATTATAAACAGGTAAAATCTTAACGAAATGAATCAAACAAAAATAATAAATACTAGTAGTACGCCCCAGCTTCGCACGGGTAGCCTATATAAAAAATTAGGTATTTTTATACACCTTGGGTTACATAATTTAAGTTTTAGTAAGGATCCCTATTTTTTTGAATATATAATATAGCCTATGTTCAGCGCAGATAATGTAGCTTCACAACAGTAAAATAATTTTTGAAATCGGATCAGTAGTTTCGTAGCCTATTCGATGCAAACAAACAATCAAATCTTTCCTCTTTATAATATTAGAGCACGCTGTTAGCCTGTGGAATGCTATCCCTCACGCTATTCGTGCCAGTCCCTCTCTGAATATATTTAAATCCAGAGTTAAAGAGCATTATCTGTCTATGTAAATTTATTATAATATATATATATATATATTAGTATATTATTATATGGGTATATATAGGTCTGTATGTATGTATTAGTACGTATGATTTATGTAGTATATTAATTTTTATTATATTATTCTCTTTTAATTTCTTAAGTACACAACTCTACCTTGTTATTTTAACCTTTCCTTAACCTCAAAGGTTTGCTGGAAGAAAACTCTTTTTAGGGTTAAGCTCGCCTTTGTACATAGCTTTGTAATACCTAGTCTGTAAGATATCTATGTGTACAATAAAGAATTAAGAAGAATTAGTTTAGATAAATGTTGCAACAAGCATTAACAAACCGAAGACGTGCACATTGAGGATGTGCTTTGTGATGTATTGCACCTTGCCCATCCTTCATAGAAACATAGTCCTGTAATGGTACCAGCACCCATACTCTTTAAATCGGAACACAGTAATGCAAACACTACTGCTTAGAAGCACAAATAGGTAGTATGTGTAGGATGAAAAAGATAAAATAAAAAAACTCATACCTTGGCATCTGAACACCAGCGCTGGTGTTAAGCCCAAGGATTATAAACCAGCACAAGCTGAGTGGTGACGATTATCAGTTATTTTATTCTTTTTTATTGTTGTTTTCTAGTCTATTCATACAGAACTTTAGTGTTTCAACATAGTAAAACAGAAGCTTTGCCAATTGCTAGGATTACTAGAAGCTTACAGAATGGAGAATGGCGTAACCAAAGCGAAATAGCTGGTGGTAGATAAGATTGTAGATCTAGAAATACATATTGTGAATGATGTTTACCTACTGTTATTTTTCCTAATCACTGAAATCATTGCTAAGTGCCACTCTTTTACAAACCCAAATGTGACAAAAAATGGTTTTATACGTGATAATATACAAGAAATAATAAAAATAAATGTATTTCATTAAATAGTTTTCTTTATTACTTTTAATCACTTTATTATTCTTATGGAAAAATAAGAATAATAAAAAGAAATATATTATTTACATTGTTGTTGAAAAAATCTATAAGATTTAGATATGTTTAATATAATATATTCTAATAGTTCGACAGGTTCACTGGTCACCAGGCGTGAACAAGAGATGAGTGCAGGAGTCCAGAGTGAGCGTAGGGAGCTGCCGCGTAACCGTGGGCAAGGTGAGCCGCTGCGTAACCGTGGGCAAGGGGAGCCGCTGCGTAGCCGTGGGCAAGGGGAGCCGCTGCGTAACCGTGGGCAAGAGGAGCTGCGTAAGCGTGGCTGACGAGGGCGGGGCTGGAACGGTAGTCCACACGGGACTGGTGCGAGACGGCGGCGGGAGCGACGGCGACCAGCGGCGCGGCGACGACGGCAGCGTGAGACACCACGGGCGCGGCGACGGCGGCGTGGGACACCACCGCGGGGCTGGAGATGACGTCCACGCGGGACTGGTGCGAGACGGCGGAGGGCGTGGCGTACGACACGAGTCCCAGCGAGCGCTTCTTCAGGTAATGCAGGGCGGAGTGCGCCAGCAGGGGAGAGGAGTGCGCCAGCAAGGGAGAGGCGTGCGCGGCGTAGTGAGCGACCGGCGCCACGCTGTAGAGCGGCGCGTGCTCCAGAGCCTTGGCCTGCAGGTGCAGGTTGCGCGCGTGGATCACCTCGGCGGTGTCGAGCGGCCGGCCGTGCGGGTCCAGCACCAGCGCGGGGTGGTGCGCGGGCTGTGCCAGCTGCACCACCGAGCCGCACGCCACCGACACTGCTGCGAATAACACCACCAGCGTATTCATTCTTACTACGTGGTCTGTGTTTAATTTGACGAACTAGATCACTTCAAACCGTTTTCGGCCGACTGATAAAATTGACTTGCCCTCTGCTATATTTATATGGACCGGATGTAAGTAAGCAATTTCAGTTGGAAATATTATTATTGTTAAAACAATATTGCCTGTCAATAAAGTGTGGGTATGACCTCGACGTGTGCGTGGCGGTCATACAAAAGAATTTCGTGGCCGGAGTATGTAGTGCACAGCGATACAAGCATTTACTGCTCATATTATATAACTTGACGCTCATATAGAAATCTAAGAGTAACTAAGAATCAATTAAATATAAAAATCTAGACTTTCTCAGACGAACCTAGTAGCCTAAGATCCCGCCATAGAAAGATCTTCACCGTCGTGTTTATTCAATGAAACGTTTTTTATATATAATTTAATATGTAAATAAATATATTGCACATGGGTTGCCAAGCAAATTTTTGTCCATTTTTTTTTTATTAATAATTAAAAAAATTTTTTTTTTAAACATTCCACCGGTGTGTTTATTAGATAAACTCTATACCAATCGAAAGTATGAAGCCCATAGAATATGCAAACGTTAATTTGCCTAACTTTTTCTGGTCACAACTATCGGGTAGCCAGGTATAAACAGGTAGGCTATAGTAGCATTTTGCAATGGTCTGTTTATTGAATAGAACTTAAATAAAATCAAAGATAATTATAATTATATAATTATATATTATATAATTATAATTATACATTGGTATGCTCCTAAAAAAACAAATTTATTAAACATATTATACATACATACAAATTTTATAAACTTCTTGAAAAGAATAGTTGATTGAAAACATCCTCATTTACAAAAAAAGGATATTACAACATTTTCTTGTTTAATTTATAAATAACCGTTTTTTTAAGTAAATTAAAATATAATATATCGATTTCCATGGGATGTATTTTTTAAATAAAAATAGTAAAAGGTGTAGTGCTGAATTTACAGTAAGTATATAATATATATAGAATCTTTGAAATTATCTAACTATCTTCTATATTTTTGTAATGTTGAAATAATTGTTAGTAAAATTCACTTATGGTTTTGTTAATTTTCGACACACATATTTTTTTAAATTTACTTAAAAAAACGGTTATTTATAAATTAAACAAGAAAATGTTGTAATATCCTTTTTTTGTAAATGAGGATGTTTTCAATCAACTATTCTTTTCAAGAAGTTTATAAAATTTTTATGTATGTATAATATGTTTAATAAATTTGTTTTTTTAGGAGCATACCAATGTATAATTATAATTATAATTATATAATTATAATTATCTTTGATTTTATTTAAGTTCTATTCAATAAACAGACCATTGCAAAATGCTACTATAGCCTACCTGTTTATACCTGGCTACCCGATAGTTGTGACCAGAAAAAGTTAGGCAAATTAACGTTTGCATATTCTATGGGCTTCATACTTTCGATTGGTATAGAGTTTATCTAATAAACACACCGGTGGAATGTTTAAAAAAAAAAATTTTTTTAATTATTAATAAAAAAAAAATGGACAAAAATTTGCTTGGCAACCCATGTGCAATATATTTATTTACATATTAAATTATATATAAAAAACGTTTCATTGAATAAACACGACGGTGAAGATCTTTCTATGGCGGGATCTTATACTATAGTAATAATCAGGCATTTTAGACATAAACGTCACACACGCGCCTTTGAAAGGCTTATGCGTTCACTCAACCGTGTCATTGTTCAATGTTTATGAGCACAGGAATTACTCGATTACTAATAGGTAGGTAGCTTTAGTTCATTTTAGTTCCGTATTCTTGTTTTACATGCAATATAAAAACGTGCATAAAGTTATAGGTTATTTAAAGTTGTAGTTATATAAGTATCTTACATATTTTACCTAATAAAAATGAAATATTTACGGATATTGCTTGATAAACGCTAAACTGAGAATTATTGACCTAAAATTTAATACCTAAAATCTACGATAGGTAATAGATCCAACTGGCGCCTAATACCTAATTATTGTAGATACAATTAAGTTAAAAATAAATTATAGTACAATTAAAAAAAACAAGTTGTAAATAAAAAAATCATTCACTTATTTTCTACTTCTAATCTTCATATAATTGATATTTGTTTAATTATTTGTTACTTATTTTTGATTTAAAAGAGATCTATACTCCCCAATAAACTATGGAAACATGTCATCTGGGGTAAACTTGAATCAGCTAATAGAATATTTAATGTATTATTCTTAGAAAATTGACCTTAGCCTGTGGAAGGCACGAAACTTTAGCTGATAGCTTAAGTTTCGTGCCTTCCACAGGTCAACTTTGCAATATCCGATCTACAACGCCTGCCGGCCTATCCTAGCCTCATAAAACCTGCCTGGTTTTAAAGTTCAGTTTCTTTGTAACGCATGGCATTTCTGGTGGGTTGATGTGTCTGAGCTATATTAAATCCTATCAATAATAAAGCCACATCGGTTTGCAAGAAATACCACGAGAATAGAGAATACCCATAAGTTACTATATAAACTGAACGTGATTTAAAATCTGGCAGGTTTTGAGAGGCTAGGATAGGCCTACTGATAGTGTACTTATTATCTTGTTTTAAGTCGATTTATCGCAGTAATTTTATCTCAGCATAGCGGATACAAGGAGCATGGCAAAGTAACTTTAAATGCGTCATATTTTTTTGCAATGTGCTACTACTATTTAAGGTTGTAATTGTAACTATCAGAAAAACCAACTGCGTTCTAGTTTTAATTGTATATCCTTGTATTAAAAGGAAGTAGTTTTTAAATTAGTGATAATAAGTATTGAATAAACATTTACATAGTAATTATTTTTAGCTAAGTGGGGCTCACGTAGTTTATTTTGGGCTGAATCGCCACTGATGAAGATAAATTGACTGCTTTGTCCAACTGTTTTGGGATTCATAGAGGGTCTTGTCGCAGCTGTCTGCAGGTTCCGTGGCTACTAAGATACGTTACATACCAAGAGCAAGTGAAATTAGAAATTATATAAAATAAGTATAATGTAAATAAATAATGCTGGACAATCCACACAACATCATCTAGGCCCAAGCTAAGCAGAGCTTGTGTTATGTGGTACTAGAAGACTGACATACATAACAAAAGCTTAGATAAAACAAGTACTTAATACAATGGGCGGTTTTGTCGCTAACAACGATCTCTACCAGGCAACCTATGGATAGACAGGACTGAACACAAAGAAAGGGGGGAGGAGAGTTGGGTAAGATAGTTGTTTATTTTATATTTTTTCAACACATGTTATTAATCTATAGAATGCAGTACATGCATAATTACAAGCATGGACACTTCTTCATTTGAAGTTACCGCTCTATGAACATAAAAACAGTAGATAATATTTCTTATTAAAATATACATAGATTAAATTAATACATAATACGTATATATTAAACGTATATAGGGTATTTGTATTACATATAAATATGTAATACAAATACCCACAATATATAATACAAATGGGTATTTGTATTATAAGTATATAAATATATAATACAAATACCCACGTGCCTCGTTGTGATGCTGTCTTTAAACTAATCTCTTGGGTCAATCCAATCGCCTTCCTGAGGTTAAGAAAAGCTCCTTCTATGAATATAGATTTCAAACCATTTCTCCAGGTTAACGACCTACCAAAAAAGTTACGTAGCAAATTCAATTTTAGTACATTAGGCTTCATTAGGTCCTAATTACCTGAATTAATCGCGCGTCCTATTAGTTTTTTTATTACCTACGATTTGGGAGAAAAAAAATTTATATCAACATTAGTAATCAACAATGTATCTACACTATATTTATAATTTTGGATTCATAAATTTATTATTAACTTATGTACAAACGAATTCGATAGTGGTCAGCCATCCGCAAGTTTCCATAAATAATGTTGTGAGTTCCTTTATTGTAATAATTAGTACATTATATTATTATTATTTTATTATTCTGCGGTACATTCCCTTCGAACATTTTTGGATCAAAATTACGGGGAGGTTGTTTTGAAAGTAGATATCAAAAATGCATTTAATTCGGTAGACAGGGGTGCCTTGCTTGATCAAATTAAAGAAAAAATTCCCGAAATTTACCCCTTTCTTTGGCAATGCTATGCCTCACCCTCTAAATTAATTTACCGGAACAATGTTATTTCGTCTGCTGTTGGCTGTCAGCAAGGTGACCCCCTAGGCCCAGCCATTTTTAGCCTCGCCATCCATCCAATTATTCAACGTCTCCAATCTAAGCTCAATGTTTGGTATTTGGATGACGGAACTTTAGGTGGGGATGTGGACACAGTTTTTGGCGATCTAAAACTTATCATTGATGAATTTCAAAAAATAGGTTTAGAATTAAATTTTGCTAAATGCGAACTTTTTGTTTCCGATACTTGTTTGGATAAAAATTCTATAATTAACAAATTCAACATTTTGGCATCAAACATTACAGTAGTAGATAGATGTTCACTCCGCCTCCTTGGTTCACCTATATTTGATGAGTCTCTTCCGGTTTTCATTGCAGAGAAAATTCAAAATTTTAATAAAACTTCGGATAGATTACTCAAAATTAATAGTCATATGGCTTTTACAATTATTAGATTTTGTCTTTTTGTACCTAAATTTACATACTCTTTACGATGTTGTCAACTGTGGAAACACAGCGAGCTGGTGGAAGGCTTGGACAACATAATAAAGAATACATTATCATCAGTTTTGAATATTTATTTGGATGACAGGGCATGGCTGCAGGCCTCTCTACCGATCAAATTAGGAGGTTTAGGTATTCGCAAAATTTCTAGTGTCGCCTTACCAGCTTTCCTGTCTTCCGTCTATAGCACTCATTCGTTGGTAGAAAAAATTCTAAATCCGTCTCTTTTGGCTCCTACTAGTTTAGATCTCAAAATTTCATATCTAGACGAAGCTCGAAATGCTTGGCATAGTGCTTGCCCTGATTCTGCTCCCCCTACCTCTCTTTCGTCTCAACGGCAATGGGACGGGCCTCTGTGCGAGTTATCACGGAACTGTCTGTTACAAACGTGTTCTAGCTCCGCAGATCGTGCCCGTCTTCTTGCCGTCTCTAAAAGGGAGTCAGGATTTTGGCTGCAAGCACTTCCTTCATATCATATTGGTACCCTAATGGATCCTGTCACGTTCCGTATTGCAGCAAGTCTACGGTTGGGCGCGCGGTGCTGCGCACCTCATCTGTGCCAGTGCGGTACTGCTGTCGAACAGCTTGGTCACCACGGATTATCGTGCACTAGAGCCGCCGGTCGGATATCCCGTCATGCTAGCCTCAACGACATCATCCGGCGGGCTTTTACCAGCGTGAACGTGCCAGCCATTCTAGAGCCGAATGGTCTGATGCGTGACGATGGCAAACGGCCTGACGGTATGACGCTTGTTCCGTGGGAGGCGGGAAGGCCTTTGGTGTGGGACGCAACTTGTGTCGATACCCTTGCTCCTTCTCATCTGTCACAGACATCCGTTCGGGCTGGTGCGGCGGCGGATTCGGCCGAGGATCTCAAGAGACGCAAATATGCAGGTCTCGACAGGGCGTACATATTTGCTCCTCTTGGGGTCGAGACTCTAGGTCCGTGGGGTACCGAGGCCCACCGCGTTTTCAAAATTATTTCTGGGCGTCTAGTCGAAGCGACGCGTGACCCGAGGGCTGGTGAGTATCTGGCCCAACGTATCAGCATTGCTATTCAGCGCGGCAATGCAGCCAGTGTCTTGGGTACGCTTCCGATTGGTACTGATTTGGATCAGTTGAACTATCTATAGATCGTTTGCAACGGTCTGTAGATAGCTCAGCTGTTTCTTATGTATTTTATATTTAAATGTACATTTTGTAAATACTGTATAGTCGTAAGTTTGTTTGTGAATAAAATTTTATTAATTAGTAACCACTTTACTAAATGGATATAAAAAGTTTCTAAGTTATGGTGAGGTTGTTGACCAAGTCCTCAGATTACTACAATTTATGACGGGATTTTTGGGAATAAATAAAACAATGTCCGTAATGTGTGGGCTTAACGCAACTGGAGCGCGCTAAGTGAGTTGCGGCTCGTGAATACGCGAGTGCTTGCCCTCAAAACTTTTTTCTAAATTAATATTATACTCTTTACAATTTACCTGCTTGGTAATTAAATGTGAAACCAACGCTTCCGATTATTCAGTTTGTTGAGCTATCTAAAGAGCGTCTGACAAAATGTGCATGAATTTCATTATTATTTTATGTCAACGTACAACACTATTGTGTTTCTTTATTGCTCGACTTGAGATAAAAACTAAACAATTCTGGCTTTGGCTTTCTTAGTTCATAAATGGAGTATTTAGGTAAGTTGAGACACCGTACTATAATGAAAATAAAACACTGTCGTAGATTAATTTGACTTTATTCTTCAACACACGACTTAATGCGACCGAGTGCCACTCAATGCGACTGAATAACGACTGAACAATGACTGAGTCACTCTACTGAACGACTCCTCCTTTTATACTCTCTCTTTATCGCACTCATTAGCCAAATTGGCTACCTCATAATCATAATCACACTAATATAATCCTAATTAACACATCGACTAATTACAAAACGATATCAGCTTGTTAGTCATTTGATAATCCAACCGAGATTGCGGCAAGTTCCGTCACAATTAGTCGACGAGTTAATTGTTTACAAAAATACTTTACTAATTATTAAATACTAATTATCGATTCATTACATTCGGCCATCCGTCATCATGCGATCTCCTGACGCATGTTCAAAATTTTACTGATTCGGCCATACTGACTGATGGTAGCCCTCTACCATATTATTCTTTTACTGCTCCAGAAGATTCCCTTTGACAATACAGTCATGATGGTCATCTGCTACTTCATCGTTGATTTAGGCTCTTCAACTCAAGGGTATTTTAAACAAACTGGGATCTGGAATCAATTGGATGTTCTTCAACTGAAACAGAAAACACACACTTATGACTTCTATATTATCCCAATCAAGATATATAGAGAACCTGCATCTTTTAACAACAGCTAAAAACACCGAGTTAGCTTGTCCCTCACGAACTATCACGAAATAGGAGATCCACCTTTAGAATTGTCAACACCACTTTGATATGAGTACTTGAGAAACTGTGTTTTCATCGAGAGAAGGGTCCAAAACATATTTATTTGAGTCTACATTACGTTTTAATTTATTACGTTTTAATTTATAGGTTTGTATTTCTTTAAGTTTGTGCGTTTGTACGAATCTGTACAGGTCCTCGCGTCAAGCAACCATTACTCAGTTGCAAAAACAGATGTCAATGAGTACCTTTTTCTACCACGTCTATTCCTGTAAATCTTACATCTCCATTGAAAACTTTAACTAAATTGTAAATAACCACATTACACGTATACTAGTCTGTCAACTGTCTAATCTATAAAACCTGCAAAGTGTTGTCAAAACCTCGAACAATATACTTCTGTAGTCACCTAGACACTCCTCTTCAGCAAGGAACAATTGTCAAACTCAACAACATACTACACGAAAGACTTTCCTTCACTTTGGAAACCAGAACGGTAAAAACTCCACTCAAGCACCCCTTTTCAAATTCAAGCTACTGCCTACTCGCATTGAAAAATAAAAGTTCAAAACCAAACTCTGTGAATAATCTGTAAATAAAACTCGTTCCGATTCCGTGGGACACTGTCGTATCACCCGTTTCTACAAAAATCGGTCAAAACAATCTTAAATCTGTATCCAGGCCTTGAAGTGAAGCATTTCCTAACATTTTCGTCACGTTCAAAACAAACTACAGTCGACCCAACAATTGACTGACTTAACAATTGACCAACTTAACGATTGGCTGACTTGTCAATTGGCTGACCTCACAATTGACTGGGTTGACAATTGTCTGACTTGAGAATTGACTGACTTTTCAATTGACTGATTTGATAATCGACTCGCTTGACAATTGTCCGACTTGGAAATGGACTTGAGAATTATTTCAATAGAGCACTTGACACTAGCACATCTGTCTGTCAGTTGACGGACAAAAGGTTGTAAAAACTGCTACGACCAATATATAAATAAAACAACTAACAGCAGGTACATCACAAACATTTCCAGATATCTTCAACCCTTAAAACTCAAAACGAATGTAGCAGGAAACCCGATCTATGCCTTCATCTCGCATATCTCATGGCGGAAACACTATTTGACTAGCCTACTATGCGTACACAACACGTACACTACTGCATTTGAAGTAAACAATCTACACCATTGACTCACAACTTGTTCGCTCCTTCTATACAGGTAAACATACCAGAATCTAAAACGATACCAATAATTTTCAGTTCCAACGTCAAATACTTGTGAATACTTGTAAACATCGAGATCCTGATGTTGTAAACCTAAGTAGAACTTAACGTACGATCTGTGATACTGTTTTGTTTCAATAAAATGTTACCGTCAACACACTAACAGTAGCCCAAAGAAATCAAATCGAACCATTTCGTTGTGTACCTTCAACTGTACACTAACGAGTGTACCACTCATAATATGTATTTTAGCAGATGTTAACGTTTGCCGTTTATAATGGCACATATCATAGCAGCGGCCAATAAGTCAGTTTTACACAAAAACACCATTAGTCAGTTCCTTACTTTTGATAAAATCAAGGCGCAAAGTGAGGCACCATCTTATGTGAAATAACTGTTGGCAGACAATTACAGGCGTCGCCCTTCTAGAATCGAACTATCCGGGACAAGCACCCGTCAGTCTGTCACAGTCTCGCTCGTTTTTATGTACTGACACTAAAAATCTATATCCAAATAATAATTATAATCTATATCTATATCCTGAAAACTAGAATGAATATACAAAATCAAAGTAAATGTTTGTATCCGACCTTGCGTATAGCACTCATCACTACTGCGTAGACTTGACGAACGAGCTGTAGATCATGTCACACTCATTTGATGTCATCGACACCGAACTTGTGCATACACCTTGGTGCACTAGTCAATTCCTTTGTCTTCTATGGTTTTGTGCTACTGGAGGTTCCTCCTCAGGAGTCATTGCATCATCAGAATCGATGGACTCTAAATGAAAGAATAGTTATCGAATTAGTGGGTACATGTACATAGTACCAACATGAAACCAAATAAATAAATTAAAAAACACTTTTATAATGACACACTTAGTCTAAGATTACTAAGCAGTACGTGTGATTTTGTGACGTAATTAGTCACCTAGTCACCAGGTCTACTGCATGAATAAAAATAAAAATTTAGTTTCAATCTTGTAATGGCACACTTGGCCTATAATGGCACACTTGGCCTATAATGGTTGACTTAGCCTTATAATGGCACACTTGGCCTAATATTACCAAGAACTCTGTAACACACCTGCAATAATAAAAAAAATTAATCTTGTAATGGCACACTTGGCCTTTCATCATCATCATCATAGAACACTCTGCCTTCTTTATCATCATCGTCATTATCGTCATCATCGTAAATTACGTGGACTAGCCTTGCCCCGTATAGGCTTAACACTTTCCATGTAATTTTGCGACTAACTTAGTCACGGACAGGTTCCCCATATAGTGCTATTAAGTTTTATAATACATAATAACTGAAATAAATGATTCTATTCTATTCTATCAAAATATACTAGGAGTAACTCAAAAATAAGGCGTACATAGCTCACTTATGTCACGCATGTCTGAACCGAGGCAGACAGTCTCAATAAGTCATTATCTGGCAATCCTACGTATTTTCTGTAACTTAAACTTTATTATATTATTAGGTAATCTCACAATAATAAAAATATTAACTATCAACTGAAGGGTATTCGCACTATCGGATAGTCTTGGTGACCAACCTGTTTATGCGAACCACCATTCCAACCAACATAAAATGTAGGTAGTTCCAGAAAAATTATATGCTACCAAAATTTTAAAAATCTATACCATTTACTGCGTAAGCTAACCAATCTGTCAGTAAGTACTCAACGTTTAATAAATATATATGGGTAGGCGCTAATAAATTCCAAGGTAGAAAAATGCTTGCACAGCCAGATAGTCTCGGAGTACATCCGACTGGTCCATGAAACAAAATTTTCATCCTCTTCGAAACAAATTAGGAACCCATACAAGCTAGCATAACCGGATAGTTTCGTTGCATACCCGAACGACGTGTGCTAAAATATTTCGTTCCATTTTACATTAAATTGACAGAAACATTCTTGGTTGTTTAACGCTTGGGGTATTACAATCTGGTAATTCAACGCTCCTGTGAATAAAATAATTAAAACTGTGAAAAATACAATAAGTTATTGTGAATCAAATTTCTGAATTCTGATCCAGAAAAACATATCGTTGTGGCACTTTAATTCACTTTGAGCTGTAATGAGATTATAATTATCATAAAATAATGATTAAATCTCCTTAAATTTAAGCATAAAATAATAATTATTGAAAGTCTTCAAATTTTAGCATAAATAATTGATAATCATTGAAAGGTTTAAATTCAAACATAAAATAAAATAATAATTATAGAAAGTATTTTAACTCAAGCATAAATTATTACACGCCTGAAATGAGCAGGCTGCTAAAAAAGATTTTATACACAGTTCCACAACAAATGACTTATTCTTGAATATTTTGTCAAACTTTCCAAGTAGGGAAAGATAATGGAAAACATTATCAGTTCTACCCTCCTGTTTCTTACGAAACATCATACTCCAGCCTCAAGATGTGTCAGATGATGCGTACTGACCAAATCATACGACGCAGGCATTTCACTAGAAAAGACTATTCGATAGCCGTATCCATCCACCAATTGAGTGGACTAGGACACTATTACCAACTATTTATTTACTAAAATCTTTAAAGTAGTCAAGAGATTGCGTTACAGGTACTGAAATAACATAATTAAAACAATAGTTCTAAAGTAAAAGAAAATAAATATTAGTTCGTAGTTTGTGAACCATATGTTCGTCTACCACAACACCAAAACTTAAAGAGTTGATAAGATCAGAATGTTAACAATTTGTAAATGTCAAAGCGTTCAAATTCATCTTCAGTTCAGTCTAGAACTGTCTGGTTGACGTAAAATAAGAAACTTTAAAATTGTTGTTCATAATTTTCCTAACACTATTGTTGATGATTTATGAACTCCAAATACAGTGCACGCTGACGAAGCCGCGTGTTCAAGCTAGTCATATATATATATGTAAAAAAAATTGATACATACGTCGAAGTTAATCCAGTAGACCAACATAGTCCACTCAATCCAGTTAGCAAACATAGCCAACTCCATCCAGTCAGCAAACGTAGCCAACTCAATCCAGTCAGCAAACATAGCCAACTCAATCCTGTCGACTCAATAAAATTAAGGTCCAGATGTAATTTGGAAAATAAGGCATAGGTACATAGCATAAAATATTTCTTGCAATTCACTTTAGGCGCACATAGCCCAAATATGTACTTTAAAATAGGTACTTATATTTAGCCATTTTTGATTCGTGGAATTTTATTGAGGGTAGCTCGCAATTGCCAACTGAAAGGTGTTCGCACTACCGGATAGTCTCGGTTTGATACCGACCGGTTTATGCAAACAACAATTGATACTAAAACTAAATGAGGGTAGTTCTTAAAATTGTACGCTAATGAATTCCAAAAAAAAATAAAAATATAATGGCCTTAAAATGAACACTTTACATACCTTGGTTTATCCCACTTCTGAGATATAATGAAAATAAAACACTGTCGTAGATTAATTTGACTTTATTCTTCAACACACGACTTAATGCGACCGAGTGCCACTCAATGCGACTGAATAACGACTGAACAATGACTGAGTCACTCTACTGAACGACTCCTCCTTTTATACTCTCTCTTTATCGCACTCATTAGCCAAATTGGCTACCTCATAATCATAATCACACTAATATAATCCTAATTAACACATCGACTAATTACAAAACGATATCAGCTTGTTAGTCATTTGATAATCCAACCGAGATTGCGGCAAGTTCCGTCACAATTAGTCGACGAGTTAATTGTTTACAAAAATACTTTACTAATTATTAAATACTAATTATCGATTCATTACAGTACCTATTACGAAGTTATTTTGTAGCCTTCATTTAGTCAAAAAGGAATTCTAGGCACGACCGTTGACAACAGTTAAGATAGTTGCCTTAAAAGGTAGTCGCATAAAAATACTCCAAAACCCAAGAAGCATAACTCTGTAAAAAAACGTGACATAATATTCAGCTAGTTTTGTTACAGAAAAGGATTTATTTAGTCGTTCCTGATGCAAGGCACAAAGACATTTCGTCAGCCTACCTTTGCGCAAGGCGATCAAATAGATAGCTTATCGTTTGCACTGTGGTAGGTACTTTGTAGTTAGGAAATAATTAAAAATCAAATGTCGGTACCAAGACATTAGTTTTAAAGCTCGTTAAAGGTCTATTCTTGCAGCATCGCTGAAACATATTTTTTTGAATGATATAAAGTAACCTAGTGGTTGGTACGCTAATATTTGTAATTTTGTTTTGCGAAGTTAAATTTACGTTTTAAAAGGACAATTACAGTTAATCTGCGTACTTAATAAAGGTAATAAAAAACACTACTTACTCATTTTACAAGTTACAAGTTTACAAGTTACGGCTTAGAAAGGCATACAAGCACATCGCTGCTCTACGATGAGACAATGCACTATTTTACAAGAAGAGCTTATCCTAATATCATACTTAATCTCATTTTGGAAATCTTTTTTTTTTGGGTTGATTATAGTTTAGATTTGAATCGAGCTAAAAGCGTGGGAGGTTCAATAGAAGAACAACTGCGAGGTACATTGCGGGCTGTATCTGATAGCGACCATTGAGGCCGAGAGCTGCTATTTCAATCTAACAATAGCAGCAGCAGTATAGCCAATATAACCATGCCATACTTATATTCTACTATGCTGTATTAGTATACTTAATATTAAAGTAATTCATTAAACATCTTATCTAAATGCAGGGTATGGTTTTGTAACTTAATTTTAATAGTTATTTTTTTCCTTATACCATGTAACTTAAGTAAGTGATTATGGTTACAGAGACGTTATGTTACATATTTTTCTTTTATGTATCTAAAACTCAGGTAAGTAAACTTTGTAATATAATTTTAACAGACCCAATCTTATTACATAAATACAAAATACTGTCTACACTCGTTATTTATAAAACATAAAATAACATAGGTCTTGGGCTTACGACAGCTGGTTTTACTAGATCAAGGCAATCCACGGATATAAGTACTTTAGGCTTTACTGAAGGTACCTACTTCAATTGTTGTCCAATGTAGAGTAGCCTTGCTGATTTGGGCTGGATGGTTTGGTAGACTCTTTGTTTAGGAATCACGCATGTTACTAATATGTAGGTTAATATGTAATTTATTTGTTAAAAAAAATACATTTTATGAAGTTGAAGTATAGGATAAGAAAATTAAGTATATATTACATCTTATAATAAGTATATTGATTTCCGATAAGTTCATAGTAAACTCAGGTACAGAACAAAAATTAAATGTTTTTACTTTGCCTTTGGTGAAAATCGAACCCACGAACCATGGAGTGAAAGTAGCATGATAGGCTCTTTCCATTTTTTCGTTTAGGTTTCTTTATGAAATCATAACAAGCTAATAGGTGTGCCTCGATCATTGAATCGCAGCTATCGATTAAATATCGAAATATTTATAATCATGGTTCTACTATTTAGATATGCGGTAGGTATTTACAAAGAATAGTTACATTCACAATGTTACAAATATAGTCAGTACCACTCGTACTTGGGGTAGGTACACCTGAGACACCTACGCAATAATACATTTAAGTAATTTTTCTTTTATTATATTGTTATTTTTTATTAACACTCATTTTGTTATTTTATAAATGGTCTTTACTCGTCAATACGGCAGACAATTTTGCCAGTGGCAAGATTGGTGCGTATTGTTATTTTTTAATAATTTCTAGTCATGACTTGGTGATTTTTTTTTTGTTGAAAGGTATCATTGGACCTCAATAATAATAAAAAAAAAGACGTGCGGCACTCGGGGACTGCCGCGGTAAAGCTATTGCATAGCATTTTTTGCTGGATTACACATGCGCAGTGTTAGGTTATTTTCGTTACGGAATTTCTGGATTCGGTCTCCACGCTCAAGGCCCGCGATAGAACCTATGCATAAGCTTAATAAATGTTTTTTAAAGTTTACTAAAATTATACGAACCTACTACCTACTAATTTCTGAATTTAGGCTTAACTTCCGGCATCCGAGCTTACAAGTTAGTAACCTAAGTGACCAGTCGATGGACAGCACCGCAAACTGAAACTACGAGTAATTATAAGTTTGAACCGGCAATGTAGGTTAACCTCATGTTAATTTGTTAGATAGTTGTACAAGAATGCTATGGTAATTATAAATAGTATTACTGGTTAATATAGGTACTGACCGAGGACCTTGATATTATTTTCCTGTTTGTTGACAGTAATTCTATAAACAGAGATAAAAACTTTCAACATCAATGACATTTAACGATAGGTTTATATTTTACTCTTGAATGAAAAAAGGGGTGTATTATATGAAATACATGATATTATAGTGACATTATTTTATACTTTATCGATTCGCCTTACCGAATGGCCCTAGTCTATAATAGATGCTTGATTCAGAAATTTAAATATTAAGAAAAGTTAAAAATCTTCTTTTGAGAGAGACTCAGGACTGCACTAAATATAAATTCACGACCATGTTCAATAAACTTTGTTCTGACAATATGTTTTTTTATCTTATAAATCACGCTGTACCTACTTATTTATGCAGCAAAATATAATTATCAGTTCCGCTAGTCGAGTTGACATTCTACAGTTGCGTGAGAAATAAAAAAATGTAATATCTGGGAGAATATTAATTGGTTACAAGGGCAGACATTAGTACAGACAAAGGTTTAAAAAATCACTTAAATGAAGATTAAAACGCTCGTCACGGCGTGCAATATTTAAATAAATGAATAAAAAAAAATTGAACTTTTTTTTTTTTTTTATGAAATCATGATTAGTCTTTTCTCTATAATACCTACTGTGGGCGCAAAAGTTTATGTGAAGCTGCGAGGTGATTGGAGTACATTTTAGGCGGAGTAAATAAGCGTTAGATGCATTTATATATTTAATATGAATATTTCACACGTAACAAATTTTCATCAACTTTGTAGCTCAAATAGGATAAATAATAAAAAGCTCCCTTCATAATAAAGGAAGTTCGTTGCCCTGATGGGCTCATTGCTTTCGTTTCATGACATGTATTTTTTCAGATGAAAGTAATTGAAAACGTGGTTTACAGATACGCGAATATTATATCTATTGATTTTCTTAATTGTGTTATTTGATAAAACTTATTTGGATATGTCGGTAAAAAGTAACAACTGAAACTATTCTTCAAACAATTCATAAATAACTAACTACGGTGTTAGCGTCAAAAAACCTCATCCGTTAAAAGCATATTTTTGTCATCTTCATCAATTTATGAGTGGTATTTTACTTAAAAACAAAATAATTAAAAATAATGTTTACATTAATTGACCAAAGCTATTTTTTTCAGCAGACGGTATTTTACCCTTCTCACATAAACTTGCATACTTAATTATTTTTCAGAAACATATATTTTTTTAGTAGATAAGTGTACGTGCCGGAACTTTACTTCCTTAAAATTATATAAACACAATATTTGCTAGGTATGTTCAACAAAGCCAGTAAACACGTTAACTAAAGTTATGCAGAATTCTAGAATATCGGTACGGTAAGCTCATGTGTAACATTGTATGGAACTACGTCACTACGACCGGTTTGTTGTGAATCTACCACTTACATGAGCAAATACTCAAGTTCAAGAATGTATACACTAACTGTTATGAAAATACATTTTGATACATGTTATGAATAATAGGTACATGTTATGAAATTACAAAAAAAAAGTATTCCAGTAAAAATGATATGGCAATTGATTTAGGCATCGAAGAGTGATTAAATATCGGGCATAAAATGCCGCGATAATATTCTTTTTATCTAAGGTTTATAAGGGACAAAATTAAATTATCAAAATGGAAATGGGTGCATTGACCTGAAACAAAAAAGGAAGGATCGCCATTAAAAAGCCTTCTGTAAAATATGTTGCCATTTGCGCTGTGAGTGACCCACTGATGTGTGTTTTATGACCATGAAAGTATGAATGTTATTTGGTCGAGAATAGAATACTGAATTATTATATATTTTGTAAGCTTATTTAATCTTATTTTTCTAGACTATTAGTATGTATGTTTAATGGTATCGCGATAACACGGCGAATATTTATACTATGCCTGGGAAACACATAATTTTGTATTTTTTGATAATTAGGATAGTGCTAGGTGCCGACTAGTCACACTTTGAATATTATTGTCTTACGCCTGTGTTTGTTGAAGTGAACGGCTCTTATCAAAATGCTCAAGGCAAACTGGGATACAATCATTGATTCTGGGACTTATCCCACTTGTATAGAGTTGAATTTGGTTGTAGAACCAACGAATAAAGCTCCGACCGAGCAGGCACCGGCGCGGCGCTCGCGCTGCCCTGTGGTGTTTTTCTTTCTATTACCCTATAGCCAACGCCCTATTGCATATTTAGACGACGTCACAAAGGTACCAGGAATAGGTTCGCCTACGAAATTGATTTGGTATAAAAGCTAGGGCCAAAATAGCAAATGTATCAGTCGTTTTTTGATTTGAAAACAACACAGACCACAATGTTCAAGTTGGTGGTGTTGTCTTCCGTGCTCGCCTTGACGGCCGCCGCTCCGAGCGGGCTCGGTCACCTCGGCCTGGGGCTGGGACTCGGCTGGGGTGGTGCGCTGGCTGGTCATCTGGGTGCTCCTCTGGCGGCTCCGCTCGCTGCTCCTCTGGCCGCTGCGCACTGGGGTGCTCCGTGGGCCGCCGCTCCTTTCGCACATGGACACGGAGGTGTTGCCGCTGCGCCTGCGATCGCTGCTTACAACTACCGAGGTCCTCTGTCCCTGGCTCCAGGACAGCCTGCTAACATTCTTGCTAACGATGGCAGGCCACTCGACACCATCAACGTGAATCTGGACCGTGCTGCACATCTGACCGCAAAGGCATTGGACCCCGCCGGCGCATACGGTGCTCATCACCTTGGCAAGCGATCCGCTCCTCTGCTGGGCGCGGCTTGGTCGCACACCGCCCGCATCGACCTGCCCGCTGCACGCCTGATCGCGCCTGCTCATTTGGGAGTCCCCGCAGTTCCTCTTGGTCTCCACGGTGGTTTCGGCCTAGGTCCGGTCGCACCTTTGGGTGTAGGAGCTTGGGGTCATGCCGGCCGCTTGGGTCACTGGGGCTGGTAAAAATTGTACAAAATTTTAGACTGTAACAAACACTATGCCTACCTACTATAGTTTATTAAAAGAGAGTTACCTACCTATAATTACTGCTTATTATTTACCCCTCACTATGTAATCAGGTAGTGGGTACTTTAACCCACTTAGTAGAGTGTCGTCGCAATAGCACAAATAAGACGTATTGGAAATAAAAATCCAACAATTTCACAGACTTGTAATCTTAGTAATCCGATGTCAATATTATGATGAAAGAAAAGCTTACTTAAATTTACTAGACTGCAAAAATATAACAATAAACTGGTGTTCTATAGTTTACAAAATAAGAAATTCCGATTTAATAGAATATAATTTGATAAAATTATTGAAATATGTAAGTATAAGTACAAAACCACATAGGTATACAAAAAATAAGGAGTAATAATTAGTTTTAAACTCAAAAATTAGAAGAACTCGCAGCAGTAGTTCTTCTACGAGTGCTACGCACGATTCTACGGGATATGTTAAATTTTTCACGATTTTTTTGTCTCACCAAGCACGTTCACTGCTGAGTGCTAAGACATCACAGAGACATCGCAATGCACCCATTGAGACGGCACGCCAACCTTACAAACCTAAACAGCAATGCACCTTTTTTGCAACCTTCTAATTTTATTGAACCTCATGCTAAGTGTTAACCTCTGCCTATAACGATGCATTGTCTCACTGAAACCGTGCCTGAGACATGAAGGTATTAATAATATTTGAAACTATCACGGTTTAGAATATACCTAATTAGTGTTCTTTGTAACCGGGATATGTACCATGATTAGTGAGTTTGTTTATTTCCCCTTATTTCGGCACAGTTGCATGCGCCATGATCATGGGTCGAACTAATTGATGTAGGTACATATTTGCAAGTAGATATTAATGTCATTGGCTCGTGATCATGGCGCTTACAACTATGCCGAAATATTGGGAAATAATTAAACTCACAAATCATGGTAAGTATCCCGTTAATAAAGAAAACTATTAAGGTACACCGGCACTCATAACCTTTAATCCGGAACACATAAGTCAGCATCACAGATTTCCTATTTAATTAAAAAAAAAACCACTACTTAGCAGGCATCATAAATATGAACGGTATTCGTTTTTTTCTTTGGACAACTAATACTATTTTTATATGATGATATTGTTCAGCTCAGTGCAGGGATGGCAAACCAAAATGGCACGCGATGCTATATTTTAGGTACCTACGTCACCGATCATATAAACTCAGCATGCACTTATAACGAAAAGTGTGAAGTATTATGACGATCGCTGGCACGTCTATGACCTTATTGAACATTGCTTCAGAAGAATGGCACATAAAGGTTTGATTAGCCTGGCCAAGTAAAAGTGGTACTTATTTTTATGAGTTATGAGTAGAGCATCAATGAGGTTATTATTTTAAAGAATAAGACTAGCATTATTTCTGCGTATTTACCATATTAATGATTTTTTATCGTAAAAATATCATTTTTTTTATGAACAAAACCGATAGAAATCCTTAAAAATGTGTTTTTAAGTAGGATTTAAATAGGATTGTGTAGGAAAACACATTTTTAGGATTACTCAAAAATACCTAATAAATATAAACAATGGTATATACCACAAGTATATTATAGACACAATAATATATCATTAGTACCTATTGGTTTATTATTAATTTCCTCGTTGTGAAATGGTTTTATTTGGAATGAAAAGTTATTAAGTAAGTAGGTATATTACTATCTACTGTATGTCCAAAAATCAATTTTATTTTTTATCAAGGTGGGTTCAAGGTCCAAAAGTTCTATAACCAAGAAATAATATTATGATAAAATAAAATAAAAACTGTAAAAAAAAAGAAAATCATATAATAACATGACTAGCATGATAAACCTTTGCTTTAGTTTTTGTAACCTTGTTTGAAAATAATGTAATTCAAGTTAGATAGGTTTCTAGCCCTTTACAGGTAGAATATTTTATACATTACTTTGCGATATTGACATTGTTAGATGATTAAAATGTAGGCTTTTCATGGTCGACAGGACGATGCGTTGCCACTTCAAGAAGCTAGTATAAAAGCTGACTGCAATCTTAGAAGTGCATCAGTCGTCGAGTTATCAACACAGACCACTTACAAAATGATGAAGCTGGTGGTGTTGTCTTGCGTGCTGGCCGCGGCCTCCGCTACCGGGCTGTGGGGAGTCGCTCCGTACCCTTACACCACGCTGGGAACCAACTACAGGGGACCGCTGTCGCTGGCGCCGGGCCAGCCTGCCAACGTGCTGGGTTGGGACGGCAGGCCTTTGGACACTCTGGACGTTAACTTGGACAAGTCAGCGCACCTCATTGCGAAAGCGTACAACGGCGCCCATGTACTGAAGAAACGCTCTGTGGTTCCGGTGGTTGCTCCCGTGACCGGCCATGTCGCAGTGGCTCCGACTCCTCTGATCACCCCTACTGTGCCATTTGGTCACATCTCTCCCTTCTACGCCCCTTACACAACCGTCGCTCATATTTCCCCCTATACCCGCTTTGCTGCACCCCTGACCCACTGGTAAACCTCTCTCCCTTTCCTTATACTCATTCATATATTGGATATAATATGTAAATAAACAAAGATGAGTTACATTCTATATATTTCATTTTGTAAGATAAGTAAACTGACGAACCCTAACCCTAATTCTCGTTCAATGACTACCTACATGTTCTAATTTTATAGTAGTATAGTATTTTTAGGACGTTTTAAAATGATCAGGGGGGGTATCCTGACAACTGAAATGTTTTTGAACTGTTATTTGATCAAATTGCAGTTCAGTTTTCTTCTTCGTCTTTTATTGATATTTTGAATGATCAAGTTTCATACCGATTGATAGAATTAATGAAAAATCAGGTAGGCCATGCTCAAATCTGGTTGGTCATGCTTAAATCAGGTAGGCCATACTCAAATCAGGTAGGCCACGTGCTAAACCGCGGCATTCACGTCATTTTTAACAGCTCAGTCATAATTTTATAGAGCTCAGTCACGTCAGTCCACAAAAATGCCACGGAATACTGATGAGTTACTATAGTAAAATCATCGAAAACTGTAGCATCGACACGATAAGAAGAAGATCGAAAACTGAACTGCAACTGAAAGGATATTCGGTCACGCATGTTTCCCCTTGCTGGATAGCCCCCCAGTCATAGCAAGTTTTTAGATGTTATATAAATAAATAAAATTAACTAATAAAATCGATAATATCATATTATCGACTGCCAGAATAAAGTTACTGTGAGAGAGTGTGAGAAGGTATTCCAACAGTTTTCAATAGCTTCAGTTATTTTGTACTTATATTACAGCAGCCTACCAATACCTTCTTCATTGATCACCATCATCATCATCATCATCATCATATAATGAAATATATTTTTAAAAAATATTATTAATATCACTCGTGTGAGATCGCGTTAGCGAGGTGCGCCCTCACGGGCAGCCGCCGAGGATGCCTAGGAACGCAATAGCGACGCCGAAGCATCCTCACTTTTTGCGGGCGATGGAGGAACACCCCAGGTTTTTAGTTCGGGTATACGCTTCGGCGGGAGTCCCACATAACCACTGCCCCCCCCCGGGTCAGTGGTACATATAAAAAGTTTTCCTGGGTACAAAAAAAAAAAAAGGTTAGGTAATTTTTAAAAATTACCTAACACTAAAAACATATTATAAAGGTTCAAATTAAAATCAAATTGTTATGTAACCACCTCTTAAGTATGATACATGCAAAATAACAATCGAATTGACAACTTTCTTCTTTTTCGAAGTCGATTTAAAATAACATCACCTCTGTCATTGTGAATGTTTGTCAAAACTTTTTTTTAAATATTAATTTTTTGTAATTTCTAAGTAGGAAGAAGTCACATAAATACTAGAAGTTTTTGAGAAGCTCGCTATTTTGACTCTAAAATAAGGTTCGATGAAATAAAATTGCAATGTACATTTAGTTAATGACTTTATTTACAAAGTATTATACAAGGATGTTGGATGTCATGGAAGGCGTCTACTAGGTTCAGTAGTGAGTAAACACAGGTGCTCTATAGTGAGCGATGGGTGCATAAGAAGAGAAACGCGCAATCCACGGGTTGTGAGCGTAGGCGTAGTGTTTTTTGAACACTGGGGCAAACAGAGAAGCGGAACGCTTCTTCAGAATATGGAAACCATTGTCGAGCGCCTTGGCAGTCAGATGGGCAGAGCGGTCCAAGTTCACCTCGAGAGTATCCAGAGGCCTGCCATCTGAGCCCAGAATGTTGGCGGGTTGACCAGGAGCGAGCGACAGGGGTCCTCTGTAGTTGTATGGCTGGATCAGTGGGGCACTGTACACAAGTGGGGCATAGGGGGCAATCAGGGCAGCGGAGCGCTTCTTCAACAGATGGAAACCGCCGTTGTTGTAAGCCTTAGCAGTGAGATGAGCAGAGCGGTCCAGGTTCACATCCAACGTATCCAGGGGCCTGCCGTCTGAGCCAAGGATGTTGGCTGGCTGACCGGGAGCCAAAGAGAAGGGTCCTCGGTAGTTGTACGGTGCCAATCCAAATGGCGCACTGTAAGCCAGAGGGGCGAAGGGTGCGTACAACCCGGAGGCTGTAACCGCGGCCAGCACGCAAGATAACACCACCAGCTTCATCATTGTGTAGTGGTCTGTGTTGATATCTCGGCTCAACGACGACTGATGCTCTACTGTAATTGGGATACGTTTTTATACTTGCACTGAGCTTATTATTAAAAAGGCGTCGTCGCCGGATCATATCGTTGACATTGAAAGGACTACTTTTGAATATGCAGTTAATTTTACTGGATCGGTTTTTTTGTATTCATTGAGTGAGTTGTTTATGAGTTTATTTTTTAGGTACCTACCTACTGGGATGTAAGTATCAGCAACTCATGCCAAGATCAGACATTGTTTATAACGGCACTGACCCTGCGAACTGAATGCTTTTAAAATATTGTGTATTGTCCATATGCGAATAATGATTAAGACATATAAACATAAATTGTCACACGAAGTACATAGTTTCTTTGGAAAAAGTTGATAAATATTCAAACTGACCGCCGGGTTTCAACCATTATCTACAACATTGTACCACAAGCGCACTATTTAGTGATTTGAAAAAAACCGAATATAAAAGCTAATTGGTTCAAAGAGATCTTTTTATAATAGAGTAGAATAACAGAGAGATATAATATTTTGGGGATTTTTGAGCCTAATTTGTCTCAAATTAGCTGTTATCGTAGCTGGTAATGACGACTTATAATACAAAGTTGTTATGCCACGGACTTGGCATCGCCAACACTTATTAGTGAAGTTAAAAATAGCATTTTTTAGTTTGATTGATTTTCTATGTAAAAATATATTTCAGTTAGTGTGTGTGAATAGAAACATTGAATACAATATTTAATAATTTCATGTAATATCGCTTAACAACCAAAATTAAATTTTGTAAAATATGCGAAATGAACGAGAATTCGTGACCAACAAAGCAATCAACCAACCATTGTAATAAGATTACCTTCCTATATTCAAAACAGTTGTTTAGGACTTCATTTATAAAATGTTTTCATTTCAGGTTACCTAGTAACAAAACCTTTGTTTCAATCAAAGCTTTGTTTGGCGTAGAATTGTGTCAGCGATAAAAAATACAGTTTTTAGAGTCATTCTATTTTAAGATAACATTTTGTGATAATGTTGGTTTTGTGCAAAATAAAAAAAAGTAATTGCCTTTCTACATCTGTAAGAGTTATTGATGATCTGACTAGTTGAGGCTTCTGGGCGACCTCGAATATTGTAAATACCAGCTTCCTGGACGGCTTCCTTGCACCGGTTTAAAAAACGAGATCGCCCTTTGATACAGTGATTACTTTCTATATATACGAATACTGGACTTAGTTAAGCATCAGTCGTCCATCCGAACAACACAGACCACAATGTTTAAGCTGGTAGTGTTGTCCTTACTCGCAGCGGCGGTGGCCGAGCCCAGCGGCCTGTTCTACTCGTCTCCTCTGACGTACTCCACGGTGGTGGCGCCAGCAACGACCACTATTACGAAGTCGGCCAGCAGTGTCGTTCATCCTTCGCCAATCTACACTGCTTTCGCCGCCACACCCTTCGGCTACAGTCATTTCATCAAGAAACGGTCTGCGCAGTACATTCCGTACTATGCATCCAGCAGCCTCATCAGCGCGCCACTCACGACTAGACTGATCTCAACGCCCTTCGTGCACAGTCCCGCTATCCTCCCCTACGCTGCTTCTCTACCGTTGGCCACCACACATTTCATCAAGAAACGATCGGCGCAGTTTATTCCGTACTATGCGTCCAGCAATTTCATCAGTACGCCACTTACCTCTAGACTGATTTCAACGCCCTTCGTGCACAGTCCTGCTGTTCTCCCCTACATTCCCGCTACTACCCTGCCTTTGGCCACCACTCATTTTATCAAAAAACGATCGGTCCCAGAGCTTCCCACTGGCCCAGTTATCATTTCTGACCGTTACGCTGCCTATCCTTCAGTGCCTACTCCTGCTCCTATTGACAACTCAAATGAAAATGACCACATCACCCACGTTGTCGAGAAACGGTCAGCACAATTTCTAACTACTTACTCTGTTCCGACTTCCTACTCCCATCAGTCCAGGGTAGATTTGATCAACCATCCATCTCCAGTTCTGAAGGTTGCTTCCTACCATGTCCCTTTGAACTATCCTGTTCTATTCTAAATAGAAAATGACATATTTCCGACGTTTTATCGTAGTTGAAACCAATGTGTTCAACTTAAATACTAGGTAACTACAACAACTATAGTTTAAATAAAAACTACGGTAAACGACATAAGACTATTTATTTACAAACTCCGTTTATAAGTTGCTTTTACTTTGTGATGCATGCAATACATGACAGTTTAATTTCGCCTGTAACAATGATTATTGACATAATTAGACTAAATTAGAGATATAGATAAAAATTAGCAAATTTTTTATCCATCTGTCAAACTATTTAGAGATATAAATATGAAGCAGTACAAATATCACTTTTTCTATAAGTTTCTTCAATCTTTATATGAGTTTATCTCTTAGTAATAGGATTTTCTAGCATTATTATGGTCATTGATTCCACCGTTCAAATCAATTTGATAGTGTATATCAGTTGTTTCATACTTAGGATTTTTCACTTTCTTCGGTTTCTAAGGCTTTTTTTAAATGCACTTGATGAGTATTGGATTTATCACTATCAACTGTTTCAACATTGACTACATCAAGTTTTTCCCGCGTAGCTTCTTCCTGTGTTTTTTCTATTGAAATCGGGTGCGCTAGCGCTCTCGCTAACGGTAGGTTGTGAAAAAATGTAAGAGCCACAGGGGTCAAATAATGCGTTCTTACTAAAGGGGGCAACACTAATTCACTTTCTTTTGTATAAGCGGCTACTGGACTGTAAATCAACGGTGAAATAATTTCGGGGGTGTGTCTTATATCAATACGCGATTGATGAGACACTGCACTCGGAACAGGAAAGATTACCGAAGCGAGTTGACCTTGCGTATTACGTAGCAGACACACCAGGAAAAATATTCTAATCATCGTGTCCGACTATACTATGACGTATGACGTTGCTGGCAGATGAGATGTAGCTTATAAAGCGAGGTAACGGTTGTTGGTTGCGCAGGCGCAATGGGTTCAAGTTCTCGGTCACCGCTATTGGACGGGTTGTTGCGTCACAGCTCAGGGCACTGGCCGGATTGAGATGCGCTTAAATATGCATTTTATACCGTAATTAAGAAACTACACGTTTTGTGATTGATGTGCTAGATAGGTTACGAGTATGCAAAGGGTTTAAAGTCATCAATCACTTTGAGTCGTAGGTACTTACAGTCATTTCCATTATTGAGATTATTTTTAGGTTAAATTACTTATAAATAATTACCTACACGAAATAAGTAACCACTTAATCTAGCAACAATAAGATAATTCAATTTATTGTTTTAAAAAAGCAAAATGATTTGTAATGGTGGCGTACGTGCTGTAAAAAGGTTTCCTAGTTTCTATCAATATGTTCACAACTTTCAATGGCAAGTTTATTCTTATGTTTGGATCTTGTTTTTGTGATTCAGCGTACATAGGAAGGTGGTACACTAGAGCGTGACTATCATTAAGCTTGCGATGATTTGTGTCACGCTATTTTTTGACTAACAACTTAATTAATTGATGTATCAAATATTCTGCTCTAGTCCTAAACTTAACAAAGCTTTTACCTATTAAATTAATTAGGTACATGGTAATCTTAATGGACTTCATATTAAAGTTGATAATATGATTAAATTTATATTACTAACAATTAAAGGCTGTGATTTACGATTTTCAGAAAGAAAAATATAGCTTCTTTTATATTCAATACATTTATTGCTGAATTCATTAAATTATTTTATAGGACCAGATGCTTAGAAATGAGTCTACCAAGGGTGAACACTAAGGGCTTTAGGCACAACACCGTGGTAGGCCAGAGGCGATGGATACGCGGATACGAGAGGAGCGGAGTAGGCAGAGACTACGGGAGAGGAGTAGGCGGAGACAAGAGGGGAAGAGTAGGCAGACACAACGGGGGTAGAGTAAGCAGAGACCACGGGGCTGGAGTAGGAGAGGGGCGCAATGGCGGAGCTGTAGTGCAGGGGAGCTGAGCGCTTCTTCAGATGGTGCACAGACAAAGCCTTGGCTTGGTAGTGCGCGGCACGAGCGGCGACCACCTCAGGGGTGTCGAGTGGCACGCCCCTAACGGCGTCCAGCACGACGGCGGGAGAGTGAGGAGCCTGCGCCAGTGCGGTGTAGCCCGGGTACACAAGTCCCGCGCTGTACACGGAGGGCGCCAGGTATGGCGAGCCGTGCACCACACTGCTGCTGTACTGCGACAGCGAGCTCACGGCAGGCACTACGCCAGCACCGTACGCCAAAACCACGCCGGGCCTGGCCGCCACCATGCTTACTACACCGAGCAACACCACCAGCTTGTACATCGTGGTCTGTGTTGGGTTCTTGTCGTGACAGAGAATAAGGATCGACTGATATCAAGCAAACAGTCATGGATGTTTATATACGCTTCCAGCAACAGGTAATAACTGCCGAAACAAATGCTAATAAACGGCCTTCAAAAATCGCTTGTAGGTACGCTGGGTGGATTAGTTTTCGATTGTTAAAAATAAATAACTACTTACTTATTTCAAACTAGAGTACTTTTTTGATGCGGAAGCTTCCGTCTCGGCATTATAAATATCTACAAGTTGATAATTTGCAATTCTACGACTTTATCCAATTGAACCCTAACTAACCTCATGCCATAATAATTATTCAATTATTTATCCACCAGGCTTGGAAATAGTAATTTTGGGAAAACCTATGTTCATTAGCTTATTACTGAAGGATAGTAAAAATGGTAACGATGATAACTTACGTCTCAAAATTAACACCAATATTTGTTTGTTTTTTATTTATTTATCATTTCAGTCAGTCGTTCAGCAGCATGAATCGAGGGTTATCCTCGTTATCGTGGTGACGTTTACCAGGGGTGGACACCGTAGGCCCTGGTGATGAAGGGGGTGTGTAGTGCGGTCGAGTAGGTAAGAGGTGCAGAGTAGATGGGTCTAGCGGCATAGGTCGATACTATCGGGGTGGCGATGGCGTGAGATACAAGAGGTGCAGCAAACACTGAGCGCTTGTGGATCAAATGACCCTCTTCAAAAGCCTTGGCTTCGAAGTGAGCAGCACGAGCGGCGATCACCTCAGGAGTATCGAGGGGTATAGCGGGAGCACCGATGGCGGCGGGTACGATGGCAGCAGTCTTGATTAAACCGGGAGCTGCAAAAGTAGTCGCGACAGCGGGAGTGGCGAAAGCCGTTTTTACGAACGCGGGAGCAGCAAACACGGGGGCAGCGACGGCAGTTTTGACAAAAGAAGGTGCAATCGCTGCGGCGGCGATGGGAGCGTTGTAGACTTGAGGGGTAGACACGTAAGTGCTGGTTATGGCGGGAGTTGACTTGATGTCAAGGCGAGATTGCGAAGATACAGCAGATCCAGATGTGTAGGTCACGGCAGGTGCAGCGTAGGCAGCGGGAGCAGAGTATGCAACGGGTGCAGCGACTGCAGCGGGGGCAGCGTATGCGACAGGGGCTGCGATGGCAGCATCAGCCGAGTAGGAGGTTGATACTACAGCTGGTGAGCTCTTGATGTCTAGACGAGATTGAGAAGATACGGCAGATCCCGATGAGTAGGCGACAGGTGCAGCGTAGACGGCGGGCGCGGCATAGGCGGCGGGCGCGGCGTAGGCGGCAGGCGCGGCGTAGGCGGCAGGCGCAGCAATAGCAGCGGGCGCGGAGTATGATGTTGCTAGTACAGCAGGCGAGCTCTTGATATCCAGCCTAGACTGCGAAGACACGGCAGCGGGAGCAGCCGCGAATACGCCCGCAGAGTACGTCAGCGCACCTCCGTGAAGGAGGCTGGAGCTAGGTGCGGCCGAAGCCAACGCCACCACGGATAACAACACCACCAGCGAGTTCATCGTGGTCTGTGTAGATTCAGGTGCGAACGACGAGAGAAAAAGATCGACTGATGCTTTCTTCAGATTTCTTGGTGTTTTTATACTGGCCGCGTGAATCGCTAATGAAAGTCAAGTTCGACGAGTCCTTTATTCAACGTGCAGTGCGCAGTTACCAAATAAGTGACATTTAAATTAACTCATAAATGTTGAATTTAAAGCGATACACTAATCTGAAATTTTACTAAAATGAACTTATTTTCTAAACAAAGATTGGCCCTAAGAAGCTTACTATACAAATTACTGTTTTGTTATTCTGATTACTGATTTATTATACTCTTTTCATTCACTTTCCATATTAATTTCAAGAAGAATGTTAAGAATTATTATGTAACTAATTTAGCTTTACTGGAAGCTCGCAAACGACACACACATTCGGCAACTTTAAAGGCTTTTTATATAACTGGTAAATGGTAGAAAAAAACGAAGAAACGATTTTATAGTTAGCTGAAGCAGCCTTCAGCTAACTATACAAACCCATGGCTAGACCCAAATACGTCTTTACATGTATAACGTACGGGATAGCGTAAACATATTTTGGTGCTTTTGTTATTTTCATAGAGACCTACTAGTTCAACTAGTTACAAATTGTCGCATTATTAATTCATATAAATTCACAAAAAGTTGACCATGAGTCTGAGTTCCTTTAAGTAGAGACTGAAAGACAATTTTTTAGACTAATCTATATCTATCTATATGCCCAGCGTATCAGCATTGCTATTCAGTGCAGCAATGCAGCCAGTATCTTGGGTACTGATTTGGATCAGTGGAGCTATCTAAATATCGTTTGCGGCGGTCTGTAGATAGCTCAACTGTTTCTTATGTATTTTATATATTCCTATGTACATTTTGTAGATACTGTAATAGCCTTAAGTTTGTGAATAATGTAATCTATATCAACTAGTAACTTAAGTTAGTCTCAAATTGCTTATTAGCTTGTATCTAGACTGTATTGTTTTTTAGCGTTCTCGTACAATTAAAACAAAAATAAATAACCGCCTAATTTTCACAATTTCCTGAAATTCTGTCTTGTTGGTTCTGAAAAACATCCTTTGTTGTCAAAAAAGTATTGAGGTCACACTGCGCGTCAGTGACAGTTTAACTGCCAAAACTTCACCGCGCAAGGTAACTCGGACACATCACTTCTGCAATTCGTTGTCTTTAATCGTGCCTACCCCTAGAAGGACATCTCAAAACCACTCAAAAGTCTCACCTTCATATTATAAAAAAGTTAGAGTTGACATTATGTCAGTATTACGTATGGTAATCAAGACAATATCAATTTAACTTTTTATAACATAGACCGTCAGATTACAAGTGTTAATAAAATACAGGTTTCTATCTTTAATAAGATTGTGATATGGATAGAAAAATGAAGTCGATTAAAATCGAACAGTAGTCTCATTATTCTTATCATATTTTTTGCGGCGTCGTTGTCTGTCGGTTACAGCAAATGTTAAGGTTTGGTCGACCTTGTTTCGGCTTTCATACGGAGCAACTGGGCGTAGGCTCTGCATGCTGCCACTGTACCTATGTTTGTATAACGCAGAGTAGATACAACGGTTTCTTTTACATTTTCTACTTTTTTATGACATTTTTCATACTGATTATACTTGTATCAAGTAGAGATAAAAGTATTTTCATTGAATCTTTAATTCCTTTGTAAACTAAACGGGCTTGATTACCAACGAATTCATCGTAATTTTCATATTTCAAAAGTAATTATAATATAATTGTAGATTATATAATTTATAACTGGCGTATAGCAAGTACCTACAAAAATGTGTTTACAAAAACAAGCGTCATAAGGGTTCGATAAGGCTTCATTTAAATTAATATGAAATGAGGAATAAAACATATAATATTTGGAAAGTAGAATCACGTTGGCACATACCGGTAAAACGTAACTGTCACACTGTAATGAACAGCTCTAGTAATATATGTAACGCCTTGTTGACATTATGCATACAAACAAACCGCTGAGAGGTGGAGGTATGCGGAATCGACTATCCGTATACGGTTTGCTTATTCACTCGCCACAACTCACCACCACTCGTAATCTCATCAAAAAATAAATAAATTATTGAAAATAATTCACTTTTCATGAACTAAACTGGGTTGGAAACATCCTTCTTATTGAATAATCAAGGATTTTTTTGCACGTGTATTTTAATTTTTTTTTTACGGTTTGCGTTGCAAAACTTTTAGTATAGTGACTTAACTCTACATATGAATTGTACAATAAAGTTACACATTCGTTTTTATAAATCATAAATGTATGCCATTTTAACAATAACATAAATAAATATGTATTTAATAATGCACAATTATTTATAAATATTCATGGACGATTGAGACAATTTCCATATAGTCCCAAACAAAGCAAAACTTTTGTTGAATCAATACCCTGCCGTAACTCAGTTTAATCTACCACGGAGGGTATGGTTTTGTAACCTTATTTTAAGTTTCTCACATCATGTAATTTAGTGATTATGGTTACAAAGGCTTTGTACATGTTTTTTACTGAAAATAAATTTATCTTTATCTTATCTTTATTATGGTGGAAAAAGAAAAGAAACAAAGTCGTAATTAATTCATTGTGATTTATTTCAAACTCAATGGCACAACGTTCCAACTCGCAAATAGTTTAGAATGTCTTAGAACTACACTTTATAAATAAGGGGTGTTGACTGTTGCTCTTTTTGGACTAAGCCGGATGGAAGGCTTGTTGGCCACGGCTGGGCTTGGGATGCTCACCACGCGTGGGCGTAAGCGGGAGCAGCGTAGGCAGGAGCGGCGTAGGCAGGAGCGGCGAGGACTGGAGCGTGAGCGGCTACCACGGCAGGGGAGGCAATCTGTTGAGTTACAGATACAGTTTTAACAACAGTAAGAAATATATAATGACAGAAACAAAGCGCTGGAACTGAAAACTTCTAGAGAATAAAAAACAGTGTATTTTAACAGTTTGGTATAATTAACCGAAATAAAACAAAAATATATATAGATATTGTTATTGACTTTAAAAACCACGTGGCTATTTTTTATTTTTAAGCGACGTCTAAATACTTACCATACCATTTACTTGTGTATTAAATATTTCTAAAGCAAAATAATATTTTTTTTATGTTTCCTCGTCTCTTACGATTGCATAGTACCTATATATTCTGCAATCCTGTAACCTCCTAAAGGTCAGAAATAGGGAAGTGAAATATGTGAACTTACTCTGACGGTGTTGGCATAAGAAGTGGCGAGAGGAGCAACAGTCTTGACGACAGGGGCGCTCACTAGTGGAGCACCGACGATTCCATGACCCCATGGGGAAGCCAGGGGGGCAGCATAGCCGTAGGGGGATCCGATGAGACCGGGAGCGGCGGCGGCGCAGGCCAGGAAGGCGGTGAATACGACCTAGAAAACACAATTTTATTTATCTTGCACGTAAGTTCTTCAACATTCTCATGTTAGCTAGCCTTGCGGCATCCCTAGATTCATGTTCAGAGAAATTCGATGACAGAAAACTTGGTTCCTACTTACACTATACTTCAAATCCTATCCTACTAATATTTACAATTTAGGCGTTGTAGAGAAGTAAGTTGATAAAGATATCGAACTAGGTCAATAAAATATATATTTTTAGTAAAATAGAATATTGATACTTACATAAATCAAGCTTACCTACTCGTAATAATTAACTCAAAAATGTTGTTGTTGTTTAGTTATGATAATTCGATCTCTTATAATATATTTTTATTGAATCCATGAAGCATAATTACATTATTTTCTAAAAAAAAAACAGAAATTAACTGTTGAAAATTCGTTTAACGTTTTTAATCTAGAGAGCAGTGTTTGATAAATAAGAAAATATTTTTCTAGTTTAAATGTATTAATAACAATAATGTAATATTAAATGACATTGCATTGATTGCCTGTTGCCCTTGCCGAGACTAGGACATCGACATAGCGTAGGCTTATAACTTCATGCTTTAGCCTAATAAATTGAATTCTAGCTATATTACTTTAACCGTTGTTCACCAACATCTTAAACAGCTATTACTTTTAAACATAACGAAACATGCATTAATGATAACATATCAGAGTACATAAAAGTACCTACATATTTTTATATTACTGTTGATAGCGATGTATTAAAAAAAAGTTGTTAATGATCTGCTGGTTAAACAATCGGGTCATCAGTTGGTGAACATTTGATAAATCAGTTACGGAGACAGACTTTTTTTAAATGTTTAGTAGTATAGATTGTATTAGTTGGACAACCTACCAAGTACCTTGTTTTTGTCAAAAGATTTATAAAACGGATGTTGTTTTTAAATTGTACCTTGCCAATGAGTATTTGCTAAGTAGGTACCTACATGCTTTTACCAGCCTGCGAGTGTTTTACGACATTTTTTAAACACAAGTAGTAATTTGTGCTTGGGCCCGATAATTGTATCGATAGAGCTATAGACTTGATTTATGGGTTGATTATCGAATAAAAAGCGTAACTTATCGAGTACCGGATGGCAACCCGCGACCTCGGCCGGGTCGTTGCCGCCAGTGAATGTCACGACAAAAAGTGAAATAAAGAACATAACTTTATGTACTCACACTTTTTATAAAATGTGGGCTATTTTTCACATCAACGCATTTTTTTTTTCAATTTTGTTTTTTTTTTTTTATTTAAAGAATTTATTTTGTGTATTTTTAACGAAAAAGAGCTCTGCGAAGGCACGGAGAGTGCCATTGACGTGGCCCGTTTTTGGGCCAAACATATCTAACAACGGGGAACATCGACACGAAGAAGAAGAAGAACGAAAAATATAATCAGAATGAATCTTACCAGCTTGTACATTTTTAAGGGTGGGTTGGGGATTTGTAAAATCGAATGAAGGATGTGTGAGCGAATGTGCTAAGGGCCTGTTAGGTTTTGCTTTTATAGTAGCCATAGCTGGGCCAAATCCGTCTAACCCTACCTTCGGCCTTAGCCTAGGTCACATGTTCACTTCGTCAATATATTGTATGGTTAGCAAAACTAACATCAATTATGTTATAAAGGAATCGTGTCCAAGAACCAGCGAAGTGAAGCAGTTTTGATTTTATTTATCTCAGCAAAATTTTCTGCTATTACTGACAGTAATATTCCCAAAAAAATATTTTATTTTCTCTAAGTACTTTTTTATATTTACTTATATAAGTTAAGGTCTTGATAATTTTGAATAGTGGGCAGTTCCTTAATTATGTTCTTGTTATTTATTGTAAGTAATCTACACGAACTATTGCGTCATAGATTGCTATCGCAAAACTGCCTTGCCTTCCATTATTTAATATAGGTTGAGGCGTTTTTATTACTTAGTGATCTTAATTTTTTTTATATTTTTACAAGTATCTTTAATTTCTCGGCCAACAAACTATATTTAAATGTTTATTTATATTTAATCTATCCATATCTATGCAAGGCAAAGGTCTCACCTAAACTTATCCATTTATCCCGATCTCCTACGTTAATTATTTAACCATGGTTATTATTTTTTTATCAAATTTTTGATTCTTATCGACACAACCTCTTTTTACTGGGATTCATTTTCAATAACAAAACAACTCAACAAATAAAACAAAAGCCTCTTTGATGTGTTTCAGCTGGCATTTAGTGAAATATAATGAAAAAAAGACACAATCGCCATCACTATCACCATCACAAGATGACGCTTGTATTTAGAAACTTGTGTGATAGGACAAATAAATATGTAAGTAGGTACTTAAACATAACTATTTTTTACTAGCTGTCCCGGCGAACTTCGTACCGCCTTAGCGAGATTTTTTTTTCTGAGAGATTTTCTTAATTTTTTTCCGTAAGAACCTTGTACAGAGTATTAGAAAACTACTAAAAAAATCAGCCAAATCGGTCAAGCCATTTTCATGCTATGTCGTGACAACGGAAAACGGGTTTCAATTTTATACATATAGATAATGCACAACACAGTACATATTGTGAAAAATACTCGTACTGTATTGATTTTGAATCGAACAGTACATGCATACATGTTACTGCAAGTAGTTCATAGTCATATTTTTAATTTCTGCACACGTTCAGACTACATAACAATTACGAGTATTTTAGTAGGAATGGATTTGATACTTTTACCGAAATAGTGAGAGGTACTCATTGATTCTCTACACTACTAGGGGAACAGAGGGTAATGGGAGCCAGAGGGTAATGGGAGCGGTGCGACTAGAGACAAAACTACTGCTCGTATTGACTCGATTGCCACTCAGGCGCCTTCAGCACGCTGCGATCGTGTTTATTTGCGTCGCTAGATTCGCCAGTGCCACGTGTTTTGTGACGACGGACGGTTTTCGATTCTTTGTTGCGTAGTTATAAAAAAATCAAAATTTCAAACGTTAGGTATGTGTGAAATTAAACTTTTTTTGTCATATAAACCTGTTTATATTATAGCTAATATCATCAATTTTGAGTATCTGTACGCATAACTTCGTTAGCGGCTAAATTCAATTTATTATATTATTTTATTTCAAAATGGTGGTAGTCGGGTAATCAGAGCGCATTTAAACGTGACCGTATAACAATTAACTATACAGTTAACTTTAAAGTTTATTGTTATACGGCCACGTTTATATTAAAATTTGTATGAATAAGTGAGATTTCAGACATAAAAAAAATCGAGGCTGATTTAATAATTAAGCAGCTCCCATTACACATATGGGAATTTATAGGCTCTTATTTCCCGCAAAGTGGGGTAATGAGAGCGATTCTGTTTTTTTCTTTAAAGTTTATCTGTGGCCAAATGCCCAATATTATAACGCTGACGCTATAATTTACTGATAGTCGAATGAGTAAGGATAAACTTTATAGTAAAAATATTCTATAATAGGCAAAGATTTGACTTTTATTGGTTTTTTTCCTTAGTAGGCTCCAATTCCCCCCGTCTCCCCTACTTGTGTTTGGTCAGCAACGGCACGAGCTAATTTTTTTTTTTTTACGATTGTTTTTTTTTACAATCTTGTTTACCTATTTAACATTAGAGTTTAAACTATACGGAGTATTTTATTTTGCTTATGAGATCAATTTTTAGTTTGCATCTTTTGAATTTAAAACTTAAACATTTTTTTTCGTAATGTATCAAGACTAGTTAGTCCACCGTAAATGCAGGTTGACTAAAAATGTATTTGTATGTGGATGAAAATTGCTTGGTTAGGTTATATTTTCAAAGTGCCGCCAACCGTAATCTATATCATGGAATATGGATGTGTTATGGAAATCGTATAGAAAAAGTCTCTAAGATTTCTTATTTTGGCGACTTATCTGTAGGTACCTGGGTAAATTAGAATTGAGATCTAATAAGTATCATATCTCTTAAGTTTTTTTTCTGGCATACTAAAATGAAGCTTATTTATATTGGTTTCTTCTATAAAAGTGCCGAAACGAACGCCATTTCCATAAATAAAAATATCGTAATCAGATAATGTTATGAAACTAATTACTACAAATGATTAGTTTGCGGACCAAACCTCAACGGTAGTTATTCGGTTATTTTTGTTTATTTTGTTTGGATTTTATTTACGGCTGTAATATCACGTTTGTTTTAGTATGGCTCATTGTATCTTAGGAAACTAGGGCTTAGTGCTTGTAAGCCTGCGTAAGGAGGGCAGGGCGTTTTCAATGACACTATTCAGTCAGCTGACATGTATAATATACAGGCTGGTAATATTTTACCAATAATTCGGGCCGGTTTTTTTTAAATTAGATAACTGCCGTAGATATGGACTTAGCCCAGACCATCCTTCTCAAAAAATCACCCCGTATATTATACCTACTCAAAAATGCAAGTAGTAACTATGTGTTGGAACAATAAAAAGTATACCTAAAACACTTTGATGGATTAAAGGCTTAGGAGTGTGTTAACCTCATTCTTTAACTGTGGTGACAGTTTTCATCACTCTGGGTACATTGAAGGTTCTTCTGACAACTGGGGCTCCATTCAAACATATTTGATCTAGATATAACATACTTAGGTAACTATTTCTATAAATGGTAAAGAAACCTTGTCTTAGAGTAGGTACACAATGTAATTGAGTGACACGCTTTTGACTTATATCGTTCATATCAATTATCTATGTTAAAGCAATTCAAAAGCACCTAACATCATCTTGACTTTGGCGGCCGTAATATTTGGTTTAGTTAAAAGTTACAATATTAACTAATGGACAGCTAAGCCCAACCTAAAATCTAATTGAAATATTAGAACCAAATTGTAACTCTAAAGCAGGATTAATAAAAACTACAAGAATTAACTACATTCGTGTAATATCACATTTTAATATACAGTTGAGCATGTCACTAGGCAATGGTTTCGCCAAATTCGTTTATAGGTAGTAGGAGTACGGGGATGAAAGGTATCTAGCGGAGAGGACAGGGGCGGGTGCGGCAGCTACAAGGGGCGCTGCTGGAGCCGCGACGTAGGGAGCAGCTGCAACATAGGGGGCGGATGCAACCACCGGTGCGGCCACAGCATGGTTTACGGCGTGCGCTGAGTAAGAGCTGGCATAGGGTGCGACATAAGCAGCGGGGGCGAAAGCTGGAGCAGCAACCAACGCAGCGGGAGCCACGACACCGGCGTTGATGGAGGCAACAGCCACGGCAAGGATAACCTGTCAAAAAACACGTAGAGTATAAGATACGTGATCAAGGAAGAATGACTATTTCGATTGTTAAAATGTGAAACTTACAACAAACTTGGCGATCATTTTGCTTGGGGTTTTGTGACTGCTAACAAGTGCGTTAGACTGGTGTATTCGTTTAACTGTGTCGTCTCCAGGGCATCCTCACGTTTTATACTGCCTACTGATTTTATTGAGCAACCACGAAGACAGTACGCGCACGCGCTAAGTAATGCGCACGACATCGTAGTTGGCACTGCGTTTTTTGACCCAGACTTGGCTTACGAACATCGCATTCTAATTCGAGCTCTGTGCAAGACAATTTCACTGCAAGTTATATAATACCCGAAAAAAATACTGCTTGTGCATTCGAATACTATGAATAAATTATATGTCAAATTATGACAGGACAGAAACCCAATCTTTAAAATCTTTATTTGTAGTACTAAATGTAGGTCAGGGTCTGTTAAAGACATCACACAATCTCACTTAGTATGATGACCGACGTGAATAGTGGCTAAAAGTAGAGCATAATACACATAACCATGTGTAGACTTGCTTCATATTAAGCATTGTACCTATTGGTTAGTTTTATATTTAGAATTTTTTAGAAGACTTATATGTATCCAAATATTTTTTGTATACTCGTAATTAAATGCTCTTTAAAATGAAATGAAATTAACAAAAATAAGTAGGTATAAGCCTACATCATTACTATGCAGTGAAATCAAAGCAGCCTGAATCCATATGTATTTTGCAAACTGATTCAATACAATTTCACAACGAAAAAAAACGTTTCCCAATGTGATCCATTTCTCCGCGCACGCCTCTACGAATCCCAAGTGACCGCTTGCCAATACGTCAAATGCGTATTTTGTTGTACGACTTCTGAATTACAATAAACAAGGTATAAAAGTCGAGTCGTTTTTCTAGATAGTCACATTTCACATCCTTTTTTCACATAGGAAGGTCTTCCACTACACCAAGCAAGATGTTCTCTTTTAAATCTGTAAGTGTCTCAATGTATGAAATATAAAAGTTTTTTCCCATAGATTTGCTAATATTAATTCTTTTTTTATCAGATCGTGCTTATCGCTGCTGCGTTCACAATCGGTGCTGAATCCAGTGCAGTTCCAGTAGCCGCTCCTCTAGTCGCTGCACCTGCCCAAATCGGATACGCCCACGCTGTACCGCAGAACATTCCACCATACGCGTCTCAGATCAGCGTGACAACAAAGAACTTGAGTCCCCTCATCGCCGCTCCAGCTATTGCTCCTGTTGCCGCTCCTCTCGCACCCGCACCATACTTGGCTGGACCAGCAGCGTACGTTGGTGGACCCGCTCCATACATCGGCGGACCTGCCCCATATGTCGCTGGCCCTGCTCCATACCTGGCTGGCCCTGCACCATACATCGCTGGTCCGGCCCCATATGCAGCTGGTCCGGCCTCATACGTCGCTGGTCCGTCCCCATACGTCGCTGGTCCAGCCTCATATGTAGCTGGCCCGGCCCCATACGTAGCTGGTCCTGCTCCGTATGCCGCTGGTCCTTTGCCCTACGCCGCACCTTACACCTATGGCGGTCCACTTGTTCGATCACCGCTTGGTCTCGCCCCAGCATACGTTCGATAGATTTTAGAGAACACTAGACTGATGACCTTCCTAATAGCAAAGACTAATTAGATTTTTATACATTTTATACTAAAATATAAAGAAATATCATAAAACCATTGTTTTTATTTTTACTTATTAGATAATTATTTCATAACTTATTGTTTTTAATTATACTACGGGTATCAACCATATGTAAAGGCAGGTGTTCAATAAGTTGATTGATCAGCTGTATTATTTAGATGTTTTGTATTGGGAGATGTTTTATGTTTCTCGCGTGATATTTTCTTCATTCGGAAGAAAGGTGTATAAACACAATTTCAGTTATTCTTGTTGTAGAAAACATGATCTAAAGATATCGTTATTATCAAGAGTAAGTGATGCAATTTTGTGCAGTTAATTTTTTATTAAGCTAATTTTAAGTCAAAGTAAAAATTAAGGCTTCTTACTCTTCCGAGCTGTTTATATAGAGTTTTATTTGAGTACGACTAAGTAAGATTCTAAGTAGTCCAGTCAAAATAGACATTCCAGTTTGCATTAATTCCCAACAAGCTGGATTTTTGTACAGGCCTTAAATACGTCATTACAAATGATATGTCAAAAGTCCCCATCGATCCCGCTTGTGCGTTGTTTTTTATTCGAGGTCAAAGGTCATAAATTTGCATTTTTTGCGTATATCTCTGAAACAACGAAAGCTATCGAAAAGTGGTTCAGGCAAAGTTTGTACATCGTAAAATTGTCTACAAAAATATTTCAACAGTTTTCTTCTACAAAGCATCGTTTTCGAGATATAGTGACTTTAGATCGCAGGAAAATCGTCGACGATGCTGCGTTTTTTTTCATTTCAGCCGTTTTATCTGCTTCATTGCCACAGAACAAACAGTATTTCTTGAAATTTACTGAAAGGGGTGATGGGTTCGATGGGTTAGTCCTCCTCCAAGGTAATGAATCGTCTTTTTGTTTCAAGAAATACTGTTCGTTCTATGGCAATGAAGCAGATAAAACGGCTGAAATGAAAAAAACGCAGCATTTTAGTAGATTTTCCTGCGGTTTAAAGTCACTATATCTCGAAAGCGATGCTTTGTAGAATAAAGGTGTTATGATATTTTTGTAGACAATTTTACGATGTACAAACTTTGCCTGAACCACTTTTCGATAGCTTTCGTTGTTTCAGAGATATACGCAAAAAATGCAAATTTATGACCTTTGACCTCGAATAAAAAACAACGCACAAGCGGGATCGATGGGGACTTTTGACATATCATTTGTAATGACGTATTCAAGGCCTGCACAAAAATCCAGCTTGTTGGGAATTAATGCAAACTGAAGTCATAATTTTAGTCTATTTTGACTGGACTAAAGTACGACAGATCGATCAAGTAACCTCACAAAGCCGAGGTATGTTAATCATATGTGCACTAGAATCTTTAAATCACTCTTCAAACCGGAACATGCTGGCAACATTTTCTTCACTTAATTATCTAAAGAGTAGAATCAAAATAGAGACTAAACTAACTACTGTATAAAAAGAAACTATCGTAAATAAGAAGTTGACTAAAAAGTCACAACTTACCTACCCTATGATATACTCTTCTATGAATAATTTAGAACTTATAATATTTTTGACAATGACAATCGTATCGTATTTAGCGAGTAGGTACATTCGGCAGTCATCAGTTTTTTTACGTGCATTGTTGTTATGATTTTGATCCAACCACGGTTACTACTGCAATTTTACTCGTATCCAACGAAAAGGTAAATAAGAATAGAGATCATGGTTTAATTCTATTTTTTTTATTTCATAATCATAACATTAAACAATAAAAATAACAACATTATTTACAACATAGCAACATTGACTATTCCACACTTAATATTATTTAATTTTTATATGTAATCTAGGTTTTACTTCTTCCATGCATTTCTGAGGATCGGTGCTGGCGCTGGTGCGTAAGGAATCTGAGATGCGTAGCCATGTATGCCGATGGGTAATGCTTTAGCCACTCCTATATGAGCAGGTGGTCCAAAAACTGGAGCGAGGAAAGCTGGTGCCACTGGCCTGATTATTGGGGAGAATGGGTTCGCTGGGATTGCGTTTATCGAATGAGCGTACAATGCAGCTTGCGGTAAAGCTGGCACTACTGGAGCAATCCTTGGTAGAGCTGGTACAATGGGGGATAGCTTAGGTAGAGCCGGAGCGAAGTAAGGGAACGCACCTGAAAAAATAGGAGCTGGTGGAGGTAGTGGCGCAGCTGGGGCAAATATAGGAGCTGGGTACGCTGGGGCTGGGAATGCCGGTGGTAGAAATGGGGCAGGAGCTGGAACATAAGGTGCTGGAGCAGGTAGCAAAGGTGCCGGCGCGGGAAATACTGGCGCTGGTGCGGGCAAGAAGGGCGCCGGTGCCGGGTAGAGCGGTGCTGGTGCAGGTGCCGCTACCACTGGTGGTGGGGCCGGAAATAGTGGAGCGGGAGCCGCTACTGCGTGAATGGACCTCGCTCCTGTCGGGAAATTGAAGTACGGTGCGTATCGCACTATGGGGAACGATTTGACAGCAGGGTATAGGTGGCCAATCCCGCTAGCGTGACAGCTAGCTATGACGGCAAGAACTGATACAACCTGAAAAAATATAAGTATTACAAACAAACAATGATATTGCTATGATTTACATTATTATCTTTGTTTTTTTCATTAAACTTGTATATGGTACTATAATATCTGAACTTACTAATCTTTGGATTGACATTGTGATTCACTGTCACGACTTGATTAGTCGGTTGCAAATGTGGAAGTGTACCGATTGACGTGGCACTTGTCATTATATAGTTCAATACTGTTGCAAGCATTACGTCTATATTGGTCGTATCGTTTTCACTTTCCTTAGGCAGGACATGCACATGCTTCATTGGGTATCAACACGGACCCCATTGACTACCGAATGTGTCGTACTTGCCACTGATAGTAATGTTATATAACGTAATAGTATGCCGCTTCTATTTTATTACAGTCATTGTCAATTTTTTGCTGGTACATGTTTAACGTCTATAAAAATACCTTGTTCGGTTTTAATTAGCATGCTAGTTATTATCGGCTATAAAGTTCTCATTAAATTACATGCTTCGTTTATTTAATATATTAATTATTTGAATAAATTATAAAATGGGAACGTAGAACTACTTAGTACCTATATTGCCTTTTAACTTTTTACACCTAAGCTGGATCACCTCTCTGTTTGATTATGAGCTAAGATCTAAGTGACTTCATTTAAATTAATATATACGTATTATTTTTAATTAAGTGTAATTTAACTTTTCTAAATGATCTTTGTAAACTTTCTTTTACAGAATAAAGTTTAATTGACTTTGACTTCTCACTGCCATCCTATGCTGGTCTTATTGCTAATAATATAAAAATGAAACCCGTTTTCCGTTGTCACGGTACATAGCATGAAAACGGCTTGACCGATTTGGTTGATTTTTTTTGTAGTTTTCTAATCTCTGTACAAGGTTTTTACGGAAAAAAAATTAGGAAAATCTCTCAGAAAAAAAAATCTCTCTAAGGCGGTACGAAGTTCGCCGGGACAGCTAGTAGCTAATATTAATGTATTTAATCCCTAAACGAATTATACCTATATACAGTATTTATAACATTGCTATTACTATTTGACACTGTATATAAAATTTCTTGGAGAGAATTTTTCAGGTTGCTGCTAAATAATTACTTATATTACAGTTTGTTACTTATTCAGCTTCATACAAGGACTGATAGCAACAAGAATTAAAACGTCAATCAACCATTATGTAAATAAATGTACTGATTTGGTTCACGGATGAAGGACGTTCCCAAATTATGCAGTGAGCAGAATTACCAAGTTTGTATCGAATCCTAGTACGTCATACTGTGGTACCTATCACTTAATATTCATAACGCATGGTGAACAATAGGTACAAATATATAGTAAATGGAGTGAGCGCTAATCGCTTTTGAGACAATTTAGTATGTTAGGATTTAATCATTTACTCATTAATTGTCTGTTACTGATGAAAAAAGCATTCATGAATATGATCATAAATATCTCTTTACTCTCAATTACTCTTACTTACTTTTAAATCTTTTAATGAGTATGATAATTACATATAATTGCAATGATCTAATGTACGCGTTTATCGGAAGATATTCATTTTTAAAACGAATTATGAAAGGGCAAAAAAACAAACATGGGTTTGCTTGGTTTGCCCATAGGATCTATTGGTGGGATTTTACCACTAGACTACTGGTGCTCTGGTCGTAGGTACGAATTCCGTCAGGCAAAAATATTTTTATTCTTCCTATTTCTAATTAGGAAATTAAAACGAGTAGTCTTTATGAATCTTTTTAAATACAATAGAATACATAGCGACCAAACTCGTGTTTCAGTTAGATTCGCACATCAAGTTGTAATTGTAAATCAACCCCGGTATAGCGACGGGCAGGGAAAAGAGATCCCTGACGCTCTTTATATTATTTTCGTACCAATGGAAATTAAATTGATTTCCAAAATTATAGGTATTCGTAGCAGACCTAAAAGGTTGAATCGACTTCAATCGAATTTTCGACCCTGTTTGTCTGGTTTGCTCAAGGTTTATAAGTACCTATTCGTTATTGATTATTTAGCTTAGCTATAAATCTTAATAACTGTATATAACTTTTAAGTCCTAATCATAATATTTGACCAACAAACATTGACTACTAAAACCAAGTCTCAAAATAAAAAGTTAAGACAAAGTTTCTTCATCGGCTGGTTACGCTGCTGAAATCGTACTTCAAACATGTGAGCAGAAATAAATCACCCTAATTTCAATTGTGGCCATTATTGTTCGGCTTATTCATGTAACCGAGGCTTTGTTCGTTTAATTACTTTTGCCAAGGCCTACAGGAAAACTTCCTTGAAACTTTAGCACTCTCTCGACATGCCGCACGCAAATGTGCCACAGATATTCTTTGAATGGATAATAATAAACCTGCCGATTGTTTCGAGTGTCACGTTTCATTACACATTGCTCTGGTAGGTAAATAGTAACAATGTTATAGTTATTAGAAAATATATTGAGTACAAAATGGTTCTAGATATCAGTCTTCATGGTTTCTCACTTAAGGGCTACTACTGGTGCTGGGCCTGCTAAGTAGGGGGACGCGTAACGGGCGTATGCAGGTAAGACGGGTGCAGGTGCAGCAAGAAGAGGAGCGGCACCAGGGGCTACGAGCCGGGCTGCGTACGGAGAAGCAACGTATGGGGCAGGAGCAGCGACGTAAGGGGCAGGAGCAGTGACGTATGGGGCAGCTGCGACATACGGTGCTGGTGCAGCAACGTAAGGAGCCGCAACGGGAGAAACAATCCTGGCACCAGGGGCGTAGTATGGTGCGGCGATTAGAGGAGCAGCGGCAGGGTAGAGACCATTGATGTTCCTGGCCACGTACTGTGAACTAGAGGCGGTGACGATGGGTGCTGGTGCGGCTATCAGCGGGGCTGGGGCTGCGAACACAGCAGCCCCTATGCTGGGCTTGGCAGCAGCAATGGCGATGGTGGCCAGAAAGAACACCTGAAAATAAAATAAGAAATTATCTTTTTGTAAGTTGGAGTTCTAAAAGTGTTTTTTTTCTCTAAAATTGAGTACTTACAATTTTGTACATTTTGATTAATGTGGTTGATTGTCTGTCGAACTGAAGATGCGGTTCGAGTGTGATGTATACAGTTTGGCGACAAAACCTTATATATGGCAGACGGGTAAGATTCACCTTGTGCTGCGTTTCGTCACTATACTATGCATGCAATGTCTCGTTAGACTCAAAGCACGCAACGGGGGCGGCCTGCACGTCCCACGTTACGAAAACTGGGCTGTTTAGTGGTCAGTCAGTTAACATTATGCTGGACCACATTTGGGCTTACTGGTTTTAAACATAATCACCTCATTCTATCATGTTTTGAAGTTTATCCAAAGCTAAGAATGCGTCCGGTTTTGTAATGTCTGTTTTGCAGTTGGCACACTTATCTGCTAAGTAAGGTTAGTGTCCATTATTCTAGTTGTCTAGCTGCATATATTTAGTTTGTTTCTAATGGTCTAGCAGCTAGACTATAATGTAAAATATGAAATCAGCTAGACAATAGAAATGAGTACTCTTAAAGAAATCGATGTTATACTGTTATATTTTAACAAATAGGTAACTTATTTTAGGCAGGTTTTGGGGTTATTTGATAAGGCACTCTGTCGGTCAAGGCGATCGTTCTATGTTCCTTCTACGTCTGGCTATACGCGTCATATAATATGGCGATAATAGACATACCATGATCTTGTAGTTATACGAATACTTCATATTTGTATCTGTGTTTTATTAATTGTACAAATGTTTTTCTCTTTATGCGAATCTAAGAAGTACCTAAGTATTATCAGCAATCGAGTTCTTACAAGTTTTTCTCAGGTGAGTACTAGAGAGCATTGTGTGACATGTTCGTTAATATTTTTTAATATTATAACCAACCTTGTTATGTATATGCATATAATTTTGTTTGTTTTCTAAACGTATATTACGTAGGTATATACAAAAAATATCTTTACTGACAAACACAAATATTTCCGCGAAAAACTGAATGACACTTATTTTGGTAAAATAAATATCTTGTATCTTGTTATGATGGAGTAAACCGATGAACCACTATAAATCAATATAATATATTCACTAGATGTTAAGGGTATGTTATCTGTGTTATCTGTCTATAATAACTGTTCTTGAACCAAATTATTCTATTTTTGAGCACGTCTACTAAGTACGTGCCCTCTGATGTATTGTACCGCGCCCAACACTCTTAGGAAACATAAAAAAAAGGTATTAAAAGGGTACCTGCACCGTAACCAAATTTGATTTTTGTTATGTAATTTATTTTTCCAAACTGTTTGTAATTTATTTCCAAACAATGGATAACAAGAACTTATTTTCTCGTATGTTATTTACATCAAACTCTAGGATTTAGAACTACAAATCAAGTCTATTCTGTTGAAATCACCTACTAGTGTACAGTCAGCATCAGAAGTAGATATTTCTTGATTTGTATTTGGCTATGATCAAAAATGCTTTTAAGACAAAGAGTATATAGGGTGTTTTTTTAGACGGGCGGTGACGGCCTAGTTCAAATCACTAGAGTTAGTAAAATGTCGTTAAAAGCATGCCCTCGTTTAAAAAAGAAACAGTAACAACATTAGTTTTTTCGTAATTATTTTAGTTTAGGAGAAATTTGGACACGAAAAAATTAAGACAACCTGTATTATTGAACTAATGGATGCTGTTGCTGATAAAGGATATTTTTTTAAAAACAAATATTTTACTTAAAATGAAAGGAAATTGCAAACTTTTCGTTAAGTAAATGTTAAAAACAAGTATGTATAAAATATTTATTTACAATAGGTAACATTTCATTATTTACAATTGCTTATTTATAACAAGTGGGTTTAATTTACCTATTTACTACAAAATTAAATCATAGCCTAGGCGGTTTTGTATTTGGTATAGAAAAAGGTCTGAAGGTAGTGGGTTCGATTTCTTTGGTATTAAAAGGCCTCGCTTCTTGGGTGCGAGGGGCTACGCTCCTCAAGGGTAGTGGAGCAGGAACTTTGTATCCTGAGTTTAGTACTTTGTATGCAGCATTAGTTGGTATACTGCGAGTCTTCAAAACAGGTCTAATAATAAGTTTAGCTTTAGACGGCAAAGATGAATAAATGTGTTTGACAACTTTGATTGCTTGGTGGTTGTGTTCAAAGTGAGGTAATGGTGGAGGAGCGATATAGGCAAGTGGTACTCGCTGGACTTCCACTGATGTTTTTAGTTTCTTTGGATGAATGTGGAAATGGGAATGCGGGTGATGATGATGATGATGGTGCGGTAGAGCCAAAGGTAGTTGATGTTGTGGTCGCGGATACTGCTGATTTGGACCCAAGTAATGTTTAATGTTCACATCTTGGTTGGAGGGTAAAGGAGACGGCGCAGCATATTGTTTAAAATTCACATTTTGGTTGGAAGGTAGGGGAGATGGCGCAGCATATTGTTTGAAATTCACATCTTGATTTGATGGTAAGGGAGACGGCACAGCATATTGTTTAAAATTCACGTTTTGATTCGATGGCAACGGAGATGAACCCGAATACTGTTTAAAGTTTACTTGGCTTTCATCCTGGTTGGACGAAGACGCTTGTACTGCATTATTGTCACTTCCATCTGGTACTGGAGTGGTTGCTTCTGGCTCTTTGGTAGTTTTTACATCAACCTGTGTTGTTGGATTCGGTGTAGATGTTTCTTCTTTAGTTCTGCCGTCACTAGGTTGTTCTTGAGGGAAGAGTCCGAAGGTAGGTGGGAATCCAAACGGATATGGTGGAAGAAGAATAGTTGCGACTGGAGCTGCAGCATTTGCTGTTGCTATGGCAATAGCTACATTCGGCTCTACTGGCTGAGGTTGTGCTGGTTGCGAGGGCTGAGTTGGTTGTAAAGGTTGGACTGGTTGAACGGGTATCACTGATTGAAATGAAGGCACTGGCTGAAGATGTTGCGCAGGCTGGAAATGTGTCACAGGTTGCACTGCTACTGGTTGTTGTACAGGAACAAACTGTTGTGGTGTGCCAGCTGGCTCGAGGAAAACTGAAGGTGCGACTAAACGGTTGAAGGTTCTCTCAAAGTATTGTGAACTTGATGCGGTCACTATCGGCGCATTCGCAATGGGTGCCCCGTGGTGGACACCTGAGCTTTGAACCATCCCCCATATCGCAGTTAACGCCAGGACCTGTAAGTTATTAAAGATGAGTAAAGGTTTATAAGCTATTTAATTATATATTTTTTTCCAAATAAATAAACATTACTTTTTGAATCATTTTGAAGGCCCCTCACAGGACCGCTTTTAAAATTATAATGCGAGCGTTAGAAAATAGAGCCTTCGCTTTTATATAGGTGTAACAAATTTTGCATCGTGGTGTGGCAACGTAGCGGGTGTAGTGGAATACCTAATGTTCCAATATGTAAGGACGCGGACCTTGATGGACAAAAAAATCGTATTGAAACGCCCAAAGAATAATAATAAACAATGAGCTATTGGGAAAGTACCAGCCACAACTGGCAATTATCGATTTAGCCTATAAACACCCTTGCGACAGCTGAATGTCATTCGTAACGGTCATTTTAGATTACGAATATAGGTTAATCTTAAGTCTGTCTTGTATAGATCAAACACAGTAGGTGAGCATTTACTTTTGTCAGTACAGATCAAAGTGATAAATGATTCTAGATAAACATCATGTTGGTACGGTCAGCATCAGAAATTCATTTGTTCAAAATAGTTCAGTAATTTCTGAGGTAAACTTATTTCTTTATTTTAAAAGAGATAATAATTTCGTTTTGTCTTGTGATGAAACTCGGTCTAATGATCATTTACCCACGATGATGTTAGTATTACCTACCATCTTGTAATGTCGTTATATTAAGTGAGAACACGTTATATTAGCTGAATTAATATATTATGTACCTACTCGTTCGATTTTTATTTTTTGATCTGATTTATTTTGAAGTGGTGGCATGCACTGATTTGTTTAAACATTGTAATAAGAACATGTACGGAAATGATATACTACCCTACTGGATAACGTTACTCACAGAAATAAATAAATAAATATTTAAGTCCATTATGCACATTCTTACACATCCTTTTATACCTAAATTAAGCAAAGCTTCTGTGGCGACTAGGTTGTTCACATTTTCTTTTTTGTAAATACATACATAAAAATAAATAGTACGCAGACAGAACAAATATCAATGTTTGCCATCACATAAATATCTGTTCTTAGTGAGGGCGGAACCACAGCAAGGAAGGCAGAGCTGAGACGCCTGTCAAGAAATTCTCAACCGAGTTTTGAAGGACCAGAATCTTTTATTTAGTTATTATTATTTAGTCTAAAACTCAAATCGAGTGTGTTATCTTCTTCTTCTTCTTTTATTAGTGGCTTTTCGGAGAGAGTGTTTAGTCATGAATTGATGTAATGTCTATGACAGTCAAGCTTCAAACTACCGCAGTCGTTTTTTACCTGATGTCAAACTTACCGTCTGTTACTTTATTAGATAATATTTTTAGCATCAAAAACAACAATATTTTGTTTACCAGTGGAAAATACCTTAGCAAATAATATAGTGAAACGAAAGTACTTTATCGACATCCCACGTAGATATCGACCCACCAACCTAAAAAACGTGACTCCAAAAATGCCTTGTAATAGTGTTGTTGACATACTGTTATTGTTTTTGTATTATAACATGGGTGAAGTGTATGATACCTGTTGTGATTCATTATGTTCTGTAATTCTTTGCGCCTGTCACAATAGTGTTTTCAATCTTATATGATAGCTCTAACTGATTAGACAGTTAAAAGAATAACACATTTAAAATGCAACCTGTATCACAGTTTTAGATAATTATTATTTAAACATATATAGAAAGATATCATTGTAGACATATATAATAAGTTAAAGGTGATTTTAAGTAGAGCCGCCCAGAGCTATTTTAAGTAACAAACTTCACAGAACGTAGGTAGGTATTAGTTGTAGGCGAACATCTCTCACAAATAGATTTATCTTGAAAAGTTATTTAAAAGCAACTATTAAAAATATATTTCACCTTTGCACGTGTTCTATTTTTCAGATTTGATTTAGTTAGCCTACCTACTTATGTACTGTTTACAATAAGAATAAATGAAAACATTGTCAAAAATATATTTATAAAATTATAATATTTACATCTTGAACATGCTTGAAGACATTTTTACATTTTGAACGATGTTTTCATAGATAACACAATAAATAAATAAAAAAACTTTTGTTCATTTTTGAGACCAAAATGGATCTATATTTTCAGTCCATGTTATCTCTGTGGTTGGAACTTTGTAATTAAAAACTTTAAACCATTGCTCATGTAGGTACCTAGTAGAATAATAACTTAACTTATTTCTTAAATATTAATTTATCATATTATATACTTCCTGCGATCTGAGGAGAATTTAATGCCATGTATCATTGATTGACATACTTCATGAATAACTATTGTAGGTAATATTTCAACATTTTGGATTGGTTACGCATCCTTTCATCGTCTTGTAATTGCAAAAGACAGATATGCAATGTAAAAATCATTTATTCATAGTATCACAACGCTTTGTTTTCAAACTCGACTATTAATAAGCAACAAGTGGTGCAGAAGCCGCTACGTAAGGAGAAGCGGCGGCGACGTATGGTGCTGGAGCAGCAACATATGAGGCAGGAGCAGCAGCAACATATGGGGCAGGAGCAGCGATGTATGGGGCAGCGGGGGCGACGTAGGCAGCTGGAGCAGCTACGTAAGCTGCAGCTAATGTATTATGGTTGCGGTGGAAGTACTGCGAGCTGGTTGCTGTGACGATTGGGGCAGGGGCGGCGGCAATCAGGGGAGCGCTGACCAGACCGGGCTTGGCGGTAGAGATGGCGACCAGGGCCGAAAGGAAGACAAACTGAAAGGAAATTAAATATATTTCAGCGAGGGCGGTTAAGCATATTCAACGAAATTTTGTTTTTGATTCCATTATACTTACGATTTTCATCATATTGGTAGTTGTTGATGGTACTGTTAGTGAGAACAGGACTGATGCTGACTGCCACTGATCCTCAACATTTTATAGTCATCAGAGGGTGTCTGTCGCAACGAGCCTCCTTTTGCAGTGTCTCTGGCATTGGCCTGCGCGTGATAAGAATCAAAGCATTGACCACCTTTACGTATTCACTCTCATAAACATGTCGTTTGTGTGTCACTGCCACATAAGGATGAAAATACTAATTTCTTTCTTGCCATAAATTGGGTTGATGGCTTCCTAGAGACAGTCTTTGCACACTATACATAAACCTTCAATTCCCTGATGTACAATGTCATACAAAAACATTTTTTTAGTAATTAACTTCTTCTTCGTGCCTTTGAAACAAGTGACAGCCTACTTGATAAAGCTAATGACGCAGATTTATGGAGTTGATTATTAGCATTTCCATAAACATGTTTCGTATAAAGTAATAGGTTCACGCGTTTACGCCACGTGATTTTCAAAGGATAAATTTCTTAATTTTCCTAAAAATCTACCTCTGGAAATATAACGTGGAACGCCACGTGAATATTTTTTAGGGTTACGCTACTATAAATATGATTGTTAATAACCGTATTTTCAAATAGCCCGACGACAATTTTAAGATTGAAGGAAGTCAGGATGGAAAACGGTCTTTGATTAATAGAAAATTGAAGAAGAATATTGATTTTGTCTACAAATCTATGGAACGGGCTTTCAAGATATGCATGATGATATATGCAGATACAATGATGTTGGTTATGTCCAAATAAATATCAGAAATCTACTTCCAATAGCTTTTCTTCATTGGGCTGTGGATGTGGTATAGATTTTATTTTAAATCACTTTTAAATAATAATATTATGAGACCCTCGGCGCAGAAAACACACGCTTGGCAACTTTTGTATGCTCAACTTTGAACTTTCTATTGTTTCTTCGGCACGACTGAAATAAAAATATACAAAATAACTCACTTATTTAAAAAGCGTTTTTAGAAGCGTGTTTGAAAACGTGATTTTCTTTGAAATTGATAATAGTATGAAAAAAGTGGATAGTTACAAGTTACAATCAGTATTAAAAGATTACGTGTTTAACATTTTTAAATTATTTATTTGTTTGTAATGGTACTTTCTACTTTTCCGCAATATAAAAAAATAAACTGAAACGATAAATCAGTCTGATCATTCAGTAGGTACCTATTACAAATAATTCCCCTCCCCCTCTTTGGTTTTAGTCCTGTCCAGCCAAAGGTTGCCTTGTAGAGATCGCTGTAAGCGATAAGGCTGCCCATTTAGTACTTGTTTTTCAGTAGTCTTATGTGTGTTACCCATGTATTAGAAATAATAATCAATAAAGAGTTTTCTGTCTATCTACCATAATGACATGTCTTGTTAGTATAGGAACCGTAACTACTACACTAATTATTATTGATTAATTCACTGGTAAGTATGACGTACGAGCATAGTGAAAACTATACCTAACTAATAAGTATTTTTTATCAAGAAGTACTTCTTAGTAAACCGAGCATAACTTACTAATACCATTTCAGATACAAAAACGCTGATAAAAAACAATCTAAAAAGCATTTAGCTCAAGTAGGAAAATTCATCAATAATCCTTTGTAAAACACGTCATATAAGTCATGTAACCAAATACCTAATTAATACTTAGTTAAACGCGTATAATGTAGCGTTTATGGAACTATCTAACAATAGAGCATGCAAAACAGTGAACGAGACAATACAGCATTCTAAGTATCACAATAGTCACTCACAAAGCATTCGGTAAGAGATTACATGTCTATATATGAGGACCCTTTGTCTGGAAGCTCACACGTTATTTGCTTTTATGTAGGTGTAGGTGTTTTATAAACTAGACATTTCTGTAAAGGAAAACTTTGTACTTAGAAAACAAAAAGATTACGCAACTTTTTGTGATATATTAAATGGGTTTTTTTTGTGACGAAGACAAAAAATGTTATATAAGGGGCTTAAAATAGTGAGAATACAGGGTGAGTTTTTTATGTAATATTATTGTAGAGATTTTTTAGTCTTCTGGTACAGCTCAAGCAGTTATGTCCGAAAATAATATCTTTGCTGTGAAAATGTTCTTTATTCTTTATTCTTTATTCTTTATTGTACACAAAATAAGACAAACACAAGACAGAAATAGATGACATGTACAAAGGCGAGCTTAACCCTAAGAAGAGTTCTCTTCCAGCAAACCTTTGAGGCTAGGGAGAGGTGACTATAGAGGTAGGATTGTGTACATACATAAACATAAAATAGAATGAAGATAATACTTAACTAAGATACTAAATACAATACAATAAAATACACAAATACTTTATATAATACACATAATAAATATATAATAAATATATATAAATACATAATAACAGTTAGCAAAGGGACATATAGTGCTCTTTAACTTTGCTCTTAAAGATGTTTAGCGATGGACTGGCCCGAACATTATGAGGTAAGGCATTCCACAATTTGACGGCAGAGACTGTGAAGGAGTTACCATAGCGACTGGAAGAGTGAAGAGGAGTTTTAAGAAGAAGGGACTTAAAAGATCTACACGGCTCACCCCTGGGAATAAGGTATTCAAAGCGCTCACGAAGGTAGGAAGGAGAAAGTGGACAGTGAAGAATTTTATAGAGAAATGCCGTTACGTGGAGATCACGACGACGGCGAATAGGTAGCCAATTTAATCGAGATCTGAACTCAGAGACGTGATCAAACTTGCGCAATCCGTAAATGAAGCGGATACACAAGTTTTGAAGACGCTCGAGTTTGTTAAGAAGTTCCTCCGTGGCATCTAAAAAGCAGACATCAGCATAGTCAATGAGAGGCAGCATTAAAGTCTGAGCCAGAGTGATTTTGGTTTCAAATGGAAGAAAGTTTTGAAGACGCTTAAGTGATTGAAAGGAAAAATGAACTCTTCTGCTGATCTCATTGACATGACTGAGCCATGACAAAGTGCTGTCAAAAACAACACCAAGATTTTTGGCCTTACTGGAATAGGGTAGAGGTACACAATCATAAACACAGGGAGGAATCGCAGATATACTCACCCTATTTAACATGTACGGAGTACCTAGAACTATGACCTGGGACTTAGTAGGATTGACCAACAGACCAAACGTTTTGGCCCACTTGTCAATATGAATAAGGTCAGCGTTAAGCTGAGTTATGCCGACATCTATTTCGTTTACACCAAAATGTCGATATATCTGCAGATCGTCAGCGTACAGATGGCAGTTAGAAGATATGACTTGGGTGATGGAGTTGATAAACACGGAAAAAAGAAGGGGAGAGAGAACGCCTCCTTGTGGCACGCCGGCAGTTATGTTACACCAGTCCGAGTATGACTCATCCAAGCGAACACACTGCGAGCGCCCAGAGAGATAAGATTTAAACCAAGAGATTACTGGGTGAGATACATTAAGGGAGGAAAGGATAGCTAAGAGGATGTCATAGTCAACTGAGTTGAAAGCACTGCTGAAGTCAATGAATAGATTTGACATGAATTGAGCAAGTAATAGTAACAGTTTACCAAACAATATAACTTAGTCAGACAAATCGCTCTTCTCTTAAATCTTCTTTTAATTTCCACCAGCCTATTTCGGTCCATTGCTGGACGTGAAACGTTTCCTAGACGCGCCACGGTCCCAAACTTGGGCTTTCCTCATCCAGCGTCTGCCTACTACATTCGTAAAACGTCACTCCTTGCTGGATAGCGTTCTATACTATGCTTTCCTAAACGCAGTGTAGTGTAGTGTAAACTACAGTATTCGTTCGCTTCAACTATTGCCGGGTTCACAACAAATATGACCGGATGCGTAATGCGTTCTCATTTTGCGTAAAACATATTATACCATTCCGAGATGACAGATTCACCGTCACCGCCATCCATTGGAACAGATGGAGTTAATATACCAATGGATGTACTCCATAACGTGTGCATTTGACATCATCAATAGATACCGTACCTATTGCTAAGAAAACCCCGGGTATTATTTTTAGGACATTATTAGGACAGGAAATTCTTACTTTAGTTAGTGCTGAACAGGCTCTTAAATCTATGTTTAGGATTTTCATATAAAAATAAAATAAATACTCAAATACGCATATTGATAAGCACGTAAGAATCTTTTGGTTCGCAGTACACCCTGCTTGAAGTTTAACTTTCTTGTCCATAGGCCACTAGGCTAAGATAAATTCCAACTTTTTCGAGGAGTTTTTCATGTATTAAGTACGTAAGTTTAAAATAATAATGTAGGTACTTACCATCGTTTTTTGAACAGAGCTTATAGATTCGAACCGTTTTTAACACAACGCAAACTCAAAGCTAAAAGTTCTTGGTTGCTTGTTTCCTATACCAGGTAGGTCGGTTCGCCCTTGTTTAATAACAATGGGCTCTTAGAAGAATGTTCCACGTGGCTCGACACCAAGTCACATGTGTACAGTATATCGTAGATATTCAAATAAAACTTATGACACCGACAAAACTTATTAAACTAAATTAATAAAGATAAAACACGGATTTTATTTCACTTGTAACTAAGATTACTTTAAGCTATATGTGTCCTGAAATAAGTTTTTGAGTGCTTTGAAAGTTACGGAACCAAACGCAAAGTTGGACGAAATAGTACGTGAAAAGCGGACGCTCGTTTGAATGTAATAAAAAATATATTTATATTCTGAAGTATTTAGCTCAGCCTTCAAATCCTTTTGAGAGGTGGAAAGTTTTAAAGCAACGGTGTTGATTTCAGTTGAACAATGAAAATGTTGACGCAATAGACGACTTCAAGGAGCCTCGTGTAAGGAAACTTTCAAACCCTATAAACACTATACAGGGGTTAAAAATAACCGAAATCTAGAAATATTTATTTAAAGTAAAATCACAAGATGTAAATAAAAATAAAATATTTTTTAAACCTTGGAAAAATGGCAACATTCAATTGCCTACATTACATTTTTACAATATACAGATAAGAAAAGTACCTACCTACTATTGGAATAATAAAATAATATATTATATTGAATCGTGAATGTGAGTAGGAAGAAATAAATCGTAAACATAGCTCTATTTTTATTTATAAGCTTTTGTTTTAATCTCAATCATAACGTTTACTCACGTAGATACAATTGCAGCACATAATTTAACTCTCTTTTGAGAGTTTTAGTTTCGTACACCCTGTATAATTTACACACACTGTTATAATAATTGTTTTCTATGAATTTACGTCGCAAATAAACCGAAAGTCAAACATGTGAAAGTCTGGTAGGCTGTCGAAACATAAGTCATTAAGTAAGTATAGCTAACTTTTTAGGGTTCTGAAAGCTTTAAATAAATTACCTAAATAGCTCGCGTTGTGCTAGTTTAAGTTGCGCTATACGTGTTTTCGGAAAAGGCATAATACAATATAAATGAAGTACTACGCAATTTTTTTATAAGTATGCTTGAAAACGTTAAAAATTCACTCTTCAAGTCTTTTTGAGAGGCTTTCAAACACAGCATAGAAAAATAAACCACTTTCATTTAATGAACATAAATATTTGTTCGGTCTGGATGTTAATATGTATGTATGTATTTACAAAAAAAATGTATATAAGTATTCTTTCAGCATCTAGTTCTCATAGTACAAGCTTTGCTTAGTTTGGGACTAGAGAGTAATTTGTGTGAATTGTCCATGGATATTCATTATTAAAAAATAGGCCAGTGTACTTACGTGTTGTTTCTTCCACTTTATGCAACTTCTTAGCACCTGTTATGGAAAATATGCGTAGGCTGAAAGTAGCAATGCAGCGGACTGGACGCAATTATTGCTTCTAATAGACTTAGTCCAAGCTATTAATGGAACAGTAGGTCTATAAATATCTACACTGCCGTAATACTGTTGTGCACTTATACTTTGGTTTCCTAGATTGAGCTTAGTTATTGAAAATAATAAAGACAGAAAAGAGTAATTGAAGTCAGATGAAAAGGCAAATCATATCAAAATTAATAATAGGCATACCAATTAAGTGTTTGTAAATTATATTTTAAAATAAGCCATTTTAAGAAATTCACTTGGCAGTCGCCTGTTTCAAAGCTGATGGGTCAAGTGATTCCGTTAGTTCTGTGTGATATGTACTTACAAAAAACTAACGTACAAGAAAAGTAAACAAGCTTTAATCTTTCTATCACTTCTCACTTTCGCCAAAGGTTTGCTGGAAGACAACTCTTTTTAGGGTTAAGCTCGCATGTGTACATATAATATATTTAAGTTTATTTGTCTATATTAGTTTGTGTACAACAAAGAATAAATTCTTGGAAGTTAAATTATTGATTTTCCCCTATTACTTGCTTATTTATTACAAACTACATTTTATGTATAAGCGTGAACACGTGACTGTTATGTAGGTAGACCTTGCGAGAGAAACTACACGAGTCACGTTGCGAGTTTTATTTATTATACTTAGCACCGGTGCCTGCCGAATCTAAGGAGAATCGACGACCGATGTGGCGCGGCGGGCGAAGGCGGGCTGCAGCGCGGAGATTGCGGGTTCGATTCCCGCCTTGGTATAATGTGTGTACAATCTGCAAATATTTATTCCGGTGCTCTGGGTATTTGATATGTATAATAAAAAAATATGTATCTATGTAATGTATTGTATTAAGTATGTCTATCTTCTAGTACCCATAACACAAGCTCTGCTTAGCTTCGGGCTAGATGATGTTGGGTGGATACTCCAGCATAAATAAAAACTTTTTGGGATTCTAGTTGTTTTATCCCTGAAAATCTTAATAAAAATAAATATTCATCGACATTTGACACATCACACTCTAGTTCCAAAATACAGACGTATGAATGAATAGTTTTATACAACGAATTATTTATACCCTTTTTCATTTGCTTGCAATCTGAACATAATGAACACTCGAACTATGCTCTTGTAAACAAGATTAAGAGCAAGTAGATAACAATAAATACTTGGACTGCACTATTCTTAATTAGGTACTGGAATTATTTATCATTAAGTAAAGTTAAGTAAAAAGTGTGTTTATTTCATCATCATTAGACGTTTTTATATTAAAAAAAACGCACTTAAACGTTGTATCATAATAAGGTTGGTACTAACCGGTGCTAATCGTATGATATCACACGCTTTTTTATATCAGAGCTAGGATACGAACGTCACTTGCAATAATCCAATAAATTCAATGTGTGTTTACGAAATATAACAAATAAATATTAATAGACATTTCACAACGCTGTTTATGCCCAAACTCTTGTTTTTATGTTGAATACCGAAAAAATATAATGTTTTAAGAATGTATGGTAACGAAGAAAAAAGCATTTATGTTTCTCATCATAGAAAATGTTTGTTCTTGGTCGGATTGATACCACAACTTGGTACAATAAGGTGGCATGCAATCGCAGACATGCTCCGAGGTAGGAGACGCTATCAAGTGTATTAGAAATTTTTGGATGGAGAGGTTTTCACATGTAGATACGAGGCAAAGGAGGAGTTGACTAGGCCGCGAATTTCTTCTCGCCTCGTGAATATAAGGGGTTATCTTTTTTTATGTTACTACGAAGCTTAGATTAAAATAAGCATTTTTGCTTAATTATGGGCATTTTATATGGGTATTTTCATAAGGTTTTTGAGGTTAACTCTTTACTATACTGTGTCTTATGTTCCAGCTCTTGTAGTTGTATTTTGTAAAATGTATAGTTCATTCATTTAGTCGCCAAGGGTTTCAAGAGTTCAAATAGAGTAACAGCCTACACATCCATTCAATTTCTCTGGCCTATTATGCGAATTTTAGTAATAATGGCATAATACGATAATTTCAAAGAGGTCACACAGTACAACCGTAGTATTTCATAAGTTCTGTAACATTGCCAATCGTGCTTTTACGAGGCTATTGTACCCTTCACAAAGCACAGTACCCAGAGTTTTTAATCTCAATAGGTCAGTGTTTACCTATTGAATAATAATTGTAAGTCAATAACTCTACATTGTTATGAAATTTTAATATTATTGTAATGCCGACAGTAGTTTAATGTAAGTAAGTAAGGCGCTTGTCCTAAGAGGGCAATATACAATGACAATAGGTTACAGGACTCAGCCTATATTCACTGTTGTAGGACCCTGTATGATTTATAAGGTAAAACTTCTTTAAAAGTACCCGAGATCCAGCCTACTATAGCAGTACAAAAACTGCTTTTATTTGCCTTTTATTAAACCCGAGCTCATCGTCATATTTGATAAAATTAAAAGCTCGAACATCTAAATAGGCATTTCTTGTTTTTTTATATGAATCTTGTTAAACTATGCCACACTCTATTAGTAGTTGGTATATTCCGAGTGCACTTTTTTTAAGGTTAATATAAAAAAACCTGATAAGAGAACCAGATATAAAAACCTTTTGTTTTTATATAATAACATAATAGACGTTACATAAAATTTCACATTTGTTTCTTTAATTTTACATTGAATCTTACAAATATGTTGTGAATTGGCTAAATTGTATAATTAAGTCAATAACTTACGTTATAGTTCATCATTGTTATGACATTTTAATATGAATGTAATACCGACAATAGTTAAGGTAACTGCCTTGGCTAAGGTGTTTGTACTATAAGGGCAATAATGAATACACAAAAGGTCAATTTTACAGCTATCAATGAAAGCTCCCATTAACGATTGAACTGGAGGTCAATTTGAACCTCACCCTAAGGCAGTATGTCCACTGATCTGTGTAGGTAAAAAACGGTGTACCTACACGGAAAAAAAACACATTTTACTAGACCAATGATGTGATATCTACTTATCATAAATGGGTTATCTTCACACACCGCTCGCAGCGTGCACTTTTGATCCTTAAGCAATTAGTTTAAAATAGAACAATAAAAAAACTAAATTTTCAGTTGAGTAAAACTTTATTTGCTTGATTAATTACGTACATAATCGGTGAGATGTGCCAGCGGTCGTGTAAAACTATTTGTATATTTTCAACGCACGTAGTAAGCGTACGGGGAGTACGCGCTGTATGCAGAGTACGCCACGGGTGCGGTGTATGCGCTGTATGCCGAGTATGCTACGGGTGCGGTGTAGGCTGCGGCGTAAGGGGCAGTGTAGCCCACTGGATATTCCACTACTAAGGGCTTGGCGGCGGCAAAAGCCAGAAGAGCGGCAAAGACTACCTGAAATACAGAAGAAAATGTGTCATGCAAAGTACGATAACATATTTATTATTACGCAATTTTATCGAAATCCGTAAGACATTAAGAAAGTTTTTCTGTGGGATGTTTTTATCTTAAGGTAATTTTATGTTTTTAATAATAATTATCAATTAAAACAAACAAAATACTTACTTCTACATAAAATGAATGAAAAAGTTAAAACTTACGTATTTGAACATTTTGTGTTGATGTTGATGATTGCTGTGTACAAGATGAGATCTGGACTCGGACTGTAATGAAGATATTTTCTTACCTCTTTTATATGACTGCAGTTCTGGAGTTGGAACCGGATAACTAGATGAATATCCTCTAGAATCATTAGGAAGTATGGTCACGTACGGCCTCGTTCCATGACACTGGTCAGGATTAGTTCAAGGACATGGTTTGTCCAAACGGATGCCGTGCATCATGATTATGTTTTAGATTAGATCTATTTCTGGAACTTCAGATTCCTGAGATTCTTTAGGTTGTCTTACTTTTTCTGTCATTTACTTCATAAAATAAGAGTGAATCGTGACTTTTCTAAATAAAAGGCGGCCCGAACCAAATTGATACTCTACGCTCGTTAGGGAACAGAAAACTATGTGATTCATTAAAATTGAAAGTAATGCACAAAAAATTTTTTAAACACATAGATATAGATTGGACTGGGCAATGGCCTCACGTATATGTGCGGCCAATATCTGTCTTTTTTCTGTAAATCATACTAAAAACATAGGTACTAAAGTTTTCAGTTGTTTAAATTCACAAATGTAAAATGTCTCATTTAAAAATATGACCTAAAATTTCATGAATTTGAAAAAACAAACGAAATTCAACGTTAGATTTTATTCCATAATAATTCTAACTACGTTTATAGTAGCGCATGATTTTCGGCCGCGCATTTGGTCGCGGTCTTGAGATTAATTGCGTGCCTTTAATCAATGGTCTTGGTCTTTTCTGTACGTGGTGATGTGTTCTAGCCGCTGATACAGTGAATATGCATGCTAGGAACAACAGTATCCACTGGAAAAATACGCACAAGTTAAATCACAATCATTTACATGGTTTACTCTCCGCCTTTTTTGAAATAACACAATTTTTTCGCAGGAAGTAAAGGAGCAATCCGTGAAGCTTACCATAAAGCTTACCATAAAGCTTCACGGATTGCTAATATTATGAATAATTTAAAATCCATGATGTGCAATGATCTAAGGTAACCTATGATGCAATTGACTGCGCCTTTTGAATTATAAATTGAATATGTCAGTCTATAAAAAAATACGGATAGGTATTCCACACATCGCATTCTAGTCCCGAGCTAAGCAAAGCTTGTATTATAGGAACTAGATTGCTGTTAGACAACTTATATACATTTTTTTGTTTGTAAGTACATACATAGAACACAGTAACACCCAGCCATAGATCAAAATATATGTTCATCACATAAACCTTTGCTTCAGTGGGGATAGAACCCACGACCCACAACGTGGAAGGCAAAGCTACTACCAACTGAGCTGTGCCTGTCAACAATAATAAATAAGTCTAGGTGCTTGTAAAGAAAAAATGAACTTACCGATTTCAGTAGCATCTTAACGAAATAGTAACCCAGAAAGACTTTTTAGCAGTTATTAAAGTGGTTTTATAGTTCAATCTAATCAAAGAACTGAGGTGTGGATAAATAAGTAGGTAATTCGATTAAGTTAGTTCATTAGGCGATGACTTAATTAGTTCAAAGATTTATTGATTAGGTTCTTAAACAGAATGCCTAATAATACCAAATATTTGGTTTTAAGATTTAGTAAAATCATTATATTATTTTGTAACCTATAAAAACTTTTTCACAGTTCAAAAAAAAAACAAATTACACTACACTACCACACTAAAAAAAGAGAAAACAACAGCAATAAGTGTAGATTTACTTTTAGATAAAATAAAGAAGTTTTAAAAAACTGGCAGTTTACGAGTCTGGAATCTAAAATTTAAATTAGACCAGCCAAATAAAATAAAACAGTCTCAAACAACCTAGCTACATCCTGTTGCGACTCCGCCCACGGCACGGGTCTCCAACAGTTTTTTTTTGTAGATCAAACATTTTTTGCTCTTATTGTAAATCATTTTGCATAATATTGATTTGTTGCTTTTAATCATTGGCAAAAATAATTTGCTGGTCATTATGTTTACTGCTTGACAGATTTTAATATTGGATACGAATAAACTGATAGGTTACCTTTTGTAATTTACTTTACGATGTTCTATTTAATATTCAAATAAGATTTATTACAGTGAATGTCAGGATGGTCAGCTGGCACAATTTAGAGTAGAATAAGAATATGAATCATTTATTAGACGTAATTTATAAATAAAAAAAAATAAAAATAATACTGGACAATCCACACAACATCATCTAGCCCCAAGCTAAAAGCAGAGCTTGTGTTATGGGTACTAGAATACTGACATACTTTATACATTACATAGAGAGATATTTTTTTACTATACATATTAAATACCCTGATCACCCGGAATAAATATTTGCAGATCGTACAAACATTTATCCATAGGCGGGAATCGAACCCGCAACATCCGCGTCGCAGGCGGACCATCGCCCGCCGCGCCTCATCGGTCGTCAACGTATACTGTGGTAGGTACTAGTTGACAATTTAACCATGTATAGTTATGCCTTTACCTTGACGAAGCCTAGGTACGCTAAGTTGCGCGTTTAGTAAGTGTTGCTAGAAAGTATTCTTACTATCATTGTTGTAGGGTAAAAATCGCGATGTTTTTTTTTTATGACGATGCCTATGCGCTTGTACTAACAGGCTGAATACGTATGCAAACAAACACACTTGGGTGCGACTATTGCTAATATTTAAGATAATATTAATAATTTTGTATTAGCATGTAAATGTAATAGGTACATAAAAAGTTTCTCTGTATGTTTTTGTATAAAACATACAAAAATACATTTATATAAATAAAATGTAATCGAAAAAGATCAGAATAATTTGATAGATTGATTTATCAAACTGTTTCTGGTCTTGGTCGGAATAGCTCCTTTATGATAGTAGGGCACTAATAAATGCATTCTTGCCCACAGCGAGATTTCCTCACGTTTCTCTGGCACCGCAAGCTCGAGCAAGTACATATTTCATTCATGCACGTGAATAGCTGGGGGAGTTTGACCCAGTGATTCCGTATTCTAAACATGCACTCCAAAGTAGTTTCTTCATTGTCGCGAAGCGATCGGAAAGGTATAAAACGTATGGAAGAATTCTACAGGACATCACACTAGCATCTGCTCTCGAGTTCTTTTGTTCTTACGAATTTAATTAAAACATATCAAGATGTTCAAGCTGGTGAGCTATACGCATTTTAGACTCTAGATGTTATGTTCTAGATGGAGTTCAATTCATAAATACTAATTATAATCTCTTTTTTTCAGTTTGTGTTCGCTTGCTTCCTGGCCGTGGCAGCCGCCAAGCCCGGTATCCTGGCTGCGGCCCCGCTGGCGTACACCGCTCCAGTAGCAGCAGCTTACACGGCGCCGGTGGCTGCGGCGTACACAGCACCCCTCGCATACTCTGCCTACTCTGCCTACCCCTACTCCGCCGCGTACTCTGCCTACCCCTACGCCTCACCCTACTCTGCATACTACCTGCGCCGTTAAAACGTACAGGCCAGGTCCTAGTGACAATGACCAATCGAAATATTAAAACAAAAATAAATTATATTTAAATTGATTTAGTAACTTTTCTTTTATATCCCGTTTTTATAATTCTTTGTATAGAAAATCAGGAAGCTTTTATTATAGCCAAATGTATAGTTGCAAAATAGCAAACTTATAAAAAAAAAATAGTATATTTTTCTGAATTCAATGAGCTGAAGCATAAAGATAAGATAAGATAATCTTCCTTGAAATAAATAGTAGCCTCATTCTCATGAAAGTTTGCTGGTTTATTCCTTTAATTCAGCATAGTCAGGATCAGAATGCGCCATTTGCAAAGGCAAATCAAGATTTTGAAGCATTATCAACAATACATCTTCTGTGTCATCAAGTAGATTTGAATCTGGAAGTGAACCGTCTCTCTCTCGTAATTGAGGCCGATTCCATGATTTCCAAAATTTAATTTTGTCAAGTAGTTTCTTTATATATGAATAAAGTTTTTCTATGATAATAGCACTTAAGTATTCTTCAATGCTGGGACTGACGGGATTGGCTGCGACATTATCTGATGTATCTGGAGGTGGTTGATGTTCTACATGAAACCAACCTTTAATTTTGTCGATACTATCACTAAATCCATTTCTTTTATTTGCTAAATTAGCTTCTCCTTTGTCCTCGTTTGCGTTAAACCATTGAGAAGGAAGGATGGAAGGATTCAGATAATGGATCGTATCACTTGGGCTTTCATCAATTTTTTTTTGAAATCCAAAAGTAGTTGTGAAAAACGAAATAAATAGAATCTGTAAAATAAATTAAATTACGGTTCTGTAGAGAATTTCAGGTTTGTCTTACGTCATGAAGTTTTTGTAAAGACCAAGGACCATGATTAAAATAACATACCTACGGGTATGTACCAAATACTTTATGTATTTTTTTTATAAATTAAAATACAACACTTGAAAGAAATTGAAATGACAAATATTTCGATATTTTTAAATTTAGAACTATTATTAATTATTAAGTTATTATAATATGATATAAATCTATCTAAATAATATAAAAAAAACAAATGTAAGTAAAAATAATTTGGAAAATACAAACATACCATACTTATAGTAGGGTCCATCGTTCTTAGGTGTATTAATATGGAATGAGCTACTCGCAAAATGTATGGTGGCTGTATGGTTTACTAGTAAGTATTTATCTAGTTAGTTGGTACTGTAACCAATCATTTCGATTTAGCATCAGTTCATTTACGTATATACAAACTTGAGTAAAACATTATTTTGAATTATTTACTTATTTGCTTTTAATGCGCTGAACCAGGAAACAAGCATAGAATGAGATTACTGGAAGCCGGTGAATGGAAAAGGCCTCAAACTGATTTTTTCTGGAAATCCAGGGAGTAAAACCTCTTCCGTGGAGGAGGTTGTATAAATTACACAAATAAATACATAAATAAAAAAATAAAATACATAAATTATATTCACTGTATTCGACTAGTCAGTCGTGCAAATATTAGAATAGGTAGTTTTATAAATTATTAATTAGAATTGAAAAATAATATTGAACATGTCCACAACATAAAATATAACTAAAATAATATACTTAAATGAATAAAACTTAAAATTCAAATAATCATCATCATCAATATAATAAAAACATTTTTAACTTAAATTAAGTAGGTACCATCAACGGAGGGCGCTACGACCGGGATACAGAAACTCTAGTCCGGTTCGTAGTGTATCATCTTTTCTAGATAGTGCATTGCTTTGTTTTGTTTTATTGTAGGTAAATTAAATAACCGTCCTTATAGCTAGCACCTACCTACGGATTGTATCCAATGTAAGGACTTTTTAGATTAAGCAATGTTTCAAGTTTGTGGCAATTCATTTCATTTCATTCTTCTCCAATATGTATTCAAAAAGGTAAAATGCATCCAATGGAGAGGCAGACCCTAATTGAAATTCAAAGAACGTCACCGTACGTATCAGAATACTCTCATTGCACGCACTGTCCTTCATTGTTTACTATAAAGTTTGGTTCGGGAGCTCCTTTGGTATCATTCAGCAGTAGATCAGTGCCCACATATCATCAACATGTTCAAATTGGTACGAGTATATTATTTTTAAAACAAATACTTTGTATTGAGTCAATGTTAGCGTTCAACTAGAAAGTTCAGCTGCATTCCAAAATGTTTCTTTATGTATAGATACATTTAGAATTGTTGTTGAATAGTTGAATACATATTTCAAACTGAGCTGCAAAACAATAGTTTACTATAAAAAGACAGTCGTTCTAAGGGTTATTGATATTTGTAAACCAGTGTTTGAATTTTAAATTAAATTTGTGTTTTTTTCAGTTTGTGTTCGCTTGCTTCCTGGCCGTGGCAGCCGCCAAGCCCGGTATCCTGGCTGCGGCCCCGCTGGCGTACACCGCTCCAGTAGCAGCAGCTTACACGGCGCCGGTGGCTGCGGCGTACACAGCACCCCTCGCATACTCTGCCTACTCTGCCTACCCCTACTCCGCCGCGTACTCTGCCTACCCCTATGCCTCACCCTACTCTGCATACTACCTGCGCCGTTGATTCAAGGTTGAATTCTATGATAATAAATGATATAATATGCTAACTTATTATTTTTTTACAATGTCATTTTTATGGTTCAAAATTAGTATTGAAATCCCGTAGGTTTGAAAATAATGCACCATCATAAAACGACTAGAAAAATAGGTATATTTGTTGGCATTGCCTATTTAGTAATCAAATGCCAGGAAAAATAGGTTCAGTTCTGTTCAGTCTGTCTGTGGTTCAGACAGTCATTATTTAAAGAGATTCCCGAATCATTAGTAGGTTAAGTGGGTCACGACCCTCTATAGTGGTTTTCTTAGCAGAGGAGAGAACTTTCTCAAAGTTCTTATAAATCAGATATTACAAAGAAGTCATGCAAATACATATAGTAAAGTTAGTTTGTGGTATAATTTCTAAATTCACAACACTAATCGTGAAATTTTGTAAAATCATAATAATATCATTAGTCATTCGGTATTTGTGATGTTTTTGCTCAATTGTTATTTTCTTTAGTGATTATTTATTATATGATATTTATATTTTTTTGCTGACATCCAGATTCTATGAAAAGTTAAATCAATAATATGCACCAAGTAAAAATAAAACTGTATAATAAACACATTTATGAATGCTAGCACCCACGTCGGTTATGTAAATCATAAACCATATGTCAGAAACTAGATTAACTGATTCCTAAATTTTAAATGCCAAATAATCAAAGAGCTTGTTTAGACACACCTAGATAGACACACGGTAGGTTTTTAGGAAGTGGCAACAATCTTATTTGCAATTGTCATATGTTTTTGGGATCTTTAATGTTCTATAAACAGCATAAAGAGTGTTTATTCCTAAAGGTTTAGATTCAAAGACATTTATTTTCTTATGAAATCATACAAATTCACTTTTAATGAGATTACAATTATCATCTTACAACTATTTACAACTAGACACAATTTTCAGGGTAACAGAATGTATTATAAAAATCAATAACAAGTTTTACAATACGACCTGATTATATAGGTTTTTTTTAATAAAATACCAAGTATACTTAATTATTTTGATTTTATAAAGCAAACGAATGTCAACATAAATACGTCATGTATCAATTTACACCTATTATGATGCGGATCACCACATAGTCTTAGCATACAAATAACCTATAATAGAAGATTTATTACCAACTCTGAAGAGTTTATAGGTGCGCAAATTTTTATTACATTAAATAACAGCAAATAATGATTTTTTGCTGTAAATTGATGATTTTTTAGCTAAGTCAGTATATTATTTTTTAAAAGCTAAAATTAAAATTGTTCTAAACACATTTACATATTTTCTTATGTTTTTTAAATCTCTTGGGATAGTGTTGCACAGGACGTTTCTTATTTTGGTTTTTGTAAATATTATGTGGAAATGAACTTTCGTTGTTGATACCAGAAAGTTTCATATAAGGGTATTTTTTCTTGGTTGGAGCCAAAGCCCTTGGACGTAAAGTGCCGAATGCACCAAAAGATCGTAATTCCGCTTTATGGTTTGCATGGACTGCGTATACTGGATTGATCTGGGTACCCGTGAAGTGGCCTCCGAGGTTGAGTGGTGTCTCTGACGTTCCTGCTGGGTTTGAGATACCTTGCGAATCGAATATTTGCAGCATATTGTTGAGGTTTACTGCATCTATACCAGCTGAACAAGTAACTCTTTCTTGGTTACCATATTCAGTAGAACTTGCCATGGTATAAACTGGTTCTACATTCTTTGAACCAAACTCAGTGCACAAATTTGGCACAGAACTTCTATTGGCTTTCACGAAATACGCAATTACTGGTATCTAAAAATTAATGTTATATGTAAGTAGGTAGGTATACATCTTAATAAATACCTTACAAGCGAAAAAAAAATATTATACCAAAATATAACTCATTTTTCACATTACTTGATTTTAAAATTCTGAGTAAAATAACTGACTAGTTGGTTACAAATTAGTAATGATTAAGAATGAATTAAAATTTGCCATAGCTAAAACAAAACATGTCAATGCTTGAAGTTAAGATAAGAATGATTACTAATATAAATTCCTAATACTGTTACTTAATCAAAACACGGAAAATAAATTGTTTCAATAGGTTTATTTTATGGTATTAATTTTATTTCTGTACAAAATAATCATGGTTTATCAAGTCGTTTATTTCCAGGTTACCATGGTTTTAGAAGCCTGAATTCAGTTAGGTTGACTAACAACAAAGAGAATATGATACAAGATAACAAAAATTAGATTCAATATTTATTTGGTGACGGCATTTTCAGAAACTAAACTCGTAGTCAATTAACAGGTTTTACTGGTTATATTTTATGATAATTTATTTATCAACGGCGCAGGTAGTATGCAGAGTAGGGTGAGGCGTAGGGGTAGGCAGAGTACGCGGCGGAGTAGGGGTAGGCAGAGTAGGCAGAGTATGCGAGGGGTGCTGTGTACGCCGCAGCCACCGGCGCCGTGTAAGCTGCTGCTACTGGAGCGGTGTACGCCAGCGGGGCCGCAGCCAGGATACCGGGCTTGGCGGCTGCCACGGCCAGGAAGCAAGCGAACACAAACTGAAAAAGAACATAGGACTATTTTAAGAAGACTAGTATTAGACTTAAAAAATGTCTGATATCTTAATAAACAGGTGCTAAGTCTAGTATTGAATTATAATCATCATCATCTTCCTACCCTTGTCTCAGATTATGAGGGGTCGGTACAATACGTCTTCTTGTTCCACTCTCCTCTATCAGTCTTCACTATAATAAATAGGTTTAAAAAATACATACCAGTTTGAACATCTTGGGGTTGTTAGGTGTCAATTAGCTGATGCTGAATGATGGCAATTTACCCTTTACAACAAATTTTATAGTAAACAGTGAAGGACAAAAACGCAATACTGAGACGCACGCCCCATCCGATGCTCCTCTGAATATTTATCAGTTGCCCTCATAATGATTACAGCTCAATGCATAAAGCGGTCCCAAGAGTGGTTAATAATTAGAGGTACTATGCGTATTTACTAGATATTCAGATATTCATTTATTTTAAAATTAAAGAAATTATATGTGTATACATATAATGTTATACATTACATATGTAGGCATCGCATATCGAGCATATTATGTAGGAGCGACCTATATGAAAAATATGAAGTAGTTTAATATTAATAAATAAATATTCACGAACAATTCACACATCACACTCTAGTCCCAAACTAAGCAAAGCTACTATGAGAACTAGATTGCGGATAGAATACTTTTATACTTTTTTTTTTTGTAAATACATACATAGAATACCTAGAAACACCCAGACTCAACAAGACAGAACAAATATTTATGTTCATCACACAATCATTTGCTCTGGGTGGGAATCAAACCCACGACCCACAGCATGAAAAGCAGCTACCAACTGAGCTGTGGACGCCTGTCTAATAATATTAAATATTGAATTGTAATTTTAATTTATTGATGGTAAGATTTCATTAAAATAATATCAGACCAAATTATTAGCCCCGTGTGATACAGTCTCTAAGAATAAAACCCTTTGAAATATATATATATATCATAAACTTGTATGATACGTAATTGCGAAACTTACTTATTTTTGTCATCTTTAATTTACGCAGATCCAAATATAAATTCAGTTTCTTTCCAAGATATCTTTCATTGGTTTTTGTGCTTACGAAGAGTTTAAAATATAATTATTAACAAACTCGGTTTGCCATTGTTGTTTGGAAACAATACGCCATCTATTTTTAGGACACGTGAAAAAGGTTGTTAATATAACATAGCGACAGTGGTAATGTATTACTAAAACTATTAAAGACCACCGTTAAATTAATGTTAGTGACCCAATTATTAGGTTTAGGGTTTTACACAAGTGGTAAAGGAAAACATCAGCGACGTAATCAGCTATTTACGTATTGACATAATCTATCTTACTTTTAATATTATGACTAGAGTATAGTGGCTGAACACCACCTAGCTAGGCTAGCCTGCTATCCTAGCCTCTCAAAACCTGTCAGGATTTAAATCACGTTCAGTTTCTATAGTGACTCATCCTCATCAAAGTATTAAATCCTGTCAATAATAATGTCACAATCACATCAGTCCACAAAAAATACCACAGAATACCGATGAGATACTGAACGTGATTTAACCTGGGGCCTTATTCTCTATATTCCTTCCCCAAACCGTGCTACTCGAGCCGAGAGTCGTCTCTCGGATATCCATACAAAAATATATGGACATCCGAGAGACGACTGTCGGCTCGAGAGTAGGGAGTTTTAAAATGCAACCTCGGACTAAGCCCTCAAAATGCAAACTTCAAAAATGATTGATTTGTATCTATATTATTCGAATCGCGCATGACACGTTTTGAAACGAATAGTTTTCATAACGCGGCAGACTTCGACACGTTTAGTTGACAGTTCAAACCGTGGCCAAACCGTACCGTGTCGCGGTAGGGAATGACAACTAAGGCTTACGCCATACATTTTTTTCAGATTCCACGCCGTTGTCTTGCCGTAGCCAAGTAACGCGCGTGGTTTGCAATACGATAGAGAATAATGCCCCTGGCAGGTTTTGAGAGACTAGGCTAGGCCTACAGTGTTAGTCAAAGATAATTTCACTGCAAATCATTGCTAGGTTTTTATTATCTTTTATCATTCCATCACAGAAATATTCAGTTTTAGAAATGAAAAGTAGTCATTACGAACAGTAATGTTCAAATTAAACCAGACGTGAGTGACAACGTAACCATCCAATCTCTATATTTGGCATTTTTAATTTTGGTAAGATAAGAACGATAAAGCCTAAGTAAAACATCCTTTTTTGTTTTATAACGACAAAGGTTGCATCAAATCATTATTCCGTGTGGTATGTAAGCTGCCTTGCAACCACGTCCCCTACATTTCGGCATATGTCCTTAGTGTTTGGTATAAGTATGCTGTACTGTGGAAGCACTATCACTCGACTCAACAGACTCGAAAACCATCAACATGTTCAAACTGGTACGGTTCATCCTTTATTTACCTTACTAAAAAATATTGCAATGATTGAAGTTTAGAAAGTTAAATGTAAGTATATAAAAATTTAGAATATTTTTTTTCCAGAGAAAGGAGAAAAAAGCTTGTAAAAAGTTAAAGTTCAAATATAAGATTATTTATAGTCGGATAAGCGTTACACAATGAAAGCTTGAATGTATCCAACCAAACTTTGAATATTAAATGTAAGGAGATGATAATATTTGGCGTGGGTAAAAAAGCATTGCAAATAGCCATGCTTTCTGTTGTTCGAATCAACTTCTCTATTTATTGTTTTTTTTTTTTCAGTTTGTATTCGCTTGCTTCCTGGCTGTGGCAGCCGCCAAGCCCGGTATCCTGGCTGCGGCCCCGCTGGCGTACACTGCTCCAGTAGCAGCAGCTTACACGGCGCCGGTGGCTGCGGCGTACACAGCGCCCCTCGCATACTCTGCCTACTCTGCCTACCCCTACAGTGCTCCAGTAGCAGCCTACTCTGCCTACTCCTACGCATCGCCCTACTCTGCATACTATCTACGCCGTTGATTACACTTGGCTCAAAAATAAAAATTGAATGACAAAACCTTTTTTTCTTATACCATATACTCCAGAAAGCTTCGAGTATGCAAATAAATTTCACATTAAACTGCATTAAACTGCTTAAGTATATTTTAATAAAAGTAAATTCGAAGCGGCAATTTGAGTCTCTAGGGATATAAATAGGTATAGTTTATTTAGATCGTACTTTCAGCTCAGTTTGCAACAGCTGACTATATATGGAATGTAGAACGTCGACATTCTGAATTAATATTTTTAGAACTGCTACCCAGTGCATCTGATATATATAAACGTTTCCAAAAATAGAGTCGAATAAAGTCTAAGCAACCTACACAGAAGATAAATTAATCCTCAGTGTTATACGCACACTAAAGCCCATTTCGAATTTTTAGTACTTACCTACTAAATTATTTATAGGGCCTTTATAAAAACATCGAAAATTATAACGAGCCATAAAACTGTGACATTTAGCATAAAACCGGTCTACTTTATTTCAACCTATTCAGCAAGCAAAATGTGATTTATCGATGATATCAGTATAATTTTGCATCTCAAGAGACAGACTAATTTGACACTTCCGATGCTCAGGGATACTACCACTACTACCTTCGCTCATATTTAGTTTTGTGCTAGAGGTCTTTACGCGGTAGTTTAATGTATATATTATATAAGTATATTGTTTTTCTTAATATTCATGGAAAATTCACACATCACACCCCAGTACCAAGTTAAACAAAGCTTGTACTATGCTTGTTCATCACACAAACATTTTATCTAGGTGGGAATTGAACTCACGACCCACAGCATGGAAGGCAGAGCTACTACCAACTGAGTTGTGACGCCTGTCAAAGTTTGAATGGTTTAATCATTAAACTAATCAAACTTTAATGCCTTAGCGTTCTCGAATTCTCTAGTCTTACGTCACGCGTGTGACTCCAGATAAACTAATATATTATCTAGGTATGTAAGTATACCAGATAACTGATAAAACACGAATCGACCGAGCGAGCGAAGCGTGTGAAAATGCTCTTGTTCTTCTGTCTGTCTGTTTTTGCCTATGTTTTATGTATAAACATTCATAGAAAATACCAAGCCAGAATCAGCATAAATATCAATGCTTACCACCACACAAATGTTAGTGGGAATCGAACCCATGCCATGGCCAATGCATTGCTTATTAATTTTGAAGTCTAGACAACAAGAAGTCAAACATTAAAAAAATGGTTTTCAGATAGTAAAACAAATTAATCTATAAAATTTTCTGCATATAGACATTACAAAATCAGTTCCTATTATATTATAATCTAGTCTCTTAAAGCGAGGCACGGCACTTCGTTATGGCGACCATGACCTTTGCGACTACCATAACGCCATCCTATTTATCTGAGCGTCGTCCAGTTTAAATAGGCACATTGACCTTAGGGTTGCCACAACGACTATCACAGAAGATGTTAAAGTCAGTACACGGCTACACCATTGGGAACTGCGGGCACGCGCGTACTGACCCCTAAGTGGTTTGACGCAACAATGTCACGCATCCTGCATGCTGATGGCCAATGCTTATGCGATATAGAGCCATCCTTCTAGAAACTTTTGCTTATTTATTTTGTTCTTATAGTCTAAGATCCCACCATAAAGCCCAAATATATATTAAATTAATTCATTTTATAATTTTATATTTACTTAATTTTATATATGATATTTATATATGATAAAAAAAATTAAGCAGCCCTGTGTAGGTCGTTCTACGGTGGGATCTTGGACTATTATATTTCGAGTCCAATCCAGAGCTATTTTTTGTGTGATGAACATAAATATTTGTTCTGTGTCTGAATGTTTGCTACTTAAGTATGCATTTACAAAAAAAGTAGTTATTTAGTTATATTTTTATACACAGTTTCATAATAAATAATTCTTATTCTTATATTGGATCTTTCCCAAACGCCCAAAATTCGGGTTAGTCTCATAATCCCCATTGAACAATCCCCATCATGGGGATTGTGAGACTTTGAGTCTCATAATCCCCATGATTTTGAAATATAAAAATCATGGGGATTATGAGACTCAAAGTCTCACAATCCCCATTGAGGCCCATTTACACCGTAATAGCGAAGTAAATCTTCATATCATTAGAGGCCTTAATACCTATTACTTATTCCTTTCAAAATCTCATATTCTCATATACTAAAGGCGTGTAGAATAAAAAATTAATAAATTATCTAAAAATAATTGAATGTGCAATTTCGAAAAGGGCACAAGTCGGATATTTTGTCAAATACGTTTTTTCATGTCATTGCGTTCTAAATACTTGTATGCATCTATTAAGTTCGTAAAAGGCATATGTTCTATATTCGTTCTAAGTTAGATGTTATGGCGCGTACAAAAAATAATTTCAAAAAGGTCGAAAAAATAATTTCGAATTTATTGCTTAGACATAAGAACGTTAAGCGCCCCTTATACTCTGTCTCTTTTGACAGAACTATTATACACAGCTGTGGGTCTATGAATTCTGTATTCATAGCATGAAAACTGGCAAAGGAACGTATTATTCTTATCATGAAGGACAAGCATTGAGAGGCTCCATAAGTTTGTCATCCCAATCAATCTTGATTTTTTTGGGATTTTTAATGGCATTATCTGTACAAAGAAATGTGATGATCCATCTATATTCTTCAGTACGCGGTCACTTTTTTAATGACTGTAACAGACTATTTTCAGTCGTGAAACGGAAAATCAGACGCGAAAATCGTGTATTCACGCATCAACAATATCATAAAACAATCCAGCAACACCGAAAAATTTAACGTTGTAGAAGTAAATACAGAAGATATAAACCTTATCAGTAAGAAGTTATGGAAAAGATGTGCCTTAAAATCAAAAAGTAAATAGCCAAGAAATAAAACAATAATCAGAGAATTTTAACAAAACTATATCTTTTGTTTCAGTATTATATTTAATTTTAAATTACTAAAATAAAAGTTTCGCCAAATTTATGTGGTTTCTTCTTCAAATTATGAGTACTAAACGTGGTCAATTTCGAAAAGGGCACATCTCATAAGTTTATAATATCGAAATAAACATATTTAATAACGTTAAAATTTAAATATTTCTGTAACTTTCAAGAGTTAATATGCCCCAAAATGTAACTCAAAAACAATTTTTGCTAAATATTTTACTTAATTAGAAAATAATCAGTTATTTTCATTTCCTGGAAAGTTGCCCCTTTCGAAATTGCATATTCAATTAGTGTTTATACCACCACGACGGCTTTGTACTAAACAAAATAAATGTTAATAATATAAAAAAAATGTTATTTTTTTTTATACACGACACTATATTTTTTGAAGTGTTTTAATTAAATAAATAAGAAGTAATCGTTATTTATTAAGGATTTTCAATAAATTTATCAAGTTATAGCAATTCATCTGTATTTTCACAGAACCAGTACATTTGAGTTATTTTCTGCTTGAACACTCCCATAAAACTGCACCACTTTTATACTTCATTTTATCGAAAACCTTCCTTCAAAAGTAATGTTGCACTTAGTTTCTTAATAAATTCAAATCTACTATTATCAGAACTTCCGGCCATCATCGCTAATTTATTTTTTATTCTACACGCCTTTAGTATATGAGAATATGATATTTTGAAAGGAATAAGTAATGGGTATTAAGGCCTCTAATGATATGAAGATTTACTTAGCTATTACGGTGTAAATGGGCCTCAATGGGGATTGTGAGACTTTGAGTCTCATAATCCCCATGATTCTGATGATTTAAAAATCATGGGGATTATGAGACTCAAAGTCTCACAATCCCCATGATGGGGATTGTTCAATGGGGATTATGAGACTAACCCCAAAATTCCTATATCTTACACAATTATTTTTTTGAAGCTTTCTATTCTATAAGTTTTAGAAAGTTAACTGGATCAAATAGAGAATCGTGACGGCACTGCTGTTTAAGTTATAAATCCAGAAACTATTTAAAACCTTTTTAGATCCAAAACCGGACAAATCTCATCATTCTCCATGCATTTGCCAGTAATGGAGTAAATAATAATCCATTTATTTATGTATAATTTCCTTTAGTATCTTCTAGATTTAATTTATGTTGCCTGCTTGTTGCATACCACCATCCAATGTTATCTAGAATTCAGAGCATTGTAAAGCTACGTAAAGTTACCAAATGCTCGTATCGCGAAATTCTCCTATGTATCAAGTAAACGACTATTTAAACTGCTACTGGCACTCAGAGGCATCATTCATTTCTTCTACCCAGCAAGACAAACAAAATTAACAACATGATGTTCAAGTTGGTCAGTATACCTACTATATTATAATACTATGCATTTTTTAATAAATTCATAAAATTTCTGGTCCATAATTTCGTCTAGTTGATACTATTATAGTAACAAGATTCAAATTATATACCTGCTTGTGTAGCTTATATATAAATTATGCATTATGTTTTAAACTTGCTAATTAGAATGTCTGCAGTATTATAATATACAAATATAATAAAAAATGGTATAAGCAATACCTATCACTAAATCGCCACCTGTCTTGATATAGTTTTAAACCGGTTATTTTCTACAGGTTGTAATCGCTGCAGTGATGAGTGTCGTCACCGCTAAACCAGGAAACTTGTTGGCTGCACCAATTGCTGCTGCTTACACTGCTCCCATTGCTGCAGCGTACACTGCCCCTATCGCCGCAGCGTACACTGCCCCTATCGCCGCAGCGTACACTGCCCCTATTGCTGCAGCGTACACTGCTCCAGTGGCCGCCGCTTACACTTCTCCCTTTGCCGCCGCCTACTCGGCTCCTCTTCGTTATGCAGCGTACACATCCCCAGTGGCTGCAGCTTACACCGCTTCCATAGCAGCTGCATACACTGCCCCGATTGCGGCTGCATACAGAGCGCCCGTATTTTTCAAATGAAATAGACTAGACTGACCGATCATTATAATTTTATAACGTATTTGAACATAATTGTTTTATTATTCGACTGATCTAGATGAAACCACTTTTAGCATTCTTAATGCTGTTGATAGAACAAAGTTTGTATAAACACGTAGGATTATGATTTCGATGTTCGTCACTGCTTCTACAATACGTATCTTTAATAATATCTATGAATAATCAATGAATATTTAGGACGGTCCTGAAATAGGAACAGAAAACAATAGTGGTGACATCAATCGATAAGTCATCTATCACAGATAGCGAGTGTCATACCTGCGGACTATCTACGAGTGCCACATATTTTAAAACTAAGCTGCTATTTTAGCCAAGTTGAAATTTTACAGTTGCTAGGGAACAGAAAATCAAGAAATATTCTACGTACATGAACTGAGCCCAGTACCACTTTTTTTTTCATTATTTACTATGTAATTGCATCAAATGCAGTTGTGACACTATAAAATAACATCGCCTAATATTCTTTAGTGGGACTAGTCGTTATTTATTTTACTGCATACTGCAAAATACAAATTGATAGAATTAACAAGGACATACAATTTATAAATGTGATCTTATAAATGTGAATAAATTAGGACCAGAGATACCTTCACTCTTTTTTCACTGACTGAAATTCTGAAACATGAAAAATAAAACAAATATTCATAAAGGTCTTTGGGAACGTTCCTTAGTTGTTACCTTTATAACCTTTCTAAGCAATATGAGGAAATCGTTTTAGACATTCTGTCTTTCAACGAATACTTACATTCATGAAAATGCTCTACTTTACAAGTTCTATGGTAAAGGTTTGTGCACCTTCATATGACGTCAAAGTTATGAATAGATTGTAGGCTAAGGGTGGCAGGGGTTAGTTAACTCTAGAATGCTTGTGTGGAGTTTCTATTGTCTCATACTTCTTTGCAAGCTAAAGACACGTTTGAGCTATTTACAGAGTTCCGTTCTATTTGTTGGAAAACATCTGATTGACTTCTATTAGACTAGAATCACTGAAGGCAGTTCCGGAGTTCAAAGTCTGTGTTCAAAGTTGTAGGAACTGAATAAATAAACATAATCTTTGAGTTCGTCGTGTGTTACAAATTGTATACTCAGCGCTTTATTTTATTTTTCTATTTATTCAAGATATTTGTACTACATATTTTGATAAAAAAATATTGGCAGTGACAGAATTCATAAATATCAAGAAAATCAACTACCTACTTAATTAATACTTAATTTTCATAATTGTTGGTGTATTTTAAACATATAGAATTAAGGAAATCGTCACTTCTCAAATTACTTTTAATTTCAAAAAGTTTTTTCTAAAAGGTTTAAAAGCATTGCATCGAGAAAATAATTGTCAACTGCGGCTTTTAATTAACATTTTATGTAGGTTGTAGAATCTCAGTCAGGGTCCAAGAAAATAATATCTCTGAGGAGTGTTTTACCTAATCTATTTGAAAAGTTGACAATATCGCTAAATTGGGATCTCATAAAATATTAACCTTTTTAACTGGTTTTCAATCACTCACTACAATTTATGCTAATGGTAGTCTGTGTCACGTTAGGGTACCGAAGTCTAACAAACAACCCTCGCCGTGATCGTCGGTCTGACTCGTTTTGTCTGTGTGCATATTTTGAAGGCGTAATTTGTTAGTATAGACAGATTTGGAATACTAGCATACACTCCTGTTTCGATCGTTTATTCTGCCCTTTTCGGAATATATCTTGAATAACATTTCAGGGTTGAAATTATGTCTAGAGGAAGACTAGAATAGTAAATAAGACAAACTATGTGACGCTGTACAAATCTTTTTTTTTCATCTGTTTCGATTCAAACAGTCCACTTATGAGGAATAAATATCGAAACATCAGATAATAATGTTATGAGTGAAAATAAGATATCTCTAAAATCAAATTAAATCATCCAAAAAGTACCTACATATATGTAAATTATTAAATGAATTAATTTGTCGTTAGCTAACGAAGATACAAACCAAGTTATCGAGTGTAGTAAGCCGTAAAAACTAAAAAAAACCTTTACGTGTAGTACGATATGTGCTTGGCTAATATACATATTTTGATGTTATCTTTCAACAGACCAAATAATGACAGGTGAGCAGTAAATTACAGAGTAATGAATATACATAAGTTTTGCTGACATCTTCTATGTTATATTTTCTTTTTCAATCATTTCTATTTTTTTTTATTTTATCTGACAAACCAAATCTATTCTTAGAACTTACGTACTCTACGATTTATAAAGTAATAGTATAGTAATAGGTTTATAAAAGGTTGGTACTCCTTTCATCATAATAGGTACATTACGAGTTGTTTTTTTTAAGGATTATTATATTAAACTAAATTTTGTATTTATCATTAGTTTTAATTACTTTAAGTCGATACGATTTAAAAAGTTATAAAAACGGTTTCGCATATATGTAAATATGTGTAAAATTATGATTTCGGTATAAATTTATCGTTCTAAGACCGTTTAAAAAAAACCTGCCTGATTCCTTCCATGTTATGGATTATGTATAACAATATGACCTTGATCTCTAAAATATCCGGTCTCAAACATGTATAAATTTCTAATAAAACTATCAAATAACCACTTCATGAATGCAGAAAAATTGTTTTAAGTTTATCGATGGTAAACATTAAAAATATCAAATTAATTACTTTTGTAAGTGTTCGTTTTATATACATACTTAAAATGGACGAATCAAAGGTATGTTAAACGTTGTCTACTATTTGCTTTGATGTCCAATACGAGGCGCGACGCGTTGGCTATATTATAATGATATGCCTTGGATACTACAGCGTGTTTGAGTTAATTTCTATTGAATGGAATTTACTAAGCTTTTTTTTAAATGCCAAGCTTACGTAAACACCCAGTTATTTTTATGTAGATGTCATCGTTTTCCATGCATTTTTTGTTACACTTGAACTTATGGTTTCGAAATAAGCGCATTACTTCATTATTTGAAATTGACTAAACAGGACACTCTAGGGCATTTTAACTTGAGTGAAACAAAAATGTTTGTTGCAAAGCAAGCAAACAGCGTAACTTTTTAAATTTCAATTCTAACATTTTTGGTTTTGTTTTCAGCAAAAGCTAGTATACGATGGCTTTTGATACTCTGAGCCAATTGTAAGCCAAACTTTTATATACCATCCTGTCGATAAGTATTCCGTCTATTATTCATGTCACGGAGGATTCCTGATCGCGCACGTTCCAAGGTGCGTAAGCGCAGGCGATGCCAAAACAATAGAGGTCACTATCAGATCCTATATAATAGCCAGGATAGGCTTCAACTTCATCAGTCAGTGCTAGACGGACTAACAAACAAACAAAATGTTTAAATATGTAAGTACCTTTTGAATTTATTTAAGATTTTTTCATTGTCGTATAAATTCTATACAAGTCAAAACTCTGCTTATTTAGTTTTAATCAAACAACTTTTTAAGTGCTACACTGGTTTTAAATCATCTTTAACACTGATCCTATTTAATTAAATATAAAGATTGTTTACTTTTAGGATAAAGACTTTATAGACTTATGTAATTCCATAAAATATTGTATAGAAAGACCACAAGATATTTTCTCTCATTTTGAGTAGTTGATGGGATAGATGTGGAGTCCGAAAGAACATCCTGCCTACCATGACTTTTTATAAAGTGCCCAATACTTTTGTTCACAGCTGATCTTCGTCGCTCTCCTGGCTTTCGCCGCAGCGAAGCCTTTAGTCGTGAGCTACGCATCTCCATACACCGCAGCGTACACTGCTCCTGTAGCTGCAGCCTACACAGCGCCGTACTATTCTGCCTACTCAGCCTACACCGCACCAGTGGCATACTCAGCCTACTCATATGCCTCACCCTACTCTTACTACCTTTAGACTACCACTCATATAATAATCCGTACAAAGTGATCCAGTATTTATGATAGAATTATGCTACCAAATTAAAAATCGTGATGTTATGCAACATATTTTTATTTTATTTATATACCTACTTATAAGAAGTTTTAAATTAAGCAAAATTATACGTAGTAGCAGTATTTAATATATGAACTGGACTAATTAAACTAGTCTAATACCTACTTCTAACCTTTTAAATTTATAAATCACCTATTTGGATAAGAAATATTGAGGTATGAGTCATCGGCAATAGCATCTCTAATCTACATTGAATGTTTCTTTTTAATGAATGCAATACTCTGTATAAGAGAGATTACAGATATTGACAGCGATTGACCAGTAACATTCAAATGTCAATATTACCTACCAAAAGTATGCTTACAATCCAAACATGAATATATATTCACATTAATTACATTTCATACTTTATTCAATTATATCATTAGAATCGTCTCATATAATTAGTTGTCAGTTCGACCGCAGCTTAGAAGAACGGGCAAAGAAGACGTTCCTATCGTCTTTTGTATTTAACTTCTTGTACAAAGAGAAATGATTTATTATATATTAGAATGAAGGTCGTAAAAATATGGAACTGCATAAATTCTTTCTTTTATTATTACTATCACCAATGCTATTTTCTTAGTGCTTAAAAATGGTCATAGGGTTTACAGCTGCCATAATTAAGTACTTGATTTAATTCCATGAGGTAGAGTAACTAAGTACCTAAATTTAATCAGATAAATAAACTGTTAATACTGTTATTATGAATACTTTACTCTTAATTAGCTACAAATAAGTTAAAATGATTTAACAACTATTAATATTGCTGGTCAAATTATATTTTGTTTTATCATCTAAGTATCATAGTATTTGTAAAATTATCAATTGATACGCTTATTCCAAGTAAAACTTGTAAATTGGACTTGTTTTAATAATATAGCCTTGGATAGTGTCATCTAACAAAATTGATTTTTATTGCATTTCACGGCTCAGCCCACCGACTTCAAATTAAAATGAACTTTATACTGATATACAGAAGTGTCAATTTAAAAACTCTTTACTAATAAACATAAGGACGAAATCCGGTTGTTTGATTTTTGTATAAAATGGGTGAAGATGTTCGTAAAAGACACATTCAGACCGTGACAGCCTGAAAACCACCTGCCAAAATGTACAAGCTGGTAAGTTATTTGCTATTCAACTAAATTAAAATTGTTACGAAAATAATAAAATATATTATAAAATGTTCGATTTGTTGACTGATCTAATTCGATCCGAACTTATCAGGAAATTTTTACTAATCTGTTATCCAATTTATTTGGTTTTCAATTGGAATTAATGGTTCATAATATTTGACTATGATGATGTAGTACCCACTACGTGACCATGAGTAAAAGTTTCTGTAAATAATCATTAATTCGCTGTTACAGATTGTTGCCTTTGTTGCCGTGCTGGCTGTAGCCGCCGCTAAGCCCAGTCTGGGTTACTCCTACTCGGCTCCTTCCTACGTAGCCCCAGTAGCTTCCTACTCCGCCTACTCCGCGCCAGCGTACTCGTCGGTCTACTCCGCCCCTGCCTACTCCGCTCAGGTGTACTCAGCTCCCGCGTACTCTCAGGTGTACTCTGCTCCGGCTGTTGTCGCTAAGACCTACGCTGCTGCCCCCGTCGCAACCTACGCCGCTGCCCCCGTCGCAACCTACGCCGCTGCCCCCGTCGCGACCTACACTGCTGCTGCTCCCGTAGCCACCTACACCGCAGCTGCCCCCGTTGTCGCTAAGACCTACGCCGCTGCCCCAGTTGCGACCTACACCGCTGCTGCTCCCGTAGCCACCTACACCGCTGCTGCCCCCGTTGTGGCTAAGACCTACGCCGCTGCCCCAGTCGCCACTTACGCACCTGCCCCAGTCGCCACTTACGCACCTGCCCCAGTGCCCACTTACACTGCCGCTGCCCCCGTTGTAGCTAAGACATACGCCGCTGCCCCAGTCGCCACTTACGCTACTGCCCCAGTGCCAACCTACACCGCTGCTGCCCCCGTTGTGGCTAAGACCTACGCCGCTGCCCCAGTCGCCACTTACGCTGCTGCCCCCGTGCCCACATACGCCGCTGCCGCACCCTTAGCCACCTACGCTGCTGCCGCCCCTATTGTGGCCAAGACCTACAGCACTGCCCCAGTCGCGACCTACGCCGCTGCTGCTCCTTTCGCCACCACCTACGCCGCTGCCAGTCCCTTCGCCACATACGACGCCCCCGTCTACGCCAAGGCCTACTCCGTTCCCACTTACTACTCTGGCTACTCCAGCTACCCCTCCGTAGCTTACAGCAGCCAATACCCCGTCGACTCTTTCCTGTGGAAGAAGAAGAAGTAAGAACTTAAACGACTTGTATGAAAGTTTAAGAATAGTCATGCTTATGTTCAAATAAATAAATCGTTACTCTGTAAGAAACTAATATTTTATTTACCCAAGTCTCGACCTAATTGCTCATACACGGTAAATAGGTGGAATAAAAAAATAACTAATAAAAATGAATGCCAGTAAGTATAGACAAAATTATTCTAGATGACCAACCAACGTGCAACTTACTTACAATCAAGCTTCCGAATATTTTACGATTTTTTTCGTATCTAACTGACCACTAGGTAGGTACCTAATTAACTAAATATAGACAGAATTAATGAATAATTAAATAAATTCATGAACATTTCTCACAAGGCCATCTCAATCAAACTAAAAGCAAGTCTTTTAAACATAAAAAAGGATCGACATTTTACACTGGCCAATTTAGTCATAAACATAAATCATCGTATTGATACATATAATTTTGATACTGTATCATCAATTGATCTACTTATATAAATAGTGTACTGACTGCAGTACACTATTTATATAAGTAAATCAAATGACAACTGACTTAATGCCGATTATACTGATAATCGGCATTAAATCAGTTGTCATTTGCATTATAATCTAAACTAAACTATCTAAATATATATGTAATCTACATCTATATATAATATTATAAAGAGGAAAGATTTGATTGTTTGTTTGTTTGCATCGAATAGGCTCCGAAACTACTGGACCGATTTCAAAAAATTTTTCACCATTGTGAAGCTACACTATCTGCGCTGAACATAAGCTATATTATATTTTCAAAAAAATTAGGGACCCTTACTAAAACTTCAATTATGTAACCCAAGGTGTAAAAAAAAAACCTAAGAAATTCCTTTCATCGCGTGCGCTGCGAAAACTATTGATGATAGAAAGAAATTATGTAAATTATTATAAACTACGATTTTGTAGAACACATTATCATCCACAAAAAAGTCAGCGACAGCATATGTCTAACTATTACAGATATGTCACTTTAAGTGTTTTAATATCGAAAAATGCTTTGGTCCTATCTTATCTAAATAAATATCTAAATCCTTATCTAAATAAATTTCTTCATAATTAAGACTGTTTCAATACCTTTATATGACTTTTTAAATTATTCAATTAAGACATCCCATTCGAAAGATATCACGAGTTCAAAAATGTAAGTATTAGGAAAAAGTCAAGCGGACTCAAGCGGGCGCCGCCGGTCACGGGAGTATACGCGGGGGTCTTTATTTTTTTACATTTGGAAACTACATTTATACTGAGTAACATAGGCTATATTATAATTTTATTTTTTATATACTTAGGCTACCCGTGCGAAGCTGGGGCGTACTACTAGTTTTTAAATAATCTTAGACGGAAAGTTTTTAGATAAATTACCTAAAATATTGTTTTTATTGATTAGAAAATTGTATTTAATTCTTTTACTTTTACTGCCACTCCCGTCCTGACAAAGACAGTGGTTGAAGCACCCGTTGCTGCTGCTACTTTCGGCACTGTTGGCACTGCCTCCATCGCCACCGCCCCTGTGGTCGCCAGCGCGGCTGTCCCTGCCTACACGTACTCTGGCGTGCCCACCTCTTTCACCTGGAAGAAGAAGTAAACGACTGAATTTGAATCAAACACAATTATGAACTACGACCAACAATAAATTATTTTTATTCTACAGTCAATTTATTTCTGGTATCACTAATTAGGTACTCATTCAATACCCAATACATTTATGGCTTTTTTATTATTTATGTCCAGTTCAAAAAAACATAAGCGGTACCGACGGCCGTCATACGCCGGTGTCTACTTTCGAGCGTTTTTGAACAGCTCAGTATTCAATATTTTTAAACAGAATAAGTATTTCTATAAGCGCTGGAGTCAAGATTTTTTTTAGATAGACCTAGAAAAGAATAATAAAATTAAGTTCATTAAACATTTTTTAGTTATCTCATCATAAGATCTAGTATTGATTTTAATTATCATGTCCTCATTAATTAAAAGGCTTTTGATTAAGTTAGTACTTAATTATGTTAGTTAAAAACTGGCTTTTTAATGAATGTATTGTATTATTTACTGTTCGGTTCTTAGTTCTTAGCTTAATAAGCAATAAAGCAAGAATGACATTTGGTTATCAATTCTCGGATTTTTTTTGTAAATGGAATTTGCACATCTGCTGACTATACGACAGGCAATTCTGCCAGTGTCTAGTAATTATTTTGAAAATATATTTCAGTCTTGTCAGTCAATCGTCAAGTCGGTTGTCATTAAACAATAATAATAAATATGTTTGAACAAAAATTTAACACGAATGTAACTAAAATGCAAATACGAACTGACATGACATTTAAAAAGTACTGAGGCTCAGATACAGAGACGATAATAAGTGTATTAAACTTACGCTTGCGTCTGTCTGATAAATCCAACTTAGGTCTGACAAACACAATCGAGAGATTCATGAGAAGACGCATTTCTAGCTTTCGTTGCTCGGTGAGTGCCGGTCGATGTCGATTTAAGAACAACACATCGATTCGATTTGATAACACCAATATATAAGGCGCTTATTTTCCGGATATGAGCCCAAAAACCGAACTCTAGAATCGGAAGGCGAAATTGATATTAGAGGTGATTTCAATATACCTATACAATTTTAATATACTCTGGTGTTTGCCTGATACGACACCTACACGATACCGACATAAATGATACCATAAATGATACGATACCATAAGGCCTGGCCTCCCATTGTGTCACCATTTTTTTTTACTTTAGGTTTTTCCGAGTGTTGAAATATTATTAAAAAAACTTTCAAAAAAAATTAAGCGAATATGAAAAAAGTTTATTTAGTCACACCAAAATATTTTTATTTGACCGAAGTTTTAAATATTACAGGACTATAGGAAAAAATATTTTTACTTGTTTTTCTTTATGTATCATTGTTATACTTAATTGATAGATTATGTTGTTATTGTTGTTAAAATGTAAGGGCGACAAATAATTTCATTAATATCCAACATTTTCAACTAACTATCGTTCTATCAATCTTTGTAAATAATGTTTTTAGTATTATTTGTCACTGAATTGAAGTCGGATTTGTTAATTTTTATAAAAAAAATGGTATAATCAAACCCCTTAATCGTTAACCCCGAATACCACGAAACCCAAACCCGAATCGAACACTGGCAGATCACGCATATACGGTTACAGAATTTACGGTTAATTTATGTTACATTGATGAATAAGCAGATGTTGAGTGTTTGAAGGTGTTGTTTGATACGCTTTACGATATTGCATAAATAATGCGTAAACTTTACTTAATTTATTAACTTTTGTAAATCCGGTTACAGAATATTTTGTATAAAACGACACAAGTTTAGAGGACTCCTATCATTCAGTCAAAGTCAGTCTGAAAGAAACCACCAAAATGTACAAAATCGTAAGTTTTGCTTTGATATTGGATAAAACCTACTTAATCAAGGCCTTTTCAGTATTCAGTTTTTTTATTCTTGTGTAAAATATACTTGATGGAAATTTACTTATGACATAGAAAATACTTACTGAAATATTCGAGTAGGTACTATGTGTTCTATGTATGGATTTACAAAAAAAATATTTAAGTACTCTATCGGCCATCTAGTTTCCATAGCATAGTTTGGATGGCGATGTGTAAATTGTTCATGAATATTTAATATTGCGTCAGTTCCATTTAACGGATATTATTCAGTTTTTGCTGTACGTTCGGTTAGACAAATGTGTAATGTTTCTGGTGTTTATTGTTGCAGTGTGTTGGTCTGGTTACCGTGCTGGCTATTGCCGCCGCCAAGCCCAGCGTGGGTTACCCCTACTCAGCCTACCCCACAGCATATGACGTAGCTAACGCTGCATACACGTACTCCGCGCCTGCCGTGTACCCATCTCAATCAGTGTACTCCCCATCTTATTATACACAATCTTACCCTGCCTCTTACTCTGCATCCTACCCTGCCTCATACTCTGCCTCCTACCCTGTGACTTACGCCAGTGCCCCAGTTACCTCATATGTATCCCCATCAGTGGCGTCTTACGCTGCCCCGATCGCTGCATACACTGCTGGTTCCGTGGCCGCTGACTTTGCATACCCAGCATACTCTGGCTCCTATGACCAATCGGTATACCCAGCTGGTCTGACTTACGGCTCCAATTACGGAGGTCTCTGGAAGAAGAAGTGAATTGTATGATTCGTTATTAGTAATTTAAATCCTGTTAATAAAACATCAAGTTGTAATCACGTTTTTTGATTAATTCATGCGTCTACCTCTTGTCATTTGATTGCCTAGATAGTTTAGATATATTTTAGTCAAATACTTATCGGAAAAATTATGTGGCTGGTTTAAAATCTGTAATCAAAAGCAAACAAAATACAATATAATTATAGAAGTTTATATATTTATTTACCTATTTTTTTTATTTAGAGCTTACTATTTCATACAAAAAACATGATCTCTTAAATAGGTAAGTAATACATGAGTAGTTCAGTTTCATAACAAGCCAAAATATTATCACACTCAAAAATGCATCACAATACAAATAAAGATCAGGGGGCCTATCCAGACCGCTGAAATGTTTTTGAGCTTTTATTTGATCAAATAACATTTCAGTTTTCTTCTTCGTCTTTTATTGATATTTTGACTGTAAATTAACTTTGACAGAATTGTGACATGCCGAAGTTTGTTTTGGTTTCATTTTGCAGAATTCATGGATTCATACAAACACGAAAATTATAATGTTTTGTGACAATTTCAAAGTAGTTTTAAAATTAAAACGCAATTAGCTGCGATTTCAATGCTGACCTGTGAATTTTTATAGGTTTTCAGGACTACCATCTACACATTTTCTGAAAAAAACCTAAGTAGGTATGGGCAAGATAACTTCAAAGTAATATCATCGCTTCATCCTTTTAGTTCTTACTTAACACTTGTTTTTAAATAGTCTAAGACAACAAGGAACATAAATGCCTAACTAGTTGTATGTAATCGTAGTTATAAATCCTATTAGTCTCATCATATTTAAAATATTTATGGCAAATTTATATAGAGACAACATAATTTCAGTACCTATCCTGAAATAAATTTTTGCTAAGATAAACCATCATTGAGATTAGTAGCATAAAGTTACATCTAAAATGTAGGTACAATAACATAAGATAAGAATATAGTACATCATCATCTTCCTACCCTTGTCCCACATTATGTGGGTCGGTACAACATGTCCTCTTCTTCCACTCACTTCTATCAGACGTCATCTCAATGTTCACACCTTTCTTACACGTCATCATTCACATTCACATAGTACATACCTACAAAACTTTCTTACCTATTATTTTGTTTCAGAATACTATGCAGATTACCATGAAGTTTCTACTTGTGTAGTAGACAGTATAAGACTATATAAAATTAATCTGCAAGTTGTAATTTGTAAAATGACTAGAATTCAAGGAATAAAACCATTTTGATTCTTTATTATTATTATATCTTATATATGTGGTAAAGAATGATTACATAGTTTATAATATGATATTAAAATCTGTACATAATCTAATTTTTTTTTCCTTTATTTCATTAGACTTGAACAAGTATTCATGAACATTTGACAGTAAGTATTTGGTAGTAAGCTCTGCCTTCCATGCTGTGGGTTGTGGGTTCGATTCACACCCAGAGCAAATTTTAATGTTTGTGTGATGAATATAAATATTTTTTCTGAATCTGGGTGTTTCTATGAATGTGTTTACAAAAAAAATGTAAGTATGTAAGTATTCTATCAGCAATCTAGTTCCCATACATATAGAGCTTTGCTTAGTTTGGGACTAGAGTGTGAAGTGTGAATTGTCCAAAAATATTTATTTATTTCCCAAGGCATGCACTTGAACCAAACTAAACAAAACTTGTATGGGAAATAGATTGCTTGAATACTATTATAAGTAAGTATTCTAAAAATTAATACATATTAACACCCAAATGCAGAACACATATTTATGTTCACAAATAGTAATAAATAAATATTTTACCAATGACAAGTAATCACATAAATGTTTGTTTGTGGTGGGGATTGAACCCACCATCCTAGCATAGATGCCAGAACTAATGCCAATACTGAGCTGAGATATATATATTATTAAGTATATATTATTTTGTTTCAGAATATGCAAATTACCATGATGGTACTACTTCACTATCCTAATCTGTTTATGACTATTAAACTAATCTTTGTTTTCATTTGTGAAATAATATAGTAATTCAATAAAACCATGTTTCAGTATTATTTTATTAAAACATTTCTAAATAGATAGATAACTCTTTATTGTTCATCACACATAAATAAAAACAAAGAGCTTAAACAAGTAGTAATAGGCATCAGAATGGGTGGCCTTATCGCTGAGAGAGATCTCTTCCTGGCAACCGAAATTTGCTCGTGTCACATCCCAGATATACCTGAAATAAAATGAAGTGTATTGTAAATAGAGTTAATACGCATAGAGTTCAATACTAAAATATTTTACAGTCTTGAAATCTGAACATAAATCATTTTCTTTTATTTCATTACACTTAAACAAGTTAAAAAAATGTTTATGAACATTTCACAAAGCTTGTATGGCAACTAGAATACTCATATACTGTTTTATGAATAAATTCATAGATATGTAACATGTTGACACCCAAAAGCAGAACATACATTAATATTTACTAATAGTAATAAAAAAATGTTTTACCAATAAAGACTTATTGAACTTTTAAAAAATATTTATTCTTGGTGGGGATCGAACCCACAGAGAAGACAGAACTAGTACCAAATGAGCTGTGATGCCTATTGCAATGATTGATTTAGTTTGTTATAGGTATATTTATGAACCTATCAAGTGAAGTAATCAACTACCTGGACGATTAAATAGAATGATTCATGTCTTAGTCTTAAATTGTTGTGTTCTGATTTCTGATCTGCTAACCCATACTGGGCACCAGCATCTTGTGTGCATCTGAAACATGAATAAGTGGTGACCAAACATGTTAGAAACTCTGCAACAGATGTCCACCTCCGACGCGAAGGTTGTGGGTTCGATGACCGCCTTGAAATAAATGTTTGTACGATCTGCAAATATTTATTCCGGGTGCTCTGGTTATTTTATATGTAGGTAAAATAAAAAATACCTATCTATATAAGTAATGTATTGTATTAAGTATGTCAGTCTCCTAGTATTGAAAAACAGGACAAGCCCGACATACGTTTCATGTTTATGATTAGATTTGACATTAAAATCTTCCATAATTAGGTAGTACACTGATTTATTCACTTTTCAATAACATACTTGTTTGCGAAATGCGCAAATCCGGTGTAGGTTTGCCAAAGCTGAGGTTTTTATTCTCCGTGAAATACTTACAAAGATTTCACCATTTTCTCAATTATGTATGTATTAAAACTTTCACATACTCACATATTTTTTTTTTTATAATCCTTTGGCTTCAATCTCGCCTGATGGAAAGCGCCGATGAAGCCGACGATGGAGCAGGATGGTCTAGAAGACACCTATTTATATTGGCCTTGAATTGATCTAGGTTGTAATGATTGGGAAAAACAGACGCAGGCAGCGTATTCCATTCTTTGGCAGTTCGCACCAAAACGTTTGGTGCGAATGGATGGTAAGTCAACAAGGAATGGGTGATACTGGGCCGTGCGTCTGCTTGTACGGTTATAGAAAGGAGATGGCGGTATCAAGTCGTGCAGTTCCTGGGCACATTCCCCGAAATGTATCCTATAGAAAATGGATAGGCAAGCAACTTTACGACGGTGTTCGAGACTATGGATCTTAGTCTCCGCCATATGTTGCTCACCTATTATCCTGAAGGCTCTTAGCTCAATCGAGCGAGTCCAAGGCAGCCAGCAATATTATGATGGCACATAACAATATTATGATACAACAATCACGAAAGTTACAATGAAAATGCAAAATCTTTAGGTTATAAATAATAAATGTAAACAAACTATAGGGACGGAATATTCGATAAACTTCGATGCATCGAAAACATCGATATTTACAATGCGATACCTACATCGAATCGATCCGATGTTTTGAAATGCTTTTGATATACTCGAAATATCGATGTTTTTTCAGTTTTTAGTAGAAAAACATCGAGTCAATAATTATATCCAAATAATTTCATAAAAATTCCAGTTTGAACATTATAATTTTACTAATTTTTTTCCTATTTGATTATTTAAAAATGAAAAGTTTATTATTGGACTGACAATATAATAAAAATATTGTCTGTAAATATGTAAATATGTGTACTAAAAAAATGGCGGGCTTCAATGTTTACAAACAACGAATTGTGAATAACATTTGGTTTTGTGGACGAAATAAAATTGAAGTAGATTGTGTATTGTATAATTATATTATATTTATATACCAACTCATTACAATAAAATCTCATCTTTGTGTGAGCTCTTAAACTCAATTGGACGACATCGATGTTAGTTCTGATTTATCGAATCTAAAAAAACAACGATGATTTTTCAAAATGGACACCCCTAAAACGAACAAGTATGAAGACATGTTAGAGCGGTACAGAAATATGCGCCCGCGAAGCCCCGTCGCAAGTGCGAGCGAGATGCATGCGCCAGCTCGTTGACGTCATTTTTAACAGTTCAGTCATATCTAAAACATTTCAGTCATTATTTAAAACATTTCAGTCATATTTTGAACAGCTCAGCCACGTCAATCCACAAAAAATGCCTACAAAACTGACCTGCAACTGAAAGGATATTCCGTCACGCAAGTTTGCCCCTTCTGGATAGGGCCCCAGTTGTATCTGACACCCATCTGGACGAAAGTTGGAATATACATGATGATTGATAGATAAGTAGACAAAGCAGTATCCTTTTGAGACATGGTAGACAAGAAAATCTATTAGAAAGTCTTTTTAACTGAGGTTCTCAATTCGTATCTAAGTTGTTTTTCTTTTACGCGATTGCTCCACTTACTCCAGAGGTGATCTTACCAATGCTTTTTGTATAATCTTTAAATAATTATCTTAGTAGGTATTTTTAACTTCTGAGCATCTCTACTCTCTTCATATATTTTTACAGCAACAGTTTCAGCTTTATATTCAATTGAATTATAAAGAAAAGCTTTATTTTAACTCATAAAGAACTTTACAGTTCACTTATACTTATTGTAAGGTTGGTAGTCTATAAAAACAATAAACTGACAACGTACAGAATCACTTTAAATTAACACCTGTAAATAAACACTTCCTAAATTGGATGTAGCCGTCAACATTTTACACTAGGTTATACATATTGTTAGCAAAGTAGGTAGTTAATTAATATTCCGTAGTAATATATAATAGTAAAAAATCCGTAATACCATCCGTAGTTGACCCAAAATAAGATAAGGCAAATATAATATTGGGAACTATTTTCTAGTTAAGAATAAAGGTTGTAGATATAAAAGCTAGAAGCTAGTTATATTGTAATTATCCACTCATTTTGTGCATGCCAACTGAATTTAAGGATGTAGCAGAAGACTTATTAGCTTATGCAATGTCCACTAGCTTTTTGATTTGGGGGTTTTGTTATGTTTGTGCGTAGTAAGAAATATATTTTTTCTGGCTTACCTTAGGATCGACTAAACAAGGACTCATAATTTCACTCATAAATGTGCCGAAATTTTGCACGTATTTAGGTATTACGCTCGTAGTTTGAGTTTTATTTGGTTCGAAATCGTAAACCATTTTTACAAACAAATTTTTTTAAGGTTATTAATTTTTGACGCCGCGCCGTCACCGGTGTCCCTATGGTATCGATGACATATTTAATTCAAAAGTTTTTTGTTGGGTATAGGGTAGGTATAGGCATTACCTATATTAATCAGTTTCATAGGAAATCAATTATGGTACCTATAGAAGTTGAATATTCCCAGATATCAACGCAATTCAGTAAATCAATTTCATATGTACCTAATCCAAAAATGATTAAGCCAGTCAGTTCGAAGATATATTTTTACTAGGTTTTCTTTCTTTTTGGTAAATTAATACAGACAGGAATTATAGTACTAAATAAGGGCATATATAGACGTTGATTTTTAATAGAAGAATCTATAGAAAACTTTGTTACCTAGTATCTGGGTCTGTTTGTCTAAGCCTAGTGCACTTCTTGGTAGGTATTGTTTTGACATTTCCTGAGTCCCGCACCGCACCTTCTTTTTCTTGGCTATGATGAAAATGAACTACGAAATAATTTAAAAGCACTGCACTTTAAATGTTACCCGTAGGTCTACCATGAGTTTTTACTATACTATATTTACTATACTCGCTAGCGTCTGTAGTTAAAAAAATGTATGAAGATTTGTACAGCGCCTCTAGCGGATAGTTGGGTACTAAAATTTGTCATACTAATATTGACGTAACTACTGTAGTAAAGTCAGGCGATTTTACTGTGACATCTCATGGTAGATACACCGATAGCTTTCTTGTTTATTTGTCAAAAATTTAAATATTTTTTTTTTTAATCACATCCTGTAACATGTCCTTTCTATCTCATGTACAAAATAGATTTATGCAAAAAAAATTATACTAACACGCGTGATATAATTTAAATATAGTGGTAGGTCCGTGGGGTACCGAGGCCCACCGCGTTTTCAAAATTATTTCTGGGCGTCTAGTCGAAGCGACGCGTGACCCGAGGGCTGGTGAGTATCTGGCCCAGCGTATCAGCATTGCTATTCAGCGCGGCAATGCAGCCAGTGTTTTGGGTACGCTTCCGATTGGTACTGATTTGGATCAGTTGAACTATCTATAGATCGTTTGCAACGGTCAGTAGATAGCTCAACTGTTTCTTATGTATTTTATATGACAATGTACATTTTGTAAATACTGTATAGTCGTAAGTTTGTTTGTGAATAAAGTTTACTTCAATAAAAAAAAAAAAAATTACAAAATATATTTGTGTTCTATGTACATTTGTACATTTTGTACATACTTACTGTAATAGTCGTTAGGTCGGTTTGTGTTGAAATGAAATATTTATATAAAAAAAAAACACCTCAAGGTCTATTTAGATAAACGCAATATTTGCCATTATCTTAACTGGATAGCCATTTTTTTATTCTTTTATTTATCAACATTTTTAGACTAAAATGACCTTTACGCAGGCAAAAAATATCACTAATTACCTAGCAATCTTTTTATTTTTTGCTGCCTACGACAGAATGTCTCTGAATATGTTTTATTACTTTCGTAATCAATAGAATTAAATCCGGTTGAGGAGATCGATATAAAATGATCGAATTAGAGCAATTCCTCACCATTCAGTCACAAGCCGTCTGAAACCCTCTACCACAATGTTCAAGCAGGTAAAAAAAGCTTATTACCTGATATTAAAATTTTGAATTGAATTTTATTTGTTTGAATAGATAATTCAAACATTATTTGTACCTTATTGTTTTTATACTATCACTGAAAACATCTGCAAGTAGTTTTTTCGATATTAAAATTTTAGTCATTACTCTGCTAACTAAGCGTTAAGTATATACATTAATATGTTTTTTCATATAGCATGTGCACTTGCCAACCAACTAACTTATCGTGTATGTATTTTTATTTTTTGGTTATAAGAAAAAAAATATCTTATTTTTATCTTATCTTATCTAAACAGTAATTACACTACGATGGTACCAATCTCATGCTAAGCTTTACATAATGTGTTTGTTCTAGTGTGTTGCATTCGCCGCCGTTCTGGCTGTCGCCGTTGCCAAGCCCAGTCTTGGCTACACCTACCCGGCTGCGTCTTACGTAGCAGCCCCCGTGGCTACCACTTACTCAGCCTACTCTGCACCTGCCGTGTACCCAGCAGCTCACTCCGTATACTCCCCGTCTGTCTACTCCCCGTCTGTCTACTCCGCGCCTTACCCCGTGGTTGCTAAGGCCTACGCTCCAGTTGCCACCGCCGCTGTGGCACCCGTCACCACTTACGCCGCTGCCCCAGTCGCCTCCTACGTACCTACCTACTCCGGCTACCCAGGATACACCGCTCCTTTGGCCTACAGCAACGGAATCGCTACCCCGTTCCTAGTCAAGAAGAAGTGAAAACGTTTTACTCACGATTTGATGAAATAATGATCAATAAATAATTTCTGGCTAATTTTAGTACTTTTCTTTATCAATATACCTAGGTAGAAAATTAGTAACTTTTTAAAAAGGTGTCATAAAGTTTTTTTTTACTACAGCTAAGTGGTAAATAATAATGCAACTCTATGCAGTGTTATCTAAGCTTTTCAGACAGTACCTACTTCAAAATAATTTGTATGAAACCCACTTAAAATGATAGATCATTTGTACAATATTTTAATATTCTATGATGGAAACCTCACCTTCCGATTTTAAGTGGATCCTAATCAGGTTGTGCACATTTATTGTTTTATAATATGAAATGTGCGCAATGAAACATGATAATAATTATGAATAAATAAATTAATTGAGAGGGTAGCATGGATAAGTGCTCTCAGGTCCTATAGTGTCCCGTATGTCGAAGCATTCTATATATCCAAAAACCTATTATCATTTTGGTAGTTGTCCTTTCCTATAACTTTTTATTTTTTTATTTGCGAAGTAATAATGTTCAAGACGATGTTTTGAATAATAGGTTATTATGTTTCAGCTTCACACTTCGTTGGAGACCGACGTTAGAAACTAAATTCAATTAGTTAAACATTAAAATGAAACGCTAGTTTCATATACCTACTGCTTGCTCTATTGACTTTTTATAACAGATATTCAAGATACTTTTTTAAAATCGCAAATGTATGAAAACGGCCAAATATTCAATTAACACTGCGCGGTGACGCGGTTGAGCTGTCATTGCCGCGTCTCGGATACGCTATGGTCCCTATACTTTCACAGACAGTAGTTGCTAACGCGAGTACGGAAAAAAATAGTTTTTAAGTAAGCAGGTAAAAACTGTACTTCTGCCCGTCAATTCGACACGCAGTTCTGCCAAAATAATTGAAAAGACTGTGCTGAAAATAATTCTCAGTCAAGTCAGTCAATCGTCAATTCAGCTGTCAATTGTTTTAAAGAAAAAAAAATAGCAAAATGTTCTCTTCAAAACCTATAGGAAACGAGTTTCATCAAATTCCGATATCCCATAATGCTTTTATTTCAAATTTAAAATTACTTACACCTAAATTAGACAACAAAACTCAATATAACATTAGAAAAACAATAAAAAAAAAATACAGAAATCGAATCTAACAACTACTTTTATCCAGACGAAATTCATAGGTACTTTGAAAATTAGATCGAACTAGATGTCACTTTTTATAAATGGAACAGAGTAAAATATGGTGACGGACATTTTATAGATTACGTTCTAGTCCCAAAGTAAGTATTGCTTGCTTACAAGTTGACAAGCTTTGACTTGGCTTGGTTTTGGCTCATTACAGTAGTATAAGAAAAGTCTTATTATTAGTATACTTTACAGACACTATCTGTCGTGGTCAAATATGCTTTTCTTTGGGTTACAGTAAGCATTTCTAGAATTGTTTGTTTTAAATTGTTGTATTAGTCCATTAACAAAACTAGTGTTTGCGACTTTTCATTGCTACTTAGGTAGATATTATTATTATTATATTGTATTGTAAGAAAAAAAAAGAACGTAGTTATTGATCTAATTGTTCGCTTTATTTATTTGCATTCGTGTAACTATGATAATAGCGCTTTACTTCTTCTTCCAGAGGAAAGGGCTGGCAATGTTGTTGGTGTATGCCACCGGAGCGGCGTAACCGGAGTAAGCGGGGTAGGTGGCAGCGGTGTAAGTGGTGGCTACTGGGGCGTAGGCGGGGGCAGCGACGGCAGCAACGGGGGCAGCGGCGTAGGTAGTGTGGACGGGGGCAGTCGCAACAGCGGCTACGGGGGCAGCGGCGTAAGTGGTATGGACGGGGGCAGTTGCAACAGCGGCTACAGGGGCAGCGGCGTAAGTTGTGTGAATGGGGGCAGTTGCAACAGCGGCCACGGGGGCAGCGGCTGCGTAGCTCGAGTATACAGTCGGTGAGTATGCTGAGTACGAAGCCACAGGAGCTACGTAGGATCCGTAGCTGTAGCCCAGACTAGGCTTAGCGGCGGCGACAGCCAGCACGGCGGCGAGGGTAACACACTGAAAAAAAGTTATTGATGTTAATTTCATTATCTTAGGTAACGCACAAAAACGTGGTCAAGCCATTTTCAACATAGCAACTGAACAATTTTTCCTTGCTTGGATGTACTAAGTTACCAGGGACGAGATGTTTTCAATGACCGAGTAAACCTAATTTTTTACTCATAAGATCTTCTAACAAGGCCGCAAGATGGGTACTAATTTGTACTTTTACTTAGTACTACTAAGCAAAAGTACCAACTCAGTAATGAACATAAACTAATTAGGTAATAAAAAAATTTAGATCCTTATGATGTTCATTTAATGATAAAACCCGCTGTCTTACCAGCTTGTACATTTTGGAGGAGTGTTTCAGACTGCTTTACACTGAATGATGAAGAACTGCTCCATTTCGCCCATTTTATACACGCTACAACCGGATATGATCCTAATGTTTACAAAAGTCATAAAACATACAGAAACACTCGTAGGTTGCAATACAAGAAGTTCGAGGTTAGTGTAGTCATTGGGTGTGTATCTTGGCTACACCGCTACATCAATAAATAACATGGGACATATCTGAATCAGTGATAATGTCATTTCTCATTAGTCATCACAACGGCTTCTCTGCGGATCGGCTGGGCCTTGAGAGAGCTATAAATAGAGGGAACTTTCAATTTCTAATATTTTGTCTTGAAACGTGATAAGCAGTACGAGGAAATAAGTTTTTACTTAGAAAATACTGAAACAGGCAAAAGCGTTAGAGCAAAAATTTACGAAATTTATATAAATACGGGATGTTCGGCCGAATGGGTACAACATCACTTTCCACCAGATGAGTTTGTGGCCAAAGGACGACCTATTCTTTGTAAAAAAAAAAAAAAAAAATGGGTGAGCGATTTTATCCTCTGAACTTAATGCAGTACAATGTAAAGAACATTTTTTAAATACAACAAGCTTACTCTAGTTACTAGCTGAAATAAACGTTTGCCTCTGGCGTCTGCCCCTTTATTTATTTTTTTAATAATATGCTATTAGTATGTTGTTTTATATAGTAAATACGAAAAATAAACCATGTTAGGTTTAGTTAAAGTTTGATCTCAAAGCATAGATCTGATAAAATGCTCTTAATGAGCTATTCAGAGCTACATTACCACTAAACAAGAAATAAACAAAAATGTTATTATATTGGAACGAAGTTCCTAATTGCGCGTTGCGAAAGGGGGCTAGAAATTTGTAATTTGACCAAAAGTTGTAACGACACTTTTTTCTATAGTTGTAGGCCGTGCGATTATACTGTCGATTATTTTTGTTGAGTGTACTTACAGGTTTTTCGTACATATCAAATATTAATACTAATTAATTGACACCACTCAAGTTTTGTATCAAAAAATGACAGAACTTGAATCGACGGAAGCGTTGCATAGAGCTCAAGCGTTGATCGGACCAAAAGGCCTGAAAGCGGTTAAAACTTCAGGTCGTAAAGAACTTCACTTTAATAACATTGAACACTAACCGGTTTTCTTCCATAACTGGAAGCGTACGCAAAGCATAAATTATTGCAAATCTTCTAATCTTTTAAGGTTTTTTAATTCTTAATATTTTTTTGTTTATCTAAGTCAGGGGTTCCCAACGTTTTCTTGGTCAGGGACCACTTTTACATTATTTTTCTTAGCAGGGACCACTATCTAGGTGTAATAATATATTGTAATATAGTATAGGTATGATTTATAAGTCAGAGATTTTACATAGATGAATAGATAAACCATTCTAAAAATGCTCGCGCCTCCACCCTCCACCATGCATCATGGCTCACCGCCCGTTAAATTTAAAATCTTTCTCGGACCATACTTTGTCTTCTGCGGACCACTGGTGGTCCGCGGACCATTGATTGGGAACCATTGATCTAAGTCCTGTTGATTGTTTACAGTTGAATGATCTATAGATCGTTTGCAACAGTCTGCAGATAGCTCCACTGTTTCTTATGTATTTTATACGTACCCTATGTATATTTTCACAGCCGTCACAGCTCAGCTGGTAGTAGCTCTGCCTTCATTATATCATGCTGTGGGTTGTGGGTTCGATTCCCACCCAGAGCGAATGATTGTGTTATGAACATAAATGTTTTTTCTGTATCTGGGTGTTACTACGTATTCTATGTATGTATTTACAAAAGAATATTATAGATATAAGTATTCTATCAGCAATCTAGTTCTCATAGTACAAGCTTTGCTTAGTTTGGTACTTGTGTGTAATGTGTGAATTATCCTTATTTTTATTTTTTTTGTAAACACTGTAATTGTCGCAAGTTTGACAATATATATTTTTGTATGACAATATTATTTAATCAGAAGCATGCCGCAACTTCTGACGAAAAATATAATAACAATTAATTAACATGAGCATTCTACCTAGTAGTGCGGTGACTGTAGTAAAAAAAAACATGCTTTGGTATAAAAAAACTTAGGGGTGATGCAAACCTGATTTTTCGTTCTCAAAAGACTTTAATTTTTTTTAAGACGATTCGAAGTGATTTTAAGGAATAAAATTTCTTTTTTTTTTTCTCTTTTTGTTATATGTCAAAAAGGGACTAACATGGGCTAATACTGATACTGATAACATAAGACAAAGTGGAATATATTTTTTTGGAATACGATAAGCTATTTTTACAAAAAATATAATGGGGTTTATGAAGGAAAAATTTTGAAAATAACAAAAATCGTTCGTATGCCCTGTAAAAGATTCCCTTTCGTGTTTCTATATACATTATGTAACAGCGTTCTGCTAAGCATAGGATTGAAAAAAATCCCATGTTTCTTTTTTTAATAATGAAGGTACCAGTTTCGAACCATAATAAAAGTTTATTTTTTCTAAAATGCATTCTATATTCTGCAATGTGACATATTAATACCTCTGCCAGATATCAAATAGCATAATGTCATCTTCAAAAACTCCAATCTATAGGTCAATACCTACTAATCCGGTCCTTTAAAACTTCTATATAGATATTATTGTTAAGTTTGTCGGACTGTCAGCAGTTTGAAAAGACTCTTGTAAGTGTCATTTATTAATTAAATGATAAATATATCTACCATTTTTATATACTTACGTTTCTTTTAATATGTTTCAGAAATTTTTGTAATAGCTTTTGTTTTCAGCTGACTTCATTATCCTTTTATAGTTTTTTTAATTATTTTTATGTTGAATTTAAGACCAACTAGCAAACCATAGGAAAAGTATTAATTGGGAGTGAATTTCTCAGAAGTTTAACATAACCTGTATGACCCTCAAACTTTTATTTATTAGTAGCCTAACACATCTGTTCCAAAACGAAATTATTAATTTTATCATCATTAGGTCCCAATCCGGTTGTTCATATTAGTATAAAATGGACTTAGATTGTCGAATGATCATCATTCAGTCCGAGACAGTCTGAAAACCAAGTGCCATCATGATCAAACTAGTAAGTATCTAATTACTTCTTCATCATCAAAACCGTTAATATTTATTTTTTTGGTATCTTATTGTGTTAGATGATAATACATGCCTTTTGATGCGACTGAGATTTTACAATTAGAAGTTCAAAAACAATTTTTTATTTGATTACAGAGTTTCGCCGTTGCTGTTCTGGCTGTGGTCTCAGCATCACCTAAGCCTCACCAATACTCAACGGTCAACACAGGCTTCACCGGAGGCCAGGCCTACCTTCCTCCCGTGGCGACTAGCCCTGCACGTACAATCTACCCCGCAGGACATCAGACCGTGTACTCGGCTGGACATCAGACCGTGTACCCCGCAGGACAACAAGTTGTGTACCCCGCCGGACAACAGACCGTGTACCCAGCAGGACAACAGACCGTGTACCCAGCAGGACAACAGACCGTGTATACCGCAGGACATCAGACCGTGTACCCAGCAGGACAACAGACCGTGTACCCAGCAGGACAACAGACCGTGTATACCGCAGGACATCAGACCGTGTACCCAGCAGGACAACAGACCGTATACCCCGCAGGACATCAGACCGTGTACCCAGCAGGACATCAGACAGTATACCCTGCTGGGCAGGCTGTGCACTCTGCCCGAGCAGTGTATCCCTCAACCGCCCACTCCACGCCTATCGCGTACCCTGCCTCATACCAAGTTCAGGCGGCCCCAGCTGTCTCATATGTTAAGAGTGTGGCGGCTCCTGTGAGTACTGGTCACTACGCTGCCCCAGCTGTATCTTACGTAAACAACGTAGCCCCTGCTGTTAGCACTGCTCATTACTCCACGGCTGTGAACACTGGTCATTACGCTACCCCAATCTCCACCTACTCCGTCCAGCCCTCTTACTACCCTGGTTTCACTGGCTCTGAGTTCTCTGGATACTCTGCTCCCGTTGCTTTCGGCAGCCCCGTGTGGAAGAAGAAGAAGTAAACGACTGCTTAACTCTCGGATTGAAGATCAAATATGTTTGATGAAAATAAAATACTAAACAAAAATCTATTTTTCTTTCTGTTTGTGTAATAATAGTCTTAGGTCCCCAATTCCAATCCTTAGGGATCAGCATACCTTCTCTACTCTCTAGTACTCAGCAAACATTATTTTATAAATTAAAATCGAGAGTCTTTTTACATTTTGTTACTAGGCTTAAAAACTAGGCTATAACTATCTTAGTCGATGATTTAAGTTACTGTAAGCATAAGTAAATAACGTACCTACCGCATATTTTAGGCAGCAACAGTGAACAATGAATTCGGCACAACTTTTGTTCTCCAAACGCTTCTACAATCGCAAGGTCAGTGGAAAAACGTTTATTTTGGCTACATGAACTGATTCTTGGCCGAAATTATATATTCTTTTGTTTTTCCAACTATTCATCTACACCATTGAATTAGTTTTTATCTATACAAATAGTAGGTACTGTATTTTACCAGCTTATTTTCTAAGCGAGCTGAAGAATATAAATACTTAGTGATATTTTTCTAACATGTAGTGTGGTTTAGGGAGCGCTAAGTAGAAGTTCATTAATATAGTAGTCGAAATGGCCAAAGGGTTCGTGGTAAGTGCCATTTGTCGCCTGTTTATGTCTCATATATTTGTCTTCACATGATATATATATGTATGGGGTGTTATATCTCGTCATATAAATCGTGATATCATTACACCTTATTATTATCTATAATTATGTAGAGTTAGTTGTCGTTATTGCTAAAATAAAATATAATCATAGTTTTGTTATCTCATCATTAATTTTGTTCCGCAGTAGCCTTTGTTTGATCTCGAACTAAACAAAATTGATAGGAAATAGTCAATGCATCATAAACCGAGTTTAAAAAAAAAAAAATTAAACGCAGAAAATAAATATACACCTAAAAGTGTAGAGCAGTGGTCCTGTCACTGCTCTCGTCTGACATTTTCAATGAACTGGTTGTGCACCAGTTCCTCTAGCCAAGCTGGCATTTTATAATCGTAACAAAATAAAAAACGTATTAAATGTTTGGGATTGCAAATGCCAACTTACGAAACAATCACTAACTTCTAAAAAGGTCTAAATTGACTATGAGTTCGAAAACCGTCAGTCAGCATTAATAAGCCAAAAATAAAGACTGGAGAGACAGCTATTATTAAAAAAAAACAACTGTGGTAAGACTCTAACAACTCGCTCGAGTAGCTATATTATTTTCTATGTAAAGAAACTCAATGGTGTTATTAAATATTTGTCTATTCATTTCAATGATACATCGAAAAAAAAACGAGTCGCCTTCAGAAACTTTCCGTGTTTCGGTTAAATATTATAGTTTTGTAATTCCTTATTATTTATTTATTATTTAATAATTTGAATAGATAAACTAAGCTTGTTTGTTTTTTCTAGCTTCTACTGGCAATGCTAGCATCTGCCACGGCTCGTCCCGATCCGCAGTTCATATACACCGCTGATCCGTTCTACGGAACTTTATCAGCATACACTGCTCCCGTTTCCCCTGCTGCTCCAGTGGCCCCTATAGTACCTGCCGCTATACCAGCACCAACAATACCTTTGCCAAGTATCTACCCTGGACTGTATCCATCTCTGATATCTGCGTACGCCTACAGTTATCAAAGCACATACGGGGAGATTCCTTCGGCTAGTCTTATCTCCGCTTACCCAAGTGCACCACTCTCCAATCTGCGTTATTCGAGCCTTCCTTACGCTTACGTTGACTACTTGAACTACCGTCGATAGATTTAAGACTTACTTATACATCAGTACAACGATTTATGCAAATGCCACACTATTTCAGATATTTCATAAAAAGATATAAATGTTTTTTTTTTTATGATTTGCATGTTTTTCATGTGACAAAGGCATTGAACCCTAAGATAATACTAATAAGGGAAATTGTAATTTTAATATATTGCAGTTAAATGATATTTTTTTTTTTACTTGTAAGTATTTAAAAATCTCATAAATAATGACGAAAACTTACGCTTGAAATTTGAATAAATCAGAAATCATAAAGTACTACATAAGTATAAAAATAAAAAATTACGTCGATTATCCCACCAGGTGACATTTTAATTCTAAAACAACAAGGAACTGACTAAGAGGGAGCTCGATTGTAAAAATAACATTTTGTTGTTTTGTCTTGATAACCACTAAAATGTTTATTTAGATGTGTGACATATGCTGCAGTCACATGACATTTAATAAAAAATGTTCTGGAACTAAAACCAGCTTTATGAGTCACAAACAAATAGAAATCGGACATTAATTTAAATTTGTCTTATCTACTTTTTTTTATAATTTTAGCATGTAGGTACATTAACTATAAACAATCGGTATGGATTAAATTACATTAATATTTACTAACAGCCACAATAGAAACTATTAATTAATTACAAGCATACATAATTATAACATATAAAGTACAAGCTTTGCTCAGTTTAGGACTAGAGTGTGATGTGGAAAATGTCCATGAATATTTATTTATTTATTATTTATCGTGGCTGTGGCCGATTTATTTGGTGGAAAAATTTCAAATATACTACAAGTATATTCAAATTTAAATCAGACTGACTTATTAATTAATTAGTTAATAAACAAATTCAATACAAATCACATGTTACTCATAAAATTAATCAATTTTGCAAATCGCAACTAAGTATCTTGAATAAGAAAACTGGTTTTATCTATATAAGTATAGTATAGTTGATATAACACATGGTTACTAACTGGTCAACTGAACTATAGTCCAGTCAAATTACGAAATAAATAAACATGAGCGAATACAGTTTGGGGACTTTGAGGATCGATAGGGGGGTGTATTCTGAGCATACATTCCAATTTGAGGGGTTGTACTGAGGTCAGCTCAAGGTCATTTCGATGGAAACGCGTTTCATTCGATATCTCGAGAATGGTTGGTGTTAGGCGAAAAATTGTTGAGACCTTTTCTTTTCCAAACAAAATTTACAAACTTTTTTATTTGAAACTTTTTTTTATAACATTAATATTTTTCAACTTATTACTCCCGCAAGGCAAAAATTTTACTTTTTTTTCCATTTTTCGTCGATTTCTCCCCAACCATTCAATTTTATTAAATTTTACCGATCATCAAAGTGTAGATCTTTTAATTATGAACAGTTTTGTCCTTTAACTTTTTTCCGTAGTGCCAATACCTTCGGAGTTATATATTACTTTACCGAGCGAAATCCGCGCCACTGTCGCAATATAAAAAGGTCAATCGATTAAACTATTTAAAAATTAAGTATTTAATTTGGGTAAATTTTTGGGTTAATTTGGGTAAGAAGTAAATTAACAATTAAAACTGTTTTACACATTTATTGATAGAAAAATAATTTATAAAAATAATAATATATCGGTAAAGTAATATATAACTCCGAAGGTATTGGCACTTCGGAAAAAAGTTAAAGGACAAAACTGTTCATAATTAAAAGATCTACACTTTGATGATCGGTAAAATTTAATAAAATTGAATGGTTGGGGAGAAATCGACGAAAAATGGAAAAAAAAGTAAAATTTTTGCCTTGCGGGAGTAATAAGTTGAAAAATATTAATGTTATAAAAAAAAGTTTCAAATAAAAAAGTTTGTAAATTTTGTTTGGAAAAGAAAAGGTCTCAACAATTTTTCGCCTAACACCAACCATTCTCGAGATATCGAATGAAACGCGTTTCCATCGAAATGACCTTGAGCTGACTTCAGTACAACCCCTCAAATTGGAATGTATGCTCAGAATACACCCCCCTATCGATCCTCAAAGTCCCCAAACTGTGTTCGCTCATGTTTATTTAACTCGTTTTTAGCCATAATTTGACTGGACTACTAGTTTTAAAGGCGTTCCGTCCCACACTCGTTATTTTTTTAAGGCCTTGGTCCACGTTATGCACTCAGTTCAAGTAATATATTCATAGATATACTAGTATGTATTTACAAAAAAATATTTATATAATTCTATCGGCAATCAAGTTCCCATAGTACAGGCTTTTCTTAGTTTGGGACTATAGAGTGTGATGTGTGCAACGTCCGTGAATATTTATTATTAGTATTTATTTAGATAATATTTAGAAAAACTGCGGTACACTTCAGCAATCTCATTTTACATAAAATTAGCATAGTCAAAATAAATCAAAAGTAAATCAGTCAAATCGGATTGATTTAATCATTTTACTAAATAAAACAGAAGACGGAATATTGACAAATCTTATCAGACATAATAAAGTGATTTAATCATATTTGAAACCAGATGCAGTGCATCCATAAATATATTTAAATATTTATGAAGATAAACATATTTTAAAATCTTACTAATACAATAAATGATGTGAGAGAATGGATGGCTGTCTCTTAAACTCACTGCAATGAAAGTTTAGCAATTTTGACTATTAGTATTGGAATATATTTGAAAAATCAACAGGGTAGAAAAGTTGAGTTGATAAAATGCTACCAGGATAAATATAACTTTATGCTAATACATGTATTACTTTTCTTATTTATTTAATTAATTCTACCGAAGTCGGTATTAGTTGCTCTATCTATGACTATAATATTCATTACAAAAGTTAGAAAAAACAAAAGTATCATAGGTATATTCAGATTAGGAACACAATAAAATGTTTTATTAATACAATTTATTAGCCTATAAAAAGGATCCATATTTAAATAAAAACTTATTTTATACCCAATAAATCCTGGCTCACTGAATAGGTCACTTATTTCATTAAATTGAATTCATCTTACATACAGGCATTCCCGTTCTTAAGGTCAGTGCTATTTCTGTTTGTATTGGGTAGGTATAAAAACGCATCGGACCCTTCGAAGGACATCATTCACCCTTGTGAATTCATCCCATACAAGATGTACTACAAACTGGTAAGTAAAACTTTGTATAAAAAGAACATCAGTTTAAAAAAAACCCCTATATGTTTCCATTTTTTAATTGTTTTAGAGTTTTCTAATTAGCTTAAAATGTGCAAATTACATAAGGTTTTCCTAATCAGGTTGGAAAGAGGGTTAAATAAAATATAGGGTTTCTGAAATGACTTTGATTAGACAGAATAGAATATTAGCCGTAGTATTAAAATATTTCCTTTTCATTTCTGAGATTAGGGTCTCTCTCAAGTCGGGTCAAACGACTAGTTCAAATAACATGTTTATTATGACAATACCTACTGAATTTGGTTGCATCAAAACGTAGATTTGTATAATTCTATTTGAATAAGAAAAATAATCATATGTGGTGGAATTTGAGCCGACATTGTGTTACTAAACTAATCACTAAGTAACCAAGTCACTAAAAGTCACTATCTTAAAATATGACAATCCAATTGACTTGATTTGATCTTTGTTTTTGGCTTTGGTGACATGTTGCCATAATTCTGGGGGGAGTGTTGAATAATAATATGGTCAGTTTCCAGAGGGAGATTCGACCAAACAACCCTATTGACGATGTAATGATCAGTTAGTAAAGATTGAGTCATTATTTGATGATGAAAAACGAAAGAACGAATAGGAAAGAGAGTTTTCACTTTAGATACAGCCCTTTTCTGTTACCACGTTGGGTTGGGTAGTAGAAAATGCTTCACCATTAAGTCCTCTTCTTGTATATCTTTGTGCAATAAAGATTTAAATAAATAAATAAAATACAGACATCAAAAGCATGACATTTGGTTTTAACATTTCAGTTGTCTTTCTTCGCCGTTCTGGCCGTCGTGTTTGCGGCACCAGCGCCAGCTCCCGAACCAGCGGCTGAGCCTGGTGTCTTCATTTCTCCAGCACTGCCTCAACTAGCATACTCTCAGCTGGGCCTCAACTACCCTGCAGCACACATTGCATACAGCGCACCCCTGGCCTACCCAAGCTACTCAGCGTACCCTGCCGCCCCCCTTGCCTACAATAAGATCTACTGAATGATTTGAGCCTCAAACTTGGCAGCGATGTTTCAATTAGATTTCAAGCTTCAATAAAATTGACATTCACCGAATTTGATTTTTTTTCAGAACTCCTTCCCTCACAACATAATATACTAAACACTCCTTTAGTTTTTTGAAATTCTAAAGAAACGTCACAAACAGTTGTGCTAAGACAATACATTATTAGGCAAGTTGTGCTATATCTACATATTAATTAATTAGGTAGCAAGATCAAAAAAAGGTAGAATATTAGAATATCAATCAACACAGGTACCTACGCCTTGCTCGTCTATAGGTACAGCTTGTTTATTACAGCTTTTATAAAAGAACTATAAACTCTTTGGTTATTATTTATTGTACAACTCGAATCATACATTATGCCAAGTTTTTGATTTGAATAATTATTTATACGGCCATAAAGATTCGATCATATCATTACGTTATCCAGTTTGAGATATTTTATGTGTGAGATGTTTTTGTAATTAGTTAACTATTTAGAGCAGGCAAGCATGTATGTATCCTATAATTATAACTTTATAAGTTCACCTGTTTTATGATACCTTGTTCATCTTCCATCTTTGATAGGTAAGTTGTACATAGGTACAGCTTTTTTTTCTAGTTGCAAACTAAAATTGATTTGTTACTATGGTCAGCTTTGCATACATTTGTATATGTCTTTCTCATGCCAATATGAGAATTAACGTCCTTACTTAATGCGTTTAACGTGCTCAGAGAGGCAACGCATTGTTGTTATACACGCAGAAATTACTGTTTAACATAAGATGGGCCATCTACCTGTTCAATACACAATAAAAAAAACCTATGCCTAGTTTCATATGTATCTAAATTAGCCAAACAGTAAATGAATATCGTAAAAATAGGAAAACGCTTCTAAATCCTCGTCAAAATAAAACAAAACTTAATGCACAAAATTTTAATAAATCATCAGGCAAATCAGTGTCAAGATTCTATCACAGTCATTCCTCAACGAACGTAGTAAGCCCCAGGGTAGCCGTAGGGGTAGGCAGCAGCGGCGGCGTAGGGGGAAGCATAGGCGAGAGGTGCGGAGTAGGCGGAGTAACCGGAGTAAGCCAGGGGGGCTGCTAATCCAGGGGCAGTGTAGGTTAGGACCTGAGGCTTGGGGCTGGCGAAAGCCACAGCCAACAGGGCGAAGAAGGCAAACTGGAATTAAAATAAATAAAAAATATATATTCATGGACATTTCACACATCACACTCCAGTTAAAATATCTTTGATAACATAATAGTGGGATATTTATATCCGATATTTGCGTAAACAACTTGTTTTTCTTGGTGTTTCCAGAAATATGTAGGTTCCGTTTAGGTAAAGACTCTTTGATAATTTGCTATAAGAACCTACGCCACCAAAGAGTACCTACTTAAAAAAAATAAAGCAGCGGAACGTTTTCAAAAGACTTTATTGTTCGCGTTCCAGATTTGAAAAAAGAAATTAAATGTCAAGATGATCACGTGACTTTTTATTTACCTACATACATTGTAATAAGTTTTCTAATTTCTAGCAATTATTTAAATAATTCCTTGGTTATGATTCCAGAAGCTTAATTACATAGTCTTTACTAAGAATTCTATATTTAGATATTAAATAAGCCGTAAGGAAACATGATATTCACAAAGATAACATCCAACCAAAATAAAATTACCCGATCCCAGACCATGGTTAAAATAATTGGAAGGGTAATCTAGGTAATACGCCGTAACAAGCTCATTGTCCGCCCTTATTATCCCAACACAGAGGTCTATAGGGCAATACCTCCAATGTGAATTCAAGGGCGACCACTTTATCATTGAAAAAACTAAGTAAAATGTACATAGAAACGACATTGCGTCGTAAAGTCGGTATATAAAATACCCAATTAGACATGTAATTTTGTACATGTTTACGGATTTATATAAAAGTGGTGAAGCATTCCTAGACGGATTGATGAGAAATAATTATTTCTAAGTCTACTATCCTCAGTTTCATATCTATGCAATTGTATCGTACTTTGACCATCCGCGTCTCATCGTCGTAGGAACAGAATAAAATTAGTTTCTGAACCCTATTGATATATATATTATTTAAGATATTTTTAACACAGACGAAATATATTTCTTAATCTTTGATTAATATTGGTATTTGTGTCAAAACTTTAACACCTAACATTCCCACCCAGAGCAAATATTTGTGTGATGAACATGAATATTTGTTGTGTGTGGGTTTTAGTAAGTATTATAAGTATGTATTTACAAAAAAATTGTATTCTGTCAGCAGTCTAGTTACCATAGTAAGTACAAGCTTTGCGCTTAGTTTGGGATTAGAGTGTGGTGTGTGAATTGCCCGTGAATATTTATTATTATTATAACACTGAAAAATGTTTGCTTTAAATAATCAGTTTTGTAATACAATCAAAGCAATAATAAACATGAGAGATAGTTTTGGACACCTTAAGTAATGTTTATTAAATATTGGTAAGAGTTAAATGACTTACCACTTTGGCGAACATTGTTGTGGAGTACTTGGAGTCACAAGTGATAATCCTAATGGCAGTGTCCAGGTTTATATACTTGTAGTACCGAACGACCACGCCTCGATTCGTGGTTTTGTCACAACAAAAAGCGTCCTTGATCTTCAAAGTAATAGATTCAATACTCAGGAAGGAGGTACTAACATGACTACCGATGTATATCAATGAGTAATCGACATCCGTGTTAAAGAGCCTATTGTTATTGTTACTACGACTTGTCTTATAACTTCATATTCCTCTTCACACTAATTTATTTTGGTTTATATACCAAAGTTTAGAATTTTGTGAGAAATCCCTATTTAGATTTTTAATAACACATTACACAATAGGTATGTTTGTTTCTAGTTATAGTATAAAAAAATGTAAACCAAAGCTTTGGAAGCTTAAATTATAAATCAAGTTTTAATGACAAGTACCTATTTCTGACACCAAACAATGATCCTTGCATTTTTGTGTTCCGGTTGGCAAGGATTGGGCCGGTGGTGGTGTGATTCCACATATGCACATATTTGTGTCTCAGATGGGCGCAGGGGTGTTTCAACTGGCCATGTCAACTGTATTTACCACCGTACGTCCTAGATGTGTTAATGTTTTTGTATGGATGACCATACAAAAACATTAAGGCATAAGCCTTGCGTAGTGTATGATGATGAACTGATGATGATGATGACGTATTATTAAATCGTTTGGGATTAAAATAACCTATGTTTTATGCCAAGATAGAACAAAAACGACGGTTTCTAAGTTACCTGAACACCTATATAATTAATTACTCAGAGCGATGGCTTTAAATTATTCTGTAGGTACTTATCGGTAGCAAATAATTCACATTTTATCCATATCGTATCTAATTATACACTTTGCTCAGATTGATATCGTTGAAAAAAAAACAAAAGTTGTATGATAAGGTAGTAAAAAACAAAACCTGATCGTATCTTAATAATAAAAGTACCAATACTTTTTAACAGCGGCTGACATTTTAGAGCCACGAATGATACAAGCGAGCATGCGATAATTGAGCGAACCTTGGTTGATTACTATTTTAAGAGCGGTCAGATATCATAAATCATTATTTTATTTGCTTAGATAGATGCTAAAATAGTTTACTTTATTAATTTAGATATTAATTTTTCGTTTTATAGCTATTTCTGCTTGTTATCCTAAAATCTTATAAGCTGTGAATAGGTAATTGTTATTAACCAAACAACTTTTTATAATTAATTAAAATATATTACAGTGGCAAAAAATAAAACAAAATACCAAGCTGAACCAAAAAAACATCTAGTACTTATGTAAATCAGTAGTATCCATATCCATAGTTGTAAGGTGACGCTCCGTAAGTTCCGTAAGAGCCATACGCTCCTGGGCTGGAGTAGCCAGAGTATCCTCCATAGTAGCCGGTACCAGGGTATCCCGAAGAGTAGCCATTGTATCCATATCCACTGTAGAGCTGAGGCCTAGCGAGTGCCACGGCCAGGAGCGCGAAGAAAAATACCTAGAACAAGATACGCGCATTATAGAGTATTTGGTGAAATGTACCTAATCATCATTCATAATTTAAGCCCGTTGGCACCCACTGCTGAGTATAGGCCTCCTCTATACTATGCCATTCTTTACGGTCCGTTACGACACTCATACATTGATTCCCGGCTTGTTCTATGAAATGTCTTTAGACCATCGGGCTGTTGGTCTGCCTCTGGTCTACGAGCATCCCATGGCCACCATTCCGTTATCGCCTTGGAAATGTATATAATAGAGCTAATTATTGTTTAACGCAACGTTAACTAGTATTTTCTGCCTACGTGGAGCCTCATTAAGTACATCCACATAAAACGGGCCCTGTAAGACATTGTAAATAAAATCAAGTTGCTTATTATTTAGCATACGCTTTGTAACATAAGTATTTTTATTTTACCATAATATTTATTATATAATACAAACATCACACAAAGCACACAGACGGCATAAATAAAGATCGTAGTAGAGTAGACCCTACTTTCCTAAACGCATTTTACCAAAATACATTGCGCGTTGTCGCTGCAATATACCGAAGTTAAGCTCAAATTGACGAGCAATGTAAACTGAATACGTTTTGTTTGGAACCGTGTAAATAGTGTAAAGAAAAGATACGACGCGCTACAATTTCTAATAAGCGCTACACTGTTTGACATTCGTACACATACGATAGATTTTTTCGTTGATTTATCGTTCTTTGAATTACAAAAGCTATGTTTCACTTACCAATTTTGCAATCATGTTTATTATCGTAGTGATCCTGGTAGGTGCACAATGTAACTTAGCAGCAACAGGCAAACTGTTCTGATTTTTAGTATTCCCAACCTTTATAGGCTGAATATCGTCCTTGGGACTATTCGAACAATAAAAACCTCTATATAAATCTCAGCTGGGAATCGATATATATTAACAACACAGACACACCGAAGACGCGCTCTACATTATAATTAGGGATGTCTTTGTTTTTCGCTTTAAATGTTTGCAAAAACTGCCCGGTCTCAATACAGCACGTAGTATGCATTTAGTTTTATTACATTACAAAATACTTATTCTTGATCTAAATCTGAAAGATAAGATTAAAATTAAAAAAACCAGTATACCTACCAAGCTTTTTTTTTAGTTTTAAGAATTAAAAGGTTCAAAAAAACAGCTAGGCCGTAGAATAGATGCGGCTTGCAAAGCTTACAAGATCGCTTATATTTACCTAGTTTTGTTTAATGTTCATCTAAACTGCAAAATGAATTCGTACGTGGTCGACGTGCAGTAATGTGTATGCAATTTATATGACTTTAACTACACGGATCTCGTCGTTGTACAAAAACCGTGTTGAATAAATAATTATAGAGAAAATACTCACAAATAACGCTTGTTGAGTGTAACAAGATTACAAAGATAGTTAGCATTTCAAAATAATCAGCAATCTAGTTCCTGAGATGAGTGAGTGTGATGTGTGAAATTTCCACGAGATTTATTTATTATTAATTAAAACATGTAATATTATTTTTCTATTCAGTTTGACACACAAACCGAATGGATGAGTTTTCAAAGTGTTTTTGTATTGCGATCAGAATCCATATAAGCCAGGATACGGAAATTGCTTTGACAACGGGAAAAATGGCCGCATCTCACGCCCTTGTTGTTGACATCCTAATAGAATAGATCATACAAAAAATGAAGGCTAGAACTTTGGTATATAAAGCTCAGTACTTTTAAGTTGGGTATGATTCAGTACACTGCATCGCAAACAATCAACATGTTCTCCAAAATTGTAAGTCTCAAACGAAGATGTACCAAGCCATGAAAGCTACAGCATAAATAATAATAGACCTGTACCTATTCATAGATGGGTCGATAACATATATCATATATATAATTTTAAAACTTATATAATTTGATATAACCTCTTATTATCATGGAAATTTGCCAAGAGCAATCTCCATGCTATCGAGAAGCTATGTCAAATGTGTTGAAATCTAGATGTTTTAACATAATAATTATGAGCTTTTAGTTCTTATTTCAGCAAACGATCGTAAAGTTCCTAATCGATGTTAAAAAAATACTTTGGTTAGTGTTTACAAATATAATTGATATATAGAATTCTCAAATTAAATTAAACTTCTTTTGCAGATTACCATCTTCGCCATCATCGCAGTAGCTTTGGCTGCTCCTAACCCAAAGCCAGCTCCAGCGCCGCAGTACCTCACCTACTCCGCGGGTCTGGACTATGCCTACCCCTCGGCGGCCTACGTGCCATCCTACCCAGCACCATACTCTGCACCAGCACCTTACGCATACTCAGCATATCCTGCTACCAATACTCTCTACTACTGAAAATGATCTGATTGTGTGACCTTACATCTGAAATGACCATACGCATTCCTTACTAATTGAACTAGTATTACAACTATGGTCGATTTTTAGCTATACCATAAAAATAAGTATAAACATCAAAGCATTTTACATAAACCGATGATGTCAATAAGATCAATAACGTCAAAAAAATCTTGTAAAACTGCCGATCCAGGTTGTAATGTGTTTCTTGCCAATCAATAAAAACGCTTAACCCAATTTAGTTGTTTCTTTGGACTAAGTTCCGCCTGACACGGTGTCCATCTATTTTGTTGTGAGCCCAATTTGACATACTACGATAAGCAATATAAAATAAATAATAATAATATAATATACAACAAATGAAGAACAGTCGTGAGAATAAGCTAGTGTTAAAAGTTCTTAATACTTTACCAAAAAATGGGATCCAGATCTAATAAAAGCCTGTAAGCTATGATACCTATCTAAACCGCAAGCAGCAGACTTTCCGCAACCTACGATAAGGTACAATATTGTTGCTATACACTTTCCTATGAGTTTTGACCGCTAAAGTGTAAAAAATTCCATCCATACATCTCCAGCGTCTTCATATTTATTTAGTATCCTAATAATTGAAAAAAGGCCTTGCTTTTAAAATGCAAACGATATTCAAATTAAATGCTCCAATTTTAGACAAGGACAGTAAACAAAAAATAATCCTTGAACTTCTTAATACAATGGAGTGTTCACACGGATTCAAAAGATGGCATATTATAATTAGTTATGTGACAAATGAGGAACATAAAAATACATTTGACAGATTAGTGACAATCCGGAAGCAAACTAGATTGGATTATACGTAATGATACGTAGGATACCTAAGTATTATATTTGTTTCTACATTTATGAGAAGAGTGTGTCCCCACTATTATAGTTTAAGGTATTTTTAGCTACAATTACAAGTGTAGTCGGCATCGTCTTTAAGTGAAATTGTCTGCATGAATTACAACTTACAACAAAAGCTAACAAAGATTTTAGCTAACACTAGTTTACTTGTGTTGCATAATGTCGAAATAAAATATTTTCAATACTGAAAAAGGGATTTTCTTCTGATACAGATTGTACTACGGCTATAACTAACTTTTAGTTACTGTTAGGCTAGGTATTTCATAACAAAGCCGTAATATTGCGAAGGTTAAGAAAAACAAACAATACCTACTACATAGCTATATTTAGGTATATATTATCCAGAACCAGTGCGGTCAAGAACACCGGGATTTAAGGCGGGGTGGTTTGGGTGGTCTGGATTTTTAGGTTTTTTGAATAACTGTATCTCTACTGAAATGAAAAAGTTACTTGATTTTATTTGTTTGTAATAAAATTGAACATATACTCTAGGACTTTGTAGAATTAGAAACGTGAATAATATAAATTTTCTCGATAAAAAAAAATCATAAAGATGACACTAAATCGATATTTCAAATGGCTCATACAAAGAGGTTTCTTCATGAAATCATGTCAAAGTTATATCAAAAGATAGAGCTTATTATTTACTAAAATCCTGTAGAAAAAAATATGTATAATTTAGTTATTATTAGTCTCTTTGAAAGAAAACTATCAAAATCTAACGGTTCAGGAGCTCGCGCTGGGCGGTCAGTACCCGTCGAGACGTCTTCGAGGTCGGACGCACGCCGTTTGTCTCCCAAAAGATCCCCCCGCATTTCATATTGGTGCAGATAAATAAAATGGGTAATAAACGTAATAGGATAAAGTTGAAAACTAAGGCACAACGTAAACAATTGTTACTCGAAAAATGGTAAGTATCTTCTCGATATTTTATCAGATTGTTGGCATGTAGATACCTACCTGAGTAAGTAATAAAGTTATATTTTGTAGATACCTAGGTACACAAATAAAATAGTTGACGCGCCACAGTATAAAAAATATAGTAGGTAGGTATGGTAGATGATTTATTATAGTAGGTAGGTATATCTTTAGGGTGTACCTACCTAAGTGTAAATAAATGACTAAGGTAGGTACTATTTCAAATAGCTTCAATGCAAAATCGAAGTCATTTCTTTCCTACACACTCATTATCAACGATGCGAAGAGTAAACGTAAAATACCAAGGTACCTATCTACATTTTATTTTGCAGCGCTTCGATGACAAATAACATATCCATTTGTACTCAGGCCATACGCAACTCTGATTATTTGGGTTAGTTTCATAATCCCCATCGAACGATCCCCATCATGGGGATTGTGGTACTTTTAGTCCCACAATCCCCATGATTTTGAAATTTCTAAATCATGGGGATCATGAGACTCAAAGTACCATAATCCCCATTGAGGCCCATTTACACCGTAATAGCTTTAATTATAAATGTACTGTACTGGCCTGAAAGTGATAAGATAATAATACATCATGCGACGTGCTACAACCCCCAAAAAAATGTGCTGCCCTAGAATAAAATAATTGTAAATAAAAAAAACTGTTTTTTTTATAGAGCAACACTGTATAATATAAAATGTTTTAATTAAATAAATAATGCTGGAAAATCCACAAAACATCATCTAACCCCAAGCTGACCAGAGAGCTTGTGTTATGTGTACTAGAAAGAAGACTGATATACTTAATGCAATACATAATATGGATAGATATTTATTATTATACATATAAAATACCCAGAACACCCGGAATAAATATTTGCAGATCGTACAAACATTTTTCCTTAGGCTGAAATCAAACCCGCAACCTCTGCGTCGCAGGCGGACCTTCTTTTACCACGCCACATAGATCGTCATGTTGATAATTCTTTTTGAACACACATAAAAATAAATTAGGTTTTTTTTGTCTACATTGAATCTAAACATGTGTGATAAAATTTAATGGCGAAAAAAAAATTCAATTCGTTTAAAATGGCCGGAATTTCTGATGATATAGTCCAGTCAAAATAGACTAAAATTATGACTTCAGCTTGCATTAATTCCCAACAAGCTGGATTTTTGTGCAGGCCTTTAATACGTCATTACAAATGATATGTCAAAAGTCCCCATCGATTCCGCTTGTGCGTTGTTTTTTATTCGAGGTCAAAGGTCATAAATTTGTATTTTTTGCGTATATCTCTGAAACAACGAAAGCTATCGAAAAGTGGTTCAGGCAAAGTTTGTACATCGTAAAATTGTCTACAAAAATACTTCAACACTTTTCTTCTACAAAGCATCGTTTTCGAGATACAGTGACTTTAGACCGCAGGAAAATCGTCGAAGATGCTGCGTTTTTTTCATTTCAGCCGTTTTATCTGCTTCATTGCCACAGAACAAATAGTATTTCTTGAAATTTACTGAAAGGGGTGATGAGTTCGATGGGTTAGTTCTCCTCCGAGGTAATGAATCGTCTTTTTGTTTCAAGAAATACTGTTCGTTCTATGGCAATGAAACAGATAAAACGGCTGAAATGAAAAAAACGCAGTATTTTAGTAGATTTGCTTGCGGTCTTAAGTCACTATATCTCGAAAGCGATGCTTTGTAGAAGAAAAGTGTTGAGATATTTTTGTAGACAATTTTACGATCTACAAACTTTGTCGGAACTATTTTTCGATAGCTCTCGTTTATGACTTTTAAACGCAAATTTATGACTTTAACCTGGGTATTTGCGTTTTTCGCGTATATCTCTGAAACAACGAGAGCTATCGAAAAATGGTTCAGGCAAAGTTTGTAGATCGTAAAATTGTCTACAAAAATACTTCAACACTTTTCTTCTACAAAGCATCGCTTTCGAGATATAGTGACTTTAGACCGCAGGAAAATCTAAAATGCTGCGTTTTTTTCAATTCAGCCGTTTTATCTGCTTCATTGCCATAGAACGAACAGTATTTCTTGAAACAAAAAGACGATTCATTACCTCGGAGGAGAACTAACCCATCGAACTCATCACCCCTTTCAGTAAATTTCAAGAAATACTATTTGTTCTGTGGCAATGAAGCAGATAAAACGGCTGAAATGAAAAAAACGCAGCATCTTCGACGATTTTCCTGCGGTCTAAAGTCACTGTATCTCGAAAACGATGCTTTGTAGAAGAAAAGTGTTGAGGTATTTTTGTAGACAATTTTACGATGACTAAAAAAATACTTTGCCTGAACCACTTTTCGATAGCTTTCGTTGTTTCAGAGATATACGCAAAAAATACAAATTTATGACCTTTGACCTCGAATAAAAAACAACGCACAAGCGGAATCGATGGGGACTTTTGACATATCATTTGTAATGACGTATTCAAGGCCTGCACAAAAATCCAGCTTGTTGGGAATTAATGCAAACTGCAATGTCTATTTTGACTGGACTAGATAGTAGATTTGAATTTATTAAGAAACTAACTGCAACAATACTTTTCGATACGCCCGCAAAATTACGTATAAAAGTAGTGCAGTTTTATACTTGATAAATTTATTGAAAATGCTTAGTAAATAACGATCACTTCTTATTAATCGGTTTCATTTGACGACATTCCTACCATATTCTACCAAGAAAGGTAGAGTATACAATGTAAACATAAAAAAACCTAACTTATTTTTATGTTTGTTCAAAAAGAATTATCTACATGACGACATATGTGGCGCGGTAGGAGAAAGTCTGCCTGCGACGCGGAGGTTGCGGGTTTGATTTCCGTCTTAGGATAAATGTTTGTACGATCTGCAAATATTTATTCCGGGTGTTCTGGGTATTTTATATGTATAATAAAAAAAATATCTATCCATGTTATGTATTGCATTCAGTTAACAGTCTTCTTACTAGTACCCATAACACAAGCTTTCTGCTCAGCTTGGGGTTAGATGATGTTTTGTGGATTTTCCAGCATTATTTGTTTACTTAAGTATTTAAATAAAACATTTAAAATTATACAGGTTCGCTCTATAAAAAAAATAACAATTTTTTTTAAATTGAATTGAATTGAAATGACATTTTATTCCACTTTGGACTTCCTTGACCAAAGTAACTAAACTTACAATGTCAATTTAACTTAAGAACTAATATTTTACCATTAACATTATTTTAATTTTGCAATTTTATTTTATTTTTAGGGATAAGATATTTACTATAACATTTTAATTTTATTAATATTGTTTTAATTTGTAGGAACGTTGTACGCCCTAGCGCAAATCACAGTGCACATACCTGTTATTGACCATTACTATTTCACCTGTGTTTACAAATAAAATGATTGATTGATTGATTTTTATCTTACATTTATTTTATTCTAAGGCAACACAATTTTTTGGGGGTTGTAGCACGTCGCATGATGTATTATCTTATCACTTTCAGGCCAGTATAGTACATTTATAATTATAGCTATTACGGTGTAAATGGGCCTCAATGGGGATTATGGTACTTTAAGTCACATGATCCCCAAGATTTAGAAATTTCAAAATCATGGGGATTATGAAACTAACCCAATAATCGTGTTAGTTTCATAATCCCCATTGAACGATCCCCCATCATGGGGATTGTGGTACTTTTAGTCCCACAATACCCATGATTTCGTTGTTTTCAAAATCATGGGGATCATGGGACTCAAAGTACCATAATCCCCATTGAGGCCCATTTACACCGTAATAGCTTTAATTATAAATGTACTGTACTGGCCTGAAAGTGATAAGATAATAATACATCATGCGACGTGCTACAACCCCCAAAAAAATGTGCTGCCCTAGAATAAAATAATTGAAAATAAAAAAAACTGTTTTTTTTTATAGAGCAACACTGTATAATAAAAAATGTTTTAATTAAATTAATAATGCTGGAAAATTCACAAAACATCATCTAACCTCAAGCTGAGCAGAGAGCTTGTGTTATGTGTACTAGAAAGAAGACTGATATACTAATGCAATACATAATATGGATAGATATTTATTATTATACATATAAAATACCCATATATATATTTTTAGGCTGGCTGGACTAAATTTATTTTTTATGATCTAGCTTTGTGACTGTACCTAGATCTACACATAATAAGTAGGTAATAAAAATACTCGTAATAATGTTATCAATATTATACCTGAAGTTTGTAAGTCCATAACATACGTACCTATTTACCTACTGCTTGATTTTCTATACTGTGGCACTAAGATATCGTATGCGGTACCTACCTCGGGCGCGTAAATAAATACGATGCGCGCTAACATGGGGGGGGCTGAGGTAGCGCGAAATGCCTAAAGTTCTTGGGAAACCTCGCCTTAATGACTTGTGTCTAAGGAACCGAGATTTTCAGAAGCATGATACTTAAATCTTTCTTTTGTTTTAATTTGTTTTTTAACTTGACCGCTACCAAAAATATATGTACCTATTAGTTTATTTGTATCCACGTCCTTTAATTAATTATCTGGATATGATCTCTTACATTACCTATACCTATGTAATATATATTTTATGCGTCACATGTAAAAATAAACTTTTTTGATTTATTTATCGTCCGATATATATATAAGATTCAAGATATAATACTTATAATAAAAAAAAAAATATTTAATTAAAAAAAAATTACTAAAAATCCCGGGCCTTTTGAAGAGAAGATAGTTCAAGAATCGGGATTTCCCGGGATTTTAGGTTATACCTACCCTGAGTGTGACCTACCTAAATTATATGTATGTATAGGTACCTACTATAGTTTTAAAGTCAATATTACATCATGCAGATTATCACATCTATTCTGTTACAGTCAAAGTCATGAATTGGGGACTTCATTTTATTAGGAAAAGAAAAAAAAATGTACTAAATGATAAAATAATTTTAAAACCAATACAATATGTTCCTCTTTTTTACGCGAAATGTAAAATGTCCGTGAATATTTTTTTTTATATAGGTACTACAAAAGTAAAATATCCAGTTTGAACGTGGCAATGGTTCCAAGCAATTTCAACACTTTACTAGTAACATAAAGTACGTATAAAGTTGATCAATCAATATTCCGTAGGCTTGTGTGGTCAGTATGGGCCAAGTCTTGCCAACTTTGCAACAATTGACCAGTCGGAGACTAAGTTACGCGTACCTCTTCAAATATGTACCTACCAAGTACAGAATAGGTACATCCAAGCCCAAGTTATATCTTCCCTAGGGATCATTATTAGATCCCGTAATATGAAACTAAATTGAATATCATTATTTTGTTTTTCAGATTCGTTCAGTGTTTTATTTATTATATATGTATATTATGTATTCATTTATAACTTTCAAGAAACAAAATATGATTTCACAGTACTACTCTATCTACTCGTACATATATTTAAACAAGTACCTATATGAAAATTACTGCGATTTATTTATTATAAATTCATTTTGTAGTCTCCAGGCGTTAAATATACTTAATTCTTCAAGCACGGCTATGTTTGGAATAATGATGACCAAGTTGACTTACAGTAAAGTGTGTACCTACATTTTTATGTTAATTGTGTATCAATTGGTATTCGGCTGGCGTTGGATTTGACTGGAACTACATTTTTAACCAATGATGTATGTATAAAAATGTGATATTGATCAAAGTATTGACAAGGCATATACTTAACTTTTTTTAGTGAATTTTTACGGATATTTTCACTGGCTAACATCAAATAGACAAAGTATTTGACATGACAAAATATTTATAAATACTATTAAAGTTCAATCTTCTTGCAAAATCCAACCTAGATACTTATAGACAAAAACCTATTTATTTTTCACATATAATTTTATGTTACTTACATAAGTTAACATAAGCTAACATTATGAGACTTATCTAACATTACCTATGATGAGCCACGAATACCTGCAAGATATTGAAATCGTTGAATATAATTGATCTATTTGGGTAATATAGTTATCTGACGTAGGTCACTAAGCTTCCTATTAGCATACAAATAATGAAGGCTTTATGCAAAATCGATTTTCATCATGTAATCTCGATAATGATGACAGCGGTGTCCTCGAACGATTTATGTGACTAATTTAAATAAATACTACGTGATTAGTACAAGTTTCTGTAGCAACAACATCCTATGAGTTTTTTCGGAAAGTTGGTCCGCAATGCCAATGCACATTACTGATTTGGGCTATCTCTTGGATAAGACAGAGAAGGTGAATATGTAAACCGATGTGGCGCGACGGGCGAAGGTCCGCCTGCGACGCGGAGGTTGCGGGTTCGATTCAGGCCTTGGGGCAAATGTTTGTACGATCTGCAAATATTTTCTTGTATTTTATATGTATAATAAAAAAAGGTAGCACTCCGGGAGTGCCGGCAGAAGTGAAAACTTCAATATTAACGTTGTGTTTAATTATAAGTATAAAAGTACTATCATTTATGAGGTAGAATACAATGTTTATGTTTTTATTTTTTATTATTTTTCGCCCTGTGCCGCCTAAACAGAGCAGCACACTCAGGCACGGTAGAAAGAGTGGGAGATACTAGTTCCTCTCCCTTCCCCTCGATCTTACGCTTTAGATCAACGTCACGTGACCCTGACGCGAGTTTGAAAGTTTTTACCCACCCAGCGCCGCTAAAGAAGTTTTCACTTCAAAAAATATATATCTATGTAATGTAATATTAAGTATGCCAGTCTTCTAATACCTATTTATTTTAATAAATATATGGGTATTAGAAGAATGCAGGAGATTCTAAATAGCAAAATATCTGGCATTCCGAATCTTCTAGTGTAAGAGTCTACACGATCTTTGTATTATATTACCTAAATATAATTCACTTACCTTGCTCAATAAAATGAACTACCTAAGTTAGTAGTAAGTTATGGATTGAACCAGTTTTTTAATATTCAATGTATACCTATTCCAATACCAAAACAAGCTTGACTTATAAATGTCTTCTTTTGTTTTTATATGGTTGTGACATCCCGACAATACGACGGACTGTGTCAATCATTTTTAAAGAGAATTGGAGAGTTTCTTTATAAAACCTATGGGAAACCAGTACCTGATATTACGAAGTACAATTTTTTTCAACGGTATATTATAACTAAAGTTTTCGATAGGCATGATGCGTTGTTCTTGTCAAAGTGAGTGGCTTACATAACTACTTTATTTATTGACTTCAAGTATTTTTGGTCAAAATTCCACCAAAATAGGACAAATCTCTGTAAATCTCAACATAACGATAGAAGAACAATAAAGAAAAAAAAACTAAATATGACATAATTCGAATTCTAGGTACGATTATAATGATGAAATACGGTTCGATACATTCGATATAGTCATGTCAACTCTATCTAGATCCTATGACATAACAGAATAGCATACCAAGTTCTACCTACTGAGCTGTATCGTTTGTTTTCAGTTGGCTTCGTGGACGCGTCATACGAAGCGTTACATAATAAGTACTTTGTATCTACATTTTGAATAGGATAAAGTTTTTGGTGTGCAGCATAACTTTATGGTTCGTAACAATGTTCTATTTTGAAACGAGACTAAAACAATGTTTCTTTTCAGTGAAAACGAAGGTCAAGTGTGAATTGACTCGCTTTTTTTATCTTACAAGAACAATATAATGATCAAGGTAACCATAATATTTTTGAGAAATGATTAATACTGTTTCGTGTAATCTGTCTTTTTTGTAACGCTAATAATAAATATTTAATATACCACCAGTAGCTTGGGCCTTGCCCTGCTGCCGGCGGCAAGGTTGCTTAACTAAAACACTAGGTAGTTTTAAGTTTTTTATAATATATGTATTTTCTTTTATAGGAATCATGTATATTGTAAAAAACTTTTTGTTAAGATTTTAAATAAATGTGTAAATAATATTTAATATTATTCAGGTGTATTATTGAAATTACTAATTATTGTTTTCTTAATCACTAGTAACATAATTATGAAATGGGGTATAATATGAACAGTTTAGTAAAGAAGGGCTTCAAGTTTAATCTGAAATAGTTAGTATCGGTAAAGTCTCCAGACACGTGAGTTATTAGTTACTTAATTACCGACTGATCGACTTAAAACGTGTCAGGCAACGTAGATTTGTTGCCTTAGAGACCTTGTATGTAGCCTGGAGGGAGACATCTCTGAAAACCGGATTGAGGTTGTTGTGATGACATCCAAAAAAATAATCTAAGCAAATGAATTTATTCCAGGCAACAATATACCTAGATGCACACTAAAAAATTATCTCCAACTAATAATCGGATTAAACTTGGCAAATCGATGCCAAGTTTTTATCCAATTATTTGTTGGAGTATAACTATATTTTTATTAGATATTTTGAATCAAACTTTCATAGTATGAATCTGATATTATTTGTTGGACTATAGGTAACTACTTGTGTTGAAGTGACGCAACATAAAAAACTAAATTACTCGATGAGTTTTGTTGGTAGAAAATGGCCCAGTATATTTATTATTTATACCCTATCATTATAATTCACCATCAGTTAATTTTATTAAGTTTCGATGATTTTCTCTTAGAACTAGTTTGGCTCGATATGAACTAAACAAAAGCATTTTTATATATTATACATATATTATATTATTAGATAGTTAATTTATTATCATTATATTATTTTTATTATTGCAAATTCAAACATCATTTAACCGACCTACGTCAACGAGTACAGAAAATTGAAGTACACAGCCGACTCGCGTGAATATTGAAGACCGTCAAGTTCAATCAAAAATTAATTAGAAGCTCTCGTGTACAGCGCGGTCACGTGGTGAGTAGCTTGGTAAATCTTAATGGTTACTTTGCAGCCAGCACGTTTTGCATGCCCTGCCTTGTGCATAAAAAAACACACTTTTTATTTCACTTACTCACTTATTGAGTACCTATGACTAATTAGTATTAAAAAAATGTACTTACAGGTTTTAGTATGACGACGAAGAAGACAAGAGGAAGAAAGAAAGAATGAAACTATCAGATTTCGCTTTATAGCATATATTATGCGTAATAAAACATTTAAAATGGGTATTGAAATTGACGCTCCTATCCATTATAGAGTTCAATAACTTTTAAATTGAAATTATTAATTAAATAAAGCAATAGTCTTCGAAATTCATCAGCGAGTTTAAGCTTAAAGCCTTGGACTTTTTGACTTCAATAGTTTGATCAAGTTGCTGTAATTATTTTCATAGGCGTTTGATTTGCATTAACATTGAGAGAAACCATCACGTGCCACACGTGTGGCTTATAATGAGATGTTAATTAATCGAAACCTAAAGTCGAAGAAATCGATCAAGAAAAGGGATTTTTCACGTTTAGCACCTTTCAAAACATGAAACGAACATGACATTTTACAAAAAGCTGATTTGATATTCAACATATCAGATTTGAAGGACTAACTTCAAAAGGCCTTAAAAATCCTTTTATGACGTGGAATAAAAATACGACAGACCTCGAATTTAAAAAAAGACAAATGTTGCAATTCAAGGAAACCAGGTAGGCAGCTCACGCAACGAGGGAAGGACATCGGTCAGGAGGTGGCGGGTGTGAAGTAGGTACGTGTGCCGCTGCATGAACTGGCGGGAAAGCTTCTGCTCATGCGCCAAAAAGCCCTTATAAGCCCTGCCTCCGTTGGCCCGCCAACAGTTCGCAACGCCACCCAGTGAAGCGACCTATACTTTCTTAAACGACCTAACTCGAAATACGACGTAAAGTTTTCAATAACAAAAACATTCGCGATTTGCGTTAAAATAATTTTACCGAATTTACTCCGGTGAATTAACTTTAAAAAATCAGTGCTAAGATATACTGATGAAGAACAAGCTAGGAGTCAACCTTTTTACAAGTGAGAAGTTTGCAAGTGATCTGCCAGTCAGCGATATGGGAGAGCACCGCACCCCTAAGCAGACAACGCGGCGGGAATCCATCACACCAAAAATAGTGATTTGTCCACCCATGGAGGATATGCCTGAACCCGCGACTCAGCCTCGTGGAGGTCGTCTATTGAAAGCTCTCAGCAGACGCCTCTCTCGTCGCAACGCGGACTCAGACTCCGTTGCATCAAACTTAAGTTCCAGCAGCAACGAGAGTGTAGGAGATCAAACACGCTCCGAAGACCGCTCTTCATGCTCTGCCAGTGATTCCGGAAGTGACGGTTCTAAGCACCAACGTCGTCATCGCTCCATCGTATCTTTGCGCCGCGTATTCCAAAGCTTGAATCTCTCAAGCCGTTCGCAATCCTGCTCGCCGACAGAACGCACCAGGGCACCGAAAAAGCAACAGCAACCGCAACGCATCCTGCGTCCTCCAATCACGTACACTTATGTTCGGGGACTGTCTGGACTCCCGACGCAAAGAGTACCTCGGCACAGCGTCTCTTGCTCCACCCTCGGCCTGAACCGATAAAATAAAACGTTCACATTCACCATTTCGGATCGGACTTAGCTGAGATAAAGACTGGTTAAGTTTTACGAGTAGAATAAAAAAAAACTAGTGAAAGGAGTTTTAATCATATCAGTATAGAGTTGCTGGGTTGAGAGCAGTAATTAATACAACAACGGTGTCTTCATCGAGGACCAAGATTGGGCAAAGGAATACGCGGCCTGATGACGCTGGGCTGTGACTCGTTTAATTATTTTTAAGGGACAATACATAAGACTGTAAACGATTGAAAGTTTGATATCCGATCATATAGATATTACTCGTACCTATATAAGTAACAGCGTAACTACTAAAAGAATGTTTTCAGAATATTGTCATTAATTTTCTTAATGCACTTTAGGATACAAGTATTATAATTCAGTAGATTCAACATTAATTTTATATTGTATTAAAATTAAATGTACAATGGTGCGTTAATAACTTGTATTGTATCAAAATTATAACTAATTCAAATCTTAAAACACATTAATGTACACAACCTTATTATAATAATATCTTTCGTTATTCAAGCATAGTGCCTTTCCACATTTTGAAACTAAGTAGCCATATTTATAATTGTATACTAATTGGTATAAAACTATGTACATTGTAAATTACTTTATCTTTGAAAGCACTGCTCTAAGAAGTTAAAGTAAATACTTTACAGCAACAGACCTTACCGTGTCATTTCGAAAAAGGATTTCACTACCAAATAACACTATAACTTTCGAATTTAATATATTTTTAAATCTAGACGAACCATCTGTCTATTTAAGATTTCTAAATATCAAGTTAATATTGCTGTAATCATAATGTAGATAGTCTAAATATTGATGAAGTAGTTATAAGTTATTTGTAATTATAAAGTAAATTTTCTTATCAAATAAAAGACAAAATATAAAATAAACACTTGATTTTTCTTCCATCGCCTCAAAACAGAAAACATACAATGAAGAGAAAAATATAAAACGACAATATTTGTCAATAATTAGTAAAGAGACAAGTTTTTTAATATACTAAATCTAACTATACTTAGTTAGAAAGTAAATTAAGAGATAATAAATGCAGTCAGTATGTAAAAAGAAACAGTCAAACTTTAAAAAGTAGCTAACCGAGCAAGTAGGAAACAACCTGCTTAAAAAAAACAAAATTGGAAGATCCTATTAAAATGAAATGAAATATGCTCATCTTAAATTATTTTAATTTTAAATATTCTTGAGTGAGTTTGAATGCAATTAAATATAATGCAGTACTTCATAAATATAATTATATCGTTACATAATTTCGGGCGGATAAATTTAAAATCAGAATTAGTTATATATTTTTCCTACCTAAAATACTTACGGCCGGTTTCTTGAACGATGATCAAGGAAAAAATCAAATAATTACTATGTGTCAAACTCAGATCAATCGTGATTTGGGTTTCCAGAAACCGGCCTTTAGCACAAGTTTAATGGTAAATTTGAATCCAACTAAGTCAAGTATATAGCATGAAACTCGTCTTCTATTTTTTATAGAATTTTCTTTCAGATTTTTATAATATAAGAAAACAATATTAATGAATTTATTTATTGACGAAATATTTGATTCAAATTTAGATTTAAATTTATTTTATAAATGATATACAATTATATGACAGAGCAACGAAATATGGTAATCATTTTGTTTTTTCAGTATGTTTTTATATTCCAAACCTCAATTTACGAGTAAAATTACAGGTAAATATTATAACATTCTTAAATTTTTAACCGACTTAAAAAAAATCGGTGGACGGTCTCAAGTCAACATGTGTGTTCAGGGATAACTTTCGACAGAGTAGTCCGATTCAGATAATTATTTTTTTGTTCTAAATAGATTCTGATTAAAAACAAAAGGAAAGACCGTATATTCAACAAACAGGTTGCGATGAAAAGCGGTTTTAAAACACCTGCAGCCGTCACACGATCCGCCCACGCTGCCGCAAGCACGTGACCAAATGTATCATTTTAACAAAGTGTATAGTTTATCATGGACTACATTTATTATTGCTCTAAAAACAATTATTTGACACAATTTTCAACCAGCAGCAGATACAAAATAAAAATAACATTGTTGATCATTATTACAATTTTCATAATAATGTCATTTTCCGGGATTGCTCAACAATTCCAGATTTAAGTACATAATAATTAAATGGTTATTTGATTCAGGTTTTTAAAATACGAAATTTCCTAATGATTCATATAAATCTTAGAGAAACATAATGCAGCCAAATCACACACACTACAAAAAAATCAAGGCTATAGAAACACTGACATAATTTCACCGCTGCATTGCGGAGCATATTACATTTATAGGGCAATGAAATCTAGAGGCCGAGGGCTATTATAAGTCTGTTCAAACGAGATAGGGTCAATGGCTCGTATGCAACTATCGATCTAATGTTCAGCTGTCATCACAGTAAATCTCAAAATTGTATCGTTAAAAAAAAAACTTTTTTTTTGCCATGAGTGGACGAACTTTGAAAGTTTAAACAAAAAACATCAGAATTAAACACAAATTAGTTGATTTCTTGCAAATAATTTGGCAAAGTTTGCATTCTTTATTTGCTCTCAAAAAATATATAAATAAAATGCGGTTTTCTGTTATATGTTTTGGAATTAAATTACTTTCAAGCGCTCAAATTTTAAAATCTCTCCTGACTTACACTCTGAGTATTGCAACTAAAAGTCAATCAATAACAAAATAAGACCACAAGAATTCAGTATTTTATATACCTACTGAAATATTTTACCGAATATTAGGATAAAGTAAATCAAATTACAATAAGGAGATTGACGGTTCATCGACCGCTTGAGGCTTTCTCTTATCTCTAACCTTTTAAACTTATGATACTCTTCTCAATCCTTGATAATCGTTTTAGAATGAAATAATGTTTGGTTCGGAATTAATATTAATGCTTATACATTAGGCCTGAGACATAAAAACCCCACGCGGTTATTGAACGTTCATGGGGTCAAAAATAATTTTGATAAATTTATCCAATTCTTATAATAAAAACATTCAAGATCACTGTGCAATTCGACAAACCCATGATAATTATATTTCATAATTAAGAAAATATAGTTAATTATTCTTAAATCATTGAAAGTGAGTGCTTGCTAGCTTGAATTTTTAGTTTACATCGTACCCCTTCTACTGAGTTAGATGAAACATGCCCTATGTATATTTCTTATCATTAAATTTTATTTCTTAAGTATTTAATCATACACAATAAACTGAACTTTTGGGTTCAAGGTTGTAGGAAACAGAAAAAAAGTCTGAAGGTACAGTCAAGGAAAGTAACTAACGTCGACAATCCATGATGTGTGTTGATCGTTGAATCTAACGCATCTACAAGAGAAAAGGTATACCTAAACACTTTTTAAGGTGTACTTCGTACGTGTATCAAAATTATGAATAGTGGTTTAGAGCTTTATGGCATTTTGTAAATTATTTTGTTTATGAGCGTAGATATACGTAATTTCTAAATTTCTGCGCATTTAAAAAATAATCCAGCTTATCGTGGCTTTGAAGACTTTCAAAGGCTGTATTGAAAATATTAAAATACAAAATAATAATAAAGATACGATACAATTAAATAGCAAGTCTACGGTTGGGTGCGCGGTGCTGCGCACCTCATCTGTGCCAGTGCGGTACTGCTGTCGAACAGCTTGGTCACCACGGATTATCGTGCACTGGAGCCGCCGGTCGGATATCCCGTCATGCTAGCCTCAACGACATCATCCGGCGGGCTTTTACCAGCGTGAACGTGCCAGCCATTCTAGAGCCGAATGGTCTGATGCGTGACGATGGTAAACGGCCTGACGGTATGACGCTTGTTCCGTGGGAGGCGGGAAGGCCTTTGGTGTGGGACGCAACTTGTGTCGATACCCTTGCACCTTCTCACCTGTCACAGACATCCGTTCGGGCTGGTGCGGCGGCGGATTCGGCCGAGGATCTCAAGAGACGCAAATATGCAGGTCTCGACAGGGCATACATATTTGCTCCTCTTGGGGTCGAGACTCTAGGTCCGTGGGGTACCGAGGCCCACCGCGTTTTCAAAATTATTTCTGGGCGTCTAGTCGAAGCGACGCGTGACCCGAGGGCTGGTGAGTATCTGGCCCAGCGTATCAGCATTGCTATTCAGTGCGGCAATGCAGCCAGTGTCTTGGGTACGCTTCCGATTGGTACTGATTTGGATCAGTTAAACTATCTATAGATCGTTTGCAACGGTCTGTAGATAGCTCAACTGTTTCTTATGTATTTTATATGACAATGTACATTTTGTAAATACTGTATAGTCGTAAGTGGTGAATAAAGTTTTTCCACATAAAAAAAATAATTAAATAGTAAAATATTACCATAACAATTGGTTTGTCAACTTAAATATCAATGAAAAGGCAGATTGGATCTAATAATAAACAGTTCGGAAAATATGGGCAAAATAATTTATCGGTAATATTAGTCCAATTAGCCTTCTGTTTTTGTAGGCAGATAGAAATAGGCATCTGTCTATTCCAGTTACAAATAAATATTGAGCTAACAGATGAAAATACTTATTAGATGATCCGTTAATAAATAACCCGTTATAGTACACATGTTCATTTTAAAAAGTCAATTTTTTAATAATGGCATTTTTTAAGTGCTGCGGACTTTATACCTTCAGGCTTGTAGTTTTTACCAGATTACTTGCCTGAATGCATCCAGGTCAAACTAAATTACAAGCTCTATTTAAAGGGCAGCCTCGGCCCCAGAGACCCTGCTAAAAATAGATTTGATTTCTGTTATAACAACGAATGTTCAAGCTCTGCCTGCTGGTCTATATGAAGAATGAAGGCTAACGGAAGGCAGGCCTCACGGCCACACCGCTACACTGACAACCCGCACACAGCTTCAAGCGTGTGTACACCTGCTTGCGTGGTAACTTCCATTGAAAACTCAACTGTAGATCCTCCAACAGCTTTTGCTCTCTGATCTACGGGTAACCAGTGTACCGGTAACAAATATAGCGGCAGGGGTGTACAGCCTACGTCACTCGAATCCAATTTTAGGTCAGTAGGTCACGGGAAAGGACTGCAGCAGTTGTGTGATGCGAGGGGGGTAATTTTTAAAGCCAATATCGTGACGTCACCATGTGAGCCTTGGACCCCTCCCGCCCCGCGTGAATGATGAATGAACAGCCCGATTGATGCTTTTACAATTATAAACTAGGTCGTAGAAGATAATTTTTATTTTTTTGACAGGTCACCGCTCAGTTAGTAGTAGCACTGCTTTTCATGGGTCGTGGATTCTCTATAAGCAACGCGTTTAAAGTTTAAAACTAAGCACAGCACTGTGAGAACTTGTCTATAGTACTTTGCTTTTGGGACTTGGTAGCGTTGTCTACCAAGTCCCAAACTTGGTCTTTGCATAATTATTTATTTATTTAGGACGTAGCTTGAAAATGCTAAAGTAGGTACGAATCAAATCTAATATGCAATTGATTTATAGTTCTTGTCTAGTTAGACCCATTTCTGCTTTTTTTATTGGGTTTATTTGACGTAAAAAAGCAGCATTATAAAATTGATATTTAAATGAGTATAAGAGCTAGTGTACATGCCGAATTTAATAAGGTATCTCTTCTTAGTTGTATTAAAATCGATCGATGAATTATGCATTGCAATGAGATTTTCTTAAATATTTTCGAAATCAACTCTATTTTTATAAGTGCAGTCGTACAAAATGATGTTATTATTTATTTTAATAATTAACCAGCTGGATACTTTTTCAATCATCAAGTTAAAGTTTCGTTTATAATTATGGATATAAGAAATTATGTATGAAAATAGATTTCAGAATACCTAATAATACCTTCTTACTAAAGACTTTCGGGGTTATTCATCATCACTTCCTTATTATTGACAGGTTCAGGTTTCATTTGTAATTTAAGAAGTATGTGTTTTTAAAATATTCTTAGGAGCACTCTCGAGTATATTGTGTTACTTGAGCCTCCATCGACATCCCGCTGCGGAGTGCTTTCTAGTACATACATACTTATATACAGCCTACATTATAATTTGCGAGAAGGCGATGGCCTTTCGTTTTGCTAAGTAACTGATATCGTTATATTTTGATATTATATTATTTTATTTGACTTCTGTAGGCGACAATCCCACTGACTTGAACAGTCGAATGGATTTCTGCAGAAGAACATACCAAGTCGGTTCATTCCAAGTCCAAAATGTAAAGATATGTTTATGTGACTTTTAACGTCATTATATAGAAAACTAGAGGTATTTGGAGCTAAACGTATTGATGTCATTATTTGCTTCAGACAACACAGGGCATTAAGGCTGGTTTATACAGGGTCAGTAACTGACTACAAATTCGAGGCAAGTCAGTGCTGACCCGAAAAAAACCCTGTGTAAACTGATTTGAAGTCAGTACAGTGGGTTGAAGTCAGCGCTGACTTGAATATTCGGACACGAATATTTTAAAGTCAGTTGGCGCCCCCCGCCACCCGCACACCCCCGCGCCAGCTAAATAAACCCCGTGTAAACAGACAAGTCAGTGCGTGGTTAGTCACTGCGCTGCGTTGTAGAGTGACCATGTTTTGTGCTCGATATCATTGACAGCAATTCGTCAAAATTCTGTGGTGACATCCTCATAGCCAGTTTGTACTCCACAGGATCTTCAAATCGCAATTGCTTCAGCAACAAAGCAGAGCCACCAGTTTCGTTTCTATCGTCAATCCATTTTCTTACCCATTGTCGTTTATTTTTAGTTATCTCATTTTCTACCATTTCTATTAACTCATTCAACAGCAAAATAGATTAATTTTTCAACAAATAATTAATTCGTCGTTTCAGTTGTTTTCGCGAATTCATTTTTCCCACTGACTTCACACACGTGTGCTCACCGTGAGAAACGCACCACTACTACTTACTCCATGTAAACAGTTAAAGTCAGTCGCGGCGCCGACATTGGCGCTGCGACTGACTTGTCTACTGACCCTGTATAAACCAGCCTTTATGTAAACAGAAAATGCACATAATTTTTTTATATACCTATCAAGGCAATGCAGCCAACATTTTTTTGATAAATAAATTGATGTTGAAATAAAAAAATAAATAAATATATTGTTGTTGACGACAGATGTGGCGCGGCTGGCGAAGGTCCGTCTGCGATGCGGAGGTTGCGGGTTCGATTCCCGCCTTGGGAGAAATGTTTGTACGATCTGCAAATATTTATTCCGGATGTTCTGGGGATTTTATTTGAAAGTATAATAAAAAATATTCCTATGTAATGTATTGTATTAAGTCTTAAGAAACTATAGGCCTATTACTTTAGTACCAATATTGTCCAAAATTTTTGAAAAGGTAATGAGCATAAGGCTCTTAAAGTTTTTAAATAAAAATGATGTCTTCAATGATGAACAAAATGGTTTCATAAAGAATAAGTCAACAACGTTAGCATGTTTTAAACTAGTCAAACAGATTTTAGATGCGATTGACAAAAAAGAAATTCCTGTTGCTATATTTTTGGACATGAGTAAAGCTTTTGATACAGTTTGTCACAAAGTTTTACTGGATAAGCTAGAACAGTATGGTATCAGAGGCCCTGCATACAATTGGTTTGAAAGTTACTTAAATGAGAGAAAGCAATGTACCGAAATAAGGAAAATGTGCTTTGAAACTAAAACTGAGATAACTTTTAGATCACCTTACTTAGTAAATACCTACGGTGTTCCTCAAGGTAGTGTTCTTGGCCCAATCCTATTTATAATTTATATTAATGAACTGCCTAAATCGACGGATCAATACACTGTTCTATTTGCAGATGACACTACCATTCTCATAAAGGAAAAGTGTATTGATCATATTAGTAGAGTAGGTAATAAAGCTTTAGTTAATGTTGTACACTGGTTAGATGCAAATAATTTAAAAATTAACACAAATAAAACTAATTTTATGAGATATATGACATATAATAATAATAATAGTTGTAAAATTGACTTAAATTGTAATAATGATGACATCGTAATGGTAAATGACATGAAATTTTTAGGTGTGATAATGGATCCGTTTTGTAATTGGAAAACACAAGTGGACAATGTATGCAAGAAAATAAATAAATTTGTATTTGCGTTAAGAAAAATAAGAAACATCACAAACATAGAAACTGCGCTAACAGTGTACCACAGCCATGTATGTTCTATTTTAAGATACGGTGTTATTATATGGGGTAACTCAACTGACTGGCATAGAGCTTTTGTAGTGCAAAAAAAATGTATTCGCTCCATTTTTGGTTTGAAGTGGACAGACTCTTGTAAACCTATCTTTAAACACCATAAACTGCTTACGTTCCCTTCCCTGTATTTGCTAGAAATCTTAAAATTTGTTAGGAAAAATATGACACTATTTGAAAAAGACGAAAAAGCCTCAACAAATAGAAAGATAGTACAAAAGCCATTAATAGTGCCCAGATATAGACTCAAAGTATGTGACAAAAATTCGTACGCCATGGCAGTCAAAATATATAACAAATTACCTAGGGAATTTAGAGATTTGGAAAATAACGAATTTAACCACAAGTTGTATATTTGGCTTTGTGACAAATGTTTTTATTGTATTGATGACTATTTGAATTGTAAGTTTTATTAATTTAATTTGATTATGTTTTTTTGTTATTGTGTTTTTATTTAATCTTGTGGACATGTCAATATTATTTTTTCAATTGTACTAAATTCTAATTAATAATTTATATGACTAATGTATTCTAATATTTGCACGACTGACTAGTCGAATACAGTGAAACTTATTTAATCATTTATGTACCTATCCTGTACCTGTATTCGAGCAAATAAATATTTCATTTCATTTCATTTCATTTTCATTTCATTTCATTTCATTTCATTTCATTTCTAGTGCCCATAAAACAAGCTCCATGACCTTAAAAATCTATCATTACTGGTGTATGGAATCGTTAAATCATTTTCATCATATAATTAGCATAAGGCATCCAATAATACGATACCCACAACACAAGAAAGTTTTATAACAAACCCTTGACATTCAGAAAAATACAAAAAAAAATGGTTGTCTGTAAAGTCGGTTTACTGACGATAGTTGAACGTGACAACGTCACTTCATGGAACGCCTCAGAACGCCTCAGAACGCCTCATGAGTCATGTTTTTTCGTGCGTGCAGCCGGCTCTATCGAATTATATGACGTTGTCACGTCAATAAAATAAAAATCATGTTTTCTTATCACAAGGTGGAACTCGTGATCGGTCACGCTGCTTACGGAAAACGGGTAACAATCCCACAGAATAACTAAAATGTTAGCCACGTTCAAAATGTTTGTTTTTCCAGTTATTAATACTTGTATGGCTTCTTTATGACGCAAATATTGTTTCATTTTTAGGTTTTTATTTTGACGTTTTACGAGATATGTCATTCGTCGTAACTTTGTATAAACTTCGGAGAGAGAACTTAATCAGACAGTAAAGGTATGTAGATAGCTCAATTGTTTCTTATATATTTTTATTATTACATTTTGTAAATACTGTAAGTCAAACACAATTTTGAGTTGATTACATTCAGTTTATTCTGCAATTTTTATTGAAAAAAGTATTAGTATTTTATGATTGGTATCATTAAGCTAATACATAAATATAATCTTGTCTAGACTAGTTAGGAACCCATAGAATCAACTAACATCCTTAGAATGTAATTTTCATGTAAATCAATTTGTCAACTAACAGCGTAATCATCAAAGAAAAAAAAATTCTTATCTTACATTTTTCAATTCATGTACTTCAATTAGTGTTTTGTCTATACTTGTTTTTTTATTTTAACTGTCAAATTGTAGCAACTATTTTTAGTTTTCCTAAAGTATAAATATGATGTGTATCATTACAAAATAGGACTGAACAAATACTGGATAGCATTTATATCCATTATACGTAATTTTCATATATTTTTGTAAGTACACCTAATCTTTAGTGTCAATGAACGGGGTATGCCCAGTTAAGAATATACAAATAAGGAAAATGAGATGCCAAAAAGTTCAGCCCAAACGAGATAATCGTAAACGTATCGCAGCGTATCTAAGATACACTGCGCGGTGTCGCTGCTACGTTCAGCAGTTCAACTGGTGTAAATGCAATATGTTAAGTGATTCAAATATGTTAAGTTTACGTAGACTTGTTTGTGTTTGTCCTTTGAACACTCATAAATGCTCGTAGAAGATGTTTTCGCTTTTGAAGTACCTACTTCTTCGGCGTAGTACCATGTGCTACGGCGTAGTGTCTAAAGCTACGAACTTTATTACTATTATTCTCATAATAATAATTTATCATCGATCTAAAACAGATTTTTTATGATTTAACATTTTAATTTAACTTTATCGGTTCTAACCCTAAGCACACACCAGTTTAAAACAACAGTTATAGTATATAGATAAGAGTATAAGTAGGAAAAAGAGCGCTTTATAGTTTTTTTTTCTATGAAACAAAAAAATAAAAAATATCATTTTCAAAGACGTCATAATTCTACAAGTATTTTTCAAATAATTGAAAACCTACTTAAAATATTGTTATTTTCATAAAAGCTTAAAAAGCTATTTTCGAGAATTATTCATAACCCTGGGTGAGCTCCGTATTCCGTCGTAGCTATCTAAAGTGGGCGAAGGCGTTAATGTCCACGCGATTTCTCTCGATGACGTCAATTAATTACAAACAGATTGTTTTAGTTCCAAAACATATTAATTTAATTACAACAACATCAGAAGTAAACAATATTATTAATTAAATTAATGAAAAGATTTATATAACGCCCGCGAATCCTCACCAACAATAACAAGAAAATAATAAAAGTTAAGATGCTTTAAAGATTTCTACATACTGAAGATGGACCTAGATAAACTAGGCTTTATTTTAAGTCAATAATACCTGTATTACTTTTTTATTTTTGTATCAACGAGCAATCGTAACTTTGCACTACTTTAAATAGCACAAAATACACTTAGGTACATCACAAAACCATGCAATGCTATTTTATGACCTATAATCCGTATACTTATGTAATAGTATATAGATATAAGTCTTCTGTCAAATTATTTATTAAAATAAATAATTTGTTGTCTGCTCTAATGTGCTTGCTGTGGTGCCCTGTAATTACGGGAACACTCTGTTAAAATTCCATGCTTACGGCCGGTTTCTGGAAACCCAAATCACGATTATGATCCGAGTTTGACACATAGTAATTATTAGATTTTTTTGTTGATCATCGTTCGAGAAACCGGCCTCTATTTAAAAATGCAAAGTATAACCCGTGTTGGGTATCTTAATCTAAAATTAAAAAATAGTTCAAATCAAAGCGTATGATTTGCGGTCAACAATGTTCTTTATAAATAAGCAATGCATCGCACTGCGTCAATCTTTTTTTATAGATTATAGGCAAACGCTTGACCGCAACCACACCTGATGTTAGTGATGATGCGGCCTACGGTGTAGCGCGTTTGACTAAATAAAACCTATATTCATTCACCTCAAGACGTCCAAATGATAGGTCTGGAAATATGAACGCCGTCAAGGAATTCCACTCTTTGGCGGTTCTCAAAACTCTGACACTTATGTTAGGCCTCTAATTAGTTTATCTAAGTGTCGCATAATAGAAAAAAATATGTAGGTACTAACCCAGACAAACAACGAAGAATATGCATAATATCACGTTTCTGTAGAATGTCAACTTTAAATAATAAAAAATCAACTGGTCTACCTACACCAAATGGTGAATAGCACGTGGACGGACACGAAGAAAGTCATGATCCACGCGGCCTGAGAAAATACACGTTTTTATAACACGCAGAAAGAAACGTGTCGGATAAAGTTTGCCTCGAGCGCAGTTACATAGTCTGAGTTTTCTTGCGTCTCAGATGCGCTCGTGCTCGTGCCTTTCCACGAGGAAATAAAGGTGCTTCGGTGATCAATATGCAGTGTTTCTTAAACTTTGTGTTGTATATAATAATAAATAAATAAAAAAGCTTTTATTCGCTGACCTTATGATATTAATACAGTATTTATTTATTACCACTGGTGTTCTGGGTGATCAGGTTGTCCCCCGGACAATAGCCTCCTCCAGAGCTTTCCAACTTGTGCGGTATAACTAAATAAAATATGTTGATTATATGAAAATAAAGTAAGTATGTTATTCCTAGATATTCAGATAATTATTTTATAGATGATGCCACGCCTGCGTGTGTTTAGTAAGGCTAAACTTAAAAAAAGTAACTTATTGTTACTTTATTAATGGTCACATAATAACATAAAAAAGTTAAAAAGAAATAGATCTTGCACAGTTCATATCAACATAAATTGGCGTACTGTATATTTTTTGGACCACCCATTAATGTTTTTTTAAGTTATTAGCTAAAATTTAATGCTATAATAAAAAAATCACTAATAATAACAAGCTAACTCTTTCGCAACCTTAACCTTTTTCTACCCTCAAAAAGTTCCTTATGTGTACTTCTACAACAAATATTACTTCAGTAGTAAGAGTTCACCAAAATATTGGAAGAGTCGACCCCTGAAGTGGGTATGGGTCTTCTATCCCTATTGAAAATCATCTTATTTTTCACTCAAAAAACACCCAACTATTGACGAATGCTTCTATAATGTTATGCAAATTACGATGGCATGGCAGGAAGTGTCCCTGACCTTTGACAGGATAGGGGTGAACAACTCTTAATCCTACCGAAAATTGTTGTAAGTACTCGAATAAACAAACAAAGTTGAAGTTTATCTATTTAGACTGATAATCACAACACGTTATAGTCGTATAGCATTTTATTTTACCTTCATTCCAATGTAGGTATACAGGAAGTACTGTATAAATTATATAAATCTTATACGTATATATAAATAAATCCCTATTTTCCTTGGTCACGCTATCATGCGTCACCGATTTCGCTTTTTTTTGTTGTATTTTTTTATTGTAAGGAGTAGGTTCTTAGGCGGAAATTAAAAAAATTGAAGAACACTTAATCGTTAAGACAGTACAACGTCTGTCGGGTCAGCTAGTTTACAATAAAAAGAGAAATACAAAGCTTTTTCTGGTGGTTAGTGAATTACTCTGGACTTTAGAGAAAAGATTGAGAATAGTTTTTTTTTCAGCAGTGCGGAAGAAGGTGTCACGTGTTGTACCACCCATTCCATTGTCTGGCGGGTGTAGGTATCTATCTTATCATTTATTTTATTATCAAGAAATATTTTATCTAGCTTCATCCGGTAGACACTAATACTCTTACATCCTAATAGATCTGATTTAGTATAATATTTTATGGAAAAACTTACGGTTTTTTTGTTGTGATTGGTCTGATTTTAGAGGTTTCCTTTTAGTTTTAGACAACCAAAACCAATATACAACTATGATTGATGAATTCTTTCAATAAACAAATTGTTTGGAAATGAATCCTTTGATATTCTAGATACTTTTTCCATAAATTGTTTTTTTTTTTAGATAGGATTTTTTTGATGGAGTTGGTAATTTTCCCAGCTTTACCACCCTCCAACCTCGGTCTCATGAAGGATTCGCACGGTTTTTTCCTGAGAGAGTAACTACAATATAGCTTCTAATGCTATTAGCAGTGCATTATGACCTTACGAGAATTTGCTACTACTATAACACATGCTGAGTGATGGCCAGTTTTGATGTCACGATAATATTATGTTTAAAAAATAATGTCATTTATATTTTTGTTTGTTTGTTTGTGACACAAAATTAAGTCCTTCTATCCTTACTTTACCTTAAAAATACATGATGGGAGGTATTATACACGTATCTTTAGAAACACGCCTATTTACCGTACTAAATATATTTTTATTTCTTTTACTGAAAATGCTGTTGCTGAAAATAAAATCACTTGAATACCAAAAGAAATATGAAGCTTACTCGATGGAACGTCGACCTTGTATTGAAGATGTGGAATGTTTTTGACATGATCATTAGTCTTACAAGACTACTGAGATGCTTAGTGTTTCATTTAATAAAAACAAACGGTTGCCGTTAACAAAACCCTTCAATCAATAACAATAGCAGTTAAATTACAAGATCTGACTGATCTTTATAATGTAAGTACTCCATTGTATTTGCTCTGACTTATTTGAAGTGCCCATTTGTTTACTCCAACTAAATACTAACAAGCGTATGTACAGTCACGAGTTTTAATTTGGGACCCACCTAAGGTTGAATATCGTGTGGCAAACTGACGTTATTTAGTGCTAATATTCTAACGTATGTCATACGTCATACTGAAGTTTCGACCTTATTGCATTATGAATGTCCTAACAACATTTAATGGAAAAGGGTCCCAAATTAATGCTCGTGACTGTACTTATGTCGAATTGGGTTTCACACGGCTGACTTTTATGCACGTTGACCTTAAGAATTATATCAAAAGTTAATTCAATAAAAAAACAATTTTCCTTTAGAATATTTCTGTTTTCGATCAAAAATCGGACAGCTCTATGATTCATCTCTTGTCCTTGTATTTGTAGTTTCAAGATCCAGGACCATTAAATAAGTATATGAAGTGTTTAATTACAAATCCATGTTAAGAAGTGGGGCTAGGTCATGTCGTAGCCTTAAGCGCATGGCGCCTATGATATGCAATTGTGTACATAATACTCGTAGTGAGCAGTGCAGATAGTTACAGCATAAGGCAGAGCTAGATTTAATGTGAGATGAGAGCTGTTACTATTAGTTTGACTATTACAGCATTTACAAAATGTACATAGGCATATAACATACATATAAAACAGTTGAGCTATCTACAGACCGTTGCAAACAATCTGTAGATAGTTCAACTGGTCCAAATCAGTAGGTACCAATCGGAAGCGTACCCAAGATTACTGGCTGCATTGCCGCGCTGTATAGCGGTGCTGATTTTGTAAACCCAATAAATTCAGTAGCGTAAATCTGAATATTGCATTTTTTTACCTAATATGTTATTAAGCCTGTCCTGCATCCACTGCAATTTTATGCTAAAATAGTTATGTCTATTCTTATCCACTTATGACCTCCATAGCATACGTGACTTGCAACATGTAGACAGGATTAACGAACTGTGAAAATATTTGTGTGGATCCACAAGTTTCCGCAGAGAGTTTGGAAGTTTTTTTCATACAGTTGCTTATTATTATTTTTGTTTAAAATTGCATTATTTTAAAGCGTTTTTAGCAAACAATCTCTAGCGAAATGATTACTTACTCCCATGTTTGCTTGCTACAGGAAACAAAAGAAACCCCTTTTTCTCACTCATAAATATAAATAAAAACAAACGAATAATAGCTACACCTAGAGTATACCAGTTATTTACATCATAATTAGAAGCCGATCCAATTCACTTTCTTGTAAACAAAAAATGACCATGCCGTTCAGCCTTCTAAATGAAATGGAATTTTTGTCACCGTCCTTGTATCGTTTTATTTTGCTTCCGGACTGAGTGTAACCTTTACAACCATTTCCTGAAATTTTCATTCCAAAGCACATTATATATTGCATAGTGACCAATAACACACAGTTTTCACTTCAATGACGTAAATAGAATAGAGTTTCCACAAGAACTTATTTCCAATAAAATCACTTATTTCTAAAATAATTCCTATATGGTTTTTTCATGGGTATTCTATGTATGTACAAACAAGAATTATATAAGTGTTCTATCAGCAGTTTAGATCCCATAGAATTTGGAACTAGAGTATGATGTGATTTTATTTATGACGTAAGTAAAAGAGCCAGTAATTAACTAACATTTAAGTTTATTATAGCAACGTTGATTGTTTGGTCATAATTATTTTTTATAAATAATCTATTTAACCAAAAAATCTATATTGTAACAGTATGTTTATTAAAACTATTAAGCTTTATACAAACTGGTTAAAACTAATTTGTTTGCATTTTTGGATATATTTAGATACAGGAAATAGTATAATAATAACATTGACGTCCAGAATTCACACACATCCGAGGTTGCTAACATACTCGCTTTATATGAAATTTTCACATATTGTGATAGAGTTCATTTTACATTGAAAATCACATTCGGAGTAACACAGGGTTGAAAACCAGACCTTGCAAGTTGCGCTCTCCTCTAGAGGGCACGACCCGCGATATCCGTGTCAAGGATATATCTTAAAATAGAGTTTTGAGTTGGTTACTTATGTCTAAATTTATAAATCACAATGTTGTGCTTAAAATGTATTGTAAATGAAGTACTTGTTTAATCCGCTCAGCATAGTACCTACCCACTAGGCATATCCAAAGCAAAGCTTAGTAACCCGCTGACTCCCACGATGTCTTTCTTCACCACTTCATTGCATTGCAAACATATATTTTCCGAAAATAAGTGTCTGATTGGATTTGAACCAACTAACGAACTAACGGTTCAATGTTTCATGTCATGTATCTTGTTTTTATTACTGTGTTGTTCAATAGGCTTAAATTTCAGTATTATAAATTAAAATTAAAATTATCAGTGTTACACACAATGCCAACTAATCCTCAAAATCAGCTTATCTATGGAACATATATTAAACATTTTCCAATGTTTGCTAAGGTGCTACAGTAGAAAACGGCCTACCAACCAGATGATGGTAGTATTATATAAATAGTTATTAAAAAATATATATAACAGTCTATACTGTATTGATCGAACCTTCAACCATTTTCATCAACGAGGTCATAACTTTCCTTTTATTGTGAGCTCATTCATAATAACTGGAAAGTAGGCATGAGACAGATATATCAAAACGAAACTGAAATCCGTTTGCAGTCAGAAATCGTATCGCATCGATATTCCAATATGAGAAAACCGTTTTTAGAAAACGCACGATGATAACGCAAACTGCAAACAATCTTATCCGAACGAAACCAAACCGAACCGACGTGAGTTTAGTTTTGCACCGAAAACGAAAACCAAACTCAAACTGCAAACGAACGAAATCTAAATCTACCTAAAGTTTTAGTTTTCTATAGTTTTGATACGCATTCGTGATTTTAGTTTTGCACCGAAAACTAAAAACCGTTTTTTAAAAACGGTTTTTGAAATCGATTTCAAAATCTGAAATCGGTTTTGTATCGGTTTGTGAAAAAATCCAAAAACGCCCATGCCTACTGGAAAGGACAGCAAAAGCGGGTGAATCGACCTCCAGATGTGTCTGTACCTGAGTCCTTGGTTGCCTAGCAATGAAACGGTGAAGGTGAAGCAGAAGTAAAAATACAACTCAATTTTAATCAGTTCTCTTCGAATAGAGTTGGGTTTACCATAATACCCATGATACGTGACTGACCTTTCTTTAAATCTCTAGGAACTCATCCTTGACAATCTCTAGAGCAGTTGAAGGCTCGGAGCCCAGAGACGAATCTATACATGTATATATTATTTAACTAAGCATGTACTCAAATACGAGCTGATATTCATTCCAAGTGATTATATTTATTTTCAATCTATACAATTCAATAGATTTTACCATATTGAATTTTGAACTATTATTTCTCATTGTAATTAAAAGATTTAACAAACCTGCTTTTAATTACACTAAGCCTATTTGCTTCTAACTAAAATTTAAACCAAAATCGAAAGGTCATTAAAGTGCAATGACGCAGTTTGATCACCTTCTAGAACTTTCAACGCCTGATTTAACTACGATTCTGGGTACCAGGGCTGTGATCTAGTTTTGAATGGGCTCGCGGAGGCTCGTCGTGACGTCATAGAGGCGTATCTGTGACGTCAGCAAGGAAAGTAGGTCGCACGGTCGAAGACCCCAAGCCGCTGCAGTCGTGGCATATTATCCGTCCTTGGAAGCGACACGGAACTGTGACAACTTTGTTTTTAAAGAATTCGTTTCTAGTTTATACCAATAGTATAAAAAAGAGATACTTTTCATGCTGCTATAAGCCAATTCATGTGTGAACTAAGAAATATTTAGTTTACAATCGAAATAATTACAAAAACATCTAAAAAACAAATGCAAACAGAATATAAAGTTCTCAAAACTCGCACACATCGCTAAACGAATTCAGTCAATCTTTATCCTAATTTTCATATTATATTATAAATAAATAATAATAAATAAATACTTTATTTTCCCAAAACATAGTTACAAATAAAAAATATAAATAATAGTTACAATAAGTGTCAGGCACTCAATTATACTTACTTATAGTTATTCTCATTGAGACACCAACCCATACTCCTGTTCCATTGAGGTGAGGGAGCAAACTAGGTCACTTGCTGCAGCCCCCAGAACTGCCTCCGATCGATGCGCCGTCGGCGTCAATGAGATCAACCCCCGATGCTCAAAATGCCAGCCTATTAATAGAACTGAAGGTGATATAGGAAGATACTTAAAAGGGACTCAAGAGTCCTTTTGATTTTGAGATGGTATACTCAAGGAGGTTTAAAAGTATTCATGGACAAATGTACGACAATATAATAAATTCTTTATTTTCCCAAAACAAATTCATGGATTTTTTCATAAAATTTCCGAATAAGCTACTTTACAGTTATTACCGATGTATTGATTTATTAAAGAAAAAAATAAAGACAAAATCGTAATCGGAATCGTATAATCAGCATCTGCTGTGGTTTATACTTTAGTTCTTTAAACCATGTTGAGTAATCTGGCAATAAAAATCCCCTAAAGTCTTGACTCAGTATTAAGCAGTGGTCAAGCTTTTTACACAGAGCTCGGAGAAGTATCTACTACCATACTTATTTCTGCCCAAACAGTGATAGTCGTAATCCGGTATACCACGCCGCCGTTTTCAAAACCTTCAAACCGGAAAACAGTATTAGGTATTTAGATTAGATTTAGATTTTTATTTTTTGCCGCATTGCAATACCTCACATAACTTGCGTCCTTAACAGAGTTCTCAGGTAATCATCGTTATTCATGTAACCGCTTGAAACGTGATTTCTTGTTTCATAATTATTTCATTAAAAAGATCAAAGACTCAGGGTGCGGTTATTGTGATGGATTATTGTTTGAAATCACAACTTAATTGAAATAATTTATTTGCTTCAAACATGGTAGGTTTAAGATCTTATCATACATAGTGCCTCAAGTTTCACCAAATATTGGCATGCAAATCTTACAAAAAATATAATTATTAATTAAACAAGATAAAATGTCATACAATAAACACACATTCAATAAGATTACAACAAAATACAATTAATAATACATAAAATAATTAGTCACCGCTTAAGAAGTCATTAATGTCGTAAAAAGATTTTTCGATTAGCCATTATTTTTTACTTAATTATAAACAATGTTGTTGGCAGTTCCTTCATGTCATTAGGAATTTTATAATATATTTTCCCACACATAGCAAAAGAGTTTCTTTTATATAATGTGGTTTTAGGTATTTTAGAGAGAACTATTCTGTCAGGGTTTTTTACACATTTCGAGTAGATATCTTTTGCCTTTTTAAACAAAATGGAGTGCTCTTTAACAAACTTAGCAGCTTCAAAAATGTACATGCTAGGCAGTGTTAAGAGCTTTAGCTTAGAGAAGACAGGCTTGCAAGATTCCCAAGGACGTATGCCAACAATGGCACGGACACACTTCTTTTGTGCGATAAAGACTTTACCTGAGTCGGTGGAGTTACCCCAAAGAACTAACCCATACTTTAAAACTGAGGCAACATATCCGTGGTATGCTGTCAGTACAGTACTTATGTTTGTCGTTTTTCGGAGTAATAGTAAATTATGTAAGACATATACAAATTTATTCAGTTTTTTGCAAACTTCATCTATATAAGCTTTCCAATTGCAATGCCGGTCTACTGTAATACCTAAGAACTTAGTTTCATCAACCTCGATGAGATTTTGACCATCATACGATATTGAAAGATTTTTCCGCCGTTTCCCATATGTTCCAAATTGTATATACTTAGTCTTTGATAAATTAACATTTAAATTATTGGCACTCAGCCATGAAATTATTGCATCAATAGTATTATTAATGTCAAGGGTATAATTACAAATGTCAGAATTTATAGATGAAATAATAATAGAAATGTCATCAGCGAATAAGGTGCTAGGGTTAGATGTAATGTCAGGTAGGTCATTTATATAAAGCAAAAATAACAATGGTCCTAGGACACTGCCTTGAGGTACCCCGTAGTTATTCTGCAAATACATTTACCCTCTCAATGGCATAACACAGGCTTTAAAAGGGTTGAATGCGTTTGCGTCACCACAGTCTGGACGTGCTAAAGTATCTATTGAAAAATAAACTAGAAAGATAAAAGACGTGGAACAGAGGCAAAGGATACCTTTGTTAAGATAGATTCTATGACGTGTGGAGAAAACCAATAGCCGGCTTAACTGTCTGTGAAACTGCTGTAAAATTCCAGTAAACGCTTAGGTTTAGTAGGAACCATATTTTATGAGTGCAGAGTGATTGCAGACATGACCTAGGTACGCATCACGTACGGATGGAAGGTCCTGAATGTACCATTAAATATATTGCAGATTGAATGCACATGAATTGTACATAAAACAATAACGGAACCCTAGTTAAAATATAATTGGGATTTTGCTATCACCTAGTAGTGTACGTGATCGCAAAATTCCAATTAATCATCAATATCGATATAAAATTGATTGTGATGTTATCACAATAAAAACTGATTATCGGTTAGGTTAGGTTAGATTACGTCATTGTCTGAACACAATCTCATGATTTATATCTCATGATCTCACGTAACCGTCATTGTCTGAACACATCACAATTTTGGTAAAATAAATAAAATATTCATGGACATTTCACACATCACACTCTAGTTCCAAACTAAGCAGAACTTGTACTATGGGCATTGCTGATAGAATAGATAGAATACATAGTAAAACCCAGACATACAATATTCTACGATCATTATTTAGCTGACCACAGTGACCGCACAATCAACAGATGTAGCATGTTACGAAAGCTTTATACTAACAAACAAAGTTTATTGTGTATTTTGACGTCCACTATCGGCCAGTTATATAAGTTACTCTGAAAGTCTTAGATCACTGTTATCTTTACTATAGAAGTATTCCTAAGATAAATAAATAACATTTTATGTTGTATCTAAGGAGATATTTTCTCTGAAATGCCTACGTATAATTTGACGACCGGATGTGGCGCGGCGAAGGTCCGCCTGCGACGCGGAGGTTGCGTGTTCGATTCAATAAATGTTTGTACGATCTGCAAATATTTATTGCGAGCGTTATGGGTATTTTATATAAGTACTTATAATAAAATAATCTATCTATGTAATGTATTGTATTAAGTATGTCAGTCTTCTAGTACCCATAACACAAGCTCTGCTTAGCATGGGGCTAGATGATGTTGTGTGGATTGTCCAGCATTATTTATTTATTTAATTTCTCATCACTTTAGTCATCGTAAAGAAACCTATTCTTAAGGAATACAAATAAAGTATACTTGATATTATATTTAAGGTGGTAATTTCACACAGACCTACATACAATTGTCACAATGAAATGAAACTACTAGTGACAATAGCACATTATTATCTATTGTGAAGCTAGTTCAATGGCGACGCCCTCAGAGTCAGTTACCTTCTTTAAGAAGTAGGACACCAAGTCATGATACTGAAGTATCCCAAGGGAACTTCTAAGGCATCATTAACGCAAGAATGAAGAGCAAAACAAACAGCGGAACCGAATTCAGGTGAAGGGCTTGAGTAAAATAATTCATTATTCATTTGAGTGGACAAACCTTTACAGAGATTTTAGAAGAACGTTTATCATTTAAATTATTTAATGCTATAACCACTAAAAACTGCAATAAAATTCTAATTTGAAAAAAAATAGGTAAAACATTATTTTGTACATCTAACATCTGTTTTTTTTTAACTGACGTATTAGTTTCGTAGCACAGTGCTACGTGCGTAGATGCTCGTAGCTAACGTGTAGCATATGTACATGAATATACTGGATGTTTTTACGCCTGAAAGAGACTATGAACCTTTTTTTAGATATTTTGTGACGTAGATATACATTTTTTTGATATTATACTTACCTTTGTTGCAGACTGCCAGATTTCCGGAATTTATTTCTATTAATTTGTCATCGATTTTACAATAAATAAAATAAAAAAGCTCATTTATTCCATAACTTTAAATGATAATTAACATTTTCAACTTATCATGCATTTTTATTTGAGTGTACATTAATAGAATGAATGAAAATAAATATTTATAATTCATTATACAATTTACATTCTTAATTAATTTATTTTTTACTTCTTAGTTTCGTTAGGACCCCTCTCGATTGAAGGCTTCCTCCGAAATCCTAACCTAATCGAATCGTACAATTGATTATACAATATTAAAAATAAATTATAAGGGTCCTAAAAGTGGATAACATTTCAAGAGTTGGTTCTATAAAAGTTAAACCATTTACGAACTAACGAGCTTATTTAGCCGCCGATGGATGGTATAGGCCCGTAATAGGTTAGGCCACAATTTATTGCTTTTCTATTGTAACAAACTAAACCTTTCTTCGAAGTCCGGGTTCACCAACCTCTTTTTCTATGAAACTTTTGTGTAGGTACATGTAAAGGCGCATTTTTTCGGATCATTTCATTTATAAAGCAATGAAACGAGAGGCAGTTTATCATGTCATTCAGTTGGTTCGGCATGCTTTCACAACTTTTATTTGCCTACATACAAATCACTTTTTCCAACACAATAATCCGCTATAGGTACATGAAAAGACCCTATTTTTATGGAGTATTTACTTCTACGAGAACTACGACTTCAACGAAGTTTTAGCATATTCGGATTTTAACATATTTTTTTGATGAAAAATAAAACAAATATAAAAAAAACTCACTTATTGTGAGATTGAAAAATGTTACACACTTATCAGTAGGTCACCTTAAATATGTTACCAAAGTCACTTTTGAGAATAGGCCGAGGGCATTTTTTCTATTAATCATAGTTAAAGATTAATTCAGCTAACAGCTTTTAAAAAACCTAAATTAATGCTTTTGATATTGTAAAGCAGTTTACAACTATAAACTGCGCATAAAAAGGCTAAACATAAAGTCGACGAACCTGTATTCTTCAAAATAGGTAGAGTTTCTAGAAAATAAATAATTATTTATACTGCAAATTATATTCACAATGTACAGGAACTAATTAACATAAGGAAGTTACGTTTTATTACAAAATTAATCCATTGCCAAAATTTTCAAAAAAATCCGATATTTAATATAAAAATATGCAAAATCTTGTTATATACCTACAGGTACTTTCCTAAATTACTTTGGTCGACTCTGTCGAAGAACAGGTAATTATTACTCTTTCAGATGCTTATTTTGAGTTACATTACACTCACATACTAGTGACACTTATGGCTGCCATACAAAAATAACTTGTATTTAACAACAAACGAAAAAAATTAAAAGAAAGTTATGGTTTTTTTAATTACCGAACAAGAACTTTTAGGGAGTCCCAGAAAAATAACAAAGCAAAGGTCAAATGACACAATAACCCTGACTTTATCCCTGTCAGAATCAAATATTTAACCCGGAATAAACAAATGATAAAAAAGCAAGCTTACACCACGGATAAGTTTTAATACCTGCTCAAGGAAATATTTAAACTCTGCAGAGATTACAAAATCTTTTGCTGAATATGGAATAGTAATTACTCAAAACATATATGTATGCCAAATTTAGGTATGCTTCGATGTCCCTCTGATAGCATCTAAAACTTTCTTATTTCTTAGCACAATCGGCATATTCACACATAGTACCTATATACTTAGTAAAATTACAGTCTTATAAAAAGAATATAAGTAGCAAGAACTTGTAAGCTATGAGTAACTTCTTACTACTTATATTATTTTCTACAGTGCAACTGACGCTAAAATATTTTGTATTTTTTGGTGTACTATTCACTGATTATCGAAATACCCGGAGTTGTCTGTGGTGCAATTGAGGCTGTATTGTCTATCTCCGTCACGTACCCTCTAATCTTGTTGTCGATGAGCAGACATTGAACTGCTTTACGAAATTGTCCCAAGTCAAGGCTGTGCCAGTGGGGTGATGACATCGAGAAGAGACAATCACTTTAAATTACTTTGCTTTCGAAATCCATCGGCAAATATAATCCACAAATAAATTAAAATGGTAAAATAAAACCCTTCACCTTTCAGATATAAGACCTATATACCCTATATAAGACATAAATCTAATATATATTTCCGTGGAAATTGATGACGCTTAGTGCTCGTGCATAACCTATCCAGTTAAAAAGCCAGGAAAATATTATGTTACAAAAACACTAGTGGCCGAGAATCGCAAAACGTGTAGATAAGCGTTGTGCCTGTCATAAACAGAGTCGCGTAGGTAGAAGTACCTACAAACTATATTTTTTAATACGTGATAGCTTATTAAACCTATTTACTTCATCACATGTTTATGGTAGGTATACTTATGGTAGTGACGAAAAGTAAAACAAAGTTTTTAAGGTCTTTTTCATGCCTTAACTTGCTTTAACTAACGTCTTATCTTAAATGTAATATGATTCAAGCAACTGGCTGGACATTGGACAGTCATCAATCAAAAATAAGAGAGGGCGATTTGTCGTTTGACGTGTCAATGCTGCACTATACATCATATGCACTGCTGTTTTACGTTATAGCCTTTATCTATCTAACAGTCTATGTTATAAAAAGTTAGCGTAGACATTATATCACCATTTATTATCGTTCTACTTTTTGTCAACACTAAATAAATTGACGGGCCAGGTATATAATAAAACAGCTCGTTTTAAACCCGAAGACATATAGGTACACTAGAGTTTAGGATAACAAGTTGTTTATGTTATATTTCCGAAGAAATAATCTATACTAATAATATAATATAATATAATATAATATAATATAATATAATATAATATAATAATAATAATATAATATAATATAATATAATATAATATAATATAATATAATATAATATAATATAATATAATATAATATAATATAATATAATATAATATAATATAATATAATATAATATAATATAATATAATATATAATATAATATAATAATATTATAAAGAGGTAAAGTTTGTATGTTTGTATATTTGTTCAATTGTAAGGGGTAATCTCGGGATCTACTGAACCGATTTTAAAAATTCTTTCACCAATAGAAAGCCACATTATTGCTGAGTGTCATAGGCTATATTATATTTTCAAAATAATTAGGGATCCTTACTAAAACTTCAATTATGTAACCCAAGGTGTAAAAAAAATACCAAAGAAATTCCTTACATCGCGTGCGCTGCGAAAACTATTGATGATAGAAAGAAATCATGTACTACAATTATGTAGAACACATCATCATCCACAAAAAAGTCAGCGACAGCATATGTCTAACTATTACAGATATCCGGCTACCGCAGCACTTTCGCCCATACGTCGGCTAATTAAAAATAATTTGGATAGAAGTCCTTATCAACTATGACAAATAATAAAATATTGTAAAAAAAATCCAGCTACCGCAGCACTTTCGCCCATACGTCGGCATATTAAAAATAATTTGGTTTAAACTCCTTATCAACTATTTCCGGCTACCGCAGCACTATCGCCCATACCTCAGCTCATAAAAAATAATTTGGTTCGAAGTCCCAACTATGACAAATACTAAAATTTTGTATAAAATGAAAAATAAAGATAAAAAAAAAATAAAGCACTTCCCATACGTCAACATATTCAAAGTATGTAGGTTCAAAATCTTTATCCATTGTGACATGTACTAAAATATTGTAAAAAAAATCCAGCTACCGCAGCACTTCCGCCCATACGTCGGCATATTAAAAATAATTTGGTTTAAACTCCTTATCAACTATTTCTGGCTACCGCAGCACTTTCGCCTATACCTCAGCTAATAAAAAATAATTTGGTTCGAAGTCAACTATGACAAATACTAAAACATTGTTAAAAATTCCAGGTACCGCAGCATTTCCGCCCATACGTCGGCTAATTAAAAATAATTTGGATAGAAGTCCTTATCAACTATGACAAATAATAAAATATTGTAAAAAAAAAACCAGCTACCGCAGCACTTCCGCCCATACGTCGGCATATTAAAAATAATTTGGTTTAAACTCCTTATCAACTATTTCCGGCTACCGCAGCACTATCGCCCATACCTCAGCTAATAAAAAATAATTTGGTTCGAAGTCCCAACTATGACAAATACTAAAATTTTGTAAAAAATTAAAAATAAAGATAAAAAAAAAATAGAGCACTTCCCATACGTCAACATATTCAAAGTGTGTAGGTTCAAAATCTTTATCCATTGTGACATGTACTAAAATATTTAAAAAATTCCAGCTACCACAGCATTTCCGCCTAGATCAGCGGTTCTCAATCTTTTTTGGTGACGGAACCCTTTTGGAAAGCAGAATACTTGACGGAACCCTACAATAAAACAATAGTTTTTAAAAGTGTATTCTTATTACTAATAAGAATAATAAAAGTACAATAAAAGATATTAAAAAAGGAAAAAACTAACTAATGGGAGGTATGAAAGTGTTTTTTTATTTTTCATCAATTGGTTGATATCGCTCACAAGGAGCCAAAACGTTCAACTAGGCTCTAGCTAGTCAAACAAAAAAATCAAAACACCTCTCTCCAGTCACTAGAGAGAGGTGTTTTAATTTTTTCCCTTACGGAACCCCTACAGGCGTATCAGAACCCTGGGGTTCCGCGGAACACACTTTGAGTATAGCTGGCCTAGATATATTTTTGTGTTCTAGAAAAAAGATGTGGAGCTTGAAAATGCCTATAAAAAATTTTACAACAGCATATAACTAACTAACTTTTATATTTAAAAAAAATTATGCCCAACGAAGTGGGCACGGGTCAGCTAGTAGGTACATATAATCACTGGGCCAAAATAACGACCAATTCGAGTTATTTCTGAAAGATCTCGTTGGTGACGCTGTGACTTTCTGCGTCATAAATAAGCTTTTGTTCTGAGAATATTAGGTACGTACATGCGGACTAATACTTCTAATACTTTGAATCTGGGGATATTAAGATATTATAAACATTGAACTTGCTAAACCGTGTTTGAGCTTAACGGGGTGAAAACATTGAGATTGATATATGATGATAGTCTATAAGAAAAGTGCAAAATAATTCCGAACTGTGCATTTATGGAATAAATCAACACATGTACCTAACTATTTAATATGTTGTAATATATATATTACACGGGTTTTAATAGCCTACTTTATTGTTATTTCTATCAACGATCGCGAAAGTTTAAAAAATTTGTTGTAAAATAATTATTTAAAATTTTGTTTGCTTTCGTACTACTTTTTTTTATTTATTTTTATTTTATTTTTTGTTACAATATCGTATGTTTAAATGAGCTACCCGGTTTTGTAGCTATTTCTACTTCGTCATTGTCATGTACATTTTGTAGGTAAGTACTTGAAAAAAGAAAAAATCAAAATGCGCTGTTGATACGAGGTAAATGAGTCATTATACCTAGTTTCAATCATACCATTAATCTCATTATACCTAGTTTGAATCATACTATCAATCTAGTTAGATTTATCAGATTAGGTAGATAAGTAATAAGTATCATGCCATTACATAACAGTGTTTGCTAGTTGTCGGTTCCATTTCATCAGTATTTCGTTAACAATGTTACGCAAACGTCGATTTCATTGGTATTTAGGTATAATTCAGGTACTTATATTAGGGGGTGATGAGACACCCCGCTAACTCGTTAACACACCCTCTACAACCGGTCAGAAACACATGTCCAGGGTATTTGCAGACACCCTTTAGCTTGTGGAAGTTAGGTACACTAATTTATTTTTATAGAATACGTAACTTGACGAAAATAGCCTAACGATACGAGGGCGGTATTTTTGAGAGTGGGTAGGCCTGCCAATATCAGGGTGATACGAAGTTGAGATCATGCATCCCCTACGCTTTACAGTAAAAAAATGTAGGAATTACGTTATAACGATTTCAAATAATACTTTAACTCAAATGTACTGCTGATTGTTCTGTATCCGGATGCATGATGTAAGAGGAACAAAAGCTTTTACTAATATAATTTGCTAAAGGTATTATATCATGGTACTTACTTGTTACCTATACCTTATTACCTATACAAGCACTACTTTGCTGATTTTTTTCTTTGAGACTTTTCTTTAAACTTAATTCAATAGATACATAAACTCAATTAACTCAAAAACTTGGCTGAGTGGATAGTTTAAGTGATGATAATAAATTATAGATACAAAGACAATAAATATTTTTTTAATTGTAAACAACACCATTATTAATAAAACTAATATTTCAATTCATTTATTACAATGAACATGTATAAAAAAAAACAATTTTAATATCAAATTAGATTTCATATCTATAACAAATGTAAATAAAAAAAAGACGTGTGGCACTCGGGGACTGCCGCGGTAAAGCTATCGCATAGCATTTTTTGCTGGATTACGCATGCGCATTATATATGCAGTGTTAAGTTATTTCGTTACGGAATTTCTGGATTCGGTCTCCGCGCTCAAGGCCCGCGATAGAAGCTATGCAATAGCTTAAAATATAACAAAAACATAATGTATCTATATTAAACCTACGGCACCGTGCCTCTTGGTTCGAACAAGTAGCATTGATGGTAAGCACTGCCGAGCACCCCCGTGAAATGAGGCTCATAGTTATAAATCAGGTACTGGTTCTCTTCAGCGGCACTCGCGAAGGAATGGACACTCTTCCTGCATTCTCTCACAAAGAAATCCATGAAATATCGGTTCGCTTTGACGGCGTTTATTGAGTGCGGATATCCCTTTGAGAGTTTCCATTCAAATGAACTTTTTTCGGGGTGGAACTGGACACCGAAGAATGGATATCTGTAAAGTAGGTATTTGCGTAAGAAGTAGCTAAGAAATTATATTTCTGTATATATTCTCATTTTACATCTAAAACTAGGTAAAAAAATCTAGGTAAGTTTGCGCCAGGAAAGATACTGTTATATACTTAGTTACCTACAGTCCAACGAAATAAATATTTTGCATGGATTTCACCAATCGGGGTTTTCTCTCGTTTTGACATAATAACAATGCGAATCTAGCAGTTCGGAACAATTTTTTTTAGGTAGGTAGGTACTTACTTAGTGTGTTCGATACTAGCGATGAACTGAACACCGTATGCGTCGTCAGTGTGTGACGACACTTTCCAGTTTTGTGTCAGGTTGTGAGATTTTAGATTCTGGAAAATAACATAAACATACATAAGGTAATCGAACCACACAAAATTTACTGATTTTTTAATAAATAGCATGCTCAAAAAATACTGTGTCAACGTAACTATGTTTGAGTACCTATCACACAATTATTAGTTCTTGGCGGGGTCGAACCTACAACACATAGAATAGAAGACAGAACCTATGTGTACTAACTGAGCTATGCCGTCCGTCGCTAATGAAACTGTTATTTAAAATATTAACCTTGTAAGTTTGTGGAGAGATTATTTAATATTGTCAAAATAAATGGCGAATGATAACTGTTGCAGTTATCATTCATTTATTTTAGCTAATGAAAGCTTCAGTAATTCTAGACTAATTTTATTTACCTCGTCCACGATGCAGAACTGGTGGGCATTAACAGTCACATTTTCATGTTCTAATAGGTCGATGATGTCATCTGGGGCATCTTTGAACATTTTACTGTCACGGAAATCTGTTAAATTTATAAAATTTAATAATTCATAACTACTATAGTATAATAATAATTAAAAGGGCATTTTTGCATTCAAGCTTGAAATTTTATTTAATATGGAGATTTGAGAGTTTCATTTCAGCTTTTCAGGCTTTCATTAGAGCCCTTATGTGCTTATGAATTTTCTGCTTGTTGTAAATTAAAGTAGGGGTAGGTACTCAACTCCTATCCTCATTAGAAACTATACAACGCATCTATCTAACGTCTATTTATTCTAGTGCCAGTAGTTAGACTTACCTACCATCAGTAAAATCAAGCGGGTAATTTCCGTAAGAGTAACAAGTGATCCTATTCTCTTTCTCCCCTCTCCCTGAGTCCAGGATGATGAGGAGTTCGAAGCCAAGACAGATACCGAAGATCGGGAAGTAATCTCCTTCGTCGTTCAACTTCTTGGCTATCTCAAAGATGTGCTGGCCAGCGTCTGCGTAGCCGTTGGATTGGTTGAAGTAGGTCGCACCACCAGGAATAAGGACCCTAAAAAAAAAATAAGTTGGCAAATAGATAGAGCTATTGCTCTACCACTGTATATTACCAATGTATAATCTAATTTAACTGTTTGACTAAAACGAGATGAATGTGTGTCTTGTTTTGTTAAGTCTATTTTGCGCTAGCTAATTAGAGAAACACGAGGTACCTACTAACTACATAGTATCAATGTATTTAAAAAAAAAAGTACCTTTATGAGAGTATTTAGCAGTCTAGTTTTCATAGGACCTACTACAAGCTTTACTTAGCTTGGGACTGTTGATGTTGACATGTGAAAATAATAACGGATATTTCACACATCACATTTTAGATGTGTGAAATATCCGTAAATTTTTCCTTTGTATTTATTTACTTATTTAATGTAAATTTAGTAAGTAACCTGAATTTTGTACAGAATTTCCAAAGTATTACCTACTTACCTACTGAATGGTCTTAAATATGGTAAGATAAAGGTACCTACTACGTAAAAGTCAAATAAACTAAGTAGTAGTTTATTAGATATATCTATTTTGGACTTAGCGTTATGAGAGTCAAATTAACTCACCCATTGATCTTGCCAATAAGTTCTTCATAATACGTACGATCCTTACCAATCCTGAAATGAAAACCATAGAAATATAAAGCCGGTAGAATAATTTACTCATTAAATCTTAGAGAATAACATTAATTAAGTACCTACTTATAATGATAAGTGAATGCACACTGAAGTACATACTTACTTATAAAGATAACTTACATAATCGGCACTACCCTAGCTCCAGACGCCTCCACATCCTTTACATAGGAAGCGGCGATGTAGCTCGTGTAGTTTTCTTCGGGATACTTCCCGTGGAGGTAGAAGGACTGTTCCTGGGAGAGAACGCCGATGATCGGACGGTCGTTCACAATCGGAGCCTCATCGTTCCTGACGACCACTACCGCACCTTCGCTTCGGAGGAAACACACCAGCGTCAAGAGCAGTGCACCTTTCATCATGACCAACCCGATCCAACTGATCTCATAATCACTACACCACCTAAGTAAGTAAAATATGCACTTATCAGTTAGAATCAGATTTTATCAACGATTTCAAATAAATAAAACAATAGATAATTCCACAAGTATTTTAATTTTTAGTTATATTTCTCTTTGTTTGGAGCCGAATTTAATTATGACCTGATGATGATTATGGAAACAACATCATTCGCTAGGCAAACTAATATTTCTTCTGCAATGCGACTCGTGTACATTAGAATAGAACGCAGTAGTGGTACGTAGTTCATCTAAAAATAAACTTTTGGTGCTCTAGAATTCGGGACATTCGTGATAGCAAACCTGTCACGTCACGTAGTGTAGAGTAAATAAACATAATATTTAATATAATTTGACAGCATTGAAACGACAATGGAACGACATTAGGTACCTACCAACTTTATGTAAAGAACTAAGTCCTATATATCCAACTCAAGCACGAAATACCTAAGTAGGTACTCAAAAAGTGTACTAAAACCACTCGAAGCTAGGTCCATAGGTGTGTAATGTAACTGCTAGGAATGTAACTAAGTAGGTAGGTACCTACTGGGTGGGTAGATTTAATAGCTAACTAATAAGGAGATTTTATTTCATATACTTGACACTTACTTTCAATATAGCTTGCTCCCCAAATTATAATTTGAACTGTACTCAAAATTATCTTGCAGAGCACTTGGAGATAAAATCTACTGACTTCTGATAGCGTACGATTTAATAGTTTCGTGCTATACATTTTATGCATCTACTGATATACTGATAATACAATCTAGAAGTATAGTAAAATATTACTATTTTGAACACTGACTATAGCAAATCAATAGCCAAAGACCTGCCGGCCTACATTGCCGCTTTCGCATGCGCGCATTCTTCAATATCGTTATTACCTACTGCTCGCTTACTTAGGTAACTTTTATTTTTAAAATAAACTTGAGCCTAATTACTACTAATTTAGTGAAGCCGTATTGAATGTTTTGAATGGTTTTACCGTTTAGCAAAAAAAATAAATTCAAAGTTGGTAGTTTTTGGGATAAGACATACAATACAAGGCGATAGGTACCTACTCAGTTGCATTCTAAATACCTAACTAAATGCTTATATTAGAAAATAGTCTCAACATTAGAAGAATAAATGTGTTTCAATATTTTCTCCTCATAATATTTTCAGTGGTGTTACGCAAAACACAAAAGTCAGGCAATACACAAAAGATAATAGGTAATAATGCATGCAACGAGGCATGCCTTGCATGCAAATCCTTTATGTTATGTTTTGTAAATATTTGCTTCGTGATCGTGCTTTATTTTGTTTTATATATATGTATATACGTAAACTTATATTTTTATTATTAATATTGTTTTATGTGTTGCATGTTTAATTTTTAACTAAGTAATATTATTATCGCCTTGGTGCCTTAGCTGTAAGATAATGATATTATGTTATGTATTCAATAAATAAATAAATCATCATTTACATCTTTTGTATTCGGTTTTTATAATCTGTTCTAAGTTTTTTTTTTTTTTTTTTTAGATTTTTATACTTGCAACACATGATTTTGGTTGTCAAAAGTAAAATGCCGCTGCCAAGACGGGACGTAATGATAAAGGTATTTTGATGTTATTTCAGTTACTTTTCCATAATTTGATGGTGTATCAAAAACTTTCTAACTAGACATTTATAACGACAGTTTTCTTTAAAAAAACCAACAGTGCTCATAATAATGTGATTGAAAATACAAGATAAAACTGAACACCTTGTTTTAGGTTGGATTTCTGCGTTGACAGTAAAATTCGTGTATATCTGTATTTGGCAAAAGGAAGAAGTTGAAAATGTTTGAAATGGTAAGAACCCATACTCTTGATCAATTAATTGCCTAAATGTATTACCATACAATGCTGTAGTTTGAAAAAAAAGAATAGAATTTTGGCATTCAAAACTCTCATTGTATTTCAGAATGCAGCGGAACCGATGCAAGTGGATGTTCCACCAGAAGATAATGAGAACAATGAAGCAGAGTGCTATGTGGTGGATAATCCTTCCCTAGATTTAGAGACATATTCAGCTGCATACACTGGCTTTGCAAAACTGTACAGACTAATGTTTGTTGCTGATCATTGCCCTTCTCTTAGGTTGGAAGCTCTGAAAATGGCCATAACCTATATCATGACAACATATAATGTAAGTCTCTACCAATCACTTCATAAGAAGCTAGCTGAAGCTGTGGTTGCTGCAGGCTTGCCAGATGTGGCGGCTCAGATGGGCTCACAGGACATACCTTCCATTGACACTCTATGGATAGAAAGTAAAACCAAAAAAGCTGCCATAAAGCTGGAAAAGCTTGATACTGATTTGAAAAATTATAAAACAAATTCAATAAAAGAAAGCATTAGAAGAGGTCATGATGACCTCGGTGACCACTATCTTGACTGTGGAGATTTAACAAGTGCATTAAAATGCTATTCAAGAGCAAGAGATTACTGCACAAGTGGTAAGCACATTATCATGATGTGTCTAAATGTTGTCAAGGTTTCAGTGTATCTACAGAACTGGGCTCATGTCCTCAATTATGTGTCCAAAGCAGAGAGCACACCAGATTTCAACGAGGTGCCTGGGAAAGATTCCAACCAATCCATACTGACCCGCCTAAAGTGTGCCGCAGGTCTGGCTGAGTTAGCTACAAAGAAATACAAATCTGCTGCCAAGCACTTTCTTGCAGCCAGCATTGATCACTGCGACTACTCTGAGCTGCTCAGCAGCAACAATGTAGCGGTGTATGGAGGACTCTGTGCGCTCGCTACATTCGATCGCTCAGAATTACAAAAGCAAGTCATAGTTAGCAGTTCTTTTAAATTATTTCTAGAACTAGAACCACAGTTACGGGATATCATTTTTAAGTTCTATGAATCAAAGTATGCCTCTTGCTTACGATTGTTGGATGAGATTAGGGATAATCTTATGTTGGATATGTATTTAGCTCCACACTTGAGCTCCCTATACATGCAGATTCGGAACAGGGCACTGATTCAGTACTTCAGTCCATATTTGTCAGCTGATATGAGACTGATGGCTTCTGCTTTCAATCGTACTGTAATTGCTTTGGAAGATGAGTTGATGCAGTTAATACTTGATGGGCAGATACAGGCACGCATTGATTCACACAACAAGATTTTGTATGCAAAGGATGTTGACCAGAGGAGCACCACATTTGAGAGGAGTCTAACCATGGGAAAGGAATATCAACGACGGACATCAATGCTCATACTGAGGGCTGCAATGATCAAGAATCAAATTCATGTCAAAGTGAGTGTCTACACCTACTTTTTTTACTTGTGAACTTACTCATACTTGTAGAGCGGGCTGTTTTCCGCAACCAGGCCGCAGGCGGGCCCTTTTTGCGTGAGGGATGGCGGTTGGGAACTTACTCATATAGCTTATTTTGTACATATGGATCTACTTTGGTATCAGTTTCCGGTTGGTAGTTATCATGCAACCAACTTCTATTGACATGAAAGTAAAAATTAAAAAAAAACTGGATATTTCACACATTTTTAACTATGTAGTTCCAAACAAAGTACATCTTTTAGTAAGGGATCCAGTGCTGATAAAGATACACAATTATTTTGTTTTAATAAATGTGCAGAATACAGAGCCCCCAGTCCGAAGGTGCATTTTAGAACTCCCTACTCTCGAGCCGACAGTCGTCTCTCGGAGAGCCATACAAAAATGTATGGACATCCGAGAGACGAATGTCGGCTCGAGGTTTGTATTCAAACTGAGCTGTAATGTCTGTTGCCTTTAATACATTATCAAAACATTTTTGAGTACATACTTCAATATTTTTATTCAGTCCTCATGAATAAAAGATAAATAAATAATGCTGGACAATCCACACAACATCATCTAGCCCTAAGCGAAGCATAAATAAATAATGCTGGACAATCCACAAATCATCTAGCCCCAAGCTAATGCCTTGATCACACGTACCGAGTAAACCGGTGAGACAGTGACGTATTTGAGATACACTGCGCGTCGACATCAGTTTTACTGTTGAACGTTGCAGCGTTAGTGCGCAGTGTATCTTAAATACGTCACTGTCTCGCCGGTTTACTCGGAACGTGTGATCAAGGCATAAGCAGAGCTTGTGTTATGGGTACTATAAGACTGACATATTTAATACAATACATTACAGACATAGATGTTGATTATAATTGAATAGCAGTATCAACTAATTTGATTTCACATATATGTTTTTCTATTCCAGAATGTGGGGCGTGAAGCGGGACCACAGGGCGGCGAAGCCCCAGGCTCCAGTACAACCCTCACACTAAGATCCTTTGACACTGTGCCCCTGTGATAACTCTTGCGTGACAGTCATGTATTGCTATTGCACAGTTGTGGAAAGAAACAATCAATTCAACTTAATAATTTGCTACAGAAGTCTTGTTTCAACACAAACCCCCCTAGCATTACCTGTGCCCCTAGTACGAGTTGGTGCACACACGGATCATAGAGAAGCAATCTCCAAGCGCCACTGGTTTTGTATGGAGATCAAAGCAGCGCCCCTAGCAGATTTCTTGAGAAGCTTAGATTTCCATACAAAATCGGTGGCGCTCGGCGGCGGCGGCGATTGCGTATCTGCGATCCGTGTGTGCACAAACTCGTACTTGGGGTACTGTTAAAGTTATAATGTCATGCCTATTTTCTGGCACTCTGTTTGAAAGCGCGAATGCGTATTGTACATTGTCATGTGAATATAGATCTTATCAAAATATTTTTTTTTGTACTGATTAATATGTAACTGCTTTTGATTTTCTTTAACAAGACTGCCAAGTTCATTATCATAACTTTTTATTTCATTGGTTGACCAGGTAAGGGTTAACAAGACTGCAGAAGTAGGTAGACCTATCAGCAATTCTTAATATTCAATCTATCACTGGTCTTGCTTTACTATGATGAGATTAACATAGCAACATTGTTGTGTGTCCAAAATAATATGGACATAAGTAACATTGTTATTGTAATCTACTTTCTGAAAGCCAATAGGTAAAAATAGATTCTGGCCATATCAGCAGATTGTTGTTTCTTTAGGATGTTGTGGTGTAAAGAAAATGATTTTATTAGCACTGTTTGTGCTAGTGTAATCATTTCTCAACATTGTTTATACAAAACTATTCTATGTATGTAACCGCAAAAATATTGTCTTACGTAAATTTTGGATTAAAAAATTAAAAGGCTTTTTAAAAGTTTTATTCATTACATACTAACTTATTTTATTTTATTAGATATTTTTTTGCTTCTGGTGTAATAAATCAATAGTCCAGTCAAAATAGACATTCCAGTTTGCATTAATTCCCAACAAGCTGGATTTTTTTGCAGGCCTTGAATACGCCATTACAAATGATATGTCAAAAGTCCCCATCGATCCCGCTTGTGCGTTGTTTTTTATTCGAGGTCAAAGGTCATAAATTTGCATTTTTTGCGTATATCTCTGAAACAACGAAAGCTATTGAAAAGTGGTTCAGGCAAAGTTTGTACATCGTAAAATTGTCTACAAAAATACTTCAACACTTTTCTTCTACAAAGCATCGTCTTCGAGATAAAGTGACTTTTAGACTGCAGGAAAATCGTCGAAGATGCTGCGTTTTTTTCATTTCAGCCGTTTTATCTGCTTCATTGCCACAGAACAAACAGTATTTCTTGAAATTTACTGAAAGGGGTGATGGGTTCGATGGGTTAGTCTTCCTCCAAGGTAATGAATCGTCTTTTTGTTTCAAGAAATACTGTTCGTTCTATGGCAATGAAGCAGATAAAACGGCTGAAATGAAAAAAACGCAGCATTTTAGTAGATTTTCCTGCGGTCTAAAGTCACTATATCTCGAAAGCGATGCTTTGTAGAAAAAAAGTGTTGAAATATTTTTATAGACAATTTTACGATCTACAAACTTTGCCTGAAGCATTTTTCGATAACTCTCGTTGTTTCAGAGATATACGCGAAAAACGCAAATACCCAGGTTAAAGTCATAAATTTGCGTTTAAAAGTCATAAACGAGAGCTATCGAAAAATAGTTCTGACAAAGTTTGTAGATCGTAAAATTGTCTACAAAAATATCTCAACATTTTTCTTCTACAAAGCATCGCTTTCGAGATATAGTGACTTTAGACCGCAGGAAAATCTACTAAAATGCTGCGTTTTTTTCATTTCTGCCGTTTTATCTGCTTCATTGCCATAGAACGAACAGTATTTCTTGAAACAAAAAGACGATTCATTACCTTGGAGGAAGACTAACCCATCGAACCCATAACCCCTTTCAGTAAATTTCAAGAAATACTGTTTGTTCTGTAGCAATGAAGCAGATAAAACGACTGAAATGAAAAAAACGCAGCATCTTCGACGATTTTCCTGCGGTCTAAAGTCACTATATCTCGAAGACGATGCTTTGTAGAAGAAAAGTGTTGAGGTATATTTGTAGACAATTTTACGATGTACGCACTTTGCCTGAACCACTTTTCAATAGCTTTCGTTGTTTCAGAGATATACGCAAAAAATGCAAATTTATGACCTTTGACCTCGAATAAAAAACAACGCACAAGCGGGATCGATGGGGACTTTTGACATATCATTTGTAATGACGTATTCAAGGCCTGCAAAAAAATCCAGCTTGTTGGGAATTAATGCAAACTGAAGTCATAATTTTAGTCTATTTTGACTGGACTACAATTACTTATTCAAAATGGCAAAATGTAGGTTTTAGACCACCTATTATATTCAAGTGCATATAGAGATCATTAGACATTATATCAATTTGTATCTTTTTCACTACATGCAATAGGTTGCAAGCATGTAGGACATGCGCCATTTGAAACTCCAAACGCAGGCGGCCGACTTCCAGAACAAGCCACCAGCCACTGAAAAAGATAATTAAAAAAATAATTATAGCATCGAATCGTTAGGCAGGTAGAGATTTTAGAATTAATTACTGCTCAACTTATTATATGTATATTTTAAATTAAGTTTTATCTAAGATTTGAGCATTGTGTTACAATTAAAAAACTTTCAATTGACAAATAAAAAGACTTGCTTGATATAAACAGCTTCTGTGGAAATAAACCCCACAAGTAGGGTTTTGACAGAGAGGCAGTGGCAGTCCAGGGTTATCGGGCAGCTCATCACATAGACAGATACTGCATGTAGGACATTGTTTACTCGGTTCATTATCTTTCTCATCTTTGTTCATCTGGTGTGCGTTAACAGGAAACTCTGTTATGTCTGCAAAAGAGTTAAAGCATTTACTTTAAATTCAGGGTATTATTTATTTAAGTACAAAAAACATATAACACAGGTTTTCAAGTGCTTATGCATCACATTGGCTATAGCAATTTTATTAGTACAATTGTATAGAAGAAATCACTGTCTGAGAAAAGACCTCAGATTGTAGAACAATCTTTTTCTAAATTTTTTGTTAATCCTATGTCCTCAGTAAAGTTAAATATTTATTTATATACCATTCTATAACTCTTTATAGAACAAACTTAGATTTTAACATACATTTTTTCTAATAATCAGAATATCCTTACCAAAGACAGACATAATATTATCCACAATATCCTTATCATGGTCCCAAGAAAGGAGCCCTGTTTGTAACTTATCTTGCCACATGTCCGACTGCCCAATAAGATGTATGTTAGTAGCCAAGCCTGCCGCTGTCACCTCCACATGAAGCCAGGTGCGATCATCTGAAATAGTACATTTATTTATTATCAACCATGCATACAAAATAATAATTCTAACCCATCGACTTTCTATAAGGTATAAAATGGGTTTTTCATGTAGGTTATAGATTTTAAAGTATTTAGAGCGTAGAACATATTTAATGATTGTGTAGGTGTTTTAACCGGGTGTTCTGGGTATTTTATAAGTAGAATAAAAAAAATCTATCAATGTATTGAATTAAGTATGTAACAGCCGGTTTCTCGAACGATGATCAACGAAAAAATCAAATAATTACTATGTGTCAAACTCGGATCAATCGTGATTTGGGTTTCCAGAAACCGGCCGTTAGTCTTCTAGTACCCATAACACAAGCTTAGCTTAGGGCTAGATGATTTGTGGATTGTCCAGCATTATTTATTTATTATTATTATATATTAATGTCACCTAGGAGAATTCTTCTATAGTCATCTTTGAATGATGGATTCAGGGGCTCCATAACACAGCAACATCGATCAATGCGCTCCAACTCATACAAATATAATTCTAAACTGTTTATATACTTCGTAAATGCAGTTGTAATTTCTTCCAAAGTAGTATATTCCTTTTCTTGCAGAGCTGAAAATGGTAGACTCACTGAAACTATGGTTAACTTCCTAGGACCTTTGTAATGTATGAACAGCTCATGCTCTCTTTCAGCGTTGGCTTCTCTAATAACACACCTTATGTCTCTCAAGGTATTGCCAAAATAAAGTACAATATTCTCGTCGTGCTCCATGGTCTGTACTTCGTCTAACAACTCTTTATCTATAAGATCTAGTGATAGCAAACTCATGTTTTGCAGTTTAGGCCGTATCAGACCATGAAGCTGGTCTATGACTAATTCCTCCTGGTTTTCATATAGTTCCACCAACATTTTTTGTATTTCATTCATTATCCTTTTCATAAAATAGCACTACATATTTCTTTATAAATTCCGTATGCTGTGTTTTTGTTCACGATTTTTTCATTTCATTTACATTTCAACCGTGTTGCCCATCCCAGTCTGTTCGAAGTCGCGACATGTAGCCTACAATCTGTCTTTTTTTTATACAACAGCTCAGTTGGTAGCAGCTCTGCCTTCCATGCTGTGGGTCGTGGATTTGATTCTCACTGCGAGTAAACATTTTTGAGAGAAGAATTATTATAATTATTCTACTCACCTACAAAAATAAAAACCTATAGATTTTTATTTATTTCACATCGTCTACTTTTGTACGACTACAAACTGGTTAGACTTTAGGTTAGCTTTGGCAACACTGCTTTAGGCAAAGCAAAAGCAAGCACTGCCTGAACTGCACTACCACCACCGTACACGTACAGCTGTGAGCATAGAATAGAGTGCTGTGTGTGAGTGAAGCTGTGTTGTGTTGTGTGTGCTTGTGCGTGCGTATTTTGTAAATAAAAAGTTCCTTGATTAATAAATTCACGTTAGTTAGGACACTAAACAAAGTTTATAATACGCATTTCGAAAATGCATTCTGCTGAAGAACTGGAGAAGGAGTTGAAGAATGTAGATAAAGATCTGCAAAACCTGGAAGTAGAAATGGCGAAATTGAAAACACGCCAGCGAAAACTACAGGAAAAAAAAACTTCAATAAAAAATTCGATAAACAAGCTTAAATCAGACTCTTTAGCAAGCATTGATTGGACTGGTACGAATTACGAGTGGTCTGAAAAGGTAGAAATTGTTCGAGATAGCATTTTTAAAATCAAAGAATTCAGAACCAAACAATTAAGTGCAATAAATTCTACACTCTCTAATCAACACACTATTGTTGTTATGCCTACTGGGGCCGGGAAAAGCCTGTGCTTTCAATTACCAGCTTTAGTAAAACCAGGTCTTACTGTTGTAGTTTCTCCATTGATATCACTGATGGAAGACCAAGTAAGGTCTCTGACTAAGAAGGGTATATCGGCTAAGTTCATAAGCAGCTCAAGTTCTAAGGATGAAACATCTTCAGCTTTAAATTTACTTAAAGATAAAAATACAGATGTTAAATTGCTGTATGTAACACCAGAAAGATTTGCCAAAAGCAAGAGATTTATGTCTAATTTGCAAAAATGTTATGCTGATGGCAGACTACAAAGAATTGCAATTGATGAAGTTCACTGTTGTTCCCAGTGGGGCCATGATTTTAGACCTGATTACAAATACCTTGGAATTTTATCCAATATGTTTCCAAATATACCCATTCTAGGACTGACAGCAACTGCCACTGCTCATGTACTTAGTGATGTCCAAAAAATTCTGAACATTCCAGGATGCTTGGTCATTAAGTCAACTTTCAATAGACCAAATCTGTATTACAAAATATTAGAGAAACCAACATCACAAGATGAATGTATCTCAATATTAGAGAAACTCTTAAAATATAGGTACAAAAATGAGACTGGAATCATTTACACCAATAGTATAAAAGACACAGAGGATGTTACTCAAGGGTTACGCAAGAGAGGATTAAAAGTGGCATGCTATCATGCTAATTTAGACCCTGAAGCAAGATCAAATGTCCACTTAAAGTGGCATGATAAACATTACCAAGCTATCATAGCTACTGTAGCTTTTGGAATGGGAATTGATAAGGCAGATGTCAGATTTGTTATTCACTACACAATAAGTAAGTCTATGGAAAATTACTATCAAGAAAGTGGAAGAGCAGGAAGAGATGGTCTGAGAGCAGAGTGTATTACCATGTACAGAATGCAGGATATTTTTAAAGTCAGTACTATGGTATTTTCATCTGTTGGGAGTTTGGACCATTTGTATGGTATGGTCAAATACTGTCTTAATGGAATATACTGTAGGAGACAGATGATAGCTGAGCACTTTGATGAAGACTGGGGTGATACTGACTGTAATAAGATGTGTGATGTGTGCTGCTACCCTAGCAACAATTCAAAAGAAATAAATCTGGCACCACATTGTAAAACACTAAGTTCTATAATTGAAAATGCTGAGAAGCAAGACACAAAATTAACAGCACAAAAACTAATAGATGCATGGTTTCTTAAAGGACCAGTACCCCTTAGACACAAAGGAAAAGAACCAAATTTTTCTAGGAATTTAGGAGAAGATATAATAGCCTTTCTTATGACTAACAACTTTATTGTTGAAGATTTCCACTTTACTGCTTATTCAACTATAAGTTATTTGAAGAAAAGTGCCAACATGGATTTAGTAACCGACCCAGACTTTGCTTTGACAATGCCAGTCAGAAAATATTCGCCATTTGAATTTGAATCACCAGCACCTCAAGCAGCTTCATTTACAACACATAATTGTGGTGAAAATCTATCAAAAAAAAATGATAGTTTGGAAGCAACTGAAAGAAAGTCTAAGAAACGTAAATTAGAGGGGCTAAAAACAACAAAGCCTAAACATACTAAAACAATAACATTAAGTGATGATGATAATTAAAATTATAAAAAAATTTACAAGTGCATAGTAATTTAACCAACCCAAGCACCTGCTATGAACATCCTATCTTAGGAAACAAATATGTATAGGTACCTACTACACTTTGCGCGCTTTGTATCAGAGAATTGTTTCAAAGCTATATCTGTCGTTTTTGAGCCGAAAAAATAAGTAGGTAAGTCTATGTAGGACAAGCTTGTTTTCTAGATAGATATAAGTAGGTATGTATTACTCGTATTTCTATAACATTTACATCTATTAGTAGGTACATATATTTAGAAATTAGGATGAACAATAAAAAAGATGTTTGATTGTAGATTCAATTTATTAAAATGCATAAAAAACAACAAAACCAAGTAAAATCAAAATTAGAGATTTAAATAACACATTATAAGCTTTACAAGATGTGTCATCTCTTTACGATCTGAGAATTAAAAAAGCATTTAATTTCACTACATTGCTTGGTAAAATCACAAAAATATACTAGTTAAACATAACTTACACCGACTAATGTGACTATTTAAGTTTGTCATTTTAAAATGTTATTTCAAGAAATTCCATTATAATAAAATATAAATTTATTTATATACACAAAAAATAACCACAATTTCCTTATTAAGTAAAAATAATTGCGCCAAAAATTCTACATAATATCTAAAACATTCATTCTCACACTAGGCAAGACTAACGTCAATAATGGTAGGTAAACTAATTTACTAAATCCTACACACATTACGTCATAAATTGATAAGAGTGTACTATTCAAGTAACATTAGTTGTCAAAAATTAACTCTAATTTTATTGGGGCCTAACCAGTTTTGACTCGATCTTGACCGTGTCGTCATTCTTAAGTAAATGCAATTGTATGATTGAGAAAACTTCAATCACCTGTGTGGTCTCTGGTAAGTTACCTTCTGCTCGCCATTTGATTTCCATTTTGGACATTTTAATACTGCCACATTCATGCTTGACAAAATTTAACTCTCCTGGGAAATCCTGAAATAAATTATTTATGTGAATAAATTTCAAGTTACTTAAATGTTACATGACAGGTGTCACGGCTCAGTAGCTCTGTCTTACATGCTGTAGCTTGTGGGTTCAATTCCCAACGAGAACAAATGTTTGTGTGGTGAGATGAGCATTGACGTTTGTTCTATCTCTGGGTGTTACCTACTATGTATGTACTTATATGTATTTGACGACCGATGTGGCGCGGCGGGTGAAGGTCCGCCTGCGACGCGGAAAGTTGCGGGTTCGATTCCCGCCTTGGAATAAATGTTTGTATGATCTGCAAATATTTATTCTGGGTGATCTGGGTATTTATATGTATAATAAAAAATATCTATCTATGTAATGTATTGTATTAAGTATGTCAGTCTTCTAGTACCCATAACACAAGCTCTGCTTAGCTTGGGGCTAGATGATGTTGTGTGAATTGTCCAGCATTATTTATTTACAAAAAAAAGTGTTGAGGTAAGTATTAAAACCTGCAATTTAGTTCCCATTGTACAAGCTTTGCTTTGTTTAAAGATGTACCTGATTATTAATTCATTAGATTAAATGCTCTTCATGTAAATTAACAGAACAGGATATGTAATTCATCTCGGGTGTGACCACAATTCAAAACTAGATGAAAAGGAAGAGATCGTAATACTTACTGCGTTGAAAAATATCCGCCGGTTCAAAGCCATAGCCACAACTATGACATCAATGTATTTTTCTCTGACTTCAACTACAACAGCTTCGGTCTGAACCGGCGAGTTCATTTCGATATGTTTCAGCATGTATAAATCTGAAGACATTTCGCCAGCTTTTTTAGCGTTGTACTTCTGTTTGTTACACTGCGCTGCAATCGCGCGGACTTTGTCAACTTCCCATTTTGGAACTTCCCGGAACTTGAGACTAGCGGCCAACAACCTAAAAGTACAAGTTTCTTATATATAAGCTACTAGACTATACGATCTAGCCGCATGTGCGTTCTGTAGTTAGTTGTACTCTTACCCATATTCTATTTAAACATACCTGTGAACCATGATGTCAGCATATCGACGTATGGGGCTGGTAAAATGGGTGTAAATTGGAATATTTAGTGCAAAATGCTGAAAATCATCATCATCACATGTGTCAGCACAAAAGTATTTGGCTCTTGCCATTGGTTTTGCACACAACATATTCAGTACCATAGCTCTACCTTTGTCACATGTTGCAGGGTCTGTGTAAGGTAACAAAGAGCGGTGCAGTGTTCCAGCAGACGTGGTATCTAGTTCGATACCCATAGGAGCTAGTGCGTTTACCAGTTGCTTTAACATATGACCACTTGGACGTGGATGACATCGCAAAAACGCTATTTTTGGATGGTCTTCATAAATTCGCTGAGCTACTGTCATATTAGCCAGTAGCATAAACTCCTCAATCATTTGATGACTCTCTTTTATTTCATAGAATGAATATGCGTCTGGTAATCCATTCACAGGACTCAAGCGGAAAGCAACCTTTGGCTGGTCAATTCTTAATGCACCATTTTCAAACCTGTTACGTCTGAAAATCGCCGAGATGTTTCCTATTATTTCGATCGACTGGCGTATATCTTCGTATTGGAAATTATTATAGGTTTCGGGGAAGGAACTTTCGGAATATTCTTTTTTTTCCAAAATTGCCTGAGCATGCTCATATGCTAGTTGGGAGCATGAGTTAATAACTGTCTTAGCAAACCTATGGCTGAGTACTTTTCCATCTTTAGTAATTTCCCAAAATACTGAAAAAGCAAGTTTGTCTACCCCTGGGAAAAGAGAACAGAGCATGCATAGCTCATCCGGAAGCATGTGGTATGCTCTTTCAACTAAATAAATAGTTGTCGCTTTCTGCGCTACTTTTTCATCCAGTATGGTGTTTTCAGTCAAGTAATGAGCAACGTCAGAGATATGAACACCAATTTCATAGTTACCATTGCTTAGTGTCCTGCATGACACAGCATCATCAATGTCACGGCAATTTGATGGATCAATACTAAATAGACATAGATTGCGGCAGTCTTCACGTATTTTGATTTCATCTTCTGGAATAGTGTAGTCAAGTCTGGGAAAAAGATCTCTAACTTCAGGTCCATAAGGAGTGACATCTAAGTCATTTTCGGCCAGTATTGCTAGTGTCTCTGTCTTCATATTTCCAGATTGTCCAATGTTTTGCAAAATTTTTCCAACTGCAAATCTTGTATCTGTCCATGAGGTTATTTGAGACAAAAACAATGTGTTTTCGTATTGTTTGAAGTCTCTATAGAAATTATCAGGCCAACATGTGAAAGGTATATTGAGTCTGGGAATTCTATGGTCTCTTGGAATAAACAGAGCCCTTTGCCTATTTTTGTCCGGCATCAACTTAAGATTTCCAACACATGTTCTGGTGTGAACCTTTTCTTTTATGTAGACTACTTTTCCTCTCTTCTGGTCTTTCCTATCTTTTTGTTCACCTTCTCTTTCATCTTGCTGTTCAGTTTTCTCCTCATTTTTATCCCTTTGAAGGTCACTTGAGTCTGTGGGAGTATTTTTCTTATCTTCACTGTCAGTTTCAACAAGCATTACTATAACAACATCACCTTCCAATGCACGATTTCTGTTTCTGAGGCCATCAATGAAGATATCCTGTTCATTTCGATCCAATGTGGATATGTAAGCATGTTGAAATTGTTTGGGATTGATTCTTAATATCCCTTCAAGTAGAATATTATTTTTTAACCCAGCTTCAACTTCTTCGGGTGGCATGTATGGCTCAAATTTTTTGTCATCACCTTGGATCTCCTTTTTGTTGTTATTTTTCTTTTTGTCCTTTGGAGACTTTTTTGAGTCTGGAGGTGTCTCTCTAACCCCTCTGACAGGAGTATTAATATTACTTTGCATGTTGGTGTTATAATAACTTTGTGCATATGAATGACTCAAAAGAGGATGTTGCATCATATTATGAAAAAAACCTGTATTGGGTGAGTTTGGTACACTACCTGATGAAGGTCTTTGATGCATAACCAGGGGGGTAGTTGGTGCACTTGATGGGTGATGCGGTCTATGTTGTACTGTATGCATTGCTGCAGTCTGCATTGAATGTTGCCGGCCTACTGTGTGCCTTGTGTGTTGTACAGCTGATGACTGAATTGTTTGATGCACACCAGGAGACTGCATTGTCTGCTGTATTACAGCAGTTTGCATAGTATGCATCCTATCACCAGTTTGAACAGTCTGCTGCATGCTTACAGCCTGCATGCTTTGTTGCATGTTGATCTGATTTTGCACATTTGGCAAATATTGAAACTGTGGATGATATGTGAGATTTTCTAAATATCTAGAATTTGAATGAGCATAGATTGAGCTGGCATAGTTTTGAAAGTAATCTTGCATGTGTACTCCATTTTGATTGACATTGCCTACACCAGGTGAGAATTGAGCTTGATTTTGCTCAGGTGCAGAATTAACTGGTGTCACTTTCAACTGCTTATTTCGTTTTCTTCGTGAACTCTTACCTTTTGGTTTTGGTGTACTTTCAGTATGCTCAGCTATATTTGCTTCATCGCCTTCCTTGTTTGTTTTCAAAACAGCCATTAACTTTTTGCTTAGAATATCCTCCACTTGTTCTTTGTGCGAAACCGATGCTTGTTCTTCAATAGGTGCATTATTACTTATTTTATTACCTTCACCGCGGGAAAGGTTCATTTGGTTTTTCACTTGCTGCTCGCTTTGAGACGTATTCACAACCCCAGGTAAAATCTGTGACGACGACGTGGCTAGTTCATTTGAAACTAACCCTAGTAAAGTAGAATCGCCTGTAGGCGATATTTCTTGAACACTAATCATTGTATGAGGAATTCATCTAGCCACAAATAAATAACTTCTGAAAATCATTTGTTTTGTTTAGTTCAAAAATCACAAGTAAATTTTAAAGTTCAATGACCGTCATGACCAGCGACATCAACGACGAGCCACAGACTATTATAAAATTATAAATTGTAGGCAAAGCAAAATGCGCATGAACGAGCGAAGCGGGCACACCACAGACTCTGCGGGTGGTGTGGTCTATATTATATCTAGTAGTCTGTGATATTGTCTCTCGGACTGGATGTCTCCAGTCTCCGAGCGGGAGTATTTTATTTTATATGTAAACAAAGAATACACAACAGCGCCAGTGATTTTAAAGATATTGTACGATTATTGTGATTTATATATGGATTAAGTTCAAAATGAAGTTGATAACTCACAACATGCTAACATCGAAGTGCATAAAGGGTGTATTGACTGGATACCCACTGGCTATCAATGCTACAGACGTAAAAGTAACCGAGGTAGACTATAACCCAGAATTTATAACCCGAATTATTCCTAAATTGGATTGGGAAGTGTTGTGGGCTGCAGCTGATAGTATTGGCCATGGTGAAGGCTTACCAAAAGTTATAGAGCCTAAATATGAAGAAAACGAAGAATTCTTGAAGATTGCCCATAAAGTATTGCTAGAAGTGGAAGTGGAAGAAGGACACCTTACTTGCCCTGAGTCAGGAAGACAGTTTCCTATATCAAAAGGAATACCAAATATGTTATTAACTGAAGCTGAAGTACAATAGTTGAATAAATGTAAATATTAGCAATTATTGTTATTAGCCATTCCATACCATGCTATAACCTCAACATGATATTAGTAAAGATCTTGAATCACATAAATAGCCATAATTTGCAATATTATCTATAACACAATGTATCCCATCTGATTTGGAAAGTGGATCTCTTTAGGCTTGTTAATTTTCCTGTCTCGATTCAAAATAACCTAGTTTTTAAAACATGGTATCGTCAGCTTTGTTTACTTAAGTAATAAAATAAAATTTTATTATAGTAACAGAAATTTTTATTTGTAATTTGAACAATAAATTATAATCACACATACAGTATTGGTAGATTTAGTACTGTCTAATTTAACATTTTACGAATGGCCCTACAACTTATAATTCATCGGCATATGGAACAAATGCTAGGTTGCCTGCAGCACCAATGGAAACCCTGGTTTTTGCAGCATTTGATAAGGCCTGAAAAAAAATACCACTAAGTATAGGTTGAAACTAAGGACTCAGACAATTCACTGTGGTGCACCTCATACATAGCAAGTCAAATATTTATGTCATGTTTAAGGTTAACTTCGATTCTAAATAAATATTTCAATTATTGAGATAACTAGACATCACTGCTGGTATCAATTAAAATAAACACCACTAGTGGTGTTCTTTTATAGATATAGATAAATGTGCCTGTTGGATGGTGCATCAAGTGATATTTATAAATACATTTAACACACTGTGCTAGTACCAAGCAATGCTTATACTATGGGAACTAGATTGTGTTGTCTAAGACACTTTTTTTTATAAATAACAGAAAAATAATTATCTTAATTTTTAATTCACAACCACTGTATTCTTACTTGGGCCTTATTAGTTAGTTTATCAACATACCTGGCTGATGTCATTGCTTGAAAGAGAGTCAACCTCTTTAGCCAATTCAGAGGGAGATGTGACTTTGCCAGTGTAAAGGCCTTGAGCCGCGAGGGACTCTGCCAAGGATGTTCCATCATCAGCCTCACTCAAGATCTGAAGTTTCAGCTGGTTCTTGCCAGCCTTGATCATTTCTCCACTCAGAACAGGATTCTTGAGGAGTTTTCCGATACTTTTGACAGCCTAGAAAGAATATTTTTTTTTTAATCTTTTTTTTATAAACTTAAAGATTCTCTTACTCATCAACACATGTCTGAATAAAGAGACCAAAAAGTTCTTTATTAATTCTACATCTGTTAGGAAATTTTATGAGAAACGGTGACGTTTCTGACTGATTTAGTATAGATACTAATACATATAATGGAACAAATATGTGCAAATATAACAATCATGTGCAAGCTTTGAAAAACTGTTACTTTTATAATTGCTAAATTGGCTTTGTTTAAAATATTATTTCATTCATTTTTTGATCATTTCAATTACCTTACTATTAAATTTACGTTTTGAAATTACTGATTCATAGATAGAAATGCTTACAGTGTTTGCTTCGTCTTTGGGCACTGATAGAACAACTCCAAATAGACCGTTGTCAGAGTACGAAACATTAAATCCAGCAGCAGCAAATGGCCCGATATTGCCGACGGCTTTCGCGAGTGGCGAGTTATCCGAGCCCCACTTGGTCACAGGGCCATTGCCTAAAGCTAGAGCAGAAAAAAAACAATTAACTAAATAGAAAGTTTGGTTGAACTTACAACATGGTAAAGATAGCGTGAATGCATCTTCACAAGTATCTCAGATCGGTATTTTTCTAGGTAGTAAAATAGTATCTTAGTACATACTTACACCAAGCCATTTTTTATACAAAAATTAGCATTATTTTCACACATAAAACAGTTACAAATACTGTCATAAAGGTAATAGGTACAACATCAAGTTGACTTATATTCATTTCTTCCAACATTTGACTAATATTAATATGCATTTTTTGTAGCGTGATGAGATACGATATCAGAAATATTAAAACACCTGTAAAAAGCCTTGTTTGTGCCTATAATATTTCTGGACTGGCAGTATGTACACATTATTTTATGATTTTTACCTTTAGCGGCAACAGCCAGAGCGAGGGATTGAGTGGAGCCAGCCGGAGCTCCCTGCAACGCAACGGCAACGTGAGCCAGATCACCGCCCATCTCCTTCCTGTTAAGTACACAACACTGATCAAAGAACCCAATGTAACTATTAACAGAGACATCTGGGAATAATCTGGGTATAACCCGCGGAATTTCACCTTTTTCCGAGTCAAGTTTTTTTGTATGAGATTGGCAGTCTATTGTTTATACTAGTCTCTGCTATTAAGTAACCTATAGCGCTCGGTTTACGTCGCATAGTCAATATCTTAAGAAATCACGCGCTTTTCAAACTTAACAGTTATAATTCTAAAAAACGTAAGATTGTCCTGCTGTGAAAACTTGAGGGCAAAATATGATATTGGTGGTTGCTTAGAAGGGTAATCAATAGAAAAAATAAACATAAGTTACTATTTTAAATCCTCATTAAAGTTAAACATCCGATAAGCTGACTTCTGGGGTTTGTGGAGGTAGTAGTAAATACTAACCTTAATTCACCACCATAGTAGGTGGCAGCCTCTGCCTTGGCGTCACCGCTAGGCAGCTGAAGGGTTTGAGCGATAAGGCTAGCTCTATCCTGAAATAGTCAATTTACAAATGAGTTGTTTAAAGTTGAAAGAAAAACATACCACATCTCAAAAGTGCAAGATACCTCTATGATCCTATGGACTAGATAACCTAACTAGAAATAATAACTCTACAACTTACATACCTGGCTATCTCCAATAACAATGACGGCACAGCGGCCTGGTGTGAGTGTATTGCAGGCAAAGTGTTGCATGGACTCAGAGGAGACCTTTCCGATTCTCTTTGGTGAAATAAAAAGAGAGTTTCCAAGACCGCGTCGGAACGCAGCCTTGTGCAGAAGGTCTACAGCACGGACCTGGAATTACATTATTGTTATTAAGAAAGTAAATGATACATTTTGATATTATATACAAACATCTCAAAAACTTATGATTCTGATTTCCAAAGACTCAGTAACAAGGAATCCTAATAGGTAAACTAAAACCTTATAGAAAAATATTGAAATAATAATTAAAAAAAATTATTGTTTTTTTAATTTTTTTAATTCCTCAGCTGCAATTTTACAGGCTTCATTTTTAACTGACTGTGTGGCCAATGTAGTATAATATTGTAAAGAGTTTATTTGACAGGTGTCACAGCTCAGTTGGTAGTAGCTCTGCCTTCCATGCTGTGGGTCAAGGGTTTGATTCCCATCCAGAGCAAATGTTTGTGTGATGAACATAAATATTTATATAAGTATTCTATCAGCAATCTAGTTTCCATAATACAAGTTTTGCTTAGTTTGGAAGTAGAGTGTGTATTTTGTTTATTTAGTTTTACTTAAGTACATGTTTGATTTTGTTACACCCATTTACAAGTCATATGACTAAATAAAATAGTATAATAATAAGTTGTATCTTTCAGTGTGCATGTGTAGTGTCACCTGGGGTGGAAGGGTAGCCAGGTCTTGCCTCAGCCGGGGCACATTGTCATCAAGCTCCCATGGCCTGAACTCCTGGTTAGAGACAATGTCATTTAGCTGTTCTACTGCAGCCTGCAAGTTGTCTTGAGTGGTCTGAAATATTTAAAACACATAATTATTAATCTACCTATAATTTTCCTATGTGGTAGATATATACTATTAGATTCTTAGTGGTATTTGGAAAAATTACTTAGTCATAGTTAAATCTGTCCTTTGATTTATGCATAATAATTATTTAAGTAATTTAAAAGTAAAGTAATTGATAATAATTAACTACTAGTCATCTTGATGTATTTACAGTTGGTCAATTATTATTCACAATATTTATTTTATAAAAATAATCCATAATAGAGATCCATCATACAATTAAAAAAATCATAATATACATCAATACTTTCAATGGGATGTAGGTAGTAGGTACTCCCGTCATAATATGGGTAGGTTTTCTCTATCTGTATTGTAACCTAATGTTACACATGTATTCAATATAGCTACCATTTAAGAATATAAAGTTAAGCTCACCTCAAGAGTGTAGTAAATAAACTCCCGGTCACCAGAGGCACTGACTGCAGCACCAACCTGCGCCAGTTTACGGGCAATGATAAAGCCACTTGAGTTTTTGGTTGTGAGACCAGCAGCTGAGCGCAGGACATGAGACACTCCCAGATCGGTCTGAGGCTCAAAACGAGATCCCGCCCTAGAATAAGATACATTTTGAATAGTTTCTTGAATAGTTTCTAGTCCTGTTTTACTCAGGGTAACATCTAGCAAAGCAAGAGCATACTTGAAAGCAACGGTGACCCGAGTGACAGGGGATCCATTATCCAAAGCCGCCACTAATGTCTTATTGGGCAGGACGGTTGACGTGATCCTGACATCTTTCTTTAACGCTGGAGCCGCCTGGGCGTAACCTCTGGTCTGCAAAACAATTTCATTTTCAGCGCAGAAACACGGTACGAGCAAGTTTACATAATCACAGGGTTTGACATTAGTACATTTTTGAGAAACGAGGAAGACCCATGATGTGAGGATAATATACTTTTTAAAATCTTACCGCAACATGACGAACTAGAGGGCTAGAAAGAGCTTTCGATGCCATTTTTGACAAAATTTAATTATTCCCTGCACCCACACAGCACTGCACACAAAATTCAATAAAATTAATTTGACTTGACTTAATGAATGACTGGTATGTCCACAGATTAAATCCATCGTCATAGGTTACGTATAAATTGACGCATAGGAGATGCGGGTATGAGATTGCGTGCTTTGACATAAACTATAAATTTATTTTGGTATAATTCGTTATTAGTGTTATAATTCGACTGATTACAAGAAATTAAAGTGCAACTCCAATATTTAATTATTGTTACTGAGCCTGTTACGCTGTAGATGTTAGTTTTTCTTTCAGAATGCATACCATTTGTCATGAGAAGGTTTACTGAGTAAACGGAAAAAAGTACACTAACGATCTATCTCATAAAAATAGCTTAAATCAAACAATAAATATTGTTTAACTATTGCGAACTTTAGTAGTTAGCTTGTTCTTTACTTCTCGAGTTAGTAATCTTGTCTACGTACTTTAAAATTTTCAGACGTAGAGCCTTCTGACATTAGGTCTATGCTTAAAATTAAATTTATAAAAATTCTTAAATTTTTTAACCGACACTTGAAATAATGACATTTGTGACAGTCAGTATAACACAAACGTCACACGCTTCTTATATAACGATGCGGAAACCAACAACTTTGAAGTCTTGGGCCCCGATGCTCCCACACACATTCCCAGCAGTCCCTTGCATAGTGCCGATGTCTTGGACATTGTGATCTATAAGAACCTTTACTGCCCAATCTACGTTGAAGTGCTCTACGACATGGATACTCAGCATCTTCCTATTCTCATAACTCTGGCCCTCTATGAGCATCCTACTTCTCCACGGTATCCAAAAGAGAGAATAGACTGGGCGGTATACGAGAAAGCACTGGAAGATCTCAAGGTTGGCAGATTATCTACAGCCGACGAAGTCAAAGCTGCTGCTGTCCATTTGCTACAAAGAATGACGGAAGCCAAAGAAAATGCCACGAAACCAGCCTCCTCGAAACCACCAAGGCAAGACGAAATCCCGCAACGCATCCGCGACTTACTGAGAAAAAAGAGAACAACCCTGAAACTCTGGTCCCGCTCACGTTGCCCGAGAGTAAAGGCCGAGCTTAACAAACTTTCTTCGGAAGTGGCTGTGGCTGTGGAAGTCTGGCGTGGCTCAACTTGGGAAGCTAGGATCAATGCAGCTTCAGAAAACGATAGAAACCTTCACGCCCTGAACAGACAGCTGACAAAAGCACCTATCCCTTCATATCCTCTATTAGACCCCCAGGGTAATAGAAAATTTGCACCAGCTGATCGAGCGGAGATCTTAGCAGATCACCTGGAAATACAGTTTTCCCCGCACCCAATTCCTGCCGGCACCACTGCCGAAATAAGAGCACATCACAGCCGGGTAGAGGAAACGGTGGAAGAGTTCATGCGTCGCCCAACCGTTCCTCTAAGCGGTGCCTACTTTATTTCACCCCTGGAAGCAAAGAAAGCCATTCTCTATCTCCCCAAACGCAAGGCGCCGGGCAGCGACAGCCTACCAAACACCGCGCTCCGCCAACTACCACGCAAAGGCGTATCTGCTATGACAATGCTCTTCAACGGAATACTTAGAACGGGCCACTTTCCCCACATCTGGAAACAGGGTAAGGTTATAATGATACCAAAACCTGGCAAAGATCGCCGTTTACCCGCTAACTACAGCCAATTACGCTCCTTTCATCAACTGCCAAACTATTTGAGCGGTTGTTGTTGCGAAGGCTGGCTCCTCACATAGAACCTCGACCTGAACAATTTGGTTTCCGCGCTCAACATTCCACCACACTGCAGCTCACACGAATCATGCATCACCTGGCATACGAACTCAACAGCGGTCGATCTACTGTTGGAGTCTTCCTCGATGTTGAAAAAGCATTCGACCGTGTATGGCATGCAGGCCTCATACTCAAACTCATCGCTTCTCTTACACCTCCCCCTATCATTCACATCATAGCATCCTTCCTTCGAGGCCGAAGTTTCTTTGTATCGGTAGAGCAAGAATCATCACAACCAAGATTTATAACTGCCGGTGTCCCCCAAGGAAGCTGCTTATCTCCCGCGTTGTACGCACTTTATACTGACGATATCCCGACTCTTGAGGGCCATCTTAAACCTGGAGAGAAAGATGTCACTCTAGCGCTATTCGCTGATGACAGCGCTTACTTTGCATCCTCCATAAACCCAGATAGAGCTGCCAATCAAATGCAAAGATTGCTTGACCTCCTCCCAGCATGGTTGGATAAGTGGCGTATAGCTGTAAACGTAAGTAAAACGGCAGCGCTAGCTATCACCCGCCGACGCTCTACACCCGTACCTCTCCAATTCCGCGGACAGCATATGGATTGGCAAACCTGTGTCAGATATTTGGGAGTCGACATCGACCGATCGCTGACTATGAACGCCCATATAGAACGTGCATTACAGCAAACTCGTGCGGCCCGGGCAATGCTCAGACCTGTCCTCGCATCAAGACTGCCGCTGAAAACCAAAACCGGAATTTATAAAACCTACATCCGTTCGCGACTTACCTATGCAGCACCAGCCTGGTACGCACTGTGCTCTGCTACCAACCGACGTCGCATCCAAGCCCAGCAAAACATCGCTTTACGAGTCTGCACAAGAGCAGGCCGATACGTTCGGAACGACGTCATCGCTCGTGACTTGCAGATACCAAGTGTTGAAGAAGTAGTGGTGATGCAGACACGTCGAATGTTCGACTGTGTAGACAACTCTGGCCACGCACATCTCAACGCCCTAGCGCCGCTTCATGCAAGACCACCCGAAAACCTTGGACCATGGCGACCACTCCCTCGTGATCTCCTTGTATCAACGGACCCACAGAGGCCCACACAACGCCACTGATAGGCTCAACAGCAAATCAGGGCCATACCCCTTGACTCGGAGACGGTGCTCTCCGAAGTTGATGCCAGATAAAAGAACGCAAGTTCGAATCTTACCTTCATCTCTACAAACCAAGAAGGTAGAGCAAAGTAGAGATGCAGATGACCCTCATTCATTCACAAACGTCACAAACGCCAAAAAAACAATTGACGTGTTTTCGTTATAAAAATGCCGCCAATTTTATTGTTAAATTACTTCTAAGGTTTGTAATTGTAATTCTGTGATTATAGAGTTTCTTCAACTCAAAAGGTTGCGCAAAGTAATTTGCAATGCTACCAACTATTTTCTATACCCAGTGATGTTAAGTACAGAAAAATAATGTAGTGTGCACCTAGGACTCTTGCAGAAAGTAGTACATAGTTAGATTCGTTTTTATTCAGCTTTAGATAATTTCGGTAACTGAATGAATTCATGAACTTAAATAACTAAAGTATTTATGCCTGTGATTTTTCCGAAGTTAAATTTCAAATAACCTCTTTTTCAGAGAAGTTATGACCAGTCCAGTGCTTGAACAGTTTTCTGAAGAAGATTCAACTATTTCTACAGAGATAAATTATAATCGAAGTGTTCATCAGTATCCAAATGTTCTACGTTCAAAGGAAAAAAAAGCAAGATCAAAATGCAATAAAATTTTAAAAAGAAAGTTAAAAAAATATAAAATTAGACAAGATGGAACCGAAGATCAGGATATTTTGGATGTGTCAGGTATTCTAGAATCCTCATTAACTATTAAATCACCAAGTGAGAAAAAATCACTTGCTGATCTAGAGTTAGAACAGTTAACTCCCACTAATTACCTGTTTAAAATGGGTAGAAAAAAGCAAGCTATTATTGTGGCAGAAAAATCTGTAAATTCCAAGTCAGGAATAAATATGGTCAATGACAAACATGTCAATGGTTTTGTGCAGTTATCACCCACTACAGAAGAAAAAAAACAAACAAATGCATTTAAATTATTAATGGACTCAAGAAATAAAAGCCTTGGCACTAATTCACCAGGAAAAGAAAAACCAATTGATGAAACAGATATGCAAAATTTAATAGACAAAAAAAATGATAAGGCTAAAAGAAAAATGGTTCTTGAAAAGATGGCAGAATCCAAAGGTTCTCTAAAAAAGAAAGAAATAGAAGAAAATCAGGCAAAATATATAGATAAAAAAATGAAGAATCGAGCAGATAGATTAAAAAATATGATATCAAATATAGAGCCAAAATCATTGAAAGCTGTAGATACAAAAACTATTCCAATATTACAGAATGGTAGAAAACCACTGAATAACCTGAAAACTGAAAAAAATGATAAACATTCAGAAAAGGTGGGGAAATCACTGCAATTGGTAAACATGTTTACTGATGTTGAACAGAAAACTAGAAATGAAAATAAACATTTCTGTAAAGAAGATGATGAGTTCCTAAAAAAACTATCCCCTTCCCTTAAAAAAAAAGAAAGCATGCTAAGCTACTTTCCAAAAGTAGAAAAGGAGCCAGACTGCACTGTCACAGACAATGAAAATAATGTAGTCATCAAAGTAAAAATTGGTAATAAACTTAAAAAGAAACGAAACAAGAAAAAGCTAAGTCTGAACAGAGATAATTCCACGGATGTAGCCATGTGTGAAGTTGAAACCATAAAACCAGATCAACAGGCTAAAACAGAAGTGTTTTCAGATTATGACTTTAAAAAGGCAGAAAATATTACAAGTAAAGAAAGACGAAAGAGAAAACGTGAAATAAAACCACATAATTGTGACGATGGTGCTGTTTCATCTTTGAATATACTAGATGATGCTTGTCCAAGAAGATCTGCCAAAAGACCTGTAAAATATAATGAGGGTGCATGTCCATCCAGTTCAGACGAAGAACTACACATCTTCACCCCGAAAAAGAAAAAGCATTTGGGTAATAATGAAATAAATAAAACTAAAATACTTGATATAAGCTCAGAAGATGAGGAAAAAAAAGAAACAACAAAAAAATCAGTACCAGAGGCAAAAGTCAAGAAATCTAAAATTCCTGATAAGAAGTCAGTAAAGTTAGCACCAATATTTTCAACAAAAACACAACTTGACCCAGCAGCTATGGAAGCTAAACAGAAGTTTTTACAAAGTGGAGTTCCAGACAAACTGAAGAAAATTATGTCCAAGCAAGTTGACAAAACAACAGTCAGTAATTGTTTCTTAAAAGTTGTGCATATCCAGCAACTTGATGTAAAAATACTGTCAAATTCTGTTCAGCTGAGTCCGATTGAACACAATACTTCTCTTGATGATCATAATGACAATCAAACCTATGGAGATCCACTATTTAATACATTGAGTAAAATGCTGAATATTACCATATCACCAAAACCCCATAAGTTATCATCAAAAATTATTAATGTACAAGTAGTTTTACAGAACCTCAAACAGAAATACCCAAGATACCCTGTTTATCGCACTTATCGCTTATTGAGGGGTAAAAAGAAGGGAGACAACAAGGTTGGGACTAATTACTTGGATTTGGACAATAGTATGGAGATATTAAATGTTTCCATTGATAATCAAAATGACAATCCCGATCAACTGAGTTGGTCTGATAAATATAAACCTTTAGCAGCTAGCCAAATTATAGGTAATTTTGAAAGTGTCAAAGAATTGAGAAAATGGTTAGTATCATGGACTGAAAACAACATAAAATCAAAAATGGCAAACGGTAATGATTCTGATTCATCAGACTTTTGCTACTCCGATGGTGATAGTAAAGACAGTATGAAATCAAGTAAAAACCTTATGGTATTAGCAGGGCCGGTTGGCAGTGGCAAAACATCAAGTGTGTATGCTATTGCTGCAGAACTGTCAATTAAAGTTATTGAGGTAAATGCAAGTAGCAGAAGAACTGGAAAAATTATGTTGCAAGATTTGCAGGAAGCTACCCAGTCCCACAAAGTTAATAGACAGGCCAACAGTAATGAAAACTCACAGAATTCTCAAAAATCTGAGATCAACGATACCCCTATTCATATGAACTCAAATCCAGTCAAAAAGCGTGGCCGGCCAAAGAAGAATGTAGAAGTTGCTACACCAGTAAAACCTGTCTTAAAAAAAACTATGTCTAACGAAAAATCTGGTAATTTGTCATCAGCAAGCCAAGATATGACCAGAACTGGTATGTCTCTTATCCTGATAGATGATGCAGATATTGTTTTTGATCAAGATGATGGATTCTGTTCAGCTATCGTACAGCTTGTCCATAGTTCAAAAAGGCCTGTTATTCTAATAACTTCAACATTATCATGTCAACATTTGCAGAGATTCATACAAAGCGGCCAGGTATTAAAAATGAATCCTTTGCTACCAAACATACTTGGGACATGGTTAGACATTATGTGCTTGGCTGACAGTGGAGCATGTTGGCCAGGGATTGGTTCAAAAGCTCTGAACGTATTCAAAGGGGATGTTAGAAAAACCATAAACTATTTGCAGTTTTATGTATGTAGCCAAGAACAAGTTTTGAGACAACGTACAGAATCATGTTCACAAAACGCTGATTACAGACTCAATGTAGATGATGAAAATTCAAATATCTCATGGGCAGATCGTGATGGTGAAGACAAAATCTCGCATGACGATGTAATTGAGCTCAGTGACCCTTCAAAAAATGTAATACTTCAACAAATTAATTCCATGCAACACAGAACTCCGAATAAACTATTCAACATTTGGTGGAGTGTACCAAAACTGTTGAGCACATCAGATCAAAGTGACAAAATTGAAAATGCAACAATCAATAAATCATCAAAATCACTTGAATCAATAAGCCAAGTTTTGGACTCTATTTCATTATGCGATTTGTACAGCGACAACTTAAGGAACAGGGGAAATTTGACCTCTGACCCGTGGTTTTCTGAAGAGGCCCACAGCGTCTCCGAAATAGAGAATTTCGAAACGTATGACCGGCATTATGGAACAAGAAAAGAGATTGCCTGTGAAATAATGAATAGGGCGATAAGTTGTTCACAAGCTGAACTTGGTTGTAATAGAGACCTTGTGTTCGATTTTCCTGGAATGTCACAGCATAGGTGAGAGTTTCATTTTTTATTTTTACTTAAGTATTTAATAGCAAGAGTTGCGTACGACACATCCGATTAAGTAGGTACATAAACTTATTATTGTAAGAGGAGTAATCGCATGCTTAGGTATACCTAACAGCAAAATATAATCTATACTAATATTATAAAGAAGTAATGTTTGTGTGTTTGTATTGTTAAATTGTAAAGGGTAATCTCGGGATCTACTGAACGGAGTAATCGCATGCTTAGGTATACCTAACAGCAAAATATAATCTATACTAATAATATAAAGAAGTAATGTTTGTGTGTTTGTATATTTGTTAAATTGTAAGGGGTAATCTCGGGATCTACTGAACCGATTTTAAAAATTCTTTCACCAATAGAAAGCCACAGTATTGCTGAGTGTCATAGGTTATATAAAAACCGAAAAATAAAAAGGCTTTTACGTGGTAGTTCGTTTTGCAAAGTGAATCGGAGAAAAAACGGTCGAATTATGCCCAACGAAGTGGGCACGGGTCAGCTAGTAGTTAATAAAATAGGCCGTGGTTTCTTCTCATAAACTTGGTTTTTGTAAATTTCTTAATATTACATTAATAGATAGTGCCAATATTTGATTCACGGCGAGTATCGAATCAGCACCACTTTCGTTAGACTAGGTTCCTAAGTTCACGAAAGTCGCGCACGCGGTTTACGTGTGACAGCGGTGATAGATAGCCTAGTTTTAAAATCAAAGGTCGCAGGTTCGCTACTCGCTAAAGTCCAAATTATCAGTGCTTAATGAAAACATTTTAGAGTAAGTGATTTCCTTGTAGTTACTATCCACATAAACTGATAATAGTGAATGTTGTCTATCGTTCTTTAAAATTTGGTTCCCCAAATGTAATCTGAAAAGAATAGTTAGGTGGACAGACTTGAACAATATATTCAAAGCACTTGTATTAGAGGGTGGTCTCTCGATCGATTGATTTATTGATTCAATAATAACTATACTGCCGGTAAGCCACATTGGGAAAGTTGCAATCCACTTTACATAATAATTGAATGAGAGTAAAGTTTGCATGGATATGTCATGTATACTTCAAGCTTAAAGTTTTTAATGCCAAAAATATATTGTTACAGGCAGAGGAACAGGATAGTAGCACGCCACAACAATTTAACCAGCTCTTTAAGCCCGCACGCCGTTTTAGACAGGAAAGCTCTTGCGTTGGATTACTGGCCATCCTGTAGAACCATTTGCAGGATAGAGAAATCAAAGACTGACACCAATTCCAAAAGAAACAACCGTTTCTGTCACTACTTGAAGTCATTGAGTGTTCTTTGTAAAAATGACTCTTTTGATAAACTGGCTTCTAGTTTATGCCCAAGTGAAGTGCATCATGTTACAGAACAATCTTAATTTATAGTATTAGTTAAATTATTATGAAGGTAAAATGTATTTTGGTTGTTAGATGTTAATTGTTAAAAGCTAGTAGTTATAAAATAGTATTTTACTTCGTTTAGATGACAAATGTATCAATAGAGAACTTAATTAAGTTTAATTGTTTGTTTTTCACACATTAATTAGGTGTGAGAAGAATGATAGCGGTATCTCATCTTATGTTCTTTTGAACTTGTTTTTTCTTTGTTAGAAAAACCTCGCACATTAATCATATCTCGATGACTAAATAACCAGTAGGTAAGTTCATTCTTGGCATGATTTAATGTTATATATATACAGGCCGATGTGTTTACCGAATATATATAATTTTCAGAAATCTGGAGATCCACTATCAACTCACAGAAGAACACAGAAAAAATACAAACGTATGCTGTGTGAAACGAAACGAGATGTACATTATAAACAGGTATGTTCTTTTAAAAAATACAACCCATGTTTGATGTCATAGGTCCAGTTCATGGTGTTATGTAGATAATTGATCCAGTAGACGACTCTATTATTACTTTATACTTACTTTATATCAGAACAAACATTATGTTCATGGCGGGAATTGTACTCAAAACCGTACGGAAGACAGAACTGTGACGTATGTTTAGTGTACCTACTTGGACAAAAAGCGTAAATCATATTACAGCGTCCGCATACCGACAGCCACATAACCCCTGATTGTCTTACAAAAATAGTCTTCAATATTTTAATCCATATTTTTTATCTACAGTTGATAAGTCATACAAATTAACAACGAATTATAAAGATTTCGGTATTGTTTTGTCTAATTACATGGTAACAGCAATGTTTCCCCGGTTATCAAAGTTACACGCTTAAAAATATTTTTGGTTTCGTTGAATTGTAATCAATTTGTTACCTACTGGTTACGAAACTATTTTTGTTTTCGATAGGTAGAGGCTCTTATTTTAGAACATATCTGATCTTTTAATTATTTTCGTGACCTGTTGATTAATATAAAATTCAATTTCTTCTAAATAATCTTTTGACTTAGATACTTTTTTTGGTACCACAATGTGCTTTATAATGAATTCGTCACTTTGACCCTTAAATTTCTATCACTAGCATTCGTTTGCGATTTCGTCTGTTTTATTAAATATTCCTGTGCGAAATAAGCCAAGATTAAGGGTACAATCTATATATGTATTGTTGACAGGCGTCACAGCTCAGTTGGTAGTAGCTCTGCCTTCGATGCTGTGGGTCGTGGGTTCGATTCCCAGAGCAAATGTTTGTGTGATGAACATAAATATTTCATGTGTGTCTGGGTGTCACTATGTATTCTATGTATGTATTTACAAAAAATGATGTAAGTGTTCTATCAGCAATCTAGTACCCATAGTAGGTACAAGCTTTGCTTAGTTAGTGTTTTTGGGACAAATGAATAAAAATAAATAAGTAAATTCACGGACATTTCACTCATCACAGTCTAATCCCAAACTAAGTGTATTTTTTTTTATTTCCCAAATTTTACAAACATATATATTATACTTCATTAAATATTCCTGTGCGAAATAAGCCAAGATTAAGGGTACAATCTATATATGTATTGTTGACAGGCGTCACAGCTCAGTTGGTAGTAGCTCTGTGTGAATTGTCCATGATTATTTTATTTTATTTATTTATTTTCCAACTTTAATTAAAGATTTCCTATACCAACAACCTTACATTTATAATATTAGTAGCATATAATTCGAACGTCTGAGGCAATTCGTTGGTATACTTACACAACCGCAGTATCTTACGAAATTAAGTTCTTAGAAATGGAAACTATTTAACGCTAATGTCCTCACGACGATCAGGCTTAGTTTTAATTAATGTGGAAAACCCCCTTGTTGCTTAATAATTTCTTTATAAGCTTAGAACAAAAACGAACTGTAAAAATGCATAATATAATGCACATTGCTAGGCAGGTCATTACGAAGTACTCGTAATAGGCAATGTGATTTTGTAATTTATAGATAAATATATATAACTCTGTCCAAAAATCCCAATTTTGTGACATTTCTTTGAAAAGTCCCGATAGTCAGTCAGGGCCAGTGGTCAAGTTATTTGTGGACTTTTATTAATAGCATTAAGTTGTTTACACCATGCCGTCTGATAGATAAGGAGAACGTCATCCAGATGCTTCCAGAACAAATAACCAAATTGTAATTTTCTGAGTTGGATTTTAAATTTGCTAGAAAAAAAAATATTATTCAAAGCGCAAGTTGTGTGACATAACTTTGAAGTCCTAGAATCCTAGTAGTTAGAGTTTTTGTAAAAGGATTATTTAATTTAGATGTTTTACACAATAATTTAAAAAATATTATTTGTAATGTTTTAATTAGGTGTCCTAGAAAGGTTTCAAAAATCTGTTAGAGCCAGTAGTACTGGACAGGTAAATGACCTGAAATTAACCTGTACACCATTTATTATTTACACCATACAAAACAAAAGGTATGGGAAACTTAATCATAACAGAATGACAAAAGTAGTAAGTAGTTTAGGCAGAGCTGTGAAAGATTTGCTCAGAAATCGCAGTGTATACCTAATAAAAAATAAATCGCAGTGAGTGCAGAAATTTGTCAAGAATTCCTTGTACAGAATCCGACCATTTAGGTACCAAAATATTTTGACCAAAAATTTAAAGAGTAAAAAAATTGAGTTCATACTACTTGCACAAAGGTTAGAAGTTGAACGAGAATAGGCAATGAAGATAATATTAACACGAAGTATTAGTACTGCAATTCGATTAATAACGAGGTTGGTAAACCGGTAATTACTAGCTGAGGATCTAGAGCAATCGGACGTTATCGATGCTATGACATTTAGTGGACATAGTTAGAGGAGTAAGAAAATACTTTGATGAAAAAGTTGTACGAGAAAATACCTATATAAATCTCCAAAATTAATAATGATAAATAATATATTTGTTGTTTGCTATACCTACTTACTATACCAAGACCCTTTTAAGATATCTTTTCATTGATTGCTCAAACTTGACTGTAGTTAAAAAACAATATTTCGAGGGCGTCGTGCAAGAAATGCTTAACTAACAAAATCAAAATCGCGAGTAAACGTCGTTTTAGTGTTTTTTTTCGACTAAATTTACTATATTTTTTTGTGTATGCAAAATTGTACTGTCGGTTTTTTTATATGTTATAAATAATTTTTCTGGCTATCTTTTCATTTAAAAATTGTCATCCTAACTTCTTTGATTTATTTAAAAAAAAATCATAAACAATTATTCATTTTTGCCTCGCCCGACTTTTGCCATCAATCGAAATTTTGATGTAGTTATGAACTTTTTGTGTTAGTTATTCATTTTATCCACACCTAAAACTTATGATTCGGTTCAATTTACACATGCTTAAGCGCCATTATAATTTTTTTTTCTCTTTAATTTCTTGTATTGTATAAGTTATCGCTTTTATAATTGGGATTCTTAAATACAAAAAAAGGGTAAAATATCATTATAAATCAAAATTAATTATGTTCCGAAGGTATAAATTCTACCGAAATTCAGATCAAGTATTTACTAGGCTTGCCTAGTTTACCTGGGCGATATTTAGACCAATTAAAATAAAAAATCTGTGAAGTATGGAATAGTAAAGAGATGTATTTATGAGTTCTGATAGGGAAAGTTCAAAAATTCTGTGTGGCATGCCTAAGACATATTAAAACTTAAGTCTTTGCAATGTTTTTTAATAAGAAGGTTGCACAGATGATTGTTGCATGAATTTAAGTTCTAGGATTAACAGAAGAAAGAATGTTAATGCTAAAAAAATGTCGTGTTGCTGACACTTACAATTTTCAACTGTGCAAATATAAATTACATTCTTTGAGCATGCAACCAGCAAAGAAGATTGATTACACCTTGTAGTACACTTTGTAGTTGATGGCAATAAATACTATGGTCAATCTCAAGCTAAATTTTCCAATTTGAATTAAATTGGTCTCATGGTTGACCATAATTTCATGCTCTTACAATACCACCAACAGAGATCGATGGAGACGCAATTTTAGAGCCACTATGACCATGTATTCTTCGTAGTCATGACCTACAACAACTCCATCATCAAATACGTGGTAGTAGCGGCTCTACCAGTTAATTTCTATTGGTCTATGTTTGTGTTAGAACATTAGATCAGTTTGTGTTTTCTTCTCTTTCCCTTTATTCTGCCTTGCACTGTCATTGAGCCTGTTTTGGTGATCACATGCTCAGAGAGCTTGAAGAACCAATTAGAAAAGACTCATTGATAGGTATGGTATGCAGTCCAGAGAATATTGAACACATCTTTTGTGAGTCGTTTTTTTCTCTCTTTTAGCTTCTTAACATTAAGACTCAGCAACAGTAAAAAAAGAAGGAAAAGACCAGACTGCACTATATTTTTAACCATAAACTTTGTTCCATTGCACGGTAGTGATGTAAGGCATTATTTTTGTACCATTTATCCGATTTTCATAGAATTTGATATGATATGATGATGATTTTATCCTAATAACAGACTCTATTAAGCATATTACCATAAGCTTTACAGGTAAGATTATGAAATTAATGAGCAGAAGAGAAGTAATGCAAAGATTTCAACTATAATAACAAAATGTATTAAGTATAGCATTTCATTGAATTTTAGTTGACGTGGTCACTCAAATGGATTAAATTAATAAATAATAATAATAAATAATGGTGGACAATCCACACAACATCATCTCGCCCCAAGCTAAGCAGAGCTTGTGTTATGGGTACTAGAAGACTGACATACTTAATACAATACATTACATAGATAGATATTTTTTTGATTATACATATAAAATACCCAGAACACCCGGAATAAATATTTGCAGATCGTACAAACATTTATCCCAAGGCGGGAATCGAACCCGCAACCTTCCGCGTCGCAGAAGGACCATCGCCCGCCGCGCTACATCGGTCGTTAAATTGCAAGTATAATTAGGAAAAAAACTATTTGTTCATTTTTGCTGCAATTACTTTTATCACATTCTCAAATTTTGTGTCGAAGCAAAACTGACTAAGATACTTTATTCATTTTAGTTAGCAGTATTGCGTTTTGAAGGAGAAGTTAGTAAGTTTTGCATCAGTTATTCATTTCTGCCTCTTTTAAATTTTAAGATAAACGTCTTAAGCATTTTAGACACTGGCACAGTTTTTTTTTAATATTTTCGTAACGAATCACAGTATTCAGACGTAGGTAAGACCAAAAGACGCATCGCAAATTAGACTTTATAAAAATGCAATAAAGTCGATTTGACAAAATGTGTTAGTTAAGCATTTCTTGCACGACGCCGACGATTTATTGGTTTCTAACTATAGTCAAGTAAGTATGTACAGTAAAGTTTGGTCTAGCTTATGCGCCCGCATGTGTACCGTAACTCGAACGTATAGTATGTAATATAAAATATATACTATTTGTCTAAAACTTTTCCATGAATTCAATTTTTTATCACATGTACGTGTTGTACCTACCTTATTATATAAATGCCGATAAAACTAGGGTTGGACAGGTGTTGGACAGCGTAACTACAACTTTAGAAAAACTAGACCTTTCGTAGTCTTGTAAGTGTGCTAGAATTATATACATATTCATAATTAATAGTTTAATATCTATATTTTTTATTACGGGCATAAAATATTATCTCATTTAAATGTGGTATTTAAGGGAACATAAAGTATTTCTCATCACGACAAGTCGTTAAAGTCGGCAAAGTTGGCGCCAGGAGGAGCGGGGGTTATCGCAAGACGCGTGCGCGAGCCGACATATCCCTTCAATCGCTTATATACATCAGCGCGCGAGAATTCGCATCAGTTTCATCATTGCGACAACTTACGCAGCACCTTTCCAACCGCCCAAAAAATAAATCAAAATGGTCAGGGGTGATCTTCGTGGAGAATCTTGCGGCTACTGCAGCGCGTGTGTTCGGGCGCGTTTGTGCGCCGCGCGGGGGCGAAGCCCAGAGCTTCTGGAGTGTGCCTATAAACACATCTTGGAATCTTACACAAGTGGAAAACAAGGAAAGCTGCCGGATTCGCCGAAACCGGCATGTGCCTCGTGTCGGTGGACCTCCAATGCGCAGTTCCCGGAGACTCCGCCGCAATCTGCCAGCGATCTCAGCTTAGAATGGAGCTCCAGGTCTTCTCCGAGATCGCGCACCCGCCGACGACACAGGTAGACCACCAATGGAAAGACAGCAGCTGTTGGAGTCTGCTCATGGATATTTCCCCTACAAGAGTGCTAAGAAGCATTCAAGTCATCACTGTGTCAGTTGAAATGAAACAGTGCCTGGTTTCAACGATGCGGCGACACAGCAGCGTGGTCGCCATCGCTTATTTTGTGACGCAAAAACCGGTAGATTTAAGTTATATTGGACTTTTGTGAAATTGACATTATGTAATAAATGAACTTACTTCAATCATGTAAGTAGTTATTTATTTGTCTAAAACCTTATCTGAATTTTGCTTATGAAATAGTATTTTAATTATCACCTAGCTCGTGAAAAACCCACACCTAAGCATTTTAATTTTATTTTCTACTAGCTGTACCCGCCGCGACTTCGTCCGCGTGCCGTTTTAAGAGATTTTGCGATAACCCATTACCTACTATCTTCTTATGAAAGAAATTGACGGTAAAGTGCAGTCTAAAAACTTAGTACTTATTGGTACTTATTATTAAAACCGGGCAAGTGCGCACGAAGATTTTCGTACCGTATCTATGTCCCGTTGCCCTGATCAATATCCAATAAATAAAATTTACGTTTATATATAAGCCCCCTTGAATATTAATTATGCGTGATAGTTAGAGAATTTAAAATAGACAGAAATTAAACACTCAGTAATACGATCTAGTTTTACCCTTTGGTTACCGAACCCTAAAAACCCAATAACGTAAACTACTAAAACATAAGTAATCAAAACTCACTAAATTACCGTTACCGTAAGTAAATACCGATGTGGCGCGGCGGGCGAAGGTCCGCCTGCGACGCGGAAGGTTGCGGGTTCAATTCCCGCCTTGGGATAAATGTTTGTACGATCTGCAAATATTTATTCCGGGTGTTCTGGGTATTTAATATGTATAATAAAAAATATCTATCTATGTAATGTATTGTATTAAGTATGTCAGTCTTCTAGTACCCATAACACAAGCTCTGCTTAGCTTGGGGCTAGATGATGTTGTGTGGATTGTCCAGCATATTATTTTAGGGCTCCGGAGCGTTATTTCCAAAATTCCTGCCTTAGTACGCCACACCGTCTTTCCAGGAACACGCCTTCCAAATTTCAAGTCTCTAGGGTCAGCGGTTTGGGCTGTGGTTTGTACGTCAGCCGTCAGTCAGTCAGGACTTTGATTCTTATTAATGAGAATACATTTAAGAATCTTGTCAACCACAGTTAGGTTGCTCATGAAGCTGTTGTGGGTGTTGCTTATTATTTTTTATGATTTTTTTTAATATGACAGATTGCGCATAATGTATTTCACCATTGTTATGCAACTTTTACATTGATTATAGTCACTTTATTCTTTCTTTATTCTTTATTGTACACACAAAAACAAAACTACAGAAAAACAGGAAACTTAAAAATAGGACATGTATAAAGGTGAGCTTAACCCTAAATAGAGTTCTCTACCAGCAAACCTTCCAAGGTAGAGAGGAGAGATTTACTAAAGTGGGCGCGTGTGTACGCAAGTTGATTGAGTAATATAATTTAAAATTAGACGTAAACTAAACAACAATTTACATAAATAGAATAAAAATATATATAATATGAATATACCTACATACAAATATCAAAATGTCACTAAATAATGAATGATTAATAGGTTCAATGCACATTCAGGTGATAGGTTAAACTCTTACGCACATCTCTTAAGCCTTACTAGTTACATAGTTAGGCAACTATAGTCGGCACTAAATGAAATAATGTTATACTTAATTCATACTTGGTTCTACTGCAGCCAGTAAAAAAGTTGCAAGAAGTCAGAACATATAATAGGTACATTGCCCTCAGAACACGAGCCATGTCGAACATACGAGACTCGTGTAGATAGAGCATTTGGTTGACGTAGAAACGGAGAGATAGGATCACGGAGTAGGTATACAATAGCAGTATATGTGACCCTCTCCATCACTGAAAGCTACAAAGTTCACGTAACGTGTGCTGGTTTAGCAAAACTGTAATGTAGTAGATAAGTTAATAAATCACGTTCGAATAGTGTGATTTTTGGGAAGGTCATCACAGCAATTTGGCATCCAGTGCAAAGAAACACCAGCAACTCGAGACACACCTCTGGAAACCAAATATCGATGTGTGGTGAACTGTAGGTACGTGTAAAAAAAGCGCTTATGATGTACACAAATAGCACACCATGCAATGAAAATTACGAATGGTTTGCATAACCAAATATTATTGTTTGTTAAAATTATTGCAATAAAGTTACCAATTATTGCGGCTGTCAGTACAGAATTTTGTAGGTTACACGCCAACATTGACTAATTTGTATTCTTATACTTATAATAACAAATACTTGTGACCTTTGAAATTATTGTGTTTTTTATGAACTTGATACCTAGTTGCTGGGGTATAATGGTAGTAAAAATTTTACAACATTTTTATCGCTATGTATAAGTAAAGTACTTAAACATATTTTCAGTGGTACACGCGCTCATTATGCAATTGGTAGTGGTAATTATAGTAACTAAGTCATTTTATCATTAAAGATCTTTGCTTAAACCGCTGCTAGTTATAATCATAATGCACCTTCAAAGGCCTTAATGGTGTAGGTATCACCCACGCCTACCGAGCCTAATATCCATTTGTGCACATTAAGTTTTTCGATTTGGAGAATTGATGCACGCAACGCTAGTGTCCTCTAATGGCGAAGGAAAATATTGCGAGGAAGCCTGCAACTTTGCTCCCCTTGTCTTACCATTAAACTTAGTGCTACTAAGATGTAGCATGTCACCTGGCAGTAGTCTGTCCAGTGAAGAAAACCTGTACCCCAAGTACGAGTTTGTGCACACACGAATCGCAGAGACGCAATCGCCGAGCGCCACCGATTTTGTATGGAGATCCAAACAGCGCCCCTAGCAGATTTCTTGAGAAGCTTGGATTTCCATACAAAATTGGTGGCTTGCGATACGAAGGCGATACGTTCGTATTCATGTGCAAAACTCGTACTAGGCCCTCAGCTAGGCTAAGAGGATGGTATAATTGCTAGGCAAGCCGTCTAAATTATTTACAATTAGCATACATAATTAAGATGCAAAGGTCTATTTTTTCGGCGAGTATGATGTTTGTTAATCACAGGCCTAATATCACTGATAATGCTAATAGAAGTCTGCATTAAGTTGTTTTCGGGCTAAAATAATAGTAATATTGAGATTGATACGTTTATATTTCTTTAAATTATTTCATGTTGTGCTACTTCTACCATTATAACATTTATAAACTACCTACAAAGTGTGAAGTACATTAAGTACAATAATTATGTTATGCAGATTATTATTAGATAAAGAATTATCGTAAAAAAACGTAAAACAGAAGTTTTTTTAAAGTGTACTTGTTATAAAAAAAATCCCAAACCAAGATTTCTGTGTTATTTTAAAATGATAACCTGTATAATTTCATAAACAAGTGCCAAACTGTGGGTTTTCATCACATAAATAAATTACAAACAGTTCAGTTTGTAAACTAATTAATTAATTCAAGAGCTTTAGATTCAAGTACTTAAATAAATATGTAAGTTCATCATGGACTGAATTGTAATTAAGCTTTACATAAATGTGTTTAATTACAATACAAAATAGAGGAACACTGAAATGACTATATTCAGATATGTTTTTAAATTGTTAAAATATATATCTACATGATTATTTACAATAAATATCTACATAGTATAACAAAACGAATTTAAATGAATGGACTTTTATACTCTCTCTACAGATGTCGAAGGTCACATAGAAAGTTTTAAAACATCATTTTTTTACAGCAGTCATAATAAATAAACATATTTTGTTTTCGTTGTTTACATGATATACACTCGAGAGCAATGAATCCGGGTCACTTAAAGAATCCTAAAAATCTCGGAAACTAAAAATGCTAGGTTAATGCAATAAATTGTATTTAATAGACAATGTAATACTCCTTAAATGAAGGTATTAAAACTTCTTAGTTATTGTAAAGTTATATCATAAAAAAATCAAATTTGAAAAAGGGCCACTTTCGAAGATGGAACTACGAAATTACAGCATTTGGTTTTGCTTTTGTTTGTAATCTGTCATTTATGTGGGTACATAAACCATGTTGATAGTGCTCTATATTCATTATTCAAGCTGAAATTATGTCGCTTACGCCTGAAGAATGCACCAGAATACTTACAATGCTGGAAACCGGCCGGAGTCAGCGCGATACAGCCAGGACTGTCGGTGTGTCGCTGTCAACAGTACAAAGAGTTCTCCGACGTTACGAAGAAACTGGTTCTAACCTACGCAGACCAGAAACGGGCAGAACCAGGTGTACCACAGCACGAGAAGACCGATACTTGGTGAACACCATGCTTCGAAATCGCTTTCTCACAGGAACTGAACTCACCAATCAGTTTCGACGCCTCGGAGGAAGTAACCCAAGTGCATGGACAGTAAGACGTCGGCTTGCTGAATCTAACTTAAAACCCCTTAAACCTGCAAACGGCCCTAAACTGGAGCGTGGGCATCGTATTTCGAGACTAAGATATGCCCAGAGCCACGTAAATTGGAGTATTGAAGATTGGTCAAAAGTTATGTTCTCCGACGAATCAAAATTTATGCTCTACAAGCACGATGGAAGACACAGAGTGTATCGAAGACCAGGGGAAAGATTCAAGCAAGCATGCATCGAAGAAAAAGTAGCCTACGGTGGTGGGTCTGTACTTGTGTGGGCCGGAATTTCTTCTGAAAGTCGCACAGAGCTGGTGATCATAGAAAACGGCTCTTTAACTAGCGTAAGATATGTGGAAGAAATCCTCAATGATCACGTTGGTCCATTTATGGTCAATTTAGGTGAGGATGCTATATTTATGCATGACAATGCCCGACCTCATACAGGTAGGATTGTGAATGACTACCTTCAAGAGATGAACATTACTCGTATGGAATGGCCAGCGCGCAGCCCGGATATCAACCCGATCGAGCATGCTTGGGACGAGCTAGGCAGATGCGTAAAACAACGAAACCCTCCCCCAATCACGCTTCGTGAGCTCAAAATTGCTCTCACAGAGGAATGGGAGAATATTCCCCAAAATCGTATAAGGAACTTGGTGTACAGCATGCCAAACCGCGTAAACGCAGTAATGGAAGCACGAGGAGGCAATACGAAGTATTAAAATTCAAGAAAATCGTAATAAAGTTCAAAAATTTCATGTTTCCTATTTTTGTTTTAAGGAGAGATCAGCAGTTTTTTTCTTTATGTAATTTTGTGTTAATAAAATGTATGGTGACTCATATTTTTTTTACTTTCATTTAAGGAGTATTACATTGTCTATTAAATACAATTTATTGCATTAACCTATCATTTTTAGTTTCCGAGATTTTTAACATTCTTTAAGTGACCCGGATTCATTGCTCTCGAGTGTATTTATTACAATATTAAATTTTGACTTTGAAATACATACCAACAAATTATTCTTAGAATACTTTTGTTTGTAAATAGTAAATACATAATACATAACGACCAAAACCGAACAAACCGTTTTTTTTATAACAAAAAATGATACATACTTTCGTATTTAAGAAAAATAGGAGACTGGGCTCTAGAACTTTACTCCAGACACTTTATACTTGTAATTTAATTAAAAAATCCTAAACCTTGTGTACTGTTCAGTCTCACCCATTTCTTACATAATACAATATGTACTTTGTCTCTTTGTTCTTACATTTCATACCTGAATGTTTTTTTTATTTATTGAATTGTACTTAATTTATTATACACTTATGAAAGTAACAAATAGTACATTCGACTTTTTAATAAGTATTTTGCATTGAACTTTAACTTATTATTATCTTAATAGCCAGTGCGTTTTGCTAGTGAAACAAGTTTTAAGTAGGAACATATAACAAAAGTGATTTTGTTCATAAAATCTAGTAGTTTGTTGATCTGTTTCTAACTAATTGCATCAATAACCTAAAATACGTACATACAATGTGTATAAAATATTATTATTATTTATATTATTTTAGTGGAAATCAATTTTTCCAGATCATAAAAAATCAAGTAGGTATTATTATAGCCCTTAAATTAAATTGTGATAGTTAATTATAGTTTTGGGGAATATAATTATACAAAGTAGTTACGACGATAATATCGCAAGTTAACCAAATAATTGCGAGTAAACATTGTGATAATATAATATGTACTTACTAAGAAATCCGATAGCAGATCCAATTAAGTGCCACCATGATTTTGTATAATAGGCTAGTTTACAGCATTTTACATTTATATATCGAAAGTATGAGTGAGGGAATTTAAGATCATCGACAAAATATCTATTATAATTTTACAAAAATAAATCAGTTGCTATAAAAAAATATTTACAAGCCATTCCCTGGTACATGAAGAAGTAAGTAGTCCTCAGTTGAATTACAACCAAAACATATTTAATTTTTAATTTAGGGCAAAAGTTACATAAACATATTTGTAGACAAAACAACTTGCTACAAATTATAACTTTACAAATGTTTTGTAAGACGAAAAGTTTTCAAGATATCTCGAAAACCCAAGACGGCGAACAGGTGACAATGGTGGTGACCCCACAAACTTGAGGTTAAGCTTCTATTGAACACATGTCCGAAAAATAAATTGCGTCCTCTAAAAAATGCAACATTTCAATGGACTATAAAGTTCACAATTCAATGTGAAGACGCAAGTACGAATGTGACGTTTGGTGGCATAGTGGGGGGCGCTGAGGTCACATGGGGTAGAACAAGCATGGGGTAGGTTTTGCAAGGGTTACCGGCCGGTTCCCCTAACATACTGAGTAAAAGGTACGAGACGAGTGATCCTGAGAGAAGTCCGCCGTTGTATGAGAGAGTCATCATGTTGCCTAGAAAAAGAAACCAATATTTACAACATTTAAGTGTTAATATATTTTTAACAAAATGAACAAAACCGACTTCCATCGTCTTCGGCAAATCATAAACATTTTTAAACATTGCTTTAATAAATACTACATTATTAGTGCAAATCATAATAAATTCATAATTGGCGGAGTAATCGCGTAATATACCTACATACATACAAAAACATACGGTCGAATTAAAACCTCCTGCAAAATGTAATGTTCTAGTGCTGCCATCTATTGACTACTGTGTTTATAAAGTCAATATCTCGTGTCTTATCTTTGAATTATATCTGACTTATAATAAAAACTCTATACACATAATAAACTTACCAGCAATCTCTCGATGTTCGCGACTGACACGAGATGGCGCCATTATCATCGGGACCGATCCGAATACCCCATTTGTAAAGCCAAGAATGACGGAAATCATTATAGGATATACCTGGAAATACAAATAACATAACATATTAACGAAAATAATCAAATATTTGGGATAATAGTCCTAAGTGTGAAAATTTCAGTTTACAACTGATGAATATAACTCGAAAACGGCTTAACAGAATTCACCAAACCCTGAACCGTTCTAAAACAGCATTAAATAAACACTCGTTACAATCGTATATCGTTTAGTATTGGCCTAATAAAGGATCAAACACCCCACTTGGCTATAATTGTACATTCCAACAACAGAATCGGCACTAACAGTACTTTTAATCGACCAGCTACTACACCAAGTGATTGCCAGGTTAATAACACATGTCAGGGTTATTATTATATAGGAACTTACGTCCCCGACGATGTGAGGAGAGTATCTCGGAGCAGCGCACAGCAACAGTAATGGAACTAACAGTAGCCTCAGTCCACTCGCCATTAGCAGTTGACTGCGACTCCATTCGTACGGCCAGGCTGCTGCTATCTGAAAACGCAGTTTAATATTTCAAATTCGACACGTAACAAACACGTAAAGAAAGAGTAGTAGAGTAAGTAATGATGTAAATTTAAACTGTAATTTGTTACACTTTTGCTAGAAAGACACACTCAATCAAGTTGCATGTTTATGTGCAGCCGCGTCGGTTTTTCGTGCGTATCTAAGTAGCAGGGTGGTAATTGCCTTACTTTGAAGATAGTTGCATTTTTTCGAAACCTTACTTTAAAGTAGAGAAGGCAATGTATAATCTAACGTTATTTACAATTTTACGATGACATATACAAAACCAACATTGGTTTACATAATTATAAAATGCTTACTTTTCCGATAAAGTCGAACAGGTTGAAGAATGACATTAATATGATGGGAGTCCATGTTCCGAAGCGACACGAAGGCACTTCAGACGCTATTCCGGGGTACAGAGCTAGGGTTGTGAAGTACACCAGTCCTATTGACACCATGTATGGGTAGATGGCGCGAGCTACCGCCCAGCGGTCTAAGATACCACCTGCAAAAGATGTCGGTTCAGTTTTTATCAGAGTTTGAAAAAGAAGGTTCTCAAATTGACTCCTAGGACAAACTAGAAGGGTCAAACGGGACTCTATTACTGAGGCTACGCTATCCGTTTGTCTTCTGTCTATTTGTCATTAGGCTGTATCTCATGAAGTTGGCCGACGCCACTCACGACCATTCCGCCAATTATTAATCAATTTGAATGATTAGATTTTGATTAGTAGATTATAGAGATGGTTTCGAATCACCCTCGATTCGAAAACTACAAGCCCATAGGGGTGAGTAACGCAGCATATTCGATTCACTCTGCGCGATGACTTAGCCACATTCAGATGTCGAGCTGTCGTTTGACACGCTATGTGAGTCGAATACGCTGCGTTACATTTACTTTTCGATAGTCACATTTCTTCGTGCTCAGCCCTCTGTAAGGTCTAATTTTGTTAATGGTTGAAGTCGTATGAAGGAAGTTGACTCGTATACACTAGCTACACCTGAAGTAGCAGCTATTGCATGTGTCGCGGAGTAAATTCTTCCGATTCGACACGTTATAACTATAGCAGTAAGAGCTACTTACGTTTGATAGCCCTCCAGGACGTATGCCTTTCTGGAGGCTCGAAGACAACGTCCTCCACTTTATAGGAAGGTCGCTGCGAGGCTGCGGACGGCGACCCGCTGGGCTCCGAGAGCGCGGGGGGTGATGTCGCGTGCGGAGAGTATACTGGGTTCGCAAAACTGAACGCGGTGTCGGTTGCAACTAGAAATCATCAACATTCATACAATTTTTTTAACACTTTGAAAATTGTATTTTACTGTATCTTGCCTTGCTTATGTACTTAGTAGTATATTTGTTTCTGAAGCGAAGCGTGTGCTGTCTTTTTGATTTACGTATAGCTTTTTTATTCTTCTTTTTTAACTTATTAGTGTATCATTACTAAGTTAAATTGACACCGCACTGAAACTTCAGTACTTACTTAATTTAGTTTAATTGTAATTCTTTGTAAGGATCATATAAAAAAACGATAGGAACCAGGCCGTAAGTTTCTTGCCCGTTCTTCTAGGCTCTGGTCGCGTGGAACTGGCACCTAGAATCACCTAGTATGTAAGACGATTCTAAATGATCCTTGTGATTTTATTGAATAAAGAAATATTTGATTTGATTTGATAAAATTCGCAAATTCATGTCTCAATTAATTGTCACAAGCAAATGTTTAAAATGCACTTTGAGAGGTATCTGAATCTTCCCTGCTATGCTCAGAAACGATTTGCAAACTAAAAAATAGTATTAAGTCGCGATTTTCCAATATCATATTTTATCTTTACCTGTTGTAGATAATGCAGGACTTTGTATCTGCAATACTCCATAACTCTGATCTCCCACTTCACTCTCCATCTAAAATACAAAAAAAAACAAGTCGTAATACTTATCTAAGAAATGGCTTTTCATAGGTCAGTGTGATACTTAGATACGTCATGTTTAATTTACAATATATTATGAAATATAATGATACCCACTTTTTTTCCCACTGTTTGCAAAATCTATATTTGTGTGGAGTTTTTATCAGATAAAAATCATAATATTTTCTTAGTGCTAAACTAGAGTCATCTATCATCTGTCCTAGAAACGTGTACACACAATAATAGTACACAATCATCATCATCATCATTTCAGCTCGTTAGCACCAACTATACAAATATCAATACTAATGTAATTTATAATTACCAATGTTGCGTCTTCATTCGGGTTCAGATGCAGAAGAATGCGGCGTTTTTGCTTAGATTCCGTCGTGATCCTCAAATAGTGTTGGACGAGAGGATTTTTCATTGTGAAATGATGCATCATAGAATGAAGGAGTAGTATAAGGATGGATACTACGAAGAACATAAAAGTACTGCGGGTAGGCGTATGGAAACAAAGCTTGGTAGCTATCCGATCGAATGAAACCACGAAACCGGCAGCACCTGTTGAACAAGTAATCCAAATTAATTTTATCGCCGATGTTGGTTGCAAAATCTAGGGTTCTGAATATTCATCCTGTAGAGATTGTTTTATCAACTAATATCGTTTCAATCGTTGACATGTTGATTGGGTGCCAGCATGTGTTCAAAATGTTCAGTTTCTACAATCTACAGTTTGATTTTAATTTCGACTGAAACTACACCGGGTAGTATAGTATATTTTAATCCGAGTTTTCAGTTGAACACAATCAACTGAACTAATTAAGCCAGCTGATAAAACAATTGCATGAATTCGCCAAGAATAACCCTTTCAAATTGCAAATTAACTACAATTCCAGCGAGTGAATGATAATCATTATTTCCTAGTAACTTATCAAATACCTACCTACCTATAAGTTACCAGGAAAAATGATAAATTATAAGTATGTAAAAGGAAAAATATATAGTACCTAACCACGTAGAAGTAAGTACACTTACTTTCGCCAGCCATGACGGCCTGCGTATACCTCGGAGGCAGGCATCCAGTGAATCCGTAGTAAGAAGCCTGTTGCACCGTACACCCGAAAGCTACCACCCCTATGGCAATCAGGTTGATCGCGTAAGAAACCGACGAAGAGAATCCGTCCCACCCGATATTGCAAACCGCGACAAATAACATCGTTGCTAGGGAGACCAGAATGCCTGAAATGTAAAAGTTCCTAGTTTTAGTTCATTATTTCCTAAATTTGACAGGCGTCACAGCTCAGTTGGTAGTAGCTCTACGTTCCATTCTGTGGGTCGTGGGTTCGATTTTCAGCAGAGTATTTGTAATGAACATGAATATTTGTTGTGTCTGGGTGTTACTAAATAGGTATTCTATGTATTTATTAACACAAAAAATTACAAGTATTCAATCAGCAGTGTTGTTCCAGTACTTATACAAGCTTTACTTAGCTTTGGTATATTGTGTGAAATGTTCGTGAATATCTATTTTTATTGTAACTAGCTTCGTCCACGCTTCGTTCGTATCCTGCTGATTTAAGGAGACAATGGCGGATCCAGCTTTGGCGCCAGGGGGGTCACGATCCAGCTTTGGTGCCCAGGGGGGGGGGGGGGGGTGTCACATAGTCGTGGTCAAGTCAAGAACTTATAATTTAAGTTTGATAATGTAATTCCCAAACGTTTTGCCATTATACAAAGTTATTACATATGTAGTTACATTAATTCTGTGACAAAATATAATTATAAATAAAATAATTATGTTCAATTACTGGTCCACCTAAGTCCTGGAACCAGCTCATCCCTATGTCATGACCCCCATGACCCCCCCCCTGGATCCGCCGTTGTAAGGAGATAATAACTACTTATAATTATATTGTCATAAATCCAAATCGGTTCACTGGTTAGCCTAAATCTTAATTATTATAAAATACCTGGTTATTACGAAAATGTTATACAGATAAGATATATGTTTATTACATTATGCATCTATCCAAATTTAAATAATGCACTTTACTACATTCCGCCTTAATTCACTAACTTGTTAGGTATGTAAATATGTTTGACATTTTACTCTTGTGTCCTTGACAAATAATTGAATATTTTTTTCAAGTTTGAGGCTAAATAATTAGCCTACCTATCACTCAGAAAGGTTATCTTGATAAAAAACCTACGTAAGATACATATCTTTAGAGATTAGTCGAGATGAAGATAAACTGTAGTCATCGACGAAAATATAAAAAACTCCTTTTCCACGTGTTGTTTCGATTTAAAAAGCACGATACTTACGCGATTTAGTAATAGGTAGAGCAAGAATTCACCAAGTAAGTACTTCTAAATTGAATTCTACAAAGTTCAATGAAAGTCAAGTTTTTCAGGAATACTAACCCCCTATCATAAAAAAAGTTAGCGATGAAATTATATCACCATTACGTATGGTAATCAACACATCAAGTCTGCGCTAACTTTTTATAAGATGGACCGTAAATATCTTACCAAAAGTGATCCTCGTATTATATGAAAATACGTCCAACAGCATATTGTTGATGACGACGGCGACGCACGCCGATGCGATGTACACGGTCGACATGTCAAACATTATCGTACTTTGGGGATAGTGGAACTGGAAGTAGTCTACCGCCATTATAAAACTGAAAGGAAACATAATTGGACATTCTTTGCTGATTGTTCGGTAGGTATATCATAGCGGTAAATGGATGGATGTCCCTCGTAATTTAGAATAATAATAATAGTATTTGAGCCATATTAAGAAACAAATCAAGTATTAGCAATAAACGAATTCTCAATAAATTAAGAGGTACCTATTTGCTTTCTAAAAATATGAAGTTAGCGAACATATCCTAGAGAACAAGCAAATCATGTTTAATGAATTTACAGTAGATTATGCAGAAAAATTACCTGTTGAAAGGCAGTAAGAAAGCTGTGCCAGCGCAAAACAGCGTCAGGTAGACCATGTTGTAGGTGTCCGGGGGCGGAGCGCTAGGGTTGGCCATGTTGGAGAGAGGTTCTCCTCTAGCCGTGCGAATCACCTCAATCCGGGCGTACCCGCGGCCTAGGGTCTCGTTCATTTCTTCACCACTATACTCACATAATGTTCACTCTACCAAGTAACGTAACACAGGATCCCAAATTTTCACAATCACATAAAAGTTTTGGAAAATGTCGGCAGGGAATACGGAGATTAAAATGTTTCAACAGAGGTGTTTATTTACCAAAGATACTGACAAACAATCGGGAAACGAATTTAAAAATAGCGTAGATAATATCACGGGGTCGGCGACGTTGTGGTGGAGGGTTGGGATCGAGAATAGGAGGTGGAGTATGGAGCGGTCGAGACATAGGTGTTGCTTTACGCGGGCGAACCCGCGATCAAGAGCTAATACACAATTGTCTCGTATGTTACCAGTCCCCAAAATATGTAGACAAGACAAGTGGCTATTACCACCCTCGATTTAGTAAACAATTCAGATTCAATATTAACGACACATTTGAAGATTCAACCAATTTGTAATTTACGTAATGACAACTGCTTACTAGTTCAAGGCATCAGGAACGGTACTTAATTTAACAAACGGTTCCAAGATAAACGTTTTAACAATGGTTAAAATCACGGCACGGTAGCAGCAGAGTTTTTCGAAGGTTTTGCGTGGGAAAACTATCGATGATTGTATTTAAATTTAAGGGTTTTAATATATTTGATTCAGCCAGACGCGAGGCTGTGCGTAAGTACTGGCCAAAGCGGGGTAAAAGTGTACACCGCGCATGCGCCTCCTGCATTGATTTTCAGTGCAGGGACAAAACTTGGTTAAAACGGTATTCCAGAAACTTTATTTTTAGTTCCACACCTACAACAGTATTTTTTGAGTTCGAGTTTTATTGAGATTATTCCTTACGTGGATTGAAGATTTTCTCTTTATCAATCATGACTGTGTCATTCATCTATCTATACTATTGTAAAAGAGGCAAAAAATTAAAATAATGATCATGGAAAAATTAAATATGTAAATCCACTAAGTAAACGATTCTGAATCAGATATTCGAGTTTGTTTCTTTGTATTTAAATAACTAGTAGTAGGTATACTTAACTAGGTAGGTACTATAGTAAATAAAATGTAGATATAAATAAGTTTACCAAATCAATCACCAACTATTTATATTCAATATCTAGGTTCAAATATAACTCTAAACGGTTTAGCAGAAAGAGACAGTCCGTCTATGGGTTCAGTACATGGAAGTGGGTCTCCTTCAGGAATCCTCAAGTGGAATCTTTGCAGAAGGTGCGTCAAAAACATGAATAGTTCTGACCTTGCCAACCCTTCGCCAATGCAGCGTCTTTTGCCTAGCAAAAAAGAACGCCAAATTAACTCGGTATACAAATGTTTTGATTCGCTATGGTAATGCAGGAAATAAAATAATATCTACACTTCACGGAAAGGTATGGAATCGTACAACCAGAAATGTAGACGGAAATCTGAACTAGGTATTCTAAAAATATGGTATATAAAAAGATTTTCTTTAAAAATAAAATATAATATGTAGCTTACCAGAACCAAATGGCATCAACCATTCGTCTTGGATCAGATTTCCTTCTTTAGTAAGAAAACGTTCTGGGCGAAACACATTAGGGTCTTTCCAATGACTGCCGTTGTGTAAGTTGTGGATAGCAAGTAATATTGTTGTGCCCTGAAATAAAGCGATGGCTTTCAAACACGCCGTTAGGTGAAAAGTAGAGTTGACTCTACTTAAATATCTCGGCTAACGCAAGGGCGGATCCAGCTTTGGCGCCAGGGGGGGGGGGGGGGGGGGGGGTCACATAGTCGTGGTCAAGTCAAGAACTTATAATTTAATTTTGACAATGTAATTCCCAAACGTTTGCCATCATACAAAGTTAATATATTAAATTAACTAAATATTGAAGGTATGTAAGTAGTTACATTAAATCTGTATGGTGACAAAATATATAAAAAAATCATCATCGGCAGCCCGTATTAGCCCACTGCTGGGTATAAGCCTCCTCCCTCAAACGCCATAATTAAATGAAAATTATAAATTAAATATTTATGTTCAATTAGTGGTCCACCTAAGTCCTGGAACCAGCACAGGTGGGGGTCATGACTCCCATGACCAACGGCGGATCCAGGGGGGGGGGGCCTGGATCCGCCGTTGGCGGGCACCACATACCCGACTCGTACGAGGGATACGTGCAGGTAGGTACACCGCGGGCATGACATACCCGACTTGGACGACGAGGTATACGAGCAGGTAACTACACCGCGGGCACCACATACCCGACTCGGACGACGAGGTATACTTGCAGGTAACTACACCGCGGGCACCACATACCCGACTCGGACGACGAGGTATACGTGCAGGTAACTACACCGCGGGCACTACATACCTGACTCGGACGACGAGTTATACTTGCAGGTAGCCTCACCGCGGGCACCACATACCCGACTTGGACGACGAGGTATACGTGCAGGTAACTACACCGCGGGCACCACATACCCGACTCGGACGACGAGTTATACTTGCAGGTAGCCTCACCGCGGGCACCACATACCCGACTTGGACGACGAGGTATACGTGCAGGTAACTACACCGCGGGCACCACATACCCGACTCGGACGACGAGTTATACTTGCAGGTAGCCTCACCGCGGGCACCACATACCCGACTTGGACGACGAGGTATACGTGCAGTTAACTACACCGAGGGCACCACATACCCGACTCGGACGACGAGGGATACGTGCAGGTAGCTACACCGCGAGCATTAAGGACGGTTCCAGCTTTGGCGCCAGGGGGGGTTCACGATCAAGCTTTGGCGCCAGAACAGAAACGTGGTTTGTGTTTGTTGATGACGTTATCATCGTTTCAAATAATTTTGATCAGCACATGTCACTACTCACACGTGTGCTCGATAAGTTAACAGTAGCTAACCTAACAATAAATTTTAAGAAGAGTCAGTTTTTTAGAACGGAGTTAAAATACTTAGGCTACATTGTTAACTCTGATGGGTTGCAGGCTGATCCTGAAAAAGTACAGTCTATACTGAACTATCCTACACCTGCAAATCGCAAGGAAGTTAGACGATTCTTAGGAACTGCGTCGTGGTATCGTAGGTTCATTCCTAATTTCAGTGCCTTAGCTGCCCCACTAAATAAGCTCACCTCACAGAAAAAGAATGCTCCTCCGTTTACGTGGTCACCTGATGCAGATGACGCTTTTCAAAGACTTAAATCGTGTCTATTATCGGCACCTATTCTATCATGTCCTGACTACTCAAAACCATTTGAAGTTCACACTGATGCAAGTGATTTTGGTATTGGTGCGGTACTTACTCAAAATCTCGACGGGGATGAAAGAGTGATTGCGTACATGAGTAAATCCTTATCGCATCAGGAACGCAATTACAGTGCTACAGAGCGTGAGGCATTAGCTGTTTTATCCGCTATCGAACACTGGCGTTGCTATTTGGAAAATGGTCTAAAGTTCACGGTGTACACAGATCACTCTTCTTTAAAATGGTTTCTTAATATTAATAACCCAACTGGACGACTAGCTAGATGGGGTGTTCGTCTTTCTGCCTACAATTTTGAGATCAAGCACAGGAAAGGTACTGAAAACATAGTTCCAGATAGTTTATCTCGCTCTGTTCCTATTGCAGCTATTGATTCCACACCTAATTCGCCGGCTTTACAAACGAACGACCCTTGGTTTCTAAGTGTGTTCAATGGTTGTCAGACCTGCCCATCATCATTTCTGAACTACCGAGTTGAGAGTGGCCAGTTATTTCGTTATGTAAAATCGATCAACCCACTCATTAGAGAATTTGAATGGAAAGAAGTTATACCATTAGAATATCGTCAAAACAAAATTTTGCTAAATCACTCTGAACCAACTTCTGGTCATCTAGGTATCTTTAAAACTCACAAGCGACTAAGCTTAAAGTATTTTTGGCCTAACATGCATAAAGACGTTGCAAATTTTGTAGCGAATTGTGATATTTGTATCTCTTATAAACATTCCAACCACACAACGCTTGGTACAATGGGTCGTCCTAAAGATTGTAGTCGACCATTTCAGATGATAAGTATAGATTTGGTTGGACCTCTACCGGTTACTAGGAAACAAAATACCTTCCTATTTGTTATTACATGCTGCATACAAAGTTATTATATTAAATTAACTAAATATTGAAGGTATGTAGTTACATTAAATCCGTTTGGTGACAAAATATATAAATAAAATAATTGTGTGCAATTAGTGGTCCACCTAAGTCTTGGAACCGGCTCAGGGGGGGTCATGACCACCATGACCCCCCTGGATCCGCCCTTGGGCTAACGGTCAAGCTCAACCCTTAAAACTATAACTTTTTGACGAAATAAATGGCGTTGCTATGAAAATATACGAGCCTTCTTAAAATGTAGATGTAATGTAACGACGAGGCAAACTCAGGTGCGGGCTAAGCTACATCTCGTTACCTACAATTTAAGTATCAAGTACCTACCATGTTGGCAACTAATGTTTTGTAAATAAGCTGAAATTGGCTGATAACAAATTGACTGAGAGATAGTACGTACTTAAAAACAATATTTTTGATGTAGGTATTATCCAATTTAAAATAAATAATATCGTCGCAAGATTCAGTAACTGTTTTCAAGGAATTACCTTCGGTATTATGTAGTTGCCTAATCTTGCATCGTCTAGGGCCATGTGAGGGATCCCAACAGCCGCTACGCTTGATATTCGTAGAGATTCTAGTATAACAGCTTCAGTGTACACCATTCTAAAGGAAAAAGACCAAACTAAAATCTGTCTGTGCATTGTATTGTGTATTAATTAGTAAGTAGGTTAGTATACATATATATAGAACACAGATATGTTTATGACCCAAAGGCAAGTAGCACGTCAGCATAGCTATCGCATGAAATTAAAAAAAGGCGGCACGAAATATCTATCGATCAAAAAATATACCCTTGAGTAGCGACTCGGAACTAAAGTACAGTTTTAGAATACGAGCCTAAGGATAAACGCATGTTGTTGTAGATAGTAGGTAAGTATTTCATGAATTTACTTCGAATACATTTGATTGAAATGCCGCCGATCGATACCTAAGCAACTTATGCAAGTGTCCGTCTGATAATAGGAAATAAATAATTATCTTAGATTATTATATATATGTCCGATAATCTGAGATATTTATGTGAGTATTACGTTTTTATTATTATTTGAACATAGATTGTAATAGTTGCGTGTCTAATAAATGAGGGCCGACCATGGCCGCATTATTAGGTATCAATCAGTTGGAGAAGATTTTTTATTATTATCCACACAATTTACCAATAACAACATTGTAGGTCGCTGGCGCAGCGGCCAATTTTATTGGTGGCCTTTTCAAAATCAGCTTACATTCAGTCGTGAAGTAATAAATGCATAAGGACGAAGCCGCATAATACAAGTTTTTACTACCTAGTTGGGTTAACTAAAACGCATTCACTTTCTGTAAAAAACAATTTAAAACCGATTGGCACAAAAACCCGGTTTGCAATATATCAGATTTTGCGCAAAAGGTGGATATGCATTTTCAAACTCAGATTTTGAACGTGCGACTAAATTCCACTAAAGACAGTTTACTCCTACAAATATAATAATGCCCATGAACAATGAATGTTAGTGTCCTAATCCTTAAATTTTTGGTATAGCCTCTACCATCGTAAATACTTATATATAGAATTTGGGTATATAAAACCTATCAACCGAAAATGTAAAAAAATATATTTACAAAATTATATATTCTTAGGGTAACTAAGGTTGTTTTGGTGTATGTGAAATTGTGAATGTTCAGAACTTTTGGTTCTAGAGACCCACTCGCACTTGGTCAATTTTTTACTATAGCCTCTCACTTAGCAAACCTTTAAAAGTGGAACCGGTTTCACAAAAATGGAGTAAATAAGGTACCTACCTGGATCGATGATTAACTGTGGGCGTCAGGGCGCGACTGATCTCTGCGTCAATCTCACTTTGCAGTTTTCTCTGGACTTCTTGGTTTCGTACTAAGTGTAGAAGCATGAAAACTGCAGTGTTAGAGACAGTTTCCATGCCAGCTTCTAGTAAATCCAGACATACTACGTAGAGATCTTCTTTTGTAACTGATCAGAAGAGATAAAATTTACGCATGCTTTATCATTTTGTTTAATCTATAGATACTTAAAGGTTAAATTGCACCACTAATGTGGTTTGTGATGGTGGTAATTTATGTATATAATAAAGTGTTTTAAGAAACCTTACTTAAATAATAAAATACAACTTTGAGGTAGTAAAAGAAACAGATTTTAAACAGGTTCATTTATGAAGGATCTTTTACGACATTATTATTGAATGACTCAATAACGATAAACTGATACGTATTTATCTAATCGTCCCAAAATAAATTTACCTACTAATTGTGTATCTTACGTACAAGATTGATCATTTTTTGCCATCATCTCGATAAGAAAAGCATCGATGACGTCTCTCGGGTGTTTCATGTCAATGCTTTGTTGGTGTTCTTTTATTGTTTCCTGTAAATGTTGTAAAATGTACTGTAGAACCTGTGTAGGTGTGTAGATTCTAGAATAATGTAGAAGAAAACACTAAAAATAACTCTCTTTGACTTTAAAAAGAAAATACTCCATACGTTTAGATAAAAGTGACAACAGATAAATGAGTGACAATAAATAATGTTATCTCTAGCGCCAGCGCGATTATAATGAAGTAGGTTTAAAAATATTAAACCATAATATTGTTTGTTCAAAAGCTGACGCAAATTCTTGTTTTGATTATCCCCTCTCCAATATGTTAAAGCGATAAGAGTAAATTTGTTTAAATAACAATACATTCTTTAAAAAATATATCACCTCAATAAATTCATGGATCTTATTGTGTATTGTCTTTAGTTCTGTGTAGCCACTAAGATCTGGTATCAAATGTCTCAAAAATGGTAGAAAATTCAAAATGCCACCGCTCATATCAGCAGCTCTGAATAATCTTGCGACTAAATCGCCAAGATGTTTGAGACGTTCGTCGTCTAGATTGTATCTGAAATGTACGTATAAATGTGAAATAAGCTCACATTTTAATAATTAAATACCTGAGTACATGAAAACAACCACGCAGGCACCATTCGTACCTACTTAGTAAGTTACAAAAATATCGCTAAGAGTTTATCAGGGTTGTTTTCATGACGAAATTTTATCTAACATGTAAAAACAAAATCGTCTGGATATTTCATATAATTATTTAGATGATTTCGTTACTGTACCACCACTGCCCAAGTTCAGAAGTAGGTATAAAGAAATAATAGGCACTAACCTGTTGGGAAACCAATGTTTGAATGAGAAATGTTTAACAAATCATAACTAAAGATTCGCGGGATTATTTATCTGTAGTAGATGAGTTAGGCTAGTTAGCAGACTGTTCCACCCTTTCGCTCGGCATACTACACTTGTTAAATTGAGCAATTAATCTGTTTTGTTATATTTTACAAACCAAAGAGTAAGTTACCTTTTACCAGCGACTAATTGCCACATGATGTTTATAATAGATACATGGAACATCGAGTTGACAGTTATTGGGCGCCCATCGTCATTCATTCGTAATTTTACCAGAGCCCTGCATTCTTCTTCAATGTAATGTTCCACATATCGCGTATTGTAACCAAAATTTTTTAGATACTTCAAAACGAATCTCCTAGTTGTACTCCATTTAGGGCCATCTGAAAATACTAGACCTGAAAATATAGTTTCTTTTTTTATTCTCTCTTTTTCATTTATCCTACAATATACAAAACTAAACACCTAATTGCGTATACACTTACCAATTTTTTTTCCGAATGATCTCATGGTGTAAAAGAATCCATCAGGTCGTCCTTCGAAGACTTCTCTGGAAGATACCTCCCGAATATAATCCCGTCCGGACACTATTACGACATTCATGGTGCCTAGTCTCAAACCGACGAGCTCTCCGTACTGCTGGGCCCATGATTGCCAAAGCGTATGATGATATTTTACTCTTCGTAACTTTAATAAAACTGACAAAAGATTTCCTACGAACGGTAAAGGCAAGGGACCTAAAATGTGAATTTAGCATTGGAAAAACTGATAATGTTAAGAATAAAGACAGACTAATCTAATAAAAAAAATGAAAAACCTGGAGGGTAGAGTCTAGGAGGCTTTAAGTTGCGATCCAGAAAATATATAAATGAAATTACACACAAAATTACAAGCCACATAGCGCCTGTTTTCAACAAGAGTAAAATAATAATTGAGAAATATATTTTTCTGCAGGAAGGAAGTAACATATTCAATGAGATCTAATCTTGACATCTACCTAATCGTATTTTTAGTTGAACGCTAATGATATTCGTTTCTTTGTGAAGATGCTATCATTAGGAGTCAAATCCAACAACCTTTTCATACAAAAGGTTTTCGTGTTATGATTCGAGTCGTTTTAACGACTGCATATAATTCTAGCAAGTCGACCGAACAACGAAGAAACATTAAGTTGTTTGCACTAAGTATTATTGGAGCAGCATAAAATATGTACTTAGACATAGACATAGTGGGGTTGGTCCACAAACTGAAAGTCCCTCAGCGAGCTTTAATTTTTTTGAGTGATAGGATCCGAAATGAAGTCAGAGAGATCCGACAGAAAAGTAAGATGTTCGAGAAACTAAGAATTTAAGTTAACCGGCCATGTTTGTTGAAAAACCGACACTGCAAAAAGAGTTGAAGATGGAGCACAGTGGTCTTGAATCATACCTGACTGATGTGCGTGGACTGATAGAGAGGTGATGATGATGTCAGTCTGACATATCAGACTTATCTTCTTTCTGGGGGGCAGTAGGTATAAGCTTATCAATTGTTTAACTTACCATCTCACGTAATTGATGGATGCCTCTTATTCATTTGTGGATATTATAATACAATTTCAAATCAAAATGTGTTAATTCCAAGATTCATTAGAAGTCATGTTTTAAGCTAAACATGACAACATAGGTCTAAAAATAATCTAATCAATCTAATAACGCTAAGATTAGTCGATAAAAAAAACATCGGACCAGAAACGAGAAAAATTGCACAGTACCTACCGGTTTGAGCGAAAGAAGGCCAAAGATATTTATATTTTTTTTTTCAGTTAAATATAATTTATACGAGTACAACAGTAATCACGCCACTAACATTATAACAGTAACAGTAACAACATAATCATATCTTCCACTTGCTGGATCTATAAAACTGTCGGGGTATCTGTGGGGTCGCATTGTATGCTCGGACATCGAACGTTGAACATCGCGACTTACGGCCTAAGTTTGAAACTGTTTGCGAGTAAATAACATAAAGTTCAGTGATGGCTCCCGTGAACGCGAATATCATCAACGAATCCAAGGACTTTGTACCGGCGAAGAAGGCTTTGCCGGAAGTGGATACCGAAAATGTGAACGGGAAAAATAGCACGGGGTAAGGAGTTTCACACTACTTACGTTTTCAGTTTCAGTTGGTTTACATAAGGTTATAATTTTGGAACATAATTCCCAGTAATTATGTGAAAAATGTGTTTTTAGTAGGTAATTACTATTAAAACGTTATCGCGTTTATTTTATGAGCTACGTACTAACATTTGTTTATTTATATTTTATCGGCATTATTAGATTTAGTGTCGCGAAGAAGTAGGTATTAAACCAGATAATTATAACACCAACTAAAGTGAAATCAATCATATTGGTATTTATAAAAACTATACTTTCATATTGTGATATTTTTTAAGTTCTCAGGCCTTTCTCAATATAGTCGTAAGTTTCGTAATATTAACTTTTTATATCTGTTTAGAGTTAACTAAAGTAAATAAATTATTACGGAACTTAGATTACCTATCAGATAACCGAGTGAATATATCGATATTAATACATTTACAACGACCAACTGCCACACGCGAATTTGCGTGGTATCATTTCGGGATAAAATATAGCCTCATAATACGCTATTTATTTTAGATACAGTAGTCCAGTCAAATTACGAAATAAATAAACATGAGCGAATACAGTTTGGGGATTTTGAGGATCGATAGGGGGGTGTATTCTGAGCATAAATTCCAATTTGAGGGGTTGTACTGAGGTCAGCTCAAGGTCATTTCGATGGAAACGCGTTTAATTCGATATCTCGAGAATGGTTAGTGTTAGGCGAAAAATTGACGAGACTTTTTCTTTTCCAAACAAAATTTACAAACTTTTTTATTTGAAACTTTTTTTTATAACATTAATATTTTTCAACTTATTACTCCCGCAAGGCAAAAATTTTCCTTTTTTTTCCATTTTTCGTCGTTTTCTCCCCAACCATTCAATTTTATTAAATTTTACCGATCATCGAAGTGTAGATCTTTTAATTATGAACAGTTTTGTTCTTAAACTTTTTTCCGTAATGCCAATACCTTCGGAGTTATAGATTACTGTACCGAGCGAAATCCGCGCCACTGTCGCAATATAAAAAGGTCAATCGATTAAACTACTTATTTAAAAATTAGGTATTTAATTTGGGTAAATTTTTGGGTTAATTTGGGTAAGAAATAAATTAAAAATTAAAACTGTTTCACACATTTATTGATAGAAAAATAATATATAAAAATAATAATATATCGGTAAAGTAATATATAACTCCGAAGGTATTGGCATTACGGAAAAAAGTTTAAGAACGAAACTGTTCATAATTAAAAGATCTACACTTCGATGATCGGTAAAATTTAATAAAATTGAATGGTTGGGGAGAAAACGACGAAAAATGGAAAAAAAAGTAAATTTTTTGCCTTGCGGGGAGTAATAAGTTGAAAAATATTAATGTTATAAAAAAAAAGTTTCAAATAAAAAAGTTTGTAAATTTTGTTTGGAAAAGAAAAGGTCTCGACAATTTTTCGCCTAACACTAACCATTCTCGAGATATCGAATTAAACGCGTTTCCATCGAAATGACCTTGAGCTGACCTCAGTACAACCCCTCAAATTGGAATTTATGCTCAGAATACACCCCCCTATCGATCCTCAAAATCCCCAAACTGTATTCGCTCATGTTTATTTAACCCGTTTTTAGCCATAATTTAACTGGACTACAGGTAATATAAGTAATTCAGATAAAAAGTTTCCGTTCATTCAAGTTAAGCCACGAAAATTAAAAAACCAAAACAATATCATTTCATTGCATACAACATCTACTAGAAAAATCTATTTCGTTTAATATATCATCTACTAACCATGTTAATAGGGATCAATTGAAGCAATAATTCCTTAGTATCGTATCGATCGTACTGGAACTTGCTTTTTATGTGGATGCTGGTGCGATTTAACCGCCAATACTTCAATTCGAGTTTCTTATTTTATTGCATCACTAATGATGCTCGTATGCGTTCAGAGTTGACTATACAAATAGGTACTTAGCCTACTAATAATATTATTATTATTAAAATAAAATGTAGCCTGCAGGACATGTCTTTTTCCCATTTACGTAACTTGTTCTGTTCGTTCAGCTAACTTAAATATTAGTTTAAGAAGGTTTTTTTTTAGTTTTCAGTACTTTCCTCGTACAATCTTTGTTTGAAAGAGTTTTGATAAGAAGTTTTATCGCAGGTTCTTTTAACATTAGATTACGTTAACTTATGTGTTATAGGTACGAGTATTTTGTCCTTGTATTTTGCGGTATTTTCCCACAAGCTCGTTTTACAGAGGATACATAATTATGTGCGAATTATATCGGGAATGCTGTCAGTCATCATTTCTGTCAAGACATTCACCTGATTCTCAACCAGTTTGATGTTTTGTTGGATAGGTAAGGTAGGTATTTAGACCTATGTAGTTACTTATTATGTATTCGAAGTCAGATATTTTTAGTAGAACCTAGTCCATACTAAGTTAATTTATATTCTATGGAAGTAATATAGAAAGTATTTAACCGAATGTAATATTATTTACAGGTATTCGTACGAGACTTTGGTGGAGGTAGCAGACTTTTTACTGTCCCGGATCCCAACAAAACCGCACATCGGCATCATTTGCGGCTCTGGGATGGGTTCGTATTGGAATGAGGGTACTTATTCAAAATTCTAACTGTATACTTGCATGTCATTCGTTATCCTACGAGAGTAGAGTCACTGGAGTTAAGTAAATATAAAAAAAATGCAAAGAGATCAGGGCAGGGGAATGATGATATAAACCTTGTAGTTGAACGGAGTTGGAATATGGATAATTGGATATCTGGTTTGCTATACAATCGATTAATTATATCTGTATGCATGTTAGATACCTTACTAATGTTTACAGAGTATTAAAATGTTGATCAGAATATTTTGTAGTCAACTTGCACTTGAACAAATTGTTTTTAACTTTATGGCGCATCTAAGCAAGTTTCTCTTTTTTTACAGGACAATTAGCAGAAAATATTGAAAACCCTATTTGCATACCGTATGAAGATATACCAAACTTTCCCGTAAGCACAGTCGAGGGTCACCATGGCAAACTGGTGTTTGGAAAACTGGAAGGTGTTAATGTTGTGGCTATGCAAGGAAGGTTTCATTATTACGAGGGATACCCCCTATGGAAGGTAATTTTTTAGTACTTATTTTTTGAACTGAAGGACTGATTGAACGAGGAACTTTTGTCACATGTTCTGACTTATAAATTATGCTTATTTAAATATACGTCAATAGATATCCATTTTTTAGTTATAATATTTAAATAAAAAAAACATAAAATAAGGTCGAACTTTACCAATTCTATTACAAAGTTAATAACAAAGTTTTTTTCTATCAGCCGGATAGCGTTAGTCAGAGCTGTTTAAACAATCTTGTAGTCGTAGCCTTTACTCTTTAGCAAACAAAATCAGCCATTGACGTCAATGAATCAGTACTTTTCTCGATAATTCTGTTCATTATGAAGTAAACAAATCCGCTGAGGTCTTATTATTTAGGCGTCCAATTTGTAAATGATTAAGTAAGTACGTAGTTATTAGAATAAATAAATATAGAAGACAAATAAATGATGCAAGACTTTGGGTTAAGTGTCATCTGGGTCAGGTTTTAAAGTAATACTTTTATTGATAAGAGACAGTTCAAGATGCGGTTAATGCAAAGAGTGCTTAACCTTGTGGAGTTAGGTTATCTACCCATCAACACTAACAATTGAGAAAATGTTCAAGACAACAGTAGGTACCTAACGAGAGTTATCTATCAGCTCTTGTGCTCATTTAGGGCGACTCTATAATTCAATTAAACCTAGTCGTATTGGAAAACTCACATAATTATGACTAACTTGTCTCTGTCATCCTTAAAAATGAAATTCGTTTGCAGTGTTGTCTGCCAGTAAGAGTAATGAAACTCATTGGAGTAAAAACTTTGATCGCAACCAACGCCGCTGGAGGGCTGAACCCAAACTACAAAATCGGGGACATTATGATTGTGAAGGATCATATCAACATGATGGGTTTTGCTGGAAACAACCCCCTGCATGGACCCAATGACGAGAGATTTGGTCCGCGCTTTCCACCTATGAACAAGGCGTACAAACTTGCGTTGAGAAAGATCGCAAAAGAGGTACATATACTTAAATTACTTTTTTACATTTTACACGCCATCGCCATCTAGTCTCAAACTATAGATTAACATAAAAACTTGTACTAATCTAACCATATTGCTGATAGAAAAGAAGTATGTAAATAATGTACTTCATTCGTAAATAGGTATTAATGAGGTAATATGTGTAATATTATAGAGGTGCACTATAATGTTTCAGAGGTATATTCTGTAACTAGGGCTATATCTTAGTAGGTATCCTTGTTTGTAAACCATTTTCGAAACTAAAACTTTTAAATTTAAACGTACAATGAGAACGTATGTGTTTAACTTAAAGTTAATTTAAATTTTTTTATGATCAAGCAGTAAAGAAACTTCCCAGAACTGTGCATAGCTTTATATATAGCTTGGTAATGCCTCTCAACCAACGTTAAGTTACGTACTAAAGGTCTCTACCCACTACACCGTATCATACCATGACCGTGCTATGAACGCGTCAGGCAAAAAAGTATTCTTTGTATTGAAAAGTATGCTCACTAGACAGTTCCGTCACCAACCAACAACGTCGCGTTTCTCGATGAGAATATTTTGCCGGTCCTGACACGTTCATAGCACGGTCATGGTATGATACGGTGTAGTGGGTAGAGACCTTAAATTAAATTTATTCATACCGGAAAAATACAATATCAAATGTCTATTCAAGAAAAAGAATAGAAAAACATTGAACTACTCGGGATAACATTATCCCCTGGATGTTATCGACTTCATTGTTGTTTACACGATGTTTCATTAACATGTAAAGAGACAAGGTTATCGCAGGTCACCACATGATTAGCTACGGGGCAAATATACAGTTGCTTACTCTTGGAAAAAGAGCTTCCTGATTGCTTCATTTCCTAGTGTCGCAGCGAGTTATTAAGCGATACTTTGTAAGGAGTTATGTTTCTTGTGGTATCAAAATTCACCCTATAGGTCATTTCTTTCGAATATTAAGGTTGATTTATTTAAGTACCAAATAGACATAATATTATCTACGTATTTCGTCATAATAACGCACAATGGTTTCGTAGTTTCATCAACCAATAATAGGTGCTAAAAGGTTATCGAAACGTAATCGTCATTGGGTCTGAACATGCATCTCTAAGACTTTAAACACTCGCATACCTAGTGCATACCTACAAACACTATATACTTATACGTTCTATGTTTAGCCTATGCGTTCTATGTTGACCTCAATCTTTTTTCCCAACAGGTTGCGAAAGAAATCAACATTGAAAACATTGTCAGGGAGGGCGTATACACGTGCCTCGGAGGGCCCAACTTCGAAACAGTCGCGGAACTTAACATGCTCAAAATGGTCGGCGTTGACGCTGTAGGCATGTCTACCGTGCACGAGGTAATTACCAGACAATATGGAAATAAAACTTTTGAACAAAAATTGAACCGCCGAAAAAACTGATAATGAAAATAATAAAATCTTTTTTATTCTATCTTAATTAGATACTAAGTTCTTAAATTTATATAAGTAGACCTAGTAATTTTAAGACGGCGGCGCGTGTGTGCCCTATCGGGTTGCTGTCTCGCTGTCATTAACTTCGTGATCATCACCTATCCCGTTGTACGTAATGGTGCTTCAAAAAGGTGACTCAACATAAAAGATGTAAAACCCCAGAGTTACCAAGTTATTGTAAACATGTCGAAGAACAATATCAAACCGCGATCGCCTCATCTTACTAGCTAAGGTTTCTATTCTAATAATAGTGTATGTATAGTGTTTATTTCATTTATTATTATTATAGTGTTTATTTCATTGTTTTATGTTACAGGTGATCACAGCATGCCACTGTGATATGAACGTATTCGCGCTATCTCTGATCACCAACGAGTGTGTGACCAGTGACGACGCAGATTCTGAAGCCAACCACGAAGAGGTTTTGGACGTGGGAAGGATGCGTCAAGACATCCTGCGTAAATACGTTTCACGGCTAGTTGAAAGATTCGGACAGGTGGACAACTCGACCCCATGAAAGTAATAGTCAATCTCACGAGGCTTTTCTAATAAGTTATACTGCATGTTATTGAGGTACAGTAGATAAATGAAATGCATGTTGTAGTTTTCTTATTTTAAGTTAAAAATGTCAACGCTGATTTGTTTCGCTGGTTAGAAAGAACCAATTATGTGTTTGCAGGAACGATTACTCGTCTATTTTTATATAATTTTACAAGAAGTAAATAAATAAACTACATGTAAATAATAAATATTTAATCACGTAAATTATTGTGATTGAGGTAGGTTAGGTACCTACTGTTATTTACAGACTTTAGGTACATAATGCTAGTTAAAAACATTCTTAAAATAATATAATAAATAAAGTTACAATAAATATTATATTTATAAATTGTTATAAATAATGCTTTTGTAATGATTGTTTTAATATTTAACTAGATTTTATATTTTTATACATAAATTAAATAATTTAACAAATATTTGACTTTTCATCTAAACTAGTTACAGCTACACTGCTCAGTGTAAATTATGAATAACGTTGCACAATATTTTTATCTAGTTTCATTGACTTTTTAATCCACTCACCTCACGAGATCTTGAGTTACTTGAGAGGGTGCTTCTTGGGGCAAAGATGAGCGAACTCTTTACAAGCTTCATCTATTTCGCCGTACTGATATTTGAATCCATATTCTAAGACCCTCTTGGGTACGACATATTGACCTTTCGTCATGATCATGGCCCTTTCTGGGTTCAAAGCCAAGTTCAATATTTTTTCTGGAACAGGGAAGAATGCTGGCCGCTGTAACGCTTTTGCGAAGGACTGAAAGATTACAAATAATTAAAGTTAAAATTAAAGTTGTTTTAATTCAATAAACGGAAGAGTCAATGAAAAGTACTGTTGGCTTTGTATGAAATGTGAAATAATAAATATGTAGTTCTAACCATAGTGAACTGTTCATTAGTTATTATCTGCGGCGCCACACCATTCAATATTCCAGTGACATTGTCATTTTCAATGGCAAATTGAATCAGTCTAGTGAGGTCATCTATATGGATCCAGGGTAGGTATTGTCTGCCGTCGCCGATTCGCCCTCCAAGGCCCAAGTAGAAAGGAACGAACATATTCTTTATCATGCCACCCCATCGGCCTAGGACTGCTCCTGATCTAATTATTACCTAAAAAAAACACTCCAACATTAGGAAAATCATTCTATCATCTAAAAAGTACTTACTTAAATACATAATCTTCTGTTTTTTTTTCCATTTTTCAAATTCACCTATATCTACATAAACTAATTCAGTAAACAAGCAGCCCCAAATTGTCTAGGTGTGCACAATGCACATGATGCATCCAATTACTTTTATGTAATGAACAATTGTCTTACAAGTCTAACAGGCGGGCCCACTTGAGCAGCTTTTTCCCAATCTCCAACTAATCTTGAAAAGAAGTCTGCACCAGTAGAGGCGCTGGTCTCGTCATATCTGTTAGAGTCCGAAGGCTCATAGGCTCCAACCCCAGTCAACAGCACAAACACCTTTGGTTTATCACTGCTCTCATTTATTGACTTTGTAAGTGCTCTTGTTGTGTACACTCTTGAGTTATGGACATTCTGTTTGAATCTGTTAACAAACACATACTGCAGTTAGCTAGTAGCGTGGTTTATATACAATTTTTACATTTAATTTTATATAACAATTCTAAATGTATATATGTAGATTAACTCTTACTAACCCTGGCGACCAAGATTTTGTAAAGTCCATAAACTGCTGCCCAGCACAGTTGACTACAGCGCATGTGCGTAGAGGCAGACCAGATACTTCCAGTGCTGACCATGACATATTGTTGGCGCCCGGCATTCGAGCGACGTTAATGACACCATAACCATTTGTTTGTAGGAGCTCTCCCAGATGACGGCCTATGAAACCCGTCCCACCACCTGCAAAAACATGTTACAAGAACAGATTGACATGACTGTCTACAGTTTTTCCTATAAGCTACAAGTTCAGTTTAAGTAGGTACTGTAATGAGAAAAAGGAAGTTATGGATGAACATTCTACATTCATACTATATGAACAGTACTCATAAAATTATAAATATAATTATAATAGTACACAAATAAAATACTAATCTTATGAATATAAGCTTAGACGCAATGTAATTGTTACAGTTGATTCCACATACCGATTAAAACTTTTGTCGCTGCCATAATTTGTTATGTAACCACTAGTACAAAACTCGTCTATTTCAAACAAAGTGCTTTGCTTGGTTCACACACAACAAAATATGTAGTTCTAATTTTATTCAATCACGCTTAAATTTTGAATAGTTTTGATTATTTTTTACAGCTGTTTGTTTGTTTTTGATTGTCGATTGATTTTTGAAGACCGGCAGCCGGCTTAGTGCTGCCAGCCCTAAAATCGATTTTTCCAAATAATCAGTAATAATCTCAACTCAGCTTTTTTTTTCAGGATAAATTGTTTTTGAGACTGGAATTCGCACATAGAAGGAGATTTTTTATACCTACACACTGTGCTGAGTTTAATCACAGAGTTGGAACATAATCACTGAAATAATTATGAACAAAAAAAAATTATCAAAACGAGTAAAAACTAACAGAAAAAGTAGTTCCATTCCAGAGCTGGCAGCACTGGTACCATATAAATAAACAACCTCTATGTTGTTCTTTTCTTTTGTTGTTCTTCGTTCCTGGTCCAGGTCCAGTGCAAATTGGTAAACATTGAACCGTTGTTTTAATGTCGGTCTATAGGACCGGTGTTTTCAACAGACCGTTACTAATTACGACCTACATTTTTCAGTTTTAACTGCTGGTTGCGCTCTCGCTGGTTTCTTCAGTCTTTCAGTATTCTCTTTTACAATGTCTGAGACAGTATCAGCAACACGATCGATTGAACCGATTCCTTTATTCATAGATAGAGGAAAGCCATACGTCTGGAATGCTGAAGGTTTGCATCTAATTTAAAAGATCTATGACAGTAAAAAAGTACATTTCTTCCTTTAAGTAGAGGTAAACCAACTTTACGACTCTGCTGAAATTCTTTCATCTTACCTTTGGTTCTAAGTGTGTTTAATCATCATTAACTTTAAATTATTTCAGCACTTATCTATTTTATTATTACTTTACAGTTTGGCACATTCTACGCTCACAGCACAGAATATGTGGTGCATTAGTTGGCTCAATAGCTTCATATCCTAGACAGAATGACTTTTTAGGTAAGTGTGTTTGTATGGTATACCTCTCCCTAGCTGATTATAGGGGAATTTTACTGTTATTAAAATGTTGTGGTTAAAAATTTCAATCAAAATTCAAATAGGAGTGATTTGATGCAAAAGAGCAATACAATTACTGCCTTTGCACAAATTGACTTACTTTGAATTTCAATTCTTACATGTTAATTTCATACAACTGTATACTATAGTATACAGGGTGTTTGGAAGGGAGCTGTACATACACCTAGGGTAGAAACTAGGGATAGTCTGCTACCTACCCCCGCCCATTATATTGACCTTGGCCTCAAGGTTTTTTTTTAATTTATTATTATTTTTTATTTGACTTTTTTATGATTTTTTGACTAAAACTACCTGTAGCTCAAAATCTATCCATGGGACCGGTCGGCTAATGGTCTTGTTTTAATCGTTAGAGTCTTAGGGTCCTGCAAAAAATTATTTTACACCAGAAAATTGTGGAGAAGAAAAGTTATGGGGCCTGAAGTACCGTAGTAAGGTAAAGAAATAATTTTAAGGGCAACTTTCTATGGGGTTTAAAAAAAAACTAACAGGGTTGGAGTTCTTCTGATTTTTTTAAAACATCCTCAGTCCATGCCCTTTCTAACGATATGCTAAAAGTGTATTTATCACTTTTAGTTTTAAAGTTATTAATTAATTTCCGCAACTAGGGCACTTCAAGCAAAAATTTCAACTAATGAAAATTAAATGTGTTCGATCGTAAAAGGATGGCAAATGAAACAAAAAATTTGGTAATGACTAATGTCATTAAATTACAAATTTTAATTAATTACTAATTTTAATTAATTACAAATTTTGTTCAAATTGATGACCATTGACCTGTAAACATGCTCGGCACCTCTTCCTCATCTCCACGGTCACCGTTCTAAGCAGCAGTTCCTCGCGCATTGTATCGAATGCGGCGTGGATCCTGTTAATTAGAACCAAATTAAAAAGAAGTACCAACAAGGGAGGTTCTAATTAACAGGATCCACGCCGCATTCGATACAATGCGCGAGGAACTGCTGCTTAGAACGGTGACCGTGGAGATGAGGAAGAGGTGCCGAGCATGTTTACAGGTCAATGGTCATCAATTTGAACAAAATTTGTAATTAATTAAAATTAGTAATTAATTAAAATTTGTAATTTAATGACATTAGTCATTACCAAATTTTTTGTTTCATTTGCCATCCTTTTACGATCGAACACATTTAATTTTCATTAGTTGAAATTTTTGCTTGAAGTGCCCTAGTTGCGGAAATTAATTAATAACTTTAAAACTAAAAGTGATAAATACACTTTTAGCATATCGTTAGAAAGGGCATGGACTGAGGATGTTTTAAAAAAATCAGAAGAACTCCAACCCTGTTAGTTTTTTTTTAAACCCCATAGAAAGTTGCCCTTAAAATTATTTCTTTACCTTACTACGGTACTTCAGGCCCCATAACTTTTCTTCTCCACAATTTTCTGGTGTAAAATAATTTTTTGCAGGACCCTAAGACTCTAACGATTAAAACAAGACCATTAGCCGACCGGTCCCATGGATAGATTTTGAGCTACAGGTAGTTTTAGTCAAAAAATCATAAAAAAGTCAAATAAAAAATAATAATAAATTAAAAAAAAACCTTGAGGCCAAGGTCAATATAATGGGCGGGGGTAGGTAGCAGACTATCCCTAGTTTCTACCCTAGGCGTATGTACAGCTCCCTTCCAAACACCCTGTATATGTATGTATGTATACCTCTGAACAAAAATATTTGTTCTTTCTGGGTGTATTCTAAATATTTACAAAAATAATATTATATAAGTATTCAATCAGCAATCTAGTTCCCATAGTACATGCTTTGCTTAATTTGGGACTTGTGATATGTCCATAAATATTTATTTATAATACTTACAAATACTTTTTGGTATATTACAGGACTACCAATGGCCCTTATGCCAGAAGAAGCAGCTTTATTGGTGGCAAAAGGAATCTGTGAACTCTTTGAGTTACCAAATTTAGCTAGAAAGCCTTCAGAAACTCAGAAGGAAGCTATCCATAAGTTAGAAAAACAGTAAGTATAGAATAGCTTAAATGATAGCCCTTTGAAGTACAAGATTTATAAAAAAACTATGGTCCTTTTTTAGAATACTTGAAGAACAAACTGAGACATTAAAGAAAAGGAAAATTGATCAAATGATGCAAAAAATTGATATAATTATAGCAGGGAAGAAACAGAAACTGATTAAAAAAGGAATGACTGGTATGTTATTTCAAAATTATTTAAATAATAAATAAATATTCACAGACATTTCACACATTTAGTTATCTCTTACAGTTTCATATACTTAGTTTGAAACATAATGGTTGTAATTGCATAAAGACAAAATCACACCAATTCCAGAGTTAAAATATATAATTTTCTAACCTATCTTGTCCCACTCCAGCAGTGGGTCTCCCTTAAATACCTATAAGTACATAACATAGTATAACAGTATGTACTTATCTTATCATTTCATTACAATTTGTGTATGATTATAAATTCTTTTTAGTTATATATACTTAGTGATAAGATTTATATATTTTTTTAGATGAAATAGATAGAGAAGCATACATACAAGAGAAAATAAACCAGTTGCCCAGCTTAGCTCCTGCTCATGCACTTGTACATATACCTACTGAAGATTTTTTAGAAACAGGTAAGTACTTCAATAAGTTTTTTTTCATATTGCAATAATAGAACCATGCTCTAACAAATAATCATAATTATAATAGTGTGGCCACTTCTTCACTATTTAATAGTGTGGTAATTAATAGTAATGGTAATTAGTTGACATTTCAAATTTTCAAAAATAAAAAATTTACATCTGGATTATTGTAGAACTTAGTTTTGTTTAAGTACTACATTTATAAATGTCTCTTGCAGAACTAATAAGTTATATTTTAATAACAATTTTTATTCACAGATTGTAAAAAAGTTGATGTAAGCCAATTAGGAGAGAATACATTAAAAAATGCAGTTTTTACTGATCTATGGGAAAGAGGACATTATATTACAAATGGATCAAAGTTTGGTTGTGATTACCTTGTGTATCCAGGTATTTATTATTTTTTCTTTTATTGTGATTATAAACAAATCCATCTAAATTAATAATATGGTAAGTACTTAGAGGTACTTATTTGTTTGTCAGGTTCACATTTTATGGTAATCCTAAAACTATAAAAATTTTCATTCCTCACATCATTGACAACCATCACAGCTCAGTTGGTAGTAGCACAGCCTGCCATCTTTTGTGTTTTATCTCACTAAGAATAAGAACTAATGTTTGTGTGATGCTAATCATTAATGTTGGTTTTATTTAGGTTTAGATACCCATGTAAACTTAATATTCTATTACAGGTGATCCAGTAAAATTTCATGCGCTGTATATGGTCCGGTGTGTTAAAAAAGAAAAGTTACTTCAACCTACTGCTATTGTGGCATATGGGCGCTTGGCTGTAGGTGTAAACAAATTAGCGGTTTTCGCTTTTCTCAATGAAGAAAAAGTGATGTATCAGACTCTCCAATGGCATGACAGCATTAATTGACACAATAAAAAAGTACCTACATACCTAAAGTTTGTAAGTACCAGAAATAATTCTGCTTTGGTTTAATTTTGTTTTCTTCAATCATCCTTAATTTTAAGTAGTAGATTATGGTAAAACTCTTGATAAAACTATCTTTATAATAATATTTGGTGAGTTTAAAATGAACAATGAAATTAATAATATCAATAGAGTCCGATACAGTGGCTAATCATGGTAACAAAATATGTACCTAATCAAGATGCATTTAAATTGTTCCTCTCGTTAAATGATTTTTTTGCTCCTCGGAGCAGGCTATAGTTTAAAACCATACCGCCTAGTCTTACGTTATGTTTTTCTCTTAAGTTAGTTTGTTTAAGTGTATGTCTTGCGTAAATATTTTTTTTTTTATGTAGAGATCATATCATATCAGTTACTGATACACATCTGAATGAAAACTCGTTAAATGAATTTCAAAAACAGAAACTCCAGAAACATTTTAAATTATAGCGCCGACAAAAAGGTACAAACATGTAGGTATATATTTTTTTGGCATATTTATTTTCAATAACATGACTTTTAGCTTGCAACACTTGGCTGTCAAAGTCGATTGATAAATATTGTCAATGTCATTTTTGTTGACAGATAGGAACTAGACTAGGTAGCTTTTGTGATTTCATTTCTAGAGTCTGTCAAGCGAAAGATGGCACTCAATTTTTTACGTAACTTTTTACATGGCAATAATAATGTGTTTCTACCTTCGGACACTATGTTCTATAACGGGGTAAAGTCAGGGTGGCATAAAATAATAATTGTTAATAACGAATTTTAACTCACGCTAATGAACTTATGAAATAAACTCATTTTATTATTTTTTTATCCTGAATCGGAAAAATACGCAAATACGTGGGGTACATACATATTCTAGTACATAGACTTTTCCAAAACATTAGGGAAAATTGGTATCGGTGTGTGGCAGTACTGTTCCCCTCAATGTTTTTATGATGGCGGCCTAGGGCATTTTTGGTGTGGTTTGTTTGAGAATACATTTTGAGTTTTTTGCGTGTTAAAATGCCTAAAACAATCAAGAGTGGCGTGCGAAAGTTATTATTCTGTATGATATCCAAGTATCAGGAGAAGCAGCAGGAAAAAGAAGCTGTATTCCTGCAGAAACAGGATTGTTTACGTATTGTGGTCGATTTCTTAGGTTTGTATTGCACAAATATTTTGATACTTTGATAACATTTTTGTGGTTCTCGACTTTTATTTTCTTTTATTAAAATACCTACTGTTGTCTTCTTTTATGATATCTTAATAACATTAATAGCATACTACACATTTGAAAAATAAACATTGCATTAGGTATAATTTATGAATTATTGTTATTTTACAGCTAATATGAAGGAAGTAGCAGGAGTTACCGAAATAATGCGTACAATTGAGAAGCTAACTGATTTGGAAAGTAAAGTAAGAATAAAATCCCAGAACGAGTTCTTGGATGAAATATCTTCACTCACTGGTAAGTTTTTACTTAGCTCCACCTGTACTTAACTACTGTTGTGTTTCCAAATGGAAAATATGTTGCTCAGATCTGCCTGACCACTTTCATACATTTATTTTATTGTATTTGCAGAAGTAAGTGTCAGAACATTAAAGAGGATTAAAAATGAAGGTGTGGTGAATGAAGGTGTCTGGAGTACTCCGGGTAAAAAAAGACCTCACCAGTCCACAGTGTCAAACCTGGATAGTTTTGACATGGATGTTATCCGGAATAAGCTAAACGAGTTCTACATTGTAAGAAAACAAGTCCCCACATTAAGAACTTTGTTGGCGGAACTAAAAGAAAGCATTGGATTCAGTGGATCTCATGAGACTCTTCGTCAAATACTATTAAAGAGTGGCTATGAATTCAAGAAAAACAAAAATGAACGTTCGTTGTTGATCGAGCGTTAAGATATCTCTGCGTGGAGACATCGATTTTTACGGACAATAGCTTCAAAGCGTTTGGAAGGAAAACCCATCATTTATTTAGATGAGACTTATATCCACAAATCGTACAAGCCCAAAAAGTGTTGGCAAGGCCCATCAACAAGCGGTGTAGTTGAAAATATTTCATCGGGAAAACGCTACATCATTGTCCATGCTGGATCGGAGAGAGGCCCTGTTCCGAATTCATTGTTAGTGTTTAGCACTAAATCGAAAATGGCGGACTACCATCACGATATGAATGCTGCGAATTTCAATAAATGGCTACAAGAAAAACTCCTGCCAAATTTGAATGGGCCAAGTCTGATAGTAATGGATAATGCCTCATATCATTCGGTCATTAATAACAAAACACCTACCGCTCAAACCCGCAAACCAGAAATAAGAGAATGGCTTACGTTGAATGGTGTTGCATTTGAAGAATACCACACCAAAGCAGAACTGCTATGTTTTGTAAAACAAAATACACCAGAACGAATTTATGAAGCAGATGAAATTTTAAAACAGAACGGTCATGAGGTATTGAGACTTCCCCCATATCACTGCGACTTGAACCCAATTGAACTCATATGGAGTTTGGCAAAAATAAAGGTGGCCATGAGAAATGTGAACTTGACTGCAGCACAATTTGAAAAAGTTGTTAAGGAGTCATTTGAAAGCATAACAGCAGATGATTGGAAAAAAATGACTCAACACGTAATCAACATAGAAGCAAAATACAAAGAAAGAGACAGAATTGCAGAAGATAATTTAGAACGTTTTATAATTAATGTGGGAGAAAATAGCAGTGATGATACCAGTGACTCCGATTTATCACTTCAAGTGGAATTTTTAGATTCAGATTTTGATTACGACGAATAAAAAAATAACTTTATAATTGAGCCTTTTTTATTTATTACCTACACTAAGATATTTCTAAGATGCACCCTGGGCGTGTAGGTACTCTGAAGAATATTACTTGTTTATATTTGAGTATATCATCTACTTATTCATAATCATCATCAAAAATTATGTAAGTATATTTATTTAGAATAATATCAAAGTATCAAATTATGTAATTCCAAGTTATCCTATTATTTAATGTATTGCCATACTAATAGTTTTTGAATTTGCCGCGATTTATCAGGGCCATCTTTCGCTTGACAGACTCTAGCAACTTTCTATGACATTTTGTTTTGTTTAATTGTTTGTTTGGTTGACTGCCTGCCTGGGGCTACCTTGCCTGACCTATCTGTTTTCTAAAGATTCATCATGGACGATCCAGATTTAGACAAAATTAGACAACAGCGCCTTGCTCAGCTTCAAAGTCAACATGGGGTGCGTAAAAATCATGACTCATGTAGTCCCTACGAACCGGTTTTCGTGTTTTATTCAAATAGGTTATAACCTGGTTGTCGATACATATTATTAAACCTAATGACAGGAGCGTTGATTACTTAGATATTCATGTATTGGTTGTAAAAAAAATACCAACCAGCCGTTTTTCTATTAAAACGCAATCTCATTGGAATAGTATATGAGTGACCAGCATAGTATAGCAGTTCACAGTCATTTCTACAACAAAAATCTTGCTGATTCTATTTTTCAGGGCACTGGGGACCCAAACCAAGCTAAAGCTCAAAATGAAAGACAGCAGGCGATGGAAGAGGCCAAACACACAATGCTTACACAAGTTCTCAGCCAGGGTGCCAGAGCTAGATGTAAAGTATATTATTATAATGTTTTAGCCATATATACCTAGGTATTCAGGATCAGTCATATATTCAGAGAAATCATCAAATACTCAGATATTCTGGTATAAGATAAACAGTGAAATGTACGATTAAAACTAGAAAAACTTTAAAACATATAAAAATATTGATTGACAGTTTTACACCAACTGCAACAGTAGGTACACCTTTTTGAGTCTGCTGTTTGTCACCGAATTGACTTTGTAGTTTAAAACAAGATGAATTATTTCATCAAATAAATTATTCCTATTAATTAATAATTATATTTTTCATTTCAGTGAACACAATTAAAATCAGCAAACCTGAAAAAGCGGAAATGGTGGAAAACTTGATATGCAGGATGGCACAGTCAGGACAAATTCAAAACAAAGTATCAGAACCTGATCTTATCCAGTTGCTAGAATCTGTAAACCAGCAAATGCCTAAGTCGGCTAGTACTGTGAAGTTTGATCGACGTAGAGCTGCTATGGACTCTGATGATGATGACTTCTAGCATCTAATTTACTCTTACCTTTAAAATGAATACACAACTAATGCTTTAATCATGCCTTATAATTTTTCGCTACAGACTTAAATGCACAGAAGACTAATTATGTACCTAAGTATCAAATATTTAAAAGACCTACTTTTAAATTGTGGGTCAATGCTATGTTTTAAGATTTAGGTCTGATGTTTGAATATATTTTATTATAAGAGCTTAAAAATATTGTTTTTACTAGTTCCTCCACTCAGTTTTTAAAATATATTGGGTTATTTTCTATTAAAATAGCTAAACTGCTGCAGTAGGTTCTCATTTCTATTATGTGCAATTAGTCTTAGTGCAATATTTGTAGATGAAACAGTTTTAATTTTGAGAATACATACTTATAATTGTCTGCAATGTACCTATAAATAATAAATAAATAATGCTGGACAATCCACACAACATCATCTAGCCCCAAGCTAAGCAGAGCTTGTGTTATGGGTACTAGAAGACTGACATACTTAATACAATACATTACATAGATAGTTATTTTTATTATATACATATAAAATACCCAGAACACCCGGAATAAATATTTGCAGATCGTACAAACATTTACCTATCCCAAGGCGGGAATAGAGCCCGCAACCTCCGCGTCGCAGGCGGACCTTCGCCCGCCGCGCCACATCATCGGTCGCCGAGCCTACGGCTTATTGATTTGTGATTTTTGAATGCACTATGTCAAATCAAAGTAATGAGGATTGTGGGCAAACCTAATCGGCTAATTTATGACTTTCTGAAGGCTGGGACATCATCTTCTTTGTTACAATGCCAGCTACATGGGGGCCTGGCGGTATTTTTATGTCGTGAAAAGAGAGTTTAAAATATTCTCAGGTTTTTGTGTAACTTAATTAGAGAAGGCTACAGAAGTCTCACTCTTATTATGAAGCGACTAGTCCTGTTATTGTGTTACGCTGTAGTAGCAACCATGGAGTCGTCATGTGATTACAAAAGTATTTGGCATGATACAAAAACTCGACGGTATTCAGATGATCTTTATAGAGATGCTTACCTATTAGTGGTAAGTTACCTGTAAAAATAATACAGAGACGAAAATACAATACATGCGTCACTATCCAATTCACCGTTTCCTGGAAGGTGTTGAACCTCTCGATTCAACTAGCATGAAGCAATATATGATCCATCTATCTCAGAGAATATAGCGCCTTACCACCTACCTACCTGGCTACCTACCCTTGGTTTTCAGCCCGATCTTATCAGGAAATACCGATATCCAATCGAGGTGCACCATGTGACAACTATGGATGGCTACAACCTGGAGATACATCGCATTCCTCACGGGCGTAACAATAAAGGTGGTGGTGACAAGCCCGTTGTATTCTTGATGCACGGCTTATTTGCATCATCTGCTGTTTGGGTGATGATGGGCCCTGGACATGGATTAGGTATGTATCCACATCAGTACCATCAGTACTAGGTAGTGCTGATGGTACGAGTATTTTTGATCTAGTTAGCAAGGGCGGATCCAGCTTTGGCGCTAGGGGGGGGTCACGATCACGCTTTGGCGCCAGGGGGGGGTCACATAGTCGTGGTCAAGTCAAGAACTCATAATTTCATTTTGATAATGTAATTCCCAAACGTTCGTTATGTTCAATTAGTGGTCCACCTAAGTCTTGGAACCAGCTCAGGGGGGATCCCCTGGATCCGCCATTGCTAGTTAGTAGTCTACCTACGTAAATTGGTTTTAGCGTATATCCTCGCCGACGAAGGCTTTGACGTGTGGATGGGAAATGCCCGCGGCAACAAGTACTCTCGCAGCCACATCTCTCTGGACCCAGATACCTTCATCAATTCATACTTCTGGAAATTCTCCTGGGATGAAATCGGAAACATAGATCTACCTACCATGATAGATTTTGCGCTTAAAACTACCGGGAAACCAAACTTACACTACATTGGCCATTCGATGGTAAAATACAATTACCTGGCACATTTTTGGTAGCAGGTAAAACTAGCGGATTTTTGAGTTAAATACCTAGTAAGAATCTTTCTTATTTTTAGGGATCCACAGTATTTTTCGTAATGGCTACATTGCGCCCGGCATACAATGATAAAATTATTTCTATGCACGCGCTTGCGCCTGTGGCTTACATGGCGAACAACGCTAACCCACTCTTGTGGTTCATGTCTCCTTTCTCTACAGAAATTGCGGTAAGTAGATGGTTACAGTCTAGAGTTTAAAAGACAGGGTTACCTACGTAGAAAACTAAGTATGAGTTTTAATTAATTACAGTACACTTAGTATGTAAATAGGTGAGAATGATTGTGTGCTCCGCCTGTCACTGCTGTGTTAGCAACTGTATGTGTATTTTCAGACAGTTGGTGGCTTTTTTGGTCAGGGTGAAGTCTTGTACAGCAGTAAGATTCTAACCTGGGCAGGTCAGCAAGCGTGCCAAGATGAAGTTATATTCCAACCGATTTGCAGCAGCATTATCTTCTTGGTTGGGGGATGGAACGAAGCGGAGCTTAATAGAGTAAGAATTAATCTGGTGAACTAGAAACAAAAAAAAATCTAGTCGAGTTATTATGTATAGCGTTATGGCCTAAATTTATTACGATGTCGAAGTCAGGATCAATTTATAATCTGTAATTTTCAGACCGATGTTCGTTAGCGGAATTTCCCAAAGGCAAACACTACGGTTACGCTAATCGCTACGCGCCTTCTACGATAACTGTCGAACTCGTAGATATCGTAGCAGGGCGTAGCTAGTTCGCTACGATATCGTAGCGTCGCGACTCGCGAGTCGGGCGCGCAATGGAATTTTCGTACGACCGGTATTCCAAATCAAATGAAATATAGTACTAGTGGTTAGTCTTCCTATCCAACTACAAGAAAGGACACGAAAATATTTTTTATGTCCAAGGATTTTTCTATTCTTTGAGTCTGCCGCGCATACACCTCCGCATGGGCGATCAAATTGTCTGCGTGATGTAGTACCTAGTTAATATAGAAAATGTATGTTGAGTAATGTTTTGTATTTATACAACTGATCATACTCAAGAATATATTTTACAGACGATGTTGCCAGTGATATTCGGACACATGCCCGCTGGGACTTCCGTTCGTCAGCTCGCTCACTACGCACAGGGCGTCTCCAGTAAAAGCTTTCGTCGCTACGACCACGGTTTTGTCATGAATAAATTCACATACGGAACCTTTTTTTCTCCAAACTACGACCTTTCTAGAGTAACAGCCCCTGTGTACCTGCACTACTCCGTTAGAGACCCATTAGCGCATCTGGATGACGTCGATAGACTGTGGAGAGAACTTCGACGACCTATGGAAAAGATTCGTGTTCCTATGACCAGTTTCAGCCACGTAGACTTTGCGTGGGGTACCGATGCTAAAGAATTGGTGTACGATAAAGTAATCAGTATAATGTGGTCGTTATCTTCCAGTTCCTAACCTAAATGTTTGCAACTTGATTCACAGCGCAGACCTTCAGGAAGTGCATAAGCTAATAAACCATTTCATAGAACAATTGACTTATATTTTTTGCGTTGATTATTACCTTATGTTACAGATATTATTTAGAAGATATCTTCTTACTTAGACCACTCTTAAAAATTAAAGTACCTACCTACACCAGGTAGGTACAATGACCATAAGAATGAAAGTACCATTGCGTTGAGGTATAAGAAAACAATTAAAAAACTAGATTTTTGGTATTTATGAACTCTCCATAACAAATTAAAGTAATGAGATTTGTCAATAATCATGATTCCCGTGATAACTAACTATAATTTCAACGTGATAAAAATTTACGGCAATCAAAATAACTGTTTTATTTACCTAGTATGCAGGTGTTTTTTTTATTTACTCTTAAATAAAACGGTATAGCATTGCAAGTAAGTTTATCTGTAGGTACATGATGTGGCGTGTGGTCTTGTTCACGTTTAATACTGCAATAGCGGTGTTGAATTTTACAGAAACTCTACGATATTCAGATGACATTTTTATTGATGCAAACCTTTTGGTGGTAAGTATGAAACAATTTTTTAAAATTAAATATCTAACCAAATTCTTTATGTTGTAGATAGGTATAACAAAGGCTGAAAAGTAAAATTAAGGGCTCTGCTGACACCTGACTTGATAACTTCCTTCGTAATTAAGTATTTATTTCTAAAAGATACTGACAAATCGTAAGAGCTGTAAAGCTGAAATATCTTTTATTGGTTTTAGCCTGATCTTATTAGAAAGTACCACTATCCCGTAGAGGTGCATCACGTGACCACGATGGATGGCTATATTCTGGAGTTGCAGCGTATTCCCCACGGCCGCAAGAACGGAGGAGGTCGTGGTACCAAGTCTATCGTCTTCTTGATGCACGGTTTATTTGGATCATCTTCAGAATGGGTAGTAATGGGCCCTGGCCATGGATTAGGTACGTAAATAAATAATGTTGGACAATCCACACAACATCATCTAGCCCCAAGCTAAGCAGAGGTTGTGTTATGGGTACCAGAAGACTGACATACTTAATACAATACATTACATAGATAGATATTTTTTATTATACCTACATATTAAATACCCAGATCACCCAGAATTTGCAGATCGTAGATACATTTATCCCAAGGCGGAAATCGAACCCGCAACCTTCTGCGTCGCAGGCGGGCTTTCGCCCGAAGCGCCACATAGGTCATAAATGCCAATGGTTTTTACAAAGAAGAGATCATTATTATCACAAGTAGTTTTATCATGTACCTAGGTGTGAGTAATATAATAAGTAGGTACCTAATTTTTTTTGTGTTTATACAGCTTATATCCTGGCTGATGAAGGTTACGACGTGTGGATGGGAAATGCACGTGGTAACAAGTATTCCCGCCGCCATATCTCTCTGGATCCAGATCGGCTCATTAATTCAAATTTCTGGAAGTTCTCTTGGGATGAAATCGGAAACATAGACCTTCCTACCATGATTGATTTTGTTCTTGACAATAGTGGGCAGAAAAAACTTCACTTTGTAGGACATTCAATGGTAAATAAAAAGTTTAACAAAGGGGTGAACACGAATTAATACGACAACCGTAAACGTATCGAAACAGTGACGTATTTGAGATAAATTGCGCGTCAACTACCGAATGTTCAGGCGCGCAGTGTATCTCAAATACGTTACGATTGTTACATTTCCTTTGCCTTCTGTTCCATTCCAGGCAAATTTATCTATATTCTACCGATACCTACTATAACTAATAAGCAAACAATAAATACAAACATTAATTTCAGGGTACAACAGTGTTTTTCGTCATGGCTTCACTGCGACCGGCTTACAATGATAAAATTATTTCAATGCACGCACTGGCTCCTGTAGCTTTTATGACATATAGCCATAGCCCACTAATGTCTTTTATTGCACCATTTTCAACTCAAATTGCTGTAAGTACCAAGCTAATTGATGAGACAAAAATCTTTTGCATTATTTCACTCGATGAACATGCATTGCAGTCTTTACGAACATCCCACCTCTACTCGCAACTTTGTTTTCCGTAAAACCAAATCTAAAAAAATTTCAGACTCTTAGTGGTTTTTTTGGACTCGGTGAAGTCTTGGACAACTCGAAAATCCTGTCATGGGCTGGTCAGCGCGCGTGTCTGGATGAAGTAATATTCCAACCAATCTGCAGTAGTATCGTCTTTCTAGTCGGAGGCTGGAACGAAGCGGAGCTTAACAGGGTCGGAAGAAAGTTTTACTCTCATTTTTCCTATAAGACTGCTGAACTTACTCATTATGCCTATTATACTGTAAAAATAAAAGGAGCAAGATAAGGTTATTTTGCTTCTTTTATTTTTTCAGTAGGTCCTTTTCTATTCTCGTATCAACGGATAATTAAAGTGTTTTAACTAAATAGTAAGTAAGTACAGTAAGATGAGTTATAAAGAAACTGAACGTGATTTAAAACCTGGTAAATTAGGAGAGGATCGGATAGGCCGAATGGGTATTTTAAAAAAGTTAACATCCATCAATTTATTATATTGACCTTTCCGTTTTACAGACGATGTTGCCAGTGATAGTCGGGCATATGCCCGCTGGCGCGTCCGTTCGTCAAGTTGCTCACTACGGACAGGGCGTTGCCAATAAAGGATTTCGTCGCTACGACCACGGTCTCATCTTTAACAAACAAACATATGGAACCTTTACCCCTCCAGACTATGATCTTTCAAAAGTAACAGCCCCTGTGTACCTGCACTATTCAGATACAGACCCCTTAGCGCACGTGAAAGATGTTGAAAGACTGTGGAGGGAACTCCGGCGGCCTATGGACAAGATCCGTGTTCCTATGACCACTTTCAGCCATTTAGACTTTGCGTGGGGTATCGATGTAAAAGAATTAGTGTATGATAAGGTACTAGCAATAATTTCGTCAACGTCCTAAACTTCTAATAGCAATAGTAGTATGTACCTCGAATGTCTAAGTAGTAGATAGTAGCAAAAATTTCTGATTTGAAGGCAATAAACTATTTAAATGCTCGTTCAATCTTATTTTTCGATATTCTAGATATGATTGAATTAATTGATAAATTTTATAACATAACACTTTTATCGTGCAACCTATGTGTTTATCTACAGCTTAGATTCATTAATTTAATTTGATAAAAAATATGGTAAACGCATTGTTTACCTTTCTGTGCTGTGTTCTCCGAGCTCGATGTTAAAAACGTTTCTTATCTAATGGTAACTCTACTCTCAAATCTACCGGATATAAATGATATACCTACTAGTACATAACTCTGGTTCATAAAAGTTTACTTGAATAGGTAATTTGTTAGTTTATCACGAGTTTTGGTAAGGACTGAACAGTTTGCGCCACAAAGAGAGTAAACTTTGAGCCGGGCTGCGAATTAATTGACGAGCCCGGATGTTCGCCGGATAGGTTTTGCTTTGGCATTCCAATTGACGTTCGGAAATATCCGGTCTGAATGTTTGTGCCATCGTAATATTTTTATTTTTGTTCTAGAAACGGCCTAAATACTATGATTTAGGCTAAAACCAAAAACCAAAATCTATGGTGTATTTTTATCATTGCAATGTTTCACCGTGAGATGCGTACCTACTTCTTGTCTATGAACAGCATCCTACTAGATACTCTGTGTACTCTGTCGATGGTTTTGTAGTTCCTAAGTCTGATAAAAATATGTTTAAAGATAAAAATAACGGCAATTAAGGTTCTAAACGTTTTTACATAGATGAGATGACCCATACATGGCCAATACAACGATGTTATCAAATTCCAAAGAAGAAAATACTGTTACCATCCATGGTGTGGCATACAAAAAGCAAGTGATCTTAGCTGACGTGAACCTTCCTTACAAATTCACAATAGACCGCAATCGAAACAATTTATTGTTCTGTATCAATGCTGACGAGTTTTCGGATCAAAGCTTTCACTCTGTGATACTGAGTCTGGATAGAGGATCGGTAGCGATTGTGCCTGGTATACGTAACGGGTTTGCTAGTGCTGTGGACCAAACTACTGGAAATGTCTATTTGGGTGGTAGTGATGGAGTATTTTCATTCAATTACAACACACAGAATATCAATACACCAGCCCTGATAAGCGGAATAGATGTGTTTGATATGTTTTTTCAAAAGCACTTGTATTTCGTAGACACCGCTACACAAACTCTAAAAGTGTTCAAGGACGGCAAGCAAAATAATGTTCCGAACCTTGAAGGACATCTGATACACCACTTTGTAGTAGATTTTGACGGCAACTTATATTTTGTGGACCCGACAGGTCTATATGTCATGAAGAGTGGCAAAGATAGAGCAATATTGTTGGATGATAGGGTCTTACAATATCGTGGCGCTACCCTTGATATGCATGGGGTGCCACACTTCATTGCACAAGATGGAATATACAAAATCAGTGGAGAGAGCGGACAACCAGAAGTGATCCTGCTACTAGATAAGGGATATGGAATAGCATTTGATAAAAATAACAATATTGTTTATAGTGATGAACGAGCAGTGATTACATTGATTCCTTGTTAACTAAGTAATCATTTGAGTTTTATGGTAGGTGGATTACACGTTACACTATAGCTATCTATATTAGTAATCTTATTTGCTTATCTAACTAAGTATTTTTTTAGATTTAATATTTTACGAAGATATTTAAGTATCTTCCGTTACAAACTCAATATCAACTCGCGGCTGTAACAAACGACTGACTAACAGTGCACTACGTACGAGTAGGTACGTTTGCGCAAAATGCATTAATAAGAGGTATACACTACTACAAAAGTCGATACTTAAATGCCTTACGTCTCTAACACGAAGCCTTCTTTCAAGCCTAACTGAATTTCCACATTATACCTACGTTTTCATTGACTGAGTTAGTCTGAAAATTCGTGTTCTATATCGTCAAGATACGAGTTCCTAAAGGTACAAGTTAACGTACGGTAATTTAAATTTACAAAATGGAGCATCTCCTTTAATGAAACAAATATTTTTTGTACCTTTTAGTTAAGTATAAACTGCCAAAATTTTAATAATTAAATTGTTTTTCGTGACATCTGCTGTAGCTCTAGCTACCCACGTACCGACCTACATGTTTTAGTTGCCTATATTTTTCACATAGTGCTGGGAATCTAATTTATATTCTCTGCGAGTTCAACTAGTCCGGGGTAGATAGCTTGAAAAATGACAAAAAGATAAAGAAATTAATAGCAGGATGAAACCCATTAGAAAAGGAAGAGAATATTATAAAAACATAAGGAAAAATAATTTACGGGCGATCTGAGTTCGGGAAGGGGATGGGGGTGAGCTTTTAAGGGTAGAAAACGCTTTTTCTCGATTTCCGGCAAAACTAAAAGTTCTATGGAAAAAAGTCAAATGGCAAAGTTGTAGGTAATTAAAAGATCTAAAACTTTTGCATACACACTTTTTTCACATAACCTCAAGATGTATGTGAAAAATTCAAAAAACCAAGTTTTTGGTTTTTTATTCATATCTTTTACAAACAATTATATTTTTTCACTAAATTTGGTGAAAACTTACCTCTTTATGTTCCAAATACGCTGTAATTTATTCGATTAGAAATATATATTTTTTTCACCTTATTTTGATAAAATATCGAAAAAATATCCTTATTTTCAATCGAAAATTCATCCGTCAAAATATCAGCTTTCTTCAAAAAGTTGGTATGTTTTCTGTTCGTTGAAATATCTTCTTTTTGATAGTGAAAAAAAATATATATGTTACCATAGAAAATCTTCTCAGAAAATGCAAAAAAAAAAGTTAGTGAAAAAAAAAATAGTGGGGTGAAACCCATTAGAAAAGGAGGAGAATATTATAAAAACATAAGGAAAAAGAATTTACGGGTGATCTGAGTTCGGGAAGGGGTTGGGGGTGGGCTTTTAAGGGTAAAAAACGCTTTTTCTCGATTTCCGGCAAAACTAAAAGTCCTATGAAAATAAGTCAAATGGCAAAATTGTAGGTAATTAAAAGATCTAAACCTTTTGTATGCACACTTTTTTCACATAACCTCAAAATTGATGTGAAAAATTCAAAAAACCAAGTTTTGGGATTTTTTCAAGAAATTTTGTGAATACTTACCTCTTTACGTCCCAAATACGCTGTAGTTTATTTGATTAGTTACATTTTTATATATATAAAATCAGATTTTTAAAAGATATTAATAAAAAATCAAAAACTTGGTTTTTTGAATTTTTCACATACGTCTTGAGGTTATGTGAAAAAAGTGTGCATATAAAAGGTTTAGATCTTTTAATTACCTACAATTTTGCCATTTCACTTTTTTCCATAGGACTTTTAGTTTTGCCGGAAATCGAGAAAAAACGTTTTTTACCCTTAAAAGACCACCCCCACCCCCTTCCTGAACTCAGATCGCCCGTAAATTATTTTTCCTTATATTTTAATAATATTCTCTTCCTTTTCTAATGGGTTTCATCCCACAATTTTTTTTTTCACTAACTTTTTTTTTTGCATTTTCTGAGAAGATTTTCTATGGTAACATATATATTTTTTTTCACTATCAAAAAGAAGATATTTCAACGAACAGAAAACATACCAACTTTTTGAAGAAAGCTGATATTTTGACGGATGAATTTTCGATTGAAAATAAGGATATTTTTTCGATATTTTATCAAAATAAGGTGAAAAAAATATATATTTCTAATCGAATAAATTACAGCGTATTTGGAACATAAAGAGGTAAGTTTTCACCAAATTTAGTGAAAAAATATAATTGTTTGTAAAAGATATTAATAAAAAACCAAAAACTTGGTTTTTTGAATTTTTCACATACATCTTGAGTTATGTGAAAAAAGTGTGTATGCAAAAGTTTTAGATCTTTTATTTACCTACAACTTTGCCATTTGACTTTTTTCCATAGGACTTTTAGTTTTGCCGGAAATCGAGAAAAAGCGTTTTTTACCCTTAAAAGCCCACCCCCACCCCCTTCCCGAACTCAGATCGCCCGTAAATTATTTTTCCTTATGTTTTTATAATATTCTCTTCCTTTTCTAATGGGTTTCATCCTGCTATTAATTTCTTTGTTTTTAAAACCTATCGAGCCTGGTCTAAACTGAAAATACGGACACGAGACCGCCGCGCCGCGCTGCTGCCACAGGAAAATGTGAAATGACACAAATGAAAATAAATGAATCTTGCTTTCATAAACTCTACTCACACAATATTGTTCCACATACTGTACCGCTATACTATAATACTTACCTACTCGTACCAGGGCTAAAAACCCACAGCCGAATATTTCATCAAACCTTCATTCTATTGTTTCTCTTTTTCTCGTGCACAGTAATGTATTTTTTATTTCTATTATTTCTATTCTTCAGTTGATGGATATGAATGAATTAGAGAAGAATAAAAATAGTTGTGCGCCTATAGGAAGTTAGAATAGGGAACTCAAGCAAAATTAGTCATTATAAAAAAAACCTCCGTATTACTGACTATGCTATCAGCTCTATTAGGCCGGCCTCACACAGCCGGAATTCGTCTCTGAATTCATAATCTGAATTCATATTATTAATTAAGAAAGGCCGGAATCCCATACAAAGTCGTTATGATCCACATACATTCAGATTTTTTCAGATTATGAATTTCTCAGATCGATCTGTAAGAATGATTCTGATGTGCGTCCGGAATTCCTGGTCTGAATATTTAAGATTATGACTTCATAACGCACGTAATCCTATACATTTGCATAGAGCAACACACTCATACTGAATTCAGATTATGAATTGCTCAGTATTGAGCCAATAGCAATGCGATTAGTATTAATTCCTCCTCCATTTCGAGACGTTTGCGTGTGTCGTGAAACAAGAGACTACTGATCTATCTCAATTTTTAAGATAATGTGAGTTGAGGGAGCCGGAATTAAGAGTCTGAATTAAGATTCTTAATTCAGATAGGTTTTCCGGCTGTGTGAGGCCAGCCTTACAAAGAGGGTCTGAAAAGGGTAAAACGCTTTATTTAAAGTAGTGGAACGTGACGTTATAGGAAGAAGCGTACCCTCCGTTAATTTTTATCGTTATTATCGGCTACCGATAATTAAGGCATCATCTGTTATGTTAACATTCAAACAGCGATTTGCAAATGATATGATAAGAACCTTATCAATTATGCAATGATATTATAAAAGTGAAGGTGTTGGTACACGTCCCTAGGTGTGTTCGCATAGCTCAAGATGTTGCGAGTATTCCTGCTCCTGTGTTTTTCTGCGATAGCGACCCAGGGGTTGCCGCAGCCGGATATTATCCAAAGTACACTAGATGCAGAGGCTCGATATTCAGATAATCTTTATGAAGATACTCACTTAAAAGTGGTAAGTTTTCTTTTCATGACCAGAAAAATGACTAATATGGGACCTTACTGGCTTACTGAATTCAACACAAACATGTTTCAGCCTGAGCTAATCAACAAGTACCGTTACCCGATCGAGGTGCACCATGTGACGACTCCTGATGGCTATATCCTGGAGATGCACCGCATTCCCCACGGTCGTGACAACAATAATTCGCCCGGTCCCAGACCCGTCGTTTTTGTGATGCATGGACTACTCTCGTCGTCTGCCGATTGGGTGGTGATGGGACCTGGTTCTGGGTTTGGTATGTTCTAGCGTACTGCTTAAATATAATGCTAGTTGATTTTGTGCTACAGGGTTCAGTGTTCTGATCCATTGGGAAAGCATTTCAGAACGGTATTGAAAACTTTCTTGAATTTCAAAGTTTCGAATATTGATCCAAAAATGCTTGTCCAATGGGTCAAAATTACCCTGCTAAGTTTATCCATCTCATTTTACTTTTATAGTTTAATTTTTTTGTTGTCACACTGTCATTGGTATATAGAAATTGCTTGTAAATATTATGTATCTATCAACATTAATATGACATCATCAGGATATATCCTCGCTGAGGAAGGCTACGACGTTTGGATGGGCAATGCCCGCGGCAACCACTACTCCCGCCGTCACGTCTCCCTGAACCCGGATTCCATCTTTAACAGCAACTTCTGGAAATTTTCCTGGGATGAGATCGGCAACATAGATCTACCTACCATGATCGACTATGTTCTTGAACAGACCCAACAGTCGAGGCTTCACTATATTGGACATTCACAGGTATGGTTATATTATAACTATCGTGAGTAGTCCTTCGAATGAAAGTTAAATATAATAATCTATAACTTTATATTACTTTGGAATACTAAAAATTAAGTGTTCTTGATTTTTGACGTGACAACGTCTTATAATTCTTTAGAGCCTGCACGAATGAAAAAATATGACTCATGAGGCGTTCTGAGGCGTTCTGAGGCGTTCCATGAAGTGACGTTGTCACGTTCAACTATCGTCAGTAAACCGACTTTACAGACAACCATTTTTTGAAGAAAATTAAGATTTACAAATCTTGCAGGGTACAACAGCATTCTACGTGATGGGGTCAATGCAACCTGAATACAATGAGAAAATAATTTCCATGCACGCGCTGGCTCCAGTGGCTTATATGGCATACAATAGAAACCCACTTCTGTGGTACATTTCTCCTTTTGCAAATAACATCGAGGTAAGTAATTCTCAATATCATTCATTTTTTTTTTGCAAAAAAGTGACCTAAACTCATGGCTATCTAGTATCCATCTCTACATTCACCTATTTCAATAGCGTAACCTGATAGAGTAGGTTCAACGAAAAAGTAAACTGTATGTAATAAAATATTGCATCTCCAATTGATCACAAAGTTTATGCCAATACTAAAATAAATAATTTTGCCAACTCAGGGTATTTCTTAATTAAAGCTTTTTTTAGACCATCGCTAGGCTTCTTGGAGCCGGTGAATTCATGCCCAACAATGCGATCATGACCATAGCTGGGCAGGCCATGTGCCGAGACGAGGTGGTATTCCAGCCGCTTTGCAGCAACATTCTCTTCCTAATCGGTGGATGGAACGAGGCGCAGCATAATGCAGTAAGCATTTATTATTATTGAATGCAAAGGATTCAGTTCATGTGACCCGCACAACTTTAATATAGTTTGTGGAGGATTCCCAGGCGAATACAAAGAGCCCCTTTTACTCTAAAACATTAGGGACTATCTAATTACTACGACACTAATGCTAAGCATATTTGTAACACTCTTAGAGGTAACAAAGAGAACCCGCACCTCATTGAGAGTAAATAATTCGTTGATCCAAGTTATTGTAAATATTATTATATACATACATTTGAGTATTGTGCTTAGAAGTATTTTGGTTTTTAGACGATGATGCCGGTGATATTCGGGCATACTCCCGCTGGAGCATCCGTCCGTCAGCTCGCACACTACGGACAAAGCATCGATAACAAAAGTTTCCGTCGTTACGACCAAGGCAGCGTCATCGCGAACAGAAGAGTCTACGGATCCAGAAGGCCGCCAAGATACGACCTTTCCAAAGTAACAACACCTGTGTTTCTGCACTATTCTGATAAAGATCCCTTGGCGGATGTCAGAGATGTTGACAGGCTATGGAGAGAACTCGGCAGGCCTATCGGAAAATTCCTTGTTCCCATGCCCAAGTTTAGTCACTTAGATTTCTTGTGGGGTATCGACGCAAAAGAATTGGTATACAATAGAGTTATAAATTTAATGAGGGCGATGGACATCAATACCTTGGATTTTTTGGAAGGTGCTGATTTATCAAAATATTGACGTATTTGCAATAATACGCAGATTGAAATGCACGTGGGGCAGTGATTTTGGATAAACGATTTACAGGATTACGATAAGCAATAAATAATTATATATTTTAATCCATCAGATTTTCATGTACCTTGTCTAGATATAAATTAAGTAGTGAGATTATTTCATTAACATGAAAACCTATATCAGTTTGATCAACATAAACGCATGAACAATACATAGATAAAAGTAGGTGGATATCTAGTATCCTTACATAATGAATTCTATGTCGTCTATAAAAACCTCATCAACTCAAGATATACGAACGAGGTAAAGTTATACATAACAAAGGAGACTGCTTGAATAGCATCACAAAGTTTTTATTAGACGCGATTCCATCCAACTTTCTTTTTCTTGTAGAATAGGTGAGTTATTTACATCTAAATATTCTAGACGCGGACTAGAAATATTATCTTTAATCAGAAAAAATCTTCTTTGTTCAAACAATTTGAGAATATATTACATGTTCATGCTCAGCGTTTCTAAAGCTATTTTCATCGCACCATGTACCTACTTCCGACAACCAAACTTCAATATGAGTTTAATAGAGTTCACGGATCGGAAGTTTTGAACCGATTGGATAATTCCGCTCAATTAATCCTTACATAGTAAGGAATCCCAGCATTTGAGGTTGTGGTTGGACTCTCTAGGTAGTCTAGTTGAACTGTAAAAACTGGTGAAAGTAAGAGCTATAGTTTATCCAAAGCCGAGGTGTGTTGATTGATCCAATATTTTCTAAATTGATACTGTGCTGTAGGTATAGGTGCCTACTAAACACAAAACAAGAAAAATCAGTGTTTCAATCAACTACGAGTATTTTCATAAAAAAATATTACCTAAGGTCTTAGCGATTTGATATCAAAATGCCTTTCAAGAGGTTTCTACCTGAATAATCTACGGAAAAGGTTAGGATTCACAACACGAATTACACAAGGACAAGGGTTTATTACGAGCATACACTGTCATTAGCTTAACCGAGTGATCTGCATATAAATAGGTAGTGCCTGCCTCGCCGACAAAAGCTACTGGACTATACATTTATCTTTAGTGAGTGAGGCTCTGAAAGGGCTTTATAAGATAAGGTGCAGGACTTGATATAAAAATGTATAATTAAAGTTATTTATGAACATCCATTATCTGGTGTTATTGGCATTGCTGCATTGTTTTATCTTTTTGCTGCGTGATTGTATATTGGTTTGGTAGATAGGCAACTTAATATACATTATAATAAACACTTGCAATTCATTTTGCTATTTGAATTGCAAGTGTTTCAAAATTAATTTAAAGCTATAATCTTGATAATCTAATCTAGAGAATATATATAAGTAATTTATTTTTTATTATATCTTTGGCTGAGTAATTTAATAATTGTCATCAGTGTGTCCGTGGACAAAATGTGGTTTTCAAGATTACTGAAAATCATGTATTAATAGATTCTTGTGGTTTTTAATTGCGAGAAAAAATAAGAGTGTAGGTAACAATGGTATAAGCCCAATTCAATGTGTTTATAGTAGTGTACAAAGAAATAAGTAGGTATATCTATTTTTATAGATATGGTTGGCACTCTCCATTTTGCTCTAAACTTGTAAAGGTAGAGAACTGAATTTCATTAAGTAATCAATTTAGTATCTAGGCTATATAGGTATTATAATTTAATAACTAGTGCAGGCCGTCTATACGCGACCGTAACTCACTTTATGACGATCACAAACCAGCATCATAATTGAATTGCCATAGCGCAGAGTTGTTAAGATGCCATGCCAGTTAATAGCCAGTGTCTATATTCCACATTATTTTAAATTAACCTATATATTTAAAAAAAATAACCTATAGTTTAGCCCTACTGCTGGGCAAATGTCTCCATCTCCACCAATGCTTTCCATTTATCCCGGTCTTTGGCGATATTCCACCAATATTTTTCCTCCGCGTCCAGGTTAAAATATATATATCAGGGGTCGTTCTTACCTGTGTTGGAGGCTCACACAGAGAAACTTTCAGCCTTACTAAAATAACGAAGGTCTGGCTGAGGTCGGCTCTTAGGCTATAAAACATTGGTAACAAATATAAATAAACTAGTAGTATTATGATGATTATCTACATGCATTAAGTATGCATGTATATGCATGTAATCATCATAATACTTACATGTTATCTACGTATATGGCGGAAACGAGATATCATAATACTATGACAACAATAGATAGGGTAATAGATTAACTTCAGTCCCCGCTCCAACTAATTTTTTGTAGTTATTTTTAAAATGTTACATTTTTAACGATCATTAGATCCCTGCCTTTTGAATCTAAGGTCGTGTGGATTTTTTTATTCGGAAATTTAATGTGCGCTAGGTACGCTAATTATTACAGTCCTGTTTATGTAAATAGTGGTTGTTATATGAAAATCATCATGATGCAAAGACCTAAATATTTATTTTCGATGTCTACCCAATAAATAATAGCAATTGTCTAGGACTGATAAGAACTGGTATATTGTGAACGGTAAAGGGTCTTTGTCTAGTCCAAGCGAAAACGGTCCCCTTGATGCCACACGGATGTTGCAGTAAATTGAATTCTGTTTAGGGCCGTACAAAGGCAACATTAAACTGGTTATCCTCCATCGTGCGCTGGGCTTATTGTATTACCGCGTACCTTTTGTAATTTTACGTGGAGATAGGTAAATGAATTGCATGACTGAGGAAGTCGAGCCAAGTAAGCCCATTTTAAACAGAAAAAGCATATATATGAAAACGGGCTTGAATTTTTGATATTGAAATGTTTTTATTTAAAATAATGAGTTCCGTTGAAAGGTCTGGTACAAGGAATTTAATATTCCGAGGCTGGAATAATAATTTTAGAACAGCTGAACCTGCTTGTTCCGTCATCATATTCTCATAATAAAAATACCATTATAGGCAACTTCATCAAGTTACGTAAAGTAGGTAAATAATTAAGGTAACAACAACTTACGGTAACCGTAATTACTAAAATTAGAGATAGATTTTCAGAGATTTTCATGATGATGATCTCATTCATAACGGTAAAGAGTATTGTTCCAGAATATACTAATAGGTAGGTAATTTTGATAGTACTTAATCAGTACTTAATCACTCGGCAATCAGTCGGTCGTCATTCAGTAATAAAGTTCTGAGTTGCACCCGAAAAATATAGGTAGCCCTATTACACTACCAAACCTTATTAATTTAAATTGTCCGGTTAGGCTGTAATTTCATGAGTCGCATGTTGAACGCGTGCTTAAGGTGACGGGTATAGCCAAATGCGTGTTTTTGGGGAAACCGAAAACTGTTTTCAGAAAAAGTGATAGCATGTGGAGTTGTGAAACTTATTATTTCCTATAACACATATATTGAACTAGTGTATTGTTACTCAAAATTTGTGCTCTTGGATATAGTTTACTTTTAAATGTAAGTTTAGTACCAACACCTTTTGCAAAAGTGTGGTTTAAGATCCCATTTTTTATGGGTTTGGCAGATTTGTTTGGTACCAAACTCAGCACAGCTATTCTTATGGTTCGTATCTTGTGACTCTAAAGAAAACATTTCTACATTAAGGTGTTTAAAGAAGAAGAAGAGTAGCGCCTTAGGAATTATAAGTGTTTGATTGCTGTGTGCTCGCAAATATTCATAAGGCACTGCTTTAGAGTTTGACTATCCGAACCGTGCGCGGCTCATTATTTGTTTTGCGTCGTTGTGAGCATTTTTGCTGAAGTTGAAATTGCGACGTTGCCACGCTGACTGTCTAGAGTTTAACCACCACGGCAAAAAGTATGCCGTGTTACAAGTTTAACGTGTGTGTAGATATAATAAATAAATAATAAAATTGGAAGTTATTGACATTTTTATTTTTTATGAAAAATTTCACCCTACCCGTCGCCTTAAGAGGGCAGTAAACACGTTCATTAGCGCCGAGCGGACCGCAAACACTGTAGGCAACACGCCTCTGCCGATAACATGCACTTCATATGCACTGCCTTTTGCAGTTTTGTTAGAACGAAGTTCAAAGCTAAAAGCCTTAATACCTTTAGGAGATGCTAATGTCTAATTTCCAAACATTCGCGATGAAATTGAAAATAAGCTAAATGATGATAAGGTTGTGTTTTATTTTTTTTCTGTAAACAAGACTAATTAGGTATACAAAAACGTAAAACAAACATAGAAAAATTTAGTTTCATTATACTAACGGGATTGTGATTTGTGAGTTCCATTATTTCCCGTTCTGAATATCTCTGAATATCCCGTTTATAATGAAAACTATCTTCAAAACCGTGATAGTTTCAAATATTATATACTTAGTAAAATGTATTTTTTACATGGAAACGAATCTGCTCAAATAATAGTGAGCCTTTCATGCATTTGAAAGGTTTTATCACAAAGGCAGCAGAAGTTTGAAATAGCTGCCGGCCGATGATAGCTTTCATAACGCGAAGTTCGCTAACAAGCAAACTAAGAACCGCTTCATTGAGTGCCTTTATTGATTGAGTATCCATCATAGCCGCAGATTATGTGGGAATAGGCAATCGTACAAGTAATCTGTCTGATGGGCGAATTATTGGGTACTTTTGTTGCTAGTAAACTTGGATAATAATATTATGTATGGTATATAAGTTGGTATATTATGTTTGTTTGTTACTTTTTTTTCTTTACGGAAAGAAACTATTTTGTAAAGATTTATTCACGTATGTTTAACTAATTTATCCTATCCTTGATATCATTTTCACCCGACTACGTAGGATTTTGACAAGTGATGTGTCCAATGACGCGTCAGGAGAGTCCGGGTGACATAGGCTAAGTGACGTCATCATTTCTTTCCTATGACGTAATATTAAGTCATATATTTCAGCTGAAAAAAGAATAAGTACTTATAGTATTTCGTTTGGTATAAGATGAAAGAACTTCTAGTGTACACTCTAAAAATGTAAATATAACAGATCTACATTATGTTGATATTTTTTGTAGTCGGGTTTTTAAACTTTGTTTCGTTAAATATTAGAGTTTTTTTTATAAGTACCTAGAGCGTAAATTTTAATATTAGGTAGGTAAGTCATCCAATGATCCAAGTATATCCAACAAACAGTATTTTTTAATACAGTAATGACAACTCGTATACAGGATATCCCAAGGTTTTCTAATCATTTTTCATTTTTAAAGTTATTGCATCTGAACATTATAACTAGATAGATATTTTTAGTTAGCTAAATAATTGCACCAAATGTTATTTTTATTTTGACGACCGATGTGGCGCGGTGGGCGATGGTCCGCCTGCGACGCGGGTTCGATTCCCGCCTTGGGATAAATGTTTGCACGATCTGCAAATATTTATTCCGGGTGTTCTGGGTATTTTATATGTATATTAAAAATATCTATATATGTAATTTATTGTATTAAGTATGTCAGTCTTCTAGTACCCATAACACAAGCTCTGCTTAGCTTGTCCAACATTATTTATTTATTTTATTTTATTTATTTATATCAGATAAGTTTAAATTATATTTATGGACATTTTCATACGACTTTTGCAGTCGGTTTATAGTTCAGTAACTCAGCAATCACACAAGTGCCCCTGTTATGGGTTCGATTTCCACCAAGATACAATATTTCTACAATATTTGTGTGATGGTAAAAGATAGATGTTGATTTTGTATCTATGGGTTTTACCTATTATATGTATCGCTCCACGGGTTTCATTTAACAATAAAATACTGATGTTTTTTCAAGGTACTTTATTTAAAGCCAGGAACACAAGTTACATTGTTACAAAAATTATCTAAGAATAAAAATCAGATACATAAATTCGGTTTTGAAACACAGATAGCGATTAAGCAAATATATTTATTTCCAAATAGTAAGTATATGTACTTAAAAACACTAACGGTTATCTAAGGTTTGGACTTGTCTATAAACACAAAACAAATACGTTTTAAGGAGAAATGTGACAAATATATTTAATACTGTTCAGCGAAAAAAGTTAATATTGCTCGGGAAATGTGGGTTCCAATGCTCAAAGCAGCGGTTCAAAACTTATAGTCCAGTCAAAATAGACTAAAATTATGACTTCAGTTTGCATTAATTCCCAACAAGCTGGATTTTTGTGCAGGCCTTGAATACGTCATTACAAATGATATGTCAAAAGTCCCCATCGATCCCGCTTGTGCGTTGTTTTTTATTCGAGGTCAAAGGTCATAAATTTGCGTTTTTTGCATATATCTCTGAAAATACGAGAGCTATCGAAAAGTGGTTCAGGCAAAGTTTGTACATCGTAAAATTGTCTACAAAAATACTTCAACATTTTTCTTCTACAAAGCATCGCTTTCGAGATATAGTGACTTTAGACCGCAGGAAAATCGTCGAAGATGCTGCGTTTTTTTCATTTCAACCGTTTTATCTGCTTTATTGCCACAGAATAAACAGTATTTTTTTAAATTTACTGAACGGGGTGATGGGTTCGATGGGTTAGTCCTCCTCCGAGGTAATGAATCGTCTTTTTGTCTCAAGAAATACTGTTTGTTCTGTGGCAATGAAGCAGATAAAACGGCTGAAATGAAGAAAACGCAACATTTTAGTAGATTTTTCTGCGGTTTTAAGTCACTATATCTCAAAAGCGATGCTTTGTAGAAGAAAGGTGTTGAAATATTTTTGTAGACAATTTTACGTTCTACAAACTTTGTCGGAATCATTTTTCGATAGCTCTCGTTTATGACTTTTAAACGCAAATTTATGACTTTAACCTGGGTATTTGCGTTTTTCGCGTATATCTCTGAAACAACGAGAGCTATCGAAAAATGGTTCCGACAAAGTTTGTAGATCGTAAAATTGTCTACAAAAATATCTCAACACTTTTCTTCTACAAAGCATCGCTTTTGAGATAAAGTGATTTTAAACCGCAGGAAAATCTACTAAAATTCTGCGTTTTTTTCATTTCAGCCGTTTTATCTCCTTCATTGCCATAGAACGAACTGTATTTCTTGAAACAAAAAGATGATTCATTACCTCGGAGGAGGACTAACCCATCGAACCCATCACCCCTTTCAGTAAATTTCAAGAAATACTGTTTGTTCTGTGGCAATGAAGCAGATAAAACGGCTGAAATGAAAAAAACGCAGCATCTTCGACGATTTTCCTGCGGTCTAAAGTCACTATATCTCAAAAGCGATGCTTTGTAGAAGAAAAGTGTTGAAGTATTTTTGTAGACAATTTTACGATCTACAAACTTTGCCTGAACCATTTTTCGATAGCTCTCGTTGTTTCAGAGATATACGCAAAAAACGCAAATTTATGACTTTTAACCTGGAATAAAAAACAACGCACAAGCGGGATCGATGGGGACTTTTGACATATCATTTGTTATGACGTATTCAAGGCCTGTACAAAAATCCAGCTTGTTGGGAATTAATGCAAGCTGGAATGTCTATTTTGACTGGACTATTATTGAACTTTTATCGGAAGCTGTTCTAAAGAAAATGAATCGACGACATTTTAAAGAAGTGTATAAAATTCTCATAAATTGATGCTGTACAATTTTATAAAGTTTTTGCAATATTGATTACAAATAAATGGTATAAAATATAATTTAGTTTTGTTTTGAGTTGGTACATTAATAATTTTCTTTGCTCATTTAATTGACGCTTCGCATGGTCTGATTATGCAAACTTATAAAAAAATACTTAATAATTTTAATATAAAGTTTTATAAAAATACTCTGGAAATGGCAAGCGTACGGTCTGCAGCGCTGGTGAGCGGAAGGACGAGTTTTCTAAGAAATCGATTTTCCACGAGATGAGTAAGAAGTTTCACGGTCTGACGGCTCGCTTCCAAGACGACTCTCAAATGCGCTCTCTGTACTTGATTTAATTTAAAATATCTTACGAAGGAGAAAGCTCAGCTCTAAGGGTTTGTAACTACACTTAATGTTATCATTCTGGCGTAATTAATGTACCTTTCTGTACACATTCTAATAAGGGTTGCTACTGGTTGCGATTGGTTACAATACATAGGTATGCTCGCGGTGGATTACGAAGAATACAACTTTAACGACATTTATTTATTAAATTATGTACTATGATATTGTAATTGATTATTCACTAGAGTATAAATAGATATTTATTAAAACTTTTTAAAAACCTGCATCTGATTTGCATATAAATACCCGTATGGAAACCAGGGAACAAAAACGATCATCCTATTTCAGACCTTCCCAACTCATACTACCATTTTATAATTTGATAAATCCAAAATTATAGACAAGTGTAAGTACGTATAATTCTAAAAGTTGATATTCACCTCATGTATAAGTATAATAATATAATATACATATTAAGACATCGATACTCTAATATTTGTATACACATGGAATATTTTTCTTAATACTACTTACGAATAGTTATATTTCACACTCAATTTTATAATTTTATCTTACGATGAAAATCAGTCGCCGAAGACTATTTAATTAGGTATATTTATATTTTCCAAATGTTAACAGCTAATATGAGACGGCTTATACAAAGCTCTTAATCTGAATATATTTTTTTACACAATATACATAAAAATCTATAGGTTTTCGGAAACAACAGGTTTTAAAATTCTCATTTGTTTGGATAAAGCTTGCATGCACAGTATTAAATGGCAATATTTTAAAAAAATACGTGTGATAAGACTCCTATGACTTGGATGAGGATAGTTTGATATACACCGTTAAGATATTTGTGAGCAACAAGATTTTGCGTAAGTACAACGTTGGTTTCTACGACACAATGAATTGGCAGATTTATATGACTTTATGATTATATGACACTAACATGATATTTTTCAATACACAGAAAGTTAATACTTACCAAGAAATAGATATGAAATTGATAATGAATCTTATAATATTTGGTCGGGAAATTCTAATAGAGACTAATAGCTAAGGACATAAGCTCTGAAGGGTGCGTACTATCTACACACACATAAACGCTTTGAAACACTTAGCATACACATTTATATTCTCTCGAAGATAAGAGCTACACACAGTCTTGTATAATATAAAATTTATATTAATACTGATGTGTAATACATTCATTAATTTAACATTTATTAAAATATTTTATTTGAAACATCAATTTCGACAACTCAACTTGGATTACAAATTATACACTTTGGTAAAACATTTTTGCATATTGTCGTCATTAAAATGGACATTGTGCGTCAATGTAAATTACATTTATAAATATAATATAATATTTATCATTTGATCGAGATCATAAGTATTTATCATTGGATATTTACTGTTCCGCAAAACGAAGTCTTTGCTTCTTGACAAAATCTTGGGCGAGCTTGTCGTTGGTTCGTGACTCGCATATTTGCAAGATTGGGTGATCTGTAAATAATCCAGCACAAAACAATTAATTAAGAATTTACCTACAAAAAATATGAAGCAGCCGACCTAAAATGATCCAAATCAGTAAAAATCAAATCAAAATCAAACTATATTCAGTAAAATCACATATTCGTTATTCATATACAGGGTGTAACAGAAGGGGTGGACCAAAAGCAACAGGGCGATGGGGGAGCTCAATGCCTATCGATATAACCCCCATGTATGTTCAGCGATATTCAGTCGTTAAAAAGTTACTAGGTGATTCTAGACGCCAGTTCCACGCGACCAGAGCTTAGAAGAACGGGCAAGGAACTACGGCCTGAATCCTACTGTTTTTTTGTATGATCCAGTGGCGTAATAATATTTTACTAACCTGAGGTGCCCAAGCTCCGAAAAACTCTTAAACTAGACGGAAACTAATGGAAAAAGCGAACGATGCATGAAACAGAGCCAGCAATTGAAATGCGTTTCATACTAAATGAGATTTGCAGTATATTTTTAGTAGGTACAATGCTTTTTAAATGGCATTTAATATGTTTAATGTACAAGAGTAGATAGGTAATTGTTAATAGAGTAATAAATATGAGAAAATCACTGACACTTCTATCTTAAGTTAAAACAAGTTTTACTTGTAACGTGTCTCACTCAACCAAAGCCATAATCTAGCATTAAAAAATATTTAACTACTTATGAGAGTTTTCAAAAATGTATTAACACAGATGTATTTTATTTTTCAACAAGTACTATTAATTTACATAAATAAAGGACAAAAGGCGCTTTGCCATTGACAGAAATTAGTTTTGGGGGCAGTGAGCGAGCACCACTTAGGTATAAATCTCGGCTTTGGTCGCAGCCTGGGGGAGGCATCGGGAAGGCCGCCCAGAGGGTGGTACGCGAACTTATACTAAACGGTGTTACGTTATTTTTATTTTTAAACAGTGTAAATAAAAACCACTCAGATTGGAATCCCTTACAGATCGATACTAATTAGTGTTTCGAGTCTCGCCTTCATTTAAATTTTCCTTTTTGGGTTCGCTCATAGCCAATAATTCAATATTACCTAACTGTTGAATTTAATGTTTTACCCAATTCCTTTAGAATCTTTACGAAGAAAACGTTTACTTTAAATACTTATAATAAATAGGATAGTACCATCGATAGCACCATTGAATAGCTCTTTGTTGGTACTCCACACAATAAATTACACAAAATATAAAATATGTAGATACTCACTGCGATCATGTAGCTGCATCAGCGGTAGTTCTATGGGGCGCAGTGGATCGGGCGGGCCGTTGATATTAACTCCAGGTACTCTAGCGAGCGCTACAAATGCTTCGCCTGCGAAGTCGTCAGCAGTGAGCACGTCCTTGTCCCAAACCGAGAGAGAGAGCACGGCCTCTCCCGACCTCACCGCTTCTACCCCCACGTTGAACTCGAAGCAGTCGTCCCAAACGGGATTTAGAGTTTTCTGTTTATTTTATTTATTAATGAGCAGACAACGCCAACAGAACACAATAAACATCAATAAATAAATTAAAACTAATTAGTTACAAGCATGTACAAATATTTATATTTCTGTTATGTAAGTTCTGACTTCAGAAGTCGTGTAAGAAGTTAAATAATATTCATGGACCCACATCGACTTTATGTCCCAAACAAAGTTAAGCTTGTACTATGTGAACTAGATTGCAGATAAAATATTTTAAATTTTTGTTGTCCGTTCTTACCTAATCAAGTTGGCCGAAATAATTTGACAAATTACATCTACAATTGCAAAACATCACTGTTTTTTTTATAAATATAATTAAATTTAAATAAGTACAACTTTTTCCTGCAAAAGTAGGTACAATACAATAGATCCTATCATTTATTTTCATGATATTTTTCCTCGTATTTAATTAATTGACTACAAAATGAAACAGGTTTTTAACGATTTTACTATTGAATATAACATAATAAACAGTCATATTTTACTAACCTTTTGAACATGAGTAACTTGTTCATGAGTCTTCGGGAACAGTCGTTTCGGTAGAAGTTCAAGTACTACGAACGGATCACTCAAGCCGTTCGGATCCAGTGGGATGACGTCACGAGCTGACAGTACTTCCACGCAAAGTGCGTCATGGTTTGTGTGAACCCTAATTAAATGAAACAGTACATATACGATTGGGTTCTAGCTATAGCAACCAAGCCAGTTTTACTAGTTCATTTGTTGAGTCAACTTGCCAAATACCTACACAGTTCGAGCTGTAGTTGCTGCTTAACAAACCATATTTCAACAACTTTGTGAATCTAAACTTTGAAACTAAGCATAATAGCTTGAGTTGCCTTAATAAACATAGCCATTTTCGATTTGACTACTAACACAACACTCAATAGAAACAAGTTTTCTCAAGATGGCGTATATAAACATAGTTAATGAAACAAATGCCATACATACCTCGCTAAAATAGAGCCATATGGAGAGGGCAGATGAGCTCTCGCTTGATCCTGCAGGCGATCTAACAACCACAGCTCAATCAGTTTCTCAGTGGTAGCCTGGTGGTACATCATCCTTTGCTCGAGCCTGTTCCATTCAGGATTGTGGACTTCTGACATTGGGAGACCTGTTACAAACAATATAGATATGTTATTTGAAACATGCTAATGAGTGCATCTCGAACCACGCTCTTTGACTTGAGTGTATTAAAATATGTAACTCTTTAAAACTAGACTTCAGAAAACTTCACAAATCTATCTTATACACCATTTACATTAGAAGTTAGGCAGTTTAAGTACCTTTTCCTTCAGCATGGAAAAACTCGGCAAGCAAATCCAGAGCTTCCTTCAGTCGGTCGTGGTAGACCCGCGGTTTCTCAGCGCCGCCGGCGTCGGCTTGAGCGGACATCTCTTTAAGCACAGCGCTCCAGCACCCAGCCAGAGCACGGATGAACGCTCGCGGTAGCAACCACGTGTTCAATGCTGACAGATGCTGATCGAGGAACTCCAGTAATGGTGTGATTGCCTAAACGTAAATAAAAAAACAAGCACTGGTATAAATCAGATTTCAAAACGGATCACAAAGTGTCACAAATGAAAAAGGCTTTGCTAGAATCAGTATTATCACGAAGACCACTTTATCTATCAGAAGTGTCCATATAAGGAGCGAAGATTCTATAAAATTCATAAGGTAAAATACAAACCTGTGGCGTAGGCAGCGTGTCAGGAGACCAGGCGAGATGGAACACAGCCTTCCGCAACGGAGGCCTCGCCCTCGCGGCCAAGGGAGTGGCGGCGCGCGTGGAGCGAGCGTCCAGTGTGCCCAGCGCCCCTCGGACCAGTTGACGGGCGTTCTCATCCCTTTCACTGCTGTTTAGTCATCTCATTCAATACTTATTTATGGCTATTTCACATTCCAGGGTGTCTCAAAAATGTACGTTTTAAAAGTCCTGATGTCAATGAGCCGAAGTGTGGGGAAAGTCAAATTGTGGAAACTGTGTACTCGTATAATTACTTCATAACTGTCAACTATACAACGTGTAACGTATTTCCATTATACATCCGAAAGGGGTGTATTCACACAGAGCATATGAATACATTGGTGAGGTCAAAGGTTCAAAATATTGAATTAGAAAATACAATAATAAAAAAAATATTATTATTAGAAAAGTGTGGCAGCCCTGTGTGTCGCGCGTTTGCGATCTCCGCGCGGCCGCGTAGTCGGCGCGCGGCGCGTCGCACTCGTCTCACTCACTCACACAGACAATTTAACGCGAGTTGATTATACCTACTACTTACTGCCTAAGATTCTACGGCGCGAAATGAGATTTTAAAGAAATGTATGTGGGTAAATACGTAGATTATGTTTAAGTACCTACTGTCATCATGAAACATGCTCCTCTTCTTATGTTCTCGTCAAAATGGTCGAGGATCGACTGTTGGACTTAGGTTACAAAAAGGCATTCCCTCGCAACGCAACACACAACACCATGTCGTAATATTCACTGTTTGTACACAGACACTACTAACACAGACACTACTAACACAGACACTACTAATACAGAAAACTACATCAAAAAAACCGCGAACCGAAAAAATCGAGAAATTGTTTGTTTGTTGCAAGAAAGGCAAACGGCGACTATCTATTAATAGACGTTACTCGGCCAGTAAACAAGTTTAGAAAAGGACAGCACCATTATGTTCATTCCGTTCCAACATAAACAAAGATTAGTAAACAGAGTAGACACAACGTTTGTTTTTTTTTAAGTATTTGAAAAATAACATTGAAACAAAGTTACGAAAGTAGCTTTAGTGCTCGAGTAGGTAAGTAGAAAATTGAGAAGGTAAAATTGAGTTGGGTAGGCTACTTCCTACCTACTAGCTAACCAAGAGTTGTGAAAAGACGTCTATCGTGCCTAGGGATTTCAGTCAGGAAAATATGTTACCTTGCGTCTAGGTACCTGGATCAATACCAAAGTAGGTATAAATAGGCTTTTAGAAGGCCAGATGTTACATAATACTTAACTAACTAGTGTCCGTTCTGTTACCTACTTTATCTAGAGTTCACACCAAAAGGTTATAAAAACAGCTGTAAATAGGGTTGTCGAAATGTTTTGTCAAGTGACGTGTTGAACAAAAGTAAAAAATTGATTTCATGAATGAAAAATACAAAAAAATGAAAAGTCGTAGAACAAATGTTGTTCGCAATGACGTATACTATACCTCCCTTTCGGGTGTATAGACACATATTGTTACACGCTGTATAACTAATCGCGTAGTTTTCTCCTTTTAGGCATTTTTTGGCTGGACGCAGCAATATAGTTTCGTACAATCGTCGAAAAATATATGGCTTTGACGCAGATCAATCGATCTACCTTTGCTGAGGTTTGAATATTGGTTTGGTCGTTAGGTAACAGAACCTTGTTACCGACTGCGAGGTTCAAAGGAAACACATCTTGTCCTGTCCAGTACCGATGTGACGTTAGACAGTGATAAATAATTTTGTTCTATTTCCGTTAGTGGACACAATCTCATGTCCCTATGATGTAAGCTAAGCATGAGTTCCATCATGTTTTTTCTTTTGCACTGTCAAGTAGTTTACACCCAAACTTATATGAAGTTTATTAGTACTGGAATGTTTCTAGCATCCTAAGTTTAAGACAGGTATGTGGATAGTTTCTGAACTTTACGAGTTCACTGAGCGAGAATTCGAAGAACGAGAATGTGGAGTCAGTTACTCAACTTTTTGAGAACGTATAAACTTAGTTTGGTACCAACAGGCATGTGTTTGATCTTTTTTGCTACAGCATGGAGCTTGTAAATCATCAATCTCTTAAGAAGGTTAAGACACAATTGACGACCGATGTGGCGCGGCGGGCGAAGGTCCGCCTGCGACGCGCAAGGTTGCGGGTTCGATTCCTGCCTTGGGATAAATGTTTGTACGATCTGCAAATATTTATTCCGGGTGTTCTGGGTATTTTATATATATATAATAAAAAATATTTATCTATTTCAAATATTGTATTAGGTATGTCAGTCTTCTAGTAGGTAGGTACCCATAACACAAGCTCTGCTTAATTGCGGCTAGATGATGTTGTGTGGATAGTCCAGCATTATTTATTTAATTTGGAATAAACAATGTACTTGTTTGTTATTGTGTTAAAATGAGGACTCAATCAAAAACTTCTTTAAGTTCTGTAAGTGTAGCATGTGTTGGAAGACTTTGCAGTTCACAGTTCAAACATTCTGCAAAAACTTCAGATATAACAATCTTCATATCAGGAACTTTTCTTGTTTGTATCATAACAAGCTAACTTGAAGTCAAGTAAATCTCCTTACTTATATTTCTTTATTATTATTCTGATACATATTTGACAATATTTAATATTTTTTTAAGTACGCTCACTCAAAAACTATTTAGTGTAAATGTGTATCTAGAGTACGTAATATGAAATAAATTCTATCAGTTTCAAAAGGTTTAAATGTTGTCTATAAAATTACCCAAACAAATAAAACTACAGCTCTCATAGTCAAGTAAGAATATGAAAAGTTTCCGTATCATGTCGGTGTTCAAAGTTTGTACATAAACAGAAGATACTCTGTAGCTAAATCCCTATAGTCAATTTGTTGCTAAGGACTAAGTATACTAAACTTTGGTATAACTGTTGTGTTGTTCGTAGACTTCACCAGCTTTCTCTTCGGAAACATTATGTTCGTTTCTAACACAAATTATTACATTGGCTTAGAAATCCAAAAAGTATTATCTTAATTGAAAACAAATGTCAATGTAAAAATACTATTTATCTATTTAGATCGAAAGAAAAAATAGCGTAGCTGGTAATTCATTTTTTAGAATAATGTATGTCGAAGACGTAAAAGCTACTTTAGTGTAAAATGGCAAAAATGTAGAGATCATTTTCTTAGCATAAAAGCAAAATTCACGGTCTAGAAATTCGGCTGCACTTACATATGTTCATCGTCGTACTCGGCGAGCGAGCGGCGCACATATTCCAGGTTATTCACGATCGTGCATATCTCCTCAGTCGTTTTGTTTTGACCTACAAATAAAACGGGGTTTCAGTAGCCCTTCTATTTATGTCAAGACAAAGGGTGACTGAAAACTCTTTTTAAAAGATAATAAAAACAGCTTATTAATGTTGCCTGCCTGACTGCTGATAAAACCGTTTTCTTTTAGCTTTCGCTTATTCTGCATTTTCATGAAATCCCTTAGTTTAAATGTCGTAAAGAGCGTCGTTTTATACGCAACCCTATAAAGTTCAAAAAGGTCGTACTTTCTATTTCTATTTAGATCTTGCTGGAAATAAGCTACAGCCTTGAAGCTGCCTAAACAGTAAAAATGCTAAAATTATATTTTTATGTTTTTGACTAACCCCACAAAAGGTTACAAAGCAAAAACTTCAATTCATACCATTGTTTTCATAGTAGCCCTGATCAGCGAGAGCCCCGTGGACTAGATCAGCGTAATGAAGCGCGGTGGCACAAGCCGCTTCCAATAGACGGACGCCGCCACCCATCGAGCCTTCTTCGGCCCCTCCGATCGCACGCCATACGAGACGCATGTGATAAAGGCTGGACAAATCAAAACTGTGTCGGTTTTCTGTTACTAATAAACCTGGTAAGTTAATAATAAATAAGTTACTACAAATTTTAGCTTGCAGATAATTTTTACGCCAAAAAATTGTCTACAAAACAAGAGTGGACGAAATCGCGTGTACAAAGTAGTATCTATGCTTTAAATATTCTGCGACACGGTTTCGTTTAGTAACTAAACAAATGAAAAAACCAAAGAAGTTACAATCAGTAATAGATGATTTCAAAGGGGCTGTCAAGATATAGTCACGATTTAATAGCTTTAGTTTGATCATAAAGTGTGATAATAAAAGAAAGCTTTTTTTTTATAAATATAGTGTAGTCGATATAACGAACAAAATGTTGGCAATTATTTGAATGAAAATGCTCTCGTACGTAATTGTAATTGGCAGAGAGGTTAATTTTATTTCCAACGATTCGTAAACAAAAAGTGAGTGAACCGACGACACGGACGCTTTGTGAGCAGTTTGTCTTTATGGCGCTCGGATAGCAAACATTAAAAGTGGCTTTAACTTTGAGTTGGAGCGGTCGCAGTAACACAGACTTGTTTGTAACGGCTTATAACAAATGTACTAATTATTTTGTTTTGTAAATGAATTAAAATATAAAGTAGAAAACATTGTAACGAATCATTTGAAAAATAAACCAGTTCCACAGATTCTTCAAGCTTACATAAAACCTACACTGCTCGTTATTGATGGGGCTTCAATTTTCTATATGGGTGTCATGGGATCTCTCAATAAAGTCAAAATCATGTCTCAAGTTATTTGTAGGGTTTGATCCCTTGACTCTTATAAAAAGGTAGTCTGCTAATATTACGCGGAGCCGTATGTTTACTAAGTGAGCATCTATGAGCTAGAGCAGGGGTCACCAAATGGCGAACCGCGATCCGCATACGGACCGCTGACCCATTGTATGCGGACCGAAAAAATATATGCGCAGTATATGCTAGAGCTATAAATAAACACGTTGGATATCATTCCATTGGGCCTTTGCAGTGACGCATTCCTTTGCGTCAGGATTGGAACATTCTCCGAGTGAATACCTACGTATTGAGAGTATTTTTATTGTTCAGTGATGTAAAAGGGGTAGGAAAATTTTGTGTAGGTACATTGTTCGTTTAAGGTCGAGCTTTTTTTAGATATCATGTCCGTATATAAATATTTCTTCTTTCTGTTTACATTGAAAAAGTATACGTACTGATCGACTATACAGGGTGGTTTATACAAATTACTTTGATTATCTCGATTTTATCTAACTAATAAGTCCCTCAAAAGGGTTTTTATTAAAATTATAGAATTTTGTAAATCAGAAAAAGAGTGCCCGATGTACAAATATATAAATCAGTAAAAAAAATGCAAAGAGCTTACCAAGCAGCTGTGTCTACAGATGAGGTGCTATGTTTGACGTAATGCTCTCCTTCCACTGGCTTATCTACAAAAAATATTATTTTAGTGGCTAATATTCTTGTATCATGATTTGGTGAATGATTGATTAAAATGGGCTTGGTTTAATTATGTAATATTAATCAACAATTACTGTATCTAAATATTTTTACCCCAAACAAGTGCGTTATTTGTCCAGACCAATAAAGAGTTTCGTGTTACGGCACAGTTAGATTTCGATGCCTATCTAAATGGCCGCCGCCCTAACTCGGGTGTGAACCTTCGCCTTTGGCCCTTGCGATAGCAATAGTTTATCATTGAAAAATGTACTTTATGAACTTGAAGTTATGTCACAAATTAATTCGTAGATTGCTGAGATCGTTCTTGAAGATTTCGAAACCGTATCCATCAGGTCTTTGCATCGGTATTTTGTTTCGGTAATTGACGGTATACTGCCAGAAGTACGGCTTACATAATTAACTCTCACATAATTTAGGTGTTAGGATTTAGGTGTTACGTTACCAAAAATGTGTACTTACTTAATGTAAATAGGATGGAGAATTGTGTACACGTGAAAAATTACATTCGTAAAAACAGTGTCGCAACAATTTTCAGAGCTCGAAAAGCTGAAAATATGTAGTTAAGAAAATGTTGATACCTAATATAAAATATCTTACCAAGTTCAACTGCGGCGCGAACACGTTGCAAAGCCATAGTCTTGGTGACTGCCAGCCATCTATCGATCAGCGGCTCAAACCACCTGTGATCACATTGCTCATTACAATAATTAAATATGCTCATTTAATATACCGAATTAACTGACAAATTATACTAAGTGTTATTTCATTGTGTATGTAAACACTCGAAACTCTACCTAATTAGGTCAATATAAGTATTTGAAGCATTTTATTTTTCTGTTATAAGTTGTCGAGAAAATTGACGCAGAATAATGATTGGTAGAATAGAGGTCATAGACTAAGTAGGCATTAGAGAATATTCAACAAGCTACAAAAAAAACACGATTTAATTTAAAAAATCTTTATGATGGGGATTTATACTATAGCGTGGAAGGTAGAGTACTAAAATAACTGTGACGCCTTTACACGAAGTTACTAGTGAAAATCGATTTTCTTTATGAATATTCAATAAAATGTTTAAATAAAATATGTTTATAACTAATACAAATCAAACTGTGTCTTTGTAAGAGCACCCTTATAATCAATTAAACGAAATTAACGCTTATAAGCACCGTTCACATATTTTCTGAGCAATCTAAACTTTGCCGAGTCTCAGTTCACCTTAACAGCTAATTAGCGCGAAGTTATGAGCGTCCTGTAATGCGCGTGCTTATAATGAAATCTAGTAACACTTGTAAACTTTTTAACGAGAAAGGTACCCTTCAATCGTGTTACACCTACATTCGCTTTGAGTTTTATTGTTGTTACGAACGAGAGTTGAAATTACTTGAATGATTTATTTACTTGCTGTTGCTCTTACCATTATCAGTAATTGAATAGAACTTCCATTTGAACAATATAATATGAATGATTATTTTATTCATTGGAATATCAATATTTATTTTGTTTAGAACATTCATTGTTGCTGTTTTGGAATAAATCTTCTTTTAACTAACTTAATGGGCTCCGAGGTAATATATTATTATAGGCACAACTTAATATTATAAGGTCCTTTTTTATTCATAACTTAGTCCTAAGTCCTAACAGTAATGAACTCTTGAATAAATATAAATATTAGGTACTAGGACGCATGTTGTAGCTCGTAGCACACTCCGCTACGAATATTAGCCAGATGCTACAACATCCATGCTACGAGTCTTCGTAGCAATGAAACCTTGATTATGACGCTTTATTTTGTGACAGACTTTTTTTCATATTACGCGATTACTTCTTCAATCCAAAATCGATTTTAATGATTTATTTTTATACTTTTTAATAGGAATTTGGGGGAGACTTTTGCCTAGCAGTGAGACGAAATAGATTATAAAATGTATATAGTCATTTCAAAGTCAAAGTCAAACATTACTTTATTCAGTAAAATCACAAGGATCATTTAGAATCATCTTACATACTAGGTGATTCTAGGTGCCAGTTCCATGCGACCAGAGCCTAGAAGAACGGGCATGAAACTTACGGCATGGTAAGTTTCTTCTGGTAAGAAGGATCATATAAAAAAACGGTCAATTAAACTAAATTAAGTACTGAAGTTTCAGTGCGGTGTCAATTTAACTTAGTAAAAATATCGTGTGTTGGCATAAAATAATACCCAAATCTAACTTACTTTTTTTTCCTGGCTCGCACATTTTATGCATTTGCCATTTTCAACGTTATTGGTTTTTATTAAAAATTAAGGGTGCAAGGAAAGAGCCTCCTCGTGGCGCACGCCGGTAACAGCTAGGCACGGTAAAGCAGTGTTTAGTCTGTCTATTCTTTCCAACACGATGCTACAACAAAATGCAGTTGTAGCATCGACACGATAAGAAGAAGAAGAATTAAAAATTAGGGAAACATTTTATATACGATATAACGAGGTATAACTTACTTGTATGCTACAAACATTTGCGGTGCAGCCTCATTAGGCGGGTGAGACTGCTTCGCCGGGGTCGCGGCGGCGCACAGCTCGCGGACCGCGCAAAGAACTTCGAATGGAAGCGTCTTCGCTGTCACTACGCAGGTCACTGTTTGACATATTACGACAATCGTTGAAGTAAATGGACAATCAGCCAGAAAAGACAATAAAAAACAAAGAGTAACGACAACTTTTGACTGTACTATGAGCGAAATGACAACCGTGGACTGAATTCTAGTGGATTAGTGCTTAGGTATAGTTAATACCTAACCTATGATTGTTAACCTTTTTATGAAGAGATAATAAATATGTTTTTTTAATCTTGATACTTTTTCAATTAATTATAATGGCTATATGTCCTAAAATATCCTGTTATCAAAAATGTTTTTTTTATTAAAATGTTTTTTAATACAAAGTAATTTAACAAAAACTTACACATTCCCGTCGATTCGTCATACATCTCTTCCTCGGCCACCCCGCACCATCCCTCGGCGACCCAATGCTCGACACATTGCCGCACGTCCTCAGTTAGCTTAATAAATATTCATAAATAATATATAAATATTCATTAACATATCACACGCGCTCTAGTCCCAAACTAAGCAAAGCTTGTAATATAGGGAAAGTAGATTGCTGATAGAATACTTAGATATTTTTTTTTATACATAAATTACATAGTAACACCTAAACCAGAACAAATGTTTACCCAAACATTTGTTCTCATAATATTAATATTTTTTTATGTAGATGTGTAGTTACTCTGTATTAAATAGTTCTCTGATCACATATTAGCAATACCCAGATCCTGTCCATACTAGGTTGTCTGGTAGAGATCGCTGCCCATTATGTATTTGATTAGTTACAGTTTAATTGTTGTATATGTTTATTTACAGTTGTGGTTTGCAATGAAGTTTTTTCTATCTATTTATTTACTTCGTTAGGTACGTTGTACGTATTTAAGTCACAACTTTTTAATTTATTTATATTATTGTGCACATAATATGAATACTGTTTTGCAAATAGATCAAATAAAAAATGACACTTATAAAACTGCTCGGTTACAGTGCACGTGTCCAATAAATATTTATGTCACATAAACTATTCTATCGATTGCATATCGCGGTTTACTAAATAGGCTAAGGTTGCACTATTTTACAATATTTACGCTATGTTTTGTAGACTTTAGTATTAAAGTATTATTTTTAATTTATTCTAGTGAATCTTTGAAAGAGGGTCTGCTCATATCAATCAATTAGTGCATCCTGTAAGAGCGTGTAAGTAAGTGCCACAAAACTCTTATTAGTTTTTACGAATATCAGTAAGCAGAAAAAACAATTTGTCTCCTCCATCATTCTCTATTTACAACATAAAATCGAATGATACGAAACATATTCAAAAAAAAATCTCTACCACTTACCATTTTGTCTATCTGAAGGAAAACCACGTTGAAGTACGTAACATTATTGGTCCTGAAACATTTAGGTTAACGTTATCGCGCTGACTTTTATTGAAACGGAAAAAAGTATCGGAAAATATATACATCCAGTGGCGAGGGACTCTGGGAATTTACGCTTTTTACTTACACGCTCGCTTGCGAAGAATGGATACGTTACACAATAACTTCACTGAAAATATGATTTCTCGCGTCCAACGCCGAAAACTTTTGTTATGTAACAACTGGAACCAATATTTCTATTCGATACTGAGATTTTATTTTGCTGTTCGATATTTTGATTGGAAAGGTTCTGAGAAGCGTAAAACATTGCGCCTGATTTTCTCTAATAATGATTTTGGGTATAAGAAAACATCTGAAAAAGATGCCAAATCATCACGATTTCGAGGAAAATACTTTAAATCTCCAACAGTGTTTAGTGTTGATTATATTCCCTATATAAAACTCGATCTCGATTTATAAAACGGTTCAATACTCCTATAGCAGATTACCTAATTTAGAAAACGGGGTTGATTTATTTAGAACTATAAAACTCACGTGTCAAACAAGGGATGATAATAAGTCAATCCTTGCTGTAAATCGATTTGGACCAGAGTGATGAGATTAACGAGGTCTTCCCCACGTTCTGACTCCGTATCTTGAGCGCACAAGGCGTCATACCATTCTGCTGTGCCTTTGCGCAGAGCGGTTATTATTTCGGTTCTGAATTCAAGAAAAAACTTATAAGTAGGTACATCACATACAGGTGAAATACACCTGTGTTTATAAATAAAATGATTTGATTTGATTTGTACTTGTTATTTTACATTTAATTCATAATTTGTCTAATTACCAAACAAGACAAATCAATAGGAACTAGATAAAATACAGTGACAAAAAACTTAATTAAATACAATCTAAATGTGTATTATTGATTAAATTTTTATTTTTGTTGCAATATGAGAGAGGGCCGTTTTAAGAGTTTACAAATAAAATTGTTAGTGAATTAAAATATTGTAGATCAACAAAGTATATTACAGTGTTCCAGTAAGAGATAGTAGCAAAAGTCGAAAGATAAATCCCAAGGAACATTACAAAACCCTTTATTTATAAAAACTTCTGTTAGATAATTTTCATCTGTTAGACACATGAGGTATATAAGTGCACTAAACATTTCAGAGATCGGCATTACTTATCTAGTTAACTAGGTTATCCTCAATATGTTTGCAGAGCAGAGTGGCTTCACACTCGCACTCATAAACATGCTTGTAGTCCCTACGCTAACAGATAAGGGTAATGAACCTTTGGTTAGAGCTAACATAATACCTTCAAATGGTATACTTAATACATGAACTTTATGTTGCTTGAAATTAACAGCTCCTTTAGATTGCCGACAAAAATAAATAATGCTGGACAATCCACACAACATTATCTAGCCCCAAGCTAAAATCTTTGACTAAAAATTCTTTGAGACACAATCACATAATTGGTACTTACATAGAAGGAAAATGGTTTTTCGACAAAAAAAAGAAAAAGTATTTTAAAAAAAGTATTAGAGAAGCTAAATCTGCAAGGTGTTCAGAGAAACTTTAGACCGTTATAATGTAAAGTAGGTAGGCTCACCTGATTTCCTTACTGAAGGGGCAACAGCGCCAGAAAGATTTCATTTGAGACAACTGGCTCAAGCAACGTAGCAAATATTCCAATCTGCAGGAAAATTATATTAATAGAAAACTTTCTTGTCAAGTCACTATTGGAAAAGGTCAATTGGCAATTCATAATAATCAAATATCAATTAATAAATGGGGCAGGCTTTTGCAGACTGACCGACACCGACATCTTTGCGATACCGACTTTTGTCATAGCAAACATAAATATAATGATTGTCGAACGCATCAAGCAATGAATGTCGTTATGAAGAATTTATTTCTCGTCACTTACATGTTATCCTATACAATTTTAATGTAATATAATCCGTTGCGGACTCTTTTACGATATTGTCGTAGTGTGAAAGCAACCTATGTCTTGCTTTGATAAGTAGTCTATCAGATAAAGCTTACGTGCGTACGACGTAATCCCAAAAAAATGGTCTTCCTGACCTTATGTTACTTCAGTTGGTTCTTATATCAGACGGTAGTTTTTGTACAAATCGTACCTGTTTATTATATTTTGTTTTTATATAAATTGGTATAATCTAAAGCTCATGCAAACTTCTGATTTTAGCCTTGGAAGTTCGTAATTACAAGCGTATTGGTTATTATGGCAAAATATCAAAGTTTTGATTCTAATTTCATCGCGAATATTGGTTTGCCGAGCACTCTAGAGTTTATACTTTTTGATCAAAACCATCATATACCTAAGTACTTTTACGATTGATGTTTTGAGTTTCAAACTTTGCGAAAAGTGGAAAACTCGATACGAAGAAAAATAGCAGATAAATAAATATTATAAAAAATCTGTTGGTTAAAAATATTGGTTTACCTTGTGAGGCTGTTAGCATGTAGCACAGGATACAGGTCTCGATGTAATTTCAGTTGGTGCAGTCCTCTATCCATGAACTCGGCGAAACAGTCCGCTAACCATCGTTCTTCATCGCGGGAAGCCCCCGACCCTGAGTCGCCGCTGCCTCCACCGGAAATAGCCTCACTTGCGCACCAAGCCTTCTCCAATTCAGTAAGGAGTTTCGACATGTATCTAATTAAAAAGTTAATTATATACAGTACAATACAAAATGGTTCATATACGAATGTAATATACATAAAACTTGCTATAACATTGAACTATCGGTGGATTTTCGCAATGTCGGCCAATTTGATGTTAGCTTATAAATGACATCAAAATAAATCATTTTTCAATTTCGACGAAATGTCAACTGACTATCGTTAGTCTTTACTTGATTAATCATGATTTCAAAATATTACGTTACATTTAGTCCAAGAGCTAGTGAACCCTGCGAGTAACGGTCTTCCTGTAAGGCTAGAAATTTGTACACTTACGATTTATAGCATGCTAAGAGCACTAGCCATGATCTGGCAGGCTTCAGTCCTGTACTTCATCAGCCACTTAATTTTTTAATTGTAAAATAATTTGAGTTTCAAAACTTGTTTCTGTAAGCTTAAAAATTTAATAGGATGGAGTTTATTTATTGTAAATCTTGAAAAAAAAGTTACAGACGATTACAATCAGCAATAGTATATGCCAGATCAATTAGAAAATGCACAGTTGATGAGGTAAAATAAACTTTATCCTGTATACTTAAAATTTTTATATGTTTTCAAGTAAACGTCTCAGAGTAAATATGTACAATGCCAGACGGTTTTGAACAGCATAAGACCTTGCCAGGCGAGGGGACAGCTGCTAAAGGCGTGCGAGTCAGAGGTGTTGCGTGAATGCCTATCTTTCAGTTTTAGTTCAGTTTTCAGTGATTTTACTTATTTTTTATGACATATCTGGCAAGCTAGCTTGCGGGCCACCTGATGAGAAGTGGTCACCGCCGCCCATGGACACTTGCGAACACCAGAGGCGTTGTCGGTGCACTACCGGCCTTTGAGATAAAGATATACCCTTCTTTTGAAGGCTCCCATGTCGAAGCTCCAAATGTATGGTTTGAAATGTTCAAAATTAAATAATGCACGTTATGAAAAGTTCCTTACTACGTACAACTACGTACAAAAATAAATTAAGTGGTGTGCAATAAAGTGTTTTCTATCTATCTATCTATCTACAACACAAATAATCCTAAAGTGCTTATGAAAAAGTAGTAAGCTATGATTCATCGAATTCACCACCCTGCCAACGTGAACTACATCAACAATTATTGAGAACTGCCTACATTACCTACAAATATATGGCGAAATTGTAATTTTAAAGAACCATTCTTATTCCTGAAAATAACGGTTGGAACTTAATTGATAGTTCTTACGATTTTAATTGGTTTGAGAGGAATAAAGTTCCATCTTCTATACGACATACTTTTACAAGGACCTGCTGATACTGCCACAGCACAATCGCCTGAAACTGAGGAATACATTTCAGGTAACATACAACTATTTTATCCGTAACATTTAATATGCAGTCCTATGTAATAGAGCTTGATATTTAATTCTTAACAACCTTATTCAAAAAATACTATAAATTATTACGGTACCTACATTAAAATATTTTTTCACTATTTTCAGATGAGGAAAACATTGTTAAAGAATCAGATGATGATGCAAACAGTAGTGCAATCTCGGATTATGCTGAAGAAAATGAATGTTAAAAATAATGTAGATTGCATAAAACCCAATAAAATACATTGCATTTACTGTATGCTAATAAATATGTTCATAAAATTGAAACATTAACATTTCTTATTTGCACTCCCTTAGCAGCTGTCCCCTCGCCTGGCAAGGTCTTATGCTGTTCAAAACCGTCTGGCATTGTACATATTTACTCTGAGACGTTTACTTGAAAACATATAAAAATTTTAAGTATACAGGATAAAGTTTATTTTACCTCATCAACTGTGCATTTTCTAATTGATCTGGCATATACTATTGCTGATTGTAATCGTCTGTAACTTTTTTTTCAAGATTTACAATAAATAAACTCCATCCTATTAAATTTTTAAGCTTACAGAAACAAGTTTTGAAACTCAAATTATTTTACAATTAAAAAATTAAGTGGCTGATGAAGTACAGGACTGAAGCCTGCCAGATCATGGCTAGTGCTCTTAGCATGCTATAAATCGTAAGTGTACAAATTTCTAGCCTTACAGGAAGACCGTTACTCGCAGGGTTCACTAGCTCTCCAGCTAATTGGCAAATTGTCTGTCATATTGTCGGATAGAGGTCATTTATGAAAAAATGAAGACGAGTATGTAGATTATATACATGTATGTATCTACAACTAACCAACATTACCTACATAGATTATTTAAATAATAATATGTACGCGTGGTCGAGTAACATACTCCTAGATTAAATTCCGTGAGCTGCATTTTTTTTTATCTTATATAAAGAGCCGGGTTTTTGTATAAGATAAGTATGAGAGTAATGGGTCGTACAAGACGTCGCTAGCAGAAATTAATTGGTTTTATAAGCTGGGTTGTCGTGAGCTGACCGCAGAGCGGAAACATAGCGCGCTCCAGTTAATTCCGAAAAACAATAGGCAATAAATTATGAATGCAAACAAAATAAGCCAACTGGACAACCAAACTAGCCTATTCAAATTTGTAGATTTTACAAGAGATAAAGTTTTGTACTTCTAAAGTTTTTAAAGTAATGTTATTATTTCTGTTTGTTTTAGGTTTCTCAAAGTCATAGTCAAAAACTATTTATAAAATAGTTTAGTAGATATATCTCTTGTGTATTGAGTTTTTGTCAAAGTGTTGAACGTTTTTGAGATGGTAAAATTCTCTGCGGCCAGCACATGAACTTGTGACAGCTGTCGGGCCATTCTGCTTGAGACTACTAGGTATTATGTGGCTTGATGGCTTCTTGAAACCCAAATTGGGTTATTTAACGTTCCTTTCATTAAACAGATGTTGTGTTATGTCAAGTCAAGTAACTAACTTGGGATCCAGAGGAGCTTCGCTGTTCAGTCTGCAGGCTGCGGCGAAGCGCGCAATGGACGCCTGCAGCGCGCTCAAGTCTCCCTGTATCGCGTGCTGATGCAGCAATGTCTTCGCAGCCCCGCAGAGCTCGCCTTCCCAACCCGCTTCACCCCCTTCAGCTCCTCCACAAGCTTGGTTCGCAGCTGTTTCTACTTCATGAGCGAGAAGGACTCCAAAAAGACGTTCGTGGTGACGAACCTAAATAAATAAATCATAAATAAATATTCCTGGACTAGGACGGATAGATCATTGTATATGTATGAGAAATCTCAAACAACAAAGTTTCGGAAAATAACATCTTAACAAAGGTCCAAAAATAATACCGTTTTGATCCAAACAACATGTTTTTCCTTTGTAGGAATATGTGATACTACATAGGGGTACTTAAACTTTACCCTTTAAATATTATTTTCTATAAATACCTGTTGATATACGAGTAATTGCAAACTGCCAGAGCCGACGTTTAATTATAAATGTCCGAGAAATATCAGAAATAGATTGTTCGAAAGTTAAATCTTTCTAGAAAATTTATGCTAGGCTAAAGCCGCTGTTGGGTCGTCGTGCTAATTAATAGATAAAAGTAAGCTGTGATACAACGTTGCACGTGTTATTTATGCTACTCAACGCCAAAGGCAACCATGCGGTTTTGTTTGACGGAGCGCCAGCGAGTAATAAATAAAATATAGATAGGCCCGGTTTCCCGTTTGACAAGAATATTCTCAAAGTCATATCAGTGAAGAGTAAAATTATTTTAATAAAAATACTCGACATTATTTTTGGTAAGCCCTTTACATAGATTTAGAGATGAATATAAATTACAGAGTTCGCGTTAAAATCGAATGAAGTAAAAAAGCTGGTCTCGCCGAATCGCACTGAAAAGCATCTATGAAGAATGAATTGGATTTATCGTGTAATCGCAATTTCGCGTTACTCACTCGCTCACATGATTACGTGGGGTAAAAGAGATTCGCTCACCGAATACACTGAATACGTTATCGAGATACTTCGAACTCTCTAGAGGTACGGAGTCTATAAATCCGCTTGCTATTTGAACCGCTATTGAATAAATCTATATTTTGGACTAAAGTCTTCAAACGTTTTAGTCTAAAGATCCGAAAATTTCAGTAGAAAACCTGCACCTCTCGTTCCGTAGTACCAACAAGCCGTAGATATAAACGAACTAACCTATTAGGCTATTTAGGCCAATGGACAATCGGTAATGTGATTGCCTACCACAATGTGCTCCCCTATTTTCATTATGTAACAATTGTGTGGAAAGTAAACAGCAATAAAGCGACACAATTACATGTGATCATTGACCAATATGGCCGTACCTTATTTTTATCGATTCATGTAATTTGAATGCATAAGAGTTAGGTTAGGTAAGTATACGCTGTTGTCAGAAAGAAAATTTGTCTTTGCTCTCTATTCGATTACTTCGCTGTGAGAGTGCACAGACAGCAATTTTATGTAGATATACTATGTCTATAGTGAATTTTATAGGTACCTTCTATTATTAATATCTACAATATTTTATAATTTTTATATTCTTCTAATTCTTAGCTCATGATAATTACTTTTTTTAAAACTTCTCACATATATTTAATTTGAGGAAATAAATAATTTCGTACACAGATTTATTAATCAAGTTTTGCGTGGTGACATTTTTGTAAAAATATAAAAGGGCATGGATGGTAGAGCTAATAAAAGGGGCGAAACAACAACAAATGCGATGAATCGTAAGCGACACGCTCGTCGTATTCGCACAGTACAAAAGCCAGCCCATATTGGTATATGTTAAAGACTAGTGGCTCGCAAAAAGCTTATAAAAGATTTTATGTATGGTGCAGCTCCCAACAGATTAGTAAAAGCAATATTGCTAGGTACTACCCACATAACTTCCTTATTAAACGCATTAAAATACTATAAAGAATCGTATCTATGAAACAGCCATTTTCCTATATTAATATTTAAGGGATCGTTGATATCAACAAAAAGATTAGCGAACATAATTTGTTTTCATTGTTGTTGGTTTTGATTAATTTTGCGGCGAACCAGGTTTATATCTAGGCTTATAAATTAATTCATATGATCAACGATTTATCAATTACTACCAGCATTCACAGCACACATTCATCATTATTACGAAACAACAGAAAAACTTGTATTAGAGATCTAAATACTCATAAATGAAGATTTATAGCTAAGTTTAGGCAATATACATTTTCAATTATCGGAATTATTTACGTTACCTGCTGCCAGTTGTCATCGTCATGTCTTCCAGCTTCGCGAGCTGATAGCCACAGACGCAAGCGGATTCTCCCTTGCACAGATGACCTCTGCGAGCGAGCGTCTAATGCATACCACGCCTCTACGCCAGTGGACGGTATTTCCCGTAGAGGGATGTTCACACAACCTATGCATAAAACACGCATTAGCCACATACTTAGCAAAATTAAGATTTATAGCACAAAGAAATATGTCGTCAAAGCATCAAACTGATATATTATGTCTAATATAAAATGTAGTTTTACGGTAAAGCGTAAGTAAAATTTGAGTGCAAGTATAACATATAACACCTGCAAATATAACATTAAATACAACGACGTTTTATATAAAACATCCTCGCAACAAAACCAGCAAGAAACTGTGTTCATAAAAACGGGCTTTTACGCTAAAAATTGAAAAATGTAAAACAAAACCGTGAAAAGCTCTATAGATCTGTGAATATCACGAGTCGTACGTCGATGTCAACGTTTTACATGATGGATGTTCCATGTTCATAATTAACTTGGTAGGTACAGTCTGTATGAGAAGTAAAGAGTAGAGATTGCAGTGTTTGAAAATTTTAGAGCGAAATGATGCTAGTTTTCGGTAAAAAACATAACAAAAAAAAAATATGTAACCTAAAATTGTATATTGTAAAGATTAGAAAATACAATTTTATGGACGTACATTACGTTTCAAATAAAATGATTTAATAATCCTTAGTTTAGGTAACATAAATGTTTTTTTCTGATTTGATTATAGTTCTAAAAGCGTTTTGAAAGCTTCTTTATATAATGGCCAATATACGAACAATGCAACACGCATAGGACAGACACAGGCAAACCATTACTTCTTTCACAACGTTTACTATTATTTTAATATTTTCTCTACCAAATAATGACCATGGTGGTCATTATTGGTATAACATATAACGAGATACAAAGCACTGTGTTTGTCAACTGCGTAAGGTACCTTTTAACCTTCAATTCATGTTATAAGTAGGTATCTATAGAAGGTACCTTATATTAAGTACTTTTTGGCGTTAGCTCATCAATCTTATTATAGTATATATTTTTTCAACACGAGTTTCATTTTCATCCAACCGTGGAACCGTGAAAGGATTCCGAAATGACAGCGTTGTAAAATAGGTTTTGGGCTAAGATGGATTATTTCAGAGCAAGGGACACGGCGGTGTGAGTCAGGCGTAACTTTCATAAAAATATGCCGTTTGAGAAATCTCTAACTCACGTGACTTCCTAATGCGTACAAATTGAATATCTAATCAAGGTAGCGTGTTGTAAGTTTATACTATCCACATAAAAGTTCCCACCTATTATGGTTTGACCTCAGCGATGCCATCCCTGTTGGATTACGTCATATTTTCTGTTACAAATACGCCTAATATTGTTGACAGCTAAAAACAGATTTCATGTAAATTGTATACATTCGCAGCTACTTCAAACATATTGTAATAAGCAGACAAAACGGAGCTGTAAGTACATGCAGTTATACGAATACTAAACACTTATCTCCGCCAACACTCATTTATGACAAGTACCTACGTTATTACACTGAAAACGTTATCACGCTGCTCATTGAATTGACTATGTGTAGATAGTTTTAATTAAGACTGAAAATGGCGTACTCTGGTGCCAATTTGTCAACAAGACTAATTAAGTTTGTCTTTTACCCATGCCGGGAGTCCAACCACCTCCGCTTTATCAAACAGTTCGCTGACAAACTAATTGAAATGGAACTATCGGGAAAGATAAACCAACATCATTGACAATGATTTCCTAGATTGATTCAATACCCACTGTTTTTGGAAATCAGGCAGGTTTTGACATATTATTTGTATGCCACGTTTTACAGTGTTCCATCACCGTCACACAAGTAAGAAACAACAAAACGAATAATGAAGATAAAGCCAGGTACGTGGTCTGAAATATTTCATCTCAGTCTTGGTAACTCGATAAAACATAGCAATTTGTCTGTGTTTCTCAAAATTGCCTACATTTGCAACCGTCATTTACTATGCCAGTCTGAGCGAAGCACAGTAATTGATAGTAATGGGTTACTGACCATCAAATTACATGAAACCAATATAAAATAGAATACAGTATACTGATTTGAACTAAGTACAAACGAGTATATTTAATCCTCTCACGTACATTGTTGACCCAGAAACTTGGTTATTGACAATGTTGATCCTTAGTGTGTTTATTATGAGCATTGATTAAACTTTTGTCACGAACATTCAATTAATAGTCAGCGGGTTGTTCACAGTTTTTAATTAATATCTAATGAATTTCGCGTGTTTATGCTATTGTTGTAGAATAACATCTCTGTTTAAGCTGTTTGGAAATACTGACGAGGATGTACAACTGGCTATATTTATTACTAAGTATTTAGATAGGCTTAACTTTTTTATGAGTATCCCTCAGTTGGATTATCTATTACTATTCAAACCAACAGATACCTATTATCCACTTTCACATATTTATCTAATCGTGTGACATGTACCATCACGAATAATTATAGGAACTTCGATCAACCTTTTAAAAAGATTGACCCATTTGACGCCGGCATCGAGAATAACTTAAAAATAAAATCGGTAGGGACATTAATGTGAACTTAATTACAGTTCATTTGCGTGTCCGGTTACAAAGCGTGATTCGTGAAGCTCTATCCGTGAACGAAACATAATGGGTGACACGTTTTAAAAGGTTTTATGCTGTTTTCTATATTATATTTGTCAGTATTAGAATTTTGTTATAATTCACAAACAAACTCACAACTATTATGGCATATACATATTTATAAAATATCTAAGTACATTAGGAATAGTTAAGTAGCAAGGCGATCTATAGAACTGATCCAAATCAGTACCGATCGGTCTTTGTTGTTTTTCTAAAGAGAGCTTACCCAAGAAGTCATCTTGGCTTCCTTGCCGAGCACTCTGGCAGACCTGCTTGAAGAACCTTCCTAGGCCGCGAACCCCGCGCACTTCGTTCAAACGAGAGACGGCGTCAAGGACCGAGCTCTCGTCGTCATGGTCCCAGATGTCCAGGTGTAAGACATCGGATGATATATCGTCAATGTCACTGAACACAGAGAAGTTAATTACATTTACACATGGATGAAGCGAACTGAGAAGTAGGAATTTTAATGAGTGACAAATTAAACTCCAAAGCTTTCAATAGCATCACCGCGAACTGAACTGGATGGTCTGTAGTGAAAGTGCCAAGTACCACAGACCATTATGTAAAGTTCGTTGAGTTACATTACCAGGCTTTTTTTATTTTACCAATGTGGTACGCAATCATAGTGACAAGAAAAATAAGGAATTAAAAGTCAGAGAAACCTTGGTTGAATATATAAATATATAGACCATTCAATGCAAATTGAAGTCCCCACCACCTGCCCAACTCGTCTGATTCATGTTTATTAAAACACGCTTTAAAGAAGAAACAAAACAAGTGCTCTCAAATATGTATGAGGGTTTAAGTAATGCTGTACCACAGTACCAGATTTTTACAAGACAAAAGTCTACAATAATGAATGTCACATATTTTGTAGTGCCATGTTTAGATCGTACTATATCTAGTACTAACTGCATGTTTGCAGTTAAACTAATTTCAGAAAATGTCCGCATTACAAATAAATTAAATAAATGTCTCATAATATGAAATGGTTTTGAAATTTGTAACAATCACAGAGGAACTGTAATTTTCTAAAACTTTATGGCAGAGTTTAATGAAGCCCAGGGATCTGCCGTAACGTAGGTAAGCAATTAAACCGAAACTCAAATCCCCTTATTAACAGGAAATTCGGGCATTTTGACACTAACTTTCGAAGAACCCAATAGATATTTATTAGATTCAAATCGCAATCTACGCAACGCTTCCATTGCTTATTTAGTTAATTTAGCAGTAACTCGGCAAACATGGGTCAGGCATCTTATTGACAGTTTCTATAGCTTATAGACATCTACTGAAGGTTCTGATAAAGTCGGCAAATATTGTGGCGATTTCGGATTACTGACACCAAACTGTATACCTATAAGATTTAACGTAATAATGTAACCTAAAACTTTGAGCTAGAAAAACTAGGAAGTAGATTGTATTCTTACAAGCTAGCAAGCACGATATTGTGAGATCACTTTTGCTCTGTAATACACTTACAATCATAAATAAATGGCACTTACAACTTGAAGGTTTCATTCCATTTAGGCGAGAGAGTGTGTGGTCTGACACTGGTAGCTCGGATGAAGCGAGCCGGCAAACGGCCCAGACTATCGCGCTGCTGCCTGCCCTCACGACGTTTGAAGCTTAATCGAAAGCTACTATGTTTTCGTCCTTCGTCTTCAGAAGCGCGAGGAGATGCTGGTAGTGACGCCGGCTGAATCCCCAGCATGCAGTATGGGTCGCTGTATCCTGTGTAAAGTATTATTTACATCCCTACACCATTCTTGGTCTAATTCTAGCCAATTTAACGTTCTACAATGATATAATTAACAGTTTTCGAGTAGCCCTCTAATCGAGAACAAAAAGAATTTCAACAAATTTTGCGAATGCCTCGAACTTTTTAAGAATCAAATCGAATAACACTCAGTCTAAGGGGTTGTAGAATTGCCTAATTGACTAGAGCTCCAGTGGTACAATAATATTGTATTAATTATACAATAATGAAGAAGATAACAACAATTGTTTGTTTTATAGTATTGTTTATAGCATTCTGATTCTGCAGATAGTTTAAATATTGTTTTTAGACAACGTCGAAGTAAAGGTAATTACGTCAAGCAAAATGAATTACAAAACAATCAAAACAGATTTTTTGTTTTAAGATTATATGGGTATACTAGCTATGCCTGTTTTGAAATGCCAAGCGATTTCTTGCTGAAAGCCGGCCCTATAAATAATATTTTAAATTATATGCCGACAAACGCGATTTACGTTACATTACGTCTCAAGTAATAAGTCTTCCACTTTTAAAGATAAAATTACTCGTACATTCAAGCCAATTCTCGCAAATACTTTAAATTCTATATTATATTTGTAAATATTTAAGAATATACCTATATATTTAAGAAAATCGTTTCGCCGTTGGCGGATACGCCAAGGAGGACATCATCATCATCTAGTATGTACCTACCTACCTCAAAATATGTTTCAAACTTGCCGTACCTACCTAATTGAATACCGAGCAACTTTCCTAATCATTTGTTCAGAACAAAGACCGTTTCATCATATACCTATGCAGAATTCATTTTGCATGGGTTGTTTTTGTTAGAAAGGTGTAGCATTAAAAAAGTCAAGTAATTTTGCCATAGTTTATTTTAACAATTAAACCTAACAACATTGATTTCAACTTTTGCTTTGGTTTTTCACGAGGCTTACAGGCGTCTGTCAAAAAAGGTCCCAAAGCTTAAATGACCGATGGACGTTGACAACATGGATCGATTGTATAATATTATGAAATGTAACTAACGTGTTGTTGATACACACGGATCTTTATTAAAAAGGTCCCAAAAGAGTATTTCGCAAACTGGATCACAAGCTCTTTAATCCACAGACCTATAAAACTTTTGGTCATTTTTGCCGAGACATAGATTATAAAACAGTCTGGCTAAGCTTAAGCTTTGCGTTTGACGTGACGTAGGAAGGTAATGGATAGAATAAAGAGCTTTTTACTGCCTTTTTGTGCTTTATGTAACGTAGGATGGAATACAGAATACCTAATGTAGAAACGACTTTTTGTATAATACATTGTACCTACGTCGCTTGAAATTACGACATAAGTGTTTTCCTATTCTAGATTATGACAGGTGTCACGGCTCAGTTGGTATTAGTTCAGGTTTTATGATTAGCTGGGTCCACACCAGTCGATCCAGCGATCCCTCGATCCCGCGATCCGCGATCCAAAATAGTGATGCGTGGAGCGTGGATCGTACTAGGCCGATCCAGTTTTTTGAAACTGCGATCCTGAACTACGCTCCAAGCGATCCATAGGCGAACCGTGAATCAGTCGAACTTTTGCTGGAGATGGAGTCATACGTACAGCGGCGGCGTTAATTGCCGTGGCAGCAGCAACATTTATTTTGCTTAAATATTTGCGAAAAAAATCTCAAAAAAAATTAATAAGATTGACTAGACAAGATGTCCATGATGTGGTGGATCGCGCGAACAACACACAACGGTCCACACCGCGCGCGCCACGCACCTGAGGCACCTTTGAAGCAGGCAAAAAACCGACAACGTTTGGATCGGGCGCGGCAGGGAGCGCGCGCTCCAATACGAGCGCATGGATCGCGCGCGTCACGTCCACACCGCCTGCATTTTTGGATCGCGCTCCTGCCGCGTGCGTTTGGAGCGCGACGGATCGTCCGGTGTGGACCCACCTATTGATATGATTTTGTCGTGGGTTTGATCCCCATCAAGAACGTACATCTGTGTCTGATGGCAAACATTTTTAGTTGTGTTTATTAGTTTGTTCTGTGTCTGGGTGTTACCTACTACGTATTTACACTATGTATTTACTAAAAGAAATCTGAATCCATGTGAAATTTTATTTGTCTTAGATCTTCTTCTTATCGTGTCGATGCTTCAACTATATTTTGTTGTAGCATCGTGTTGGAAAGATTAGCCAGACTTGTCTTAGACTGTCCAAAATTAGATGGTCGGTTTATCTATGAGTGTTTTGTTAGTACTTGGAGTAGGTTAAGCTTACCATTAGCATCTTTAGCCTCAAGTCCGTCCGCTTCTAGAACGCAGCAGCCGAGGACGACGGTCGGCGGTCGCTCGCTGCCGGCGGAGCGAAGCGCGCGCGCATGCATGTCGGGCGTCACACGAAACGCATGCCGCGCGTACTCAATCACCTCCTCCTTGTATGCAGCGAACTGCCCGTCTGGAGCCGGCGCTCCTACCGTGTTTTCTATGCAGTATAACACCTGACAGGAAGATACGCTCTATTTACATATTATAAGGTTGGTAGGTAAGTAGCGAGTCCCAAAATGTACCTAATATATTATGTTGCCATTGTATGCCGTTCGTATAACTATAGATCGTGTGCAACGGCTGAAATGTTTCTTATGTAATGTAAATATGTAGATTTATAGTAGGTATATATGAATTTATTAAAATACAGTCTATGCTCAGATTACACAGCGAAGTTATTATCGTAGCTACCTTACAGTAGAAGATTGTTATGAAACTTTATTTTTTAAATTAATTCTTGAAACTTGCTATGAAACTTCAAACTTTAATTTTACTACAGAAACGTTGCATCAGTAAAATTTATCTTCACTGGCAATCTGCACTCAAATATTACTCTTAATGATCATTTATTTTTTTAAGTTAGAAACAGCTCAACTCAGCAATTTTATCCGTTGAATTTTGCAAGCTCTGTTGAACTAACTACTATTTAAAAATAAATAAATTCTATGTTCATCAAAAGCAATCTTCAAAGCAAAGTGCGCGCTTCAAAAAGAGCTTTTAGCTAAACACAAACCAAGTAAATTAATTATAAATTATCATTATCAAGATGGGTATTCAATTCCATTATTAATAACACTCATGTGAAATAAAAATTTCATAGTTGGATAGTGTAAATGACGCCGTTGTCGCTCTCAGAATTTGGAATTATTTTCAGAATATCAAAATACTTTCTTTTGAGCACGAAACATTTTTGAAACCTTGAGGTTAACGTTTTTCTAAAATGTTTTTTTACATACTGAATACTAAAATAGATTGTGTACATGTATAGTATAGCCTTCGTCCAACAACTTACTGGAACGCAATATAATGCAATATCCGTGGAATATGTTGAAACCAAAGTTTCATGTCCGGGTCGGGCGTGCTTGTTTGCATTATTGTAAAAGGTGCCTACACTACGCTTCGTATGTTTTGTTTCATTTCAGTTCAATATTGTATTGTATTCGCTGTGTTATCACAAACATTTACATTTTATTATTTTCCAAAGATTTGAAATTCCTATGATGTAAAATTTCTTTTTAACTTTCGTATGCCAGATAAGCCATGAGCCACGATTTCTATGGATAAATGCTCATAACAGCAGATCTTTAAGATTCTTGTGAATTAAAAAGTAGAAAGATTAAGCCATGTTTGGCTAATATGGTACCTACAGTTGATCTTTTATTGTGTTTGATGTGCACTCATTTAGAGCAGAGCCATCCCAGAGCGGCAAACGGCGAACAGAAACTTGGCTTTCTGCCAACTTTAAGCATTTTACCACCTGTTATCGTTGTAACACTGTATTTAACAGATAACCTAAAAGTGCTTGTAAAAAAATCAGAAAGCAGGAGAGAGCTACGGCTAGTAGAGGACAGAGATATAGGCTGATGATGATAGAAAACAAATTTACTTACTTTTACTTTTTTTTCCTGTGGAACATTTTATTTTATGCCTTAGTTTTTAGGAGGTGGGCGTTGATGGCTACGACACAGTAGATATTACTATTGTAGCCATCATCGTTTCTAATTTTTGTTACTGTATTATTATCCTCATGTTCAGAAATAAACGATTTTGATTTTTGATTTTGAAAGCTTAGGACATACCTCAGTATACAGGTGTTCATGGTCTTTGTGTGAGAGTTGCGCAGACACGCTGGGCAGGCCGAGGTCCTGGGCCGCGGGCGGTGGGCGCTCGGCGCGGCCCTCAGCCAGGCGCAAGGCCGCCAGCCTCCTGTTCTCCTGACGCCATGACAGAGCCGTGAAGCTTTCAAAGTAGGATCCATCAGTTTCTTGGACCCTGATCACAAATGTAAAGAATAACACCAACTAAATAATTTACAAATGTATTTTTTGCACTTTACGAGATATGCTCAGAATATTCAGAGTATTTATTGTAATAACATGCTAATTGAGGAAGCCGCGAAAGTATAATTAAAATAGCAAAGATCAGCTTCTCTCTTTGGATCCTTGTGTCTGCTCAAATATCAAGATCTCTATAATACTGGACCTTACTTTTGAAGATTCTGCTATTTTCTATTCAAACACTTCTTTATCAACACTTTAAATTCAAGCTAATAAAAGGTGGAAATGTTCCAAGCAAAGTAGAACAATTGACCAGTTCACGCTTCACCATGGTTATGTCTGCAATCTTCATGCATTATGTAAGGTGGTGGTTCGTAGCGTTCTTCGAAGACGCAAGTTGATATGCATGAACGTACACTTTCAAATATACAGTACAAATCGAACTGGTAGTGGTCTTACAAATTATAGCTTTATATGAAATAAAATGAAAACGTGTAAATAAATAGATTCTTCAAATAAATCTTCGTCAATAAAAATAAACGTAAGAAATCTTTTTATATTAAATCGAAATAAATCTGATTAACAAAATTGTTAATATGATTTATCCCATTTTATTCCAGTCAGATACCTAGAACAGAATATTTATGTTTGACTAGAATGAGGTAGGTGATAAAGTAAAATTATTTGTATAGATAGGTACCTACGTACATTTGCCAACTGGAATTACTTGGATCCTAGGGAAATCTTTACAAACTGTTCCTTTGTACAAAAGATTTCAAGAAAATCTTGAAGCGTAAATTTTCCACCGCTGCGATACAAAAGGGAAAAGGGAAAGATATTTCGCGTTTGTTCTTAAAATATTGACTTGATTATTTTATATTAAACATCAGTTTAAAGACGGACTAAATATGACAAAGGTGATATTAAACAAACAAAAGACGTCAAAATGACTAAATTAGCTATAGGCATATACTTATACATATTTTATTTAGTAATATCACAAGGATCATTTAGAATCGTCTTATACGAGGTAATTGTAAGAAATTAAATGAATTGAAAATGAAATTATATTTATTGTTCGTAGAAACTAGGTTCAATTACATTGGTATTTTATTCTTCATATCTCTAGTCCAACCTTAGGCTTACAAACGTACGTTAGGTTCCAGTTCCTCTAGAATAACAAATGAGTCACATTGCTAGAACCATCAGTCGTGCAACATAATACCACAGAGCTTAAACACAATGTACAGAGGCACAGTGAGACGTCAAAAGCAACAGCACTTTGATGAAGGATCTCGGATGACCGGAACGAGAACCATTCATCATTCCACCTGCGCAGGCTGTGAGGCTAGATAACGTCGCGTGAGGCGTGACACTTTATTTGAATAAAACCTCGTTTCAATGTATGCGAACCCAGTTTGTTTTCCGTTCCGGCTTTTCATGAAAGTCCACTTGTTCAAAATATGGTGTGCTTTAAGCTTTTAAGTAGACAATTACTACCCAGTGAAATAGATGGTGTGTAAACAGTTTTATTCGTTATTTTATACACAGAAACTGGCAGTAATAGGTACTTATTTACAGTAGTATCATGAAGCTTAAATCCTCTATAATAAGTATACTGCGCCTCTAGCGCAGTATTGTATATTTATTAAGTAAACTCTGTTTATTTAAACTCGATTGATTATGAATTTCATTAAAAACTGAAGTCAGTGTGCAATGTGAAATTGGGCGATATAAATGTGTCATTTAAAAAAGCTTCCGTATATATCATATCATTACTCGAGCTTTGTCGGTGCAAAAAAGGAGGTAGTCACTAAATTGCGTAACAGAGCGATGTAGAGACCAGAAGTGCAGGCAAAGGCTTATCAGATTATTTGAAATAAAAATACGCTGGAATTATACCTAATCTCACGTTGTTATAGTGGTACCACCACTTTATCACAACCCCTCTCTCCTTTCCGCTCTCGTCCTTTCGTCTCAGCATCGTAAAAACGCACCCTAATGATGTACGATACGAGTAAGTATTCTTATGATCATAAATTCTATTGTACCGTTATAAGTAACATACTCTTGGTAGAAAAGGTTGAAATGATGTCATGGCTAGAGCTCAGCCATGCTTCCATCTCGCGTATGAATTTCCTCCGCTCGTATGCGAAGGATATTCAATAAACTTACCACGTTCTACTTTCTTCTGTACCTAAATAACATCTAAACAGACCCATTGACATAGCTGCAGCAAACAAATTTATGAAACCAAATAGAAAAATAACAGTACATATTTAAAAATCTCCATTTTATATTTCGGCGTTGGAGGGATGACCTTGACGTATTTGAATTAGACTGGTGGGACACTGCCAAGGATAGGGAGAAGTGGAAGTGTTTGGGGGAGGCCTTTGCCCAGCAGTGGGACAATATAGGCTAGGATAAAAAAAAAAAATACCTGATATTACTAATCTAAACCTCCATAGAACACTTATGTAAAACATAGCTGCAAAATATCGATTTATAACGGTTAACCTTTGAAAGCATGAAACATTATTTATCATCATAAATGTTTAGTAAGATACTTAGTAAGACAATGAAAAACAATAAAGCAGACCCCCACGATGCTATGTCAGTCAAATACGTAGCTGTGAGGACAAACCCTTCGTTAAAATGTTTTATGACACAATAACCGCAATAACAATACATGACGAGGCGCGGTTTAATCACTGGGGGATGGTAGGTGACCGGAACGACACATACATATACATACTCGTACTCGTTTAGATATCTATCTATGTAATGTATTGTATTAAGTATGTCAGTCTTCTAGTACCCATAACACAAGCTCTGCTCAGCTTGGGGCTAGATGATGTTGTGTGGATTGTCCAGCATTATTTATTTATGTTTTTTATGTTTAAGGTAAGCGATGTCCTAGGCAACCATACGCGAGTCATAGATCAAAATGCAGCCTATGTTAAACGACAGCTAGTTTTATTATTTTTGAAGTGAAAACTTCTTTAGCGGCGCTGGGTGGGTAAAAACTTTCAAACTCGCGTCAGGGTCACGTGACGTTCGAAATTAAGCGTAAGATCGTGGGAAAGGGAGAGCGCGAATGTGTCTGTGTCAGTGTGTCTGTGTCAGACACATTCGCGCTTGCGCGAATGTGACACAATGACATGACACAATCACAATGACACAGACACATTCGCGCTTGCGCGAATGTGTCTGTGTCATTGTGATTGTCATTGTCATTATGACGACTGTGGTTATATTTTTGAAGTGAAAACTTAAAAGTGAAAACACAACGTTAATATTGAAGTTTTTACTTCTGCCGGCACTCCCGGAGTGCTACCATTTTTTTTATAGTCAAACAGCCGCTGAACATTTGCGTAATACGAGTAAGAACAAAGCTTTGTTGTAGCGCGTCATACATTTTATATTTTATATGTGGGCGGATCTTGTGACCTAAGGTGCTAATAATTCTATCCTGAGTGCGTTCGTTACACTCCGCAACGCCTAGCGCCACCTATTGTAACGCGCGGGCAATAAGATGCGTCCCGACGCGACTCGTCAGTGAACGTTTTGCGGCTAGTCGCGCGCGCATTGTTTATAGATTTATTCCTGTTTTATTGTATTTCTTTCATTGTATTGTCCTGCTTGTATTTTATTTACCTCATTAAACTTTATACAGTGTTTGTGAGTGTTTTCCATCTTCCGAACCCCCTAAGAACTCAGTAGCCAGCCGGGCAAACATTAAATTGTTTCATTTTGATATCGCAAAGATTTTCAAGTTTCCGGTTTCGTGTTTATGATTTCAACATTAAATAAATAAATATTAACGGAAAATTATAATATTTTGCATTATATAAATAATAAATAGTACTACGCGTAAGTATTGATTTTAAAGTATACAGTTACGGTATCTGCCCGAAATAAATATTAAATGAGAGATATTGAGTAAATACATATTACCGAAACAATTTTCCCTATGTTATTGGCAACTTTGATAGCGGATCTAAGAACAATCCCACCGGTAGCTCATTTAGCACGTTTTTACGCGTTATAGTGGTTCCAATTTCCACAAAATGTTCAAGCTCGTTGGTTTATATGCTTCATGATATTGCTATTTTTAAATAATGACAAAAGTTTTTATACAATATTTTACTGGTGAAAATGAATGAAATTAATTTTATATATATGGCTTAGTCTAAATTTTATTATAATTTGGGCTCTAGAAACGCCAATAGTACATGTTATTTAAAAGCGTAATGAAAATCGTAATTTTGCAGCTGTAAACCACATAAACGTTAAAATAAAAGGGCATCACGCTTTTCCGGAATTCCGACACATTTTATTTGATTTTCCGGTACCAGCACGACAAATTCAGGAATAACGCTGAATGTCTGCTATATGCAGCTGTTTTTTGTGGACTCTGTGTGTATTGAATAATTGAGATACTCGTACGTCAATACGCACGGATGGATTCATTTTATATCGATTCATAACATAACGTAGGTCTTATCAATAATACATGACTCACTATGCATTTTGCGGGGTTGTTCAATGGTGACAAAATTGTAGAATGTTTGTTTTTATTGTCCGTAAATTAGGGTGGGTAAGAATAAAATAAAATTAGATTTATCATCAAACAGTCGCATCGCATAAACTGAAAAAAAGACATAATATAAGATAATAATTAATGGGATTAACCCTTGATGAATAGTGTTCATTGGTTCATAAATAAAATATCTCCTCCATACTGTAATTAAAAGTTATCTTTACACGATATATTATTTTAAGATTAAAATATTTATTGAATCCCATGAAGTTTCTAGTTATGTAAATGACTGCAAAACTAATCAACCGATAGGAAATTAGGGTAAACGGGAATCCAATCAAACATGGCCTTCCTACACTCAATCACTCTGCGTAAATGATGTCAAAGTGTAGATTAATAGTGTTATTATAAGTAGGTCATTGGGTGACCTGTTGCATGTTCTTGCATGTTCGGATGTCACCTCAAAGCTTAAAGCAGTAGCGCTGGCTCAGTATGTGCATTACAGCTCACATGCAAGTTTGATGAACGTACTCGTAAATGTGTGTTACGCACTGGTGTTTTATCCGATGGCTAATATCGTGTGCTGATTTCATTTAATATCAACATGCCGCAAACAGGGTTTTATATTCCAAGCTGTGCCACTCCACTTGCTTTACTGCCCCATCCACACGGCTAACAACCCTTTCCAATCATTGACGCCAGATTAACAGCTCTCACCTCGACACGGATTTCCATCAAACCACTTTCAAAGTGCTCTGAAAAACTCTGGGCGTAAAATGCGTCCTCTACGGAAATGAACGAATTGTAATAAAAGAGCGTAGCGATTAAGTTTTCCCTGTATCGAATCGTATGGATTGTACAATCATCATTCTAACATGTTGATGATGAGAGACATAATTAAGTTCGTTCTTTTTTTTGTCTTCTTGAAAACTATGATTATAGTATTATAGTACCTTATATGAACAGAGATGACTCTAGTATGTACGGCTATCAAGCCAATAATAACATTTAAAACAATTTTGTGAATATTTATACTGTCTTGCTGCTGACTGCACACGAACTATACACTACTCAATCTAATTCTTGGTAGGTGTCCTGTGAGAATAATGTTGTGAAAAAAAATAATAACAAAGTATGGGTCAAATCCATGGTTCCGGTGCGTTAAATCTTTGGGGAATGTTTTGTGAAATGTAATGTGAGGTTTAGGTAGGTATACAAAAGTTTTTTTTTTAAAGATTTTTTTTAAATAGATGGCGAATACTTTTGTACATGTACCTTATAAATTGTTTCACATACACTGTCGGTCCAATGCACATATACATACAGAGACGCTACAAAACGATGTTGAGAAGATCACAGCTCTCAAAGGTATTAACGTGTTTCTACGAAAGACGGAATCGCAAATAGTAAGGAACTCCCCGTGGCCCCAAACACTTTACGAATACATATGAGTTAGTTGGTGGCATTTTCGGATCAGTATCGTAATAGTCCTTTCAGTTTCAGCGAAACTAACGGCGGCCAATCAACGGTATTCGAAGTATCATTTGTAAACTTATTTTTTAAAACGCTGCTATCTGGATTAACTAACTACATACCAGTCCTGAAACCAGATACATGAAAAACAGGATAAAGCAAACAAAACAAGATAACAATTTTTACAGAGTTGCGTTCATTCAATTGGTTCCAAAAGGGTTTTTATTTTTATCAGGGGCCCTATCCAGAAGGGGCAAACTTGCGTGACGGAATATCCTTTCAGTTGCAGGTCAGTTTTGTAGGCATTTTTTGTGGATTGACGTGGCTGAGCTGTTCAAAATATGACTGAAATGTTTTAAATAATGACTGAAATGTTTTAGATATGACTGAACTGTTAAAAATGACGTCAACGAGCTGGCGCATGCATCTCGCTCGCACTTGCAACGGGGCTTCGCGGGCGCATATTTCTGTACCGCTCTAACATGTCTTCATACTTGTTCGTTTTAGGGGTGTCCATTTTGAAAAATCATCGTTGTTTTTTTAGATTCGATAAATCAGAACTAACATCGATGTCGACCAATTGAGTTTAAGAGCTCACACAAAGATGAGATTTTATTGTAATGAGTTGGTATATAAATATAATATAATTATACAATACACAATCTACTTCAATTTTATTTCGTCCACAAAACCAAAATATGTTATTCACAATTCGTTGTTTGTAAACATTGAAGCCCGCCATTTTTTTAGTACACATATTTACATATTTACAGACAATATTTTTATTATATTGTCAGTCCAATAATAAACTTTTCATTTTTAAATAATCAAATAGGAAAAAAATTAGTAAAATTATAATGTTCAAACTGGAATTTTTATGAAATTATTTGGATATAATTATTGACTCGATGTTTTTCTACTAAAAACTGAAAAAACATCGATATTTCGAGTATATCAAAAGCATTTCAAAACATCGGATCGATTCGATGTAGGTATCGCATTGTAAATATCGATGTTTTCGATGCATCGAAGTTTATCGAATATTCCGTCCCTATAGTTTGTTTACATTTATTATTTATAACCTAAAGATTTTGCATTTTCATTGTAACTTTCGTGATTGTTGTATCATAATATTGTTATGTGCCATCATAATATTGCTGGCTGCCTTGGACTCGATTGAGCGAAGAGCCTTCAGGATAATAGGTAATACGCTGCCTGCGTCTGTTTTTCCCAATCATTACAACCTAGATCAATTCAAGGCCAATATAAATAGGTGTCTTCTAGACCATCCTGCTCCATCGTCGGCTTCATCGGCGCTTTCCATCAGGCGAGATTGAAGCCAAAGGATTATAAAAAAAATAATATGTGAGTATGTGAAAGTTTTAATACATACATAATTGAGAAAATGGTGAAATCTTTGTAAGTATTTCACGGAGAATAAAAACCTCAGCTTTGGCAAACCTACACCGGATTTGCGCATTTCGCAAACAAGTATGTTATTGAAAAGTGAATAAATCAGTGTACTACCTAATTATGGAAGATTTTAATGTCAAATCTAATCATAAACATGAAACGTATGTCGGGATTGTCCTGTTTTTCAATACTAGGAGACTGACATACTTAATACAATACATTACTTATATAGATAGGTATTTTTTATTTTACCTACATATAAAATAACCAGAGCACCCGGAATAAATATTTGCAGATCGTACAAACATTTATTTCAAGGCGGTCATCGAACCCACAACCTCCGCGTCGGAGGTGGACATCTGTTGCAGAGTTTCTAACATGTTTGGTCACCACTTATTCATGTTTCAGATGCACACAAGATGCTGGTGCCCAGTATGGGTTAGCAGATCAGAAATCAGAACACAACAATTTAAGACTAAGACATGAATCATTCTATTTAATCGTCCAGGTAGTTGATTACTTCACTTGATAGGTTCATAAATATACCTATAACAAACTAAATCAATCATTGCAATAGGCATCACAGCTCATTTGGTACTAGTTCTGTCTTCTCTGTGGGTTCCATCCCCACCAAGAATAAATATTTTTTAAAAGTTCAATAAGTCTTTATTGGTAAAACATTTTTTTATTACTATTAGTAAATATTAATGTATGTTCTGCTTTTGGGTGTCAACATGTTACATATCTATGAATTTATTCATAAAACAGTATATGAGTATTCTAGTTGCCATACAAGCTTTGTGAAATGTTCATAAACATTTTTTTAACTTGTTTAAGTGTAATGAAATAAAAGAAAATGATTTATGTTCAGATTTCAAGACTGTAAAATATTTTAGTATTGAACTCTATGCGTATTAACTCTATTTACAATACACTTCATTTTATTTCAGGTATATCTGGGATGTGACACGAGCAAATTTCGGTTGCCAGGAAGAGATCTCTCTCAGCGATAAGGCCACCCATTCTGATGCCTATTACTACTTGTTTAAGCTCTTTGTTTTTATTTATGTGTGATGAACAATAAAGAGTTATCTATCTATTTAGAAATGTTTTAATAAAATAATACTGAAACATGGTTTTATTGAATTACTATATTATTTCACAAATGAAAACAAAGATTAGTTTAATAGTCATAAACAGATTAGGATAGTGAAGTAGTACCATCATGGTAATTTGCATATTCTGAAACAAAATAATATATACTTAATAATATATATATCTCAGCTCAGTATTGGCATTAGTTCTGGCATCTATGCTAGGATGGTGGGTTCAATCCCCACCACAAACAAACATTTATGTGATTAGTTGTCATTGGTAAAATATTTATTTATTACTATTTGTGAACATAAATATGTGTTCTGCATTTGGGTGTTAATATGTATTAATTTTTAGAATACTTACTTATAATAGTATTCAAGCAATCTATTTCCCATACAAGTTTTGTTTAGTTTGGTTCAAGTGCATGCCTTGGGAAATAAATAAATATTTTTGGACAATTCACACTTCACACTCTAGTCCCAAACTAAGCAAAGCTCTTTATGTATGGGAACTAGATTGCTGATAGAATACTTACATACTTACATTTTTTTTGTAAACACATTCATAGAAACACCCAGATTCAGAAAAAATATTTATATTCATCACACAAACATTAAAATTTGCTCTGGGTGTGAATCGAACCCACAACCCACAGCATGGAAGGCAGAGCTTACTACCAAATACTTACTGTCAAATGTTCATGAATACTTGTTCAAGTCTAATGAAATAAAGGAAAAAAAAATTAGATTATGTACAGATTTTAATATCATATTATAAACTATGTAATCATTCTTTACCACATATATAAGATATAATAATAATAAAGAATCAAAATGGTTTTATTCCTTGAATTCTAGTCATTTTACAAATTACAACTTGCAGATTAATTTTATATAGTCTTATACTGTCTACTACACAAGTAGAAACTTCATGGTAATCTGCATAGTATTCTGAAACAAAATAATAGGTAAGAAAGTTTTGTAGGTATGTACTATGTGAATGTGAATGATGACGTGTAAGAAAGGTGTGAACATTGAGATGACGTCTGATAGAAGTGAGTGGAAGAAGAGGACATGTTGTACCGACCCACATAATGTGGGACAAGGGTAGGAAGATGATGATGTACTATATTCTTATCTTATGTTATTGTACCTACATTTTAGATGTAACTTTATGCTACTAATCTCAATGATGGTTTATCTTAGCAAAAAATTATTTCAGGATAGGTACTGAAATTATGTTGTCTCTATATAAATTTGCCATAAATATTTTAAATATGATGAGACTAATAGGATTTATAACTACGATTACATACAACTAGTTAGGCATTTATGTTCCTTGTTGTCTTAGACTATTTAAAAACAAGTGTTAAGTAAGAACTAAAAGGATGAAGCGATGATATTACTTTGAAGTTATCTTGCCCATACCTACTTAGGTTATTTCAGAAAATGTGTAGATGGTAGTCCTGAAAACCTATAAAAATTCACAGGTCAGCATTGAAATCGCAGCTAATTGCGTTTTAATTTTAAAACTACTTTGAAATTGTCACAAAACATTATAATTTTCGTGTTTGTATGAATCCATGAATTCTGCAAAATGAAACCAAAACAAACTTCGGCATGTCACAATTCTGTCAAAGTTAATTTACAGTCAAAATATCAATAAAAGACGAAGAAGAAAACTGAAATGTTATTTGATCAAATAAAAGCTCAAAAACATTTCAGCGGTCTGGATAGGCCCCCAGGATCAACGTGTGAAACGTAAAACGTATTGACGATTTTGTAAAGCTTCAACCCTCGTTTGATGTGCAAACAAGTTGATATAATAAATTTTATAAGAGCTATCCTAATACCGTTTTCATAAATTAATCTTAATTTGTAAATTCTTTAAGCAATAAAAAAACATGTGTTACATTATACGTTTCCGTGTGCAAGGCTTTGTGATAGTTAATTTAAATGATATACCTACAAATTACTCTTTGACTTATCTACCAGCTGACCCAACCGTTCCGAGCGGAAATTTGGTATTGCTGTCATAAGCATAGCTCGATTAAACTCTCTTTGATGCCGCTATCTTGAAAGTAGTTTATAAATTGTTAAACTCCGTGTCTTGTACAAGGATCACCGTCTTTAATTTCCTTAACGGTCTCCAACAAGAGATGCGAACAGAACAGCGAGTGATAGCTAGATGAATCGATTTGTCAGCAGGGATTCCATTTGGCCTAATAGAAAATTTGATTAAAACGCCCGCGATGGCTATTGTTTCGTATTTGTTTTGCCACTTCAAATGTAATATTATTTTTTGTTTACTGCAAGTGAGGTTTTTTTTGCCCGGACTAAAATTACGTTATGTTGTGGTTATGACGAAAGTATCGTGCACTACGTACACGTTAACGAATGAATTCATTTCACCTTAACATCGATACTGTTGTTAATTCTATTCTTTTGTTTTTTGAAAAATTGGCACAAAGGTATTATTTCTATTGATTTGTTTCTAAATATTCCTACCACAAAATTAGTATGAGTACGAAAAACGAAAACCAGTTACGCGTGTTTCAGCTTAATTTTCAAGTTGGCCTGCCTTGAAGGTCGTAAAGGCCCAGACTTACTTACCCCGAGTTGACGGTGCTGTCAACTTCAGGCCAAGACAGGCGGCGTTTGCAGAATGCCATGGTTGGTGGTTTCTCCGGTGTTGGGTTACGAGCTACGCGCAGTGAGCCTCCGCGGCGAGGTGGCGGCGCGGGCGCGAGGCAGTCCAACGTGCGGCGACGAGCACCAAGCGCTGAAGCGCCTTCAGTAGGGACCACGCGAGGGAATCCTACACATACACAATGTTTCTCAGCATCTTTATCATATCAGCCTGAGAAGTCTATCGCATGATCATACATTTGAAGGTTATTTTTAAAAGTGATGTAACCCCTAAGTTGGTTAGTAATGAAATATAATACGAGTTCTGAAGTTCTGCAGAAGTTCTAGTTCAGAACCGATTAAAAAGAAAAAAACACATCCTTATTCCCATGAACCATTTTTTTCGTGATAGAGATAAAACTTAATATAAGGTAGGCTTACTTTTAAGCTTAGTGTTACTCATATCAGCACTCGCTTCCACAAATCTGGCCTAACACGAGTTAAGAAGTATTTAAAGAATCATTATCCAAAAAGTTTTTGTGTTACTTTTTGCGCCACGTCGCCCACGTCGCGTCGGCCGTCATTGCGAAGGGTTCTTCTACCATTAACCCCTTACACTACATTAGACTCTGTTCTTCTGTGCCGACGTAAGTTAATTTCATGAATAATTCATACCTAGTTTGAATAAAAGCCCACAAGGTGCAAGTTTTTCTGTGCGACATGGGTGCTTACCTCTCATAGTAGCGGTGGATGGCTTCGGTTTCTGCGCTTGCACGTCTTCGGAGCGGTGCCTTGCTGGCGGCGCTCGGCGCGGCGACAGCGCCAGCCCCGCCACGCTGTCCGCCACGCCCGCCACATATTGACCGATGGACGAGAAAAAACTCATCTTGTCTCACTTTTCAGTAACACACTCACATCTGTTTCTCACAATACTTGATATGCTCTTAATTCGTGTCCATTCTCCAGTTATACTTTCACAAAGGATCAAGATATAAACAATAGAAACGTTCAGCGTTCACATAATGTGGATTTTACGGTTTTACCTGAAAAGAAAAATTGTTTTTTGTGTTTTATTACAGACATTTTACCTTCAACATTCCAGGACTGACGCTATTGAAAAGTTACGGACGAGAGATGGAATGGCCGCAATTTATTTTCATAAAATAATTCTACAGCAATAAACCGTTTTATATCTGCCAGTATTCCTTTCTTAAACACATCCTTTTCTAGTGATTTTCTTCAAATACATGGGTTTTTATAAAAATAATTCTTACTTGGATTACGCAATTCTTAACTTTTTAATACGATGCAGTCGTGCATGAAATACTAAATACTGCAAAATGTGGGCATGTGCGAAATCCTCCTTGGCCACGCCTCTGATTACCTCTGAGACAAATCAATGTATCTTATGAAGATACCTAAAGATCTGACTAGATCTATTTCATTTAACTTAAAAATATAGATAGATAGGTATATAGATAAACTCTTTATTGTACCTACACAAAGAACATTACAAAACAGAAAACATTACAACAGATTTGTAGATAAAGTACTTTATATTATATATTTATCTTAATCTAAATTACATTCCTAATGTTATAAAAGTTCTTTGTTGGTCCATTAAGTATTTTACAGAAGCACTTAGTTGAAACCTTTGTAGTGATAATCGTGCTCAGTATCATACGTATCTACACAAGCCCGTATGCAGTAAATCTATTAAGCTTTGAAGGTGGTGTTCTACATAATCCCTGCTTCTCTAGCAACAATACCTATTGGAACCGGCCAGTCCCACAATGCGGCGTACGGCTCGTTGTGATTAGACTAGGCTTCGCGTTACTCCAACCAGGCTAAGCCCTATTGTCGGCGGGCATGTATGATCTTAATTGGATATTCCTAAAATCTAGAGAGCAGCTGCTGCAAGTATAAGCGCGGTGACTTGCATATTATCCAACGTGCAGTGTCACTTCAAGCGCGGGCACTTATCGTATTAGCGTACTCCATGATTTTATACATAATCAATTTAAAGTACTAAACTATCACCGCATGTTCTTTAAAGAGACTTGACGACGAAACGAGATTTACTAAGAATGGTGTAAAAGGTGATTTGTGAATTGATTTTATTCAGTTCTATTCGATAACTTACCTGTCCTTATAAGACATTAAAGTTAAATCTTCACTGTCCCAAAATTTTCAGGGACTTAACTTCATTTGCTGTATCCAATATCGATCATTAAAAGTATTTTTATTATAATAATATTACGTCACCGTATCCTAATGTAGTTATAAAAATTCAGTCGGGTGGTGCCATAAAAGGAAATCTTTTCATAAATGGGCGAACTCTCAGTAAAGGGTTAATTAACAAATTAGTGAACATCCCCGATGGCCGCGCGGCCATTTTTGTTAAATATTTTAGAGCTAATAGCTACCACTTTGTTTAATTTATGATGAAGTTCCTATTTAAATAAATAGAGGCTGTCTGCGACTTTGTCTAAGAGAGTAAATTTTATAAATAATAATATTAAAGTTTTAATAATTATAATTTTATAGTATATATTCCCTTTTTGCCTAATATAACATTACAAAACATTTTCTCCTATAATTAAATATCCAAATTGCGACCATCTGTTATTATTATGTACCTACCTATAGCTGATTTACCGTACCCATTTTAACCACATTACCTGGCTATTTTTAACAGTTCCCTAACCCGTTTGTTTACTCCTGTAATTCACTAATCCTAAAATGCTTTAGTACCTACTTATTACCTCGTTACCTACTTACCAAAAATTATTTAATGATCAAAATACTCTAGTTTTTTTTATATTTTAATAAACAATAGGAATTTCGATTTCTTCCAAAAATAATCCTACGCAAGTAGAGCCGTTTTTTGTATGACTCTGATTTCTATGATTTAATTGCATGACTATGATTTCAATGCAAGAAACCACTCAAACGCATGTGCATTTAAGCTTTTATTTCCGTAGCAAAAGTGCTACGTGCGTAGCACTTTTCACGCGTCCCTAAGAACATTATTTTTGACAATGTGTTCTACCTATAAATTGTTCCTCTAAGAATTACAAAATTAGTCCATGACCACGGAACTAAACACAGAAATGGTATTATATAATAACATTCTTGTAACAATAAAGTTAAACTAGGTACATTTAACTAAACTTAAAGAAAATAGCTTTGATTTTCGCAAAAATACAACCATTTTTTTTATAACAATTTTAACTACGCTAGTACTATTTGTAACACAAGGTATTACAGTAATTAATAATACCTTTTCATTGGGTTTTTTTATAGACTAGTAAAATTCTAATGTACATTTAAATAGCAGATTTCAAATATCAACAAAAATGGTTTTTTTTTTTATATATGTACTTAATATTTTTTTTTATGCCATGGCTGGCAGACGAGCTTGCGGGCCACCTGATGGTAAGTGGTCACCGCCGCCAATGGACACTTGCGACACCAGAGGCGTTGTCGATGCGCTGCCGGCCTTTATCATAAGTAATTTTTTTTTTATGTAGTAAAAATGTGTTTTTATAAGCAGTTTTCAGTATGCATAACATGAAATACGTAGGTATTTCTACATAAAATATCGAATACACGTTATGCAAGAAAATTGATGTCCATTTCTGTGGAAAAATCACAGCAGAATAGGTACATATACGGTGTTAATATTATCTGGAAAATTTCCTGTTCCACGTCATTATTCGCGCAGGAGATTCCAAAGAGAATAAGCAAATAATAACTTGCTTGAGCAGCTGTTGATATAATAATGTATGCTTTGTGGTTTGGGCTGCTTGACGTGATATGTATACAAAAAGCGAGCATGTGGAAAAAATAATACCTTTTGGTCAGTGATTATAACACACCGCAATTCGTGTTTGTTTTTACATCCCTCGACGTTTGTGTTTGACGTTTTCATTATTTCTCGGCTCGTGAGCGTGACGTTTTTTTGATGACATACCAATACCAGCAAACAATATCAAACATTTTATACTAGGAATTGTACATACATATATAATATGTGTAATATGTACATACATATTTTATTTCATTTCCATAATTAATTTTGGAAGAAAATTAAGATTATAACAATATTTATAATATAAACAAGAAACAGTTGCGCAATCTAAAGAACGTTGCTGCAACTATCTAAATGTCTACTAATATTTTCTGTTGAATTTAATTATTGGTTGCAGAGTTTTCACCAGCTAAATATAATATCGATTACCATATTTTACAAAGCAACGTATAACAGGGAATTATAAATCTAATCTAAAGAGAGGTTTAAATTAATCTCAATTTACCAGAGCTGTTTCTAATATTTTTCTTGGTACTGTTATAACATTATTTGATCCGTACAATTAATTTTCTCTGAGCTCACGCGATATAAGCTGAATAATTAAATGAAATGTACAGAAACACTCTTTTGCTTTGCTCAAAACAAATCGTCATCTTTTTCATTAAAACTTCAATTTCATTACAACCAAATGTTTTTAGCGCAAAAACTGATGCAACACAATAAAGACATGGTCTCCGAGAGTAAAGCTCTACCATGAATGGCAGTCGACTCGTTTCCGACGGCTTTTGACTACAAACAACAAATTTCGGTCTATACGGCAGACCACTCGAGCTGTAAATGTGAACGCCTTATATTCCTGGGTAGTTTTACAAAGTGCATCACAAACAATGTTAAATATTTTCTTAGATATGCATATATGGTTCAATTTATGACTGTTATATATATGAGCAGACCATCGACTGCTTATATCCGCAAAAGATACCAAATGAAGCGTAGACAATCAAACATGTCAGCTGTCGGTCAGAGTTTTGACACTTTATTTGCTTTATTTATTTATAGATTATATGTATAGATCTATAGCTCTGCCTTCTAAGCAGTAGATCGTAGGTTCCATTCTCACCAAGCATTTATGTGGTGGCATTGGTGTTTATCCTTTGTTTGTATGTATTTACTAAAACCTGGCTCAACCTGATTTAATTTAGATGACGATGTAAAAAGTGGCGAGTCCTATCAGTTTGCCATACCTCGACTGCTGCGAGCTTCTAACGAACCACTGAAAAAATGACTGAAAAACCGTAAACTGAGTATAAACAGATAGTTTTCTATATCACGTATGCTATAGTATAGTTGGTAGGTATTACAACAGATATCTATTTATTTTTATTTATTTATTTATTGCTTACATGTACATTTCTATTTTAGCTTAGGTCTATTAGTAGCTATAAGTGAGTACATGCACCCTGCAAGGGCACTGCAATGTATGTTTATTTACTAAGTTTGCTACAATGATTAAATACATGTCAAACAGATAAATAAGGATGTGATATAAATGTCAAAAGTACTAGAAGAAATTACAATAATAAAAATGTCAAATTAAATCTATAGTCGTTAAAAATTGTTTAGAATTTCTAACGACTATAAACTCTAGGGATATAGGTAACTATAAAATATCGACCTGCCTGCATTAATGTGACAACTATTTGTCCAATTTACTCTATTAAAGGAACTGTTTGTCTCTGAATCGTAAGTAATCAACCATGTTAATGAATAACATTGATACAAGCTTAAATCACCTAATTTCTAGCTATGTGTGAATTAGGTAAGTAGGTAAAGTGGTTATCAGATAGGTAGGATAAAACAGTAAATAAACAAACAAATTGCATAACATTGAAAGCATAACCATCATGAGCTTTAAATAACCTTCATCTTGCCGAATATCACTAAAAACAAATCAACGGGCAATCTGATCAATAGATTGGCAATAAACATTCTGTATACACTTAAATGCTACTTATAAAACTTACCTCGCCTCAGGCGAGAGGCAAAGACCTCCAAGAATCCTTTTATCTTTTTGCACTTCAGCAAACTCGTAAAACGGTTTAGTTCTAACACGCTAATTGAGTAAAGCCTCAAGGAATGCGAGGCGTCAATGTTTCGAGGTGTTGTGAACGTTCAAATATGCTGGGAATTGAAATCGGAGCGGTTGGGCCGTCGGGCAAGGGCGGAGACGCGCTAGTCGGGTGTCGCGCAGGGCGGCTGGGCGGCAACTGGCTCCTCGCAGCCTGCTCCCTGCTCCTCGAGCCTCGCCCGGGTGCCTTCCTGTTGATCGTGTGTACGCGACAGGTGATGCAAAGCTTTTTCATCACAAACTTGTGCTTCCAAATCAATATGTATCTGATGCATTTTCTTTAACTATTTCGCGTTCTGATTCTTTATTTCTCGGAAAAAGCTAAACAGGTGACGGGAAGCAAGTCCATTAGTTAACGTTGTTAGAAACCCGTGTTGTACAACTAGATTTAAGAAAAATTAAATTTGTAAAAAGAGAGAGAAGCTTCACGTTTAATAATTAGAACTATTATAGTTAGAAATATTACTCTTTCTATCGTATAATTTGACTTCCTTAAATAATATTACTTTATTAAACCTGCCAATAAATACTCTCTGGCTAGTGAGTAATGCTTCTAGGGTGTTTTGTACAAGAATACCTACATGTTTTACTCCATATTGTGTTCTTACGAAAATCTACTTTCTTTGAGGTAAGGTAAAATAATTACAAAGCCCGCGCTCTTGTGGTTAAATACTCGTAAGGAGTGGCCGTTTGAACGTCGAAGTGATTAGTAAAGTTTTGACTCGCTGCGTCGACAGCGCAAAAGGAAACTGACAAAGATTCTCTTGATTAGAATATTATGGAAGCTGATAAGAAATTGTTCAAAAACTATATGATGCAGGGACTGCCACGTTACTCCATTTATTAGAGACTTCAGTAGATTACTAATTGAAAATCCAATGGAAATTTGCGATTCCTTTGATGTTACTTTCGATGTACTTACGAGTAGGTAAGTAGACTCGCTACACCTATGATGTTTGAAGTTTAATTTCAGAACTTTCTTTCTGTCCCTTATTTACATTACAAAAGAAAGTTACCCTTCTCGGCTTTCGCTTTTATCTAAGCTGTGCATTTGATTCGTTGTCAGTAATGTTACGATTTTTATAACGGAACTATGAATGTAACCAAGCTTGATATCAAATAGTAGTCAAAAAAAAATCAGATAGTTATAAACCCTAATCTATGGTCTTTTCAACGAAGTATACTGAAAATTGTATTGCCCAGAAAAAATCAATTTTCAGTTAATTTTCTTATAATGATTATTTTCGTTTTTTCTTTTAAAAACACTGAAGCACTATTGTTAATTTTAAAGTGCTTCAACAGATTCTTGCAATCTATTATTACAAATTGCATCTATATTAGCAACCAATAGCAGCAAATGTCAAAAAGTGTTCATGTCATTAGATACCCCAAGAGTCACCCGCCACCCTTCTGCCGACCTTATTTAATAAAATGTCAGTGGATGTAGCACCCTACAAACTGTCGATCATTTGTCATACTTGTTCAAATGTTTAGCTAAAGGGTGCAGAAGCCTTCGCACATTGCTTCGCACTTTCTTATTCGATAGAGCCCAGTAATTTACGTTACAAATGGAATTCTAACCTAATTAATTACGTGCAGTGCTCGACGGAGCGATGCTGACAAAAGATATTTTTGTACGTAAATTATATCAAACCCTTCCAACAACAATCTGGAAATATAAATCCAACAATTAATATCAAATTGCAGACTCAATTAGTCATTTAACTAGCTTGAAGCTTTGCCTTATCCTTTCAAGTTCGGATCGAATTCAATCACTTTGTTGTTGATCTTGTTTTCTTTCAATAGCACTTTACTGCAATTAAGTAAAATTCATAGAAAAAAAGTTTCAACATAAAGAACAAATTGAAAATAATCCATTCACGGGTGTGTTCGTAGAAAAATAAACATAAATCATAAAGTCCCCATTAACATTAACACTTTTAATGTGTCTCGACATCGAACTTGACGACAGGAACGATTATTCTACGCAGTAAATATTAATCGAGAAAACACATAAATGAGTCTATTTGTATGCTAAGATACCTTAAATTACGAGTATTTGTCATAGAATACTTACAATATCAGCGTTTTGAATTTTGAAAATCCTAGCGATCGCTGCCTCAAATAAAAACTTATACTAGATACATTTTTGTTATAATCACCTTCCAACTTCTGTCAAAGATTAATCGCCGTTTAAAATAATGCCATCTCGTTTTTTAACAAAGTGCTAGACAATAGATAGCTTTTTATCTATCTATTAAATGTGTCGCCATGTATACAGTAAACTATTCCTAGCTTCTAAGCATTTGGCGATAAACGCACTTACATATTTAATTTTATCAGTAATCAAACGAACATGTGATATGCATAGATAAGCGATGTTTACACGATGGAAATAATGTCGATAATAATGTAAGGCCAGGATTTATTAAAACTGCGTTGCTATAGTACGTGTTCGCCTTTAGGCTTTTGTATAGTACTAGCGATAGTTGGCTCTATAGAGTCGATACTGTCAATTAGTGCATTTCTCTCCTATGGGCGATGTTTATTGACCTTCCAGCATTATGTGGTTATAGGTCACATGAGTGCAGTGTACATCAATAGACATAATATAATTCGGAAATAAATGCAAACTTTAGTCTATCTGAAAGAATATATTGACAAATATAATTTTACGAATATTTTTCCTCAACATGATTCAACAGAAAGCGTCACCATTTTTCAAGATACTTGCAGCGACTTTCCGATCCGGAGCACTTATCGTCAACTAGTACCTTCCAGGTAAGGTAACTCACGGCAAAGAAAACCTGACCTATATTTATATAGCTATTGATCGCTGAGTTTTTAAAGATCTGTAAGTTGTTTACAGCTGAGCTTGTAAGGTGTAATATTGAAGAAACATTGTTCTCGTATATTCCGTTTTTCTTATACAACTATAGAATGCAATAAGCTGGGGGATAGGCCAACAGATATTAGGTGGTAACCACTACTTATACCTCCAACTGGCTCACTATCCACTTACTTCAAACTAGCACTTTTCCTAATAGCATTTTACGTGCATTCCGGCTTGACAGCAGTAACTGACATACATACCTACATTTATACAAACTTTAACCATAGGTAATTGTCATGTCCTTCAACTTCCATAAATATTGATTGATCCTTTCTAGAACAAATATATTTGTGTATCACTCAAACATTTGCTCTGGGTGGGAATCGAGCTCACGATCCAGCGCATGGAAGACAGAGCTACTACCAACTGAGCTGTGACGTCTGTCAAATTTATTGTTGAAATTAGACAGCTAGTTTAAAATTGAAATCGACGACAATTTGACTAAGATGAATAGTACGTAAACTACTCCTTCGTGTTAAGGCCTAACTTGCAACGTGACATTGGCGAAGTTGGCTAACCCCCATATGCCATTATATAAAAATTGAATTGAATTAAGATGAATAGTAGTAGGTACTACTCGTAATTAGGTTACTAACTTTTAACCTCTTTTAACCAATTCCGAAGTCATTCGTACGCGTAAGATACTATTGTTTAGTCTGTGCCATTGTTGTAACGAAGTAACATGTTTCATTTGTGGTCGCGGTCTGGACGAGAACCTACTTAGGATCTTGGAAATTACTCACTTGAGGTAATAGGTTACTAGGACATACGACTAACCATAACTACACGAGTAGTTTTTTCACCTGTAAGTACGCAATAAGGATAACTCTATAATATAATAAGAATAATGTACTGGTCAGATTAATCAAATATAATAAACCATCACGCCAAACAATTGTTTTAAAATAAGAAATAAATAAAAACGTAACATGAGAAAATGATAAGTGAAGTAACTAAGAGGACCCTAAATCAAAGTTCATATAAGTACATAGTTTATTTTTTGTTAAGTACGTACCTATTTAGTTTAATTTCATTAGTTACTAAATTGACTGATATCATATCAAGGGTATTTTCCATAAGTTTTTGATAATGACCAATTTCAACTTAGTTTTTTTTCAGAAACCCACTAAGTAAATTTTATATTGTATGTAGTATTTAATGTAGTGTAGTAGTTTATGTAAGTGTTTAATGTTGTACTTTTCATGAGTTACCTGAAATAAAGTTATTGTTATTGTATTATAGTAATTGAGTCTAATGACAACATAATATCCTAACAATTCAATGCAAAGTACCTCGGATCAACACACGCCTTTGGGTATTTTGTGTCTTAGATGATGACGTTTCAACCGCAAATTCCAATAAATTGTATCATTTACCTAGCATTGAGCATGGAGTGACTTGTTATTTCCCGTTTGTCATAACTTGTGGTGTGCATTTAAAAACATCTGAACACCAGTCTGTCTGTAGTCGTATTCAACAAATAACGTGTGTTGTGTTTTTATTTTTTTACACGTTTACAAACAAATGTTTTCAAGATGACTACGGAAACTACAGAAATAAGTGAAACTACAACATTCGAGTACGATGCAAATACTACAGCGGATTGGGAACTAAACACGACAACCGAGCAGTATATAGACATAACTACAGAAAGTCCCATACATTATGAAAGAACACAATCTGAAGATGATTTATTCGTTGCATTCAACATTTTGGAAATCGTTATGACCTCTATGGAACTAATGATATGGATCGGAGCAGCTATCAAAATGCCTCGGTGGAGAAATAATTACAGAAACCAGATGCTAATTCAGTTAAGTGTCGCGCGTTTCATCAAGAGACTATTATTCGCTTTAATGTACTTGGAACAGAAAGCGATAATTAGTTGGAAGTACCTGACTGTAGTTCTCAACAGTTCTCAAATTTATATAGACTTTGTAATAGTGATATTGGTGTTCTTCTTCATCAAACACATGTACGACACTTTAATAATAGTGTTAGTGAAATGTAGGCAAAATAGTTTGTACAAAATATCGATCTGTGCGTGGCTGCTGCCAGGCCCCATCAGCGTAGTGTGGACGGCGGTAATAGTCAACGGCGCCCTCCGGGAAAAAACCGTCTATCTTTTAATTTGTTTTATATTCAGATGGCCGTTGATATTCATGGGAACTGCACTCTACATAACCATAGTGGTTAGAGTGCTATCTGACAAAATAAGAAGGTTTGCGAGTAGCTTAACTATTGTGACTTTTTTAATGTGCCTGGTCATTAACTTTTACTTGGTATCAAAAGATATCATAGAGCTATGGTGTGTCAAATCTCCAAACACAATAATACTGAGCAATGTGTCTGGTATCGTAATGAATTTTCTTATCCTAACTTTTTATGTCATTTTAATAACAATGGATTGGAAAAACGGGCACCATGCAACTCCAAGAAATATGAGAAGTTTAAATGTGCAGAATTATAGTACAACCGAAACACATAAAGTATGAAAATATAAATACGTAACCCATAACTCCTCTGTAGGTACCTATACTTTTTCATTATTTCAATGTATATAATTCAATGTAATATACCTCTCTGAAGATTTTTAATTTATTAATACAGCCATGTTTTCTTTTAGTAATTCATAAATACCCGATAATTTATTTATATACATTGTTTTATTTAAAATACAGAAAATATATTATTACTCGGTTTGGATATCCTGACACTCGTTCATAACTATGTGCTTTTCCTCTAATATAAAGACCAAAATGTATTATACGATATGTAATATACGATATTTTACATTATAATTCAGCTATAAAACCAAAGTTACTTTGTAATAGTTGAAACATAACGTTATGTTTCAACTATTCTTATCTCTACTAAACTCTTGTGTTCTAATAAATTGCGTCGTAACTATGTAGATCATACGCCCATTTTCCTACAACATATTAGTCTCCCAGCCTAATGGAATTCCCATCGTATAATATGAGTATATAAATATTGTACGAAGCAGGTAATTACAAAAAGTATGTTATATTAAATTAGGTATATTACATTTACGTGCGTCAGTTTTTTGTTTCTGTGCGTCATTATCCAGACGCCATCTACTGGGTTAAGGGCAGGTAGGAGAGCCTATTATGTAGGTAAGTTTAGTCTGACAAAACTAAGTTTGAAATTTAAATACTGTTACTCAATTTGTATCTACTAGGTATTTTTTTATTATATTAAACATAAACTGGATGGCCCAAATTAAGTTCATACTGAAATTACCTAAAATGTAAGTAGGAATAAAAATAAAACTAAAATTAATAAAAACTAGTATTTAATTTAGGATCACAATGGAGGAATGAAATGAATCTTACCTTTAAATATCACTATGTTTTAGTAACAATTTCTCTGTCGAACGTTTTCTGATTTTAACAAAAGCTGGTTAAATTACAACCCAATTACGTGAACAGAATCGAAACCTATAACCGCATGTCGATTTAATTTGTAGAAATATATTAAACGGCTAGCTTTTCCCTTCCAAATATTACACCATAGACTCCTAAAGCTAACTCTACTCTACAATTCTACAAAAATTGCATTCTTGAGAAGACTAATAAAATATATATCTTAGCATGGAAACAAACTTTAAAAACATATTTTTATTAAACAATAAAATTCCATAAACAACCGATTATTACGTACCTAAGGTAGGTAATTTAATTAATATGTTGTTTCATGGTTTAACAACTTTATTTACACAAGTATTTGGGAGTAAGAAGTAAGATATTCTGAAGGATATGAATGGGGTATGGACGGAGAATAGCTGTTCTAAGACAGCTGGGACACTACTGGGCCAGTAAGCCTAGAGTAGTTTACTTGCAGTCGCACGCGCATCGCTTGATTCTCTTTTCACTGTGCGGAAACTCTACGCTGCGTACGGAACGTGGCTGCATATCTGAAAAAGAAAAAAATACAATGTTTGTGTTCTCAAACTGAAGAAGGCGTTAAATGCTGAAATTCGTCAATAAAATTATCATAAGCACAAAACGAAGACGATTCTTTGAAGTGGTCATTTGTGAAAAACTTAAGTCCCTACTAAGATTGGGAAAAACCTGAAATATTAGTATTTAATTTAATAACCAGTACGTGAATTCTTAGAATAATATTTTTTGTCAACCGCAAGCATGTCGTTTTACATTATTCCAGTGCTTTATCATTAGCATGTAGTAGTATCGTGTACAAGTCAAATATAAAGTACCTACTACAAAAATGCTGAATGTAAAATATAGTAATACTCTATGATTTATAGTAATAGTAGTATTTATCTTTCGACATCCACTAGTATCTTGATTAGGTAGTTTGATATTATTTGTTACCAAGATATCTGAAATTATTTTGAATCATATTAATATAAGTACATTTCAAAGGTACGCAAGTACACAACTAAAAGGAACTTATATTTTGAATTATCACAGAAACTAAAACCAAACTCCGTGTAATGAGTTTAACAATACTCGCTAACGAAGTCGGCGGATTGCGACCACAATCTTTGCTGCGAAGCGATCATAATTAGCTGCGGAAATGCTACTTATGTTTCACTTAGCTTTTACTTTACCTACCCGGTTTAAGAAAATGCAGACCGTCTTACTACGTGGTTAGTGATTGAGCGAGCAAAGATCTTAATGATTACTTAGTGCTTAAAAATGTGACTAAAATGTAAAATAGTAAACATAATATTTCAACACTGTGTGACGTTGAAAAATCAGCAAAAACTCGTCTATAAATAAATAAATAATAAAGATTTATCTGGCAGCATAATTATGGTACTAATTAAAGATATTATAATTCATAATTCATAATCATTTATTCAATAATTTCAGGTTCTTACAGGTGTTAACAGATATTAATGATTCACTAAAATCTGCCTTTACAGGCGTTTGAATGTCACATAGAATACAATTACACACACAAAATTACAAATTAATATTAAGAATATCAAATAAAATGTCAAACTACAATATTTAAAAATAGCATAAATTAATAACAAGGAATAGTCAATAAATCAAATACATTAATGTCAAACGGTAAAATTTAAAAATTTAAAAAATAAGCACTTACAAGTCTAGTCATTTATAATTTGTAGTCAAAAAATTCATTAATACTATAAAAGCATTTTTCCGCAAGCCATCGAGTCAAATTGTATTTAAAACTATTAGATGTCATATTCTTGAAATTGTCTGGAATTTTATTATATACTAGCTGACACGTGCCCACTTCGTTGGGGATAATTTTCATTAAATAAAAAAGTAAGACATATGCTGTCGTTGACTTGTGGCTTTTTTGTAGGCATTATTAAGCTCCACATCTATTCTCTAGAACACTTCTTTCATAGTTAAGGCAGCGTTCGTAAGAAACGCTTTCATTCGACCGTTTTTTCTCCGATTCATTTTGCAAAACGGACTACCACGTAAAAGCCTTTTTATTTTTCAGCCATAATGTAACTTTCTATTGGTGAAAGAATTTTTAAAATCGGTTCAGTAGATCCCGAGATTACCCCTTACAATTTAACAAATACACAAACTTTACCTCTGTATAATATTAGTAGGGGAACCTGTTGTACCTTGGACATAGTTGTACCTAGGACAATCGTGTTTTAAAAAAAAATGCGTTGGTTTTAGAAACCGTTGTCTATAGTATTTGAATCATCATTGGTCAACAATAACGTCAAATCAGTTGTGGTTTGCCAGCGCTAATGGTTACAGCGAAAAAAATAATTACGTTTTTTTTCAATTAAAAAGTCAGTTTTTTAGACTTTTGTTTTTGCTATTTGTTTCAAAATGATGCATGTTTAAAAAACGGTTTTATTTAAAAACTAATCTTAGTATATATAGCTATTGGACAACATGTGTCTCAGATCCTACCTCCAATCACAAGTGGGTGTACAAAGCTTATGAAGTAAAGTAGTCGCGATGTTGTACCTTGGCCATCCAAGTTACGTTGTACCTTGGCCACCATCATTTGGTCGGCATTTATATGCATATTTTCTTTGAGTGCTATTTAATTGCAGAAATGGTAAAATTTATGTTAAATGATAAGAAAATAATTAAAATAATTAGGTTGCAAGTTAAAATTACGTGATTATAGACCAAAATAATGTCATCAAAAATTTGCTATAAATCAATTGGCGAAGCTTTTTACAAAAACAACCTTTTACCTATATATAGTTGTTAATACCTAGAACTTTTGTTAATTGCTAATGCAAATATGATTGAATAATTATTATTTCAACAAAAACTAAATAAATTACAGCTAAAAATATTTTTTATCTCGATTTGAACCTACTCTGGCCAAGGTACAACATACACTGTCCAAGGTACATCTGGTTGGTTGTACCTTGGACAGTTTAGACTTTTTTTTTCAAATAGCTAGTGGTCACAGGTTTTTGGGAAAATACATAGTTTTATGAATGAATTATGTAGGTAATTTCATGGTCTTTACATACACATACACTGGACAGATATAGCTAGCACCATTATTTAATTAAAAATCAAAATTCAAAAAACTGTCCTAGGTACAACAGGTTCCCCTATAGATTAAGTAAGTATATTACAGATATATATATTTTTTTCCTAACCTATCTCGTCCCACTGCTGGGCAAAGGTCTCCCCCAAATCCTTCTCTCTTCTTTCCGCTTTCGTCCACCAATCCCTCTCGAAAGCATCGAGGTCGTCCCGCCATCGCCTTTTTAGTCGGCCTCTACGCCGCCTTCCGTCTTCAGGCAGCCACGGTGTCACGATTTTGGACCATTTCTCTGGGTCCATCCGGCTAATATGACCTGCCCAGTCCCACTTAAGCCTCGCGGTTTTATTGCCTACATCTGCAATACCAGTGAGCGAACGCAGCGTAGTGTTTCGCACTCGATCGATGCGCTTGAAACCAAAGATGCTACGTTCCATTGCTCTTTGGCAAATCTTGAGTCTGGATTTCTGTGCTTCAGTCAGTGACCATGTCTGCGCACCGTACATGCACATGTCGATGAGTTGGCGTTTAAGCGTAAGTGGAAGGTCGCCTTTCATGTGTTCCTTCATGGACCAGTACCCCAAGTGCGAGTTTGTGCACACACGGATCGCAGAGACGTGATCGCCAAGCGCCGCCAATTTTGTATGGAAATCCAAGCTTCTCAAGAAATCTGCTAGAGGCGCTGCTTGGTTTTCCATACAAAATTGGCGGCGCTTGGCGATCACGTCTCTGCGATCCGTGTGTTCACAAACTCGCACTTGGGGTACAGTAGCTCTTCCAGGCGTTCTCGATGCGGCGATCGATCTCCTTATCCTGCCTGTTTTCGAAGCTCGCTAATTGGCCCAAGTAAATGTATCTACTCATCAACAACAATATATTTTTTATAAAATATTATATATAAAAAAAACAAACCATCTAAGTAAATACTACTATAAACTCCCTTAAATATTTAATATTTTATTTTTAAATATTTATTCGTCATTAAAGCGGTAATCGGATACGCAACCCTAAATAACTTATCAAGATAACTCAATTTAACGGAACTATTGCTAAATACCGACCGACTTATAACACATTGCCAAAACGCACCGATAGCGCGATCTAGGATTTGTGCACAGTAACGCCATCTAGTGGTAAACACAACAAATTTCAAACTTTACTCGATTTGAGTATTCAAGTGCGACGGCGCGATGGCTTATTTCATGTATAAGTTTGGTGTTTCTACACCGATTTCTATGATTCTTTTTTTATTGAATAGGTAATAATGTTAACTTTTTTAAATTAGGAATGAGTGAGAGTATTATAAACGTAAGAGTAAAGAAATATAATCAGAATGCTCCGAACTGCTAAGCTATCGAAAGTTACACGTGTTATTGTGAGTCAACCATAAAAGATAGAAATATGCTGTTGTGGGATATTTTTTAGACAACTTTATGTAGAATATTTCCGTCATACATGATTTCTATGTAACTTCAACCATTAAGGCTGCACATGCGACGGAAGCTTAAAAAATAGAGTAACTTCTCCCGTTTTCCCTTCACTACTCTGCTCCTATTGATTGTAGCGTAATGAAAAGTATCCTATAACCTGCCCAGAAGTATGAAGAATAATTGTACCAAGTTTCGTTAAAATCCGTCGAGTAGTTTTTGTTTCTATAAGGAACATACAGACAGACAGACAGACAGACAGACAGACAGACAGACAGACAGACAGACAAAAATTTTACTGATTGCATTTTTGGCATCAGTATCGATCACTAATCACCCCCTGATAGTTTTTTTTTTAATATATTTCATGTACAGAATTGACCTCTCTACAGTTTTATTAAAAGTATATAGATAAGTATAGATTTTTATTGCCATTATAATGCGTACTTTTACTGTAGCATTGCGTAACAATGCTGCAGCTAAATGTTTGTATATGCATTGTGCTACTTTTTAATAAGAAGGTACATAAATTGTTTTGTATTTGTCATTAATTTTCTAAAGAATAAGGAAAGTGAATTACATAGGTACTATCATGACGTTACTGTAAGTGTGTCATTTTATAGTAACAGTTTTTAGAAAATCAGATTTCAGCGGCGGCGCGCTGTTCGAAACTTATAACTTGATAAGTTCACAAAATTAATGAAAAAGACAACGACGTTCTTCGTTAATTATGTAAAATTTACACAACTAAGAATGTTTTAGTAGATAATATTTTAGAAAAATCTTACTGATCATTTTTAAAAATACCTAATATATGAATAAGAATCTTGAATTATAGTCCCAGTTTTCACTTTCCGTATTTAAAAAAGAATTTGTTAAAATGGTGTTCAGTATCTAATAAAACATTTATCAAAATGTTATCGTTATTATTTACTAACAACGTCGTTGATCGTATAGTGCTTTGACTGATGATTTTTTGCGGTTTCTTGTTCAAGTATTCAACTTCAGACTTTAGTCAATAAGATGATATCATAGCAGTTATTAATGCAACAATATTTTATAAGTACTTAGGTGTTAGTATACTCAGTATAACATAGAGGTACAATCAATCAAAGCAATAAAATAATACAAATACAATGCATCATTAAAATTAATTACTCTATATTTTCGACTTCCGTACCATAAACGCGAATGTTTAGATTTTTGATTTCTAATCACGACGCAACTACAACTACTTACTAGTCCGATTCGGATAAGACTTTAAGTTTATTGTTTATAATCTAAATTAATACAAAGACTTTGGATAAATACTTTTCATACCAATAATTAAATAGAAGACGAAATAAACACGAATATAGTCGCGAGCGGAAACTAATACTATATAAACCAAAGTTTAACAAAAGGGCTACGAAACTAAATTTAATCTAGAGTACTGAGACAAAAGGGTCTCTTGACAAGTCGTGTCACAAACATTCGCTCAGTTATTGAGACACGACCCACTATCTCTGCGGGTACTTGTCAGTACCATCTGTTTAATTGCTACATGTCGCATAATCTACGCGTAGGTACCTGTTTATAGAGAAAGTTAGAGCAAACCACGATTCTAAGTCTCAAAAGGGCAACCCTTTTGAGAGCACGTGAGAGATTAGTTAGTTATCTGTACCATCTTCAAAATCGACCATAACATATCACTATTTATTTAGCCCCTAGGCAAAGTTTGCATGATAACTATATTGCTGATAGAATATTTGTTTAAATATTTCTGTAGAACACATAGTGTGATGTTTTGTTGACAATATATGACACAAAATGTTCATAATGTTCACCTGGTTTAAAATTGTAAAATTATTTTTAGGGCAACTGATGACGTTCATAGGTAGTACTTTATTAATGCACTAAGATGTGATGTGCTATAAGCCCTATAGGGATAATATTTTTGTAATTCAGTTTTATGTACTGTTCCTATGTATGTATGTGTCTGTACGTATAAGGAAAACTCATCTTGTTGCTTCCCACAACCAAAACAAGCGACTGGCGATTGCAACGCGTCTATAATTAGTTTACCCTCCAGGTTATTTATAAAGTGTGTAATACGGGGTACTCGTCCCAGAGAGCGCAACACCTCGGAGCACCGAGGACCACCCAGGAGGCGTGCACCAGCGTCCGCGAGCTGCTGGCCTTCCTGAAGGACATCGGATGGCTGGAGTAGCAACCGCCATCCCTCACGCAAAAAGGGCCCGCCTGCGGCTAAGTTGCGGAAAACAGACCGCTCTACAAGTACAAGTACAATACGGGGTACTTACAATGCGGCCTCTCTTCCATGGGCATGTCCTGGGGGAGGAGCAGGGTGCGGGGCGCGCGGGGAGATTGCGGAGGGTCCATGACTCCTTGGTTCTCGTCCTGGCCTTCTTGAGCCTCGGCCTCGGCCTCAGCCGCGGCCGCCAGGGTGTTAACGATCGTCTTCATCTGAAATACATTTATATATATATTTTAAATACATATTCATATATATTTTTATTTGACTCGCTTTCAATCGTTATCATAAGCCAAATTTATAAATTAATAAAACGTTTATTTCATCTCTCATCAAAGGTTACTTAAATGAGATACTTAATTAAATAATACGCAAGTCTCATAATCCAACAATGCGATTTACAATAAGATATATAATAATCAAAATGTAAAATTGTATACAATTTATTTTTTCTACAAATTAGTATTTAAGAGCTATATGCATAAAAATACAATCAAATTGAAAGTCTCCACTTTTATTGCTGTAGCTTAATTTTTTTTTGCGCACCTGCCTTATTTGATTTAGCAAGAAAAGCTGCTATAACGCCTGGTATATAAAGTTCGGCAATCAAGCTGACAAAACTTTAGGTACAAGTAAAGAATGTTACAATCTCAAATACGTGAACAATAGCTTATCTACGTTTTACCAAACTCGATACACACGGGAATAGATATAACTACTTTTTTTTAAGTTTTAATATGTAAAAAGATACTAACAACTACCTCTTGCATGTCATTGTCGATCTGTTGCTGAGTGCGACGTTGTTGACTGGCCTGCTCCGCTGTGCGGTGGATCACGTTCAAGTCTTCAGGGGTTAGACCCCAAGGCAGGTTCATTTGGGAACCGTCCATCTGTTTCTGTACCTGATTCAGATATGCTCGGTTAAACTAGCCCTAATAATAGGGACTATTTATTATACATAGTTCAAATTAAAAATCCGCATTTCTTTTGCACACACGGTATAAATTAGGACTTTTCAGAGTTTAATTAGAGTGGTATCCCTTACGTGCCTGTAAATGTTCAGCTTGGTGTGAATTATTACAAGAGTCAATGTCTATTTTGACCCAATTTATTTTTAGACAATATCAAGTTTACACATACATTAAACGAACTTATATTAGTTACAAGTGTTAACGGTCGTTAGTCCTAAGACCATAGTAGAGTCATTACGCAGCCAAGATCAAAAGGGAAGTGATGTTTTATTTATAAAAATGGTTTTTCTTCTTACATATTGCATAGTAAGCAGAAAGTAGGTACATGAGTAACCTGACGGCACATAAAGGAAGTTCGCTGTCAATTTAACCGTTATTCTTATTCAAATAAACGCTCAGACATCACTTCGAATTGAGTCAGTTTGTTTGTCGACTAACGGACTGTTCAATGCTACCAAAAAATCCACTCACCAAATGAGATCGTTAAAATTATCTACATTCATTAAATTGCGCATGGATAATATAAGTACTCGTGGCTTCCGGTCAAAGCCTCTTATTAAAGTGCTCTATAAATGTACCAATGTAGTTATTACTTTACGAAGTTCACGAGAAGTAGCTACGTCTCGGAGAAAGTCTTAAAAGATAAACACACTACGCAGTGAAATCGAATGCAAATATTTTATTTTCTCTATTTTATGGAGAAAGCCGTTTTTAAATAAATCTTACTTCGGGTTGCTCTAATTCCTGGGTGGGTGCGGATTGAGGGACGAACTGATGGAGAATGGTAGATTGCTGGAAAAAATACAAAAAAAGAGTTAGATTTCGCGCTCTACTAAAAAAATCGTCTTACGATACCTAGGCATTGTAAGTAAGTATACAGAACATAGTGTTGACTATATCCTATGGTGTGGCATTTCGTATACCTAGTGGTTTCTCAACGTTAGCATAGTAGTACTAATTACTTGTACATTTAAAAGTCAACTAAGTCAAGCAAATAATGTAGGCATCGTGCTCAATAAATATACGCTAGTGCTAAAATTGTTAACAAAACGGTTCTCAGTTCATGCAAGCCATTTTGCAGTTTGCTAGATAAATATTTGCTAAAGGTAAACAAATTGAGAATATTTTTTATTTTAGCTATCTTTTTACTGTTAATGTAGTATTGTATGCGAGTTGTTTAAATAACTAGTATAGAAGATACTCAGGATTATAATGATCGTTTATATGTTCAATAAATTTATCTTTTTCATCAACCTACAAACAATGTACAAAATCATTGTATAATGTTAATTCCTCCGTTGTGATAGCCAGATATTATGTTCCTTGGTCTGACAGTACAGGCCAATTACGGAAATACTAAATGTATTAAACACTTGTTATTAATTATCAGAAACCAATACTTCCGGTTTGATTCATGATTTATCTCGGACAAAGTCAGGTGGTCAGCTAATACTCAATAATTACAGAATTAAGAGGTAAGATCAATAACGACGTCGAAGGTTGAATATTTATAAATAATTATGACATATTTTATTCCAGCGTTATATTGTTTTATATGACTAGTTGACGTAATCAAATGTAGTAAAAGCTTTATTTAAATTAGTTATGTAATGATCTACGAAAAAAAACTGTGGTATTATTGTGACTTGACGGTAAAAACTAAGTGCAAAAACTGCTGCTACTACAACATATTATTCAATTCACTAACACAATTTGAGATGAGCAGAAACTATACTAGCTAACCCTGAGAAAAATTAGCACTTCTATTTAACATAATATTACAATTGAAATATATTTTAAATGTTTGTTTAAATATTGTTAATGCGATGACATTAACGGCCAGTTTCTCGAACGATGATCAACGCAAATATAAAATAATTACTGTGTGTCAAACTCGGATCAATCGTGATTTGGGTTTCCAGAAACCGGCCGTATGTCTACCACTCGCATTTAGTGCTTCTGTAATTATTGTTATATTCAATACATAGCGTTATTATGCGAACTTCTAAGTTCCAAATTGGAGAACACAAAGTTTTGCTTGTGCTCGTAATTTACCATAGCATGGCACACAAATATTGCTTCCACGAACCTGAGGAAAAAGTCTAACGGCCGGTTTCTCGAACGATGATAATGAAAAAATCAAAGAATTACTATGTGTCAAACTCGGATCAATCGTGATTTGGGTTTCCAGAAACCGGCCGTAAGCTTGTAAGAAAAGACTTAGCTTATTTATCCTTTTAACCCATTCATAAACCATTTCAAAGGACAATGCCCAGTTTCTAATGGGAATCTGTACCAACTTGCAATTTGTATTTACTCTCAAACATCTATTTTTTATTTACCTTTTCGCTACCAACAATATTTTTTCAATGTTTAACCGCATTTTCAAAATATTTAAAAAAGTTTGACATCCGCACTCTTACCTCATTCTGGTCATTCTGTGGTGGTGGTGGCGGGGGTGCGAATGGCCCCATGGAGTCTGGTGGAGGCGGCCCCATGTTCTGTGGAGGCATGTTCTGTGGAGGCATGTTGTGTGGCGCGGGGATGGCGATCACTCGTTGCACGTGGATGCGCATCTCACGGGGTCCACCCATCTGCTCCTCAGATGAGTCCCACGGCATCTAGATAAAAAAAAAACAAATATATTATATCACAATCTTTGAAAACATTTACATGACTAAGTTGAATACTATGTTTACGTGGACAGGTATCGAGCGGCATGTCAGTCACCTCTGTTTTATTTTTGGTTAGTTTCATTTGTTCCTTTTCTGAACCCTCTCGCTCCAAAACTGTCTAGTTATAAATGGTGTCAGAGATTCTTGATCCATGGTAAAATAATCTCGATTGAAAAGGGTTTAAGCTCTGCTGTTGTTATTTTAACGGATGATAATCTAAGCTATTTTATTTGCTTAACTACATTACTATGTTCTGTCTATATCTAATAAAATTAAATAACAACAAAGCAATTTACGATAGTTGAATGAGCATTGTGATAAAATTATGTAGGACTAGAGAACAAAGGATAATGAAGGCTCGGTCATAGCAGCTATGAATAATTCAGGCGTGCGTGTTGCGCAAACGCAGCGGGATCGTCACCGAGAGCCGCCGACACCGGCCATCGGCCATCAGGAAGCAATGACCGCTGACACCCGAGGACGCGCACCCGACGCGACTCGAGCAGGGCTCCTCCGGGCCCACGCGAAACAAAACAAAACAACAATGTCACATCGCAAAAATATATGAAGCTTTATGAAACAAGTTCGTAAACTGGAATCATTCAAACACTTTACTATTCCAGAATTTTCTGTTTCCTTTGTAGGATCATTAACTTATCAAAAAGAACCTTGGTTTGGTCGATGTAAATACACTTCGAACTAAACCGGTATCATACCGGCCTAATCGAACAAGTCTTCAAAATTTTTAATTTAGAAAAAATACAACAAAAACATGCTCATAAAAATAAACAAAGAAACCGATGGGTATTGGACTTCGGCTAACGAATATTAATATTCTAACGATGAGGCTGCGAATGATGCGGAACCAAACAAAAACACGGAAGAAGCGGCGAGTCTCGTCTTGTAGCACTACTTGCATTGTCAATGCGCCCTTGGACAAAATATCGCTCAAGTATTTAGTGCGCTTCATGTATAGAAAACATGCGGAGAAACGACATGTAGGTAAAAGAGCTAATGACGAGCTACAATTGTAACTATTAGTCTCGCGAGAACCACTCCGACTACTTTTTCATGAAGATAATTAAATTAATTACATCTTGATTAGAATTACTCATGGTTGCTCGATATATTTTTGCTTCTTGCTACAATCATAGTTAAATTAGATCGAGTTGATTTATCACAGGTCATAGTTTTTTGTGCTTGTGGTTTGGTTCGCGTCGTTTCGCGGTAAAATTTAACTATACTATTCTGGCTCGCGAAATAAACATCCAGCACAATAAGTACTGAAAACGCCATAGAAGTGACCAAGCTTAGGGAAAATAATGTTTGAGACCATCATCGACACATAGAAGAAGAAGTACTTACAATAAGTTGAATAATAGTCAAGAGATCACGTTAAACATAGATACTAATATAGTTTTTAATCTGCATAAACATGTAAGTAGGTATTTTATTCTGGAAAATTAACATGAATGCAACTTTTATGATTAGACTTAATGCTACCAATATAAATGTATTTATAGTATTTTATCAAACATACAGGAAGACAATTTATCCGACAAAATAAATCATTTCCGTAGAGATATTAATACTTACATCCAAAACTGCATTACAAAACCAGTCCGTCACATACACAACATTATAACCCCTATATTTTAACTATTACAAACTTGTAATTATATAGATACCTAAACTACATATTTATTAGTTTTTTTTATAAAAACAACAATTTTCAATAAGTGTACACAGTGGCGTAAAAGCCTCACACTCTCATCTTGTCTACAGACTAAATTATAAGTTATAATTTGATTGTTATTTTGTGCTATATTATGTAAGTACTACTGAAGTACTTACATATTTTTTTTTCTTTTCCATATAACATCTGTTTATTTATTAATAAGCCTCAGAAAAACCTCTAGCCATTATTTATGTTTAACGTTGCATGACTTATGAAATTAAGTCATAGTAGTCACCTATTAAAATAGAGATGATGTTGTCAGACTACTTTCTTCTGTGGATTTAAATATCTAAATCGTTTGAACAGGTTTTCGTTTTACTTTTGTGTAAAATACACACAGTAAAATAATAATAGCTATGTTTGTTTATAATTATTTTACTACTTTAGGAGGCAGTATACCTTTGTTCATTATGTAATCAACTAATCAACGAAGCAAGACAGTTATAGGAAGGCCGCCGACACTATGTTTCCTGTGTTTTGGGACTGTAGTTTTAATTTAAGGATGACCTCAAATTGTTCCGGATTTCGGAACTTTCTATATCGTATCTATATCAGTAATATCATGTCGAACTTTATTAAAGATTTCTAGACGTTTTGAACGTTTGTTTTAAACTAAGAAAGGGTCATAAATCACGTAGGTATGTAATATATCTTCTTATAGCTTTGGGCTATAGTTTTTAATTTAAAAATGAGAGAACCTTGAAAACATGAGTGGATATTAATATTCTGCTAAATAATAAAAACAAGTGAACTACGCCAGAAGGTGTTGTAAATGTACCTACCTTTAGTTACATTATCCTTGAAGAAATCGTGTTCTATGTCTTCAAATGCGCAATTTGCAGTAGTTATGCACTATGTCCAATTTAAGTTTAAACCTACAATTTTAAAACGGGTACATAACCTATCAATGGGTCATCATTGCGCATACCAACTATTCGCTTCATACTTTAAAGACTCGTTCATTTTATATTGATCATGGACAAAAGGATAAAAAGGTTGTTCAACTCAATATTTCTGGATTTGTATGACACCAAACATACCTATTTGGTACATTTCACATAGTTTTCTTATGAAATATTGAATTTGACATTACTAAATTTTTTAAGCATTAACTATGAACCGGCAAGAGTTTACGTCATCTTAACTGTAAAATTTTAATATCTTTATACAAACTAATTTATTAAAGATCATAATTATAAAGAGATGCGATAATAACTAATAACTCGTGCCATGGTCATCTCGTAGCGTCAAGAATATCATCACTTAATATCGGTTGATGTGCCTAAGTGGAACAAGGTTCATGAGCGGTCGTACCCACCGATGCGGTGAATCAAATTATACATAAGAATAATTGCACAGACACAGCATGGCCAATCCGTCCCAATCCCAACGGGCCTCATCCCCGCGGCCAGCGCGCGCCCTGGCGAACGCGCAACCCACAAGTTCAAGAGCATCTTATACATAGAGAGTACAAACGCTAACGTGCTCAATTTGGGCACGAATGGTATCGATTGCTCGGATATATAAAAATGTGAGTCCGACGCGCGCGGCTCAAACACTCGACACACACCGCAACATGCACGCGTATATTGCGCTCGTCTTAGCGCTCGCGGCGCCTGCAATCGCCGCCTCCCGGGACCGCCTCGGCTACGAGAGAGAAATAGACTCCACTAGATACAATCAAGTACCGAAACTACTCGATTATGTACTAAGTGATGACTATCTAGCTTCGCAAAAGAACAGAGGAAAATTAGTGACCAAACCAAGACAGGATGAACCAGTTGCTGCAGACAATGTTTTACTGGAATCGAACGTGGTGAGAATAGTGCGTCCTACAAAAAGAGACCTGGTAAATCAGCCAGCTGAGCTAGTGAGACGACGACGCGGGTACAACTTGGAGAACGTACGTGTTCCAGCAAGGTACCCGTATCTTCCTGTGGCAAACTTTAACCGCTTCCGCAGATGGGGCTAGTGGCTGCCCATTGCATTATCGCGCCTCAAAATGTCAAGGCTACGCAGGCGCTGCTGAGACTATAGTGTAAACATAAGGAGCAGCCTTGCGTCTACGTCGCACCCCGAACGCCTCTCCTGTAAATGTGCATACGCACACTCAAAGACTCTCCTACTAGTTTATAGATATTTTATTTATGTGAAGTGGCTGTGATCGAAAGCTCAAGTGATGCCGTTATTGGGACGGTTTGGTGGCAGCGATTAACAGAAAAACAAGTTATAATTTAATTAAGTTAAGTATTAGATATTACGAAGTTATATAGATCAATTAAACGATATTTTTGAAAGATATTTTCGATTTATCATACACCTTATATTGTTTTCATTTTAATTTATACCTAGAATCCCACTGACTTCTATAACACTTTTCTAATAAAAACAAACCATAATGCATTCCGAAAATATTTTATAATAATATAACACGTACCTACAAAATACTTCAATGAAGGCAAATCAACTGTCAGTGAAATAATAATCAAGTTATTGCGTGTAGGCACGAACGGACTGGTACTTAGAGAATATTACAGTAATTAGACCCTATCATGTTGTAATGGGAACAATGAAATATAATGTATGCGAGTTTAAAATGCAGTTGGCATAATTTGTGTCAGATGAGCTGTTTATAGAGAATTCAACCATCACTAGGTGCTTATATTGGGTACTCAGATTGAGTTGCCGAAACAAAAATTGAGTAACAAGTGGATATGCGGCTTCTACACCATTCAATTGATTACTATGCTTCCTTGCAAATTGCACCGACAACGGCAATCGACAGCGATTTGTTAACTATGTACATGAAAATTAGTTCAACTAAACGGGTGTGCAGTACGGTCTGTAGGGGAAAGTTAAAATCTTGCTTGAACAATTTTACTTAATTTTACTGCTATATTTAATATAAAAATATTTAAGAACTGCCTGCTACATTAACGAGCCCTTAAAAATATTCAAACAATCATTTTGTGGATATTTTATTTATAATTATCCGCAGTGGTTTTAGGTTGCAAAAGTCGTTAAATGTGCATTTTAAGTGCCTTTGTCGCATGTAATTTAATATGGAACCTCTTTGGATGAGAAATATATTGGAGAGTGATATTGAATAATGCGTGACATAATTTAGGTGCCGGAAAATATGTTGTCAAGCCATGAGCAATGGGGTCTTGGCTGACAAGTTGACAGGTCGTCGACAGACAGACATGCAGTCTACCACCACTCTCCGCCTCCCCCGAGCCGAGCGAGAGCCTCACGGCCGCTAACAGGGCCATTTACCCTCCGCCCTTCCAACTCCTACACAATTACTGTCAGATGCTGCCGCTCAAACGAACCTACTAAAACGTCTTCGAAGTTTTGATGAAATATTTCAACGTATTAAGGAAAGGAAATTATCTAAATATTCGAATGGAAGGTTTTTGTAAACAGATTATACGGGTTAGTGACGTCAATGCGACCTATTTAAAAATGTTAAAATAAGTCAGTACTTACTTTTTTAAGGACACATCGTGTGCACTAGGTATTTAAAATGTGCAGTGGGTATGATTTCAAAATGGTACATGTAAGAGAGCTTTCTATTCAACTGATAGATGAGTCATACGGAGCACACTGCTCCGCCTACTTATAATTACCTATGCTTAGTTTTTGTTCAGCTGTCAAAGATGACAAGCTTCACTGGCATATACAGTTAGCTTTCTGTTTGAGATGAGTTGTTATTACTGGGTGGCCCACTAACACCTCATTGTTTTCTATGCACTCACGATCTTGAGCCGTTATTTGTAAATCATAGTGTTTGTACACCTCCATACTAGAACACTGTATGTCTTGTAGAAGTGCTCTTTCTTGAAACTAAAAGTTGCTAGATCGAATATGTAGAGATTTTTGTTTTAAAAAAATATTTGCGAAGAACTTTCAAGAGCATTATGAGAAATACTGTCTTAGCTCCGCACGTATTGGTCGTTTTTCTCGTGGCTTATCCATAATGTAGTTTAGTCCAGACTGAGGCGATAAGTTTCTAAGAAGCCATCTATCGATATGTTACGCTCTACATTGTTCCGTAAATTTATCACTATAAAAAGTTAACATAAGTGAAGCAATGCAATTTACAAGGTATATTTTACCAGGTAAGTACAGATTGCTGTCAAACAAAACATTACTATACTTTGTAAGCAGAATCTAGACGCACTTTTATTATTTTTAAAAAGATGTTTTGCAATCTGTGATTGTAATTTACCACGTAATGACCATGCACGGATGATCAGTGTTTTTTCCGTAAGTTTTGTTTTTATTAAATAAAATAAAATAAATGTGGTGTGGTGTGATTGGTTGATAACGGTAAAAATATAATAGTATCATCTGTTGTTTTTGTATAGTTGATGGTATATCAATATGCGATCATCCCTATCATCGATTATAGTGGAACTAGAAGCGGATAGCTCATGGTAAAAGGAGGACCAGCAAGCAATAAAAAACATATCCGATGTACCGAAACATCGTTGCACGAACTTCGTACGTGATCTTGTTGTGAGTAGCGAGCCGATACTTGTTATTTATTTTGTATATACTGGATCAACTGCGCAAAAACTTTCGACATTTGGATAAGTACATAAACGCCCTACCTAACGTACCTACGCTAGCTTGATACCATATAATAGGCTAATAATATTACAGCTTAAGGAATATCCTCTTTTTATCGTCGCTCGTAAAAAATATGTAGAGATTTGTTTTGATTTGTTCATTTCTTCTTTATCATTCTTTCTTTGATCGAGAGAATAAGTTACCTACGCTTACCTTACCTATCATACCAGTATATTGAGTTATATATTATGTATTTAGAAATATATAAACGCCAATCCTATAGTATAGGTAGATCAACGTAAATGTAAAAACCAAAAAGCTTCTCGTAAACGTGATTCACTACGTTCAGAATACTAATCGATGTAATCATAACATGTAACTTATTTTATAATGAGTAAATTTGATGATAACCTGCCGACGAGCGAGCATAACGCTCACGACACAATCAAAACACTAATGAGTTTTAAACCGCTGTGCATCTTTTCATGTAGGTACTTATATTAAAGTTGAAAATGATTAATTGCTGAATTGTCACTATCCGAGTTTAAAAAAATTATATTTTAAAAGTTAAGGTTTGGAAAACTAAAAACATGAGAATCAAATCAACGTAACAATGATGTACAAAATCAAAAAGAAAAATAACAATCTATTTATGTTATCCAAACGAGTATTAAGAAGTCCTACTGACCCATGAGGTCAATCGCGCTAGTTTTTAAAGATGACATCAAAATAAAACCACACAATGTCAATGACATACGATAGGTACCGACAATAGTACCAAAACATAAAGTTCGAACATAGCTTCAAAAGTTATCCATTCCGTTTAAAATTCTGGCTAGTACTATTGTACATAGTCCATGTTTTGCGCGAGGTCACTGTGGTCCAGGGCATGCCTTGTGTTCACAAGGCCCGGTTTGCTAGTTGCGATCGGGGACGTTTACATTTATTTACGTTCGCTCTCGCCCTCTCGTGTCCAAACTTCAAAAGCCTTCGATTCTTCTTCCCCACACCGCACATTTCCACCCACTTCCACCCGCGCCACAGGAGATCTATTGTTTACTGCAGATGGAGCTCGAGTGACACACCCGTGTTACTCGGCTTATCCATGCACGAAACGCGTTGGCGCTCTACTATTACTCCTACCTACTTATCTATGTAACTTTATGTATCGATTAGCTAATGTTTCTAGGTTCCTACCTATTGTTATACATATATGATAATATATTTGCTAAATACTACTAATCATAAATGTAATACAATTACATTTACTTACCAAAAGATTAAATGTTATTGTTTAAGCCGCATGTCAGTTTACGCAGAAATATCAAGCAAACTTTTTTTTCCGACATCGAAATAAAAGCTGTAAGCTCCTAAGTAATTGTTTGTTTAACTGGGCTCAGACAAAATTAATTTCATTTCAAAAGAGGATTTGGACTTTTGATCAAGTCGATGTAAGTAATGTAAACAAAAGAGGAATATTTTTTGTTATAATTTTATCTTTTACATCTAAAGTTTTACGAGTGAACAATGTAACTTCAGTAACCTTGAAACACAAAACCACTTTTAGTAAGAATCTTCATATTTAACAATTCTCGTAGAATTTAAAGTCTGCGCGATCGATGATCTGATCTAAAGCTATTGAGTGTTTTTATTGTACATTTATTATGTTCAATCATTGCATCGCGATCTTGGGCTTAACAACATACACAACACAAGTAGATATATAAATATACATTTAATCGTATAGATCTCACAAAACAAATCAACTGTCAAGATAACGGTCAGATTTACTAAGCTCAATTTTGCCAACACATTAACGGATTATTTTGTGGCTGTAATCAAATAACTTTACTCATTCGTATAATCCCTATTGTGGAGATACAACAAATATATATCTGTTATTGTGATTATCATCTCGGCGAATCTACATAATTTATGTTCATCCATAGACTTCAGTTACCAATATCCGTAAGACCGGTTTTACTACACATAAGAAGTAACCACTCGTTTACATGTTGGTGAACACTGTCTTAAAACTTTAATTGAGGTCCTTGCACTGGTAACGTTGAATAAAATGATAAATGGAAGGGCAAAGTACCTAAGTACTGTATGTACCAGAACCGGAATATTCGTAATTGCATAAGCACAAGCACAGTTGCAGGAGTGGAGTGGGTCGATGACCGTGGGCCTTCATTTTGCGAGTTATTTCAGTTCAAGTTTTGGTATATTGCAGAGGGATTGGACCAACCTTCAGAGCGAAGCCTTCCCTAGCAAAAAGCTTCATACTTTGCGAACCATTAATCATCTAGGAGTGTAATCGTCTCTCAACTTCTGCCAAAAGATAATAACTTGATATAGTAGTGCCATACTGTTTTGTTTAGATAGTGACAGTGTTTAACAGTGATCGAGTTGAGAAGCAATTGTAAATAAGACCACTTAGGGCATGGTCGATTGACTCTCTCACAAAGGTCCAATTTAAGACAGTTTATTTTACTATAATCATTTTCAGAACCATTATTGCGTGTCCTAGTCCTATCTTGAGAATAATTATATTTAGCAAGTGTTTTAATAGCAGTAACGATAGCTTTAGTTAATTTACTCGTTTTAATTAATCGAATGACAAATAGCTTCACAAAACAACGCTCGGAAGAAACAACAAAGGGTTAATAAACAATAGTCAGTGTAGGTAAGTATTTCCTTACAAAGGGACCAGAAATATGGAAATGTTTACACCATCCTTTCATCCTTCTCACAAAAGAATCTCTACATCAAAATAAGTAACTAGAGCGAATACCCACAAGTACTTGTGTGGGTTGTAGGAACTGTAAAGAAGAAAAACGATCGGATTTCTCCGTCCACTCATCCCTGACAAAGAAAAAATGGTAAGTGACTGCTAAGACTATCAAATTACAGGCATGTATGACCACGTTTATGTTAACGAATGGCCTCTACTAAACACTATTTATTCTGCATTATACAGATCTAGATCACACATTAATTTAATGTGACAGCAACATACCTAAACTTAACGCACACATAAACCTTTTCATTCCTCGCTGTATAATGTAGGCCATAACAGCTAACAACATGTCTGTACCATTTGCTCTCTAATTGTTTTTGTTAAGAATACTACAAGCATCGCAGTTTTTTTTCTTCAAATTTGAACATGTAACTTTTGTCACACCTTCATATAATTAAATTTATCTTATTTTCGTTTCCGATTAAATAATTACTTACTTAGTAATTACTTAGGTAACAATAAATAAAATTACTACAGTCAATAAGTCGTTGTAACTACCTATTCGAATATTACTCGGTGCTTTTATCACAGTTCAAAATAATAAAACAGATATTAACATAATATTGAACACAGTTCGAACTTAGTTTTATTTTCTCTATTGATTAGTCTTTCAACCAACTGCTAACCCCACACATGTTGCCCAATCCATTGTAGTTTGATCAAATGTACCATTCAAGCCGGACTGGTAGTATTCAGGTCATAGCTATAGGTACTATGTATAGTAAAGGACCTACGTAATAGATTTATTTACGCGGTATATAACCATGGATGTATTTACTATGTTTAGGCAAATATATAAATTACTTTGTATGTGGTGGTTATTTTTGTTCATAAATATTCAAGGACAGTTCATCCAACTTCATTGACTGACCGTTTCTTTAGGCTCGAGAAACTGGCACCAAATTCATCTGAATGTAACTAAGACGATTCTAAAGAAATAGAATATGACTGACCCCAAACTAAGCGACGCTTGTAATATGGTCAATGTTTTTTTATAAATACATAATAACCTTGACACAGAACACATATAATTGCCCATCATAATAGACTAAATAATAAGAGATTTTTTTATTGCAGTTTAACCTAATGTCTTAATACTGTTTGTATGTGTGTGTGCTGCAAATAAACGTCTCTGTTTTCTGAACATAACGGTTATTCATACCAATCACCAAGCTGTTCAAGTTTGATCTCTCTTTACGCTGTCTAGATTCTCCGATTTAATAACCGTAATGTACTGATATTAAGTTAGTCATGAAAATATGAGTGGAATCTAAGATGCATTCCAGCTAATAAGGTTCACGACTTGACTTTACAATCGAGGGTTTAGGTGGGATAATTTTGTGACTCGAAATGTTTGGACGAATAAATGACAATCGTAAACGCATCGAAACAGTGACGTATTTGAGACACACTGCACGTCGACATCAATTTTACTGTCGAACGTTGCAGCGTTAGCGCGCAGTGTATCTTTAATACGTTACCTTTACGATTGTCACATTTATTCGTGTGCAGCCACAATCAGGTCACAATTCTAGGAGGTCTGAGTTTAATTTGAACTGCTGGATCAAATCAAACTTAAGATTCCAAAACATTGTAACAAACAAAGTTCTACCTACCAATTCTTATACTTTAGGTACATAACATCATAACGACGTTAGTGTGCGGTACTTTAAGTGACGAATTTAGTCACTCTAATCAAGAAACGTAACTTTTCAAATAATAATAATATATCCTAATAAGTATGTAACCATTGCCTACATGTTAGAAGGCGTAATTTGATTCAGTCATTTCAGAAGGCCATGTCGTGATGCAAAGATTACAAGTGATTAGCGAGGATAGTTAGATAGAATTACTTACCTACCAACTCACAAGCAATCATTTTTTAGTAAATGTAGTTTTAAAACGAGAAATAAATAATTAACTACTTACCTACCTCTCAAATAATCACAACCATCAAATCAAACCACATTTAACACATTCGACACAACAAAAATACCAATAATAGATTTTAATAATACCTAAGTTTTGTGAATCTCAGCGAAGTTTAGAAAACAAGAAAACGCTTTTAAGAATAAGGTCAAATGAAATAATAGAAAGTCATTATCATAAAAACATTAGCTAGTCTCCCAGACTTTTAAAGAGGGCTCTTATAAACGGGGAACTCGAATGCTATATTTGGCCACTCGAATCCGAGGGTAATCCCTCGATCCCTAATCAAGGCATCTCTTGACCCTGAGATCGGAATCCATCGTCGCTTATTGCTTTCCGCTACGACTTGCTAAAGTACAGGTATTACTGTTCACCGTCCTTTCTGCTGCTTGAACTGTGGCTTACCGGCACACTGAACTTCAAAGAAAAGGCATAAAGAGGTTGTTAAGATGAATTAAATCGTTTGAATGTAAAAGATCTTTCGTTTTGGATGATCATGTTGGTACTTCTTAGCCTACTGTATGGTGTGCTTTATTTGTTGACTTCCATGGTATAAACAAGGGTAAGTAATTTCAAGTTAAAATCCTAGTTGGGAGAATTTGTCCCGGGCAAGTAATTATAAAATTAGAAAGAAAATCGTGACAGCTATAATTATAACTCGTTGTGATTCAAAGAGACGACGGCGGATAGAGTATAAGCTTAGTGAGATGCGATGACGCATTATAGCGAGTAAAATAACAGTAGCTAAAAATTGGACGACGATTTATCAGGTAGGACAAGCAAAAACTAAATGAGGCCTAAAAATTGCTGGTAATGTTTATTCGGATTGTAAATGGCTATGTCTTCTAAGCCGAAGAGTCGATGACCAGGCTCAAAGGCGCGTCTTGGGAGTGACCTACGTCTAGCAGCGGACTGACATAGGTTGATGATGATGAAGTTTTACTAAGAAAGTAAAGTATGACGATGCAAATGCACCAGCGTGAACTATGAGTAGTCTTCGTGCAGTTCAACTGTTTTTTTACGCTTTCTACCTTCGCTTAATTAGCTGCCGTGCAATATTTTCCCCAGTCTTATTCAAAATATAGATAACTTATATCATTTATAGCGTTTTAGTTTTTTGTAATCACTGTTTGTGTTCAATTTTAACATCAAATAGACTGTATTAACAATCGAATTGTAAATTATTATACATTATGTAAGTACCATAACTAGTTCGACACTAAAATGTGATTTTAATAATAGACATAAATCGTTTTGCTTTGTTTTCTGGACATTATAAATTCAATAATCTTGAATACTTTTAATAAAATTAATTAGTTACCTGCGATAAAATAATAGTAGGTAGGTTGTATTTACGAAAACATAATAGCTGTTTACAAACAAACTCCAATTACAAAGTTATGACTGCTGGTAACTCTACCGAAAATGCTCGAAGCAGAGTAACACAAGTTTAGTAAATTGTTTAGCTAAACCATTATAAAGCCCATCTATTTGGTTGCCATATTTGATGCTACAAAATGCCTTTGTCCAATTTCCGTTCAATTTTAAACGATTTTGATATCCTAAGTTTGTTAAAATCGTAATAGTCTAAGATCCGGCTGCAGGATTACTGCGCTCATCTGTTTTTTGCTGTAAACCGAATTTATATGTATATTTATAATGAGGAGAATATATATTTATCAGGTTGCCTAACAAAATTTGGCCGCCAGTATGTTTAATTAAATTATTTTTAATTATTTTTTTTGAAAAATATCGTTCACTTGTTTTTTAAATCAAATAACGTCTACATCATGGCAATTAATATGAAGATTCAAAAAAATCAGCAACCCTTATTTGCGGGTAGATTTTATTAAGCAAACAAATATGATAAAAAATAGAAAAAAATTAGATTTAATTTGATATACAATTAATAAATAAACGTTATGCACGTATAAATATATCGAAATCATACGGTTTACTGCTGGCTGCGAAGAGGTACGGCCAAGTGCGCAACGGCAACCGTGATTTTTTTGAATCTTCATATAAATTGCCATTATGTAGACGTTATTTTATTTAAAAAACAAGTAAACGATATTTTTTCCCGAAAAACAAAAAAAAATAATTTAATTAAACATACTGGCGGCCAAATTTTGCTAGGCAACCTGATAAATATATATTCTCCTCATTATAAATATACATAAAAAATCGGTTTTCAGCAAAAAACAGATGAGCGTAGTAATCCTGCAGCCGGATCTCGTACTATAAGGTTCTAAAAACAAAGTATCACACACATACCCCGAGTTACCCTTTTGAAAAATCGTGTAAATGAATTGTGCGATATACTTACTATGAACTATTTGTACAAACGCAGCCCACAAACTTGTTTTCATCATCATTATCTTGTCCTTATCCCACGCTAAGTAGGGTCGGCACATGTTTTAGTTTTCCACTCCGATCATTCGTAGTCCATAAACATGTTCTATAGAATGTTTTCAATAAGTGAATATTCCTCAAAGAAATAACCTGAAAATTACATTTTCTTAATACCTATGTATAGGTACTTACCGATAGTGGGAAGGGCATGGAGCGATGTTGAGGCATGGACGCGAGGGACGCGAACGGAGGCATGCCGGGCTCTTGGTCAGGAGAGTTTCTTTGGTTCTGTTCAAACAAACAACACATTTGATGTTGGCCTACTTCAAATCAAATCATTTTATTTGTAAACACAGGTGAAATAGTGATGGTCAATAGCAGGTATGTGCACTGTGATTTGCGCTAAGGCGTTCAAAGTTCTTACAAATTAATACAATATAAATAAAATTAAAAAATGTTATAGTACTTGTCTTATCCCTAAAAAAATATATATATTTATACTGTTTCAGTACGAAGGTTATTATATCTCTTGGCACGGGGGTGCGATAACCAACTACGCCCCCCGTAGAATAATTAGTAATTAACGACTTAGGCGCGCATTCCACCATGCTAGATAATTTGTTTTGCTAGTTTAGTGTGTACATTTATTCAATTCGCGTACTGTATTTAACATGGATGGTATAATGCGGTCCATAGGGAAGGGCGTGGAATAGTAACAAAAATAAGTCCACAATCCATCCATATAAACATTTTAGTTTATAAAATTAGAAGGATGGCTAGATCTGGTCGGCTAACTTTTGCACTCTCGTGTATTTTTAAATAAATCTCTACTATCCTATCATCGTTGATTGTTCTTTGTTCTTACCGGCATAGGGAACGGCATGGGGCGGTGCTGAGGCATGGCGCCGAGAGGTGCGAACGGCGGCATTCTTGGTTCTTGCGGGCCGTTGCGGTCAGGCTGAGGACGCAGTGGCAGACGCACAGGACCAGACAGAGGGAACGCAAACACTTGGGATTGCGGCTCGGGGATCATTTGTCTGGAGCAATATTTTGAGTAATTATAATAACAATCGGTTTTTAATACTTACTTTATTAAGTTTAGTAACTTATTATACTTTTCTTGACAAATAATAGGAATAATATAGCAATAGCCTAGTTTAAAGCAACGTTTATAAGTAAGGGTTTAACAGTTTTGGGACCGAATATATTTTGGTATCCCATATCACTCTAGAAAATATCCCAATAAACTGAATCGTGAACATGACACGTGTAATAACGAGTCAAGAGAGTTTACTGAATATATCAGATCCAATTATCATAAGCGTATAAGTTACACTCATGCGTTTACTAACAGACATCGCTTGGTAGCGTAGAGATGTATTTACGCCTCTTTGATCCAAATCAAACTTGAAACTCAAGTGTGTTCAGATGTAGATTCTCACGTCTTCAATTATAGAGACAAGTTGTGATAGAAAATATTTTCTAGTTGATATATGGAACTAGACAGATACTACTACGAGTTATAACTGAAAGTCACGCTTATTCTGGAAAGTTATTACCTCTTTTTTTTATTAAGCTGAGTTAAAAAAATAAAATCGAGCATAAAATATTTTAAACTATTATTTTTTTTACTCTCAAGGTCCTATAAAAATGCTAACGTTAGATCTTGCTTACTAATGGCAGACGAAGTAGGTCATTTCAGCATACAATGGCAAAATACTTAATGCACCAGTAGGTCTAATAAAGTGCTTCACTGATCTAATCCAGTACAGAAAATGTAGAGGAAAATCTCAAGAAGGTACTTATAAATCTTGGAAGAACTTAGAGGAACTTGACTCTATTTTTAATTGGTAAAAATTGAATTAGTCAAGTTAGGAATAAAATGATTTATTTTCAAAACGTGTGTTTTGCGATGTTACAATATTTTTTCTTTTTAACAAATTTTAGAAAACTTCGTAATACAAACTTGGGAGTAAACGCGGTGTTATGTAAGTTATGTGTTTTTTTTTAAATATTTCGACTAATTTAATTGTGCATTTAAATAAGTGTTTGACGTATACCGGGTATTTAAGTATGCAAAACATAGGCTTTTCATATTTCACATAATTTGAGAATACATGTCTTCAATGTCAATCCCCTTAATTAACCATATTCGAAGTGCAATACTCGTAGAAACGATAGGTTACTAAACGATATCTAACAAGACCCATGTTCCTCCAAGTTTGTCACGTTCCTGCAGGAAGGACAAGGTACTGAATATGCATGAAAGAACGCTTCTACCAATGACGTAAGTTTTCAAAAGTTTTCATCTCGTTTGTTGTCATAGAAGTAAACTGATGTTAAAACTCTATTACAATAGTTCCATGTAAATTGCTTAGTTGCGCAAGATGTCGTTAACTTCCAGTAGCTTGGATTATTACTTAAAACTTAACCATTCTCTTCTCTGGGACTTCGGTTTAGTAAGAAGGTAGGTACATTACGCTTTCACTCGGAAAATGATGAAGATAGTTACGTAGGTTGTAAATCTTTACTGCTTCATTTGAAATCAATAGCTTATGACTATAAATGTTTTCGTGTTTATTATTTTATTAAGTGTTATATCTACGTTTTTTTATGAATGAAATTATTTTTTTCATTATATCGTGTGAGATCTCTCACGCGATATCATGAAAAACACTAAATAATCCTACGTATATTGTGGTCGCATTAAATATTTTTTTTCAACGAGAACGCTCATATTTAAAATAAGCTATGCGATGGTGCAAAGAGTAAAGTATAAATCAAAACCAACACCTCTTCACTGAAATTAACGATAGCTAGCCCAAACTATGCATGTAGGTACTATGAAAATGAGATTGCTAATAGAATACTTAGACCACAACGCAAAAAGTAGAGCTGATGGAAAAAAAGAGACAAATACCATAGTTCGTCTCAGAGACATTGAGAGAAGACAGACTACAGCGCAAAAAGCAGAGCTGTAAAAAATAAGAAGGATTAAAAATAAAAATACCTTGGCTCGTCTCCACCATGACAGATGATGGCGATGCGTTCAGCCTGCGCGCTGCGAGGGGCGAAGGCGCCGAGGATATTGAACGGGAACCGCTGCTCCATCGGCTCCTCATGACGCTTCTCCACCACGCAGTTCATGCGACCTCTGGAAATAACGACAGCATTGAAAACACACTTTGTTACAAATAGAACAACAATGGATTATCTAAAAGTGTATTTAAATTGATTTAGTAAATAAAAAAATGAGTGCGTTTAAGTCTTTTGTATGTACTTATAGGGGAATTAGTATAAGGTTCTTTAAAAAAGCTTTTATTATATCTATTATATTTGTACCCATTTCTTGAGGCAGTTTTCAATGAACTGTTTTAATTTTCTCATTTTCCTACAATGGCGTGACATTTTCAGCCGGTTGGATTATCTGAGATTTACTGTTCGGTGTCATCAATTACCTCGATGCGGGCTGCTGACTCACATAATTGTTATTTACAGGGAGAAAAGACTAGGATTTTGAAGAAACAAAGGTAAAGCAGAATTATTACCTTCGCATTGTTTTGTTCCCATAATTCTGAATTAGTATCACATTCTACATTTTTCCATGAATCAAATATTGAAAAATTTTACGTAAGTAGTTTTTCATTATATACGACTTAAAAATAACGAGCACAGTCAGAAAAAATAAGATCCTCATTGACAGAAATGTTTTGACATTCTAGACAAGAGTGTGTTGGCCATAAGACACATTCATAATATAGTAGACAATAATATATCCCAAAAAAATACACGATGAACGTTGTTGCTGTCTACTAACCTACGATTAGATAGATAGATTTATTTACTGTATCACGTTGTTGGTTAATTATCCCGCAAGTTGAATACAAAAACGCTAATTTTATTTATTTATCAGCACTTCCTTTAACCCCTTCCTGTTTTTCTTTCAGCAATTATTTTCTCATGCCTATTCAATTACACGTGCAAATAGAATTTTCTTATTTCTGCAAATGCGTCGACCATAACTGATGAGCCAAAGAAAACAACTCGAAACGTGGTTTGTCGGAAAACTTCCGAGTCTGCCCTTACCTACCGATCTCGATATACACCCATTTGTGCAGATACGCGTAGATAAAAATGAGGTTCAATTTTTTTGCTGACGGTGGTTTAGTGCAGATAAAAGTTTTTTCTCGTAATCACAGATCTCTTATCTAAGTGACGCGATCTGATGAAACCATTGATAGTGCTTGAATGCCGTCACGGCAGTCATACATAAACCACAATAGGAAGTCTACTTATGGAAAACTGCCTGACGTAGTTGTTATAATGACTTGCTTCTTAAGTAGTTTTACAAGTGTGGGTATCGTGGTAGTGTTAATGTACTTATTTGTTCCGGTATTTGTTTATTTTAAGTATAGCTAAGCACATTTGCACAGCCATGTTAAATTAACATTTTTTTTGGAAACAGAGTGACATGTAAAATATCTATAGATACCACAACACAGAAGAGATACAGGAACACCAAGTAACGTTCTAGAACTTACTTCTGGTTGTTGGCGAGGAACGCTCCTGCAAGGTCGTCCAGGTCGAAATGAATGGGCACCTTGAACACAGGCCGCATGGTGTCCAAATCGTCGTCTTCTTCCGCTGAACTATCAGATTCTGAACTCTCATCGCTGTTGGGAGATTCACTTTTCACATCGTCGATTTTCTGAAAACAAATAATAAAATATTCATCGACTAGTGAAGATAGAATGGTATTCTAATACATAGCGCCCTTCTCTTAGCGTGGTTATTAGAAATATGTTGAAATAAAAACCTTGGACGATCGATGTACTTATGTGCTGTTATACCTATAAAAGGTATGAGCATTATAACCATTAAATCATCACAGAACGCAGCGCTAATTTTGGAATTGTCGTGTCTTTATATTGCGTGTATATACCTTCACCTGTGCCATGCTGCCTATTTACCATTTTCTTTTTTATAGTTTAGAAATCTAATTATTCAAATTTTAGAAATTGTTCTCCGACAAGCCGTTATTATATTATGCCACGCGAAACCAAAAGGAAATTTTAAGAAAAAATAAGTATATTGATTTACAATACGTGGATTTATTTTTATCAGATCACTTAACATTGCGCACGTGTATTAAATTATTTATCCAGACTGCAGGACAATGAATAGTAAATTTTGATTGTATGCCAAAACACATTCTCAGGTCGTTTACTAAAAGCCATCATGTTTTCTTTGTATGAAACATAACGAGGTGCAATACAAACTGCTACAATGAACAGTACGGCGCACGACAACTCATTCGTTTTGGTTTACTGTCTGACCTCGTCCGGAAGATTTGGTCAGGGGTCATGCGGAGATCATTCGTCTTCCTGTACTTTCAACATTTTGTGCCCACCTCAAGGCGCACAAGCGAAAGTAAGCACATATCGTGAGAGATCGCACTGATCTAAGTCTGACTTTCGCCTGTGGACAGAGATATGCTAATGACAAAATAAATAACAGCTACAATAGTTATATTTCGCTTAAAGTACCTTACTTATTAGAAGTAATTAACTTTTTTTGCAATTTCACTTTTTAATAAAGCTTCACCTTTTACTGCGCAATGTGAAAGCAATATCGTTGGGTAGTTATTCCAATAACAGAGAAAGCAGCCATTAACTTAGGTATTCTTTACTGCTCAGGGGAAGGAATTATGAAGGTTTCATCTGTGTTTTAATGATGACTTTATACGTCTTGCAGAACTAGAATACCTCTATTAACTGAAATAATGATCATGGACGCTGTCCTGCATTCCATTAGCGCAGAGGAATGAAACAAGAGCTATGGACCTCGTTCTGTGCTGTTTGCTGGCCACAATGGGCTCGGACATCCTGCCGAGACAATGCGCTCGCGCACCATTGTTCCCTCCATTTGTAAATACCCCACCATTCGATAGATATCATTCTGTGCTCAATCGAACTATCAATGCAAATCAACTCATTAATAAATATGTAAATTGTCTATCAATGTTGTCAGTATGGTTTCGTTAGATTCCATGACGCATTTTAATACCTTATTATTTCCAAGATAGGATTATTTTTTATTTGTTTAATTACTTCTAATATATTTTCAGTCATTGTTACATGCTATATAGGTAGAGTATTAAAAGTGTCGTCATCTTTTCAATTTTATATCCAGTTAGATAAATCATACTAAAATCCATATTATAATTTGATTGTGTAATTTTTTGAAATTGATTGCCAATCTATCGCAAATGAATTGTGGTGCTTGGCCAATTCATATAATAAAAAAATACCGCTTTCTAGTGGTGCAACGGCCGAAGCGATACTACCATCCAGCGCCACCGTAGCGTGGGCGAGTGAAAGCTGACTGACGTCATCACTTGCATCGACTGACAAATGCACATAAAATTATAAGCACATTTTGTATTGTCATTTGACGTTGTAATCGATTTTGCTGGTTTCATACAGTCAATAATTCTTTACAGGAAACCGCGTCAAAAACGTATTGAGTTAATAATGTTGTGGCATTTTTGTTCATTTAAAAATTGCCCGAGCCTTACTCTACTTTTAAAAGTAATTTGTAAAAACCTTCCATTTTTCAGTATTTTATGCATAATTAGAATATCTGATGTTATTTAGTGATTAAACTTAAGATTTTATATTTTATTAAAATATTATGTCTATGTCTATGTAGGTACTTCATAGTTTTTGTTTGTCACCTTGTAGTTCTATTGCAGATTGTTTTATAACAACGATTTCACAACTTTTATTAGTATTAGGTGCGTTTTAAAAAACCCTTATAGTATCCCTATTTTTATAGTTTTCATTCAGACGATTGAAATAGGTAATCCAGAACGAAATTTGGATCGTTCCACGTTCCACCACATTTCGATACCGCCTGTGAATTGCGCTTGATAAATAAACTCTCACTATCTGATTACGACACTGACCGAAACAAATTATATTATTGTAGGTAGGCAGGCACTCTATAATAACTTGTAATTGATAAGATACGGTCTAATATCTTTCATTATTTCGACAAGCGTCACACACAGCTCAGTTGGGAGTAGCTCTGCCTTCTATGCTGTGGTTCGATTCCCACCCAGAACAAATATTCGTGTGATGTAAGTACATAAATATTTGTTTTGTATGTGGGTGTTACCATGCTATGTATCTTTTTACAAAATGTACCTAGGTATATAAGTATTCTCAATCCGCAATCTAGTTACATAGTACCGATAGTATAAACTTTGCTTAGTTTAGTACTAGAGTGTGATGTGTGAAATGTCTGTGAATATTTATTTATTTATTTGTCATTATTTATCCATTGCTTTGTTTCTCCGAAGTTTTCCATAGCTAATGAAAACATATGAATAAACTATATCACTGGCCAACCGCAGAATAATAATACAACTAGATAAGCTATTATTATTGTTTGCTTCATTTTTATGATGGTCTAGAAAATAAATAAATAATAAAAGCAAAATTAAAAACCTTTTTTAAGAATATCATAGACACAGTAACACGCGTATGAGTGCATGATAGTGGTCGCGACGACCAGTGAAGCCTCCAATTGATCTCTGACTGGTTTCCGCATTCACACACAATCATAGTTGTATTTTCAGCTTATTCAACATTTATAAAGAAACAACGGAAAATGCATCAAATCTTAGAACAAACTTAAATTAATACAATGGGCGGCATTATCGCTGATAGCAATATCTTCAGGGTTATATTACCTGTAGCCTATCCTCATCGATCTTGGACTCGGCGTGGTTGAGCGCGTCTTCTTTGTGCGCGGGCGCTGGCGCGGGCGTGCTCGTGTGCGGCACCACTGGAGGCGCCGCGTGGAGCGCATGCGCATTTCCTATCGGCAGTGGCTCATCCTGAAACAATTGAACCAACATTCTAAACTCTATAATTACTTACATTATCATCTTTCTTTCAACCATGTACCAGGCAATTAATTGCTTGAAGAGCCAGCTCAATCATAATAATTTTTAAGTCAGTAGGTATAGGTGCATAATTTACTAATTATTTAATATATTTTTTGTGGACTCTTCGTTATTTTTCAGAATAAATAGTATTCTAGCAGCGATGATAAGCTTGAATCTGTTAGGTACCTATAGAATATGAATAAAGTATTGCAAAATGCGGTTAAATGCTAAATTTAAGGGTTGCCGTTGACGCTGAACTCTTCCCTTAGCTTAGTTACCCACAGGGTATCTTGAGTTGGTTTAGTTGCTAGATATCTGAGTGTCTATCACCCGTATTCACAAAGAGTACTTGCTTAAGTATAGCATCAACACTGTGCAAAGAATGCCATTTTGCAGTGCGTTCCTTTTGACAAGCCTTCAAACTAGCCCGTTTCCTTAGCTGTTCGTACATTTTGACGGACGCATAGTGCGCTCTGACACTTAAGTATTGTTTCTGGATTGGTTTCGCTAGCCCTGTGCGCACGTGTACACTATGAGACCTCACAGTAATGTTTGTGAATACGGGTGTATGTGTATGGATAAATGAGTGAGACCTTAAATATTTTTATAAATAAAACTTAAGTAATAATAATTAAAAATTAATTAATTAAACTTAACTAGTATGTAGTAATATTTAATTTTATTGTAAGTAATTTCAGGAACCTGTAGATACTAATATAAGGAACTCTAATAAAACAGAAAGTCTATTGGCCGCTTTGGATTCTGTCAATCTGAAGGGTAATAAAATAATCTTGGAAGCAATAAAGAGCTGATCTACCATCACAACTTTAACCAGAAACCGACCGGCACGTAGTTTTAGCGTAATCACTTTTTGTTCGACGATTGCTCATTTGTGCAGTAGGTACCTAGGAAATACTGAGAACCTTTTTAACTTATGTAGGTAGATATTCCATCTACTTATTACTCTGTAAATTACTTAGCTAAACTAAAACATTACCGAGCTCGCCGTTCACTTTGTCAGAAAAACCATCAAAGTGCTCATCGCAAAATGGCGGATGCCTTTTGCATGTACTTACTCTGCCTGGTGCTTACGTAACCTATGCAAGTAGTTCATCTTCACGGACTGTATGTAGGTGAACGCAACCTTCCGTGGACAGTCGAAGAAGCTCGTCATTGTTCGTGTCAATTGTCGTATTCTCAGTGAATAATCACAGGAGTTGGATGCTTGCGCACTTATTCAAAGCGTTTAAAAAACATTAATAGGAAAAGTGCAAGGCTATTCGTGTTTGCCGGTTCGCGGCGTCACTGATTGTAGGCCATTGTTAAAAAATCCTAACTAAGCGTGATAAAGTTGGTATCATGCTTGGCAATGTAATACTGCCGGCTGTCGAACGTGACTATACAAAGAACTTTTATGTCCATATTATGGTCGTTTGTAAGAACTTAAGCGCTTACGTTGGCACTTGGCAGACGTCCTATTGGAAAGGTGAAGAAAACCTTTGTTAGCCAATAAAAGGTTACTGAAAGTACCTTTGCATAATATGAGATATTGCACAAGCAACATTTTAATTATATTTTTACATGCAAAGTTAGATTGGACTCCATCTTGGTAAACTAAGACATTTTTGGTAACTCCTGTGCCAACCGTACTAGACTGATTTAATTAAATTATTTTGTATTGTATTGTATTTTGTATATTTGCTTTACAAGTAAGTATGATTTGGATAAGATTACCTCTGCGGTAGGTAAGTACCTAAAAGAACGCTGATGCTAATCTGCGATTTTTGTACTTTTGAGGCTTACGACCACTTCCCCCATCACACTACACATAACGTAACGTCTACTTTGCATTCAATTCGAAAGAAGATATTAATTCTACTTCTACTGATATATTAAATGTGAATGTTTGTTTGGATGGAGAGATGTTAGTATGTTTGTTACTCTTTCACGCTAATACCTTACAATAATCTAGTTAAGAATAATAATTTATAGACTATAATTTATAAAGATATTGTGCGGATCGTCAAAAATATAACGATAGCAAGACGAAGTCGCGGGCAACAGCTAATTAAAACATAAATACAATACAATCTGGTTTAATAAGTAGTTAGACAACTGTGTATTGTCAAGCCGGATTCAAACTGTGTGGGCAGGTAATAGTTGTATAGGTTAGGTGTCTCTGTTGTATGTAGCTCACATAGCAAACACTGTGGGCATATAGGTACCTATTATTATAAGTCTTTTGTGTCACCATATTGTAAGTAAATATTTCAGTGAACAATAGAGTAATACAATGAAGTAGTAAATTGAATTGGTTAATTTTGTGATTGCTATTTGATGGTAATATTGATGTGGTAGATTTACAACTGAACTGACTTAGGTGGAGGGTGGTGTGACATAAAATTCAAAGAACACAAAAGTTGAATAAAGCCAAGGATACACTAGGGGGCAAATGGAACAACATGTTGCGGAACATGTTGCTCAACAACTACGTAGAACATGCCGAAGTGATTGTCACGGAACATTGTGTGTGCACTCGCTCTCGAGGCGGGAGCGAGCAACATGCGCCGCGTCACATACAATGTTGCTGGGCATGTTGCGGGACAATATGCAACGTTGCAGCGTCACGTAAATTAAGCGTTGGCGCGTTATGTTGCGGGACAAAATGTTCCCTAGTGTATCCTTGGCTTAAGAATGTTAGCAGTGGTATAATTGTTTGAAGGCAGCTGTAGTGGTAGAGTAGAGACAAGCCGAGCGTGAAGTGTTCGCGACCACAACACAACAGATAGAAAACGACGATTACGCAGCAAACTATTGTCGCATTGTACAGTGCAATACGCCCACAACACTTTTACTGGATTTACGAAACGTTTTAAACATTTTATAGTCATTGTTGCTTTACTTAGGCGTTTCATGGTAATAAGAAATGGTTTATATCTATAGTAAGAACAAAATTTTGTCCATTATCTTCTCCTCGTCTTGAACAAAATGCTTTGGTGCATTCGTGTTGACATTATAAAAATGAATCATAAATACTCCGACTTAATCATCGTGATGATTAAGTCCATGTAATGTATAATTATCTTGATAAATACACCTGAGTTAACAAAAATACAAACTTTATTAAAAACACTCAGGTTTTCACATTACCTAGGTCGAAAATACGAAATACTAAGGTGCTGTCCGTAAAACAGCATTAATGGTCGATTGCATTTTGATACAGGCGATTTGAATGAATCCAGGAAACTGTTCAACTGATTTATTTATTTAAGAAATTATAAAAGAGATTTTATAAAAGAGATAAAGTTGTAGACTTAGTATTCACTCAGATAAATGAAATTATGAAACGGTCATCCATAATAGACGGGGCCAGGTCACAGGTGGACGGTGGACAATTTGAAATGCGCGTGTGCGGAAAATCGGCCATTTCCGTTACATGAGCGGACATTCTCTCAGAAAACATGAATTATTTCACGTGATTCTGCAATATGGAAATTATAAATCACTAATTACACATAGTTATACGACGCAAAATACAAGATACATTATGTTGAAACTATGGTAAATCCACATGGTGTTATTAAAATTGAGATGTTAAAATATTTCAAGACTTTAGACATTTAGTTAAATTTTAAAGTCATGAAGTGAAATTTGGCTATTCATTGTTACGTGATTCAAGGTTTTTCTAAACGAAACCTTGTAACATCTTATAGTAATTAATAGGCTGCATATGAATACCTACTAACAGTAAGTATTGATGAAAGATTTTCATTGTACCTAATGTTTGACGGGTCAAGTAAAACAAGCAAGTACGTTTTAATTTACAATAGTACGTGTACATTCGGTCACGGGCTTATGATTCAAGGACTTCGTGCCTTTTAAATGTTTGCATTCCGACCCGACGACGGAGATTTGACGAAAATATTATTGTACGGACCGACACGGTGCGCGGTCAAAATAATGAGGTGAAGTGTACGAACATTAAATACATAATTATTATAATGTACATTGACAGAATACTTTGACCCTTCAGCTCTTAATGAAGGCTTCGAAAAACTTTATCTCTACATACATAAACAAAAGTTTTGCGAGTAACTTGAAAATCATTAGGTACCTACCTACTTATATAACCCCTAGGTTCTTGAAGCTTCGAAACTTCAAAATGTTATCTTCTGCTAAAAAAATATATTTAAATAAAAAAATAATAAAAGTTTAATCCAATAAAAGCAATGTTAAAAAAGAAACAAAGAAAAAGAAAGTGTGATGTTTCGAAGCAAAAACAATACAGCTCTTGAGGTTTTGTTTGGCTTTTAGTAGTTTCTAGAAATGAGAGACGTGTCTAACGGTAAAATATATTTTTGGATAAAGATATAATTTGACATCGTCTCGAGTAACACGTGACATAGCCAAAACTGTTTAGATAAATTAGTAGGTTAACATCTTTTGTTTCATGAATAGGAACACTAATTACCGTAGACCGTATTTAACATTGTTATTCAAATCAATGGAATACACAAAAACACTTTTATGCGTACAAAAAACTCATGTATTTGTACACATGGGTATAAAACATAGATCAAAAACTATTATTTTGAATGTAATTATGCAGACGATATTATTGTTTTTATATTATGTAAGTATATTCGATATTATGGGCATTTTTCCGCGGCTCTAAAGTGCGTTATGTGTGTTTATTAGGAACTTCCATCGTCTGCATACCTATGTATCCGGTGAATGCATTATTGTGAAACGCAATGAAGTATCTTGTGTCACAAAGAGATGCATCCGAGACGAGTTTATTGACCGGAGACTACTTTCGCTACAGATACATAATCACCAAGACCTTACCTAACTACCTATTAGGTAAGTAGATGCCTCCTCCTAACAAATATAACTCAAACCAAAGCAGACAAATACCGCGTCTTTGCCCTATGAATGACTCTATGACTTACCTGACTTGCATCGCAATTAAGGAAGTAAACATAGATACGGTAGGTAAGGTACTATTGATAGGTTTATGATAAGTTAAACAAGTCATAATAGCCTATGTTAGAAAGAAGCTAAATCTTTATACTGTAGGTACATTACCTAAAGATAATTTATTTGCAAAAACATGTGTAAATAAGATGAGAACAGTTTTAGGTCAAACACAACACAACATGCTTTACCGTTAACGGTAGTATTTATCTACTAGGTACATTAACTATAAGTTGTTTAAGAAAGTTGAATATCCATTATTTATATAAATGACACATGAACAAGACATGTAGCTCTACCATGAGTTTTTACTATACTATTTATACTTACTATACTCGCTAGCGTCTGTAGTTAAAAAAATGTATGAAGATTTGTACAGCGCCTCTAGCGGATAGTTGGGTACTAAAATTCGTAATACTATCTAATATTGACGTAACTACTGTAGTAAAGTCAGGCGATTTTACTGTGACAACTCATGGTAGAGGTAATGAATATGACAATGAAAAGCATCGTAGATTTGTACCTTCGACGCTTTTCATGTCTCATTCATCTTTACATACCATATCTATACAATACTTAGTAACCGTTGGCTTGCAAGTTTTAAAGATGCATAAAACATCACAACAAGAACAAAGAGGCCTGTGCTATGCTATGCCTACAGATAGGCTACTAACTAAAATCAGGGTCGTCAGAAAGACGTGGGAAACCCGGGTTAACTGCAGGTGGTCACAGTTATTACGCATTGTTTTTGATACACAGATTGTTGGTAAAATCTTTTAAATCAGCAACAAATTGTACAAAACTACTTATATTATAGGCATAGAAAAGGTACAGCCTAATTATAATTACAGTGTATCAAACCGCATCTCAGTTGCAAAGTGAGTTAGTCATCATTTGCAACTGTAATTAATTGATTGAGATTGTAAATACTGTTGTTATGAATTACCTAGTTTAGTTGGTCAAAATTAAATTCGTTAAGAAGAGTAATGCAGAAGTTTAAAGGCAGAGCACCTCAAAGTTATAGTGTGAACTCGAATATATTTGTTGGGAAACTTTGGAATTATAGTAGATTTTTGTAAAAATTATCAACTAGCGTTGGAAACTTCAAAATAGGGACTATTAATCATCGTTTAAAAGTAACCAAACCGTTCTGGCTTTGGATATATTGACTGTGCGCGAAGAAACACCTCTCGTTCTTGGCCAATTTATTTGAGAATATAATAAAATAATACCCTAACAAGCTTGCTCAACCAACCATGGTCTCATGGCCCTTTTAGAATGCAACTATCGCGGCATCTTATCAAATTTTAAATATTTAATTCGTTTGAGAATCTTTTTAGAATAATTTCCTGATTTTTAGCCTACAGACAGACCATCAATGTGTACGAGAAAGCAATGTCATGTTTTAAGACTCTACATCTACATACCTATTGTAATTATTTGATGACACATCGAACTAAAACTTTTACAACTTATTGTTATCCAATAGATTTCTTATATGAGCCATAAGTATAGATTTACGATGAGTGATGAATCGGTGGGTAAATGTCGACCTAGCCATGTTTATATGAACGACACGGGTTAAATATCATTAGATTAGAATCACAACACAGGTTGGTCTGTTTTGTGTTGATATTCAAGGTGAGCCGGTTCGGCGACATGGCACGTCCTCAATGCTCTGAGACTGAGCTCAGGCTGCATTTACACCATTCACGTAAGCAAAGACAAAAGTAAGAGAATGGAAGAAAATATTTTTTACGCTTTCAAAGTTCGGTCAAAGCATTTCATTGATTACTTGTAGACTTCCATGACATTTACAAAATATGTAACAAAAAACTTTAAAAATGTTTTTTTTTTAAATAACAAAACTTGGTTTAAAAGCACATTTAACAAACAATCACGTCCCTTAACTTAGATGTTGCAGCGATAAGTATACATAATGAAGGACCATTTATAGCAGAAGATAGGCCTGACATGGATTCAAAAGTAGGCTTTATTTACTTGATTGAAACATTGATGTAATCATTGGTGGTTCCAAGTGTGTACACGGAACCACGACTTATAAATGTACAGAGATTACATAATCAGTGCCTATAGATAATCACACATGCAAACTTTGTTTCTACACAATTGAAAATAACATGACTGAGACAAAGTACCTATATAGGTACTATAGTTAGCCTAGATTTGGCTCTAAAATACAGGAAACAAAAAACAAATGAATGAGTTATGCGTGCCGCAGAGAAAGACTATAATAAAGTTTCGACTAAGACTCATACAAGACATCGATGTTCAAGCTGTTATTAAAATGCAGTGCAGTGCACGCCTAGCTCAACATAAAACATTATTAACACATAGGTATACCTATACCTACGTCATAACATAAATCACAAAATTGTGGACTCTAAATGGTTAAACTTCTGAACAAATCTTAAAAATGCGATGTCCTCAACTTTTAAGCTGAGCTTTGTGGTGACTGTATAAGAGAGAATTGTTTGAGTATGTTAAGGTGTATGTTTGTGTACCTATTGTATAAGAAAATAGGTAAGTAAACTTAAGATGTACTTACAGTTACTGAGTAGTAAAGAGGATTTTGCTGAAAAGGTTTCGTTGGTAATTCAACTCTTATTCAAACAAAAATAATGTAAAAGGTACTCACAGCCATCAAGCCATCATTTCCGTATGGAATAGCTCTTCCTTCTAAAGCTAGTTCCTTGTCGAGCATGGCGTCCAGCTGCTCCAGCTGGTGGCATGAAGCGCGGGCCGAGACATAGCTCGAGGCTAAGATAAAGGCGCCCAGGATGAACGAAGCTGCCACCACTGTTAGTGCTGCAATCCTCGCAATTTGCACTGATGACGACATCTGTTGCCGATATGCCTGCAAAACAAGTATTGGTTACTCAAAGAAATATATAGGTAGGTACAAAAAGACGCAGACGTTACACATGAATCGTTAACTTAATCTAACTTCATAAGAAAACTAATCACGAAGAAACTGCGCTAATATTAGTGATCCAAAACAATTTCTCTTTTCCGCTGTCTACATATCATATAATGTCCATCATACATCGGATGAATGATGAAAAGCTACTGAAATATGACTCCACCAAAACACCTTGTGCTTATGGTAGGTAAAGTCTAATTTTAGATTATAAGCGACACAAAGAAATCATTGGCAAAGGCGTGTTAAATATTAAATACAAATAAAGTAGAGCCTGATATTTGTTTGATCATTTGTCATGTTCCATCCACATGCTATGTTTAATTATACCTACACAAAACATTGCAAAATAGAACCCTAACCAGCAAAGTATAGTCATTTACCAACAGCAAACCGTGGTAGCAAACAAAATTATTACGTAATACTTTAGCGGTATGGTGCGGTCGGCAACAGAGAAAGTGCCTCAACGACAACGATTGCACTCGAGAAATCCATTAAATAGAGGCCTTACTGAAGTGCGACAAAATTAAACGATTTCTATCTTTAAATTATCCAAAGATTTCAATGTAATGTATTCATCTAAATATAATAAACTACATAATTCTTTTTCATGCTCTAGGCTCCTAGATTTTAAGGTATATGTTCTGAAATGAACATTACTTAGTGAACAACAACTCTTCAAATGAATTACGTCAACAAAGTTTTTGTTGCAAGTGTACTATGCAAATCATCATCGTCTTCGTTCCAGTCACACGCTGGTACGACCGCGATCGGCCATGTCATTATGTATCTTTAAATAATTAGATGTTCATGTTTACACGGACAATAAAAAGACACATCAGAGAGCATGAAACCATTAGAAATAAGATTTTGATAGGCAGAGATTTTACCTAGCAGCGTTAGATAGGATAAGCTCTAATGAAGTTATCTGTTTAGGTAGGTACATCCTATATTTAGAATATTTTTATTTTACAGACCGTACCTAGATATTTTCAACCACTGCAAATGGCTCTTACATAATCTTACTTAATATACTAAGGTTTCGCAAAAAATATAAATAAAAAACTGGTATTTCCGCGAACCACATCACAACAGTCGGTTTCACGATCGAGCGTTCTCATGTCGGTAAAGAATTAAAAACATTTTTGTGTGCGGCTTGGCGATTTCAAATCTAGGTCCAAATCAAAATCCCACTTAGATGACTACATTAAAAACACAAACATCTACAATTTTAATGAGGGATACATACAGTAATAGAGAACACCATTAACGCGGAATGACTCCTCACAGGGAAAAGCAAGGAAACCTAACTAGTCCTTTGATATAAAAGAGGTTGTCTATCCCAATAAAGGAATGGATTTTTTTATTTTTACATATCATATTTTTTGAAAAGCAGTCATGTTTTACTGTAAATGCTACAAGGATCGTTTAGCTTAGTTGTTTTCTTTTTCTATAGGTAATATGCATTGCATGTGTGGGTGAGTCGCTAGGATATGACGCAAGCTCATCATTGTGTCCACTTTACTTGGCTTGGTCAACTAGCTAAATCTAACACTGAGGAAGGCTGTAGGTATTCTTACCTAGTATTTAGTTATTCTGGGATTTTTTATTGCTTTTATTTTCCGGATCGACTAAGTTTTTTTAACTAGGTTTAGACTAGTTGTATTGTATTGCCTAATAAATTACATAAATTGGGCACACCCAATAAAAAATGGGAAAAAGGATTATATTTTTGCTAATATTTTCTTTTCTTTCTTCCTTTCAAGTATGAATCAGTTTTAAACTTTTAAATCAAGGAACCTTTCATCTACCATCTTAGCTTAGCATAGAACTTAGTTTCAGGCAGGTGCCCATTAGGGTAGTTAGATAAATGATGTTGCGTGATAAAATGTGATAATAGTTGGCCACAAACAATAGAACAATGAATTTTCCCACCTATATACATATCACAGTTCTCGGAAAATAACATACTTAGGTATTTATTTACCTATCTGAACAACCTCGTCACATTTTATGTTTATTTTTTACTGCATCATGTTTGACAAACACGAGTCTGTAGTTACTACCATAGTTTATATCAGGCAGACTGGTGACAGATTTTTAGGATTCCGAGCTCGTCATCTAGTATGTAAGATGTTTCTAAGTGATCCTAGTGCTTTTATATAATACATTTTTAATTGAGCTTGAGTCAAGGAGCCTATCGTTTCGCTATGTCATTATTTGTACTGTACTTGTTTACCAACACATGAACTATGCCGGTGGTGTTTGTTTACACACAATGAGGTTCGAGTAGCCGGTAATAGACGAACCACCTGCGGATATTAGATCCTCAGCTTGCCCTCAGAATGTTCTGAGCCACCCTCACACCGCTACTGCACCGGCTCGACAGTAGATACCCACCACTTTAACTGCCCAAACCCATTGAGAGAAAGGCGCTTTCCCGTAACTCAGTTCCTACTCGATAGTCTAGCTAGTCACTCATTTACCACTTTCTGTAATTGAACTATCCGTATGCAGGTAAGTAATAATATACTCACCATTACTGCAGTTTTATGATGCTATAATAACGATAGAGTAGGTAGGTATACCGACAGGCATGCGATTTCTTTAGAAATGTTTTATAAATATTTCATCGTTCGTCAAGTTTTACAGAATATTAACCTACATACCATAGGTAGGTACAGTTACAATATTTTTATAATAAGTAGCTTGTCGATAAAGAATGTGCAGAATCTACAACTTGATAAGTTGTTAATAAACATTAGGTGCATGGGGCATACACAGACACATAACACCTAAAGTCCCTTCTACGTGATAAGTACCTAACATCATTACATCTCCGATTACTTTTATAAATATTGGGCGCGGGTAAGGCTCCATAACATTACCATACCTCTAGAACTAACCTTTAGATCTAGAGATGTAGCAACTTTAACGTTGATGGCCCAACTCGTCTACTTTTGAAAGCTTCGGCAGTAGGTATTGTGACAGAAGCACCGCACTAACCGTGCATACTAAAAGGAATAACGGAAACATACCGGAGGCGGTTCCGAAGACGCGCTGTACTCGGACGGCGGGTACTCTGGTTTCATGGTGATGGTGGCCATGGAGTCTGGTTGGTGCTCCTTCTCCATCACAGGTTTAAAAAAAAATACGATTTAAAATGTTGTATGGATGGTTTGCGCGCGCTTTGTTGGACGTTCGAGGTAGTAATGCGTACGAGTGAACGGCACTGTGTCGCGTAGGCAAAATGGTGGTGGGGCCGAGTCGTGGCGGCGCCGGCGGCGGCCGCGCAGTCGTCGTCGTCGACAGCTGCGACACTCGCTATCTCATGCTCATCTCACCTCAATTGTAAAGTATGCCATAATGTTAGTCTGCTCTTCAGCCTCACTTACCAGTCACCCACCCGAGCTACCCTGTCACATTCCAGAGAGTGGTCTCTCTGGAATGTGACAGGGTAGTTCGACGTTAGAAAAAATCATCTGAGCACGACAGTCCTAACCCGCCTTTAACATGAACAATTATTTAGATACTTAACTCACATAAACTTTTTTTTATCTATTATGTACCCGAGGATATACTTATTAGTAAGATCTCATTTGCTGAAATACAAGTGTAGTTCTTATTCTTAGCCTCGATCGGGTTTTGCCCATTGCTTTGAATCGAAAAATAAATAAATAACATCAAACCTTGCAAAAAGGGTTGTTTCATCAAATGTATTCTATGATGATTAACCACACTACACAAAGGATATTAGTTGTATCGTAAAAACAGCTTGAGTACTGTGAACTAATGAAAACTGATCAACTTAGGGCGCCTTCAAATTAGCCGCAAATTGTCGCGCGGAGGCAGCGCGGCTGCAGCGCTGCGGCCGCGCTGCTGTCTAAATCCATATAAATTAAAAACGCGCGTCTGCAGCGCTGCAGCCGCGCATCAGTTCATCGATCGACTAGTGACGGTCCAAAATCCTTTTTCTTTTTAATAGTAACACTAACAGCAGTGTTTCTTCGTCAGAGTCCATCGTGAAACAATATACAACACTATGATTCTCGAACCAAGCTACAGCAGCGCGACAGCAGCGCGGCCGCAGCGCTGCAGCCACGCTGCCTCCGCGCGACAATTTGCGGCTAATTTGAAGGCGCCCTTATGGCAAAGATTTGCCAACTTTTTGCCTTATGTTGACTTGATCATAATAATGTATTCTGTACAGCCTATTTTGGTGATTGAATAAACGCTAACCCCGCTGCTGTAGCACTAAAAAAAAGTTTATACCTAGTTGGGTGAGTGAGAGTGCCGGTAAAGTGGTAATGAATGGTATCTAACCCGAGTGAAGGAAAACATCAAGAGAAAACCAGTGGCTTATTCTTAAATAAGGCCGACTAGGTTGAAAGGATATTATCCTGTTCTAAGCTTATTTCATCTATAGGTAAGGATTTTGAATATATTGTGGCAGATATATTGAGCATGGGTCAAAAAAGGTTGAAGAAAACTAAGTACGAAAAATCAATTTCGCGTTCTACAAAGTGTTTTTAGCAGGGTTGCTAGATTAGAAGAAGCATAAGTACATTTTTTGACGTGACAACGTCTTATAATTCGATAGAGCCGGCTGCACGCACGAAAAAACATGACTCATGAAGCGTTCCGGCGTTCCGGCGTTCCGGCGTTCTGAGGCGTTCCTAAAATTTTCTTTTGAAAAATGCTACCATTCCATCAGTATTTTCTTAATACGTTGTCACGTTCAACTATCGTCAGTAAACCGACTTTACAGACAACCATTTTTTTTTCTTAAATACCTATTCCATTCCCGGTCTAAACATCACCTTAAAAAAAAGGTTTAGCAAAAAAAAATGGATTGAAAACATTTTGTTTGTTAACTCTTAGTAGTACCTTCTGAAACCGAGCTTGGGCCTCATAACTATATAGTCATGGTGCTTATATGCGTAACCTACTAGCCTGTGCTGTAATGCTATGCTAGTAACACTGGTGGCTGGTGAGTAAAGTCAGGAGGTGTCAATGTCAACTAGTCAGAGTAAAGCTGAGTGAAGTTAGTGAGTGATAGGCATGGGCGTTTTTGGATTTTTTCACAAACCGATACAAAACCGATTTCAGATTTTGAAATCGATTTCAAAAACCGTTTTTAAAAAACGGTTTTTAGTTTTCGGTGCAAAACTAAAATCACGAATGCGTATCAAAACTATAGAAAACTAAAACTTTAGGTAGATTTAGATTTCGTTCGTTTGCAGTTTGAGTTTGGTTTTCGTTTTCGGTGCAAAACTAAAATTAGGGATGGCGATTCTTTACGAAAAAGATCGATTTTTGAATCGATTCGAATCGTAGTCTAATGAATCGATTCACGAAAAAATCGAGGCCTACAAAATCGATTCTTAAAAAATCGATCTTTTTTTCAAGTTTGCGATTACAATGTTAAGGAGAATGGGCACTTTGGGCCACGACTAAAAAAAATTGTCCCTCAAGGTTGCCACATAGTACGTTTAAAAGAGCTTTAAAAGGTCAATATTTTACTATATTTACGGAAAAAATCCGTCCCATGGAAATCGAGATATTTTGATGAAATTATTTTTCATTTAACATCATATTACTTTGAATTCTGAAGGCCCACATGAATAACTGTGATGGCGTTTAAAAGAGCATTAAAAGGCCTTTAATTGTTTCTCACATTGTTCGAAAATCCAACCTGTGGAAATTGAGTTATTCCTGAAAAATTGTAGTATTGCAAAAAATATATATAGTTTTTCGGAAATATCTCGATTTCCACAGGTTGGATTTTCAAACAATCTGAAAAACAAATAAAGCCTGTTTAATGCCCTTTTGAACGCAACTACAAGCATTTTTGTGGGCCTTCAGGATTCGAAGTAATACGACGTTAAAATAAAAAACTGTTTTTCAAAATATATCGATTTCCATGAGATGGTTTTTTTAATTAAAAATAGTAAAAGGTAGGCCTTTAAAAGCCCTTTTAAACATATTATGTGGCAACCCTGAGGGACGAGTTTTTTAGTCGTGGCCCACTTTCCATACAGAATCGCCCATTCTCCTTTGTATCAATTTTACTAAAAACAAGATTAATATTGCAATTAACGATATCTTATCAATAAAATCAGGGAATTCAAAAATAACAATTATTTTTATTACCGTATCAAACTATAAGATCAACTATAAAAAAAAATAAGTATTTATATACTGAATGTTTTTAAATAGATAATTGGACATAAAGTAATCGTGAATGAAGTATGAACACTTCCATCAATAAGAATTCCACATATTACTTATTAGTTATTTCAATGCTGATTATTCCTGTGTAAAAGTAAATTTAAATGATAATCACAACTAACAGAACAAACTGAAAATAAGAGCGTCAAAGTAAAAAATAAGAAGCGCTTTACTTATTTACCTACCTACTCTCAATTAGTTATTATTTCGCAACAAACACTACATGAAAATCTGATGAAAATCAATCATGAAAATACTTGTATTACGCTAATAACAGTATTCAATATACGATATCAACAAATGAATGAATGAATAATGCAATATCAATCGTCACAGATTATAGATACATAAAATCAAAGACTACAAACGTAACTTTTTTTATAAACCAAAACAGAAAAAATCGAATGTCGATTTTCAAGGGTGATATATCGATTCAGTGAATCGACACAGTATTTCATATCGATTTAAAAAATCGATATTTTCTGCTCGAAAAATCGATTCTTCGATTAATCGATCTCAGATCGCCATCCCTAACTAAAATCACGAATGCGTATCAAAACTATAGAAAACTAAAACTTTAGGTAGATTTAGATTTTGTTCGTTTGCAGTTTGTGTTTGGTTTTCGTTTTCGGTGCAAAACTAAACTCACGTCGGTTCGGTTTGGTTTCGTTCGGATAAGATTGTTTGCAGTTTGCGTTATCATTGTGCGTTTTCTAAAAACGGTTTTCTCATATTGGAATATCGATGCGATACGATTTCTGACTGCAAACGGATTTCAGTTTCGTTTTGATATATCTGTCTCATTCTCATGCCTAGTGAGTGACAGAGTGATTCGTTCGAGGCGAAGAGGTCTGAGTTTTTCCCTTTCGTCAACTATTCATGACCAAAGTTTCGCAAACCTCCTGATTTTCTTAATCGTAGTTATGGCTACTAATGGAAAAGGAACTTTTCAGCCGGTAGGTACCTAATACTTTTGTTTTTTTAGGTTAGTAATACTGCTTTGTGCACGGTGCCTGGGCTACTTGCTGCCTACCTACAGCCCACCTACTTATTTTTGTTTGGTTCTTCTTCCAAATAATTAATTCAACACCAATCTACCAGTTAATTAATTCTATTTTTCCGTTTTGTCCTCACTGAGCTAGATATGTTTTCTGATAGTTCAAATATTGTTTTATAAACAAATTGTTGCTAAATATCTATACAGATGGTTGTTAGCAAATAATTACTATTTGATTTCAGGATTCTGATGTTCACATTTCATATGAAGATCAACAAAAAATTAATAAATTTGCCCGCCTCAATGCAAAAGTGGATGATTTCAAAGATGAACTAAAAGTGAAACAGAATGATGTGAAGAACTTGGAGGATGCAGTAGAGGAGCTGAGCTTGACAGATGACTCTGAAAAGATCCCCTATCTTGTTGGAGAAGTGTTCATCTGCCAGAGTTTGGAAGATACACTAGTAAGTGCAAAACACAGCAGACAATGATGAACTCACAACAAGAACACCAGAAATTATTTGTATTTTACAACAGGGACATAATGTTTATACACATAGGGCTCCAATACACGAGGGGATTCAACAAAAAGGTCTTCTCTCTCTTAAACCTCACCACATATCAAAGGTTGCCTGGAAGAGATCGCTTTTAGCGATAAGGCCGCCCATTGTGCTGATAATTTAATGTTTCTTATGTGTAAAATCCTTTTCTGTGTACAATAAAGTTTTTATCTATCTATCTATTCATATCACTAAGGGGGGAAGGAAGGTCAAAAAATCTTAAAAAAACATGTGATTATTGGTGTTGCTAGTGATGGCCCATAATAGTATTTCTATAATAAATATCCCCATGCCCTAAACTATGATTTGTGTGATTAAATTGTTTTATCACTGTTTTGTTACAGACATCTCTAGAAGAAGCTAAAACAAAGAAAGAAGCTGAAATGAGTGAACTACTAGGCAGCATTGATGAATTGAAAACCCAAATGAGTACTCTAAAAGCACATTTATATGGAAAGTTTGGAAGCCACATCAATCTAGAAAATGAAGAGGAATAAAACAAAATCTTATTAATATACAGATATTTATTTTATTAACAGCCATTAATATTATGCATAGCTCTCCAAATGTATGTCATGGGAGCTTTAGAAACTTTCAGTAGAGTATCAGAACCATAAAATGTTAATCTCAAGTGTCCTTTACTCAAATATTACTAAAAATAAATTATTTTATCATTTTTTAGTAACATTACTATACAGTTTTATAAATGAAGATTTGCAATTAAGACAAAGCTTAAGTATCCAATCTGACTATAACTAATACTGTTACATTACATTCATAGACAAATAGGAACAAAGGTCTATACATAAAGCTTTTTATAACACAAAGCAGCAATTACAGTAAAAGCCTTGTTTAAGATTTTTAAAGTATATAAAAATATATAAGCAGTTAGATACTTATTCATATTGTTAATACATTGCAACATTATTTGTTAGATTAGGCTTTTATTTATACTTTTTGAAGTAATACTAAAAGTGAATGTCAAAAAAAAATGTTATAATCTCTTATATGTTTTTTATTATTTATTTCTTAATTGCACAGAAATAAATCTATACAAAGTAGGGAATTGCTAAAGCATTCTTTACCATCCATCCCAACATGGTAGTTAAGAGTTTATAATGCGACAAAAAATAAATAAACATAAAACTTAAACTAAACTGTTATAATACTATAACTTTTAATAAAAAATAAATTTAAAAAAATATTTACATTACTCGCGTATGTAACACTAGTGTGCGTGTGATTAATTTATCAATGAAAAAATTATACCTCTTGAAATTAGGCACTCAAAAAATAAATATGTAACCAAAAAACCAATTTTGGACAAAAAATATATTAAATAATTTTAATAAAATTATAAATTAATATACATATTTACTTTGGTACTTAAAGTTCCAATAAAATAATAATACGTACCTACCTAACTACCGTTTTATATGGACGATTTTTTTTCTATATATGTATTTATTTATAGATATCACTAGAACATTAGTGATTCTTAATCTTGTACAAAATTAACCTGAGAAAAGAACTACTATGTATTTTTTAATACAACCATAAATAAATCAATAATTGGTAAGTACTAAGCATAATACAATTTGGCCACTAAATAATATAATTCTGTCTTTGGTGTGTTTTACAAATAATGTAGTGCTTTCAAAAACTCGAGTGAAATATTTTGAAATATATACAACACACACCTAATACTTTAATGGATCTTTGAAATGAATCCCATTGAAATCTTATTTTTACTATCACAATCACTGACTACTACAATAATATTGTGTCATAACCTACCTAGAAAAACACTAGAAACAATACAATGTAATATTAAGTAACTATAAATATTGCATGGCTGATTGGTAAACTACACACAGCCTCTTAACATCGATACTACCGATGCCCTAATTCGAATATTTAACAACCGAAGTATGTACTAGTTTATATTATCTGTAAAGGAAATTATAAAACGCAATTCTCGATTGTTTTTTGAGTAAGTGATGAATCAAGTTGATCATCCATCTCATGTAAAACAGTAACTTCAAACTGAAGAATATAATGCAAAGACTAAGTATCATCGAGATACCCATCATTTATCAAGATGTTAATGAATTACCACCATGCGCCTGTAATTGCAACGAAACTACTACAGACATTTTTGCGAACTTTTCCACTAGAAGAACGTAAAAATTGACTGCAATCTTTAGGACTCAAATATAGGGGATTGTCTAGTTCCTATCAAATTATATTAGCCACAAAACCAGCCAGTTTAGAAGCGCCGATACACGAATTGTTATAAAACTTCTAAGCTTGCAATTTTTTATAAATAAATAAAAATCATACACCTCTTTGTAAGCTGGTGTGTGAATTAGATAGGGAACCGGCCTGTAGGGTCTCTTCATCGTCAGTTTCTCTATCGTTCGTTATTCTGATGGCCTGGTACCATTGGTTAGTAAGATCTGTCATTTGGCTCTTGCAATCTTTTAACTCCTGTAAAAAATAACGTCATGGGTCAAGAATGAACAACGGGTATTTTTTTATTGAACTAATTAATGAAACAAGCCCATGGCCCTATTGAAGTATCCTGACGACGTTGCGGGTTTGATTCCCGCCTTGGTATAAATGTTTGTACGAGCTGCAAATGTTATTCAGGGTGTTCTGGGTATTTTATATGTATACCTAATAAAAAATATCTATCTATGTAATGTATTGTGTTAAGTATGTCAGTCTTCTAGTAGTCATAGTATTTTATTAATAGCATAGTTACAGGTCACATTATAGGTATCTATTCATATTATTAAATTGATTAAAATATTTAAACAATTAATTCAATTAAATTAAGTACCCATAACACAAGCTCTTCTTAGCTTGGGGCTAGATGATGTTGTGGATTGTCCAGCATTATTTATTTATCTATAAAGATGCATTGCTCACATTATAGGTATCTATTCATATTATTAAATTGATTATAATATTTAAACAATTAATTCAATTAAATTAAGTACCCCTTAGCTTGGGGCTAGATGATGTTGTGGATTGTCCAGCATTATTTATTTATCTATAAAGATGCATTGCTTAACTGAGCATGTGCACTGAGGACATTATAAGGCATTATGTCTCATGTGGCTGACTACCTGATGGAAAATTTTGAGTTTTTATAAGACTTAAACATATTTTAATATTTTTACCCTTCATAACAGTTCTAAACTTATAGTTCGTAAGTTATAAACCTTTAAATGCATGTATTTTTAAGTAAAACCCTCATACCTGATGCGTAAACCTTCTAGTAAAGAATGGCGTGAGGTATTTCATGTCGAGCCGAACAAATCCTTTGATTCGTGTCGCCAGCGAGTAATTTACCTGCACAAATACGAATATAAATGAATTTAAAATCGTAAGATAATGAAACAATTCAGATATTTGCACGTTACAATTATCAACCTTTACATACATGTACTTCAAAAGTAATATATGAGGAGATATTTACAATACCTACCGTGCTTGAGGAATAGTCATAGTAAGTTTATTTGTGATCCGGTTTCCCGCAATACAGGCTTGTCCTAGCACATTTTCAAGTTTTAAGTGATTTTGTATCTCATGTATGGTTTTCTTACCTCTAATTCTTCTTCGGTAATTTCTGACAAGTGTTCGGAATCGATCGCTTGCCCCCACTCCTTAGTCTTCGACAGACTCACTTCTTTCTGCTTGCGCAACGACCGCGATCGTTTCGGTTTCTTATTAGCCTGAAACCAACAATTTCATTATGTTACGAAAGATGCCGGAACTTTCAATTATTATATGGAACTTTCTAGAATTATTCTAGCTACTTGAAGGTCGCATAAACCAAGAGTTAATGAAAACATAAATGTATGATCTAATACATACTTTTTAAATTAGTTACAGTAGACTTTATTCACAAACAAACTTACGACTGTTACAGTATTTACAAGTTATCTATAGATCGTTTGCAACGGTCTGTAGATAGCTCAACTGTTTCTTATGTATTTCGTATATACCTATGTACATTTTGTAAATACAATAAATAATAATAAAAATTAACTCACCCTTAAAAACTTCAGCAGAGGCATAGTAGAACCTCCAAAGAACAGGGTTGTGAAAAGCACAATAATGAGTGTTGAGGTGATAATCACATGCCTCGTCTCATCGGAGAACCCGAGATGTAGGGATAAAGCATACGATATAGCACCTCTCAAGCCTGAAACATACGTTAATAACACTATGATAGAAACTGCATGTTTACACGTTACATGTTAAGTTAGCTTCGCGAGTTAGCAATGGTTGTACAATATTCCAGCGAAACATAAATCTTTTCATGGAGTATAAGCGTGACGAGTTGTTACAACTTCAAATTAAGATATATTAAGAACGCTCCTATCGCCACCGCTTGATTTCCTATGAAATAAACTAAAATTGAATGACTGTTTGTATTCGCTCATTAGGATACAAAAAGATCACGTCTTGGGGACAAGTTACTAAGTTTTACGGATATATAACTATCCTTACTGCTTCTAATCAATAGAATAAAAGTTTTCATGTGCTTACCGCTAAACCACATGATAAACATCATTTTCTTAGTGATCTTATGCTCGCGGAACTTATTGCAGAGTAGCGCCAGTGGGAATATGTTCGCAGCGCGGCCGAGCAGGCACAGAATAATACTCCACACGACCAAAGCTGGCTCCACGCGGTGCCGGAAACTAAAAATGTCAACTAGGTTTAGTACAACGGCGGATCCAGGGGGAGGGGTCATAGGAATCATGACCCCGCCCCTGAGCTGGTTCCAGGACTTAGGTGGACCACTAATTGAACATAAAATTATAAGTTCTTGACTTGACCACGACTATGTGACCCCCCCTGGCGCCAAAGCTGGATCCGCCCTGGGTTTAGTGCCAGAACCAACATTTTCAAAATTCAGTACAATTAAAAAACTATGCAAGGGGATAAGTCGCCGGGTAGCTAGTGTATTATAAATAAACTTAGATGTAGCAGAGCTTAGTTCTCTAAATTAAATAGAAAATGGTAGTGATATTATAAAAGCCACATCAACTATTCCAACGTTATCAACGTAATGACGTCAGATCAGATACCAAGTCATTAAAACTTATTTATTTTGCAGAAAAAAATGTTTTATTTTTTGTTCATTACAGTGTAAACAAGGTCATTCAAGGAAATAAGTCAAGGCAATTAAGAAATACAGTAAAGTGGTAAAACTTGTTATTTAGACTTATCTACTTATAATCATGAATGCATGACTCATTAGCATTACAACACATAAAAAATGTTCTAGATTTCTTTATCTAAACTAATTTTATTTTGTCTACACGACAAACCTGCAGTCAAAATTGACTGAAACTAATTAAGATCTCAGACAATTTAAATTGATTATTAATACAACTTACCTGAAGAGAGCAAGGCCTAAATAGGCAAACACACATGTCTCAGCAATAAAGGCCAGAGTTCTCATAGTTTGCTGCATGGTCACCTGGGTCACTGTAGACAGGTTGAAGTGAGTGTAATGAGACATCACAATACCGCAGAACAATATAGCCATGATTCCTGAAAAATAACATAACCATGTCAAATTCTGACCAATATAATATAGCAATTTATGTATTTTTTAATATTCATGAATAATTTACCTGATAAATGTATTCCTTCTGCAAGAACATAAGGTGCATAAGTAAAGACAAGCATCATTCCAAACTCAAGAGAAGGATTCTTTCTAAGATCCACATGTTTCAGCAGCAATGCACTGACTAGGGCAAACAGAACCCCAATACCAGCAGAGGCAAAGAACATTAACCAGAACCGGTTTATAGCCGACAGTATGGCTTCACCCGTTGACATGATTGGGTCATTTGAATCTAATACTGCAGTAGTCAACACAATTGCCACAGCATCATTCAGAATACTCTCCCCAAACACCAACATGTTTAAGACTGGATCCACATCTAGGGCATGAAATATAGCCACAGTAGCCACGGGATCCACAGCTGATATCAACGACCCAAATGCAAATGATTCCACAAAACTCAGCTTATACACCACTTGGGCCAAACCCAACAAATATATTCCAGCTCCAATAACAAATGCTGAAATTGCAGTGCCAACTATGGCAAATAATAATATTGATCCAATATTTTGGAAGAAATTGCCTTTATGTAAATTGTATCCAGACTCAAATATAATTGGTGGCAGGAGCACTAAAAAGAATGCAGTAGGTGAGAATGCCTCTTCCTTTCTCCAATTAGCTATATTTCTTATAGACATCAAATTTATTACCATCCCTATCAGAGCACCTAGGAAAACAATGACAACACTTTCAGGTAGATAGGAGAAACCAGTCTGCAGCATAAGGTGTATTAATAAGATTCCAAGTGCCAATATACACAAGACGAAAAATATAGCCATTGAACTGTTGTGCTCATCTTCAGCTGAGCTCTTTTCAGGCAGTGGAGCTGCATCCGAGGGGTTCACCACAGAGGCATTTGGTGATACCAGCGAGGATTGGTTTGCTTGTATAGAAGACAATAAGGTTTCTTGTGAAGCCCCAATATCATGAATAGCGTTTGTATTGTTGGTACTCTCAGAGGAAACCTGAAGCGTTGGGCTGGTTATACTTGCTTCACTTGAACTAGATACATTTCCCACGATAGAGCGTTCTGACCTTGACTGGAGCAGTTGACCACTTTCTTGATTTTCAGTGGAATAATATTTGGAATTACCAGTCTTCGAATTATCCTTAACGATGGTTCCTTCCAAATTTTCTAATTTGGGTTTTAAACCGTGAGAATAACAGATAGTAATGGTTAAAATAATTAAAAACACCAATTTATTTGTCCGGAACATTGTGGCTTTGGTATTCGGTAATAAATTTGGCTTGTTAATAAATTTATTTTTTCACAGATTCTATAGTTTGTAATACATTATATTTTCACACTGTTGAAACACCATTTTCTCATAGTTTTCCGTAAATATTTTATCATCAAAACAAAATAGAAATAGCTAACGCGCCCAGTTTAGCTCTTTTTCTTTCTTACTACATACATCTGTGGAGTAGACTGTCACACACACACAGACAGACAGACCCCACCACATACCACAGACTATTAGATAGTTTTTTCTGATTTTTTTTGACTACATAACTCACATCCCGAAGTTTACCAATCAGATACTATATAAAACACGATCATTTTCTATGAAGGGCCCTGATTGGCTGTAACAGGAAAGTAATTCCAGGAATATTTTTTTTTATCAAAATCAAAAGGTTATCTGTATGAATGACTGTTTTCTACATGTTGGCAGTAAGCTGTCAAATGTGGTTGACAGTGTATTTTAATAATTGTCTGTTCCGTTATTTTCATTCATTCATTTCCATTCATTCGCTTGATTGATATCCTTGTTATTTTCCTTGATCAGTGAATTCTGTATATTATTTTAGTAAATTAAGATGGATTCGTCTTTGCGTGAACAAGTTATGATAAACCAATTTGTTCTAGCAGCTGGTTGTGCTCAGGAACAAGCTAGACAGTTATTACAAGCTGCTCACTGGCAATTTGAGGTATATTTCGTAATTTATGTAAACAAACAATAGGTAATCATGAAATGGCTGCTACATATTTTGTTTAACAATACTATTATTAGCCTTCAAGAAACGTCTCGGAGCTTAGACGCCAACAGGCAACAAATTGTATAGTTTATACACCACCCTTGTGTGTAGTTTGCTACTTGGCATTTACGCTTCTGTGTGAACAATTTCTATTTACCTCGTGCTGATTACGATAGAGACATACCAACATTAACGTAGGTATCTATGTATATATATGTTGATGTTGACGGAATACGCAATACGGCAGTTCGTCAAATCTTGAGCATAGCAATAATTGATAACACTCTTGATGTTAAACACACCATCAATACTTATGTAGGTATCTATTAATATGGTTCTACGAGGTAATGCAGGTAGCCAGCACTTTCCAATCAATATGTAAACAAAACAAACAGGTTTCATTCAAGTTAGGTACCTATCAACTTCTAATAGTCAAATTCTTAAAGGTTAAAAAGGTTTGAGTCATAAAACTGTACTTTGAGTGTGATTCATTGCATAATGTTTGTTTATTTATGGAACCCTAACAATAACATTGATATCATAAACTTCCATGGCCATTATTTATGCATGTAGTATAGTTCTTTCAGATTAGTATCCTTGTATTAACAGTCTATTTCATTAAAGTTTAGTATAATGATATAAAATCAATATTAGTCATGAAATATCTAATGAATTAGGTTGTAATCATTTTTTTAGTAAAGTTGAACTGCTTGTAATTGTAGTAGGTATTCCACTTGAAATAACTAGGGTAACATTAGAAGCAAAATATGTATTAAAAAATATCATTGTAACTTCAATGATAACCAAATCAATTTGATCCCATACATAAAAAAAAACATTATTCATATCCATTTGTTTCCTGTTATTATTTCAGACAGCACTATCAATATTTTTTCAAGAAGTGGCTCTTCCCAGTGGAGCTAATGGCATAGCCGCACCACATTATCGTCAGGTACTTTCCTTCTTACCAACATTACTATATTTTTTATTTGTCTTGTCTTAATGTTGGGTAAAAATCTTAATTTATTAATAGACAAGCCGCTTTCAATGATTTTTGCTGGTCTTCATCACACACTGTTGAAATATGTAGATGTTTAATAAGTTCAATGTTATTTTAGACATTTTTTTATCCTGATCTATGCAAAAATAACAAGACAATAATATTACAGCAATTAATGACTCCGTGCAATACACCGGCGACACCGCCGAATTTCCCGGACGCCCTGGCGGCGTTCGCGCGGCTCTCTACAGGCGGCCCGGCCTCGGGCCCGGCCCCGCCCGCCGCGCCGCCCGTCTCGCCGCTCGCCACACACCCGCCGCCGCAGCACCAAATGAACCAGATCAACATGTTCCCCGGCTCTCCAAACGCGCAAACTAACTACACTCCTCTCTCATGCTCAACTGCTGTAAGTCCTCTATTTGTGTGTCATTTAATAGGCAGGCATTTCAATCTCTTTCATGTAGCTGTTCCACCAAAATACACAAATGCAATACCTACCTAATTAGTCAAAGATTGTTGAACATGAGTACCAAATATTAATGTGTTACTACAGTTTTTGTTAGACCATCTAATGCTTTAGTTCAAAGAATACAATACATCCAGGCCCATACACTAGCTATTAAATTTGAATGATCATGTGTTTTTTATTCCAGGTGTGCAGCGAAAACATGCCGAGATAAATGAATTGTACTAGTATAGGAGCATCAATAATTTATTTTTCTAATGGTGCGCAAAGTGAGCTGTGGAATTGTGTATGAAAATGTATAATTACTTTAGGAAATGTCCCACTACAGTGTGGTCTGCTGGACTTCATTTGGGTACTGTGTGTAGTCAAATCATGTTAATATTGCAAAAATGTCTTATATAGGTATTTATAACTTCAACAGTTTCTACTTACCTATGCACAGAAAACTTATTAGATATTCTACTACCTAATTGTTTAGAAACTTCAGGTAAGTAATTAAAATTTATAGTTGTGATTCTAAAGTTTTTGGTAAAATCTAAATTTATCTAATAATAAACTAACCCTGAATGTATGTCTATGCTGATAAATTAATTTAGAAGGCAACTATTTTTATTAAGACGCTATATTGATTGTAGAGTTGATGGATAGCATTAAAAATAATGTTTTTGGAATAGTAAACTTTTTAAAAATGAAGGTGAGTTCCCAACCAGTCACACCAAATCCAGTCACACTGTGACTCGTTGGGAAAAAAATTCCCAACGAGTCACACTGTTACGAAAGTGTGACTGGTTGGGAAATCTTCTTCAAAAAAAAGTTGCAACGAGTTACAGTGTAACTCGTTGGGAAAAAAAAATCCCAACGAGTCACACCTATTTAATTTTATAAATGAAAATGATTTGTAATGAACCAAAAAAAAATATTTCGGTAAATTAAATATGTTTATTTATAATTACGAAAAAATAAAAGAGATTTGAAAAATATGGAACCATATTGACTTGAACAAATAACTAAACTGTATTAAAACTAAAGTAGGTAACTGTATTAGAGAATTAATGGATTTCTTGCTCATAAGAATTTTTGTTCTGCCACTTATGGCGCTGTAGTATCCATTTAGAATTTTTTTTGTTTCAAAATGTCTTTATTAATCATAATAATAATAAAAAAAACGTGTGGCACTCGGGGAATGCCGTTTACTCCCACCTGTTCTGTTGATTAGTTCTGTTGACAGAACTACTGGGATTTTTTCCCCCATTAGTTCTGTGACTTAAAAGACTACGCTTTACACCTGACTTTTATCTGTACTAATAATAACACTACTGGGTTTTTTTTGTGATTAGTTATGTCCACAAAGCAAATTGGAATACAATGCTCTGAAAAAAATATTTTCTCTTCGCGTAAAAGAGCTCTTGCAAAAAATCAAAATACATGCCTTCGGATCATTATTACTACATTTTAGGGAGCCAAGTACCAGGAAAGCAGAATTATAAAAGAGGTTCGTTAAGGCTATACGATCCATACTTATTATTTTTTGGAATTCATGAAAATATTTGAATAAAAGAGTATTCGAATCAAAAGTACCAGGTGAGCAGCACTTAGTAAGCGGTGGTTATAAATATATTTTAATGAATTGAATTGCTAAACCACCTTATGCTTCTGCTAGCCTGGTAGGTACTTTTGGTTTTAAAGGTAAAATCCAAAAACATTGATTTACCAACAGAACTAGTGAGCATTGTATTCCCATTTGTTTTGTGGACAGAACTAATGGGGAAAAAAATCCTAGTAGTTCTGTCAACAGAACTATTCAACAGAACAGGTGGGAGTAAACGGGGAATGCCGCGGTCAAGCTATTCCACATGTGCAATGTTAGGTTATTTTCGTTACGGAATTTCTGAATTCGATCTCCACGCTCAAGGCCCACGATAGAAGCTATGCAATAGCTTAATACAATACTTAAATCAAGTTAGTTAAAAGTTTAGTAAGTTTAGTCATGTATATTTATTTACAACAAATTTGATGACGACCGATGTGGCGCGGCGGGCGTAGGTCCGCCTGCGACGCGGGAGATTGCGGGTTCGATTCCCACCTTGGGATAAATGTTTGTACGATCTGCAAATATTTGTTGTTTGTTTTATATGAGTACATTTTATAATATATTTGAGCGATGTACTTCTTCTTCTTCTTGTGGTGTACTAATCAAAAGTTAATAAAGATACATTATATTAATAAGACTATATAAGTAAGTATCGAGTTTTCCTAAACTACAAGATTTATGAAAATACGATGCAGTTATTGGTATTTTGTAAGCCGAAGGCACGTGCATGACCACATTCATGACCTCAAACTTTTGTGGCTACGGACTTGGCCATCACCACCGTTTTATCTATCAGTATCTTAAACACTCCAACTTAATTTTTTTAAGCTACTGCATAGCTTCTATCGCAGGCCTTGAGCGTGGAGACCGAATCCAGAAATTCCGTAACGAAATAACCTAACACTGTGCATGCGTAATCCAGCAAAAAATGCTATGCAATAGCTTTACTGCGGCAGTCCCCGAGTGCCACACGTCTTTTTTTACTATAGCAGCAGTGAGTAGTATTAAATGTCGGATGTTATCTTTTTCTGCAAAGCACTTTTTTTCTACCAATACACTATATCTGCCATTTTTGATAAAAATAAATAAAATAACATACACCTAGTTTTAAGTGAAAAGTCATTTTCATTTTCGTAAATATAAATTGGTGTGACTCGTTGGGAATTATTTTTCCCAACGAGTCACACTGTTACAAAAGTGTGACTGGTTGGGAACTTTTTTTAAAAAGAAAGTTGCAACGAGTTACAGTGTGACTCGTTGGGAATTTTTTTCCCAACGAGTCACAGTGTGACTGGATTTGGTGTGACTGGTTGGGAACTCACCAAAATGAATATAAGAATAGTTGCCTTCTTAGTAGCTCTAGTAAACGTTGTACACCCATCTTTAAATCAATGTTGATATTAAATATTTTTATTTTAGTGTTATTTCAATATAGTCTTACTTTTTATAAGACATAAAATTTGCTTTTTTTTTGGCATATTGTAAGAATAAAACAAATTGTATGAAATTATGCATTTTCAGTACTTATGTAGTATCTCCTGTCTTAGGTATTTGTGTCTGTAATAGATGAATAAGTAATTGGATTATTCTATAGTCATAAAATAGATAGGTAAGTGGAAGATCCCATTGCATTATAGCAAGTAATCAATTAATAAAATTGCCTGATTACAATTTGTAACTAGAAGATGTGGGTTTTCTTTTGAAGAAAGAAATTATAGTAATGACAACATTTTGTAGGTTTGTGTGGTTCATTATAATTTTGTCTGTATTTATTATAATCAAGATGTATATTTCCATTTTATTGCTTCAGAACTAAATTTCATCCTTGGGTAATTCTCTAGGCTTTTTTTCTTCAAACATGTTATCAATGTCTTCTTTCGTATTTTGGTTATCTTCCAGGCATTCGATGCTTTGAACCGGGCTCAGTACATTAGAATGTTTACTTCGTTTAAATATTAGCTGAAATGTTCTTAAGCATTAGGTAGGTACACAAGGGTACCATACATTATTTAATTGGAGAAAATAAGTCAGAATTTATTACAACTTCAGAAAACGTTCACTGAAAGGATTGTTTAATGAACGTTTTTTGAAGTAGGTATTCAAATAAGGCGAGCTGGAAGCTATTGGCATGAAGGGTACATACAGGACAGGATGTAAATCCTCTTCGAATATCAATAAAGCTTATAGGTATGTAACATGTTCAAACAATGAGACATCATTACCCTCAGAAGAACTATCGGCCAAACGCGTCTAGCTAATGTTATTAACACTATAAAGATGACGAATTTGTGATCTTATGGTAATAGCCAAATAATGTTTCTATGAGATTAGTAGATAATTTTTTCCACACCTTATAAATTTGAGGTTTCTCGTAAATCCACATCATGATAATAGATGTTATCATAACGGATAAGGAAAAAATCAAATAATTACTAGAATATTTATATGCATCCAAAAATACGCCATACCAGCATGTAATGGTATAACCATCCATTTTTGTAAAACTAGTCTTATCACATTCAATAAAGTAACTTTTTATCATTGAACATGTTTTTTTTTAATATTTACATAAATGATAAAATGTGACAGGATTTTTATTAGAAAAAAATACTACAGCAGAGTAGGTAGCAAAAGAAGTAGAAAGGTTACATAGCAGATAGAAAAAAGTCAAATAAAGCGAGGTCAGTGTCCAAAAAGCTTCGCGTTTTTACAACCACTGGTCTTAAATTTTTTCCATATCATTATGCTCATTAATTATAACCACTTGAGAAAGGAGACATAAAATAGTATGAAGATAATTAAATTACGTCCATACTTGTAACTATTAGCGGCCCGTCCTGACTTCGTACGGGCCGACTTATTTATCCAATCGGGTTAATAGCCATAACATGGCTATAAATTGGTTAAATCATTTCAAAAATGAGTTCAGTAGATACAGAGATTACTAGAGATTAATACTAGCAACTACACAACTTAACCTCTCTTATAATATTAGTATACAGGGTGGTTTTTTGAGATAGACGGTGAAGACAAAGTCTGAAACCACGACAGTTTAGAGTTTTTTAGAGCCATGTCCTAGATGCATAAAAAAATCTAATTCTAGTAATATTATAAGCACGAAAGTTTGTATGGATGGATAGATGTAGGTATGTTTGATACTTACACCTTCACGCAAAAACAACTAAATGGATTTTGATGAAACTTTTCAATAATATACATCAGAATAGACTATAATTTATTAAGTTATTGTGAATTATCTTCTATATCTATCTATATCTATACTTATAATAAAACTGTAGAGAGGTCAATTCTGTACATGAAATATATTAAAAAAAAAACTATCAGGGGGTGATTAGTGATCGATACTGATGCCAAAAATGCAATCAGTAAAATTTTTGTCTGTCTGTCTGTCTGTCTGTATGTTCCTTATAGAAACAAAAACTACTCGACGGATTTTAACGAAACTTGGTACAATTATTCTTCATACTTCTGGGCAGGTTATAGGATACTTTTCATCACGCTACAATCAATAGGAGCTGAGTAGTGAAGGGAAATGTCGGGAAGTTACTCCGTTTTTTAAGCTTCCGTCGCGTTTGCAGCCTTAATGGTTAAAGTTACATAGAAATCATGTATGACGGAAATATTCTACATTAAATTGTCTAAAAAATATTCCGAAACAGCATATGTCTATCTTTTATGGTTGACTCACAATAACACGTGTAACTCCTAATAGCTTAGCAGTTCGGAGCATTCTGATTATATTTGTTTACTCTTACGTTTATAAGACTCTCAGTCATCCCAAATTTAAAAAAGTTAACATTATTACCTATTCAATAAAAAAAGAATCATAGAAATCGGTATAGAAACACCAAACTTATACATGAAATAAGCCATCGCGCCGTCGCACTTGAATACTCAAATAGAGTAAAGTTTGAAATTTGTTGTGTTTACCACTAGATGGCGCTACTGTGCACAAATCCTAGATCGCGCTATCGGTGCGTTTTGGCAATGTGTTATAACCATTTGCTTGTCCAGAGCGGTCAAGGACAATGCATCGTCCTGTCCAAGCGTTTTTTGCAAACCTTTGTTTACGTTCGGACGCGACCTTGTCAACAAGATCGTCTCTTGTTTAAAAACTACGATAGCTATACTGACATAAAAAATACTGACGGAAAGGTAGAAGAATGCGGAATCTAATTAGAATAAAAGAAAGTCTAATCAGAATAAAATCTTATTAGAATAAATGCGTACATTTTGAATTTAACAAAATTGGAAGATATTTTCCTTATTTATTTTTTCCTTGTAAAATTAATAAGTTCTAGTAAAGTATTACTTTATTATAAAAAAGTAGATTATATAACCTTTCAAATGATACCAAAATCTTTATCTAAGCATTTTAATTTCTATCCAAATAAAATACAACTACCTTCGTACTACTCACAAGGTCGGCGGGTCTCCGGCGGCGAATAATCTGTTAATCAAGACACATCTTCATAAAATATACTAATAAATATAAATATAAATTAAATATAATAATAAATATATAAAATATACTGTAAATATCTTTAAAATATGTATACAGTAAAACAATCTATCGATTTGAACAATGATTTTCCAAATATCTGTTGAATAAATGATAAAATAAATTACTGAAATCAACAAATTAGTGTTTTTTTTACAACGTCGTACCTTTCAAGTTGAATAATCAGTCTCGATCTTTTGGAAATGCCGTAACTATGCATATTTCCTAAAGCTTACACCTTCACAAGTCACTTGATACCCAATAATCATAAAACTGAGTAGTATAAACACATTAATCAACTCACTTTGTGTAAACAATGAGCGGCCATTGTTTACGTTCGGACCACCCACGAACTTTTTTATTTTTTTGCTCGAAAATTTTTGTTGCCATATATAGGAACGAATGACTCTAGGAGATGGATAATTTATTAGAGAGTCATCTAGTAACGGGTTTCAGTACTAATTTACACTGCATTCATTGAAATCATAGTAAAACTAAACCAAGGTCACCTGGGGACTGTAGTCACCACGGACGCGTGAGCGGAAAATCTTCGTGGTGACTGTAGTCACCGTGGACGCGTGAGTGCCACTCACTCACCCAAAAATTTTCGAGCAAAAAAATAAAAAAGTTCGTGGGTGGTCCGAACGTAAACAATGGCCGCTCATTGTTTACACAAAGTGAGTTGATTAATGTGTTTATACTACTCAGTTTTATGATTATTGGGTATCAAGTGACTTGTGAAGGTGTAAGCTTTAGGAAATATGCATAGTTACGGCATTTCCAAAAGATCGAGACTGATTATTCAACTTGAAAGGTACGACGTTGTAAAAAAAACACTAATTTGTTGATTTCAGTAATTTATTTTATCATTTATTCAACAGATATTTGGAAAATCATTGTTCAAATCGATAGATTGTTTTACTGTATACATATTTTAAAGATATTTACAGTATATTTTATGAAGATGTGTCTTGATTAACAGATTATTCGCCGCCGGAGACCCGCCGACCTTGTGAGTAGTACGAAGGTAGTTGTATTTTATTTGGATAGAAATTAAAATGCTTAGATAAAGATTTTGGTATCATTTGAAAGGTTATATAATCTACTTTTTTATAATAAAGTAATACTTTACTAGAACTTATTAATTTTACAAGGAAAAAATAAATAAGGAAAATATCTTCCAATTTTGTTAAATTCAAAATGTACGCATTTATTCTAATAAGATTTTATTCTGATTAGACTTTCTTTTATTCTAATTAGATTCCGCATTCTTCTACCTTTCCGTCAGTATTTTTTATGTCAGTATAGCTATCGTAGTTTTTAAACAAGAGACGATCTTGTTGACAAGGTCGCGTCCGAACGTAAACAAAGGTTTGCAAAAAACGCTTGGACAGGACGATGCATTGTCCTTGACCGCTCTGGACAAGCAAATGGCTAAAGAAAAGATGTGGAGCTTGATAATGCCTACAAAAAAGCCACAAGTCAACGACAGCATATGTCTTACTTTTTTATTTAATAAAAATTATCCCCAACGAAGTGGGCACGTGTCAGCTAGTCCAAAATATAACGATAATGCGTCGAGTCACGGGCCAGCGCCACCAGCTAGTATTAGTTTAGGATGTTTGTTCGAGAAGGATGGTGATGGATGACCAAGTTCGAAACCACGAGAGTAAGAGAAAAGAGTAGAGATAATATCCATGATTTATAAAAAAAACTATAACTGGATACTTTATAAATACTTCACTTTTAGCGAAAAACGACCTGAAAGATTAAAAAAAAATTAGATAACCAATGGATTCTGTTCCTGATAATGATCATTGTTTTGTAAAGAAACATATTACTTATCTATAAAGATATATATGCATATCGTAACTTACGTAGTAAAAAAAATATTATCAATTCATATTACACAAATAAATAATGCTGGACAATCCACACAACATCCTCTAGCCCCAAGCTAAGCAGAGCTTGTGTTATGGGTACTAGAAGACTGACATACTTAATGCAATACATTACATAGATAGATATTTTTATTATAGGTACATATAAAATACCCTGAATAAATATTTGCAGATACAAACGTTTATTCCAAGGCGGGAATCGAACCTCCAACCTTCGCCCGCCCGCGCATCGGTCGACATTTATTCATTATATTTTAATAAATTGTTTTTTTCTAAAATTTAGAATCTTTCTAGCAATGACATTATTTAGATACCTACATTGAATAGATGTATTAAAGATCCAAACATAACTTTTGAATTACCTACTTTCCATCTACACTTATGATACAAGTGTAAGTTAAAAAATGATTTTTCAACTGTACTTTAATAAAATATTTAGAAAATAGGTATATAAGTTGCTTACATTACTATATTGTGTATGCTAGTTGCTTACCTAAGTACATTAGGTAATACTACACATAAATAGCAACATAAATTGGAATTTTACTTATCAGCAGGTTACTGAAACATCCATTATAGATTGTAATACATTTATATGGGTACTAATAGTCCAGTCAAAATAGACATTCCAGCTTGCATTAATTCCCAACAAGCTGGATTTTTGTACAGGCCTTGAATACGTCATTACAAATGATATGTCAAAAGTCCCCATCGATCCCGCTTGTGCGTTGTTTTTTATTCCAGGTTAAAAGTCATAAATTTGCGTTTTTTGCGTATATCTCTGAAACAACGAGAGCTATCGAAAAATAGTTCAGGCAAAGTTTGTAGATCGTAAAATTGTCTACAAAAATACCTCAACACTTTTCTTCTACAAAGCATCGCTTTTGAGATATAGTGACTTTAGACCGCAGGAAAATCGTCGAAGATGCTGTGTTTTTTTCATTTCAGCCGTTTTATCTGCTTCATTGCCACAGAACAAACAGTATTTCTCGAAATTTACTGAAAGGGGTGATGGGTTCGATGGGTTAGTCCTCCTCCGAGGTAATGAATCATCTTTTTGTTTCAAGAAATACTGTTCGTTCTATGGCAATGAAGGAGATAAAACGGCTGAAATGAAAAAAACGCAGAATTTTAGTAGATTTTCCTGCGGTTTAAAATCACTTTATCTCAAAAGCGATGCTTTGTAGAAGAAAAGTGTTGAGATATTTTTGTAGACAATTTTACGATCTACAAACTTTGTCGGAACCATTTTTCGATAGCTCTCGTTGTTTCAGAGATATACGCGAAAAACGCAAAAACCCAGGTTAAAGTCATAAATTTGCGTTTAAAAGTCATAAACGAGAGCTATCGAAAAATAATTCCGACAAAGTTTGTAGATCGTAAAATTGTGTACAAAAATATCTCAACACTTTTCTTCTACAAAGCATCGCCTTTGAGATATAGTGACTTAAAACCGCAGGAAAATCTACTAAAATGTTGCGTTTTTTTCATTTCAGCCGTTTTATCTGCTTCATTGCCACAGAACAAACATCATTTCTTGAGACAAAAAGACGATTCATTACCTCGGAGGAGGACTAACCCATCGAACCCATCACCCCTTTCAGTAAATTTCAAAAAATACTGTTTGTTCTGTGGCAATGAAGCAGATAAAACGGCTGAAATGAAAAAAACGCAGCATCTTCGACGATTTTCCTGCGGTCTAAAGTCACTATATCTCGAAAGCGATGCTTTGTAGAAGAAAAGTGTTGAAGTATTTTTGTAGACAATTTTACGATGTACAAACTTTGCCTGAACCACTTTTCGATAGCTCTCGTATTTTCAGAGATATATGCAAAAAACGCAAATTTATGACCTTTGACCTCGAATAAAAAACAACGCACAAGCGGGATCGATGGGGACTTTTGACATATCATTTATAATGACGTATTCAAGGCCTGTACAAAAATCCAGCTTGTTGGGAATTAATGCAAACTGAAGTCATAATTTTAGTCTATTTTGACTGGACTATAATAAGAACAACTCACTGCATACAAAATGCTTACAAATATGACTATCTAATATCTAAAACTTAAACCTCTTTATTGCTTCCATAATTTTTTCAATCATCTAAAAAATCCAGTAATACAAAAATAATTCACCCATCATTTAAAATTTTGAGTGCTACTTTTTTATTATTCTGCTTTATTTGTATTATGTTCACATATAATAAGCACAGTAAAATGAAAAACCTTCTACTGTAGATTTTATGTATCAAAAGAATCAATATAATATCTATGAACACAAATCTTATTAGTGATCTATATTCATTTAAATATACATCATCTCAGCCATTGAAGACATTTTTTTAGGTATGTGAACTAATGTTTCAAAATAACTTGCTAATTCATCAATTGTGACATCACATGGAGGATTCAACGCTTGCTGTGAGCATGAAGCTGTTTGTGTGTGCTGTATCGATTCTCTGTTTTCTCTTGAATTTGAGGAGCTTCCGGGATTCTTCCACCATTTGTTTTCTGTGCTTGAAGTTGTAGTTGAATTTTGCTCTTTTGAATCATTTGAAATCTTTAACTGATTACAAGTTTTAACTAGTGTGCATAGATTAAGAGAGTCTAAGATACAACTTTCATTTGTTGAATCACATTCTTCTTGACACTGAACTTTATTGAGACTGTTATAGTTAATAACATTTCTAACTATTTGTAACACTGGTTCCCTTAGTATTTTATTAGATTTTTTATTCTTTTTACTTATTCCTGTATTTGCATTCTTTTTCTGAAGCGTACAAGCACATACAGCATTTTGAACATTGAATCTTGTATGCAAACTTCTTTTTCTTTGAATATTGAATGGATTTTCATTGCTTGGTTCTATAATTTTCATAGGCTCTATTTCTAGTCTCCCCATCTCTTCTCGTAACAATATATCTTCTTTAGCCATTTTGAGTTAAACTGAAAAGATAAAGTGTTATTTAAAAATAGCATGTAATTGCATGTATCTTCTAGACTCTTGACCATCATGCATGTTCACATTACAGCAAATATAAATTTGTACATTATTAGGAGAAAATATCACAGCAACATCCAGAGAAGCAACTCATAACAACCCTGCTGCAACTTATCCGCCAAAACATCTGCACACCTAAAATGTTTATTTTGCCTATGCACCTTTTTGTTGTTTGTGTAGTATTGCATCAGCTAGAATGCAGACAGGAATGATTATAATATTGAGACCTGTCTTAGAAGCTACAGTATCTTCTGTTACAAACGGTAACACCAAAACAACAAGATGTGCAGTTGAATGTTAGATTTTTAATATTATTGTTGTTAGATATGATGTAAAGCAAAGATAATTACTATTGAATGGTCAGTCGACACGCTTGTTTTGTCATTGTTGGTCTAGTTCATTTTAATAAGATAATGATGACCTTCAACTATGTGATCAGGGCATAAACGAAGAGCCAAAACAAGACGCACGAGGTGCACCTAAAGAAATAATGTTTTGATGTTTGGGATAGATCAAAAGTAAGTAAATAGTAATAGATCTCGACTGCACAATGATGGTGCTAAAGTGCAGAATTGGATCAGAAATTTACAAGAAAGTCCGAGATAAGTACTTAATTTACAAATCAAATAGTATGAAAACTTACCATTCGTTCTGCATGCATCAAAAATACGATTTTAGACGAGAATATAAATTTATTCTATCGATTTCGTACACAAAACAATGTCCGTTCCACAACAAAATATTTTACTTTGTTTGCGTCACCCTGAGAGCGTCAGCGTCAGTTTCATTCAGTCATATCAAGTTTCTGTCATGTCATGGATAGGAAGGTAGTATTGTCCCTTTGAGTCTGTGGTGTAGCTTCTACTTCATGTAGTGTTAACAACTTACGTATTTTTCCCCAAGATAAGGGGACCTTCGAAAGTTAAGGGGATTTGAGGAAAAAATATGTATGTACACAAAAATACGTATGATCGAATTTTTGTTTCTAATAAAAAAGTAAAGGATTTTACTACTTATATACCCGCTATGTCAATATTTTTACAAATATTTTTTGGTTATCACTAAACCAAATCGATGAAATACCGGTAGAGTCTTAGACATAATATAAAAAACCATATTCTATTTTGTAGGGAAAATGTATGTTCATGTAGTTGAATTTAGGGTATTTTTACCGAGACTAGGGGAAAATCCGGACTGGCAGCCCTAGTTTCTGTGCTAAAGTGCTAATCTCACTTCAGTTCAGTTCAGTACAATAACTGCACTGCACTATCTTCACTCCACTTATTAGTATAAATCTGTGTACCTAATTGATTTTAAATAATTTGGCTGGATTGGAATATTACCTACTTATCTGATTTGATTAGGGGTGGTATTATTGCCTCGACTTAGCTAAATATAATACGTGCAACGTCGTTACGATGGAACGGAATCCTGTTATTATTGCTGCCACAGCAAGACAAACTGCATCAGTAAGAAAACTACAAAATGACTTATATTGTTGTATCTATACTTAATTACCTGCCGAATTATATACTAATATCGCATATTTCTTACACAATTGCAGCTAATTTTTCTTCACGGACTTGGAGATACTGGGTAAGTTTTAATTATTTACTGCCCTAAATAATTAACTATAATATTTATGTTCTTACGCTAAACTTCTTTTTTAAAGTCATGGTTGGGCAAGCACTATTGCGGCGATTAGAGGGTCACATGTGAAGGTGATCTGCCCTACTGCATCAACTATGCCTGTATCTCTAAATGCTGGATTTCGCATGCCATCTTGGTTTGATCTCCGAACACTGGATGCTACTGCTGATGAGGATGATGAAGGAATTATGAGAGCAACAACACTGGTTCATGGATTGATTGCTGAGGAAGTCAAAGTAAGTAATTTTTGTATCATGTGTCACAGATCACTTGTATTGTTCTGCCTTCTGTAATGTGGGATATGAAATCCCACCAAGAACATATGTTGATGTTTGTTTTATGTTTGGGTGTTACTATGTTGTATTCTATATACAGGGTGTTTGGAAGGGAGCTGTACATACGCCTAGGGTAGAAACTAGGGATAGTCTGCTACCTACCCCCGCCCATTATATTGACCTTGGCCTCAAGGTTTTTTTTTAATTTATTATTATTTTTTATTTGACTTTTTTATGATTTTTTGACTAAAACTACCTGTAGCTCAAAATCTATCCATGGGACCGGTCGGCTAATGGTCTTGTTTTAATCGTTAGAGTCTTAGGGTCCTGCAAAAAATTATTTTACACCAGAAAATTGTGGAGAAGAAAAGTTATGGGGCCTGAAGTACCGTAGTAAGGTAAAGAAATAATTTTAAGGGCAACTTTCTATGGGGTTTAAAAAAAAACTAACAGGGTTGGAGTTCTTCTGATTTTTTTAAAACATCCTCAGTCCATGCCCTTTCTAACGATATGCTAAAAGTGTATTTATCACTTTTAGTTTTAAAGTTATTAATTAATTTCCGCAACTAGGGCACTTCAAGCAAAAATTTCAACTAATGAAAATTAAATGTGTTCGATCGTAAAAGGATGGCAAATGAAACAAAAAATTTGGTAATGACTAATGTCATTAAATTACAAATTTTAATTAATTACTAATTTTAATTAATTACAAATTTTGTTCAAATTGATGACCATTGACCTGTAAACATGCTCGGCACCTCTTCCTCATCTCCACGGTCACCGTTCTAAGCAGCAGTTCCTCGCGCATTGTATCGAATGCGGCGTGGATCCTGTTAATTAGAACCTCCCTTGTTGGTACTTCTTCCGTGTTGACCGTGGAGATGAGGAAGAGGTGCCGAGCATGTTTACAGGTCAATGGTCATCAATTTGAACAAAATTTGTAATTAATTAAAATTAGTAATTAATTAAAATTTGTAATTTAATGACATTAGTCATTACCAAATTTTTTGTTTCATTTGCCATCCTTTTACGATCGAACACATTTAATTTTCATTAGTTGAAATTTTTGCTTGAAGTGCCCTAGTTGCGGAAATTAATTAATAACTTTAAAACTAAAAGTGATAAATACACTTTTAGCATATCGTTAGAAAGGGCATGGACTGAGGATGTTTTAAAAAAATCAGAAGAACTCCAACCCTGTTAGTTTTTTTTTAAACCCCATAGAAAGTTGCCCTTAAAATTATTTCTTTACCTTACTACGGTACTTCAGGCCCCATAACTTTTCTTCTCCACAATTTTCTGGTGTAAAATAATTTTTTGCAGGACCCTAAGACTCTAACGATTAAAACAAGACCATTAGCCGACCGGTCCCATGGATAGATTTTGAGCTACAGGTAGTTTTAGTCAAAAAATCATAAAAAAGTCAAATAAAAAATAATAATAAATTAAAAAAAAACCTTGAGGCCAAGGTCAATATAATGGGCGGGGGTAGGTAGCAGACTATCCCTAGTTTCTACCCTAGGCGTATGTACAGCTCCCTTCCAAACACCCTGTATATTTACAAAAATAAATATTCTATCTACCATTAAATTCCCATACTTAGTTGTATTATGAGAATTAGAGTTATTTCTTTGGATTACTTAGTTTGGCATGATGTGTAGGTAATAGGTATCCATGAATATTTATTATTATGATATACAAAAACAAAATACTTTTGTATATTATCAGCAATCTGTTTCCCAAAGTAGATGCATTGTTGTGTGTGAAATGCCCATGGATACTTAATTATTATTTATTTAGGTATGTTGAGACTACAACAATTGCACATTAATAATCAAAAAGCTGCTCTTCTCATACCACTTTTCTTTAATTATTAATTAATCAATCAAAATAAAATAAAATTTATCATTATTAATAAATAAATAAAATATTTACAGACATTTCACACATCATACTCTAATCCCAAACTAAGCAAAGCTTGTACTATGAAAACTTGCTGATAGAATACTGTACATATACATTTTTTTGTAAATATATACATTCAATACATAAAAACCCAGACACTGAACAAATATTTATGTTCATCACAACATTTGTGCTGGGTGGGGATCAAACCCAGAACCCACAGCATGAAAGGCAGAGCTACTACCAACCAAGCTGTGATGCCTGTCATTTATTGTCTCAAACTGATGGATAGACCAAAATGCATTATAGGAGGGGCAGTGGAGTATCCTGATACTACCCTGTTACAGCACTGTTTTATGCAGTGGTCACTACTTAGCTAAAAGCCATTGGCATGTCAAATCATTACATACTACTACAACTAAACAAAGGCTATAATTTTATTGCAGTTATCTACAATTCCTTATATGTTTCATATGTAATCTGAATAGTTTAAAGATACTGTTTTAGATAAACAACAAATCATGGAATGAGTTTAGAGATATACCTATGCAAATAATTTTTTATTTTTTTTATTCAACCTGTGTTGTCCCATCTTTCTATATCCATGTTTAACTCTGCCCATTCTTTAAATATATATATTCATGGATAATTCATCAATCACATTTTAGTCCCAAACTAAGTAAAGCTTGTACTATGGGAACTAGGTTGCTGTTATAAATACTTACATATGTATAAATAATTCTTTAAAACAAATGATTAAATCTGGGGGCATGGTCAAAAATGTGTGCCAAAAATGCCAAGGACCATGGCCATACTTTTCTCATAGCTGTTCAGGCCCTTTTTAATATCATATATAATTTACAGGCTGGTATTCCAGCAAACAGAATACTGTTGGGTGGATTCTCTCAAGGTGGAGCTTTGGCCTTGCACTCAGCCTTGACCTATCCTGAACCTTTGGCTGGAGTAATGTCTCTGTCATGTTGGCTGCCTAGGCATGCTGCATTCCCTGATGCTGTGAAATCTCCTTTGGAAATGCCAGTGAGTATTTTGATAGTCATGATCATGGGTTTCACACAGTTAGCAAATTTAATTAGTATTAATAACTAATTACAATTGCAAGTGAAGTGAAAAAATATTCATTAGTACCTACTTACAATTAATAACAATTAACTCCATAAATTAGCTAACTACTAAGTTTTAAAGATCTGAAATTTAAAAAGATTCTTTATGATTCAGCGTTAGAATGGATCTAGATAAGTTTTTGTTTTTATTAACTTCTATTGTATTGTATTGCAATCTCGCCATCCTAAGGTTTGTTCAAATGCCATTGGTTCAAATCCAATTGTGCATTAATCAATGTTTACATGCAGGACAAGCCTACTCCATCTTAAAAAAATATCCCTCACACTATAGCAATATAAACCATCTTTTAGATGATGAAGTCTATTTATTATTATTACCCAGTCCATTGAAACTTATATGAATAACTTGTAAATGTTAAGGGTTAATGAAATATTGTTTATAAATGCAGTCACTTTAAATTGTAATCAATATGGTTAACCCACAAGTTATTGCATGCATAAAGTATGTACCTAGCAAGACTATGTAGATAGGCTAGTAGGTAACAATATAAGAGTTTCGTGTTCCATACCCAAAGGGTAAAACGGGACCCTATTACTGAGACTGCTTTTTTTCACCAGACAGTGAAACACTTTAGTGAATTTTTTACAGATGATTCCACCGTAACAACAAATACAACAAAATTGAATAAAACAATTATTTAAGAGACTCATACAGATACTTGATTTTTTTACGCACAATTTGTGCGCAAGGCCGACTCGCACCTGGCTGGATTATTTATTCTGTAGTATGGATCAAAGAATCTGGAATAAAAGCATTTCATTATCCTGTGTTGCAACAATGTTTGTTTTTAGATGAATGAACTATACATTGTAATTGTAAATAACCCTGTATTTTCAATCACATTTTCCAATGATAAGTAAGATCACCGTATATTATAGCTATTATAGTTAAAAAACACAAGATATTATAGAAAAATATATATTTTAATTGCAGATATTCCAAGCTCATGGTGATTGCGATCCAGTTGTTCCCTTTAAGTGGGGCCAGATGACAGCTGCTTTTTTGAAAACCTTCATGAAGAATGTCGAGTTCACCACATACCGCGGCTTAACACATTCATCTTCAGAACCTGAACTTAAAGACATGAAAGCTTTTGTTGAAAAAACTTTGGCAGCTGTAAAGTAAAATGCCACACACACACTCCTGTTTACAGGGAATCACCTAAAAGTACATTTCACTGTCGTAATAAATTACCTTAAATGGGTATGTAAGATGTAAGTATACAGGGTATCCAAATAAATGGTGTTAAAAGAAAGTTTGAAGGCACGGATTAACTCCCATGAGTGCTCTGGGATCGGGATCCGAATATTTTTTCATGCTTTTAAGAACACTAAACTCTTGTACTTCAAGAATCATTCAAATATTCTTTGAGATATTATACAACACTATGTAGTCCTCATGTGCTCAAACTAAGCAAAGCTTGAACTATGGGAGTTGTTAAGTGTTAGTAAACACTTTCAGATTGGCTTAACATTTTTTGGACATCCTGTATATAGGTAGATATTGTTATTTTCATCCTCTCTTAGGAATTACATCGGAAAAATGTAGATTGTCATTTCAAATATGACATAATTACGTTCTAGTAACTTATTGAACTGAACATAGCCCAATAACATGAAAACATATGTGTTGTCAAATATTTCTTTATGTATGTATATAGTATATACATAAAAGGAATACTATATACCTATGTTGCCTCACTAAATATATAATATAATGTAGTAGATGCAAAGTATATTAATATATTAACTAGATTGGAGTTTATGTATGATCTACCTATTATAAGAATAATTGATTATTAGTTTTAAATAAATTCATTGCATTTCATTATTAATTGATTTTAACTCTGGAAGTGGGTGGGTAGGACCTGACGCCACGAGCTTACAATTCTTAAACGACAACAACAACAGGCTTATCTGGACCACGCCGCAAACATGAGGTTTCAATTATATATATTTCGGCAATATTAAAATGATTTCAACTACCCGCAATTTCGAATAAATATAATAGACTAGGTACCTACTTTACCATCTCGATTATGATACGATGCGGTGACTGCCGCCAGAGAAAACAAAAATGAGAATCAAATCAATATATTTTTTTCGTTGGTAACACAAGATTATTAAGTAATCTTCCTATATTTCGTTTCACAGTAGCCAGCTACACATTTCAAATCGAGTTCTTCCAGAATTCAGGGTACCTATACTCAAAGATTTTTATTATTCTTGGTTTTTTGAATAAACAATAACTTGATTGACATGACACTGGCAAATCTAGTGTTCAAAAAAAGAAGAAGAATTAAGTAACCTCTGTCTTGCTTTGTCTTGTCTGAGCTGAGTCTAAAAAAAACAAAAGGCGAGGTTGTATGAATTTAACTATTGTATTGTACCCTTTCATGAAAATGAGCAACCAGACAATAAAGAAAAGACGCTATCAATCTGAATTAATTGAAAGTAAGTTTACAAAGAACTTGTTTTCTTATTAACATTAATTATGTTTAGTGCGGGATAGTGCATGGAGTTTGTTCGTTACATACAGCACGATGGTTAGCTGATGTTACTTGTCTTTTTACAGATACAGATACTCTTATAACGGAAGGTACCACAATGAATGCAGAAAAACAAAATAAGCCTTTAAGAAAACACAAAAAACCACCTCCTAAGTTTCGGCTGAAAACTTCAGGTTGCACTGCTTCTTTGGAAGTGTCAATAAACGAAAGAATACCATTGATGCTCACAGATATCCAACACTTGTTATTACACTCACTACTACATAATATCAATTTAAGTGAGCCTCCACGATGGTATGTACTAGAAAGAGGTGATAGAATCATACAAACTAACTGTCTCATATTAGAAGGCCTGTCCATAAAACATTGGGAGAAGTATACAAGTGAATTTGAACATAGTAAAACTATATTCAGTGATTTTATGGAAGTTTTGACACCTTCCATTTACAATGGATCCCTTGTTCAGGAACTAGCCTTAGTCCCACTCTCTGAAGCAGAAAAAGTAAACATTATCCAGAAATATGGGAGCATGAATTTAGCCTTAGAAGCAAGAAAAGACTTGATGGTGATGATGAAAGCTGTGTTTCCTGTTGGAAGTGAAATGGTCCCGGTTGAAGAAAATTTAGGAAAAGACCATTTTCCAAGAACCCAACTAGTGCTATCTGCTTGGCAGCTAGCTGAAGAAAACTATCCATTGCCTCTTAAGGGAAAGTTAAAAGAAGCATATTCTGATTATGTTATGACAAAAGATGAATATAAATCTGTGACTGCACAATCTCCTCTATTTGGAGTAGATTGTGAAATGTGCATTACAAATGCAGGCTCTGAATTGACACGCGTTTCAATAGTTAATGAGAAACATGAAGTTGTGTATGAGTCATATGTGAAACCATACAATGAAATAACCGATTATCTCACAAGATACTCAGGAGTAACAAAAACTTCTCTAGAAAATGTTTCAAAAAGATTAGAAGATGTGCAGGATGACCTACGAAAGCTTCTTCCTCCAGATGCAATATTAGTTGGACAATCGTTAAACGTAGATTTGCATGCATTGAAAATGATGCATCCCTACATTATTGATACAAGCTTAATTTACAACTTTACTGGTGAGAGGTCACGTAAGCCAAAACTCAAAACCTTAGCCAAAGAATTTTTAAATGAAGATATCCAATTAGGCAAAAAAGGTCACTGTTCTATAGAAGATTCTATTGCATCAATAAAGCTAGTTCAGTTGAAACTTAGCAAATCAATGGAGTATGGGGATGCTGTTCATACTAATAGACAGAAATACAAAGAAAAGTATGGCAAAATGATAACTACTGAAGAATATGCTTTCCCAATATTCAACCATATGATAGAGCAGAAAAAAACATCATTGATAGTTGGATGTGATGATATTACTGGGGACTATCATTCATATTTGTCTCAAGCTAAGGAAAGTTTGTCTACTCAGTTAAAGAAAGGCAAGCCAAAAAAGATTAAACTGAGCACAGTGGATGACCAAGAGGAAGTGATCTCTACTCTGAATCAGTCTGTTAACGACTACAACTTTACAATGGCTCACATAAAACTAAATATTGATGATGATAATGCCATTGAAAAAGTGAAAACTGCAGATTCTTGGATAAAAACAGTTTGGGATAAAACACCCCCATGTGCCTTGTGTGTAGTGGTGTTTGGTGGTACTTTGAAAGACAATGGAATTGCTATGGCTCAAGTGAAATCATAGTTACCTAAGTTTTACTGAACATATATGATATTATTTCATACATTAACTGTGTGTATAAGAATCTTGTGTATTACAAATGTTTGGTAATGTTTATAAGTATTTTTATTGGTCAACGATATATTATAATTGAGTTTGTATACAGAATACAATTTATTTTGATAGTGAGTAAATCTGTCCAGTTATAGGGTCGACGGCCAATGAGGGTGGCAACTCGGCTGCTATGTCAGCGAGTGCCTCCCATCGGGTTGCACGGCTGCTCTGTGACTGACTCGGACTTGCTTCTTCTGGCTCCTCTCTGCCCAAACAAAATGTAAGTTATTTTAGAAATACATAGAACAACAGTGTACTATTTAGCACCTATCTGTGGTTTGCCGCACAGTGTTGTTAACCACAATAGATATAATACTTCAATGACATAAAACTCATGTTTATATGTACTATACTTATTGAATTGTAAACTGGGTTAAGATATATACTTACAGAGTATTTTGAGTAGGGCAATGGTAGCTAAGTAGCACGAGACTTGGAGAAAAGTCGTGAGGGAATTCAACCTTAACTTCATTTATGTACTTAATTTATTTTTATAAAATTTTTAGGGTAAGATCGACATGAAAGATTTCAAAAAAAATAAACAGCCTGTATTGACCCAATGGATTTTTTGGTGATAATGGTCATTTTTTGCAAAGAAACGTAATACTAAAAATGAGATGAAATATGTACTTACAAATTATCCGTATGCTCTTCGTCAGTCAAATTGATTTCGATTTCCGCTTTGGCGTCTGTTTCTGCGCCATCTTTTTCCGTTAAATCGGTCACTTCATCAGTAGAATTCGGAATTTCTTTATCGTGGTTCGTATCTTGGGTTACACTTACACCTATAAACTTTTCAAGAACTTCTAATTTTAATTTAGATATTTTGTCATCTCTTTCTACATCTTCTTCGTTCGTCGTTTCATTAGTATCGCTTGATTCTTTTTCTAATATTGTATGCTCGCTCGTATCTAAGTCTGAAATATTACATACAGTGATATAGAATACACGACACTTTTAATATTAAGCCATTTTGTCTCAACGTGGGCATATATGCATTTTAGATATTGATACAAGATATTTATTTTGCCAAAATAAGTGTTACAAACGTCTTAAAAATTAGGGAGGCACTTACAAACTTATTCACCTTTTCCAGGTATCGCAAAAAAAGGGGGGGGGGGGGGTTGGGCGCTTAAACATTATATTATATAGGTACTATAAAGGAACTATGTTATGCTTATATTGATCTTAAAGTATAACTTTATTCGATCAGTATGTTATATCAGTCGATCTATATTTATTATATTGATAAGAAGAGGCCTCAATCTTAAGTTATGTATACCTACCTAAAAGTCCAAAGGAGAGAAAAAGTATACCTAATATGAAAAGGCTTTGTTTCGACATCCCAAGCACTTTTTATTTTTTGATCTTTGTTACACTTACACAGTCCTTAAACTTACGTTAAAAATTTTAAAAACTATTGAATAGTGCTTAGGTACCTATCTAAATATGTTTTTTGCTTTATTTCTAACATTGCGATATCCCATCTCAACTGTGTTTATTAGGTTTCCAAACAATAATTCTAGACATCAAACTATCAAAAAGTATCTAAAATACAAAACGTAGGTACGTGGTCGAGTGCCTATTTTTGTTCGTAGAACTGCTAGCGATGATAGCGATAGCTGCACATACTGTCGGACAACAGGTAACATGTCTCAACTCTTCAAGGTTCTTTAAACATGAAACTACCACCTACCAACCGGTAGTCTGTAGACAATACGTTGCTTGCTTCCTTCGAAAATAGAACCACTTTACGTAATCGTTTTGTGCTTTTGTTACCTATCTACATACTTACGGTAGGCTGTTAAAAAGTTATTGAATTCCTTACCTTTTTCAGGTTCTAAACTAGTCGTAGATTTGTTATTCCTAACTAATTGTACAGATTCTGTTGTATCACTTGGCGGAAGCTCTTTCATTTCAGTCCTTTGTTCGCTTTCTATGCTGACCACATCGATGTGTTTTGAGTATGTTTCTTCTGTGTTTTCTTCGAACTGTATACTTTTGTCTGAAAAATAAATAACAACTGTACCTACTTACGTAGTTTGTTCCAACGGTCCACCCGTTGGAACAAACTATACTTAGGTATACCAAAATTAAATTAACTGTAACAGATTTTTTATAAATAAAATTGATTTTAAGCACGTAATAAATAATTGTAAATCGAAAAGAACGGCAAAGTGCGGGCAAATTCATAATTTTAAATTAGAATTACCTATATCTGAAATATTTTAATTGTTTGCATTCCAGTTCCTCTTAGTAAGATTGATATCCTAATCACCCCTTACTAATTTATTCATTTTATACAAGAATACAAAAAATGATCTAAATTATTAAAATAAATTTCGTCGTTTTGTCTAGAGCGGGGACCTATTCAACTCGCGAACCAAGTGCAAGTTTTCTGATTCGCATCGAACCCAGTGGCGAGCAGGGCGCGTCCTTATCCTTAAGCTCTAATAATTAGTCCCGTAATTTAATCGTTTATTGCCTTTGTGATAATGTACGGTTAGTATATATATACGGTAGTATACCGGGTAGATTCCAGCTTCTACGTCGAACTTTCATAAAAATTGTGTAGAAACCTCGGTTATCAATTAACGTAATACGGGGCAGTTCAAACCTTGTCAGATAAGGTAGCTAAATGGCAACAGTCGATTTTTATAAGCATAAACAAAGTTCATCGTCCTCAACACAAACCGTTAGGTACCTTCTTTGCTTGCGTTTGCAGAGAGCGTGTTCGGAGCGCTGCTGGTACAACCCATGATGCATGGAGGACACTAGGCCTGATCTGAGGCACTCATGAGACAGGTTTGCGCGTGTAGTTGGAGCGAGGACCGAGCGCGTAGCTGACCACCCTGCCTCGGTCACTCAGCTCGACTGCCCGCTCGCCTCTACCCTAAGATCGTATCGTAACCACCTATTATGGAAGGTGGGTGCCCACTAAACTGACCTCGCACCCCCATCGCGTTTTTTTTTAATTAAACGAACGTAACACATTCTTTTACTTTGACGCGCGAGTTTTTGCCTACCTGATCATTTAACAAATTACCTACTTGGTCTTGAAAATATAATTTCTTCATGTTTGCTGAATCATTCTCGTTCCCCGTACCAAATTAATTACAGTCACGTCACATGTCATGAAATAACATCTAGATGTGTTCTATACCAGATTAGTTAAGTAGCTTCTTTGTATACAAAGAAAGACATACCTACCTAACCAAGTTGGTAATGTCAAAGTGGCTCGGAATTAAATTATGCTAACCCTGGTGAAGTGCATGCGAACTTTAGTTAATTTACAACTTCCATAAAGTTAAAGATTTTTTTAATAACCTATTAGCACGAATCTCCAACAAAAGAACGTTGCAAAGAATTTTGCACCCTTTTAGAATACGAATTTAAAACTCTGTTTTTATACTCATGTACTTACTCGTAATTAAAGCAATACGAAGGTTTCTTAATTAAGGTTTATTAATTTCTTGCAATATAATAGCTAGGTATACTATTTGTGAAATCGTGTGGTCTGTGGTTAGCCTGGTACCTACCTATGTTACCAGGAATAGAACAAACAGTATCAACATATACGTGATGTAGTTAGGTAGGTGAAGCAAGTGGTATTTAGGCTAGTGGGTAGGGTATGCATGATTTCGTCATTTCGCGCTTTACAGTGAAATACTAATTGCATTTATTAACAAATTTCAAAAACATCCATATTAAGTACATAAGGTAACAAGCTACAATTTAGCGAATATCAAAGTGACACCCAAAATGTTTTTTTTGTGGTTCCTTCAATCGTCTATATCTATATTAATTGAAAATTATATTTTCCGAAGATGTACAATGATAATTCCTCATAAGATTACTTGAGTTTCTCATGATTCAGTGATATAAAAGACCTCGTATCGTACCGTAATCGGACCGGACTATCAGTTGATTCGGAGCCTAGGCAGAGTACCTACCTATAGTCCAACTTTACCTTACCTTACCACTTGGAATCTACATCAGTTTAACATGACAGACACTGAGTGAGGTGAGTGTTCTAGAAAAACATAATAACGTCCCGTCCATGACTTTAGAAAGCACAATTTGAGCCTGAGGACGTCTAGACAAAATTCAAGGTATCGTTATTTTATACATATTATTATATCATTATGCAAAATAATAGTTATCATATACTAGAAACATGCAAAATGTTACCTATTTATTTTATTTGCAATATATAGTTTTATTGACAAAACTGAATGTTTCGAAAAAGCTACACTAGAAAACCAATAAAAAATTCTTGTTTACACAATTCAAAATCTTGGTGGGCAAGTTCCTAACAAAGGCTCTTTGTTCTTATACATAGCTCACGCAATAGTCCAGTTTTGCTCGCATCACGTTTAAATTATACACGTCCCCGCCCTTAAAGCCTCCTCCGCGCCCTCCGCGCGCACTTAGGCGGGCGGGTGGCATGGCATACCTTGCCGGCAGCTGTTTTTAGCCACAATAAAATTAAGCTTTCAAGTATGTACGTTTGATTTAGAATTTTCATCACCTACAGTAGTTTTCTAGTAATTATAATAAACTATAAAATACCTACTTTAACATACAAATTAAAGTAGGCTGATAATAACTTAATAGAGTATCGGAAAGAAAGTTAAAAAAAATACTCAAGTCAGGTGTAGTGACTCAATTTTTTTATGTTAATTAATTTTTATGAATTTATAGGCAAATCAATTTACATAAAACGCTTCTCAACGACCCCAGTTAAAAAAAAGTTAGCAACAACCAAATTAAAAGGGTCTTGTAGCCCTTTTAATTTGGTTGTTGTTTTTCGTGTTTTCCTAACCACCTACTTTATACAGGGTGTTTGGAAGGGAGCTGTACATACGCCTAGGGTAGAAACTAGGGATAGTCTGCTACCTACCCCCGCCCATTATATTGACCTTGGCCTCAAGGTTTTTTTTTAATTTATTATTATTTTTTATTTGACTTTTTTATGATTTTTTGACTAAAACTACCTGTAGCTCAAAATCTATCCATGGGACCGGTCGGCTAATGGTCTTGTTTTAATCGTTAGAGTCTTAGGGTCCTGCAAAAAATTATTTTACACCAGAAAATTGTGGAGAAGAAAAGTTATGGGGCCTGAAGTACCGTAGTAAGGTAAAGAAATAATTTTAAGGGCAACTTTCTATGGGGTTTAAAAAAAAACTAACAGGGTTGGAGTTCTTCTGATTTTTTTAAAACATCCTCAGTCCATGCCCTTTCTAACGATATGCTAAAAGTGTATTTATCACTTTTAGTTTTAAAGTTATTAATTAATTTCCGCAACTAGGGCACTTCAAGCAAAAATTTCAACTAATGAAAATTAAATGTGTTCGATCGTAAAAGGATGGCAAATGAAACAAAAAATTTGGTAATGACTAATGTCATTAAATTACAAATTTTAATTAATTACTAATTTTAATTAATTACAAATTTTGTTCAAATTGATGACCATTGACCTGTAAACATGCTCGGCACCTCTTCCTCATCTCCACGGTCACCGTTCTAAGCAGCAGTTCCTCGCGCATTGTATCGAATGCGGCGTGGATCCTGTTAATTAGAACCTCCCTTGTTGGTACTTCTTCTGCGTACACCAACTCTTTCGCCCTTCCCCAGACGTAGAAGTCGAGTGGGGTAAGGTCAGGCGACCTTGGGGGCCAGGGAATTGGCCCACCCCGACCAATCCAAGAATTAGGAAAGCAGTTGTCCAGAAGCTCCCTCACTGCTAGGCTCCAATGAGCAGGACAGCCGTCGTGCTGGAAGACTATGGGCCGATCTTCGTCAAACACTTCTTCCGCTAAATCAGGCAAATCGTTTTCGAGGAAATCTAAGTAGTTTTGCCCGTTTAGGTTGTCTGGCAAAAAGTGCGGCCCTATCAACCGATTACCGATGACGCCTGCCCATACGTTCACGGAGAACCTTCGTTGAAAACCTCTGTGCCTCTTGACTCTCGGGTTTTGATCTCTGGGTGCCCAGTGATGGAGATTGTGGTAATTTACAATTCCTTCCTTGTCAAACTTGGACTCGTCAGTCCAGAGAATACTCCGTAAAAAATTAATATCTTCCACGTCCGTATGGAGCAAGTGGCGGCAAAACTCCACCCTTCTTGCATAGTCGTTATCCTCTAAGCCTAAAACAATAAAAATATCAACGTTAGCGGTTTCCTTATGAATTAGTAGCTATGTAACATTGATTGCTATCTCTGTCTTTCCATTTCTCTCTCTCTCACACACATGCTCATGTTAATTTAAAAATTGCCTATGAAATTCACATGCTAGTTCATTACATAAGAGCTAAAAACAAAAACTTTATGTAAAAAATTACCTTGAACAGGGGTGTAGTGGAAAGGATGACGTCCATTTTCGCGAAGAACCGACCAGACTTTCCACACGCTTAAACCAAGCGTCCGGGCTACGGTTCTTACGCTTCTGGTCGGATCTTCCTCAAATTCAGCCAATATGCGTTCTTCCGCAGCCAAATTTGGTTGAAATCTGTTCACGGCTGGTTCCCGGAAATTTAAATTTCCGGTTTCTCGCAGACGCCGATAAGTTGAGCCAAACGTTTGGTGGTTAGGCACTCGCCGGTTAGGATACCGTTCTTGATAAATCCTCCGTGCCTCGCGCCCATTGCAATCAGCCATTCCATACACCACCAGCATGTCGGTGTACTCTTCACTGGGAAATCCAGCCATTTTGCCAACAACAAGGTAACAAATAACAAAACTTAACAAAAACGAAGTAATAACAAACTCAACAAAATTAACGAAAACAGTGGAGCGTCGTAACGGCAAGTACGTAAGTTAGCTAAGATGGGTAAATCTCGACTGACTAACAAAGACCCCAACGAGTTACCTGCCCGGCCCCGTCGACCCAAGAGCGAAAGAGACATGACATGACATGTTTTGTCTCTTACATGTTGCTCTCGTGTAAGAGTGAGACAACAAATTTGCCAACTGTAGGCCAAACTGGTTTAAATTCTGGAAATTACATTTGTCTTACAAATGTCGACTCGTGGTGGTAAAAGTGCCCTAGTTGCGGAAATTAATTAATAACTTTAAAACTAAAAGTGATAAATACACTTTTAGCATATCGTTAGAAAGGGCATGGACTGAGGATGTTTTAAAAAAATCAGAAGAACTCCAACCCTGTTAGTTTTTTTTTAAACCCCATAGAAAGTTGCCCTTAAAATTATTTCTTTACCTTACTACGGTACTTCAGGCCCCATAACTTTTCTTCTCCACAATTTTCTGGTGTAAAATAATTTTTTGCAGGACCCTAAGACTCTAACGATTAAAACAAGACCATTAGCCGACCGGTCCCATGGATAGATTTTGAGCTACAGGTAGTTTTAGTCAAAAAATCATAAAAAAGTCAAATAAAAAATAATAATAAATTAAAAAAAAACCTTGAGGCCAAGGTCAATATAATGGGCGGGGGTAGGTAGCAGACTATCCCTAGTTTCTACCCTAGGCGTATGTACAGCTCCCTTCCAAACACCCTGTATATCGTGAAAAAAATACAAATTTACCTAACAAACACGATCTAAGCACCGGAAAATTATTGCGTCGTGCGTTGCAATGTTAAAAATGAAAATAGCTTTTTCCTAGGTTTACCGAACCCAAACTTTTTTTAGTTTAGGCCAAGAGGTTAAAATTATGGGTTTATAAATACATAATATCGGAAAGCATCAGTAAGATAAGAAAATATTGATTTTTTGAGCGCAAACTTTTGAACTGTTTTGCATATGTATAATTTGTTAGTAGGTATCGGATTTACTGATAAGATGATAACATATATTAAAGGGTTGTTACGCTATACATAAAGGGACCGAAATATCGAAAATAAATAAAACAAGTTTTATTAAATGTAAATAAATATAATCAAAATTGAATGAGCTTGCGTCGTGTTTTTTAAAAAATAAGAAGAAAACATTGCGTACCTAACTCCCGCCCAAGATATGGTAAGTGTTTGATTAGTATTATTACTCGTTAAGTGTCTATGTCCGTAATAACTTTATCAGAATGTGTACTGCTACTTAGCAAATTTTATGAAACCTCTGACACAAGATAAAATCTAGATACATTATTTAATTCATGGCGTAAATTATTCGGTCGAGGTATTTGCTGCGTATTTTAGGTATTTTCAAACTAGGTAGATACATATGTACCATTATAATACTTGTACCTACCTACCTACTTACTAAATCGGGCATTATCATATTTTCATTATTTATATTCATATCATTTACTCAACGATTAGTAAACATTATTGCCGCGGTCGTATCGTAGCTGGTTGACTTAGGTACAAGAATTCGCAATCTAACCCCACAAATAAATTAATTAATCGATCGTGTAATGTGAACCTTGGGTCAGTAAAGAACGTACTATACTTAGTAAAGTACGTAAGTACTCATAGGTAGGCTTTTGGCTAAACTAAGTGCGTGCACACGGGCAAGGTCCTGCTTCGGCCACGACTAGGTCTCCGCTCAGAGCTATCGCCTCGATCTCGACTGCCGCGTCCTGGGGCAGCTTGACCACCTGATACGTAGCACGCGCCGGATGGTCCTTAGAGAAATCTGAAATTCAGTTTTTCAGGTAGAGATAAATTTTGTTTTTCAGACCTAAAGAGAAACAAACTAAGTAGTATTTTACTAAAAAGGATACATACACTCGGCATACACCTGGTTAACTACTTGAAAGTCGTTTAGGTTGTTTAGCAGGATAGTGGTTTTGACAACAGACTCCAGCGATGCGCCGCCCGCTTCTAAGATGTGTTTGAGATTATCTAGAGCCTGCTTCGTCTGCGCCTCCGCGCCACCGCAGACCAGTTGCGCTTGAGGGTCCATGCCGAGAACTCCGGACACGTAGAGGGTCTTATCAGCTAGAACAGCTTGGCTAAAACAGAGATTCTCACTATAGTAAGTGAAGCACCTATATCCTATGTTGGAGCTGTTAGCCCATCATCATAAAAACAAAAAAAAATGCTGTCGGAATAAAACGCTGGACATAAGTTAGGTACTTAAAAGTTGCTACTTATTAACTAGGCTAAAAAATATGGAGCAGCAAGTTATATTTTAGCGCTGATTTAGTTTCACAGAAAAAGTGGTTCAGTTCAGTATCTACTCGTCGTTTATTACACTCTAAATATGTCATATAAATTAGCATATAAGCAAGAAAGTAAAGCAAATCAACATACCTATAAGGTCCAACGGGTTTGTATATATGTGGTGAAGAGACTATAGTCTTCGTGACTCTGTGAGTATTTGTTTTACTCGCTTCATTATTTTTCGACATGTTGACTTTCGATATCACGTCGGTCTTGTTCTTCGAAGGTATAGCGTCTGAACTCATTATCAATAATACAGAATAATTATTATTTCGGTAGATAGTGCACGCTTCTCATTATCTTCGTCAGGGTCAATAGTTCATCCACAAAACACAGCAGTTAATCAGAAACTGTATGTATTAATAGCCGAAGAAACTGTAATAAGTAATTGATGTAGGTAACAATCAGAGGTATTAGTTTCTACATAGGTACATGTTAGGCCTTATCTACCAGATAGAATACCTATGTATTATACCCAAGATCAGTCTGTCTTCTCAGTGTAGGTGCCGTTAGGTGTAAAGTTAAGTTTTTTTTAAAATTTTCTAGGTATTTTATTGTGTTTTTGGAAAAGATTGATTTATTTTGACGTCGTATCAATTGACACTTAATAAGTTTACAGATAACATCCAACAATAATTAAACGAATCGATGTGATTCGTCGTGAAAATTGTAAAAAGCGAAATAGGTAACTACTAAATACCTAGTACGGTACTTTCATAAAGAAATGTCAAAATATTATTTTTAATATTTATAATTTTAAACATAGATTAACTACGAGCTGGTACTAGTTGTAGCTGTAGGCAGTATTTGAAATCTAGTTCGGTTTTTTATGTAGTCTAGTTCTGGGTAGGTACTAGGCAGGGCCGAGCCGCCCCTGTGTGCGAAGTGTGCGGCGCACACAGGCGCCAAGACAACAGGGGCGCCGCGCCGTAGTCGATTTTTGAAGTGAAAACTTCTTTAGCGGCGCTGGGTGGGTAAAAACTATCAAACTCGCGTCAGGGTCACGTGACGTCGAAAAAGCGTAAGATCTTATTTAATTTTTATACATTGCTCGTAAAACAAGAGACGACAAAAGAACACACTTGCGGTCACGCGACGTATGACTCAAACAATTAAATAGTGTTGTGGCGACATCGTACAAGGCGAGTACAAGGCGCTGCCAACACGCGGTGCGGTGCGGAGCGCGGGGGCGGAGGAACACTATTATAAAATCTGTGACAAGTGGTAATAATAATTGTGATCGCTCGACTCCGCCGGATCCCAGCGTTAGCGCAAGCGTGCGCGTGGTGAGTCTAGTTTGGTCGCCTAAGCCTGCTTTATTACCGTTTCACAAGTTAGTAACGCGTTCCTTCCGTGATATCTTGTAGATCATTGTCCATCGAAGTTAGTAATTTATTGTTGAATTTTATATTGAATTTTGTTTTGCATTTTATTTTGAATTTTATTTTGTATTTTGAAGTGAAAACTTCTTTAGCGGCGCTGGGTGGGTAAAAACTTTCAAACTCGCGTCAGGGTCACGTGACGTCGAAAAAGCGTAAGATCTTATTTAATTTTTATACATTGCTCGTAAAACAAGAGACGACAAAAGAACACACTTGCGGTCACGCGACGTATGACTCAAACAATTAAATAGTGTTGTGGCGACATGACGTGACGATGACGTGGCGACATGACGTGACGTGACGATGACGACGAAGCCAACGAAGACACAGACACATTCGCGCTTGCGCGATGACGTGACGATGACGTGGCGACATGACGTGACGTGACGATGACGACGAAGCCAACGAAGACACAGACACATTCGCGCTTGCGCGAATGTGTCTGTGTCTTCGTTGGCTTCGTCGTTGTGTCACATTCGCGCTTGCGCGAATGTGACACAACGACATGACACAATCACAATGACACAGACACATTCGCGCTTGCGCGAATGTGTCTGTGTCTTCGTTGGCTTCGTCGTCATCGTCACGTCACGTCATGTCGCCACGTCATCGTCACGTCATGTCGCCACGTCATCGTCACGTGACGATGACGTGGCGACATGACGTGACGTGACGATGACGACGAAGCCAACGAAGACACAGACACATTCGCGCTTGCGCGATGACGTGACGATGACGTGGCGACATGACGTGACGTGACGATGACGACGAAGCCAACGAAGACACAGACACATTCGCGCTTGCGCGAATGTGTCTGTGTCTTCGTTGGCTTCGTCGTTGTGTCACATTCGCGCTTGCGCGAATGTGACACAACGACATGACACAATCACAATGACACAGACACATTCGCGCTTGCGCGAATGTGTCTGTGTCTTCGTTGGCTTCGTCGTCATCGTCACGTCACGTCATGTCGCCACGTCATCGTCACGTCATGTCGCCACGTCATCGTCACGTGACGATGACGTGGCGACATGACGTGACGTGACGATGACGACGAAGCCAACGAAGACACAGACACATTCGCGCTTGCGCGAATGTGTCTGTGTCTTCGTTGGCTTCGTCGTTGTGTCACATTCGCGCTTGCGCGAATGTGACACAACGACACGACACAATCACAACGACATGACACAATCACAATGACACAGACACATTCGCGCTTGCGCGAATGTGTCTGTGTCAGTGTGTCTTCGTTGTCTTCGTCTTGAAGTGAAAACTTAAAAGTGAAAACACAACGTTAATATTGAAGTTTTCACTTCTGCCGGCACTCCCGGAGTGCTAGCTTTTTTTTTTTTTAAATAATAACAAATAACAGTACATAATTATTATGCGTTTATTGTACCTACAAGTCTTCTTAGATAATATTCACGTGTGTTGTTTAATTTTACGCTTTGGGTGTTAGTTAACATCGAGCTCAGCGTTAAATCAAAAGAACCACCGTGAGTTTGTTTGAATGAATTATGAAAGTAACCCGATGCGATGCGTGCGGCTATGGACGGGCACGCACCCGGGTATTTACCCACTAGTGGGTATATACCCGGTATTTACACGTATGCACCCATCTGCTGGGTGCATTCAATTTCGATTTTCAAGAAAAAAAATAATAATATAATAATATATAATAATATTAAAAGAAAGTACTTATGCAAATCTGTTCTTACTAACATTTCCTACGAAAAGTACCTTATACCATTTTTTATTAAACGTATATTTTCAAAGTATTTCAGATTTAGTATTTTTTTAGTATGGAAATCAATTTCTTTACATGTCACTTTTAATGATTTAAGCTTGAGGAGAATTGTTATCGACCAAGCATCAAAAGTATCAGAAAAAGTAGTTCTCAATACCTGAATCAGATTTGAGGATCTTGAACT